>OW964182.2:1250000-2500000 GCA_943136025.2 Agrotis puta
CCAGTAGAAAATTGACTCTTTTGATGCCCCCATTCCTATTTTAATTAATTTTGGTTGTACCTTCAACTTTCTCATCAGTTCGTCTATCATTATGATTACTTTTTAATGAAACAAGATACCCTCTATTTACCCACTTAAAACGTAATTTATATTTATTCATCGGCCTATAGATAGCCCCACTGCTGGGAAACAGGCCTCCTCTCTGACAGAAAGTGTGGGCCATAAACCACCATGCCGACCTAGTGCGGGTTGGTAATCGTAATTTACACTTCGCATCCTCCTAAATTAAAGACTACTACTTCAGAATTACGGTTAACAGTTAAACTAATTACTAGAACCGACTACTATCCTACATTAAGATACGTCATTTTACGCCTAGGTCGGCCTACAAATAATTTACTATTGTTTACGCCGCACAGTGGTTCGAAATCGACGCTTAGTGGACATTGAAAATCAAAATGGCTTTAGGCGAGAAATAAAAATCGGAACGGCTTTATTTCAGTATTATTTATAATATTTAGTAATATGACAGCTATAGACAGCACCGTCTCCGAATAAAAAAATATTTATTATTTTTTTGTATGGAGAAAAACACAAAATTCGTTTTTTCTCACGACTTAACAAAACTTAAAGCCTGCGGCTTACATGGGGTGTTGTCCCACATGAGGCGATTCCGAAATGCTATAACACGCACACCCATGCGCGCCGCTTCACTCACAGCAGAGTGTTGAAGTTCGAGAAATTCAGTTAGAGATTTTTACGTGGATTTAGGTGTGGTCTTGAAAATATACAAACTAATTGACTCTAGTGTGCTAATTTTATAATTATAATGAGAAATAATGGAATATCTATCTTCTATATATATAAAATTCAAACTGACTGGCTGACTGATCTATCAACGCACAGCCGAAAGCACAGCACCTAGGAGCATGGAATTTTGCATAAGCGTTCCTTATATAACGTAGGTGAGCACTAAGAACGGATTTTGCGAAACTCAACCCCTAAGGGGTTGTTTTTTGGGTAAGTAGTTTGTATGAAACTTCGTTACTACAAGTGCTAGGAGTTTCAAATTTTGCATGGGGATTCTTTTTAAGACATAGATGCTCACTACGACAGGTTATTGCGAAATTCATCCCCTAAGGGGTTGCTTTTGGGGTTGATTGTTTGTATGAAACTTTGTTACTACAAGTGCTAGGAGTGTCAAAATTTGCATGGGGGTTCTTTTTAGGATGTAGATGCACACTAAGACAGGATTTTATTAAATTCCAACACTAAGGAGTTGCTTTGGGATTGATAGTTTGTATGAAACTTTGTTACTACAAATGCTAAGAGTATCAAAATTTGCATGGGGTTTCTTTTTAGTACGTAGATGCTCACTAAGATGGGATTTTGAAAAATTCGGCTAAAAAAAATTATTTTAGGGTTAAAAGTTAGGAGACTCAAATTTTACATGTGGGTTCTTTCTGAAAATACCGTCTTGGTGAGCATTTAGGTCCTAAAAAGAACCCCTATGCGAACTTTGAGACTCCTAGCACTTGTAGAAATAAAGTTTCATACAAACTGTCAACCCCAAAGCAGCCCCTTTGGGGTGGAATTTCACAAAATCCCGTTTTAGTGAGCATCTACGTCTTAAAAAGAACTCCCAGGCAAATTTTTATACTCCTAACACTTGCAGTAACAAAGTTTCATACAAGCTAGCAACCCCAAAACAACTCTTTAGGGGTCGCATTTCGCAAAATACCGCCTCTTGGTGAGCATCTACATCATAAAAAGAACCCCCATACAAATATTGATACTCCTAGCACATGTAGTCATAAAGTTTCATACAAATAATCAACCCCAAAGCAACCCCTTAAGGGTGGAGTTTAATAAAATCCAGTCTTAGTGTGCATCTACATCCTAACATGAACCCCATGCAAATTTTGATGCTCCTAGCACTTGTAGTAACAAAGTTTCATACAAACAATCAACCCCTAAAGCAACCCCTTAGGGGATGAATTTCGCAATAACCTGTCGTAGTGAGCACCTATGTCTTAAAAAGAATCCCCATGCAAAAGTTGAAACTACTAGCACTTGTAGTAACGAAGTTTCATACAAACTATTTACCCCAAAAACAACCCCTAGGGGTTGAGTTTCGCAAAATCCGTTCTCAGTGCTCACCTACGTTATATAAGGAACGCTTATGCAAAATTCCATGCTCCTAGGTGCTGCGCTATCGGCTGTGCGTTGATAGATCAGTCAGCCAGTCAGTTTTGAATTTTATATATATATATAGAAGATAGATATTCCATTATTTCTCATTATAATTATAAAATTAGCACACCTAGAGTCAATTAGTTTGTATATTTTCAAAACCACACCTAAATCCACGTAAAAATCTCTAACTGAATTTCTCGAACTTCAACACTCTGCTGTGAGTGAAGCGGCGCGCATGGGTGTGCGTGTTATAGCATTTCAGAATCGCCTCATGTGGGACAACACCCCGTGTAAGCCGCAGGCTTTAAGTTTTGTTAAGTCGTGAGAAAAAACAAATTTTGTGTTTTTCTCCATACAAAAAAATATTAAATATTTTTTTATTCGGAGACGGTGCTGTCTATAGCTGTCATATTACTAAATATTATAAATAATACTGAAATAAAGCCGTTCCGATTTTTATTTCTCGCCTAAAGCCATTTTGATTTTCAATGTCCACTAAGCGTCGATTTCGAACCACTGTGCGCCGCCGCCGCATTTAATGTATCGAGGCTACTTACCGAGTCCGGCCCTGTAGTTATTAAGTTACTACTAAATTAAAGGTATTTTATTTATTCCGAGTTCCGTTAGTCAGATATTAGAACGGGTATCAAGTGGTTCTTGTTTACGATTGTTTTGTCAGGGTTACGTAGAATTGTTGAAAAGTAACGCTTTTGTAACAGCCAAGTTAAATAGTTATTGATCGAAGATTTCGTTGATTTTTTTCCCAAATCTCAGAAGAGGGCTTTTGTTTAACAATAATAAGACCAGATATTTGTAATGTAATAAAATCATAATAGTCAACTGGCTATTCTAAACTAAGTGAGCCAACTTAGATTTATTTGAAAGGACAATTGAATATTAGTATAAGTTTATGACTATTATTCTGAATGCTTCCGTTGCCAGTTCCAATGGCATAAAGATGGCCTTTTCTTTCCACCTAATTGATTGGCCAATAGGTGCCTGAAGGGATGATGGATTCTATAAAATGCCAATCTCTTTCAAAGAACCCTAAAGTGAGACTTACATGGGTAACGGGCACCAATGCGCAGTTCGTAAGACAATACCTAAATTTGTGTATTCGATTTTTAATATGGCACAGAATCCCCGCGCTGTCATAGGGCTGTTTTTTATAGAAAATAGCACTATAGCTTTTTTGTACATAAGGCTGCCTCCCAAACCGACCACCCTATAAGACCATTACTCCGTATCAACGTTCACTGTTAAATTTCTAATACGTTGGAACCTAATACTTGTTGTTACTGTCAGAATGTCAAACGTTTTACGATATCGCCGTATATCTCACGTACCATTTGATACGAATAATGTCCTTTTCCTGATTGGTCGATATAAATTAACTATAAAACACTTTCTCTCTATTAAACCTTTGTCAAACAGACAGGCGTGGCGAATACGAAGCGAGGCGTTTTTATTTGTAATGTATGGAATTGTTTTCCGATAGCGTGACCAAACCGATGCGAAGACGTGGCGAAGGTGTGTTTGCTCTGTTTGACGTCGTTCATAAAAAGTCAGCTAATATAACTGTCACGCCTCGGTTCGCTGCACCCAGTTTGACGTCTCGTATCGGTTCGTTATCGCTTCGGACTCGGTCCGGTTCGCTATCGCCTGTCAGTTTGACAAAGGCTTTAAGGATATAATAACGTTTCAGAAAGAGATGCCGCTATACAAATTTATTGTAAGATTCTTTGGGTATTTCGAAAAGTAACAGTTATTTTAGTAATAGGTGCGAGTGACATTGAATGCGATCGATTTGTGAAGTTGAAGTACAGGAAATAGGTTTTTAGAAATGCCTGAAGGTTGGTTTAACCTATTCCTGCAGCCATAAGTTAAGCTGTATTTTAGCTGTAAGTCAATCGGCGTGCTTGTAAGATCAGATGTATGAATGTGGATAAGGCGAAAGGAGTATGTAAGGATCGTAGCAGGTGGCGCTCTGTAGTTTTTGCCTAACCCCATGGGAAAAATGCGAGACTTTATGTATGTATTATTTATAGTATCATTGAAATTACATGGTCATTACCATGTCATTCCGTACAATTCAGTTTTACCATATATCGTGTGTATCGAGAGCAATGTATAGAGGATCTACAATGGGTCCTGGCAGTGTCATGGTAGATTTAACCGTCATCTTCGAACTTTTATAAGGATCCTTAATGTTGTTTTGCTAAATTTCCGAATAACCTATCCTGGCGTCTGGAGTACTTATCCAGAAGACGCGTATTCAAATCCCACTTGCAACTGAATTTTTCTTTCCTCAAAAATCATCTTTACGATGCGCGTCGCATGCGTTATTGCGTTTAAAAATAATTAATAACCTATCCTGACTTATAATTTGATAAGTAGTTTTAAGTAAGTAACACACATCACACTAGAATAGCCTTATTTTTTTTTACGTGAAAAAATCTTTAAATGAGTCCTCTCACCCAGGGCAGAGCGGGAGGGACTGTCAGACTCGTACTGACTAAAATTCACGGTGTCCTTCAATAGCCCTTTACATGCCGGGTCTGTCACGGTAATTCGTGAGTCCCGCGACACTAGAATAGCCGTGCAAAAAATAATCGAAATACCCAAACCCCTTGTAATTCGACAATCATTATAGATCATTCTCATCATCTTCCAGCCCTACGTACATCAGGTTGGTGCAACAAGTTTCTTCTTCCATTCTCCGACACGACATCACAGCATCATTTACTTCTTTTTCTTTCATAATGTTCTTCAATGAATTGTATTTTCATCACATATTATAAAATAAGTCACAAATTCATGCACTTATCACCATTCTATCCAACTCAAGTATAAACGTTCAACGAATAATAAAAATCGATTTAATAACCCATTAATCGGAATAGACCGAATCGAGTTACAATCGAATCGAATAATATGGAATGCATAAAATTCGAATGCACCGCGTATCGAATGGTATCGATAATAATGTAAATCTATCTGTTACAGTCAAAACTTGAAGTAAGTTAAAACGTGTTTTCTCTACTAAACAGCCGGTTTCGGACCACATTTTTTAACCATTTGTTAAAAAAAGGGATTTAACAGTATAGTTAGTTTAACTATTGATCAAGCAATTGGCCCTGAAATCTGTTTATACGGAATACCTTAGTTTCACATCACGTAAACAGATTGTGGTAGCTTGATGTACTGACGTCTGCACATGTAGTTTTAAGTCATTGGAGATCTAGATCTAAAATAAATTAAACTTTTTATTTATAATATATTATGAAAGGCCTACAGAAAACATATTTTAATGTTTTTTTTAGGAAATTGTTAATAAAATTGTTAAAATAATTGATTTTAATTATAGGTAGCTTTAGTTGACTTTTGAAGTCAAAAGTAATTTTGACTGATTAAAAGTTTTGACTGTGACGGATACACCAATATCGTTCACATGGAGATGGGTGATAGTTACTAACCATTTGATAGCCAATTTTGTTAGGTTGGTAGCATTGATGATAAGTAAAATTTTTACTGCTGGCAATAAAGTTGTAATGATTTTTAAGGTTTCTTAGAAGCCGATTTGTGTGTGTCGTTTAGATCATTTGCATGCATTATGTTGAATTTTTCTATGTCCATGATAATAATATATCTAAAGTTTTTTTTTTATATTTTAATGATATTTTCAAGTAGTGTGATCTTGAAGAGAAATGGGCAATGGTTATGTGAGTTCAAATGAATTATTTTGCAATGCAGAACGATGCAATCAATTAATTTGAGTAAAAATAAAAGTCTTTGTGAGTATGTGTTCAATGTTCATGCCCATTTTTCTCTATTACATGTACTATAGATCCAAAGTTTGAAAAAATGGGTTTGCCTTTTGTTTATGAAATTTCAAAAGCACCTATAATTATTATTTTCGAAATAAATGCTTTGAGGCAAAGTTCGGTGCAAAATACAACAAATTAAAATCAGTTTTTTCTTGACTCTGGGAAAATGTAAGAATTTTAATGTTAGGTATTTTCAAGGTGTCACTGCTAAATGACTGAAAACAAAAGAATTTTGTTTTTAAAACTTCCAGACAAAACAATTTCTAAGAAAAGAATCACCCAAAAATAAAGTGACTGAAAAAACTGCATACAAGTTATTTTGGTGTACAATACACCGAAATTGAATAATGCAATTTAAATACTACAAATAAACGTTAAAGGTGAACATTTTAGTAATTTTTGCATATAAATCTTTTGTCGGCAAGAAAAACCACTTTACTTTTCCACTTTCATACAACCTTATGCACTTGTGATACAGTTGAAAATACATAATTTTACGTGTGAGTTATAAGTTTGTGGGTTATAATCGCTTGTCTCGCTATGCATTTTCGCCTCCGGGTGACAAGTGACTTTTGACTTCTTTTGTTTTGAAATATGGCGTAAATTGTAAGCGGAGAGCGATCGATCATTTTTGGGAACAAAAGGATAAAAATACAAGGTTTAAAGTTTAAACATAGGTATTATGTACTCGTATCTAAATAAATAATGTATTTTTGTTAAGAAAGCCTGTTGTTTTTTTTTCAAAGAGCCATGTTTTGATTGTTTCTCTCACTTTATGACTTATATATACACATTTACTTTACATTCAATGAATGAAATGATATTTCGGTAGAAAGTTACCACTTTCTGGTGTAATTTTGTTGCAAATTTATTCCTTTTTATCGTGGTAAAATCATCAAATTAGTCCTCCCACCTAGGGCAGGACAGGAGGGAATGTCAGACTTGTACTGACTAAAATTCACGGTGATACTTCAATAGACAGCCCTTCTCGTTCAAAATATTGAAATACATTTCTAAATAAAGCTTGAAAACCGTGAATTTTTTTGAGATTTCAGGTACACCGCGTTAACACTGACAGATATTAAAAGCATCTTCAAAGTTGCAGTCGAATGCTTGAGCTAACTCAAGCCATTAAAAGAATGTTGTTGACGTTACCTTGTCAATGCCTACTTCTAGTGATCTCCGACCTCCGCCATTGTTGTCCGCTGCGGTTTACCTACTCACCGACATTATGTGCTTTACTACTGAATGCCACCCTCTTATACAGTTGTTGCCTGTGGCTTCACTCGCAAATAACCGCGTCTAGGGTCTTATTTATTTCACACACATAGCCGTTTTGATGTAAAAACGGAACATACATTCACACTTTCGCGCTAAGAATATTGGTAGAAAGTAGGTGTGACGTGTTTAAAACTGAAAACTTGAATGAGATTTAAGAGCAAGTATTCTGAAAGTTGGCAACGTCGCAAATAGCTGTCAAATATTTACAAGTTTGAATTAATTTTGCAAATTTATTGTATGAAAATAAGAAATATGGCTCTGTAGTGCACTAAAACATTGATATAAGAATGCAATTATAACACTGAATTTGATGTTGTAACCGTTTCAGGTAGGCATTTCGAAAGTTCCCAAATGTTTTTTTTACATTTAAAACTACAAATTCCGTGTTACGATTAATTATTGCATTCCCTTATCAATTGTTTAGTGCACTTCAGAGCCATATTGCTTATTAACCTACAGTAACATTGCTAAATTAATTAAAACTTGTTAATATTTGACAACTATTTGCAAGTGCCAACTTTCAGAATACGCGCTCTTAAGATCCTTTTTTTTTGGGTTAGGAAATTAGGGGTTACGAACCTCGAAGTTGGCAAATGTCATTTAGCATTAGGGCATCACTGAGACACGATCATAGTTTTTCTTTTTAATAGCGTCAGCATAAAAATAGAATAAAAGTTTTTGTTTACGATTATAAACTTTACTAATGCATTTTCTTACTAACCCGACACCAAACGCTGTATAAATCACCAATAAAATACTTCCAATGATACTGCCTTCAAAAATCAACACCAAACCAAATAAGTGTCATAAAATATCTTCCACATTAAATCGAGCATCTTAATCGTCAATTTAGTAAAACATGAATGAAGCATCTCATTACCTTATAGATTTGACTAGCTCATTAGAGGGTATGACCACAAAACAGGAAGAACGCAGAAATTCCACTAACGTAAACGTTATTTATTTATTTATCTCTGAAGTCAGCATTACCAGACCCCTCCGTCCCGCTCTAGGTTTTTTTTTTCGTGGTAAAATCATCAAATGAGTCCTCCCACCCATACTGTCAGACTTGTACTGACTAAAATCCACGGTGTCCTTCAATAGCCCTTTACGTACCGGGGTCACGATAATCCGTTAGTCCCGCGACCATCCCGCTCTAGGTTGTAGGACTTATTTGACGATTCGGTTTAGGTGCAAAAATATCTCATTAAAATAAAATGCCAACCGAGTCGCAAAAGGAAAAGTTCTCAATATGGCAAATTCTCATAAAGCTTGATTCTCAAAATGGAAAATTTTCTACAGTTGGAAGTATATTCTTATAAACTAGCTTCTGCTCCAGTTCCAGAGATTAGCGCGTTCAAACAAACAAACAAACTCTGCAGCTTTATAATATTATAGTATAGATAAAAGATTTCTACTCTTCGATTTAACTAAGTTGTTTCATGTTATTTGAAGAAATCTTTGATGATTCTACCAGGAAAAAACATAAAATGTACCACTAGTAAACTGAAGCGCGCCAGGGGGCCTTTTTTTATTTTGGTAAAATCATCAAATGAGTCCTCCCACCCAGGGCAGAGGACTGTCAGACTCGTACTGACTAAAATCCACGGTATCCTTCAATAGCCCTTTACGTTCCGGGGTCACGGTAATTCGTACAGTCCCGCGACCCCGGCAGGCTTTGGCCTGGCTCTAGAGGGGGCGCCGTCACTTTGCTGACACTCTTTGAGGCGCGCGTGGAACACAACGCACCGTCGCGTCGACCCGGGCGCGCCAGGGGGCCTAGACAAGTGGCAAACAATAAATGAAAACACTGTCGATTTAAGAGACATTCCCGTTTGAGCAAATACTTTTAGGGCACCTATGTTTAGAGCAACTATTGTATCTCGTTTGAGCACCTATCAACATTTTGACGTGTTTTTAGGGTTCCGTACGTCTGAATACAAAAACGGAACCCTTATAGGATCACTCGTGTGTCTGTCCGTCCGTCGCTAACAGTCAATTATCTCCGAATCTATTAGACCGATTAAGTTGAAATTTGGTACACATATCAATTCCTGTGACCCAAACACAGAGGTGTGACGTGAGCAGATGAAATCTGTATATGGGGGGTCATTTTTGGGGGGGAAGGGGAAAATTAAAAAAAAAAATCTGAAAACTGCATCGTGTGGCATATCAAATGAAAGGTCTTGTTGAGAAGATC
Source organism: Agrotis puta (assembly GCA_943136025.2). NCBI lineage: Eukaryota > Metazoa > Arthropoda > Insecta > Lepidoptera > Noctuidae > Agrotis > Agrotis puta. Next base: position 1,259,505 of record OW964182.2, read on the forward strand.
TTAAATGTATTTTTTTGTAATTTTAAAATAAATAGTTTCCAAGTTATTCAAGAAAATAGACGAAAATTGACCATTCCCCCCCCCTTATCTCCGAAACTACTGAACCTAAAATTTTGAAAAAAATACAGAAATTAGTTTTCTCCTTATAGATTATAGGAAAACCTATAAGAAGTCCATGATATTAAAATAACATGGTAAATCACTCAATATTGTGCGTACCAACTTACATTTTTTTTTAATACGTCATAAATCGTAAACCGCAATTTATCTTTCAAAGTTACAACCAACTTTTATATAATGTTACTTGCTGCTACGGAACCCTTTAAAGGCGAGTCCGACTCGCACTTGGCCGGTTTTTTATTTAATGATAGGTGGAGACACAAATCATCAGCGAGACTGTTGGTCCATGTCAGTTTAGCTGCAGTACGCTCATATACAAACAAGGTCTTGTGTTAGTACAACTAATCCTTCTGATCTCCTCACCTGCTGCCACCAAGGTAATTACTGCTTGATGCCTATGGCGTGAGATACAGCGCCTCTTGCCGCTTCGTCTAGAGGAATGCAGCTGTTGAGGTGCGCGTGCGACTAAAGTTTCGACGTGTGCTGTGGTACGCACATACCTAGGAAAATAGGCATAGAGCGTAGCGATAAAACTCTTTGGAAGAGGGGGAATATGATTGATTTTTCAGCCAGTTTACCATCGACTTTGGGTCAATTTAAGATCCCTAATCAATAAAAGTTGACCAGAGATATTCAAAAATTAATCCCAAAAAACATACATTCATACATGAACCCTAAAAATTATAACACTCCTTATTTTGGGTCGTCGTGTAAAAAAGAAGGGAAAGTGAAGGAAACTCGTTGTAAATTGACTTCGAGTAAAAAAAAAATGGAGATCTGTTAAAAATATTGAGAATTTTACTTGCCCAGCAATAATTGTTCATTTTTTGGTACTTGCCCCCTCAAAATCACGCCACAATGAGAAACATAGTGTGAGTAGTAAGTATCGTTTCCGGATCTTGCTCAGAGACTTCCATCCGGACAGCTGGTCGTTAAAAACACTAAAGTACCTGCTTACAACATAAAATTTGCATTCCTAATAGTGTCGTACAATGGAAAGTAAGCCTTAACAAACACCTCGCCCAAAAGCAAGTATACACTGTAAATAAAAGTGTTATCATCACCCAGCTTATACAGATTATAGGTACGTGTGTACGAATACTGTTGCTATCTGTACTTACGACTACATTAATGTCGACAACTCGTTCTCCTCATTTGACTATCTCAATTTAATGTGAGATCGTAATCACCTGATTGGCTCTTAATTTAGCATTCGTTCCCAGATCATATCGGTTTATTTTGAACGCAAATAAGCAACGACTTCAAAGTGGACGTACTAAGTACTGCTGAGAATGAAAATGTTTGTCCGCACTCGCGAAACACGCAAAACAACCCGGCAAAACCAAATATCCGTTAAATAAGCAATCCTCTTTTGGAACACTCTTAAAAGTCTTCGAAAAAAAAGAGTAATTCAAATTTCGAACGGATTATCCCGTCAAAAAAGTGACATGCGGGCATCCGAATTAAATTGGTCGAACGCGGTGGTCGAAGAAAAAAACGCGCAAAAGTATCAAAGAAAACCGCAGACCGAGGCGTCAATCTTGCAGATTTTCAGAAAAAAAAAGAAAAATAAAAAAAAATAACGAGGTGGGTTATTATTGCTGTCTCGTGTCTGTATTGGTAGCTCAGTGTGAGATCCGAACGCACCGCGCGCGCGCGCTCCCGTCATTGCGCCATTTCCCTTTTACTACCACCGTGACCCGAGTCCCATTAAAAAAAAAAACAATAGACCTTTAGACGATTTATATATCGATGATTGATTTTCAATTCGGTATTCCAGTGCGTGTGTGACTGCCAGTGTTGTGTTGTGTTCTTTTTTTGAAATGCAAAGGTGACTAGGTGGTTTTACTTTTTTTTTTTCAATTAAATTAAGTATAATCTGTGCTTGTACTATAGTGGGTTGCCGATTCCCGCGCTAGAATGCGCGACAGTTTTGGTAAGTATCAAGTTTATTCATGATTACCTATTTGCTCTACATTTTTATCTGTTCATTTTTAATTGTATGAATCACAAAACATTGTGATTACGGTTCGCAGGCGACATATCTATGAATAGAACGCATCCATTGTGCTAATACATTCGATCGGCTGAAATAAAAAAGTTCGTGTAGGCAGTGGGTATGCCAACCGCGATAAGTTTTAAATTCATCAGATTTAGAAAGTTACATTGGAAATGTCTGCCGAATAAAATCATGGTTTTGTTTTAATATGAATGTATGTTAATTAGTTTAATTTAGAGTGACATAAAAAACACGGTATTTCTATTGTCTAGAAATTCCTGTTTTGTCTAAAAGCATTACATTGCTCGATTTCTTCATCTTATCTTCAATAACGGTTTATAGGAATGTATTGCAACATCATCACTAAAATCGGAAGGAACATATGTAGTAGAAAACCCTTGCATTTTAATATTTTAAGATATATATATACTGTATGATCATCATTTTCTTGTGTAAGTACTCGTATTTTTTCGTTTCGATCAAGTCAGGTGTCAAGATGACATTCAGTCATCATCTCAATTATTCTTGTTCTGTATTTAAACAGAGTATGCAAAGAACAACTGAAGAAACAGGGTGGTTTTTATACAGTACGAGTCTGCCAGTCCCTTCTGTTTTAGCAGCAGGCCTCGATGTTGATTTTTCACTTAAAAAAAGGACTCATGCTTTCTTTCAATCCAGTCCAATATAGTTTGATGGAGTTACTCATGTCTTTGCAGTCACACCGGTCAATTTTCTCATGACAATTTTCTCAAATTAAAAAAGTAGTGATGATGAAGTAATTAACGCACAGTAATGTACAGATGCCAGCACATCAACATATATCAATCTGTCAAATTTCTTCAATAGATGTTAAACCCTATTAAAATAATGGAAAGTTAATGTTCAATTGGTAAAATTTGACAGTTTCGGGTAGGTTGACCTGCTGGCGTCTGTACATGCTAGATACCTAAATTCAAACTCGTGGTCAAATGCGACTAATAAACTGGAAGGCGATCCTAACATATTAAATGCTAGAAAATATGTTGAGTTGTAATTCTGTGAGACAACATCCAGTAATGGATGCGGGATGCAGTCTTACCCTCTTGCATATGCACATGCAGGATGCGGTACCACCCTCCCGCCCTCATGCATATGCACACATGCAGGTAAAGTGAGAAAATGAATATGCCATGCAACCAAACGCATGCTCGATGGACCTTAGTATAGTTGACACAATTAGACCCTAATATACATAATTGGGAAAAGTCTAGACCGATATGATCCAGCACTTGTTTAAAGACATCGGTTACGTATCTATGTGACACCTGTTCAAACGGAACCAGCTCTCCAAGTTAGCGCCGATAGTGACACGTGTACATGAGACCTCTCAGCGGACGAATGTTAAATGTTAGACCTCATAAAATCGTGTGAGTATGCTGTAATCACTTCAAGGCAGAAGCGCAATTTCTTTTAAAATTGAGTCGGATTGTGTGTGTGTGCGTTGATATTCTCAAATGAGTCCTTCCACCCTCAGTGATAAAGCGGAAGGGACTGTCAGATTAGCACTGACTAAAATCCACGGTTTTCCGTCAGTAGCCCTTTACGTTTCAGGTTCACGGTTACATGTTTAGACAGTCTTGTGACCCGGATTGGGTAGATATTTCTTTATGACTGTTACTGAAATCACAACATCATGCCTGTTTTTCCCAAAGTAATAAAATGTAGTAAGTACCCGCTACGAATTTTCAGGACATCAGTCGGGGCGCGGATTCTACGGGCATGAAAACAAACTAGCAACATATTCGTGTTCGGATGCCTCCATTAAATTGAATTGTTCTGGAAACTGGCAAACAGATGTAATCATATTCTCTCTGTCAATAAATAATCTAAGTATATAGGTACCGATTTCATTGTAGATACTTACAAATGCGTAATTCACTCGAAAGACCAAGCGCCGCTTAATATTTACATTATTTCATTTAAATATACGATATTATGTAAATTGCACATTATTTAAATTTAAAGTAACTACTGTCGTATGCAAAATTCATTTGTACAGTGTACACGGCAAATAAAAACTTTCTTAGGAGTACAATTACGGCCAAACAAACTGTCCTCAATTTATTTGTTTAGAGTGAGTTACACTTGTAGGCAGACTATTACACTGTAACATTTGTTTAAGGAATTTATTTTATCGATTCGTAAACCATTCCAAATTCGGTCTACTAAAGTTACCTTACGATGTACCTAGCTTTTGTTTTTTAGCGTGGTATAATCATCAAGTGAGTCCTCCCTCCCAGGGCAGGACAGCAGGGACTGTCAGACTTGTACTGATTAAAATCCACGGTGTCCTTTAATAGCCCTTTACGTTCCGGGGTCACGGTATCTCTTCAGTCCCGCGACCCCGGCAGAGCGATGTACCTAGCTTAGGTTTTTTGTTATCGTGTTAAAATCATCAAATGAGTCCTCTCAACCAGGGCAGGGCGGGAGGGACTGTCAGACTTGACTGTCTAAAATCCACGGTCTCCTTCAACAGCCTTTTACGTACCGGGGTCACGGCAATTCGTTAGTCCCGCGACCCCGGCAGGCTTTGGCCCTCTACAGGCCCCGTCACTATGCTGACATATACGGTACTTTCACAGTTTTTATGTCTTGTGACTGGGACTGTAGCACCATAATTTTGTAGTATTTAATTATATTTTTTATGTCTTTGACAATTCAAAAGTGCCTGTAACTGGTCTACTTGAAATAAATGCTTTTGATTTGACACTCCTTGAGGCGCGCGTGGAACACAACGCGCCGTCGACCCGGGCATGGTCCATGGTCGGACAGCGAGTCGCCCATTACACCTAGCTTAGCTTAGCAAATAGTTGCAGCCCTAGCACAGCTAGCTTTGCTCGCTACTCTCAAGGTTATGACCAAACCTGTGGATTTTGGATAGTCTTAATAAGAGACTATTACATGCGAGTTTTTTAGGCTACTTCTTTACAAAGTAGTCAATACTAAACACTAACCTCATCTAGTTTGTAAACATACATAACTTGTAAAAGTGGTTTATTAACCTGCCTACAAAGATATAAGAATTATAAGTACTTAGTTATACCTATCGTAATCCACTTATAAGAATACTTTGTCTAAGCTACTGAAATAATTTTTGACAGTACAGATAGTTATCGAAAAGTGCTGACGAAAAAGGCGGTCATCATAAGATACCACAATATTGTTTTTAATCTTTAATTAAATAAGCTACCTCATTTTATAGTCTAATTATAGTAAACATAAGTATATCAACGTAAACGTAATTAAATAAGAACATTTAATTATCTTTACTTTCACTAATATCTTGAGATATGTGTAGCTGGGCGGCGACTACAAAGCAACTCTAAACTCGATGCTAAAGAAGATTGACTCTGCAAATATTTCCATACTTAGCGTATTTTCTTTGAGAAATGATAACACTGTTATATCGTTCCACAATTTTTTTTTTATGTTCTAAAAAAATATACAAGTCTTGTCGAAAAAACAGGTCACCGTTTATTTACCGAGTCAAATATTGAATTTAACTGTTTAGTAAGCTGTACAAACACACGAAATGTGCAATTATTTTGCTCGCCAGTGTACAAGGTACATCTTATCTAGTACTAGATAGTAAGGGCAAACGTTTGCTTTGAGAGAAATGTGTAAACAATTAATTTTGCATTCAGTCCTTTCTATAAGACTTTACTAAGTGCCTCGGAGTATTTCATTAGATGGTGAAGAGGCTTGTTAGCATCGTTTTTGAAGTTGTACTGATGACCTCTTCTTTCGGGCAAGCCGCAATCGCGGCGGTAAGACCCCTCTTTGAGGAGTGGCTGGACAGGCGTCACGGCGTACAAAATATATTATTACTTATCACAGGTTGTAAGTTGCAACTCGGAAACACTTCACAATTTTGTTTTAGTCCTTTGACACAAATATTTAATTGTTTTTGGCAAATTATGAAGCTGAGATTATTTCAAAATGGTAGCTGAGACAAACTGGATGTGTTGTTGTGCATTTTGGGGAATTATGTCTAGATAGAGAAAAAGGCTAAAAACTGATTGACGAACGATCCTTATGCTCATGCTTCTCAAACTATTAGTAATTTTGTAGATGCCGCAAATGGGTGCAGCTGCAAAACTATGAGTTAATACAACGAAATAGTTTAGCACACAACAAAATACCAACATTAAATACCCGTGAATTCCCAACATCTGTATCCCACAGCTCACAGCGGTTATTTAAATTATAATTAGGCTATAAACGCATACACCGCGTCCCAACAAACTGGTTTACGCAAATAAAGTTCAAGTTAACTCCAACCACTTTAATTGCTTACCGACCAACTGTTTCGAAACTATGATATTTGTAGAAATTATGCGAGTTCCAATGAGTTTTTCTAACCTGTGTGGTATTAAAATGGTTGATTTATTTTGTTGTGGTTTAATTAGTTTTCCAACCTGACAGTTGATTATTGTTTGTTGCACCAGACACTCACCATTTCATTCAAAAGTTACTGTTAACAGAATAGATGTTACTGTGTTCCATCTCGGTGCGCAGGAGTTGAAAGTTTCTTCTTGGTCAGCTCACTACACCTCGTCTTCATCTCAACATTGGTTCTGGGCTAGATTGAGGCCAAGAGCGAAACCATCTTTAAATAATGACTTGGATTATAGGCAGAGATGCTGTGCAAAACCACTCTCTTTCAGTTCTATCAAGCTAGGATTTATGGGAATCAGTGGTCAATCGTCGCCAGATCGTACCCTCCCGTTGCGTTGGTTACGATGTCTGCTACGTCATCTTCCAGCTATTTCAGAGGTTCAAATACTGGTTATTTTGGTTGGCAGCTCTTTGGGCATACCGCAAACTAAGCCAAAACTTCAGCTCGGCCTTTTGGTGATAGTAGTTTACATCATCATCATCTGCCCATATATCATTCTACTTGTGTTTGGTACAACACGTTTTCTTCGTCCAATCTCCCTGTCAGACGAAACAGTATCATACTCCTTTTTCTTTAATATCGTTCTTCAATTTCTCCCCTGGCCTTCCTCTTCCTCTCCGTTCATCATCATTCATACCCATCAGTCTTGATCACATGGGTTGACAACCACCAAAAAAAATTGTAAAAGCCATCTTGTTCCATGAATTATATTAGGTATTCGATTATATGTGGTTACGTAATTAATATTATAATTCAATAGACCAAACTCAATCAAGGAAATCCTTAATGACATTCTCATAGCCCAGTTTATTGTAGACCAACTGTAAACCATTGCCCACAAAACCGATAACGGTGTACTTATTGAAATAGCCCTAAGCTTGGCAGTATTTACGATGCATCGCTTCGCATAGTTTCACATAGCGCGCTCCACATATCAGGCGGCACATCAAAGCTAAGGCGGAGACACACTGCATACTAACTAACACAAAATGATTGAAACACCAATGTTTCCTGTTATTGTTTTTACGTATCTTTGTTGTAGAAGTCGTTGTTTTTGTTTGTTGAAGTACCGACGTAGCAAATGAATGTTCTAAGAGGGCAGTGACTTGGTTCTTTAATAACTGAAATTACACAAAAAATACGACCTTATTACCCGGGGATAAGAACTAATCCACCTAAAATAATTGTCGTCAAATTCGTGTATAATTATGACATCAAGGATAACGAGATTTTTTTAACGTTGTAAGATCATCAAATGAGTCCTCCTACGCAGGGTAGAGCGGGAGGGACTGTCAGATTCGTACTGACTAAAATCCACGGTATCCTTCAATAGCTCTTTACGTTCCGGGGTCACGGTAATTCGTGAGTCCCGCGACCAAGGATAACAACATGGAGTTCAATCTGCTTATTTACGAGTATTTATTTATTTAGCTTCTTCAAATTTCTTTCTTATTTGTTTTTACTTCACTGCTGTTTTAATTTAATTAGCAAAACAACCGACATAGCGTCAAAGTTGGGTGTTAGTTGCTTTTGGCTATTTCAACTTTAATATCTTGAAAATGTTCACTTATGCATGGTTAAGTGGTTTTCAGCTCGTTAAGCGAAACTGCTGAAAGTTTCATTTGCCTGTAATTTCACACTTGTGCCAGTAAAACTGAAATAGCTGTAAGATGAAGGTGGTATTTCACGGGATATACCAGATTTATTATCAACATAGCCAATATCATTACACAGGGGGAACCTAGGGTTCACGGGCGGTATGTACTAGATGGCTCGCCGTCTGATCATGAGTCAGGCCTGGGTCGACGGCGCGCCTTAAGGATCTGTCAACAAAATTTCGGGACCGAACACCTGCCAGGATCGCAGAACTCTCTTAATAGGTAATCGTGGTTCTTGAACGCAATGGAAGAAGTTTTCTTTAGTTAGTCAGAGACAATGTCTTCAGCTCTGCTCAGGATTGCCGATCTTTCAGGAGTAAAAGTACTCATCAATATACGCTTTTAGAATGAAACTGTCCACTTTTTTTTTTATCGTGGTAAAATCATCAAATGAGTCCTCCCACCCAGGGCAGGGCGGGAGGGACTGTTAGACTTGTACTGACTAAAATCCACGGTGTCCTTCACTAGCCTTTAACGTACCGGGGTTACGGTAATGGGAAAGTCCCGAGAAACTGATGAAACTGTCCACTTAGGAAAAACTTTTAAAAGCTTATGTGCTATTTTTATTTCGAATTCAAAATAAGAATTGAAGTAGACTAAAGCCAGGCAGTATTACCATTGGCTCTTAATCACGTATTTAAAAAAAAAACAAGTTTCTCACCATCCTAGACAGAGCTCACATATTGAACATATTTCTATGTCTGTACGAACATAAGGAAGCTATTTAGTGCTAAAAAAACTTAATCTATAGGGATTACCTAGTGGGGGTCGCTTCACTAGTCTCCTCAATATAAATTTGTATCTTAGTTTCATAAAGTTAGAGTTTAAATTGCCTTGTAGATTTATAATAATTGTTTTACTTAGGCCATTGACATTTCTATCTTTTATTCATTTTAACACTTATAAATTACATTTTTAAATATTTTTAGAAAAAAAGCAATAAAAAACATTTAAAAATATAAAAAATAGCAGTCCACCAGCACCGGGAACAGGGTCCGGGCTACCGGCGGTCAGGGCTCCTGAGAGAGGAACCTCCTAACAATACGCGCCGTGTCTAGGAGTACTGCCTTCTGAATCAAGCGCTTGACCCAGCTACCCAGCGAGAGCCTCCTCAGGTGTTGGTCGAGGCTCTTGGCAATTAAGCCATTGGCAGACACGACTATCAGCACAATAACTGCTGTATTCACGTCCCACATGTCAACAACCTCGCGAGCCAGATCAAGATACTTGAATTGTTTATCTTTTTCAGCTTTCACGAGGTTCTCGTCATGCGGGACCGTTATATCAACAATTATTGCGCGACGCTCCGATCGATCTATCACCACAATGTCAGGTTTATTGGCAACAATAGTCCTGTCAGTGACGATAGGTCGATCCCAATACAACGAGATACTGCCATTTTCGAGAACTGGGTCGGGCGCATACTTATAGTACGGCACTTCCGATTCCACAAGGTTGTACTTCAAAGCAAGTTGCTGGTGGATAATCCTGGCAACGAGGTTGTGTCTATGCAAATATTCGCCGTTAGCTAGACGAGAACACCCAGAGATAATGTGTCGGATTGATTCTCCCGGACGGTGGCATGCCCGACATATGTCAACCGTACCATCCTTCACAATGTATTTCCGGTAGTTATTCGTCATCATAACTTCGTCCATTATTGCACAGACAAAACCTTCGGTTTCCCCAAACAGGTCACCGAAACGCAGCCAGGATACGGACGCTAAAAAGTCTACATCGGGTCCATGTAGTGCCCGGTAAAAGCGTCCGTGAAGCTCCTTGCTCTGCCATACCTCCTTACGATCATTAGTGTCTAGTACTCTAGGTTTGCGCCAGTTCTCGTTAGCCAAGGAGAGCGGAGTAAGACCCTTGTCCACTGTGACCACATCTCGGTGCATCCCCACGTCGGTTTCCCGGAAATATTCCCTGGACATTTCTATAATTATTACGAGAGATGAGAAAGCAATAGGAACAAATTGTTTTTTATTTGTCTTTGATAATTATTTTCTCACAGTTTTTGGAAGAATTAACGTTTATTTGATACCAAATGTGTGTTAAGGACTGTAAGTTATTGTTTAGCAAAACTTTATGAGATGATCTTTATTTTCTCAGTTATTTTCGTTTAAGTCATACAAGTTATATGTCGTGATTCCTGTCACGATGGCTTTAAAAATTATGTGAGTCTCAGCACCTATGTGATAATACTCTGGTCAGAGAACAGAAATAGGCATAGCATTGAAAAATAATATATCAGACTATTCCTGGTAGATTACTTGAAACCTTTGGTAAGCTTGTGACGCGTCTTATCGGGTCCTAGTAGTTTAGCATCGATTTGAGCCAGGGCCTTGGAGTAAAGATGTAATAATTATGATAGAAAGTAGATGTACATATATCTTATAATTAACTTTACCTTTTATCACTTTACAAACTGACAATATATTTTAGCGAACTCATAGTCTGATATAAAATTAAGATCTAATGTATTCTTCGCGTCTTTCTTTATCAGAAGTTGATTGTTTTCCAAATTTTACCATTTTATTACATTGTCGGCACTATAGGTCTATTGTAAGGAACTAATTATTTACAGAACTACATTGTTTGTACATGACTGTTTGATGCCAAAATAAAATAAATAAATAAATATTGTCCATAAAAATCCTGAACAGGAATTCCTTAAAACAACCAGTTTAGTTCAGTGAGGACCTGCGTCAGTCGGAAGACGGGGACGTCGTGGCGTCTCTCTAGCCACTACTCAAAGAGGTTGCTTCGAGTGAGGATAACAGCAATTACGTTGCTGACAATGACCTATCAGAAATTCTACTTCATGGTGCTTTAGGGTTTATTTTTGAAGTTGCCAAAATTGGACTACTTAGGCCTCTGCCTCGAATCTTGCGGGCAGCGGGGCGGCGGCGGCGGCGGCGCTCGCAGTTCGCGCCCGCCCCGCTGCCCGCAAGATTCGAGGCAGAGGCCTCAGGATTCAAACTTAAGGTTTTGGTCCAAAGTTATAAAGGCATTGCCAAGCCATGTTACGTTAAATAAACTTTTCGCAACTAAGGTTCTACAATAAGTTCCTACGTTCAGGCGATAAGATTAACATAAAACTGCTATTTTAAACATAACTCGTTCCAGTAGACGAACACAATAGTAGTTAATTTTAATTAAGTCTCACAATACAAGCACTATGTTAGCGCCGACTATTTGTTCACAAGTTGACTGCTTGTAAATCTATTGCTGCGAGGAAAGCCGATTCATTTCTATTTCTATACATTATAGGGCTAAAAGAACGTAAGAAGAATTAGTGACTGGTTAAGTTTTACAAATGGGCCAGTTCATTTATTTCAGTTGTCCTTAGTCAGCCAATTTGATCGACATCACGTGGACCTTGATTCCAATTCGTTGACTCAGGGGTTAAGATATACGGGGTCGCGCGACTGTCTGTACAGGGTAACGCGGCTTTTTAATGGAAAAAAAACAAGTGAAGGAATTGGTGGTTTTTTGTCAGTACGAGTCGGAAATTCTTTTACACTCCACACAAGGTGGAACTCATTTGATTATTTTAAGCCCTGAAAAGCATGATTATACAGAGAATGTGAGACAATAACTTAGTAACTGACTTTAAATGCTTCAATGGCTTCTGTAAATTGAGCCTTATCATAAAAGCTTTAGAAGAGTTCCTTTCTTTTTTTTATCGTGGTTTATTCATCAAATGAGTTCTCCCACCCAAGGCAGAGCGGGAGGGACTGTCAGACTCGTACTGACTAAAATCCAAGGTGTCCTTCAATAGCCCTTTACGTTCCGGGGCCACGGTAATTCATGAGTCCCGCGACCAGAAGAGTCTGTTCCGAGGAAATTTTTACTTACACAATTTGGCGGGATGAGCTTGACAAAACTTACAACCAGTGGCTGACATTAGCCCAAGATCGAAATAGTTGGAAGTCATGGGGAGAGGGATAAAAAAAGCAGTGATAGCCGAGTGGTACGACCGTTGCACTGTCAAGTCAAAGGTTGCAGGTTCGAACCCCGGCACGCACTAATGTCTTTTAGAATTCATGTGCGTAATATAAATTAATTATCACTTGCTAAAAACGGTGAAGGAAAACATCGTGAGGAAACCAGCACACCTGAGAGATTTTTCAACGGTGTGTGAAGCCATGTCAGAGGCCTACGGGCGGTTTAAACTCTGACACCAGGTTGTTCATCAACCATACGATAAGAAGAAGAAGATGGGGAGAGGCCTTTGCCCAGCAGTGGGATGTCGCAGGCAGACAGTAACAGTAATAGCAGTAATTTGATCTACAGAAGGCTTAGTTGACAGCTTTGTGAAACATCCATTTACACCCGTTCCCTGTATTACCTGTTGAAAATTTAGCTTTGGCACTGAGCCTTTGTCTGGATTTCGTCCAGACTAAAATCTTTCGACGTTGACTTAATATCTCGAGTTTTCATTGATTGTAACTGTCGGAATTGGAGAGCATATTCTCCAATTCCGACAGTTACAATCAATGAAAACTTACAAAGTTTCATTCGTGTGATTCAGATGTTCAACAGATCAACTAAGAAGCTTTTGAACAATAATTGGATTTATTGTGACAATCATTAAGATTTACTCACTATCAGAGTTCTTATTCTGAATTTGGATTCAGATAAAGAATTAATTGTTTTCAATCATGTGGTTATGGATGAATAACTTTAATACCTTAATGCATTAATATTGCATGGCCATATTGCACAACCTACATCTTCGAGTCCGCAGTAGCAAATTGGAAACTTAAGTGTTTTATAGGTATGACGGAACTGTGATCGGCAAACATTCTATCTTCCTAAAATGATTTAAGACCCTATTCTTCTTCTGAGTCGCTACACTCTTGGCAGAGTGGCGTGGTTGTTACATCAGGGGTGGTGGCTCGCTTCACAATTCGCCGCCATTCCTCTCGCTCCTCTGTCTTTCTGATTTAAGACCCTAGTATCAACAACATAAATTTAATTAAATCAGACCGTTGACGTTTACCCTTCACTTAACGATAATCCTCTCAGGTTGCCACATCTATAATTTATGTACCAGTTCATTAGTTTGTGGATGTAAAAGGACATTCATATTTTATAGTATTGGTGTCTTCACCTCATTTCCATGCTATGGGCACTGGGCAGAGTGGGCAGTCACATCACCGTTAATATTATTTTGTTAGTAATTAGACATCTTCATAAATTAATATTGCTTTACGATATATCCTATACTAATACTATAAATAAATATTCCTCAACTATCACACAACGCCATCTAGTCCCAAGCTAAGCAGAACTTGTGTTATGGGTACTAGACAACTGATAAACATACTTATATATTTCTAAATACATACATATTATAGATAAATTACACCCAGACACAGAACAAATGATCGTGCTCATCACACAAACATTTGTCCTGGGTGGGAATCGAACCCACGACCAACAGACCTGTGATAAAGTTTGTTTGTTTGCTTGAACGCACTTATCTCAGGAACCCCTGACTATTATTGAAAAATTCTTAGCTTATCGCTCTCCATTATTAAATCCTATTCTAGTTAGCTTTATTAATTGTGTAGAAGCACAAAAAATCTTTATATTTTTTTTTATCTACCTGCCTCAATATATTTTTTGTTGACAGTACGCTATACAGCATGTTCTGAAATGACAAGTTCAGTGTATGGTGGTTTCTCTGATAAGAGATAACGAAAGCCTTAGATTAAATATGTTAGATTTATTTTTCAGACTTATAAAACATATTCTAGAAACTAAAATTGCAGTTTTTATCAAATCCCTGTTCTGTTATTTAAACCAACCTGTATATTAAAACAGAGATCCAGAAGCTTAGTTTATACTGGTAATATATTATTGTGCACATAATAGTAAATTATTTAAAGTTTATGCTTAGTAATGTGATATTAAAGTCACATTAAATCTATTGTGATTTGCGATACAGATTGTGTGGTCCTAGGCACGCCTATGGCAAGCCATGAGTTAACTATAACAACTAATGTATTTATTTGATACTAGCAACCCGCCATAGCTTCACACAGATGTAAATTAAATTTGAAGACACGGTTGGCGCAGTGGCTATGGCTGAGCGACTGCTGCGCAGCGTGACGCAGGTTCGATCCTCGCACGGAACAAATATTTGTATGATTTGTAAATAGTTGCTCCGGGTCTGGGTGTTTGTGCATGTGAGTTTCTATGTTTGTGAACGCACCCACGATACAGGAAGAAATTCTTAGTGTGGAGCAAGGATTTCATGCAGAATATCCCGGAAAGCCATTCAAGACAAATAGAGCATAAGAAATGTCAATCTTTTTACCCCTGAGACTATTTTTTCCGGTTCGAAAGTTATGACCACTTTTCTTGTTTACAAAACCAGTGGAGAAGAATCAAACATATTTTAAAAATATAGCGGTTAGCGCAGTGACCGAGAGATTATCTACTGCGGTGTGTGTCGAGGGTGCGATACCCGCACTGAACTACTCGTACCTAATATTTGTCCGATCTACAAGAAGTTGTTCCTGGTTCTGCTGTATGTCTGTGTTAGTTTAAATGTTTATGTTTCTTGCAATGCTTTAGCATCCACGGCGATATTATATTCCTAGCTTTCGAATTAAACGAAGTCGAGGGACTCACGAATTACCGAGACCCCGGTACGTAAGGGCTATTGAAGGACACCGTGGATTTTAGTCAGTACGAGTCTGACAGTCCCTCCCGCTCTGCCCTGGGTGGGAGGACTCATATGATGATTTTACCACGTAAATAAAAAGCTTTGGTATTAAAACATAATTTTCCCCTTTAAGTGTCACTGTCCTTTAAGGAATAAATAATGTGTGATAGGGGAGATTGGATGAAAGTAAAACGGGATAAGGGCAGGAAGAAGAAGTGTCATTGTGCCTGTGAAACATGATTCCATCAAACTGATGCGAAAAGGTTCCTTCCCGTTACTTCCAACTTTGTCTATGAAGAGTTATTGTCGATTACTATCAGCCAAAATGATTGTTGTGCGTCTCACATGAGACAGTAGCAAAAAGAGGATGCAATACTCTTCCATCTATCGCTTCTGTGAATACAGATGTGGTATTCTGTTTTGATAATAAATCAATACCTCTTCCAACACGCATTTTCTTCTGTGGGGTTACCCACATGAAAGACTTCAAAAAATGATTCACAACAAATTATGAACACTATTTAACTCAAAAACCGGAGAAAACTGACACTCCAAGTTAGAAACTGCTTTTGTGACGTCATTGTTAGTAAATCATAATCATAATAGTGCAGTTAAGTGAGCATAAGTGTTATTGAACTTGCCTAGAGGCTAGTAACAGTGCCAAACAAAGCACTAAGCCAGTGGGTCACTCTAGTGTTTAGCACTAAACTATATAAATCTCTTCGTTTCTACTTTCTAGTGATGTGTTAGTGTTGGGTACACGGTATGAAGTCGAAGTTGGTGACTTTGATTTATTCATGCGAGTTACATCTTGAACTTTTCATAGATTTTGTTTTCTTTTTTTCTATTACACCTGTACTAGTTCTTTTGAAAAAAAAAATCTTTTTTTTATCCAACACTGCCAGCCTTAAAGTTCATCAAGATAAATTCTCAGTTTTTTTTTTGTTGAACCTCAAATTTTTCAAGTATTCTGTAAACTAATCAAGTCCATATAGTTGTATCGTGATTCCATGCTGTGACATTTTCATATGCATTAGGTAAATTAATTCTTGTTCATACTACATAATTTGAGATTAAAAGAAAATCAAGCTGTGAATTGGTTAACCTTCACACATAAGTTTACTGAAAATGACATAAATTAAATTATAAGTAATAATGTTTATGTTCATTTTAAATAAGTGAGTTAAACTGTTGTTTACGTAATTGAGTAACATCAGTGTTTAAATAGACATCATGTAATTTTTTGTTAATAATAAAATTTAAAACCAACATAGTTTAAAAGGCAATTATATTTTTACCTCAGTCATTTTGACCACAGTTTAAGTTAAGCTATTAGTCTTTATTTCCTTGTAATAAAATATAATTTACAGATAATGTCCAATTACATTGACTTCACTAATTGTCAATAAAACTGTCATAAAATTTCACTTCCCTGAGAATTACAAATATAATGATATCCTAGTTAGCAATAACAAAATGTATTAAAATATCCATTGTTTCAACTTTGAAGTCTAATAGAACCGTGTCCCCAGGCACTAATTTACACTTATGTATTGACTAGCCTATTACAATATGGAATTAAAATGGCAGACACGCGAAGCTTAGAAATGGTCAGTTTACTCGAGTGAAATATTACAATAATATTAATATTTTATAGGAAATTGAATGTTCTGAAGCCATTGGAAACGGTCGCTGTATATATTTAAGTGCTTAGTGGGTAATAAATGTATAAACGTTTATTGATTCTTTGGACTAGTGGTAGTTTAGCTTGCACTTGAATTGCTAGATTGGTTTTACGTCTTTCGTATTGTATCGTATTCTAAGAGCACTTAAAGATGGATAGTTATTTGTGATATAAGGCACTTCCAAACAGGAACTTAGCACTGTTGGTTTTGATTTCGCCATTCAAGTAGAGACCTTTGCCCTTCCAGTAATAAGTTAGTTATTAAATATGACTTTAGGAAGGAAACGCAAGTCAATGGTCTAGTCTAGTCACGAGTCAGACACGAGTCAAAAGTCTAGTCTAGCATCTAATGGAATCTATGGAATAATGCAGTAAACTGAATAGTGAACTAAAACTTAGGAATCGATCGTTTAATCAGTAGTTTAGCAAACTATTTGTTATTAAAATCCTGCACATTTTTTAACCATCTGTTAAATATATATATATTATTGTAAACTAAAGTTATCTTAGCTACTACCCGGAACATAAAGGGCTAGTGAAGGACACCGTGGATTTTAGTCAGTACAAGTCTGACAGTCCCTCCCGCCCTGCCCTGGGTGGGAGGACTCATTTGATGATTTTACCACGATAAAAAAAAAATACAAGTTAACTTTGTTACAACGAACGGCATTCATCAAAGCGACGGGTTATCAAACAATGTCACAGAGTGCATCGACCTAATACAAAATTCGTCACATGTCTAGTCTGCAATTTTATACCAAATACAAGGAAAAATGCACCCTATTAATTATTCAAGCGAACGTGTTGACACTAGAAGATAGCATCAAGTCAAGACGGTATCATTTGGCGTCGATAAAATAAACAATAATGGTATGTGAGATTGACGCATTTTTAACAAGACAAGCTCATGAAATATTCATTGGCTCACTCCCGGAGGATGTTTGTAATCACGAGGTACTCCATAACCGGCATAATTTATATAGGGTTTGCACTGAGACGCCGATTTTTTTGATGAAGTTTTTTGTGACTTTCACATATTTCTTGGTATTGTAGAATCATAAAACTTAGGTCACCCTGGACTTGACTCCTAATACCTTCTTTTTTTTTCTTTTTTACGTGGTAAAATCATCAAATGAGTCCTCCCAGGGTAGAGCAGGAGGGACTGTCAGACTCGTACTGACTAAAATCCACGGTGTCCTTCAATAGCCCTTTATGTTCCGGGATCTCGGTAATTCGTACAGTCCCGCGACCGACTCCTAATACCTACATAATTATCACCGTAATGTAATTTATTGTATAGCTGGGTCAAGTCAGATTATTTTAAAAGAATACCTTCCAACCACACTGGTAATTAATTTCTCCTGTATCGTGGTTTCTTTTACAAACATTTATACTCATACACATAAACTCCCTAACCACATAGATCATACAAATATTTGTTTCGAACGGTAAGCGTACCCGCGACACGCGTCACAGTAGCCTAATCGCTCAGCCACTGCACCACAGTGCAGTCTATTGGAAAATTCCAATCGTGTATGTAAAAATGCAATTTACCTATTTTAAATCGTACTAAGTTTTTTAATTTTGCATTAATTAGATTTTGTTTTCAAAATGATTGTATTTTATTTTAATCATTTTTTCGGTCTCTAGGTTCAGTATATGAATTTCTATCAAAATTGCAATAAATTACAAATTGCAGTATTGCCAATAAACCATTGTACGGGGTTCATTCCCTAAGAAAAGTGCCTTTCAGGAGTCCTGGACTAGTTCGACAGGACTTTTTAATCATAAACTCTTTGCACCTCGCGTGTCTAGATCACGTTCAAGTTCCGGTACAAGAATTTATTTTAAATAAATGTTCTTTATTCAAATCTGAATTCAAATGTAATGGAACCAATAATAACGGTTACAAATGTTGCCAGTTAATTCATTCATAATTGAAAAATGTTCGATCAATACTATTATTAATGTTTACCAGCATTTATTGTAATTTTAGAACAATTTGTATAAGTTCCACACCTTAAGGGCGTTCACTATTAAAACATTCAATAATTTCAGATTTGATTTATATGCTAACGATTTATAAATGAAGTTGATACAGAATTTGGAATCAATCGGAACATGTTTTGAGATATTGATTTAGCAATCGGTGCATTCGTAAATCGAATTTTATTGATCTAAAGATACGGTAACCAATATTTTTGTATGATACAGTTAACAAAGCGTACTTATTTGTTATTATATACTCACGTGATTGCTCTTTACAATAATGCTCATGAACTACGATAGGAAGCGCTGCCTGAATTCTGCCCCGCAAATAAGCGAAGTCGAATTTTCAATGACAGGTATTCAGCAAAGTTGATAGCAAATAGCTGATAGCGTTTTGCTGCTGCCCGAAATTCACTAGTATTTTAATATATTTTACATCGAGTTTCAGTCACAATAGCGAATGAAAACTAACCAGAAATTATTCACACAAAAATAATAAATATTTCAGGCTCAGTATAAACGACACACCAAGACAAGCGGTCACACTACAATCTTGGTGATTTAGTTCTGCTACTGAGAAATTCCTAATAGAAAAACCCAATGAAATTTTTCCCAAATCGCACCTAGGACCCCACGCTTAGCAGTAAAAAAGCGAGCAGTTAATTAAAGATGCAGAAATAAATTAGTTGTAGATATAACTTCATGTAGTAGACTGACTAGCTTTTGCCTGCGACTACGCTTGTTTTTGTCTTTGCACACCTGACAACCTATTTGTAAAATTTCAGTTAAGTGTTTCAGACGTAAAAAAGTAATAAACAAACATACAATAGTACGTTCACATGTACGTAACATTTGAAGTTTTTTTTTTTTATCGTGGTAAAATCATCAAATGAGTCCTCCCACCCAGGGCAGAGCGGGAGGGACTGTCAGACTTGTACTGACTAAAATCCACGGTGTCCATCAATAGCCCTTTACGTACCGGGGTCACGGTAATCCCTTGGTCCCGCGACCCCAACATTTGAAGTTACGATATTTTTATTTTAAGACCGTGTTATAAATTCCGGCAAAATTAAATGACAACGATTATGACAGTGTCATAAATAATTTCAAATGCAATGCTAATCTGTATAGATCATAGATCTCTCTAGTATTTAGCTAATTGCTAGTTTACAATGACAAGGATTGCGCCATCGATATCGACATTACCAAACGAATTCGTCCTTAGCTTAATACCAATGTTTATTAATACGAAACCCATTAGATTAATCCAGTTTAGTTAATAACTGAGCGACCTCAATTATATCGAGCATATAATTTACACGTGCCTTTGAATTCTAAAATTATTCGCTTATTGGCAGACTTTTGCGCATTGCTGTGTTTAATTACTTGCTAACTTAAATATTATTATTTTTTAATTATATTTATTTGCTCTTTACCTAAATCTAGCCCAGAATCAAAGACAAGCGAGCACAGAAGGATCTGGTACTTCTGCGCACCGATGACCATTAAATTATTTTTGGTAGTCTGGTATTGGATTTCAGAGATTTTACAGAAATGCTTTGCTAAATGTACCTAAACACATAAAAAAAAGTTTGCTATCACTTTACGTACGTTATAATATGAATTCTTTGTCTTTTTATATTATTATTACAGGGTTGTTTTTTTTCTGTTTATTTTTGGGTTTTATCACACCGTGATAATGTCACCCAGAATACAAAACATCTAAACATACTACTTACATTTATGAGATCCGGACTATCACAACTACTCACTGATTGACATTAAAACTCTAACTAACCTCTCAGCCTCCATTATTACAGGGTATTTCTATCTGAAGAAAACACTCAACTAATATTTTTTCTTGATGAAATTTAATTAAACAAAAAACAACTTAATTATAATAGTGATCACAAACATTTTTGATATGTGTATAACTATAAGTCTACTTCAAAGGGTTAAGCAGGAGTAATAAATAAATGTATAAATATACCCATATTTCCCGCAAAGTTTCAGACAATTCTAAGCGCCATTAAATGGTATCCTCAACCAGGTATCAAATTAAAGGATCTGTTGCGTGGTAGTACCGCGAAAGGTGATACTTTTATATTCAATTTCCGCTATATTAAAATTATTGGCGCCTGTCTGGCTCTTATTATAATACGGTAAGACGATGCTTAACCATGATTCTAGATTTGATTCTCCCTCAGCTTGGCGTAAATCTGTATATATAAAAGGAGAACTGACTGACTGACATATCAACGTACAGCCGAAACTACTGGGGCTTGGAATGTGAAATTTTGCACACGGCTTCCTATTATAATGTAGGGGAGCACTAAGAAGGGGTTTTTGGAAATTTAACCTTTAAGGGGGTGAAAAGGGGGAATTAGGAAAGTACGAAACCCACGCGGACGAAGTCGCGGGCAAAGTGCTAGTAAATAGATAATTATTTTGTTTATTACATCTCTATATGAAAAAGCTGTTTTTTTTAGGTCTTAATATTATACTGCTGAGGCAGTACTTCATGTCCCTCTGAACGATGCCGCAATATTACAGAGGGAAGTGTTATGGGACAATAATTAAAGAGCCACTACAAATTCTGTTATACCGTTTATTTGTACAGTCCCAAGGGTGGAACCTATGAACAACGAGAATAAAACAATTTAATATTATGTAACAGTCCTGAGGACCTGAAGAGTATCTATTAAAATCTAAATAAGTTTACTACAAACCTTTATCAGGGTAGATAATATTCGATGGATTACAACAATATTTTAAAAGTTCATTCCAGTTGTAGCAAGCACAAACAGAACACAGACAGAATGAAATTCGAAAAAGGAATATTCAAAAATTTAAAAATCAAGATTGATCCAAAAAGAAAGAGGTTGAAGCAACAGAGGAGGTGGAATACCCACTCTGTTACACTGCTCCATAGCAGTGTAACAGACTCACTATAAGGCCATCCTTATAATGAGTTTTTACCTTTTTGTGATTTAAACTGGAACTTTGACTTACAGAAATCTTATGATAAAACCTCTGAGTGAGAAAAGTAAATACATTTACAATACATGTCATAACTAGCACTTTGCCCGCGACTTCGTCCGCGTGGGTTACGTACTTTCCTAATTCCCCCTTTTCACCCCCTTAAAGGTTAAATTTCCAAAAACCCCTTCTTAGTGCTCCCCTACATTATAATAGGAAGCCGTGTGCAAAATTTCACATTCCTAGCCCCAGTAGTTTCGGCTGTACGTTGATATGTCAGTCAGTCAGTTCTCCTTTTATATATATATAGATTAAAAACTGACAGTTCTCAAACGTCAGTCATTAGTAAATTTTATTCAATTTTGTGTCGTGGTCATCCTTTTTAACCAAACTTAAGTTAATGAAAAATTCAAGCATCGATTTTAACGAAGTACTAACTGATATTAAAGACCAGAAGTTAGTTTCACTAGTTATTTATGTAACAACGTTGTGCTAATCTGCCTAATGTGTGTTTAAGATAACGGAAACAGGTTTTTATCTGATAATTACTTCAAGCCGCTTGACATGTCAAGAAAACTGACCATAATTTCTACCATTTCCTTTCTCAGATATTAATTTTATGTATTTTTGATGGCACGTTAGATAGAGATCTGTTTGGCCAAGTCAGAAAGTTTATTAGACCAGTTGACACTGTTTTTATGGTCTAAGGTACTAAAATAAGGTCTGGGTAACTGACAGAACTGACGGTGGGGTACTTGAATTTAACGATTTTGTGTCGTCAGTTTTCACCGTATGTTCTCGGAACCTGGTTCAATGTTTATACTGCGGTTTTATTAACTGATCGGTTTAATTATTGAATGGTAATATTTCCGCTTGATAAACTGAATGCGCAGTTAATTAGTTTTTGTTTAACCAGAAGTTAAATTGGAATATTCATAGTACTCGGTGAATATTTTATATTATAGGTCTCTTTGTTGTTTTAAAGAAAATTGATAACTTTACCGAAATAATTATGCTTTTTATATAGTACAGAATTGATCTTAATCCCTTCTTCTTTTTTCCTTTTCTTGTGAGGATGTGGCCACCCCTCTGGTGTCAGATTTAATTAAGGCCACCTCTGGGAACACCATAGGTCTCTGACATGGCTTTGGACTCCTATATTATTTTATTGTATAAGTCCAGGTTCCTCACGATGTTTTCGTCACCTATTATTATTATTTTTAAACTTTGCTCCACACTAGGAATGATTCCTGTGTCGTGGGTGCGTTTACAAACATATAACCTCAGATACACAAAGGCCTAGACCCGAAACAAGTACTTGTAGATCATACAAATATTTGCTCCGTGCGGAAATCGAACCCGCGACACGCAGCGCAGCAGTCCAATCGCTTAGCCACTGCGCCTACCGTGCCGTCAGTGTCAGTCAGTACCTACGTCAGTGATGTCCAGAATAAACTATAAAGTTCGTGAAGTACCTACTTAGTTCGAGGGGTACCTCAAAGTAAATTCAGTCTATTGAATTTAATTACGAATTAATAGGTATATTAATTCGTAATTAAATTCAATAGACTGAATTTACTTTTAAATAAGTAAAGTAGTAGTAAAGATATGGTCGTATATTTTATAAGAAAATGATTGCTTTAATAGAATCCTCCGTAATGTTTACAACTCTGCAAAGATAAGGGCCGATAGTTTTAACATTATTTCACTATTTCTTTTAATTGAGATGTTCATTTTTATAGTATTTTTATCGACGATAAGCTTGAGTTTGCATTGCATTGCTTGTTTTATTTGTAATGGACCGAATGCAGTTAAAAGAAATGCGGCAGTGGTTGTAAAACTGTAATTGTTTTTAGTGATAGTAGATAACATAATAGCCTTTTTAATGTTTCTGCTACAGCTGAACTCTTTTTTATCGTGGTAAAGTCATCAAATGACTCCTCCCACCCAGGGCAGGGCGGGAGGGACTGTCAGACTTGTACTGACTAAAATCCTTGATGTCCTTCAATAGCCCTTTACGTTCCGAGGTCACGGTAATACGTTAGTTCCGCGACCCCGACACGACTTCTTACTTCATATGTACATTTTCATGTGTGAAATTAGATGAAATTGTAAGGGTAAGTATTACTTTTAGGTTACCTAAAGGTAAACTTGAGCATTTAGTTACTACTTGTTTGTAATGAACATTCCTGTGAATTGGAAAAAAACATACAAGAGCGTTGTAGCTAGCATTCTAACAAAAAAAAACGACGGGTTGCACTCTGGGAGTGCCGGCAGAAGTGAAAACTTGAATAGTAATAAACATACACGAACATTCGCGCAAGCGCCCTGCGCCGTCTTACGAATTTTCGATCAGGTCACGTGTCCTGACGCAAGTTTAACATTTTTTATCCTTTCCAAAAAAAGTGCACAACGCCGCTAAAGAAGGTTTCGCTTCAAAAATTTTTTGACCATTATCGAATGGTTCTGTGCTTGCCTTGTTCATTTCGTCAAAATTAAAATGGCGAATGTTCGAAGTTCTGTCATAAGTAAATGCTCTTATTAAAATATATATTTTGGTATAAACCATGAAGGTTTACGGCCCTTCCTCCTCTCCAGATATATTCACCAGAGTCACCCTAATGTCTTTGTCAAACAGACAGGCGAAAGCCAAGCGTTTCCGAAGCGATACCGAACCGAAGCGAATCGTCAGTCCAATAGTTCTGTCACGCTATCGGATCTCTTTCGCTTTTCTATGAGACTGGATTCAAACAATTCCATACATTACAAATAAAAACGTCACGCTTCGCATTCGCCACGCCAGTCTGTTTGACAAAGGCTTAAAGGTTGAAAGACTATGATCATCATCAGCCTATAGCAGTCCCCTGATGGACATAGGCCTCTCCAATCTATGGCTATGAAAAACAAGGACCATTACTTTCATTGATAAAAGCGCTGCCTACTGGCTTTCAAGCAATTTATAACAAACTCCGAGTATCCATTATACAAGCAAGCTCTCGAGATCTTGTACGAAAATCTCATTACAAGACAGAGACACTCTCAAACAAATCCACAACATTACACACCATTGTCAACAAACGATACAAAGTTACCAATGTTGCCATACTCCTTATAAGGAACTCGAGCCGACTGGCAACACTCGGCCTGACCAAAGAGTCTCGAGACTTCTATTATATGCACGTTCTCACATGAAGTTTATTTTCGCAACGTTGATAAATCCACACGACTTGTATGCCCTTTTAATTTATTCACAAATTCAATGATTCATCGAGTGTTTTCGTTACGAAATTAGACCTACATAGGTTTCCTATTTTCGCAACACCCAATGGACATTGTATAAGTGCCGACTTTACCCGAATACGTCCGACTTCTGTCGGAGAGTTGCGTTTGCGCAAAGCTTATTTCGTTTAAAATTAATTTTGCGGGTCCATAATGCCATTGTGTTTGATATCATGCCTTCATTCTTTGTTTCTATGAGGGGTGTGTTCGAATTTTAATTTAAAATTGATTTTATAATTTTGACAAAGATTTGAGTCAACGAGATAAAGTCAATAAAAATTTGAACAGTATTCGTATCTCAGTAGAGTTTATTTCATTTTAAAGTGAAAAACAGGAGTTACCGTACCACCTCTATGTATGACAATCATATTTATGAAGGAACATTAAAATAATGCAACGGACATATTTTATGGAACGGTAGCCATTCCACGATTGATTCCTTTCATTTGCGAGTGTTAGGTAAAGTATGGGCATTTTGTGGAATTATCAAATTTATTGGTATGAACGGTGATGAATTTTGGATTTATTGGTGTTATAAGTAAGCTTCAAATAAATTATTGCATACCTTATTACTTTCTATAGCCTTTTTTTCTTTGGGCAGAAGGGACTGTCAGACATGACTGACAAAAAAAAAACTACACTGTTCCTTTAATTGACGGCACGCATGGCGCGCTTGGAGTGGCTGAGTAATCAACTACTACGTATTGTCGCTGGTTCTATGGCCCATAACAAATATTTGTATGATCTTCAAGTAGTTGTTTTGAATCTGGATGTTTATGTATGTGAGTTTCTATGTTTGTAAACGCACCCATGATACAGGAAAAAATTGGGAAAAGTTTTATTAAAATAGATGTTGCTTGTTTGTGTTTCAGGGCCGCGGTAACCTGTTAAGATATTCCGGCCCAGCTGTCGTAACCTTGAGATTAATGTTTAGTCTCTAAATGATTTCAAATTAATTAGCTTTAATAATCTGCCAATGTGATGATAACAACATTCTTAATTAGTAATATTGATAAGTGTAATTAAATCTAAGTATTTTATTATCGAAGTAATTTAATATAATATTAATTAT
Source organism: Agrotis puta (assembly GCA_943136025.2). Lineage (NCBI taxonomy): Eukaryota > Metazoa > Arthropoda > Insecta > Lepidoptera > Noctuidae > Agrotis > Agrotis puta. The sequence continues at coordinate 1,285,405 of OW964182.2, forward strand.
TCTTTAACAACTGAAGCTATATACATTTTTTTGTAAACAAAAAAAGAACAGATATAAATCATGGAGTCATTGTTTATTACAGATTGAACAGTATCCATATCAAAGTTATAATAATTATTTTTTATTGAATCAATAAAATATTGGTGGCAGCCCTTACTAAACAGCATTAAACGCGTCGTCGGCCATTATCGCGGCATAATTGCGGGTGGTTGCGATCAGGTACAGTGCTTACTGTAAGCGTAAAGCGATTAATACAGAAACGAACAGGAAAAAAAGACAAAATATTATATTTCGTGCAATATAATTGCACATTCTTCTCCATAGAGATCTATTCCTTGAAATGGGCATGTACGGTACTTTCACATTTATTATGTCTTGTGATACTGTGATATTCTGATGAAAAATCTTATTCATGGATGGGTTCTGTACTATAACTGCACTGCTAGAAGTGCGCAGATGTCATCGATTCCTGCGTTTATTTTCTTTTTCGGAAACTTTCAACGCCATCGTTACTATTGATTCTGTCTTATAAGTTTCTTCTTATCGGTTTGTACAACTAGTAAAAAGGTATTCTTCTATTCTCTGTTAGGTAATTCGTAACTTTTTGGTTCCCGCTTTACGCTTTCACTATGGCCAATTCCTATCAACCTAATAATTACATAGCGAACCGCGTGCATCGAATTGGAGGGCGCGGAACCGACAGTTTGTTTTCGGTTAGTTATCTTATTATATAGCTTGTTTCTTTTACAAAAAAAAAAAGTAAAATAAAGCAGGTTTCATACGAGCCACTATATTTAGGTATCGTATCGTTATGAGGTGTGGCATACAGGCAGTTTAGATAGGCTTTATAAGTATAGTTTGTGGGGACCTGACTGGGTCTGTAGTCTACCTAAATTGGTTATCCTGTTCTGTTGTTTACCTTGTGCTGCGGGCGTAGGCTTTTTTACAATTTTTACCTGCAGTTGCACATCTATTAAAGATTTCTCTTTATATACTTTTTTTTTTTTTTTTTTATCGTGGTAAAATCATCAAATGAGTCCTCCCACCCAGGGCAGAGCGGGAGGGACTGTCAGACTTGTACTGACTAAAATCCACGGTGTCCTTCAACAGCCCTTTACGTACCGGGGTCACGGTAATCCCTAGGTCCCGCGATCCCGGCAGGCTTTGGCCTTCTACAGGCCCCGTCACTATGCTGACACTCTTTGAGGCGCGCGTGGAACACAACGCGCCGTCGACCCGGGCATGGTCCATGGTCGGACAGCGAGTCGCCCATTACTCGCTGCCCGCATGCCCGCGCCTACGGTGGCCGGAGATCGTCTTGCGACGTCCGACGCCGTGGGCGTCTACCACTGCGGCTGGGGTGGAGGGAGGACGCTGTCCTCTCCCTCAGGCGGCCCGCCTCCTCCTTCACGAGCATGACTGCTTCGCAGAAGGAGGCGACCGCTTCCCACTCCGTCTCGCCCCGCAGCATGGCCTCGACCAATGCCGGGCGCGAGAGGTCTCCGCCTATCGCCGTCGTGAGGACACGGCGGTGCTCTGCCCAAGCGGGGCAGTCCTGCACCGTATGCTCCACCGTGTCCTCCGGACGATCCTCGCAGTGGTGACACCCAGGCGTTTCTTCCCTCCCTATCAGACACAGGAACCTCCCGAAACTTCCGTGTCCGGTGAGGACCTGCGTCATGCGGTAGGTCAGGACGCCGTGACGCCTATCCAGCCACTCCTCAAAGAGGGGTCTTACCGCCGCGATTGCGGCGTGCCCGCTCTTTATATACTAGGCAGTTTTACTTGACAACTGAAGAAGTACTTGCATCACGAGCTGAGATTGGTTGCTACAGGTGCAGAAAAGTTTCAATGAAATAAATAACTGCTTGGTGGTGACTAATGATACAGCTTTAAACCTGGTGGTATCGTTTGTCTTTCAAATATCCACCATACCACCGGAGGTACAGCCTTAACTACATATATCTAGTAAATTGAATGCCGACAATTTGCTTCAAATAGATCTAGTTTTTTAAGAAAACCACTTCCGACCAATGCAATCTGCGTTAAATATGTTATCTGTAATACGAATCGAAAGTGCCCATAATAAAATAAATCTGAACACTATCTTTTAATATTACCAGAATTAAAATAAACAAGTTAAACGTACAAATCAAGTGCCATTAGCTCACCAAGTTTAGCATAAGTGAACCAACCAGCCACAGACTGTAAAATAAACATTGATATTTCTACGTCAAAGTAGAACCGACAACACTTCATTTGCAAAATCTCGTTTAAAACCTAATCCGAACTAACAGTTCATTAAAACCAAAACATTGAGACAATCAACGCAAGCACAATGTCAAACGTCTTAAACGGACCAATTGGTCTTGATCCTCTAATCTCCATCTAAAATCCCTGCTTTCCATCATTTACACGATTAATCAGAGAGACGAGGGAGCTCTCACAAACCTGGTCCCATTTCCAACCGCTAAAGATCTGGCACAAGTCCAAATGAACTCAGCAAGCAAACGATTTATAAAAAATATATACTAAACAATATATTTTGCAAGTATCAAGATTGCTTCGTTTGAATAAATTAATTGTGTTCCGAGACGATTTCTAGGAAATAGTGTTGTAATTATAAAAATAGTGACATCGGACGTGGAATTCGTGTTTTACGTGTGCGTCTAGAAATAAAATGATTATATCTGTCGTGGTATGAGGGACCCAGTCATGTCTGTGACAATAGTTCTAATAATACCTGCTGGGGAGTTTTATTTCTTTTTCCGGAGTGTCTCCTTTATTTTGGATCGTGTGGTAGCCCTTTTGTTCACTACGTTCTTCCAATGGAGTATAAAATAACTAAAGTGCATTCAGGCGACTATCGCAATATTGGCAAAATCATTACTGACTAAAATCCACCCGTGTTTCTTCAGATGCCCTTTACGTTCCGGGGCCGCGGTATCCTGGATTAAGAAAAAATGCGCGACTCCAGCAGGCATTTGGCCCCGTCGGTGACGCGTGAAACACGATGCGCCACCGACTCGGGCTTGGTCCTTAGTCGGACGGCGAGCTTACCCATTACTCACCGTCCGCAAGCCCGCTCCGCCGCTGTGCCCTCTGCTATTCAGAGGGACACGCGTTGGAGCGTCCACCCGATAGGCTATTCGCATATGGGCAAAGAGACACCTTAGGCACACAGTGCCTAAGGAAGAGTTTTTGCCCGCATCCCAGGGTGCACCGGCCCGAAAAACTGGTCTTCCCTCCGGACGTATCCGAGAGGGAACTCCAGTCCACGGGCGCACGTGGAGGTTTCCTGTCTTAGCACCCCGTCGCCTGTCGTCTTGGATACCAAAGTCATATAGTACCGGAGACCTGCATACGAAGGGGCTTAGACTGCTTAAATATCGCAACTCTTGCCACATCTGGCAGTGGAAATCTTTCGGCAGAAAAGATAAATTGCACTGATTAACGAAACAATTTTTTATAAGATTAGATACTTATTACAGAAGCTTATCACAATAGCTTAATAGGCTATCTATTAGATCTATCTCATATAATCTCGATTATTTATCTACTATTTCTTCTCCACAATATCAATTTATTCTACTTATATCCCAGTTCAACTGCTAAAGATTTATAAGCCCAAAGACAAAGAAATGTAAAACATGTTTAACAAACAATTCGAAATATGTGTCGGCGCGGTAGGTCGGCATCATAAATTAATTTCGTCATATTGCAAATATATTCGGGCAAGATCAAGATACAGGAGGAATTCATGTTGTTTTTTAAATTATAGCAAAGAACAAGGCAGTTTCAAAGAATCGTCCAATAACGGAGATCTGCGATAATACTGCGGTATTTGACCTTCGATGGTAATATTAAAATTATATTATTGGTAAGAATTGGCTCACTCAGTTCACAGTAGGGATAATTATAACATACCTGTGTTGGCTCTGTATCTTCTTGTTAGTAGCTACTTCATCATCATCAGCCGGAAGACGACCACTACAAAATATAAATAAATAAATAAAAAAAAACCACAACTATCACACAACGCCATCTAGTCCCAAGCTAAGCAGAGCTTGTGTTATGGGTACTAGACAACTGATAAACATACTTATATATTTCTAAATACATACATATTATAGATAAATTACACCCAGACACAGAACAAATGATCGTGCTCGCATCACACAAACATTTGTCCTGAGTGGGAATCGAACCCACGACCTCCTGCATAGCAGTCAGGGTCACTAACCACTAGACGAACAGGCCTGACGAATTATAACATACCAGTGTTGGCTCTTTATCTAACTTGTTCGTTAGTAGCTAATTCATCATCATCAGCCGGAAGACGACGACTACTGATCGAAGGCCTCCCAAGATCACCACAATGAACGACAATCTGCGTCTTACACCCACCATTTGCCCGTAACTCTCGTGATCTCGTCGATCCTGTCGTCGTCTGCCTACACTGCGTCTTCCAGTTCATGGTCGCTATTCGAAAGCTTTTCTTCCTCATCGGTTATCAGTTCTACGTATCTATCCCCTTTTGTCCCCACTGGCTCACCCATTGCTACTTCAATTTTCAATTACTTTTAGCTAGTAGCTACTTACTGCAAAGTTATATCCACCATATCGTAAAGTTACCTATTTCTCAGTGTGACTTTTGAGTATATCGTTATCTGTCTAAGGTTCCGACTAGATCTATCATTTTGCGTAACTGTGGAAATTTCAGTTTACGTCATTGTTTATGCATAGCATTGCATATTCACTATTCAGCGTATAATGAATCTCAAAGCTGGGACAAACGCCTCCTCTCAGTGAGAGGGACTGGGGCCTTATTATGACGTCTTAAAACCAGGCTTGTTCCAGTGAGTGAACGAGGTGGCGCTAGACGACTTGTATAGCTGTGTCTCTTTCACTCACTGGAACAAGCCTGGTTATAAGACGTCATAATGGTAGCTGAGCTATTTAATCCACCACGAGCGCACAGTGCGGTTTAGCGTTGTTTGCTCACGACTAATCAGTGACTAAGGATTGCCTAAATTAAACCTATTTTTAAATTCTAATTTCCTTAAAAGACTTTTTTTTTTGCGTGGTAAAATCATCAAATGAGTCCTCCCACCCAGGGCAGGGCGGGAGGGATTGTCAGACTTGTACTGACTAAAATCCACGGTGTCCTTCACGAGCCCTTTACGTACCGGGTCACGGTAATGGGTAAGTCCCGCGACCCCGGCAGGCTTTGGCCCTCTACAGGCCCCGTCATTATGCTGACACTCTTTGAGGCGCGCGTGGAACACAACGCGCCGTCGACCCGGGCATGGTCCATGGTTGGGCTGCGAGTCGCCCATTACTCGCCGCTCGCATGCCCGCGCCTACGGTGGCCGGAGATCGTCTTGCGACGTCCGACGCCGTGGGCGTCTACCACTGCGGCTGGGGTGAAGGGAGGTCGCTGTTCTCTCCCTCACTCGGCACGCCTCCTCCTTCGCGAACATGACTGCTTCGCAGAAGGAGGCGACCGCTTCCCACTCCGTCTCGCCCTGCAGCATGGCCTCGACCAATGCCGAGCGCGAGAGGTCTCCGCCTATCGCCGTCGTGAGGACACGGCGGTGCTCTGCCCAAGCGGGGCAGTCCTGCACCGTATGCTCCACCGTGTCCTCCGGACGATCCTCGCAGTGGTGACACCCAGGCGTTTCTTCCCTCCTTATCAGACACAGGAACCTCCCGAAACTTCCGTGTCCGGTGAGGACCTGCGTCATGCGGAAGGTAAGGACGCCGTGACGCCTATCCAGCCACTCCTCAAAGAGGGGTCTTACCGCCGCGATTGCGGCGTGCCTGTCCTTAAGAGACTAAGCACAATTTATTACTGTTTTAGATTTAAGTACAACTAAGATTTATAATTAACTGCAAGAAGGGGCTTTCATTAGCAACTTTTTCTCAGAATCTGCCGATACAAAATTATGATACTTGCCACTGTTTCCATAATTAGGCACATGCTTATATAATTAGTTGAATTTATGTTTATTGGTTTGATATGCACTGGATTTCCGAACATTTCAAGAACAGTTTCGTTTATTGTACCGAATTATTGTTGTTTGAGAAACTATAGTTTGAAGTTATTGGTATTATTTGGTAAAATCCGAACATCTAGTTACAATTTTTTTTCTTAGCGTGGTAAAATCATCAAGAGTCCTCCCACCCAGGGCAGAGCGGGAGGGACTGTCAGACTCATACTGACTAAAATTCACGGTGTCCTTCAATAGCCCTTTACGTCCCGGGGTCACGGTAATTCGTAAGTCCCGCGACCCCGGCAGGCTTTGGCATTCACGCGCGCCTCAAAGAGTGTTAGCAAAATGACGCCTCCCACCCCCCCGTCATTTTGCTAACAATCTTTGAGGCGCTCGTGGAATACAACGCGCCGTCGACCCGGGCATGGTTCATGGTAGGACAGCGAGTTGCCCATTAATCGCTGCCCGCGCCTACGGTGGCCGGAGATCGTCTGCCGACGTCCACCGCCATGGGCGTTTTCAAAGCCAACGTCACGCGGTGTTTCCAGGCAGTCACCCATCCAAGTACTGACCGCACCCGATGTTGCTTAACTTCGGTGATCGGACGAGAATAGGTTATGCTAATACACCGGTGTATTAGCATAACCTATGAAATTACATTGCTAAGTGAAGGATGTAACATATTTCAAGAAGATATATGGAGACTAATCTCTTCGAATGTATGGTAAGCCAAGAGGAAATCACACCTCATTTTCTTTGCTCCAAATAGGGACATTTCTTTTTAATATCATAAGAAGGCTGTTATCCAATTACATGACCTTATTTTCTCACGTTCAATTTCTTGTATATCTTTGCATTTTGTAATCTGCACCACATATTAGAATTAGCCAAACCTTACCACATCATGTCATAACAGTCAGGTACACCCCACCTCTCAAGTTTCTCTGATAAACGACTCCACCTGCCCATATCTAACGCACCTACCTCATTGCCGAACCTACAGACCTTATCGGACAACTCAATCGTCGAAAATCAAGTCATTTAGATGTAGATGCAGCCATATTCCAGTTTGTTAGGTAAAGTATCAAAATTCATAAGGTGTTAGCCGATGGTAATCTGTTTAATAAGCGTTTTGATACTATCGGCTTAACTTCGTAAGGGTTTCATGCAGTGAAGGTTTTATTAGTGGTTTTTTTTTTAATGTTATTTTTATTGAAGAAAGATGTGTTGGGTTTAATTGTGGGTCAAAGATGACTGTTACTCTGACATGTTAGAGTTCACGAGATTAGTTGTGGAGCGATGTTAAAGCTGATTAATGGCATGTTTACAAAACGAACAGTTGGAAGTGAGACTTTTCATTTAATGTGGCGGGTAATATAAATGTTTTAGATTAAGATCTGTTATCGTGTTGTGTTATTAAAACATTTTTTAATCTTATGAATGTAAGAATGGTATGAATAAATATATTATTCAACAGTTATTAATGTAAAGAGGTAACATGGTTTAATCATTCAGAAGAGGTAGACAGAAGGTCTGATGAAAAAGAAGAGTAATAATTATGTTTACCAATTACTCATTGACTCTTTATTATTCAAAAACTATGAAATCAGCGTAGCATATTCAATGAGCAAGAATGACACAAAAATGACAAAAATGATAGACCCTAATCACACTCAATTCATAAATTTGAATGGTTTAGCTCCTTTTATAATAATGTTGTCACAAATTAAGAGCTGTGCAGATCAGAATCAGTTCCACAATCACCTCGGCAAAGCTTGATTACACTCAATTACACACCCTGTAATCACTCCATAACTGCAGCTTCGAATTACATAGCTTACACTTCAATTACTAAAATTATTTATAGATCATATTCTTTTACTCAGTGACTTGTAAATGGTTTGCTAAACGAATTGCCTTATTTGTAGTTAATACAGGGGCTTGAGGTCCTGTTTATGGCTGCCGAATCAGGCTAAGTGTTCTTTAAATATTCTTTCATGATCGTGATAGTTGCTACTAAGAGTCTGGATATATCTAGTTGGTGGAATCGAAGTGTCAATACATATTACTATATGTATTGACACTTCGATTCCACCAACTAGATATATGCGTAAAACTTCGTGATATTTCGTTATGTATCAAAATCAAAAGGCCTCTATGGCCTTAAGATGTCGAATGATAGGAGCACTGTTGTGATTGGTCTTTTCATTTGGAAAGAACCGGCATCTCATTCCATAGTTATTCTTATTTTTACAATATACTGGGAAATCCACAGTAAGTGTCACAACAGCGTAAGCCTGTTATAACCAAGTCTATTGAATTCTTTCACCCAATCACCGATAAACAGTTTGCAAAACAACACAAAATTATTGACTTGTCAACCGTTCTATACATGCACGACAAACACGATCTACCTACAGTCTACGAAGTTTCAAGAATCGATTATGTTACCAATAAAGAAATACAACAGTTTACTATCAACATTGGTATTGTGATCGGCAAAGGCAACACAGTCGCGGAAACGAATGATTTTGAAACAATCGAATCGGGCTTACGTTTCGCTCATAATCGTATTTCATAACGTCACCAAGTGCGGCTTTATGTGGCAGGTTGGCAGGCTGCGTTGATATAGCGCTGTTGACTTTATTTGGTCATCTTTGCACTCGATTTCTTTTATAATGAGGTGAGATTTTTGTACCAAGCTCGTGAATATGACGGTTTATTTGTTAGTCAAAGATGATTTGATGTTTGCTCTGGTTCTTTAGGTTTATCTTAAGTTTGAAGTGATCTGTTTGTGTCTTTCAACAAATCATAATTCCATTTATAGTGGTTTTTAAACTGGCGGATATTATAATTCTCAAAATCCTATGTTCCAGTTCATCATTGTTTTAAACTTCGTTTAATATAATTATTATTTTCATTCTGTTGAGTATATAAAACATCTCAGATGATATATCATAGGAAAAAAATATGCTCATTTCATATAATAGTTGTTAATGCGTTGTCACATCAATTCTAACAGAAACTTCCTAGACCAAAACCATTTTAAATGAACCATGTGGTCACTTCAAGGCACTATTTCCTTTATCTATTCACGCATCTGAATTTGCTCTAACTGTATTAAGATTTGTTGGCAATCGACGGCTAGTTTCAATTCTACAACTAGTAGCAATGTTGCTCTTATTGTACCTACACTATCCGCCGCCACGATTGTGTATAAAACATCTGCTACCAACTCTAACCTAGGTTCAGATACATCGTTTATTTTAGAGATATTCCACAGGTGTCCAAGTTGTTACTGAGAATTTGTAGCTTCCTTATTACAAACATAAACAATCATTCCTTTTACTACCATTTCGTTATTAGTTTCACCCTTAAATATTATGCCTTTAAAATAAATATTAGCTTCAAATGTCCTAGTTCCTTTTGTGTCTAAGCTTTCATTTGTTTGTTTTAGTTTAGTCGTTCGATCGTCAACGTTGGTTGTAACGTTTGGTTCTGATTAATGAGGCTCCGTAGACCGACAGATGGTTCCGTAAACATTGGTAGTGTAACATGGTAACTTGCTAGCCGATATATCCCAGCTAAGTTTGTTGTGAGTTGTATTAGTACCAGCATTATTACTACTTACAGATCTTGCTTATTGGTAATCATCCGTGTATTTTGTAAAGGTGTTATAACATACATAATTATAATCATCAATTAGTTCAGTCAGCCTAAAAAGGTTGTTAACGTCCTATAAGAATTAATTTTCCCCTTAATTTGTGGTCCAATAAAATACACAATTTTATATATTTTGTGGCTACGAATTGATATTATATGAAATTTAGACAGTGAAATGAATGGCTGGCCATAGAATAGTAGCAGCTTCCAAATGTGTGCTAGCTAGTATCATTATCAAAATATAACCAGTGTCACGACATCAATGAATATTAAAGTTTTCAATCAAAACTTTAATCCAAATAGTCGTGACATTAGCTATAAAGTTTTAACTGTCGGAAAATGGTTTTTCAATTTCCAGCACATAGCTGTAAAAAGAGAAATTTTAATATTTGCAGCACTTGGGTGGTAATCTCATCAGCCTAGAACTGAGCAATTATTGCAACTTGCATGCGTAGCATAACAAATTCTATCTCTATTCTTTATAAATTTTGCCCAAGAATGTTACGACCCGCAGACAAGCGACTGTAGAATAGAAACATTTTTTTAACATTTTAAACACTGCGATACTAAGGGCGATAGAAATCTATCTATATTCACTCATTTTGTCTATTGTTCCATCGACGAAACCAGTTTGCGTTCTGGTGGTACATAAGCATCTTATTTTTTGCGGAATGGTAGCATTCCAGGTTGGCTTTTACTTGTTTAGACAAACCTGAGCTGTGCTGCTGAAAGTTGTGTGTTATTCAGATTTCTAATATAATGGCCTTTTTTTTCTTCTATTATTTGATCTCTTACCAGACAATACGTTACCATAAAGAAAATTTTAACGTCAACGGGTCACTAACCCCTCTGCAACTTCTACTAATCAATTCACGTTCTATTACCGAAATGTTATCTCACAAATCTGACGCATTAACTACTACAATATTGTACGCGGGACTTTCTCCAAATACTAATTACGAAGATACAGCATCGTCTAATAAAGTGTCAAGTTTATTAGAAGTTTTTTATATGTGGCTGTGGTAATAGCTGATTTTATTAAGATGTTTACGAGGCCGAGGTTTTTGGATGAATCTAGTTTCTTTAATTTCTTTTCTCTCGGTATATTGCCAAAGAAATTAGCAGCTGGGTTTTTACCATCTAAATTTTGTTGTTTGTTTTCGTTTTCAATGTTATTTTAATTTATTTAGCGATAGGCTAGCGTTTGACCATCACGCCTTGGTTAGCATACAATTCAAAAGTAGCTGTCGTTAATTTCAAGTTCAAAGTCTTAGAAAATTTACCTTCTTCATTCTTTCAAAAACCTGTACTATATATGATAACGACCCAGCATGCATGTCACCCGGTTATCTCAAGTTTATATACCAAACTATTATTAGAGGCCACATAATCTGCATGCATGTTCAATAAACGGATAATCTTAGCGACTGGCGCGGCGCGGGCGCAGCGTCGCGACCTAAACTGGTATTAAATAATTGATCCATTAACATATATGCTGGCTATAGATTAAGATGTAGATGGGGCAGAAATAGAAAATGTAACTGTTATCGTTTCCTGATGGATAAAGGAGAAAAGACTTGAAAAGGTTATAGATGCAGCTAGATGGTCTTTTGAAAATTATATCTGAGATAAACGTTAAAAAAATTATACGTACAAAATACATTTCTAAAAAATAGACTAATCAAGACCATGCATTTACAACGACAACCATAATACTCTTTGGCGTAAGAGTACTCCGTCGTACGTATCCGTACGTATCACAGTCGTTAAGGAACGTACTCTGAAAACTGGTAGCTTAATCCTATTGCCGAAGAAAGAACCAGCCCTCTAGTCACATGAAATCGGAGTAAATTCTTAAAAAGTAGACATGCACAATATTTGTAACAGTAGTAAGTTTGTTGGAAAAAAAAGAAGTTTAGGCTTTCACTAGCTAAGACAGTACGGGCCAAAGCCTGCCGGGGTCGCGGGACTCACGAATTACCGTGACCCCGGTACGTAAAGGGCTATTGAAGAACACCGTGGATTTTAGTCAGTCAAGTCTGACAGTAAAGGGTGGGAGGACTCGTTTGATGATTTTACCACGACAAAAAAAAAGCTAAGACAGTACGTACGTGTACGTATAAGATAATTTTGTCCAAAGTATGAATGTAGCTAAATGTAGAATTGTGAGGTAACAGCATTGTCTAAATTGAATTGTACCCTACATGTTTTCAATACTAGTCGGATCAGATAGGCTGTCAGTTCGACTAATATGAACGTTTATGCAAGACAGTAATGTTCCAAATTGGGGACTGCCTGACAGATACAAGTTCTTGCTCGACTGAAACAATTTGCGCTAGACAATAGAAATGTTCTGCTTAAATTTTTGGTGATCATTCCCGAAATAGAAATAAACTAAGATACTAACACACCTACACTACTGACTGCGTGTATTTTACGGCATAGAAGAGACAGCAGTAAGGCTGATGTTTGTATTTGTTTTTCGGTCTAAAAACGCGGCGTGAATACTGAAATGTCTAGCAATAAATTTTAAAGGAATTTCGTGTGTTGCAGCGACTGTAGATAAATTGCAATAAGGGCAGATAAATGACTTTGATTATGATGATGAACAGAATTTGAATTCTATACATTTGAGTATAAGTTCCAATTCCCATGATCATCTATTGGCATTTCTTGATAATAGTTTACTCTATGACCACCTTGATTTGGTCTCGCATATGTGACGCATATATTTAATTACTTGTTAGCATTAATACTAATATATGAGGTGCTGCAACAGGACTGGGGTCCTTGTATAATTATATCATAAACAGGACCTTGAATGTAAATAGAGTTATAATTAAAACATTCATCAAACTCTTTGAGATTTTGTCTTGTACGACTAATGATGACTTTAATGATTTAATTGATTTCAATTAAGACTAAATTATTTATTACTTGAAGTACTATAGCGTTTCTAGTATTTTTCAATTTTATTGACATAATATTTTAAGCTTGACTCTTTTAATCTTCATTGCGTCAATTCTGTCCTTTCTGTTTGTATTTTTTTTTTTGGAATATCATCACTTCTTGCTTTGGCGAAATTTTTTACAAAATAAGTAGTTGTAACGCCACCGTGATGTGCAGAATTGTCATCGAAGCTTATTTACACATAATCAAGAAGAATGGCAGTTATTCACTATTTCGTCATTTTATACTCAAATCAATATCACATGTTAATCGAGTCTTTTTGGTGCTTAGATATTATAAAGTGTAACATTTAAACCACTATGACCCGGTATGCAGCTACTTTCATCTTTAGTCCTATTAATTTTGATATACATTGGAATCCATACAGTGTAAAATGAACTCCCGTTCCCACATCACAACAGATGTATAATTTTTAAATCCGACATCGTGAGTATTTACCGGTGCTACCTCCACATAAATTAGTAGGCCATAAAATAATAATCTATATTAACGAGGCAGGCCATATTTAACTGGTTGTCTGGCATTGGAACTGGCCAATCAGGTGTTGTGGATGGAACATTGTTGACGCCATTCACTTGGGGGGTATTGATTGGTTGGTGTGACGGATGCTGTGGTGGAGGTTGGAGTAGGATGGTGCTGATTGATATGCGTGATGGCTGATTCTTAATATTATGTAAATGAGGTAAATGCGTCACGCTTGTGGCAAAGGTAGCAATGGTTCTGGCAATCTTAGTTCGTACTTTGAGGACCTTGGTTTTGCGAAGAGAGACGTACAAGAAAATAAAAGGTTGTGATGTTTGTATAAAGGTTCTCCCATTAACTCTGCCTCATCTACTGTTCGATTTACTGGTTGTGACACATCTTGGGAGAGCCTTTATATCATGCATGCTAAATCGTTCACCTTCAGCATCTTTCCTGCACCTTTTGAAAGTATTAGTCATCTCACTTGTTTAGGCGTTTTTGCAGGGATACTTTTTCCTTCAGCTGACTTGTCTTTGTCTCCGTTTGATCCAGCCCTAGTAACAGATAATTTACTTGTATTAAGTATAGGTTTCCTTACCTTTGTATTTAAGGAAACTGACCTTTTGCTGTCACATTCTCTTTATAAATTATCCCTTTACCATTTAAATTCTCAGAGTCAAAGTAAGAAACCTTTTATCTCACAATTACTGTGAGAAAAGTCGAATCAGCATCACGGTGAGAATTGATGGTATCATCCAAATTGAACCTTACAACACACTTGATAAATGCCTGACAAGCTATACTTTTCTCCCATTCCCAGCTTTTAAGACCAATATGTTTAATATACGTGTTACTTATTGAGTTATTAGCATATCACTCGGTTATTAGTGTCTTATCGCGATCAAGCGGAGAAAGTAAGAATTATGGTGTTTCCATGGGAGCTTATGGGACTTTGTCACGGAAATCGACGGTGTATTAAGTTGCAAATATATTTAGAACATTGTTGAAGAGTTCAGGGCCTTGAGGGCACCAGAGTGAAGTTTAGATGTTGTTTTTAAATATCTGGAGATACAAAGTAACAAATTGATTTTTGAAGTTGATATAATAAATTTATTTGGTGTCACAATTAGTTCTTAAACCAAATCATCGTCATGTTAATTCTTCGTTCAGAATTTTTGTAGTTGCAATTACAAACACAGATGCATTATTTCTTCCTTTAATCTCATAGATATGTTCAGTTTAAGAAGGTGAACAGAGAAATAATATTATTGTTTGTTCCCTTCATCATCGTTCTTCAGCCTTTTATCCAATTTATTTGAGTTCTCGTCTTCGAAATTTTTCTTTTAGTTGTTATATCATGAGTTACCTCCATTCTAGACATATCATATTTGCCAACTTCTTATATTGTTTCTTCGATTCTCCCTTACTTTAATAGCAACATTCACACTACCATGTGAACAAAATCAAATCATGTTTATTATTGGTACATTTTTCCACTACAACTACAATATCCAATTCAATCATAACATCGATATCCAACCGACAGGTTGTTGAATCGATGCGTCGATACTGTTTTTTCAAACTTCGCTTTCTGATCCAGTCAAAAAGAATAATCGGTAACAATGGTTTGTTTACAATCTCGCGGTTAGTGTAGTACTGTGTTTAAAACATCTATTAACTGTGTGTTTCAACTTTTTTGTTAATTTAATTTTCTCCTAAATGTGTTACAACGTAGTTTTGCGTTGTCTTTATCAATCAACTCAGCTTAAGACAGGCTAATAATACATACAGACCACCTCGAAGTTGTGCCAAAAAAGCTTGAATTCCACCTTCTGGATTAATTCTGTGAGCAACCTTTTTAGAGTCTTCTCTAAATTTGTCATACGTATGCGGGGTTCACTTTAGGACTCGTTTATTACATCGCTTATCGATCTTTTGAAAAACACGGACAGCTTGCTAGCCTGTTTTTGCAAGCCTGCAAGCTTTGGTTCTTTGTAACAACTTCTGGATTATCTCGTCAAAAGTAACCATTTAGGTCGGTCAATTGGTCGCAGCTTATCTTCCGGGCCCTATAACCGGGCCCTTCCGGACAACATACAATCATAATAAAATCGTAAGTTTTCATTAGAACACACATCATAACTGAGCTCTAGATCTTTCTCCAAAAAATGTCATGAGTGATTGCCAAATTATACTTAAATCTGTTTTGAATACCAAAATTAAATGGTGTTGACTAACAGAATCATGATTTGGAAACTTATTAAGGGATTAAAAACGTTGAAAAAGTGATGGTTTCAATATACAATAGGATAATGGATAATAATCATGTGAAATATGCGGTGAACATAGGATTACATTAGGCGCATAGTTTTTTAATGGACCGTGAATAAGACGTTTGGTCAGAAACACAATGACATCAAAGGAACACAAAGCAAGAATCTATACATAATCCTCTAAACATACGTTTTGGGAGGAACGATCAGAATAACATTGTCAAAATATGAATACGTTGCATTTGTTAATGAATAAGATTTTAGGTTAAAAGCGCCTTCCGTCAAAGATGTAAGAACCAGTTTTGTGAGTGACATACAGAGAGATTCTGGGCTAAAATGATGATGAAAACGGTAAAATGGCTCAATAAAGTATATTACAATTAATGTTTTGTTGAATACGTTATAGACACAACTATCAAAGAAAAAACAAAAACAAGTGAAAGATAATGGTGTCCTTCAACTTAAACTTATGAGAGATCATTTTTTTAACGCAAAAGTATCAATTAAAATATAGGAGGTTTGTGTATGGTGGTACAGGTTGCTTTCACAAGGTGCAGTTAATAAATATTTTCCTTAAACACTCGTATCGGTGAGGTAACATGAGTCGGTGTTTTTGCCCTTCGCATTTCTCATTAGACCTCTCATTGAGGAATCACCATCTCTTTCTCTTAACCCATCATGGAAAGGGACAGCAAACTTTCTCAGCTCCTTGACGTGTTCAGCGTAAATAAGATTAAAAAGAGTGAAGTAAAAGCAAATTGGCGAAACGTTTTTTTTTTTCTCCAATTTGTAAGAATTTTGCCGATGTGTTTTATAACCTGGCAGTCATTGTTTCGATTTCAGTAATGAATTTGCTATTGTTTTAAGCGAACTGGCCGCAGTAGACCGAAAGCTTTATTCGGGAACAGGAAAAAATAATAAAGAGTTGGCAGTTCATGTGTATTCGAACAATAGAGTCCTTAAAAACGATATAAAAAGGGATATAATTAAAAAGGGATATAATAGAGTCCTTAAAAACGATATAAAAAGGGATATAATTAAAAACATAAGAGCTACAGAACTCTTACTTGTTAAATTTTCTTCAAGTATGGTGAATAATGTAAAACATGATAAAGAAGATGATTCAACTGTAACTAAAAAAGAAGCAATTCATACATTCACAAGTGATAAAATTAAAATATCAGCTAATTGACAAATGTACGTTCACGAACATTCAATGAGAAAGATGAATGATCATAACTAATGCCAAGAACTCAGTGATGCATTTGATGAATTGTTGTGCATTGCAATGAAAGCTGGCCCTTGCACAAAATAAATTAGTGTACGGTTAATATTTGTTATTGAAGTAATAACGCGTGTCACATTCTTTGAAACAGTAATAGGTACATTGGATGGATTAAACCAAGGAATAAAGCTTTCAATTTATTCCAACGAATTATTGTATCACATTATTTAGTCTCTTGATCTCTTTTTTTTTAGCGTGGTAAAATCATCAAATGAGTCCTCCCACTCAGGGCAGGGCGAGAGGAACTGTCAGACTCGTACTGACTAATATTACTACTTTTACTCGTAAAATCCACGGTGTCCTTCACTACCCCTTTACGTACCGGGGTCACGGTAATTCGTAAGTCCCGCGACCAAAGTCTCTTGATCTCTTAAGCTAACAAATTCATTTTTAATTTTCTTATCATTCTTTATTTCCATAATTCATCAATTACCATAAATAACCAACTCTCCTTAATCCAACTTATTATTTCTAACTGATAATATCTCCAAATACCATTTATCAATTCGATCGTTTTTCACTTCATCACCTGAAGCTGTTTCGTATCATATTTCTATATTATTTCTCCTGAGACAACATAAACTACAATCAAGATCACTAATGAGATAAGAGGCTGTAATCCAGCTAAGTGTATTATAAATTATGATATTCTGTTTAAATGTGTATATTTCTTTGGTTAAACCTCTTAACGCGTGGTTACTGATTTGTGGTTGGTCATCACGCGATGGTTGACTGATAGTTAATTTATTTGTGTAATATTAATTGGTTTATTAAATACTGTTTCCTGGTCTGTGACATTCTTTGTATCGCCCAGGTGTTGATACTGTTAGTTTTGTACCGCTTTTGTTGTTAAAAGAGTTGATTTAACGCTTCCATCGGTAGTAATCGTTAAATCATTATAGATAACGCAACACATCTTTTCCCAGATAGTAATAGTTTTTATTTTATGAACTTACACTGTGCCTGATTTAAATAATATTTTATTTTTCTGTCAAAACTGTTCATTTCCTTGTTTTCCTTTGAAAGTGATCATAGTTCTTGCTAAAATTGGCAATCATAAGGTCTAGTACTGTGGAGGGTACTTCAATCCTCGTTTATCTTCCTAATAACAAATACGGAATGAACTAAATCACTACAAAAGCGGCTGTCCTATTCTAGTCGTGGACCACACGGCAAACTTTAGTGTTCCATAAAATAAATCATTAGTACCACTAAGTATATAACTAGTTTGAGCTTAGACTTTAGCCACGAAACAACGATAATTGTGACCTACATCGACCATGAAATTAGTTTGGCGGCGGTCACACGCAGCTCTACTGTTGTGAGTAACGGCTTTGTTATTTCAGGAAGTATTTAGGAGAGGTTTAAATCAATCTGGTTAAATATAGATAGTGTTTAAACTGTAGCTTTTTGACGTCGTGGGACTGTACGAATTACCGTGACCCTGGAACGTAAAGGGCTATTGAAGGACACCGTGGATTTTAGTCAGTACGAGTCTCTACAGTCACATCCGCTCTGCCCTGCGTGGGAGGACTCATTTGATGATTTTAACACGATAAAAAAAAAAATAGCTCTCTACTTCCATTTGAGAATTGTAAGAGATCTACATCCGATGCTGAAGATTACAGATCAAGAAGAAGCTTCATATTTCCATCAGGTTTAACCCAGTAGCGGGATGGTGTAGGTTAACAGATAACATTATGTTGTCCTTATTTATTAACATAATAAACCATAATATAATTATTGACAGATGAGCTGTCATGTTGAAAAAGCTTTGAAGACAAGTTTTACGATGTTGTGTGTCATATTCCGTACTCACATCGCAACGATATGGAAGAAGACGCTTTCTGGCCATAAAATAAAATAAAATTGTATGCAGTTCTAAATTTAAATTAACTACTAAATATCTAAGTGCGGGGAAACCCGTCCTGTTGTCGAGCACAGATACAGCGGTAAGTACAAGATACGTCGATTCGTTGGCACAGTTTCGGTGTCGGTGGTCTTCGGGCGTTCCGCGACACTTTACGAGCTCATTATAGCGTCTGAGAGCCGTCGCCACGACCAGTCTCGCACCTTACTATATTACTACATGACATGCTATGTAGATTTTGTCAACAGTCACAAAATAATGAAGCTTGATGCGGAGATAATTGAATTATTGATGTTTTTGTTTCTATGCTTATTTTTCCTAAGTGCAAAAATATCGCGGGCATGCGGGCAGCGAGTAATGGGCGACTCGTTGTCCGACCATGGACCATGCCCGGGTCGACGGTGCGTTATGTTCCACACGCGCCTCAAAGAGTGTCAGTAAAATGACGGCCCCCCCCTCTAGAGGGCCAAAGCCTGCCGGGGTCGCGGGACTTACGTATTACCGTGACCCCGGTACGTAAAGGGCTAGTGAAGGACACCGTGGATTTTAGTCAGTACGAGTCTGACAGTCCCTCCCGCCCTGCCCTGGGTGGGAGGACTCATTTGATGATTATACCACGCTACAAAAAATAAATGTGCAAATGATTTGAATAATTCTTGCTGGATTGGCTCTTTGTACAATTTTGTGTCGATGTAGAATTTGCTTTTGAGCTTCCGTGTTTTCCGTACTTATCTTAATGCGATGTTTTAATGCTCGATTAATATCGTCCAGGGCTTTGACTTTGGTTAATTTAAACCAAATTACTCTGAGAAAGACTTTCGTGGAACACAAAGCGATTGAAGCTTTGGAAGCCTTATTAAGAGATATATCAGAGTCTAATTAGAAGGACAGCGTGGAAACCGACAAAGAATCCTTTATTCTCTGTGTCCAATTAAATAGGCGTGAAAAGATTAACAACGCTCAACATGCACACAACATGTTACATCATAGTCTTTTGTTTCAAATGCAGTTATTTGTAACATAAGAAGTCATTCTAGTTAACGAAATATTGGTCCCAAAAGACAAGAATAAAATCAAAACAATACCATAACTTTTTAACAATCTACAATTACTTAAGTTACAATTCTAAGAAATACGACATAAAGTTCAAAATTAATGTTAACAATCTAAATGAAAATGAGCGACAATAAATTTTTCATCAAATTATATTTTCAATCTTTCACCGCCTCTGCAGTCTTAAGATTTTTTTAAAGATCGTCTGGAGGACTTTCCAATGATAAATTAGACATTTCATAATTCTTATTCGTTCCATCAATTACATCAGTTGCTGACAAAAAACATTATTATCTGTTGAAATTCGAAGTTGTCTTACACATGAGGGGTATTGTAAACGATTTTTCACGTGAAATAAAATTAAATGGGGCGTTCGTGGTGCTATTTCACGCTCAAGCAACCATAATCGTGACATTAGTCTACATATATTTCTGGTTCAATAATAAAGACAGTGTTTTTGACCTGTTCAGTGAAAGAACAAAGTCTGAAGTAATTTTGGTTTCGGTGCACATAAAAAACAAGAACAGATTGAAAACAGTTGCTATATTTGCACTGATCGGTGTAGTTTTAATCAATTCAAGCTGTTTTACTTGCCTTGAAAAAGCTATACACCTTCAAGCATTTTTTTTTATCGTGGTAAAGTCATCAAATGAGTCCTCCCACCCTGGGCAGGGCGGGAGGGACTGTCAGACTTGACTGACTAAAATCCACGGTGTCCATCAATAGCCCTTTACGTACCGGGGTCACGGTAATTCCTGAGTCCCGCGACCCCGGCAGGCTTTGACCCTCTACAGGCCCCGTCACTATGCAAGCATAATAATGATAGGAAACTTTTAAAATAACCTCTGTTGTCTGTCCTACTGCTGGACAAAGACCCACCCCAATACCTTCCAGGACCTCTTAAGCTTCCTCAAATCAGCGTGGTACTCATTCAGGTCGTCTCGCCATTTATTTCTAAACCAACACTGTGGCTCTGTCTTTCTTCCTTTCAATTATTTCTATAAAATTATATGATTTAATAATTCCAGTAACTGTTCCCAATTTGATCAAAAATACACCAGTAGTTTCTTCAGTCAGACAACTCACTGTTATTTCCTCTCCAATATATGTCAAGGATAGCCAAGCTTCCTTATTTGCGACTCTACATTAAGGATTAAGATACTTTCGTTCGCAGATCCACTTTGATCCGCGATGTCAAACAAGCAAATATCTCTTGATACAGAAATATCCCCGTCACCACCGGCGCCGCGGTATTTTTCACGTACGATACGATTTGGCAGACTTTATCGTCAATATATCACTTTCCATTTCACCTTTGTCTGGTTGCATGATGCAAATGTACAACAAAAAACATCTTGACGATTTTCTGACTGTAGGAGTCACGCTATATTTGAGTGACGTTATGGCACGAGTAGACAAAACAAAATTAAAGAAGCGATTTATTTAAAATTTAATGGATGTATAAAAACAGTGTTCAATTGTATGCTTACGACATATTGAAAGTGCGCTTGCACTTTCGGTCATAGTCGTAAAAATAGTGGACCAAGTATCATTCCTTGCGGAACCCCTTAACAATTTCGAATCAATCTGTGATTCAAATTATTGACAAATCCAATTAAAATATCTTTCTTTATCTAAGAATCAACGGCAATTTCAATAAAAGTTATCTTTCATCAAGACATAATAGCATTCATAAAAGTATAACTTAACGATGCGGAAGCTTTTGAAAGAACCTGTGAGTTATAATTGCCATTATCTAATTTTACTAGCTTATTAAGTAATTTCGTTAGTCACTTTAATAAGAACTTCCTGCTGTAGGTATATTAAAACGACTGTATCCGAACTAAGGTTATTTTTGAAACCAGACGACGGCGCTTACCAAAATAATTAACAAGCATAAATCAAGTCGTACAACGAGAGTAAATGCCGTCTTTACCGACTAATTGAAATAAACTGCACTCGAAAAATGCTTTCAGCTGACATAAGTAATATGGAACGCTTTCGCTTTAATATATGAAATGATATTATTTTTCTGATTCAAAAGAATTGCGGATCGTTTTGACGTATTGTCGGTGTAATGAGGAAATATGGGCGTTTAAGGCTGAGTACTCACTGGAAGCAAGCAAGTAATAATTCGGATGCAAAATAAAATTGAGGAAAGATGGAACACGTTTTTGAAAGCCATAATGTCAAATGAACTGAGTTAAATTAATTAAATTCGAAGATGATCGTGTTACATCATGAAACAGGAATTTAAGACTAAAATAAAAGTCGTAAAATTCTGAAAAGACAAGGAAATTCCAGTATACTCAGAAATAAGTAAGTCAGTCTTTATTTTGGAAAAAATAATAACCAACAGTTGATTTTGGATAATAGTTTGATGAAGTTCTTTCTAACTCTGTACCCACCCTTAGATGACAGTAATAAAATAGAAGAATGAAATTTTAATATGCGATACCTCCATTTGATTTATTGTGTGTAAAATAAAGAGTTTTGTGGTAAAAATTTACACAATTTACACACCAGTTACAATATCCTGTATGTTTATCAATTTTCTTTATTTAGCGTCTCAGTCAAATATATATTCTAATAAGATTCGGTTATCTAACATTCTACAAATGATCGCCAATTTATATTCCACGAAAATGAAATGTTAATTTGCAGTTATACCACGAGGGCAGTGCAAATTACCAATTAACCTTTGTCGTGCTAATAAATATTAATAACAGGATTTTATTCATTAAATTCTTGTACGTAGATATCATTTGCTAGCCCAGCAATAAGTCTAAGAATGGCAATCATTTGTATTTTGTTGCATGCAAACGTATCATGGAGTTGCGAGTTATATATGGTGTTCCATGCTTGACATAATTTATAAGTTGCTTCATTATCATCTTTGTAATTACGATCATTTCAGCGATTCTCAGTGATAAGCAAAAATACTGCCATCTAGATGTTAGTTTCTCATTAAAGGAAACCTAACCAACCTATTAAACATAACAATAAAACCTATTTTAAAATGAATATTCGCAAACAGAACTATCATTCACGACTTTAAAACAAATCGTTTCGTAAGGCGACCAGCATGCATCTTTAGGATGTTTTTCTCGTGTTTAGTTTTAATTTGCAGTTGTCACCGCTACCACATTAGCACCACTGAGTGGACTAATTAAATTGTAGTAATTCATGAGTGCTTTAATGTCTTTGCTTTGTCTGGCTCAGAGAATTTTAATTGGATTGCAGAAATTGGTTTTAGTTTTTGAGAAAAGATGAGTCTTAATAACAAAGGAAATGGTTGTAGAGCTTCACAAAACAATTTTTAGTTTACGTTTAATAAATTTAAAACTATATTTGTAACTTCAAACAGGTATTTCGTGTTAGTAATCGTAAAATTTCACTTTGCCAGGAAAAGTTATAGTTTTTGAATAATTTATGGTATAATCTTTTCAAATACGACTTTAGTATCAAAATAATAACATAAGACAGGTGATTTGGAACAGAAATGGCATAACACTAAAGAACCATTTACTTAGAACCTGAAATGGAAATTGGAGTTAAATGTTTTCTCGAAGCATTCCTTATCAATTGCGTTTTAATATTACCTGGTTTACAAATTTTCTTATTTGAATTAGGCTGAAGACCTCCTTGCACTAGTTGTCTGTTTGCTGTTGCTAAACTGGACCTTTCGTTTTTTCTATTTCGTTGTTTTTTTTCTTTCTCTTTGTCTCTTTTAGCCTGTATGGTAAACTTCAGAGAAAACTCACCCCTTTTGTTAGTGACATCACTACCAATAGATTAATGATCTTCGTTTGTTTGCTTTCCTTTATGTTTTTCAGCTGATTTCCGATTAGACGTAGTCCATAGTCAGGTTTATTTACCCGAACACACCCAAAGAAGAATATTACTTACCTATGATTTTGCTGAACGGAAATATCAATATCTGTTGACTCCCTGAAATAATCAGCTCATCCTTGTTGACAATGTGGGTTGAGTCCTTTTTGCTTAACTACGTCCAATTTTATACAGTCTGGATACGGTGCTTAAACATGTATTGCAGTCATCTCATCTTACCGAGCTTCATTGAAAGAAATGTTAGGCTTGAGTCGAGGCGATTCAGTTCGCTGCAGTGACTAGATGTGTGCGTTTACCTTTAGACTATATTTGCGCTATTATTAGTATCGTTTATGCCACGTGGACACCCACAATACTGTAGTAATACAGTATTACGTAAGAATTTACATAGTTTACGCTCCGTCCTGGCATAATATTTGTAGCGATGAAGAATACTGGTCTGCCTTCGCAAGTAACTTAACAAACGTCAATATATTATGTGCTTTATTAGTAGTAAATTACTATTTGTCAGTTTGGTTTCTCACGGTCTTATAATTAATGGTTCTATTTTGGAAAAGGTAGTGCTACATATTAAGGAAAACATACTTTTTTTTATCGTGGTAAAATCATCAAATGTGTCCTCCCACCCAAGACAGGGCGGGAGGGACTGTCAGACTTGACTGACTAAAATCCACGGTGTCCTTCAATAGCCCTTTACGTACCGGGGTCACGGTAATTCATGAGTCCCGCGACCAAGGAAGACATTCTGGCAAAAATCTTGCTGTTGCATTTAAAGTCTTTGGGTATTATAGGCCATGTCTCTATAGATATGGAAATATTTGTTTTTACTTTATTTCCTGTCAACTGAATTAGTATGTTAATAAAAGTTCCTGGTCTCCAAACTGTGCCTCATATAGATAACGGTATGGAAGATTAAATTTAACTTTGTTTTATTATTATTCCTTTCCATGTTTCTAAAGTGTTTTGATTAGACAGTTTACTGCTATTTTCCTAAGAATTGTCAGACAGTAGTCTATCTCAAGACGCTTATTGAGAACAGTAAAGGTATCCAATCCGATAATGTAAACTGTCACAATGCTCACGCAACATCTATTTAGAATGAACATCTATCATAACTTTAATTACATGGAATTCTATTAACAAGATCCCACCAAAAACATTAAATGTAAAAAAATGCCAAGTCTCTCGATGCATTCTTTCCATCGTAAAAAGTTTTGAGATCTCATAGAAGCCAAGTCCTATTCAAATTATTTTGTAGTTATAAATCAACATTTAGTAATTGTATCAATAGTTTTCTTTATATTATAATTATAGTGACTTGGCAATGAGCACCAATTAAAAGCTGCTTGCTGCCTGGAATTATGTGCAAATGTTACTGACGAGACCTGTGATCAGATTATTTGTTACGTGTGGATCATGATGGCCACTACCGACTACATGCTCCAATACAATAATAAAAAATACCTTACGGGCCATCGCTTTATGAAAGTAAATGAACCGAGAGTACACTAACACTAGTGTTTGCGTACACACTTGTGCATTATAATTTATGTCCTGCGCAGTTTACTAGTCTTGGATGAGACTGACTGCCGTTGCCGAAATTCGGTTGGGACGACACGGATAAACCAAAAGAAAATTAATTTTGTGATATTAATGTTTACGCATGCGGTGTGTGACTTTCAACTCCAAATATGCCGTTTTGTTTCTTCTTGTGCTCATTGCCAAGTCACTATAATTATAATATAAAGAAAACTATTGATACAATTACTAAATGTTGATTTATAACTACAAAATAATTTGAATAGGACTTGGCTTCTATGAGATCTCAAAACTTTTTACGATGGAAAGAATGCATCGAGAGACTTGGCATTTTTTTACATTTAATGTTTTTGGTGGGATCTCATTTATTTTTTGTAAGTGTTTAATAAACTATTTGCCTAAATAACTGTTTCAATAACAATAATAAATCTACTATCTAATCCGGCTAACTTAAGTTCTCCGAATATAGCTACAATATTTTTTTAGTTTCGAAATGGTTTTTCATAGGTAGATGGCGCTATCAAATGAAAATTATCGAATTATTTTAAAGTACTACTAATACTGCGCTCGGTAACGAAACCATAGCGCGATTCAGACAGGTACAACGCCATCTATCGAGCGCGCATACAATCGAAATTTATCGCAATACAATGGAGTTTTAGCTTTATTAATTTAATGAATTATGAACTTTATGTATTAATTAATTATAGTCTATGTATTACATTTATATTATTCTTTTCTATTCTATGTATTTATTCATCCAATTGAATACTTAAACAACGAACAAAGTTAACAATGCAGTCAAAATCCATACATAATGTTCTTGCCAAACCGCAAATATAAAATTGTTTTCTATGGTATATTATTTTTTAATGTTTTTATAATTTTTCCTTTATATGTGGCTAATGACCTATCTTGGTGCAAAATTTGAAGTTTCTAAGTCTGCTAGAAGTACCTTAGATTTTTGATGATCGGTCAGTGAGTCAGTGAGTCAGTGAGTGACAAAATGGTGTAACTTTGATCGACCGTAACTCCTAAACTATTAATTCAATTGGCATGTAATTTCGAACTTAAGCTTGTTCTAATGCCTACTATTATTCACCGAAAACCTAAACTCCTAGCTTTGTCCACGTCGAAGATATAGGGGGGGCGAAACAGCCGCGAATCGCATCGAGAAAAGATGGTACGGCCGTGCCCGTTTTGCTCGAGACTTGGCTGGGGCACTGCCGTGCCCCCAGATACTTCTGTAATTAGTTCCTCTAACTAATAGCTTTGTTAAGTGTTTGATTATGACTTATAAAATTGTTATGTGCAATAACTGGTGTGTCTACCTCATCTCAGACTTAATGCTTAATTTTCCTATTGACACCTCGATAATTAGTAAGTGTGTTGCAAATTTTGTTGAGTTCTATGATCGAACGATTACTTCTATAAGTTAACGATGGACCTTTGGTTCTTATTCATTGGAATAAATTACTTCAATATATCTTATAGAGCCTGCTAAAGTTGAGTTTGGTGAAGTTGTAATGTTGATAACATTAACTACTTACTCCTACCCTTTTGTTAATTTAAGATTCTTATCGATTTCTGTTCATAATAAAATGTATGAAATTAACTTATTTACTTTGATTATCCACGTAAATCATACCACAGTTGTAAGGTAGACAACTATTTACGTCCTTTTGCATTATCAAATTAGGGCGGTCTCTAAAGTACTTGCAAACTTGATGCATAAAGGAAATCCTATTACACGCAACAAATTAACATTCATAGCTTGTTCACTATTAACATTATTGCAAAATTATCGTACAACCGTAAAATTTGCATAAGTCAGCAAAATCAGATCTGTTCATAGATTGTATGCACCGTCACTTGGTGCATAATTTGATAATTGTATGGCTTCGTGAATGTCAAATGATGTGATCTCCGTAGTTGGTTTGTTAAGAACTAATTTTGAATAATTAGTATCCAGTTCCTGCAAGGGCAGGTGATTTATCTTCAGGATTGTCAGTTGTAATGCTTTATTCGGAGTTTTAAATAGTTACTGCTTGAGTAATAGCATCATTGTATTAATGTGCCTGAAAATTTGAATAACACTGTTAGACTTCTGTTATGTTTTATTGCTGTAGCTTTCCGAATTAAAACCAGTTTTATATTCTTCGGTTGATCGTTAATTGGTGGTATTATTGCTATTCTCTATATTGCGACTGTTACATTTTTGTTTACAACCTCATCAGAATTCTTGTGTCTCGTTAACTCTCAATTGTTCATCTTGCTTCAAAACAAATGTTTTTGCTTAAACACACATTTTTTTTCCATTCTGTTAAGACAAAAACTAAAAAGTTATGGACAAAAGCTAGCCGCTATGGATGAAAGCTACCCGATCATGTTGAAAGTTAACCAACCAACCTATAGAGTTTCTACTGCTAGGACATAATTATGCTCCTCCTCTCTATTGGTAGTGATGAGATGTATTGCATCACGAGGGCCTAGTTCGATTTGGTGCATGCCATATTCCTTTTGGATTTTTCAACCTAGTACATTCCTGTTTAATAACGATGTTTTCCTTCACCGTTTTGAGAGCAACTTAGCATAATAAACAAAGATTTAATTCAAACAATCAAAGTGGCCAATAAATCATGTTCTTTGATAACGGAACATTAAAGGCTGTCAACTGGATTCTGTTCCTTAGCGAAACATGTTCGAAACCGTGTGGTGACATTGTCTGGACGGTAATTGGTAGCCGTCGCTTTTGTTATATTTATGAGGTCCATAATTGGGTACTGTTGCCAATAATGCGATACTTCTGATTTCGTTGGCTGCAGTTTGAATTTATTAATCAGTGCCAATTTAAGTTTCCTAAACTGATTCGATGTCGCCTTAGTCTCTATAGAAGACTATTTGATGCATATTTAACAACCACGTGTTTAATTATTTATAAATGCATGCAACATACATCGTAAAGATGATTTTTGAGGAAGGAAAAATACAGCTGCGACTGGGATTTGAACCTGCGTCTTCTGGATAAGTACTCCAGACGCGTTACCTGAATGGTAGTTGAATTTTTCTTTCCTTAAAAATCTTAACCTAGTGTTTGATGATCACAGCGTCTTAATTATTAAGAGAGAGACGTCATTATCGCGATTAACGATTTCTATAACAAACGATAATCGTTTTCAAAGTGTATTTCTTCAACAACGCGACCATCAGACAGGCAGCTTCTCGATAGTTTGTTATAAATCATCAAAATTTCGACTTTTCCTTCGACGTTATTTTTAAACCGACTTTTAGGGTAGTTTTTGAGAAGTCATGTCAACCCATTTTACTCTTCCGTCATCTTTATCGCTGTTCGAATATAATAATAATATACTTTTCACACCACCTGCTCGAAAATGTCAAATTATATGTCAAGCAACCTTAACCTAAAGTGAGTCATTAGTGGCCGAGGGCACAGCCGGTCAATAATGTTGTACTGGATTTCATTATTACCCGCTGGTCAATAATGTGATTTGAATTTGGAATATGTTTATAAACAACAAACACCCTTTGGTGCCAGAAAGATTTTTTTTTTTAATTTTCTTTTCCCTTTTGGGAAGACAAAGGGATCTATCTAGCCCATGCAGCCTAGATTTTTTTTTTGGTTCTTTTCGTCCCTCTTTGGGGCAACAAAGGGAGCTGAGCCCATACAGCCAAGTCTGATTTAGTGTGCCAGAGGAGAAGAGGAAAGGAAAGCTATTCTTGAAACCCTTTATTATTTTCTCACAGTAGGTGTAAAAAGTAGAGCATCCTCCTCTGGGCTAAAGGTGTCTTTGCCTTGGGCTAGCTTGAATCCCTCGCTGCATTCAGGATTCTTGTATTAACTCCCTCGCTTCGCTCGTGAGTTAAACTCTTAACTCCCTCGCTACGCTCGGGAGTTAAATCCCGAATCCTTCATTGCGCTCGAGATTCAATATGACGCCCGTGACATAAGACACAACTTTAGCCCCTCGGTGCATAATCTACTATTATCGCCCTTTATAGCACTCAAAATAGTTCAGTTTATTATTGAATTTAAAACATCTTCATTTTCTTGTAAAGTTTTCCCATAAACTATTACAATAACCACTAACGTCCGTACAAATAGTTTCTGCTCTATCGAAATTTGCAATACAATACAATTTATGGTACGACTATCTGTTTCTCGTGGTTTCATCCCCATCGCTCAGTTCCTATTGGTCGTTGCGTGATGTTTTGTAGCCTATAGCCTTCCTCGATAAAGCCAAACTGACAAGCGATAGCGAACCGTACCGAGTCCGAAGCGATACGAGACGTCAAACTGAGTGCAGCGAACCGAGGCGTGACAGTTGTATTAACTGACTTTTTATGAACGACGGCAAACAGAGCAAACACGCCTTCGCCACGTCTTCGCAACGGTTCGGTCACGCTATCGGATCGCTTTCGCTTTCGTCTTTTTGTTTGACAAAAGCATAAATGGTCTATCCAACACAAAAATAACTTTTTAATTCGAACCATTCGTGCCTGAGTTTAGCGCGTTCAACCAAACTCTTCCGCAAGAATTTGCTCCAAGCTCCTATTACTTCCGTAAATAAATCGCTATTACGGAAAACATAAACATTCTCATACAAATCAATGAAACTAAATGCTAGACGTAATAACCCCATTTACGACTTTAAGGCTAAACCTTCGCAATAAATATAATACTAGCATTGTAGGGAATATTCTTCACACATGCTTGAGTCGACACGATTTGCTACAACAGACCAGCAAAATCATTGTATGCTTCAGTAATGCTTTAGAAAATTATGAAGATGAGATTATGATTAAGTAAATAACCCTGTAGTATTTGCAAAAAGGCAGATACTGGTTTCTAATAAGTGTGGTTTTTACTTTTTGACAAAACTGATTACTTTTAATATACCTTATGGCAAAAAAACAATAGGTACTTTATACAAATTTTACTTATAACTTTAAATTAATAAACCAGACTCCTCAACACACAACCGAAATCTTGCAAAACATGGCAAATTAAAACTATATGAAAGAAAGTACAAATATCAATACCTTACCAAATAAATAAGAATATAGAAAAATAGTTAGTAAAATACATGTAATATAGTAGTTCATTACGGAATTAGGTAAATGAATAAATACGGCAGCGGTAACACAAACTCTCCGCGTTCATTGAAAGTCTATATTTCTTTCATCAAAGATTAGGCGCTCAGACGGGACAATTGAAACACATACTTATGGCCGACGTACTCTTGATCGTAGATTTCGCCATTGCTTGCTCTTAAAATGATGCGACAAAGTAAAGTAAAGCCAGGAATGCGAAAATATCCTAAAAGGTTATCGCGACGTTAGCAAAAGGCAATTGAATGACCGGAGTGGATTTTAGACACTACGAGTCTGACAGTCATGTCAGCTCTACATTTTTTTTTTATCGTGATAAAATCATCAAATGAGTCCTCCCACCCAGGGCACGGCGGGAGGTACTGTCAGACTTTTACTGACTAAAATCCACGGTGTCCTTCACTAGCCCTTTACGTACCGGGGTCACGGTAATGGGAAAGTCCCGCGACCCCGGCAGGCGGTCAGCTCTACTTAGGGGTAGGACCCATTTTATGATTTTCCTCCACAAAAAGGGGTATGTTCTTGTGGTTGAAAATCATAAAATGAATCCAGTCTACTCATAGAACACACATTGTTAAGTCACGATAGGTATATCGTGACGCAACAATGTGTGTTCTCTGTCCTATGCTTGAATAGCATTACTCCATTGGTAAACTTTAAGATCACACTTCGACGTTTACAAACAAAAACAGCTGAGATAGATCTCAGCTGACTGCCAAGAGTTGTGATATTGCAAACAAGTGAGTTGCAATTTTTATACGCAATTATTGTGAAAGATTCTGTCATCGAATTTGGCATGTCATGACAAAAAGCAGTTGAGCCTTTGTCAAACAAACTGGCGTGGCGAATGCGAAGCCTGACGATTTTATTTGTAATGTTCCATACGTTACAAATTACAAATTGTTTGAAACCAGTCACATAGAAAAGCGAAAGCGATCCGATAGCGCGACAGAACTATCGAACTGACGTCTCGCTTCGGTTAGGTATCGATTCGGACTCGTGCGTCTGTTTGACAAAGGCATTGAAGTTAGAATAAAGACACCAACCGTCTTACCACAACAAATATAAACATCTGTTGAACACTTGTCTAAAAAGACTGTCAAACGTCAAAACGACATTTCACGTTGATATAAGGGTCGTTTTGCAGTTTTACTTTTTTAGAAAAGTGTTGAACAGATGTTTATCTTTTTGTGGTAAGGCGGTAAGAAACTAAGTCTTAAAGTTATGAAAAAGAAAACACACAGTACGGTACCTACAATTTTTTAACCCAGTGTGTTCCACTAAACCTGTCGTACCTACTTTCTTCAAAAAGGGTAAAGGATTTAAATTCTAACCTTCTCATTCTAGTCACCAAATTGTTTCCAAGAGCCTCTTCAATGCTTCCATCATTTAGGCATAAACTGCTGATCTCGCCACCTCCTCTGTTCCCCGAATCAATCTTTCCTCAAATAGCAGGCAGGCGCATTGCATCCATATTTCAATCAGGCCCGATCTACCAACATGTATTTACAACACGTTTTAAAGCTCGCTCTATTTTGGACATGTTCAATCCGTGTGCTTATTTGGTCCTGTTTGTTTTCATATTGGGAAACAGTGATCTGTAATTCTGTACCATTTATGTACTGTGGTGGTTTCATTCTAGCGTTATCAGTTACGTCTTTATTTAGTTTTGTTGTTTGTAAATGTGTCCTATATTTACAGGTTTTACTCGTATTTCATGTATAGATATAAATCTTTTTAAATAACATTTTCAATCAAATTCCTCTATCGTATTGAACTATGTTTTGAAACATCACATTGTTGATTGATATCTAGAATGTTCGCAAAAACACGTGACTTTCAATGTTACATAACCGACTAATAAATGATATGACGCATACATGTCCCATTTTCCCATTTAATGCGGATTTTCCATGAAAACTCCTTCGATCAAAGAATCAATCACTCCTAAACCACATCAACAGTTAACCGACAAACGACTTATTCAATACCAAGTGATTTATTAACAAGAAAACCTACAAGATAACGACACGAAAAACGGTGAAGGTAACGTTAGATGAGATGAAATTCCCTAGTTTACGATTGTTGTAATTTGACGCAATGGTAGTAAACATTTTATGTTTCAGTCAACAACCGCTAATATTACAGAGTTCAAGACAAGTCCTGAGTCAAGTTCAAGTTTAGCAAACTATAGTTTTATGAGCAGAAATAGTAACGCAGGAAACTTTGGAGCCATTTTTTTAAATAGGAGCCTAGATTAAATGACATTTGGAAACCAAAAATCGAAAAGATAAATAAACAAGCAAGTGGAAACTGGCTGTAGAAGCATTAAATCCTTTAAAAGGAACCTATTGGCGCTATAGCCCAAAATAGAAGCATTTCGGCGGCAGTAGAATGCTAGATGCTGTTTGATTAACCACTGTAAAAGCTAAGTGACAAAAACTTTAGCAACACTTTAGATAAAAACATATACGGTAGTTAAAAGGAACCAAGTTGTTTAGCATATTTTCTCTACAGTTGTAAAAACTAAGTTGTAGAGACTAAAGAAGACTAAATTACTAAAGAATCACGGGACCTCGATTCAACGTTCAACTCTCCGTCGATATTGTCATGGGAATATCAACTTGAGGATAAAAGTTTAAAATCATGCCGATTTTAAACGTTACCCTGACCACACTATCCTTTTGATGTTACTAGCAAAGTTTACAACGGTACTGCACATGTTTAAATCAGAAACAAGACGTAACCACTGCTAGTATCCTCCATTACAAAACTATAAAATGTTTATCGGTAACTTAAAGATTTATCGTCAGTATTCACTAGTAAATGAGTTGCATTGTCATGTTTACAACTCTTGGGTCGTAAACTAACTGCCCTGTGACATAATTATTAGATAATTAACATTAAAGATCACTATTTTCACACCATAAAATTTTAATGACTCTTTTATTGTCCGATGGTGATATAATAGTATTGATGAGATAAGTGCTGTCGGCATAATGTTTTCATCAACATTTGACCACTGCACTGTAGGTTATAACAATGTAAGTTTCTCCACTGAGCATTTAACTCTATTCTTAGCAGTTTTTCTACAACTCGGTACCTTGTTGTACCAAAATTTTATTGTAATTTGTTTTTGATATCATAAAATTGCAATGACATCTTGCCAACTGATTGACAATCTGCAGCAACAAATTAATGACATCTGCATCCCTAAACAGATGATACGCATTCACTACCAAATCTATTGTTGTATGTATTGTTTCTAAGAACGTGAACGCTGCAATAAATCTAGCCGCGACACATGTAATTAATGTTTATGTGTTTGTTGGTGGTCTAACGTTAATATAAATCTTATCCCAATGATGTAATAAATTATTTCTATCATTTATTACCGTGCCGATTTTGGTAGGATGGAAAACAGCGTGTCCGCCTGTCATTCCGAGGAAGTTTGTGCGATCCGATTGTGGGTCATTCTCAGATCAGTGTTCAACTACTGATTTATTACTTGGGATATTGCGAGATGAATTACTGGATCGTTGAAGCCAGTTTCGATGGATTTGATGAACGTTGAAGAATGATTTGATGCTTCGTAACAGATACGTCTTAATGAACTTAATTAATATATTAATAATTACTAAACTTACTTCACTTAATTAATAATTAAGTTAATCAACGCTATCAGAGATACAACAGATAAATCAAGTGAACAAGATGTAATTATAGATACAAAAATTAATGTCTCAGGTAAAGTTAGAATAATAGATCCCATTGAAGAATCGACCACAATTCATAGTCCTGCGTTCCAAACTGACAGCTAGTGCGCCACGGAAGCACGTTTCCCTGTTGCAGTCTGAATTCAAAACATAAACAGATTACGAAATCAATAAATCATTGACAGACTGCCGGATACGATCATAATAACTAACACATGTTATTAAATAAATATCACGCAAATGCAATACGTGGATTGCATGGACATTGTTTTGATTAAGTTATTAAGTAACAGCCGGTCATAATTCACTTAAAGGTCGGAGGTCTTTGCACCAGTAAATCTTATAGAGGACTAGGAGTGAATGAAGTTACAGGAGGTAATAACTATAGTTAACGTTTAGCCAGAAGCTTTTGTAATTTAGACATAGTGACAAATAATTATCATACAGGTTCAAGGAAGTTGTTAACTCCTAATCTTTTGTGAGTTGAGGTTATTGGGAGAGAAGAATTTTTAATAGTTTCAATCCGTAGCCATTTTGAAGTTTTCTCGTGTAAAAATTCTCACCATTGAACTCTTCTCTAATGTTTATGTTACCACTAATCTCAAACTAGGTAATTTTAAACACGACCAAATTGATAAAATTAATTTTATTGATACAAATAAAATAAATTTGACTTTGAAAGTAATATTTTTGACCCAAATATTTAAAGTGGAGATTATTGAAATGCAAATGTTCAGTATTAAGATCTTGAAGTTCAGCTTGTTTACATTTGATAGTAAACATAAAATATTTAACGGATTTGGTAATAGATTTTTGAAAGTTAGTGAGTCATTGACATTGATCCTATTATTGTAACAAATCATGGTCTGTTCATACTGAGGATTATTGAAACTTCGGAAGAGTTGTAAAACTTGATTCTAGTAAATATTTCACAAGATTCTGAGTTGATGTGATAAAGTTAACTTAGGGAAATTAAAGCCGGGCACGCCGCAATCGCGGCGGTAAGACCCCTCTTTGAGGAGTGGCTGGATAGGCGTCACGGCGTCCTGACCTACCGCATGACGCAGGTCCTCACCGGACACGGAAGTTTCGGGAGGTTCCTGTGTCTGATAGGGAGGGAAGAAACGCCTGGGTGTCACCACTGCGAGGATCGTCCGGAGGACACGGTGGAGCATACGGTGCAGGACTGCCCCGCTTGGGCAGAGCACCGCCGTGTCCTCACGACGGCGATAGGCGGAGACCTCTCGCGCCCGGCATTGGTCGAGGCCATGCTGCGGGGCGAGACGGAGTGGGAAGCGGTCGCCTCCTTCTGCGAAGCAGTCATGCTCGTGAAGGAGGAGGCGGGCCGCCTGAGGGAGAGGACAGCGTCCTCCCTCCACCCCAGCCGCAGTGGTAGACGCCCACGGCGTCGGACGTCGCCAGACGATCTCCGGCCACCGTAGGCGCGGGCATGCGGGCAGCGAGTAATGGGCGACTCGCTGTCCGACCATGGACCATGCCCGGGTCGACGGCGCGTTGTGTTCCACGCGCGCCTCAAAGAGTGTCAGCATAGTGACGGGGCCTGTTGAGGGCCAAAGCCTGCCGGGATCGCGGGACCAAGGGATTACCGTGACCCCGGTACGTAGAGGGCTATTGAAGGACACCGTGGATTTTAGTCAGTACAAGTCTGACAGTCCCTCCCGCCCTGCCCTGGGTGGGAGGACTCATTTGATGATTTTACCACGATAAAAAAAAAAAAAAAAAAAAAAAAAAGGGAAATTAAAGCAGAAGAACATAAACAAAGATTTTGAGCACCTCCAATCGTTAAACCTACAAATTATGATTTTAGAGAACTGAAAGTATTGAAAAATCTGTGTCTATTTTCATGACATGGATGTTTTATTAGGGTTATGATTTAAAACTGTTTTGTACAGATCCGGTTTCATAGCATGTGATATAGATAAAAATCATAGCAAATATTATTTTTATCAGTTACAACCTAAGATATAATAATTTGATTAATGATTTCTTTCTATTCTCAATTTCGTAATAGCA
The DNA here is from genome assembly GCA_943136025.2 of Agrotis puta. Classification (NCBI taxonomy): domain Eukaryota; kingdom Metazoa; phylum Arthropoda; class Insecta; order Lepidoptera; family Noctuidae; genus Agrotis; species Agrotis puta. The sequence goes on from OW964182.2 coordinate 1,321,248, forward strand.
GTTACTCTTAAGACAGACGATAGGTCTGTGAATTGACCAATCAACGTTTGAGAACTGCATCAGTAAGTACTATAACTATCCTATTAAGGTGTTTCTCATCACCATGTAAGGCTAGGTGTACGCAAAGAAACGTTTGTGTATTTCAATCATCTCTGGTATCTTGTTGTGGCTCTTTGTTTGGACTCCGTCAGTTCCGCTCGCCTCTTAATGGTTTTACTGAAAGACATGTTTACTAACTGGTAAGAGTTGCTAACAGATCACTCCATTATATCTTCACGTACGGCGTTAACAATAGTGAAAAATACTGAGATGAGTGATGTACTTATATTTGTGTGTACTCACATCCTATTTGAAATATCAAAACTGTTTTTTTTTATGTTAGACCTACTGCCAGAGTAGGTTAATTAAAGTTACCATTATTTTCGCAAATACATCTCAAAGTTTCTAAAAAGATGAATGATGACGTGTTGCTATACGAAACTGTATCATAGTTAGTAAGCATCACTGTCGAAATAACATTCCATAAATCACATAGAGATTCTATCCCAGAAAGAATTTAAAAGAATTCTAAATGTGACAAGAAAAATATCAAAATTATACAATAATGCAGCCTGTAATCAGTTTCCCAAGAAAACTCAAGGTTTTGGGATTCACATTAAACTTATCAAATTCCAACATCTGTTCCCAAGCTCCAAATACCACATGCTATCAAATCGCTTTCCGTTTTAATTGCTACTTTGAGAACTTACTAACTAATCGATCTTTACTCACCAACACTCCCTTTACGTAAATATTATGAAACATTTCTTTTGGCACCTCGGCTTCTATCTCATCACCATCATTCTTGACTTAGATGACAACAGTATAAGGTTCTTTATCATTTGCATTATCAATAAAGTCAGTGTTATGAAATTTATTACTTAGTATTGACTGTGTTAAATCTCTTAATCAAATCGAACCCGAGTCAGTCATGACTCCGGTGTGCAGTATTTGTTCTAGTGATGATGCTTTGTTTGTTGTGTCAATACAGACATTTTCTTACATAATGGATTTCTGAATTTCTATCGTATAAAAATTAGCACTTGGTGGGTGCCATTGTTTAGGAATATCGGGTGGTCATAACTGTGAATCGTCCCATTTTTTGAATATTAGAAACTTCGACAATCTTAGGAAGTTACAGATTGTATTTATAGTAAGAGTACCTCTGTTCAATCAGTAAACTACTCTTCTACTAGACATTTGATTCAGTTGATTGAAATACTGATAATATATGCGTATACAAGCAAAGCACACAAACTCCTTGACATAAAAAACCGAGATTATTTTCTGAAGCAAAATACAACATTTGCCGTGAGAAATCTTCGACACTAAACAACAATTTTATGAGAACCATTGTTATTTTGTCACAAAGTCTCAAGAATATTATCTTCCTGACCGATCTTCACCCCGTTTTACAGACATAGTAACATAAAATCCATTGGTTTCATAACTTACATACAAACTTTCCCGTAACACAAAGCAAATGAAAATAAGTAAATTCATCATAAATGCAGTATGAAAATTCAGTCATACTCTGTTGCCAGTGAAACTGCGTAATGTTTGGTTTTGAATTAGATATTCGATTTTCTCAACGCAGGTCACTCTGGCGCGATTTATCAAATTCGAATAGAAGATTTTTTTTTTTTAAATACATGGTTTTCACATCTAGCTTTTTTTTATCGTGGTAAAATCATCAAATGAGTCCTCCCACCCAGGGCAGTGCGAGAGGGACTGTCAGACTTGACTGACTAAAATCCACGATGTCCTTCAATAGCCCTTTACGTACCGGAGTCACGGTAACTCGTCAGTCCCGCGACCTAGCTAATATCATTAACCCAAAAGTTGTCAACAGAACCGCGTAGCGGTTTTGAACGTAAATTGGCATACAGATAGATTATTACCTGGATTAACACACGAGATACCTTTTATCCCAGTATTACATTCCAATGGGATAATTTACATGGGATATTATACTCTCTTTAAAATTACCCCTTTGGACATTAATATGTGTATCATTAATTGCTGTATTCTTGTCAGTAAATAAACCTAGCGTGAAATAGTGTGTAGGTGTAACCCCATCCTTACCTGAGATATTCTCTTGTATATTTTCATCCCATGATCTTTTCCTTCATACATATTTTTAAATCATTAATCTGGATTATTATCACAAAACATGAGGGTTTGTGATAAAAAAAATGACGTAGTAATGACGTAGAAAGATAAAATGACGTAGAATTGCAAGCTTTATGAAAAAAAAAATACGGACTACGATCACCTGTAAATCACATGGAAGGCTACCGGTTCCAGGGCAATGAGGAAAGTTTTGAGTAAGTATGTGGATGACTATAATAATTATAATAGTAGACGAAAACCTAAGAAACAATGGATGGAATGTGAAGGATGATATGGCTATAAGACTAGAAAGATAATCACTGAGATGACAAGTAATAGAGATGTGGAAGATGTGTGAGAAGAGAGGTGCTTCCCCGACCCAAGTAAATTGGCATAAGTAGGAGAATGATGATGAAATGGTCAAAAAAATGGAACATTGTAGATGTTTTGTTACCCCCTGGTCGTGATCAGACAAAACATGTACGTATGTCATGTTTTGTCTTATCACGATCAGCGGGTAATTTGATGATAGACATCCTAATAATTCTGTTTCATAATTTTCATAAAGTTACAAGAACACATCTTTCATCGGAGTCGAGATACAAACTTATAAATCAAGATGAGCGTGTTACATAAACAAAATAAATCTTTTCTCACATAAAATACACAGTGCTGTTCCATGAATGAACTTACTGAAAAAATTGCGAAAGCGACATGAAACGAAAGAGGTCGTGCTGTAAACAAACAAATAAAATGGAGTAGAAAAAAGGTTAGGTGTAGACCGTCGAATCTATTCCCGGGAAAAATAAACTCTTTGATTTTGTTAGTCTATTTAACATGAACTTTATATTGCGTTTTCCTATCATATTCTGTTCCATTCGTGAACACGGGCCATTAAATGATATGTTTTCATAGCGTAAAAGCTCAGAAATAAAGTTAAGTTCACAATTATCTCCATTCATGATGATCCAAGTACATAATTATTCGGTCGGTAAAACCGCTGCTGTAATAAAATAATATTCCCGAATAAATTACGCATTTTATGGATATGTCTTTGTCTATTATTGTAATCAGAACTGCAGCTATAAAAATATTGCAAGCTCAACCGAATCGTGCACAGATGATGCTAAAATACGCTTCCATTCGAATAATCTTTAAATAGCTCTAAAGTGCAATAAAAGGATAAACAAATATCAGATTCCGTACATGCGGCTACGTTATATCCCCTTTTACGAGTTGCCTACATGATTCCTAATCCCGGATCCCGGGATATCTGTTCAGTGAGTGAAGAGATGCCTTTACAGTGGGATGAATTATTTCTTTTGATCCTCTTACAACGCGAATATTATTAAGATTTACGTATTGTGATATCATATTTCATATATTATATAACATATTTCATGGAAGTATATAAATAGTGTTAATAAAGATACTCTTTAGTTGCGAGGTAATAAATTAGTTTTATGCGGAATTTTTGTTTTATGTTTTTAGTAGATGTTATTGAATTATTATTCTTCGTTTATTCATTTTTCTTTCATAAAATTACATTTTTAAATATTTTAAATAAAAAAAGAAAACAATATAAAACATTTAAAAATATAAAAATAGAGATCCGCCGGTATGGGAGCAGGGTCCAAACTACCGGTGGTTAGGGCTCCAGAGACAGGAACCTCCTCACAATGCGAGCCGTATCGAGGAGCACTGCCTTCTGAATCAGGCCCTTGATCCAACCACCTAGGGAGAGCCTCGACAAGTGTTCGTCGAGGCTCTTGGCTATCAGGCCATTGGCCGTAACGACTATCGGCACAATGATAGCCGAGCTCACATTCCACATATCGACAACCTCGCGCGCTAAGTCGAGATATTTGATTTTTTTATCTTTCTCAGCCTTCACGAGGTTCTCGTCATGAGGAATGGTAACATCGATTATCATTACGTGGCGCGCTGATCTGTCTATCACTACTATGTCAGGCTTATTGGCGACAATAGTCCTGTCTGTAATGATAGGCAGATCCCAGTACAGCGTGACATGGTCTTTCTCGAGAACTGGGTCGGGCACATACTTGTAATACGGTACCTCAAAGTCCACAAGCTTGTATTTCAAAGCAAGTTGCTGGTGAATAATCTTGGCCACTAGGTTATGCCTATGCAAGTACTCACCGTTAGCAAGACGAGAACAACCAGAGATAATATGTCTGATCGACTCACCCGGACGGTGACATGCCCGACACACGTCAACCGTCCCGTCTTTCATAATATGTCTCCGGTAGTTGTTCGTCAAGATAACTTCGTCCATAATTGCACAGACAAAACCTTCAGTTTCCCCGAAGAGGTCACCGAAACGTAGCCAAGACACGGACGCTAGAAAATCTACATCGGGCCCATGAAGAGCCCGGTAGAAGCGTCCGTGTAGCTCCTTGCCTTGCCATACCTCCTTGCGGTCTTCGGTACTGAGTACCACAGGTTTGTGCCAGTTCTCTTTAGCCATGGACAGCGGGGTGAGTCCCTTGTCCACTGTGACCACATCTCGGTGCATACCCACTTCCACTTTCAAAAAATATTCTCTGAGACTGCACACCTCGCGGTTGTGGAGGGTCTTAGCGTTTAAAAAGCCTCGACCCCCACATTTCCTCGGGATGTACAGTCTCATGACTGATGACCGTGGGTGATGCATCCGGTTTGCGGTCAGCAGTGTGCGGACTCGTCTATCCAAGGCGTCGAGTTCAGTCTGAGTCCATTTAAGTATGCCGAAAGAGTACATTAAAACCGGCATGACCCAACCGTTGAAGGCGCGCACCTTGTTTCCGCCTGAAAGAAGGCTATTTAAAACCTTCTTGAGGCGTCCGAAGAAGCGCTCCCTCAACGATTGTTTCATGTCCGATACATCAATGCCAAGCGCTTCCGACATACCCAAATACTTATAGGTTTCGGATGAGGAGAGGGATCTAAGGTGTATGGAATCTGAAAGTTGTATTCCTTCAGATTCCATAATCTCCCCTCGCTTTACATGCATGACTGCACATTTGTCCACACCAAATTCCATCCTGATGGCACTACTAAAAGTTTCAGTTACCTTCAGTAGCTCCATCAGTTGCAATTTGCTGGGGGCAAAGAGTTTCAGATCATCCATGTATAGAAGGTGAGATATAACCTGGCCACCTCTCCTCAACCGATAGCCTAGACCTGAATCCTCCAGCAATGTGCTTAGAGGATTCAGGGCTAAGCAGAACCAAAGTGGACTCAAACTGTCGCCCTGGAATATTCCCCGCTTGATCCATACAGGTTCATCGTTCGCCTGGATCTGTCGACACCCTGGATAGCGAAGGACCGTTCTCCATTGCCCCATACACGACTCAAGGAAGGCGCGTAGAGTTGCATCTATCTTGTACAACTCTAACACCCTCATGAGCCATGTATGTGGCACGGAGTCGTAGGCCTTCTTATAATCTATCCAGCATGTGGACAGATTTTTGCGAGATCGATGAACCTGTTGGCTTATGGCCATGTCAATGAGGAGTAACTCCTTGGTACCACGGGACCCGTTCCTACATCCATTTTGAGAGGCAGACATAATGGAATTATTATTTATATGTGCATTAATTTTTACTCTCAAAATGGATGTAAGAAGTTTATAGACCGTCGACAAACACGTGATCGGTCTATAATTCTTGGGTTCCGCAGTACCACCGGCTTTATAGAGAAGGTGGGTAACCCCTGTTGTTAGGAACTGTGGTAGCGACCCAGACTCTAAGGATGACTGGAATTGAGATGCCAGACAAGTGTGTGAACTATTCAACCATTTTAGCCAAAAGTTGTGCAGTCCGTCCGGTCCCGGGGATTTCCAATTCGGTAACGAACGGACTGCTCTTGCTACATCTAATGGCGTAATGGATATAGGTTCCATTTCTGGTATAGTTTCACACACCCGTTCGACATCACGCATCCAATCAGCCTCAGTATGACTGACGGGTACCGACCAGATGCTGCGCCAGAATGTACTCGTGGCGTTACCATCCGGGCGACACACGTCAGTCATGTTTTGTTCAGGTCGCTCCCAAGCTCTGTATACCCACCTCTCATCGCGCTGGAACATGCGATTCTGCGAATACCGATCAACCCGCCGCTTATACCGACGAATACGGCTTGCCCATGCATAAACTTTCTGCTTCAGGAAGTCGATGCGCTCTGTGACACGGGTCATGTATTCTTGAGGACTTATTCCAGTCCCCGAGAATGCCCGCCTCACAAAGCGCATCACACGTGGTCGTGTATTTCCCTCCCTGAAGCAGTATAGTTTGCCGATAAGTACCCTGGCCCCATCGATACGTCGCTCGATCCTGCTCTGCCAGGCTGGTACGGTTGGCTTAGGTCGTTTAGCTTCGTCAGAAATTGGGAATTTGACGTTAGCTAAACGACATGCCGCGACAGCCCCACAGTACAGGATCGAGTGAGTATCGACAAGATCCTCGCTGCTCTCAAAAAAATTCTTAAGCAGCGAGTTCAAGGCACTCACCAGCGCCCTATTTTTTTTAAGCATGGGTAACCGTGGTAGTCGGGGTCTAAGTGCAGCGGGAATTGAACGATACTCACAAAGCGCATCCTCCAACGCACTCCTCAATCGCTCGTTGCACTGGCTACTTACCGTAGCAACCGCATCATCCTCCTCCACAATAGAAGAAATAACAGACCGTGGCGGAACTCTGTTTACAGACACGGACGCCGTTGGTGGTGGTGGAGTTAAGATGATACGGTTGCTTAGTACTTCTGAGCGTAGCCTATCAAGTGCGGAGTCGTCCAACATGTGATTACGTTGGATGACCCGCACCTGATCCGACAGTCGTTGGGCCGTGACGTTTAGGGTTGGTTCAAGTACCTGGAACAGAGACAGCATCCTAACACGGTACGCAGTGAGATTAGTTCCTCCCTCTGTAGACCCGTAGTATGCGCGCATGACATTCTCATTTATGGACTGAGTCCATCTCATGCGCTGCACACAACCACCGGCAGCGGGGACCCGGCTCGGGGCCGGTTGGCCCCTAGGTCCCAAGCTCTTCGGTGGCCGGCCTCTCCCCTGCCGACGTACAGGCGTTGGCGACGTCGGCGGGGAGAAATATTCGTCGCTCGAGCTCGACGCAACTGCCGCTACCGGTGACACAGGTGATCCAGGATCCGGCGGCGGTGAGGCGGAGCTGAGCGACGAGTCCGGAGATGGTGGGCGTGCGTTTTGTTTGGCTCTGGTTCTAGTTAACATCTGTAATTACCTTTGTTCATATTTTCCATATTTTCATACGTTTTAGCAATCATTATTGTCATGACATCTGTCATTTTGTGTCATGATTTGTATTATTATTCTTTTTATTAGAGAAACTTTTGACGGTTTTAGTGCTTTGCTTATTATGTTCTGTTAGCAGACGATAGATGCTTTTATTAATATTGTGATAAATGGCGTTATTTTCAAATTTAACATTTTTGTGAAATCTATATATATAAAAGGAGAACTGACTGACTGACATATCAACGTACAGCCGAAACTACTGGGGCTAGGAATGTGAAATTTTGCACACGGCTTCCTATCATAATGTAGGGGAGCACTAAGAAGGGGTTTTTGGAAATTTAACCTTTAAGGGGGTGAAAAGGGGGAATTAGGAAAGTACGTAACCCACGCGGACGAAGTCGCGGGCAAAGTGCTAGTAACAGATATAATAGATCATTATTATTGTAGTTGCTTTATCATTTATGAGTCATTCGACATTCCCTATGAGATTAGGGATGTCCCTTTTCTTCCATCTTAAACACCTCGCACCATCCTCGCTTTTATTCATTATTTTATCCATTATTCAGAATTTATTTTTATATTTGTTTAATTTGCTATGCATAAGTACGGTGTACTTACGTAACAATTTAACTCATGTTTTTTATTTCATTTTTTGGCCAATGCCTAACTTTCTTATACTTGCAGGCATAAATTTTATAGAAAGTTTATGTGAATTTTATTCTATTGTTACTTTCAATTTTTATTATTTTATTTTTATCAAGCAGCCTATTAAATAGAATATTTCAAAAAATATTCTATGTAATAATGTTCCTTGCTGCCTTATTTTCGTTTTATATTTATCTGTCTTGTAAATAACTACAGTCTTCATATCTCAAGTGAGATCATAACTCAACTACTGTTGAAATGTCCTATCTAATTTGGTGAGGTGATCTGTAACACAGGATCTTCCTATTTCAGACACCTTTCTCTATTTAACATTGTACAAGTTAACTAGTGCCTGTAATTTCTTGATGTGGAGATAAATAAAGATTTATGATTATTATTATTGATTACCTCAGGAATGCATAGAGCCTCTATGGTTTGAGTGATGTAAATACTTAAATGTCTATGAAATCCTTGTTTGATGAAAATTATGAAAACAGGAATCATAAGTTATTCAACATCAAACACTCACGGACTAAAGTACATCAGCTGAATCCAAGATAATAACATAACTATCATCTTAAATTAGATCTAAACTCACTACTTAGCGATTGTAGCTTCAACTTATTGGTCGAAGCTCTAAGTTTACACCCGCCACCCACCGATCTAACATCTAAATCTATACGCAAAACGAATGCATTCACCGGGCTTCGATCTATTTTCAATGAATCATTCACTCACTGTGTTTCTACTTTGTTTACTGTTGGTAGTTTGGGCTTACTCCGTCTTTAGCTTCGTCCGTTACAAAGATTGGACTTGTATGCTCCATTTGTGTGTTCTGAGGAATTTTATTTGTAATGATAGTAGGTTCAGAAATCTTAAACATAATTATGTGAAGCCATATTGAGCTTGTATGTGTTATTTGCCTCCTAGCACTGCAGCCCTAGATCGCTAATGGTAACCGAAGGAACTGGGTAGTATTACAGTACGAGACTGACAGTCCTTCCCTCTCCACTCTCAATCATTTGATGACTTTCCACCCCAAAAAAGACGTTTTTGTCGATAATCAACACATTGTAATGAACCTGAAATTATTCAATTATATCAAAATACTATTATGTGAAGAAACTTCGTCTTGCAATTAACATGATACAAACAAACTGCGAGAAAGAATTAAAGAACGAGACAAAATGATCTCGTAATGATCAGATGCACAAAGATATAGTCACAGTCAGCATTGTCGCCCATTATCAGCATGTCAAAGAAATGGTATGCAGTGCAAACAATCATGACCCAGTTACTTAACAGAATACCCACCAAAATAAAGCAGTTTATTTTAAAATACCACATATTTGACATGACATAGCACACGTGGTAATCATAAAGATATCAGTAACATGACTGAGTGTCAGTTGTCATCTAGACAAAACAAAGGTTACTGAGAATTGTCCTATCAGCAGTTGTTCGATATGTGTAGACATGAAATATAAAGTGGAAGGGAAGCCCAGAAGATGATGATGTAATTTGTAGAAGAAGGAAAGATAAGGATGTGTTGATTAAAGAAATTTATAGGTAGTCCTATGCAATAGGGGATTTGTGTTCCGTTTATGGCAATAGGCTCAGCTTGTTGCTATAACGCAGAGACGAATCCAGATCTATGGCTGTTGCTGAAAAATTCCTTTTATAAATACCCAATAAACTGGATGCCAAAACTCAGTTCGTGCTCGACTCGATACAGTTTATAAGAAATAGTGATTCGTAAAAGCTTTGAATGACAAGGATGGTCAGGGAGTCTGGTTGGTAGCAACGTCTTGATCGGTTGTGGCCATGAAAGATGTAGTGTTAAGCTTTGGAGAATGTTCGGCAGTTTGTTGTTATTTTTGCAGTACGTTATCTGAGTGCAGTTTCTTTCTAAAGTTATAAGTGACACAATTATTATTGTGTTTTGATTCGGTTTTTGAAGTAATGACAATTATTATTTTTTTACGTGGTAAAATCATCGCATGAGTCCTCCCACCCAAGGCAGAGTGGGAGGGACTGTCAGACTCGTACTGACTAAAATCCACGGTATCCTTCAGTAGCCCTTTACGTACCGGGGTTACGGTAAATCACAATGACAATACGTAAAATATATTGAGTCATATGATAGTTATGTTCATGTTCATGTTATGTAATGCAATATTATAGGTATTACAATATTTTTGTATAGATTCATCTACATATTTGCAACTATGTATTTTTTATGTCTTCATTTACTTCTGCAAATCTGTAACAGATACACTTAAGAGGTCTCACACGCAATATATTTCGAGGATCGATTCTTACATGCAATTTGTCGCGACGGCTTTAAATATCGACTAAATAAATCTCTAAATCGTTCATCAGTGGCCGTAAAATATTGTATATACACGCCTTTATTTTGACGCACCGTTGACAGTTACCCAATAAACCAAACAACATTTGCGGCTCAAAACATTTGTTCGATCGAAATTCAATCTTATGACCGGACAATTGAGAATGATAAACTTATTATGAATTTTATTGACTGTAAAGGTATGTTGGTGGCAAAGTATCGAGAAGGGATAATCCCTGCATATCGATACTAAAGTAGAATTATATCGGTACTGATTTGAAGTAGGTCGTAGAATTAGCATGTTGGAGACAAAGTCCCGCTAAGTGCTTTGTGAATTATGGTAAGAGTGTGGTGAATGGCAGAATTTGAGGTGCTAAGTCTCCTGTTTTGACTTGAATGTTGGTAGAACCCAAATACATTTGAATAATACTTGTGGTTAACGGGAGATGTTACTGATATAGTAATCTTGTAATAACCAAATAGTTCGTGTCAGTAAAACTGCGTAGTCTTCTCACAATTAATTTACTTCATGCTTTTTATGTTGGCTAACCAGATTTTTGAATGATTCTCCAGTTTTTTTTGTACTTAATAGCGAGTGGTAGTAAGCTGTTCAAGGGTGGCAAACTTGGCAATTGTATCATTTTGAAGTATGAAAGAGGGAGGAGGAAATGAGCATGCATGGAACTTCGCAGGCGACGTTCTGTAGTTTATTTTACGTAGGAATCATATAATTTTCTATGAAATTCAGTCTTAATGCTTTTCCAGTCTCTATAGCATCTTAAATCTATTCGGTTCAAGCAAAACAATGATATAGAGTTATTTGTCTGGGCCCCGAAACAGTTACCTACATATTGCAGACAGATCAGATTTTCCAAAGGATTTGTGTTTTCAATCTTGGTTGATCCTCTTGGTTTAATATAGTAGTGAATGCAGTTTGGTTACGATGATACTTACACTCGTTTGTAGGTTTATTTGTAGGTATTTGAAGTATAGAAGTTTTATTTCAGCTGTATATACGTAGTTATGGAGGAGGGATGACACTCATGTGACTAAGAGAATAATGAGTATGAATGTTGATGGATGGAGAGGAAGAGGAAGGTCAAAGAAAAGATGGATGGATTGTCTAAGGAATGATATGGAAGAAAAGGGAGTAAATGATACTGTGACGGTTGATAGAGGAGAATGGAAGAAAAAACTTGTTGCGCCGACCCCAATTAAAATGGAATAAGGGCAGGAAGATGATGATATACGTAGTGATGGCTAGTTTACACAGTGCGAGCTAGCGTACGAGTAGGCCTATTTAGTAGCTGCACTGTAGGAATACATTTCTCAAATATTGTGAACCGAACTAATGCCACACAAAAGTTGTTTAGTTCGTTCACCCGAACTAACAACCGAACTACTGCCACTACACCTTATTTTGATACAACTATTGCGGTGAAAACAAATGAAAGCTTTATGGAAGATTGGGTAAGTGGATGAAGAAAACAATTGACGCGCGCGTCACAGGTCGGTAGTAATGGACCCGGTGTTTTTTTTTTACGTTGTAAAATCATCACATGAGTCCTCCTACCCAGGGCAGAGCGGGAGGGACTGTCAGACTCATACTGACTAAAATCCACGGTGTCCTTCAATAGCTCTTTACGTTCCGGGGTCACGGTATTTCGTACAGTCCCGCGACGCGGGCAGGCTTTGGCCCCATCACTCTGCTGACACTCTTTGAGGTGCGCGTGGAATACAACGCGCCGTCGACCCGGGCACGGTCCATGGTCGGACAGCGAGTTGACTCGGTGTACGGAGTCTTTTACGTATTTTATACGAATTAACGAAGCAAGAAATCGTGAAATACTAAGTTGTAGACACTTTAGTTTCACATAATCAAATTCATGGCTGGATTATCCATAATTGAAGGATTAAACTTAAATAATAAATACTAATTACATTTTCACAACTTTCCAAAGCGTTTATTTAGAAAATTATTGGAAATTTCTCGACCATGATGACTATGGAAGCATAATTTGATTAAAACGAAGAGGATTAAGAAAAGTTAGAAAATTAGAAACTGTGATGTTCATCAGCTGCCTGCTTTTTCCCTACAATGTTGATGGCTGCTTCTGATCTAAGCGGATGCATACCAGAATTTTACATGGATTGAGTGCCTGTCCGATCTCTACAATCCAGTTGGTGCTGGATAATACAATAACCTTTAGCAATACTAATATTTGTTATTCTGGTTTCTATACTTTTTTTGCGAAAAATCGATCTTATTAGGTTCCATGTTTAAAAAATCGTTTTCTTCGTATTTTCACGCAAAAAGGTTCATACACACAGACCTTACTACAAAAAAGTAAAACATCTGTTGAACACTTGGCTTTAAAAAAAACTGACAATGTCATGTTTAACTTGTTGTGGTACGTCGAAGAATGTTTTATAATAGCGCTACCATCACCTGCATGGCCGATTGTTCGGCATTCTTTTTTTTCGTTTTGTCAGTTTTTTCAGGATTTTCTCTATTTGCTCCCGAGCAGAGCTGTGTCAACCAGCTACTGTAAGAAGAGGTATTCCACGAAGCACACCCAAACGAAGCACACCCAGACGAAGCACACCTAAAATATTCCACTAAGTGGAATACTTTAGGTGTGCTTCGTCTGGGTGTGCTTCATTTGGGTGTGCTTCATTTGGGTGTGCTTCGTGGAATACCTCTGTAAGAATAGTTTGTTATACCTGCGCAAGATAGAAAACGAAAACAAAATAAGAAATCTTTAACTCACTAGTAACACTAATGACGTAAAGACTTGTCAATCTGAGCGGTCGTTAAGCAGTAAGTTATGTCTCATCTTGTCTCGGAGAGTTCTTGCTATAAATCACACGGTACAACCTTCAGCTTTTGGCCCTAACAAGTTGGTTATGATGAAGTGGTTACGTATGCACCTAAGATTGTAAGTGACGTACTTGATGGACTCTATGTACTTGATCTACTCAGTAAACGAAGTGTTTCTCTTAAAAAGGGATTTCTGGTGAAGAAATTGTTGAAACTGTTTGTATTTTATGTAAAACTCTTCGACGTGCAAGCATCGGCCATCCATCAAATTCAACGCACGCTCAGAACGACGCAAAACCAACATAGTTTTCACTTTATAATTTATCGAATAAGGAATCAATGTTGCAGCTCTAACATCAAAGACGTGCATCGATATCAATACGGAATCGATTCAAATCGATTGATCAGCTCTCGATACACGTACGAAAACAATTTGCAAAACTGAGTTCAATTCGCGCCATCCCGTTGTAAAACACACGAGACGGAATGACGAATTGTAAAAGGAAAGGCACGGTTTAAATCGTCGTTTAATGTGCAATTTGTATGACTGGCCGCTTTGAAATGAGCCAACACTTTGTGCGGAGCCAACGATGGAGTCAACTCGCGTAAACTCTAGCCAACATAACTTTACTGCTGCTAAACTGGTGTACTTACAAAATTGAATGATAGCTTCATAGATATAAGATTCAAATTTTATTGATCTACGGTGGTTGGCTGGTGAAATTAAGCTGGTAATTTCGCGTAGTTGGCGCCACTAGAGTTGTGAGGCGTTGCATGCAACGAGCGCTCATCGACGGTTAAACGGTTATAATAGAATGAACTTTATGACAACCAATGACATGAAATGACACGCGGATGTACTGCAGCATTGCTTCTTATTAAGCACTACTGATCAATAGGCAATAAAGGTGACGTGAAGGAGCCTCTATGGACTATAGTTTAGGTTTGCAGACGAAATTCTTTGTCGCCAGTGATTTGATGTTAATGTAAAGGTGCCGAAATACTTGAGAATTTACTTTTAATGAGCATTTTTGCGAACTTTACATTACAGAAAAACAAACGAGAGCGTTTTAGCGAACATTCTATCAAGCGTTTTTGTGAGCCAACTGTGAAGTCTGATATCTTCATACATTCTAAAAATTGGACGATTATCGACTAGAGCGTTCACTGGAAGATCGTGAATATGTTCGTAGTGATGTTTGGCTCTACACGTTGTGCAGTTCCACAAAATTAAAATGACGAACGCTCGATTTTCTGTGACTAGTTAATGCTCAAATTAAGATTTTTTTATCTATTAATATTCTTTATAACTTTATTTACTATATATCTTTCAATATACAAGAAGTCTCATGCGATCTCTATCTATTTACTTACTAGCTGACTGTTATTTTATCATAATCGTCATCGTTTCAGCAGGACTTAAGATTGTTTTGGGTAGAGACTTCATCCAAGGGTAACTACATCCCTTCTTATAGTTGGGAAAAAGTAATTGGTACTATCACAGAATACACATAATTCCGTTTACTTAAGTATGCTTCTAGTGTTATTAACATTAGACTTTTAATAGCTTTGTCTAGTAGTAGGATTGTCAGTTCTTTTAACAAATTCACATTTGCCAATGTCCTTTTCGTAAGCCCTTCCATCTTAAGGGATTCTAACGAGCAGCTCGTTTAGTTTTATCTCAACAATTCAGTGTAATTGCTTCATCTAAAGCTAATGCGATAGTCGTGTCCCCAACCGATATCCTAACTTTATTGACACGGCAGGTACCTGCAACTCGTTAGTTTGCGTTTAATTTATTTCATTGTTGCTTGTTAGTTGTTAGTAAGACTTCTAGTGTATTAGTCCTCTTTAAGTTAGAGGTGATTGTCTAGTCTTTATCTTATTCGCATGTACTAAAACTGAACACTGCTTATTGTATTTGAGTATGTAGATGTCACAGGCAAATGACGGATTTTGAGAAATTTCATTAGGTTATCACAAATCCTTTTTTTCTTTTCACATTTTATCTTATTTCGTTTAGTGGTAGGACTTGGGGTTAACACTGAGTATTTGGTGGAATTTTGTAATATTAAAATACACTTTTAATAACGTTGAAAAATACTCATCTTTCAACATTATCACATGTTCATTGTAATGTGACAAAGATTCATGAAAAAAACCTTAATAGTAAATCAAAAATCTAATTAGTTATTAAAAATAATGTAAAGATTTATGCACAAAACCTTAAAATATTCCATCTGAAATATAATGAGTGTTGTTTTAGAGAAGATTATATTAAATTCTTTTTTATTAAGCTTAACTTTAATCAAACGTTTCTTTTAAATTTATGCCTGTAATAGTTAGTGTGCAGTAATTTTCTATAAAATTAATATAGCTACTCTACCTACTACCAATATTTATCTTTGTTTTACGATTATTTTCTAGTTGGAGAACGTGTTTGACCCATATAAGTAATAGTTTAATTATAATCATTGATTTAATCTAAAACTAATAATACTAAATATGTTTGTGAGGCACGAATGTGGGTTTAATAGAGGAAAGTTTATCCGCGGGAAAATCTCTGATACGATGGAGCATGGATCTATTTGAATAAAATTAATAGAGCTTTTTTTGCAGAAACGACTTTTTTGCGTAGTCAAAGCGGCGACCTTCTGGATCACTACCCAAGATGCCTTACCAATAAGGCTATCGCAGAATCGCAAGTAGACGTAAAAACTTTACAAAGAATTTATTTACATTGAATATACTGCAATACGAATAGACTTTGTATGTAAGTCACCCACAATATAGTGCATTTGGCCACGGGTATTAAAAGGCATGGATATGCTCTGAGAAGAGAAAAAGAGATCCGTACACTGCATACAGACAACCAAATTCCTTACATTTGCTCCTTGTGGTTTGCTCTTGATTCTACTCTAGGTCACAGGTAAGAGACAAAGCTTACGTTGGAACGAGCTTACCCAGAAGAAGCCTGTTCACTTTAATTTAAAGAGGAATGTTGGAAATAAAGTTCTTCTACATATATCTTCTACAGTATACTCGGGTGTCCCGGCTGTTTGACGAAACTGTTGTACTAACTAGTGCTGTGTATCACAATATCGACATGGACCCCCTAATTTCCCACATTAACAAACTAAGCACACAATCATACGGTATTTAGATCATCTGCAAACTGAGCGATTGAGCGGAGCGTGCCGACTTGCGGTGGTCCAATATTGACACGGCATTCGACGTGACCAGTCGCATACATATTGCGATAATGCCGCGTCCGTCTAGCCGCCGCGACGCTTTATTTGCTCATCAGCACGTGTGTAGAATGCCTTATTTTTTATTTAATAGATTTATTTGATTGTTGCTCTCTGTTGTTTATTGATCGTTTACGTCGATTGTTGTTTTGTTGCCGCTGTTGAGTCAATCTTTGACTACTCTGAAGTAATGTCTTGACATCCGGATGGTGTAAAGTCATTGTCATTTAAAGCTACGATGGCTTTAAATGGCGATAACTTTACACTATCTGGATACCACTGCAATGTTAATGGTCTTTTTTTCTGCTTTTTAATGCCGAGTGTAGGTCTCTGCGAATCTTACCACATGCCGTTTTTAGGCTTCCTCAGGCCAGTTTCGCAACTTTGGGACGAAAAATCTGTCTTTGAAGTTTTGATTTAAGAGTTACACACGCATTACGGAATTACATCGATGTTTTTCAAAATCCGAATATTGTAATTGCGTGTGCGCATGAATGAGACGCCGGATAGCTGCAATATGAATGACAAATCCTTTGTCTTTCTTTTGACAGTTTCCATCACTATCACTCATTTACACAAGTCACTTCGTTAAACACATCCCTAAGCATAAGAAGTTTGACAAGTTGTCCGTTGTCCATTAGGTACGTGTCGGCGGTTATGACGTGATTTGTCCGTGTCCGGTATGTCAGATGAGGCGCAAATTGTGCGGAAAATGCGCATTTTACGACATGATGCATCTTAGGAATTTGGTTATGGTTATCACGAGAGTACGATGGCAAATTGTGTGTTAATGATTTATTGTGCAATTTTGTGTTTTGGTATAACTTTAGGTGGGCTTGTTTATTAGGGTTATCAACAATACACCGATACAAAGTATTACATATTTTGAATAATCAATCAGATTTTCATTGAAGCTAAGTGGAGAGGAGGTGTGGAAATCTGATTGATTATTCAAATCACATCTCCTCTTATCTCCACTCTTCTCCGCTTAGTTGGAAATCGGGCCATAGTGTCGGGAGCTTCAGGTTAAATTCAAGCATGTTTCACAGTACCTATATAATTAAAATAAAAGCAATAAAGCCAACAAGGTTTTATTTGGACCAATTTTCTGTGCTGTCCTAAGTGAACATTACATTTTTTATGGAAATGGACCATACCTAAAGTTTAGCAGAAAAAGTTGTAAGACTATCGCAGGACAGAAGGAAGTAGGAACTGAATTAGCAATTCAAATAAGAAAAGCAAAATTGATGACGTGGTCGTAAAGACAAGGAAGCAAGATAGTCCGCCAGCCCTAGAAGTGGCGTTAGCACGAAAACTTGTACTTGACAATAAAGAGGCAAAGTTTAGTAGGCACAGAAGGCGCCGACGCGACGGCAAGCGGGGCTCCTAATATATGGATATCAGAGACTTATTACATGTTTACTTACATAAAGTAGATAAAAGCGCCACTTTAACATAATGAACTTTACCTGCAGATAGATTTAGGATTCTATAAATTCTCGGATTCTATCATTTCTATAGTTTATTTCACACCATTTTGTAATCTCTATGCTTTGGAATTATCTGCCATGTTTGTGTAACTGTCGAATGAATACTAATATTTGTTTTGTTCTTTTTCAGATTAAATCAAAGCTGAGATGAAGGAAAGGATAGGTATGTAAGTATTTACACTTACCACAAGACACCAAAATTTACTCATTTTTTATACTAGCGTCCAACCATCGATCTTTAAACCTTTGTACAACGTATCAGATACGCAATGATTTTAGCACCTCTGCCCTGCATAAAAGTAAGTCTAAGTTGTAAGTACAGGATCAAGGATATGAGATTTCAAGTTTCCAATTTTACTTGGAGTGTCTTCTACTTGATCTGACTGTGAGAAACTTTGCTTTACTTTTTTGATTATATCATTAAACAAGTGCATTTGCTAATGATTTGACACGGAAATGCTAATTAAATCGCGGATGATAAACTAGCAAGAGATGGAGATAATCTATGGTAGACTGGTAGACTTTACTGAAGCTGAATTAAAAACATCACTATTAACTTGAAATATATTAACTCACTAACTAATTAATCTTTGACTTTTTTTCTGGCTTTTGACCCTTGAATGTCTATCACATTTTTCAAAGCTACTGTTACTAGGGCAATATCATGCCTTTTTGCATAACGATGTTTTCGTGATCGTCATTTGTTCATTATGATGCAGATAAATCGTCCTGTTGACGATCAGTCCATTATTGATTGGTCTTAGTAGAACGGTTGCTGAATTCAGTTCCAAGGCAAAATGAAAAAACCTTATTTATTGTACTCTTTAATGATCGTCGTTGAATTGGCCCTTTTATTTTATTAATATTTTAAACTTCTATCAACTTTTATTTGGCCTAAATATTTGCATCGTGTTTTCTAATGACATTGTCTTTAGTAGTTCATATTTCATTATGCTCCCCATTATACAAGAAAACATATTGGGTCCATAGACCGTTTCTTTTATTTTCTACTAGCACCTTGCCCGCGACTTCGTCCGCGTGGGTTACGTACTTTCCTAATTCCCCCTTTTCACCCCCTTAAAAGTTAAATTTCCAAAAACCCCTTCTTAGTGCTCCCCTACATTATAATAGGAAGCCGTGTGCAAAATTTCACATTCCTAGCCCCAGTAGTTTCGGCTGTACGTTGATATGTCAGTCAGTCAGTTCTCCTTTTATATAAGTATATAGATTTTGGATATCATAAATATTCAATACGTCACTTATATGAAAGGGTTTCGACCACTTACTCGTAAGCCAGACATGATAAGATTTTCATCGGAATTACCTCATAATTTCTTTACTACTGTCTGGCACACGAATTAAAAGTGTTATTTTCTTTGCAAGACTACATAGATATGTTATTTATTTCGGTTAATCACCGACGCCGGCGTCCCCTACCGGCGTACAATGACGAACGATTGCCTTTGATCGTGGGTGATTCGGGTGATATACAGCCGATATAGTAGTCAGGGGTATTATTATAAAATCCATTTATTTTATTTGAATAGGAAAATATATTTTTTTCGTTAATTCCGTATATTGGTCTAAATGATAATGTAGGTAATGATTAATTTGATTTATAAAGAATAATTTTGTCTTGAATTTTTTTTTATCTTGGCGAAGCGTTTGTTTTTTACAGGCGAATTAATATCGTGCTGTGCCACTCCGTAAGAACACCATCATCAATATTAAAACCATTTTATTTCACATAGGCCTCAATGAGCACTTATTTAAAGTCGAAAAATTATCAACCGTCAGAAGTCTACAGGAGTAACTTCCAAACAACCGCCTCCTAGACCTAGACCTTACCAAACGATAATCTGCCACTTGCATCATTCGGTTTCTCGTGACTCTCACGAAGTCGTCAATCCACCTAGTGAGAGGCCTTTTTTTACATGTGATGATTTTACAATCATCACATGAGTCCTCCCGCCCAGGACAGAGCGGGAGGGACTGTCAGACTGGTACTGACTAAAATCCACGGTGTCCTTCAATAGCCCTTTACATACCAGAGTCACGGTAACTCGAGAGTCCCGCGACCGCCTAGTGAGAGGCCTGCAAATAAAATTTTTACCTAAAATACATTGACGAAAATTAAGAGGC
The DNA here is from genome assembly GCA_943136025.2 of Agrotis puta. Lineage (NCBI taxonomy): Eukaryota > Metazoa > Arthropoda > Insecta > Lepidoptera > Noctuidae > Agrotis > Agrotis puta. The sequence continues at coordinate 1,341,370 of OW964182.2, forward strand.
AATTATTGTACAGTGTGTTTGAAATACCCGTGATGAACTCTGAAAGCTACAAACTATTTATTTGCAATCTAATTTGTATGGGACACGCTCGTTATAATTTAATATTCCTACTAACTATGTATAGACTGCGGCTGTGATGAAATTAGCTAGAATATTTACTTCAGTTTCACGCAATTACACTGTTTTTCCAACAGGAATTATCAGTCAGCGACGTCGTAAAAACAAATGAAGCTGTAACTTTTAATTTTTGAGTTGAATTTGCAATATTTTTGTAATAATTGGCAACGATTGACCAATTTATTGTTGAAGGAGTAAATAATAACGTGAACACTAATAGTGAAGAAAGTTATAAACCCAATAGAACTAAAAATAATAGAGCGTAAATGGTGACGTTTGGCAAACCAAAAACTTTCGTTAATGTACGAGTAACTAGGCATATTAATAACAAAAAGGCAAAAGGTGATAACGTAGAAAACAACAAAATAGAAGAATGGAGCAAAGAATCTATTCTACTTATCTCAGATGGTCTAATAATGGTATGGCAGATTAAAACGAAAGACTTCCTTAAACAAATTCCTTCACCAGTCGATTACTAACTAATTTCTGGTTAATAAACTCAGCTTGGTAAAATAAGTGGCTGTCTAGCTCGTTACGCTCTCGCAGCTGTTAATTTACTAGTATTGAACTATGCGGACAGAAAGGGTAACAATCAGAGTAGTCAGTGGATTAAAAGATTAAACAACAAGGTTTATTTTAAGACAGTCGTTGATGCACTTAAGAGATTTAAAGTAGTCGATTAAAAGGAGTAAATGCAAAGGAGAAATTAAAATATGCCTTTAATGCCTTTAATCGTGGATTCCTTCCGAGCCTATCATACGGTTCACAGACATGGACGTACACAAAAGCAGCGAGAGAAAAAATAAGAATATGCCAAGCAGGTATGGAAAGATCCATTCTAGGAATAAGGAAGAAAGATAAAGTACGCCACACTGAGATAAGAAAAAGTACAAAACAACTGGACTTCCTAATTCACTCTTTAAAACAAAAGTGGAAATGGGCAGGACACATAGCTAGAACGGAAGATGACAGGTGGACGAGTCTCACCGTAGCATGGGTGGGTCCCAAAGGAAAAAGAAAGCGAGGCAGACCTTCAAGAAAATGGGTCGACGACATCAAAGAAATAGCAGGAGATGAATGGCAAACGAAAGCAAGGGACAGACAATTATGGAGAAAAATGGAGGAGGCCTTTACCCAACAAGGGGGTTCTCATTTAAAAATAAAACTAAAATGGAAATGAACGAAATGAAATTTAAACCAATCAAGAAAATTAAAATATATTAAACTTATTAATAATCAAATTAAACGGATGAATTAATGATACTAGAATAAAAATAATATTAATGAACAGGTTACTGAAATAAATTAAATTAATTAATTATTTACCAATCAGTTGTATGCAAATCAAAATATTGTAAAATAAAAAAAAAGAGAAATAATAAAAGGCTTATTGTCCTTTATTCATTTTTTTTTCCTATCTCTTTACATTTTTAAATATTTTTACAAAAACAAAATAAAAAAAACATTTAAAAATATAAATAATAGTGGCCCACCGGTATCGGGAACAGGGTCCAAGCTACCGGCGGTCAGGGCTCTAGAGAAAGGAACCTCCTAACAATGCGCGCCGTGTCCAGAAGAACTGCTCTCTGAATCAGGCCCTTGATCCAGCTGCCTAACGAGAGCCTCCTTAGATGTTGGTCGAGGCTCTTGGCAATTAAGCCATGGGCCGACACGACTATCGGCACAATGATCGCTGAATCCACATCCCACATATCGACAACCTCGTGAGCCAAATCAAGATACTTGAGTTGCTTATCTTTCTCAGCTTTCACGAGGTTCCCGTCATGTGGGACGGTTATGTAAACAATCATTGCGCGCCTCTCAGATCGATCCACCACCACTATATCAGGTCTATTTGCTACAATAGTTCTGTCAGTGATGATGGATTGATCCCAGTACAGTGTGATATTGCCACTTTCAAGAACTGGGTCGGGCACATACCTGTAGTACGGCACTTCCGATTCCACAAGGTTGTATTTCAGAGCAAGTTGCTGATGGATAATCCTGGCTACAAGGTTATGTCTATGCAAGTATTCTCCGTTAGCGAGATGAGAACACCCGGAAATAATGTGACGGATTGATTCACCAGGACGGTGGCATGCCCGACATATGTCAACCGTGCCATCCTTCACAATAAATCTCCGGTAGTTATTAGTCATCATAACTTCATCCATAATTGCACAGACAAAACCCTCGGTTTCTCCAAAGAGGTCCCCAGATCGTAAAAAAAATTAAATCGTAAAAAGGCTTATTTATTATTATTATTTCCTTTATTCGTCTTTAAACTTATTTGTTACATTTTTAAATATTTTTACAAAAAAGAAATAAAAAACATTTAAAAATATAAAAATAGTAGTCCGCCGGCGTAGGAGCAGGGTCCAAGCTACCGGTGGTTAGGGTTCCAGAGACAGGAACCTTCTTCTCACAATGCGAGCCGTATCAAGGAGTGGCCCTTGATCCAACTACCCAACGAGAGCCTCGAGAGATGCTCGTCGAGGCTTTTGGCTATCAGGCCATTCGCCGTTACAACAATCGGCACAATGATAGCCGAGCTCACATTCCACATGTCGACAACCTCGCGTGCCAAGTCAAGATATTTTATTTGTTTATCTTTCTCAGCTTTCACGAGGTTCTCGTCATGTGGGATGGTAACATCGATTATTATTGCGCGGCGCGCTGATCTGTCTATCACTACTATGTCAGGCTTATTGGCGACAATAGTCCTGTCAGTAATGATAGGCAGATCCCAGTACATCGTGACATGGTCTTTCTCGAGAACTGGGTCGGGCACATACTTGTAATACGGTACTTCGGAATCAACAAGTTGGTATTTCAAAGCAAGTTGCTGGTGGATAATCCTGGCTACTAGGTTATGCCTGTGCAAGTACTCGCCGTTAGCAAGACGAGAACAGCCAGAGATAATATGTCTGATCGACTCACCCGGACGGTGGCATGCCCGACACACGTCAACCGTCCCGTCTTTCTTTATTATTATTATTAATCGTGGATTCTAATCATCTTTACTTGTAAATTGCTGCTTGGAAGAAATTTCGTAGAAACCGTGAAAATGAATGAGGTTTAACACCAAGAATTTATAATCTGAGTTGCTTGTTTGTCTTAAAATGGTTTTCTCAAAAGACTTATACATTTCGTGGTCACCCCACGAATACATCCGAAAACAATTTCTTTTGAATCCTAAATTAACCACACTTCAATAAAGAGTTCCAACCAAAATTTTTCAGAAATCTCAATAAAGATTGACATTCTTAAAGATGCTTAATTTATACCGTCTTATGGCTTCAGAGATAAGGTTGAAGATTGTATAGCAGGGAATTAAAGAGTTGAAAGAATTGTGTCAAAGGATCGTTTGGGTGTCGTTTGTCTCCGTCTAATTTGGTTTGATGGTCTTTGACAGACATTGATAAGTTCTAAATGAGTTTATTTTTGGTTCGAAAGCTTCTGTTAGTGCTAGGGCTGGTAACATTAAGATTCCTCTCTTTATTTGATTATAATTATTAGCTATTAAAAGAGTTGGGAAAAATTGAGTGGATGAGACATAAAATGTGAGAGTTTGTAATTGGGATGCATTGATAAATATAGAAGCGACGGACACTACGAACAAAGGAAAATAGGTTGATGTAACGGCTAACAGACAAGAAATTAGAAGATGGTCTGTTGCGATGATCTTAAATAAATTATAATAAGAGCCAAAAACAAGAAAAATAAAAGTTAAAGTAGAGAAAAATATGGTGTTGCTAAGTTCTCTATAGATTGTTGATCAAAGATCCTAGCGCCATTCATTTGACTTACGTCAATGGAGCATCATTATCGAATAAAAGTCTATTAACATTCAAATTAATATCGGAATTTACTACAAAAACCCGTGTTTTATTCATAAAATCTACATTTATTAATGAAAAAGAAAAACAATAATCTAAATTACTACAAAAATGTCACGATATAAAAAGTTGGTAGTCCACTTAATTACGTTAATTATTGTATTGTGGAGGAAAATACCGTCGTGTAGATCCTGTTTTGTGAATTTGAATTGAATATGTAATAATGTTTATCAGTTTCATCCGTTCATTCATAATGACCACACTTGGCGCCGTGTTTTGTAGTGAGTGTGGTTCCAGTGACGGAGATTTCCAGAAAAATATTTATAATCTATGGTTCTTGAGGGCCAGCTCTTTGCTCACAGCTAAGGAGTAGAATTATCTGTCGGAGTCTATATTTCCCGATAGCTACAACCTTGGGATCTAGAAGTCAAGAATGACTAGGTTATTGCTAAGCAAATCTACGCTTACCATTTGGCGGCATAGTAGGCATACGAAAGCCGTAAGCCTATCTCTAAATAAAAATTGTAAAAAAGCTATTCTTGTAGAATTTTCAGCTCCATCCATTAACACTGAAAGTCAATCATAACGTATTGAGAATTTTCTTGGTACAAACGTCAAAACGTGTCAAAATCAAAACGTGTTGATGATGGTGGTAATCATTGGAACCTTGGGGTAAGATTGAACTTCAGTCAGGATCGTCAGACCAAGAGTATGTTTTGTCAAACTGCTGGCCCTTATTCGACATGGTTAGAGCATTATCAACACTAGACAGTCTATCTTTAGAGTATTTTTAATGCCGTAATTAAAGAGGTCGATGTCATGAATTTAGAAGCTAGCCACATCTTTTATAAAGAAGGTAACCGACCCCGAAATATTTGGAGAAAGGCTAGACAGACAATAATTTTATTGTTTGTCTGCCGTCTACACACTCGACCCACTTTATGATTATGAATTAGCGCGGCTAGTTGACGCATTCGGGGAAGGATTCCAGGAATTTGTCTAGACAACAATTTGATCATGACTGTGGAGACTTTAATGGCTTGTTTCTGGTCTTTGCACAACCTACGCAAGTCGTAAAGAATCAGCTGAGATTTACTACTGTGCTTGCAGACTTGCTACAGCCAGTCATTTTTCATAGCTGACTTAGAAACATGTGTATGTAAAATTTATATGTTCTCCTCGTTTAACGTTGTTTCCTTCCACCGACTTTCATTTTCTTACCATCTTAACTACGCAGAGTTAATTAAAGTTTGCACTTAACAACTATGCTAACGTCTTTATTTCAGGTTTCTTAATTAGCTACGGAATCCTTTAGAGCTTTTACTTATTTTACATTAACATAAACATTTGTGAATGATATAACATAGTACCACGCCAATTTATATCCCTGATCGGTTAGGTAGACAATTTTAGAATAGGAGACGATCATGTTTGAAACAACTGAGAACAAATTCAAACTTTCAGATGTAACTGAGTAACTTCTGAAAACAGTTAACCTAACGTATAATCTTGCAACAAGTAAACTGCATTCGGCAAACGCATGAGAATATGTTGCATATTTTGTATTGTACTTTCAAACAGTATCGCAGCGAGAGGAGAGCTCATTCTCGTTGGTAATGACACTAGACCTCAATTTAAGAAAAATAACTAAAACACTAATGAATCTAGACGACCGGTCTTAATCACATCGGGTCATCTCAATGATAAGCCTTTCCTTTTCAAGTGTATGCACATACAAATATTTTACTTAACATTTATTTGAATTTCTTTGCTAATTTATTTACTGATGTCCTCTCTCTCCGCTGTCTTTGAACCTCATTCTAAATGTAGGTTTCCTTCATTTCGTTCCTCCAGTCTCCAACTCTATCCTGCCACATTGAACAGATATTCAGTCCACCTCTTACGTGGCCTATCTCTCCTCCTATGCCTATGGCCGGTTCTCCATGTCTCCACTCTCTACTCCTTCTTACTTTGTCTTATTTTCGATATATAGCCCGTCCATTTTCACTTTCTGAGCAATATCAATCACATCTAATGGTAATGTAGAACATAAGAATTGATCAGTTTGACATTGTTCTACACGATCGTTAAGTTTAATAGTACCTATCCCTTTTAATATATTGTTTTACATAATAATTAAGTATGAATTAACATTTTATTGGTCGTTATTTTTATCTTTATATACTAAATTACGTTATTTCTTTGACTTCCCAATTTCTTCTTCCGCTAGTTTCATATTCATCATTCATCATGTTCAAGTTCATGGAAAATATTAGAGTGGACTTATACGAAACGAAAATTCTTTTATAGACGTCATATATTTGAAAAACAGCAAAAAGCGTTCATCTGCTCAAGCATATGATTTATAAAAATAAATTGTCACTTACGAGTACTATACGAGTAAGCAAAATGTATCAAATTTAAATGTTATCGCCATAATTTATTGTTTCATTATTACTTACTCCAAAATTCTTATTTTTCTTGGAATCATTTGGCTGTTACGCCTACCCAGCAATGATATTTAAATTGGATACATAATTATGTAAAGTAAATTCTATTTTATTATGTTGTCCATTGGCAGTTCTTGACCTTAAAATAATAAATTCGAATGCTTAAATCGTCTTTTTAGAAATATGACTGTATAAGATTATAATATAGTGCAATTTATTCCTTTATATTCTCATAAAGGAAAAAATGTAAAAGTATCTTAATGATTCATGCTTGAAGTGTTAACTGCATAAATAAGACAGGATGTCTTATAATCTTTGAACCTAACATAATATCATCGACTGTCGATGCTAATTGCACGTTTGCAGATAATATTAATGCTTAAATTGCTCTTACTGAACGCACCAATCGTTTTTGCTTTAATCACACCCTCTTCTCTTGTTGATAAAACTTAGGCATCATTTTGATTATTGTCAGCTTCTGAGGCACTCTTACTTTCATGCATAACAGTTTTATAATCAAGTTAAAGATTTTGTTTACCTGCTTTGTCATCGTCTTGATTGTTAAATGCTTCTCCTTCATTGTCCCTTTCTAATAGAGCAGTTTTATGTCCAAGTAAATGGCTTTGTTTACGACCAGTACCGGTGTGATTCTACCATCAGCTACCTGTTCTTTTATTTCCACAACACCATTTTAGATTTTATGCGTAACTGTTTTATTGATTCCGTTGTGCGGGAAATATAACTTCGTCAGCGGAAGACTAAAACATTCAATGACTTTAAGACCACGGGGGTCACCATTAAATGCTTCCCTACTGATAATATTATCGGTAGACCAACTGGTCTCTTCCCACGGATTTGCTGAGCCGAATTAATATGTACTAGGCCATAACATAACTTTTAAGAGGGAGACTGTTGTTTTTGGATTATAACGGGTTATGTAATAGTCTTACGTAGTAAGATAAATAAAAGCCTTTTGTATTCAGAATCAATTCGTAGTGCGTACATTGGACATTATGTTAAGATAATATTTGGCTGTAAAAGAAACCTTAAAATAATTGAATTTAGTATCGTATTAATAATTTAGATGCATGCTGATTAGTAAAACGCAAACAATTACCCGATATTCCAGCAAAACTTTAATTGCAAAACATTAAACAATGTTCATTGCGCAGGCGCGGCGGATACACAAGATAGTATAAATAATGAACTTGTTTATATTTATTGCATCGTTAATAACGAACTTGATGAATTTAATTAGATGCTAAATGTTACCACTGGTTACATAAATATTGTGAGCTTTGAGCCAAATGAGTAATAAAATTCTCTAACACGCCTTATTGCGATGCTTCTAAGTTATTGACTACTCCATGAATGCAGGAAACGTCATAATATTAGCCCGTTAGTGTCTGCCTCTGAATACACCTTCTCTATTTATCGCCACAGTCTATCCGCGGAGAACCTTTTTGTAATAACTTCATTGGCAAAAGGTAATACCTAAGTTGAGAGGTATTAGTTATGCCGCACACACAACATATTAAACTTACAAAATCAAAAAAATAAAAGAGAAAAATATCAGTATGAATGGTCAACCCAAAAAAAAACATCAACATACGTCAAGATCAAACCCTAAATAAACCTGAAGTATCAAAGCAAGCACTGCAAAAATGGAGGACCATCCAAAGTTAAAACAAAAGCAACAAGACAATGCTGATCGATAGCCCGGACGTGCGGAGATGTATTTACCTTCGCAAAACGAACAATCGCTAAACAAGACCGCAGTTAAAAGTTTAACAAACACCGATCTTGGTAGTTACATGCTCATAAATTTCGCGAGAATAATCGATACCGATTGAGATATCAGGATTTTTGGCAATTCTCTTCTCTGCAGCAATCAAAAGGATGCCTTCTTTAATTCCATTAAAATTAGATTCAGTATCCTTTGGTGTTGTTTATGTAAATTCATCATTTTTGGATCCTTTATCACTCGCTGGTATTTAAGAATCTTCACTCACAGTTTTGAATTCTAAAGTCTTTGCTTTAAGGTTATGTTTTGTAGAGCACATTCAGTCTTATTTTCTTTTTCTGTTTCTGCAAGGCGGTCTCACACGTTGTGGTCGCAAAGGATTTCGGTAATCATAAATTGAGGAGCTGTAATAGTCAGTTTGTGAATAGCCTAAGGGTCTGAAGTGAATGAACTTTGGCTGAGGTTCCAAAACGTTCTGCAATCTTCTGAATGGTTAAAATTTCAACATTCGCTTTCTTTTGAAGTAAGTTGAATGGCGAGTTATTATCGACGATTATTCTTTACTCCAATTTGTTCTGGTTTTTGAAGTTTAAATAATAAGGAAGTATTTACTGAAGACTTTTATGAAGTTATGAGTACAACGGACGCTGTAATTGTACCCAATTTTTTTTAAGATTAATTGGCAATCAATTGTTGGAAATTAACTAAAAGTATTGATGAGAACATTGCTGCAAAATAAAGCATACAAGATGGTGTAATTTATGTGTTTTTGAAATTAAAATTATGCTGTAAAATAATCGTTTTATTTTACAGCATAATTAAAATACAAACAGTAACACTTTAAATTAACCTAATTATGTTTATTAATTTACATCCATACTTCATAAATTATTCAAGACTACTCAAGACAAGAGCGTTATTACAATATTATTGTTTATAGTTTTAATCATAATAAATTGACGTTATTGAGCATAATAATTGCAAGCATATCCTTTAGCTGTCAATAAGGATTATTGAGAAGCGTTATTGCAAATGTTATCATCGCTTACGGCAACTTAATGTTGCCGCGATGCAAACACGCTTCCATCGTCAGCATCATCATTCTCCTGCCTTATCAAAATTCATATGGGTTCGAATGTGTTCTCCTTACAAAACTTTTCTATTTGGCACTAATCTTTTTTCTAGCTATCCATATCATGTTTCATGCTGTCCATCATTCTTCGTTCTCCCTTTGCTCTTATAACCACTGCATTCAAAACTTTCCTCACCACGATTCTGTATCGCCACTATAGAAATGCTATTGCAATGCAGACGTACAGAACCCCACCCGTCCTCCACTTTCATACTCCCAGTTTCCTCAACGTCGTCTATTGTGGTACAGTAGCAATGCTGAAACGATTTGCATTTCTGCATCTTCATACTTTAGTCCGTGTTGCAAAAGCAGCGGCTATAAAAAGTCCCAGTGGACGATGCCCCTTAAGTACTCCATGTAGGACCATAAATACCAAAGAACGTGTACAGAATCAATTGACCCCATTAAAATTTATTACAAAACTAACACGCAATTAAAAATCTATGTAATTAATTATTTAAGTATGTCGGTTCATTGACTTTTTATATCAAAGTTTCAATTTGTCCAAACGCCCGGTTTAACAGAATTTATCTGTGTCATAAAATTGTCGTAAAATTCGATACTGGCAAAGACCGACATTTCAACTACGATATGATATAAAAAGATCTGTTTTACTAGTTTTTTTAGCCGATGTTGCCTGTGTTTTTTCGTTTGCTATTTTACCCCAATTTCGAATGTTGTATAATATTTTGTTTGCATTTTCGCAAAAATTCTACTTTTTGTATCAAGTAAACTAAGATTCTCATTGGAACTGACATAATATTCAACGGTTGTGTTTTGTGAATCAAAAAAGTGTTAAATAAGTAATAAAGACCGTTACAGACTTAAACCTTCCTCCTAGATGGTAATGCAGACCGTCAACTGAAAAAAAAAACTCTTAAGGTCAATGTGAGAGTCATAAAAACATTTGGACGTCCTAAAATAGCATCGACAGACACAATTTGTGTTAAAGAGTCACATTTTATTGTGAAAAGACACACAAATGAGCATATGGGTATAACAATCTAAATAATGACAAAGGATGGCTTGGATCTAGACATAATTATAACTGTAATAAACACAAAGCGAATAAAAAATTGTGCTTGGTCATCAGGTCTTTTACCCATCATCTCTATTTTGGCACCTTTCATTTTCTCATGCTATTGAATGGACCGTCAACATGAAGCGTGTCGTCTCATCATTTCGACAAGTTATAAAACCCATAAATATGGTAGCCAAAAGAATCGTAAAAGTCACTCATAAATGCAAACAAACCCATATTTTAGTGTGTATCTCTATGAATAATAATCGTGTAAGTATCTATGTCTACACTTATAATAATATTTTAAGGCTGAAGAGTTTACTTGTTTGTTTGAACGCGGTTATCTCAGAAATTACTGTTTTGAATTCGAAAAGTTTTTTTTTTGTTGGATAGTGCATTTATTAAGGAAGGTTATAAGCTATATAACATTACGTTGAAACCACAGGGAATAGTTAGTGAATTATAAACGTATGAGTATTTTATTCATAAAATGTCACCACATAATATGAACATTTTATGGTGCACTATTAAGTATTCCGCAGATTTTTGTTTGTAGATATGGTCCGAAATTGTATTATAAAAGGCAATTAGGTTTATAATTTATGACATATCAAATGTTTAAATATGAAATTAAGTCAATGTTTTTTATATTTATAATTATTAAGCCTTTTATGTCGCTGAATGGTTCAATTCGGGTTTTGTAAATGGTTATGTTTTTTTTGTCATTTCTATACAGTAGCAGTTTTAAAGATTGTAATCATAGTAATTTGAGAGGATGTCGATAGAATTCGGTATTGAGGAGGGGAAAGGAGTTGAAAAATAATTCGTTAGTCTGTTCCGATAATATCTTTAACTACACTCGCGAGCAAAAGTATGTATAAGTGATTTGAATTAATTTGACATCAATTAAAAGTTAACAGTAAAATCTTTAAAATAATGACATTTTTATTCTTCTTTTTCTTTCTTCTTCTTTATAAAAAAACGTTGCACTACACTAGGAATTTCTCCTGTGTCGTGGGTGCGTTTACAAACATAGAAACTCACAAACACCCAGACCCGGAACAACTAGTTGTAGGTCATACAAATATTTGTTCCGTGCGGGAATCGAACCAGCATTATATGACCTAACCTTACCTAACCGTGCCGTCATATTATTCTTAACTAATTATTAATTACTTAAGATGGCGCGGAATCGGAGTAAGTGATTCCAAATTTTTGCGTATAGACCAACATTATGGAACAAATTATCAGCTGAAATACTTTTTTGACAAAAAACCTCCTTTTTAAACGGTAATCCTTCAATAGCCCTATACGATCCAGGATCGGACCTAAGGGGAGTTTTGGCTTCCTAATTACCGGCAGCTCTTTGAGGCCCGCGTGGAACACGACGCGTTGTCGACACGGGCATGGTCCATGACGGCGAGTCTCCCCATTATTTATCGTCCGCATGCCCGCGCTTACGATGGCCGTTAAGGGCGCGTAACCAGAAAGTTGGCAACGTTGCAAATAGCTGTCAAATAATTACAAGTTTTAATTAATTTGTCAATATTACTGTATGTAAATGAGAAATATGGCTCTGTAGTGCACTAAAAGATTGATTAGGGAATGCAATTAAAACACTGAATTTGATGTTGTAACCGTTTTAGATGTGTAAAGAGGATTTGGAAAGTTTCCAAATACTTTTTTTACTTCTAAAACTATGTATTTGGTGTTACGATATTAATTATTTCATTTCCTAATCATTTTTTTTAGTGCACTACAGAGCCATATTTCTTGTTTCCATACATTAACACTGCCAAATTAATTAAAACTTGTTAATATTTGACAGCTATTTTATTTGCGACGTTGTCAACTTTCAGAAAGTGCGCTCTTAATTGCTACGAGACGTCCGTTGCCGTGGGCATCTCCGGCGGTGTATTGTTCTTCACTAAATCAATCCTGGAACTAGGGTGTCCTACAAACAGATCAAGAAGTTTGCATAACTAAACGTATTATAAGATTAACTACAACGTTTATCTCTTGTGAGCTTAGACCAACTGGATGATTTGGGTTATCATTGTTGTAAGAAGATGGATTAGTCGCCATTTAATGGCTTATTTGAGTTTTAAACCCAACATGCACTTGATCAGTGGTAGCCTAGTGATATCGGCCTCGACTCATGAGTTGTAGGTCGTTGGTTCGAACCCAGTCGGGCGCATTCATCATCATCATCATCATCATCATCTCAGCCATAGGACGTCCACTGCTGAACATAGGCCTCCCCTTTGGATCTCCACATATACCGGTTGAAAGCGACTTGCATCCAGCGTCTTCCGGCGACCTTTATAAGGTCGTCTGTCCATCTTGTTGGTGGACGTCCTACGCTGCGCTTGCTAGTCCTTGGTCTCCACTCTAGTACTTTTCGACCCCATCGGCCATCTGCTCTGCGAGCAATATGACCTGCCCATTGCCACTTCAGCTTGCTAATCCAGTGGGCTATGTCGGTGACTTTAGTTCGTCTACGGATCTCCTCATTTCGGATTCGATCACGTAGAGAAACACCGAGCATAGCTCTCTCCATAGCTCGTTGAGCGACTTTGAGCTTTGAGATGAGGCCGATAGTGAAAGACCACGTTTCGGTGCCGTAAGTTATCACTGGTAACACACATTGTTTAAAGACTTTCGTCTTGAGGCACTGAGGTATGTCGGACGAAAAGACATTGCGTCGGGCGCATTACTTTATCTGTATATATAAAAGGAGAACTGACTGACTGACATATCAACGTACAGCCGAAACTACTGGGGCTAGGAATGCGAAATTTTGCACACAGCTTCCTATTATAATGTAGGGGAGCACTAAGAAGGGGTTTTTGGAAATTTAACCTTTAAGGGGGTGAAAAGGGGGAATTAGGAAAGTACGAAACCCACGCGGACGAAGTCGCGGGCAAAGTGCTAGTGTAACATATTTCATCACCACTGCTCTCAAAACCAAAAATTCTAAGATATGAAACATCTACTTACCCACACTGGGCCCGCGGGGTGATTATGGCCCACTCCCTCATCAGAGAGGAGGCGTGTGTCCCAGCAGTGGCATTTGTAGGCTGATGATGAAGATATTGTTCTTCAGCATGACCGTTTTCCTTCAAGCCGCGTTATAAGTTACTTGTATACCAGTTGCAAATTATGTGCAACTTGAACAAACCTGCATACAAGTTACATATTGCAAGTAGGTAGTCAATTTTGTTTTTTAATTCAATTCAAGTATTTTGTATACAAATGTGAAGTCATACTTGTATACAAGACTTGCGTAATGGAATCGCGCCTTTATTGTTCTGAAGTGTCACCTGGTAACAGACAACGCAATTCCTGTCACTTATTAGTTTTGTCCTTTTGCCAGACTTCGCTTCCGAAGTCTTCACAATTTCACTCTAGATATCTTTAATGCCTTTGTCAAACAGACAGACGAAAGCGAAGCGAGTCCTAAGGGATACCGAACCGAAGCGAGACGTCAGTCCGATAGTTCCGTCTCGCTATCAGATCGCTTTCGCGTTTCTATGTGACTGGATTCAAACAATTCTATACATTACAAATGAAAACGTCACTCTTTGCATTCTCCACGCCAGTCAGTCTGTGTAAGTCTTTTACAAATTTCTTTGTAGAGGCTGTGAGCACTCGGACCCCATGGCCCTATAGTTTCAAAAATAAAATTGCTTTTATAATTACCAGCATCGGTGACAACTTATTTAGACATTTGACAAAACTTGTTAGTAATGCTGTCAATTAATAAATCGATTAAATTAATATAGTCATTGAAAATATTTTGAAACATGATACAACAAACCACTACAGCTTGCCTAGGAAGCTACTTAAAATTTTAAGACCGAAACATCAGATAGTCAACAGATAAAATTAAAATGCAAAATATTTAAATAAACCAGAATATTATGACCAGCACACACTTACGTTTACTGTCGTAGATAATCCAAAAATACCACAAAAGCTTGAAGACAACCAGCACAGGAGTCAAAACTAAGACATAACAATAAAAAATGTGATTTACAGTAATACGTGACAGCCGTGTCAGTCACCTCGTTGGATTGTCGTAAAAATCTTTATTTTTATCCTATACTATTGTTTTCATGAGAGAACCACAGATAATAGAGGCACATGTAAATGCTATCGGACGATGTATTTCTTGATTAATACTTTTCCTCAAATATTATTTATGATCCAAGTTTTAATTACAAAATTTGGAAGAAAACAATAAACTTTGTTACTATGTTGCGTGCGACGCGATCGCAGTTTGGTGTCATTTATTGAAGATTTCCCTCGATAGGAGTGTCAGCATAGTGACGGGGCCCCCTGTAGAGGGCCAAAGCCTGCCGGGGTCGCGGGTCTCACGAATTACCGTGACCCCGGTACTTAAAGGGCTATTGAAGGACACCGTGGATTTTAGTCAGTACGAGTCTGACAGTCCCTCCCGCTCTGCCGTGGGTGGGAGGACTCATGTGATGATTTTACCACGTAAAAAAAAAGAGTTCCCTCGATTCTTTTAGGTTATAATCATCAGATGTTAACCTGTTGATCATGAGACCACGAAAAAAATCTCTTTGTTTTTGCCTAACTTTTATACCGCTTAAAAGAACAAACGATAGTCAAACGCTTCATGAAGCCGTAATGATTCATTATGATATTCGTACACTAATATTATAAAGAGGAAAGATTTATTATTATTGTGTGTGTACGTTTGTAATGAATAAACTCAAAAACTAGGGTAAGTGATCCAGTGAATGAACACCCCCCAGTGAATGAACAAAACGCAGTTTTATTCAAAAAATAAGAAATCTGAACGTTTCTACAATGTGTAGTATTTTTTTTCATAATTGCAACTCTATTTCCCATTTAAGTGGTCACATTCACGTTTAATATCATAATTCATTCCAAAATGGCGAGTGGTTAAAGTTTAAGTCGATAGTGAAATTTTTATTTGTTCGGGCTAGAGTTTAGGACTGAGGTAAGTGGAATCTTTTTTGATTTGACATTGTAATGTAAATAACGGTAGTTTTGATGGGTTATTTGTTTATTATCGTAGGATAGTAGTTTAATATTGTGTTTCAAATCCATTTATTTGCGATTTTGTCAGTTATATTAAATTATTAAGTGTCCCAGCATTGCATCAAAAAATCGTTTAAATTCCAGTGAATGAACGGGTGTTCATTCACTGGGTAATCGTAAAAATCACGTTTTGGTTTAAAAACATAACTTACGCTAATGCTATAAGGTTCATGTTTTGGGAGCTATTTCTTAAATAGATTTCCGATCTTTTGGCCAGTATTGGGACAGGTATGTTCATTTACTGGTTCATAAAATCCAGTGAATGAACACTACATATTTTAAGACAGATTTCTCAAGAAATTTGGTATTTCTACCTGTAGGTAAGTAGGTACTTACCTACAGGTAGAAAAATAATATGGCAATCGTTTAAAATTGTTCATTTTTCTCTTGTCCATTTAGATTACCATGGATCTCAAAAAGAAGTACAATAGGTTTCAATACAGTCATCAAGCACTTGAAGCAGCTCTTAAGTCAATTGCTAATGGAGAACTAAGTATCAATAAAGCAAGTAATGTGTACAAGATACCAAAATCGACTTTACATAATAAATGCTCACTCAAATGACTCGCTGATGGTGGCGCGTGTGTCGGATCATTTAGTTCCCTTCAAAATGGTTGAGCTGAGTGATGCTGATGCATGTGTCATGTTCGTGAACGGGCGCTGGCAGTCGTGACTGGTCATCTCTTAGCAGCCGCGGTTTATTTTAATTATTTATAATTTTATTGAATTGTCTTTTTTTATATGAATTTCCTATGGACACTTTACTTGCTACATCGTTCTCACATAATGTACCATCTCAAGTTGAATGATGTAACAAAGGTTCTGTTATAATTTTGGCGATTGAAAAAGAGTGTCCATGGAGTTTCTTGCCTGTTCTTCTCCATAGAGATCTACGCTTTGGAATGGGCATCTACAGTACTTTCACAAGTTTTTATGTCTTGTGACTCGGACTGTAGCACCCTAACTAATTTTAAACAATTTTAAACTATTATATTTTACTTTTGTCTCTTGACAATTCAAAAGTGCCTGTAACTGGCCTACTTGAAATAAATGATTTGATTTTGATTTTGAAAATCACAAACAAGGTACTTTTGCAAAGAAAAATGGGCCCTCAGTCCGAGCTTACTGTAGATGAAGAAGCTAAGATTTCTGACTGGATTATAAATAAAGCTAAATTAGGTTTTCCAATGCACCCAGAAGAAGTTTTCGATACTGTTGAAAATTTTATGACCACTAATAATAGGAAAAATAAGTTTACCGGGAATAGACCAGGAAAAAAGTGGCTTAGTTTATTCTTAAAAAGGCATCCTGAGATTACAAAAAGGAATGCGGAGATTATATCCAAAGGCAGAGCTGCAGTTACTGAACAAGCTATCAGAGCTTGGTTTAAGGAACTCGAAGAGTTTTTAACAGAAGAACAAGCATTGGATATAAAAGACGACCCCAGTCGCATATAAGAAAAAGGAAATTAGAGGCAAAAGAAAATGAAAAACGAAGAAAACTGGAAGAAAAAGAAAACAAAAAGAAGGATAGAGAAGAAAAGCTTTCACAAAAACGCAAAGAACAGAACAAAACTGAGAAACACTTACAAACACCTAGTCCGGTAAATAAAGATAAACAAAATGATGAAATTGGAATGAATGACTTACCAGTGTCAACTAAGGATCTTCACGGAAAATATGTTATGGCCAAATTCAAAACTGATAAAAGAATACGTCACTATGTAGACAAAGTCCTTATGGTAAACGATCAAGAAAAGAAATGTGAGATAGATTTTCTTAGAGAAAAAGCGGTATGTGATAACATTGTTAGTTTCGTAAAGCCAAATGTACCTGATGTGTCTGAAGTAGATTTTGAAGACATAGAACGTGTATTAAGTGAGCCTGCTTATTCCAGACGTGGATTGATCTCTTTTAATAATGTAACATTTAGAGATATAGAATAAGTAAAATAATCAAAAGGATGTCTAAGGAATCCTAACGTCAATAAAGTTAAACGAATTAAGACTGTGGTTAGCTTATATTTCGACTCACTTATTGTGATTTTAGTTACGTATGATTACTTGTTATTTACGCCAAGTTTCAGTACTTCGGTAAAGTTAGTTTGTACCAGATTATTTAAATTGAAAACTGATTAAATTTTAAATTTGTAAACAATATATGACCAAGAAGTTTTTAGTTACCTAGTTAATTAGGTATTAGCTTAGTAAATATTGTTTTTACTTTGTAATAAAAGATTTTAACGTGCCTGAGAGGTCTATGAATGTTTGTAGAATTAAGGTAAGATTTAGAGGTTTTGTTTTGAGAAGATTTTATTTTTATTTTTTCTATTAATACATTGAAGATTTTTAAAGAAATGTTGATTTTTTCACCGCATTTATTGCAATATTTTGACTGTAATAGTGTAATTAATAAACGAAGAATTTTGTTCATTCACTGGTTTCATTTCGTTCATTTACTAGAAAACGCCGTTCATTCACTAGAGTTTTGGGGTATTTTCCGATTTACTGCTTATTATAATAAAACTGTGAATGTTATGTTGTAAAACGTACCTAAAAATGATTTTTGAATATATTCTTAACACTGTAAAACAAATTTCGGCCGCTTTCATTAGTGATAACCCACAGTAAATATTTTTTAAAGTTCGCAAATTGCTTAAGTGTTCATTCACTGGTGCCATTACCCTACTATGCCGATTTCAAGAAAAAAATCAGCATTAGAAAGATATTACCTTGAGTAACATAGCCTATATTTCATGTCCACCCATGCAAAGCCAAGACGGGCCGCTAATCATGTCATAAAGATAAAATATGAACAGTTCAAAAGGATCTCTTCGAAGCCTAGATAATTATAAAGATAACATTATGCAAGCACCCTTAAGAACCAGGCATAAACATCTGAGTATTCTAGTTGTACAGAGTACATTTAAGTAAATGTTGGCTAGATGTTGTCGATGTCGAACAAATACTACGACTATTTCACGTCCACGAGACTGGCGCCACATCGCCGTAGATACTCCATTTTCATATGATTATCTCGTTTGTAATTTTATGTGGCAAGGCTCAGACGATCTTGGTTTACTGCCGCGGTACTACGGAAGTTGTATCTGATGACATTAGCAGGTTTAGAGTTGACAACTGGTACAAACTTGGATTTGAATTAATTGAATAGTTGTTTCCGACAAATTGAGAAATTAGTGGTTTTTTATTGACTGTTTGAGCGGGTTTTGTGGAAAGTCGCGAGAAGAGGTGTTAGAATAATGTGGTTGTTCATGCTCTACATTTTATACGATACTCTAAATATTATGCAGTGTCTTAGATTTCTGTCTAGAGGAACAGTGTATAAGACGTAACGTAGCGTAACAAATGGCGTCCTGTTGGCGCTTGTGCTACGTTAGTATTGTGTTAAGTTTGCCTTAAGTGTGTGATTTCCAATCATACCTCGCGTCCCCGTCTTATACACTGTTCCCCTACTACAATTTGAGAGGAACTCTCGGTACTTAAAGTATTTGTATGTAATATTTAATAAAGTGTTCTCACTTCTTCTTCTTCATTCATTCCAAATTACGAAAAATCTTTAAAAAAAAACCCACAGCCGTATTAGTTCATTGCTCATCCTTGAAGGATAGAATATGTTTCAATCAAAAATATAGTTATTCTCACGCCAGTTAAAATAACACAAGATCCATTTCGTAAAACTTTTACGAGTGAATTCCGAATGATTTACACATTGAAAGCATTTCCTTAGATCGTCCGGTTTTTTGATGGATTGGATACCATAAAAGGTCGTGTTGAGACAAGTTTATGGCCCTACAGTGACATCCCTGATGTTTAGTGTGAGAAAACGCGACATTTACCATTGACCACATTTTACGATATTTTGATAGGCGAATTCTTGGCATAATTGAATATGTTCCGTTTGTTTTGTTTTGTTGCAGGAATTTTGCAGTTATGCATTTTTTTTAACGTGGTAAAATCATCAAATGAGTCCTCCCACCTTGGGCAAAGCGGGAGGGACTGACAGATTCGTACTGACTAAAATCTACGGTGTTTTTCAATAGCCCTTTACATTCCGGGGTCACGGTAATTCATGGGTCCCGCGACTCCGGCAGGCTTTGGCCCTCTACAGGGGGTTCCCGTCACTATGCTGACACTCCTTGAGGCGCGCGAGGAACACAACGCGCCGTCGACCCGGGCATGGTTCGTGGTCGGATAGCGAGTCGCCCATTAATCGCCGCCCGAATGCCCACGCCTACGGTGGCCGGAGATCGTCTGCCGACGTCCGTCCCGTGGGCGCCTACCACTGCGGCTGGGTTAGACGATCCCGCATGTGGCGCGCCACCTCCTTCGCTAGCATACCTGCTTCGCAGAAGGAGACGACCGCCTCCCACTCCGTTTTGCCCCGCAGCATGTCGTCGACCAATGCCGGACGCGAGAGGTCGCCGCCTATTGCCGTCGTGAGGACACGGCGCGGTGCTCTGGCCAAGCGGGGCAGTCCTGCACCGTATGCTTCACTGTGTCCTCCGGACGATCCTCGCAGTGGTGACACCCAGACGTATCTTCCTTCCTTATCAGACACAGGCACTTCCCGATTGCAGTAACGCATGGGAAAATGTTGTGTATTTAGATATTATGCATGTGTAATATTATGGAAACAATGGCTAAAAAGTAAAATTTGCTATAGCCGTTAAATGCACTTCATTCAGATAACTCTTATCGTTATTATATAGCCATACCTACAAAAAGCTCATGATTGCAAACATCATCGTCCATGAAAATCATGGAGTCTGTATTCCCTGATAGCGGCAACACTGGGTTAAGTCAAGATTGAATAGGTTACTTCTAGGGTTCTAGGCAAACTGTCGATCACATCTTCGTCTACCATCAGGCGAGATAGTGGTCGAACGCGAGCCATACGCTAAATTAAAAAAAAACCAGATAGCCTTTTTAATAATTCGGTATCTAAAATTCTACCAATTTAATTGGTGTGGGATTTAGATCATCTTGACTTTCAACTCAATGGCGGTCAAACTAGGTACCTATATGCAAATATTGGAGCGTGACGTGAGTTTTGTTTAGAGCAGCCATAATGTTCAACAGCCTTGTTGCCACCCAACCTTTTAGCAAAAGTGGGATAGATCATATATTTACATACCAAATGTCCGTCTGGCCACGTTTAAGACGCGGATTATACGAAACATTGGCCACAATTTGTAAGATTTGTCAAATAAAGACATAAACCCAATAAATATTTATTGATAACTAAGTAATCTGTCGGCCAATCAGCTTCGTCGGACGCCAACGAAATTTTATTGGCCCGAGGCCGTTAAAATGTCGCTGTCGCATATGGTAACATAGGTTTATGATTCCGGTGACATTTTTGTGTCTAAAACCTCTTAAGAATTTTATGAGAATATTGATAAGCTAAATAATACGAACGCGCGTCATAATGAGACGGTTGCTTCCCGCAGTTTCACCCGCTGCTCGGCTCCTATTGGTCGCAGTGTGATGATATATAGCCTATAGCTTTCCTCGATAAATGGATCCAACACAAACTTTTTTTTTTAATTCGTACCAGTACTTCCTGAGATTATTTCGTTCAACCAAACAAATAAAGTCAGGTTTATAATATAAAAATATGTATGAGAACAGATTAGATATTTAAACATTTTTAGGCACAGCAGACGTAAAGATGTAGGACAAACATTTTATTGTTTTATAATAACTCATTTATATGTTAAATCGGTCGATAATGATCTCGTTGCCAAATTGACTGCCGAAAGACATTTTGCTAAATCAATGTTTAAATTATTAATTTAGCGATCCTGTTTCTTTAGCAAGTCTTTGCAGCGATTCTTGCGAAGCAGATTTATTTAAAGAAATTAATACATTGCTCTTTATGTATGTGGCGTATTTATAAGGTGTACTTTTAAAATAGTATTGAACACAGTCCATTGGTAATGTCTAGTGAGCATTATTCATCGTCAGACTAAGACCGAGAAGTTATTTTAATATCAAATAATTAACTTAAATTTAAATATTCTAACGGTATTTTTATTAATATTGATCGCCATTCATTAAATGCATTGTTCATGCCTTTCTACCATATTTAGATAGATTGGTAATTAATTTGTAATATCACGTTTTATTTATATGTGTATTACATACAAATATAAATAAAAGATTACCGGGGTCGCAGGACTTACAAATTACCGTGACCCCGGAACGTAAAGGGCTATTGAAGGTCACCGTCGATTTCAGTCAGTATAAGTCTGACAGTCCCTCCCGCATTGCCCTGGGTGGGAGGATTCATTTGATGATTTTACCACGATAAAAAAAAAGTCCAAGATAAAAATAGGACGAAAATCAATCACCTCTTTCTTAGCGAGGTAATCAGGCAGTGCAGGCAGTTTTCTATGAAGTAATAAACAATATCCCGTTTAAACCAGACGTCTCATTTACAGTCGACCGCCATAGGAAAGATTATGCACTTGCGATTTGGTAGTGAGCGGATAGTACGCACTTACTCCGTGATTCATGGCGAGCGTAAAAATCATGTATTACGGCTGTGTTCACATCGTCGAACACACATCTATGAATCACAGAGAAAAAAAAACACACACAATTAAGAAAAAACATAATTCTATGATTTAAAAAATAGTAGTTTCTTAAGTCGAAAACGTATTTGAAGTATTTGAAGGAAATAATTAAAAACCTTAACTAATTTTACAGTAAGATGTACTAATTATACAGTAAGGAAATAAAAGTAGAAAACTGATAGAGAATTTTTACATTAATGCCTTTGTCAAACAGACAGGCGAAAGCGAAGTGTTTCCGAAGCGATACCGAACCGAAGCGAGACGTTCAGTCCTATAGTTCTGTTACGCTATCGGATCGCTTTCGGTTTTCTATGTGACTGGATTCAAACAATTCCATACATTACAAATAAAAACGTCACGCTTCGCATTCGTAACGCCTGTCTGTTTGACAAAGGCTTTAAGATAAAACATACTTCTATGATTTAAAAAATAGTAGTTTCTTAGGTCGAAAAAGTATTTGAAGGAAATAAAAGAAAAAATAATTTTACAGTAAGATTCAATCAAATTAGAAAACTGATAGAGGATTTTTACATTGGTTGAAAGCGTCTTAGATAGCAAAGATCATAATGAAACGTTTTCAAGATAGATTTAGGAAAACTCCTGTATTTTTTTCTTTTGACTCTTATAAATAAGCACAAGGAAACAACATTCCTGCTTAATAAATGGAAATATTGCTTCCAAAGTAAGTTTTACAATCACTATCGTCTCAATCACTAAATCGCCTATAAACGTTCAAGCAATAGAAATATAGATATAGAAGGAATACGGTACTCCAGGACCGTAGGGTGCGACATGTTTAGTGCTCCCTAAAGATTAGCATTAACACACAGTTCATATCGGTGACCGGTTTCGAGCAAGCGTAGTATTTTACGTTGTCTCTGATGTTAGAAGCAACTTTACACTCCTACTGGATATTCCATGGGATTGGTGTGACTTGAATGCACTAACGTTAAAACAATCTATGTATATTTATATATATATATATATATATATATATATTGTATATAAAAGGAGAACTGACTGACTGACATATCAACGTACGTTAGGGAATAGTGTGGTGGGTTTGTCCCAAAAAAAAAAATATATCAACGCACAGCCGAAACTACTGGGGCTAGGAATGTGAAATTTTGCACACGGCTTCCTATTATAATGTAGGGGAGCACTAAGAAGGGGTTTTTGGAAATTTAACCTGTAAGGGGGTGAAAAGGGGGAATTAGGAAAGTACGTAACCCACGCGGACGAAGTCGCGGGCAAAGTGCTAGTAAATAAATAAATAAGTAAATATTCCACAACTATCACACAATGCTATCTAGTCCCAAGCTAAGCAGAGCTTGTGTTATGGGTACTAGACAACTGATAAACATACTTATATATTTCTAAATACATACATATTATAGATAAATTACACCCAGGCAATAGTTTTTAACATCTTGTGAACTGGAATCCGTAACTTTAGGCTGGTAGCTGTTACTGTACATTAGGAGCACCAGATATTTTGAACCTGTTGCTGCTAAATATTGAACAATGCTGAACTTTTGAAATGCTCATCTCCATAACTCGCTTTTTTTTCGTCCAGTCGTGTTCAGCAGCATTGTATTTTTATTCTCGGACTGACACTTTTACTCTGTCACGTTTAGTTTCAACATTTTTTTTTAAAGAATCGTTGTCCTGTCCTGTGTCGTGGGTGCGTTAACAAACCTAGAAACTCACATACACAAACACCCAGTACTACTACTAGTAGGTCATACAAATATTTGTTCTGTGCGGGAATAGAATCCGAAGCTACGCCGCGGAGCAATCCAATCGGTTAGCCACTGCGCTAACCGGGCCATCAACATCTACATTATAAAATGCGTTTAACTATTTATTTATTCGTTCTCTTAGTATATCTCCAGTTTCTACAATCGAGGTGGCGCGCTATCATACTAGAACGTCACACTGCCAATGACCTAGCCATTGTCTAGATCTTAATGTGCAGTGTGCGGTAGTTCGCATGTGGGATTGTACTGTTCAGCTTTATGTTCTACAGTATTTGGATCCATTTTATTAGACTGTCTGAGCTTCTTACATTAAAACGTTATTTTATGATGTTTTAGTATTGGCAGATTCACCTTCTTGTTTAAGTCCGTATTTGCTTATGTCTTTTTCTATTTGCCATTTCCTATTTGGATTTAAAGATATTTCTGAATGAACCCATATCAAACCTACAAACATTTTAAAATGGACTACGTTCTGGTCGTCTGCCTGATTTGGCAACAATGGACAGTGTAACTAATAGAATCGTAGTGATAGAGTGTAAGCTATTGCACTCCGGAAAACTTATTTTGGCTAAATGATGACAAATGCTGCAATTATAGTGACAGATTGCCAACTCGCTGCCCATTTATCGACACGAAATAATACCTGCAAATAACACTTTCCCTCCGGCTTTTGTACGATATGATAAACAGCTCTTACAATCTGGTTCGCGATTAACTTAAAGTTGACAATTGTTACAAATTCTGAAAGTTGAGAGTCAGCGAGTGACAATATAGAATACAACTTTATAGGAGTAACTGTAAAAGGAATAACACGGAAGTTCTATTTCAAATGTTTCATGGATTTTATTAACTGTACCGTTGTCCGTTTGAAAACATTGTGGGTACAATGTAGCAGGATAAAAAAGCTTGAATTGAACAAGTCAGGCTGTTAATTAAACAATCATAGAGGTTACAACTCGAATTCACCATTACATGTTTGATTTTATTTATTGATAAAGTGTAGTAAACAAATAGGGCTTTACAGAGAAGTAAACTGAGAGACAGTAACAGGACGTAACATATTTCTAACCACCACTATAGGCTGATAGAAGAAAACACCTATAAAATATGACAATGAAAAATAATACGGATATCAAGTTCCTCACTAACACTCCTCATAAAACAGAACAATTCTATGAAAGTACTTACCACAAGAGTGTAAGCTCACAAAACATTAATACAAGGAACACTATAGCCAAAGTCACCGAACATAATTCGCGAACCATTAACGATAATACTGAAAGGAAAATTTTCCATCGAATTTATGATCAAGTACCTCATGAGTCATTCTCAACCAGTCTAGCCAGAGATAAAGGAAATGTCCTGTTCCTTATGGCGACTGTAAAACTTATGGGAGGCATTTTGAGTGTCCCTGTGTCTGACATAACTTTATACTACTGACAGCTTTAGGCAGTCGCCTTTGCATGAATAAGGATTGAGGATATAGAATATTGTATGAATGACAATGTTTACGATGTAGATTTAATAGTGTTAGTGTTATACTAGAAAACAAAAATAAAGAAGTACTTGACCATGAGAAGAGCAAGAGTAATGAACTTGTAGGTAATAAAGTTAAAGTTAAAATAGCCATTTCATTCATCACCACAGCGCTAAAGATGATTTGTTGGACAGTAGAAAATAATATAACAATAAGCTGTAATCTTGGCAGATTATTGCTTATTGTGCATGGTTCGTTAAGCTGACTCTGAATATTTTATTCAGAATAACTGAGAATCTCTTTCTTGCAATCAAGATTGTTCTAGATACTTATTCAAAAGCGGATGTGAAAAGTATGTTAAGCTTAACTTCTGGTCTACTAAAACAACATATAAGTTACTTAAACACACAATCACAACACATTGTTGGAGTTATTAAGCTTTCTTGTTGGATATCAGAGTTGCAATATGATACTTCAAGATGATTAAAACTCATTTAAAAATATGTCACATTCAATTATCTTCTTCATTCATTTGCAAAAAAGCACAACTTTTCACTATATTAAAATAAATTTAGAAATGGATAAGAATCTTACAAGAAACATGACTAAAATGCAAATCCAGAACGAATTTACTATTATACCCCGAAGCGGTATGATCTTATCGTACAGAACTAACTTAAATCTTGGTTTAACAACTTAATAATTATCACTGTAAGCCTGTAGCCTGTAGACCACACACAGCCTTAACAGATGTCCTCCCTCGCATTTTGATATATTGCTTTGTAATAAGGAACCGGTCCTACTGGACGACTGAACGAAATAAAGTAGTAAAATTACAAATTTTTCGATAATACTGTTAGTTTTAGTACTGATTTGTTTTTTTTTTACTATGTAGAGATAAAGTGGCGTCAACTTTTATTGATAGAAAAAACTTAATTTAATCTTAACTAGCTTCCGGAAACGATATCATAAAATACAGCTTAATGTAGATTTCAACTCGTTTTTTTATAGAAGTTCTATGATAAAGAAATCATTGGCATTTTTTCGTAATCACCTATTTTTGTGGGAATACATCCCACAAAAATAGGTGATTCATATTAGTAAAATACTGAATTCATATTAGTAAAATTTTGAATTGTATCTAGTGGTAAATGTATACATACAATAAGAAAAAGTTCGATTCACAATAAAATATTTAAAGTTGGTAACAATCAATATTACCTACACTATACGAGCGCTGCCTATCCAAATGTAACATCGTAAATCAGGTGGAATATAAGGAGCAAGCGTGGGCCCAGGCAGTTCCTTGCGGCACTCCTAACCAGTAGTGGGACTCCTTTATAGGAAGCAACTTCTGAATTCTTACTAAAAGCCATCACGAAACGGGGGATGTGATTATTACGAGTACAATATTCATCTGACTTGATATGATGCAGTCTTTTATGGATGCTATCTTTATGATGTCGATTAATTTGGTGCTTGATGCTATAAGTGGCCTGAGATAAGTTGAAATGTTTCGTAATCATCGTTTTGTTGCCATTATTGTGAAGTTGAATTGTCAATATTATTATTTCTGCGATTACTGTGTGAATGAGGAGGATATGTCCACTTTACTTATTTGTACAAAGATTCAAGTGATGTTTAGCAAAATATTGATCAGCTCCCTCATTTTGCGTTAAAAGCAAAATCAGGTAGCTGTTAAACAAAACATAAGTAGTGGCATTGCTTAAGTGTTTTAACAGCAAGTATTCAATCGAAACTGAAAAACACTACCCAGCCAAATCAGACAAGAAAGTTATAGTATATTCACGAATATTAATAGGGATAAAAATCCTAGTAATATACGTATACTTATAATAATATTTAGCAACTAACGTTTTACGTTTGCATTGACCTAGCAGCACACATTTTGTTAGAACACTACTTGTTTTCTATAATTCGTGAATATCCTTTGGTATACCAAATTCTAGTAAACTCTTTAAGAAACTATTAAAAGACACAAAAGGTTCTTATAGCTAAAAGACAACTGTAAAAAAACAGCCGTAAAATTCCAAATTGAATGAAGATCATATAAAAATAGAAATAGAGACAATAGACCAAAAGTATATTTTAGGAGCCGGTGGTGTTACAAGTGACTATTAAGTGGTTTACGATTGTGCGTAACGTTTAGTGGACGCTACGGATGCGTGGGACGTCGTTTATTATCACAGCGTTGAAGCCATCTGATTTATACTGTCACTATTTTTGAATACATCTCTTTAAATTTACGAGCATGTTCAAATAATGCTTACATTCCAGTGGCTTTATATGTGTTTTTGATTTGTTGGAGCGGTTAATTTGCTATTAAAGTTTTCTTGGTAGGCGTTGTTTTAGTTTATATGTAGTTTAAATGAAAGCCTATTTGAGTTAATTAAGTTTACGGCTTGATCTATTAGTTGGATGAAATTAAATGTTTTGATAGCACTTCCCAGCATTAATTTTATTAGACTTCATGTTTTTATCACGAATACGAATTAGACTAATCAATTTAAATCCATCAATTAAATTAGTGTCAATACCAATTCAAGATTCACATTTCGCGACTGTAATTTGGGTTGATTAAAAATCTGTCTGGGTTCAAAAGTGGTGCGACACATCAATTGACAACACGCACTCAAACAAATTGCAGAGCAATTTGTTTAAAAAAGAGATCATAAGTTATTGGCCGCACAACGTGTGGTCTCAATACACGAGTCAAAATCGCGACCCTAACTCTAAAAGCGGACACTTTGCTGACAGCAAATGACAACAGCTAATTGATTTTATGTATTTTAAATTAAGTCGGCGACACTTTGGGCCTTATTCTAAGTAGACCACAGGCAGTTATCGTTAATTTCAGTGTACATTACAATTGCAAACTGGATGGTGAAATTATTGGAAAGCTGAATTGTTCGCCCACTTCAAATATCACAATAAGACTATTTACATAATTTGATCTTGGATTGAAAGGGAATGATTAGTGTAACTTATCATTTGTGTGTGTTGATGGCGCCGATTCATTGAGACATTACAATGACAACCAAGAACAAGTACGAAGGAAAGCAAGAACACACTATGGATACTTTAACACGGATTTAAAGTTCCCTGAAAGAGATCATTTTGAACAATTTGATTAAGTCTGTTAAACGTTTAATTTGTTCAAATGCACAGCATGAAGCCAATTCTTAATAACCTTGAGTTAAACTCCATCGTTACATACGTTGTCCCTTCCAAACAAACTATTCTCAGTATTCCGTCTGGAACCAGAACCGGATTGGCTATTTTGAACACCATTAAATTACAGTTGAAATTGACATTCTCTTCCTATTCGCAATGTAAAGATCTACGTTAATTAATTCAAATGGCAGCTTTCATCACTCACATGTATCATAATTTAAACCATTTGGAAATTGTCCAATAAGGAACGGTTTGATTCCAATACGACACTATTTGAGGCCGGAACGTGGTCTAAGTGATAAGTTTATGACGATAAAAGCACGGCTTTAAACGTGTCAACACTATTTGTTATTACACTAAGCCATTTTTGGCTCAGACCGCTATCATCAAAATTTTATATAATTCTAAAATTATTATCGGTAGTTTTACTGCGGAAACTGTAATTGCCGATTATAAAACATTGTAATATATTTGGTTACTGCTATTTCCAAGAACTGCTTCTGATAGAATCTTCCTAAAATCACAGTTCCAAA
Organism: Agrotis puta; assembly: GCA_943136025.2. Classification (NCBI taxonomy): domain Eukaryota; kingdom Metazoa; phylum Arthropoda; class Insecta; order Lepidoptera; family Noctuidae; genus Agrotis; species Agrotis puta. The sequence continues at coordinate 1,370,329 of OW964182.2, forward strand.
GTCACTTTTAACTTCAACCACATTCATTCAATCAATGATAACCATAAGCAAAGCACGATTAGTTTCGCTTTTATCTCTAGTGTCTTCATCATCGACCATAGACACATGATTGATTAGCTTAATTACATCGTTATGCGCTTCATTAAACTTTTGTACGGCGTCTTTTATTACATTCTTATTATTGATACTCCCACATAACAATGCTTCATCTTTCCATTCCTTTCTTTGATTTTAAATTGATTTGGACGATAGCTATGAATTTATGCATCCTATTTTGGCTTGGATTGTGGATTTATTGGCAAATTTAATGGCTATTTCGTACAAACATTGTATATTTATTAGGTGGCTAGATGTTAATGGCCACATTTGCAAATCATTAACTTCGTTGCCGTGTGGTCTATGCTTAGGAATATGTCATTTTAATGCAATAATGACATTAAGTTTAATGTTATAACAGCCATAGCAGTCAAAATCCGATTACTTGCAATTTAGTCTGCTTCTTTAAACATCACGTTGTGATGAGAAGTGAGAAAATTATGACGTAAAACAAATCAAAAGAAAAGAACAATGCCTAAGTAGTCAAACATACAAAAGCGATCATGAACCATCTCATGAGAAACAAGGCACGGTACACTCCCATAACCGTAACCACACATGCAGATCGGAAGTGCACACGAAATTTCGTCAATGTTAATATATCAAAGAGTAGTTACACCCAGCCGCTGTAGACAAATGTGTAGGACAATAGACGCTACATCGTTTTGTGTCTAGTCTATTTCGAGAGGAGCCAACGAGCCGTGTGCGGTACGGCCGATTTAAGCAATTTGTTTCACGTGGCGACGTTTATAATGCCCGACATTCATTGTTGTCTATTTTAATATTGGACTTATGGAGAGATTCAAACTTGCAGGTGACGTATTTGGGTTTAAAGGAAGCTTCAAGCTTTCATCAGTCACAACGTGGAACCGATTCTTCATTCTATAATTAAGTTATTAATTAGAGTTAGTTAGTAGGTGTTAAATGAGCAGGTGTTTCAATGGCAAAACACATTAGTAAACGACTTCTGAAAATTGAAATCATTTATTAGTTTATGAATAGGTTTTCTTAACATTTCTGTACCAGGATGCTTTCAATTTTTAGAGCTTTTATTTTTGGCAAAAGTAATCGGTGATTAACGAATTTTAATAAGTATAGTAGCGTTTTTGGTGTAATTCTAACTAAATCGAATCGCTCTCGCATCGTAAACAATAAACTGCATCATGTTATCCCCTTTGATACATTCACTTGTATCTTTTGTTTTCGCATTTTCTTGTTTTGTTATGTTATGTAATGTTCTGTAATTGTCTGTATTTAGAGTATGCACAAGCAACTTTGTGCTCTATCGACACATTATTTGTATAGATTAGGGTATAATTTTGCTTGTTTTTGGTATTGTACGTTGATCTAGATTCTTTAATTAATTAGTTTTAAACTCCTTTGATGCTGGTGACAATAGAGCAAATAGGTTTGTAGTACATGTTGGTATGCTTTACGAAGTGTGAAGAAGGAATTATTAAAGAGTGCCGGCTGAAATGTTGCGTATCTTAGTGAAACAGACGTCGTTGCAAGTTGGTTCATAAATTAATGGCTGGTTGTCGTAAACTATTTGTAAAATGTTATGGTGAACTATTTTGAATGGTTGTCTTTTCATCATATTATCTTATTAAGTTGTTACATTCTGTGCTATCATGCATCTTTTAAAATGTTACTGTTCGTTTTTTAAATTTATCTTGACTGGTTTTCCATGTCTATTATCAAACGTCTTTCATTTACGGATTTTCTAGTATTGTCAGTTGTCGTTCAATTTGTGCTACAAATATGTAATCGCACAGATACGAAAAGCAAATTCCCAAAAAAAATTTTACCTTCAGCCTAGACCGAAATTGAAAAACAAAGTCCTCACCTCTTGGAATCAGATCCTTCTTATCTATACCTTCGAACAACAAAGACATAACGATTTGTCTTGATTAGCAGAATCGATTCGCGATCGCTCATAACTTCAGCGGAAATATGACCAAATGCTAACAAATCAGCGCGATTCGAATGATAGATATAAATCGATATTATTTATCTCGATTACTGAGTTCGGAGAACTTCGGGTGACTTCGGCTAGAGACTCAATGTGCTGATGGCTTGGTAGAGAAATGTTTTGACGTTATGATGGAGTGCCCGGTACCGGGAACAACTGTTTAGTGGTTGACTGGTACTTGGAGGTAATAGACTATGATAAAGAGACTAAACAAGATTAATCTTTAATAGAATAGAAACTAGAAAGTTTTAGACATGATTGAGTAATTTTGTTAAAGTAACCAGTTCAGTCAATACAAGATAACTTAAAAATTTACATATATTTCTTCCCAAATTTAGCAATGCTCTGTTACAGAGACATTTGAAAGTTTAAAGGAAATTGATATGTAATGAGACTGAATGTTTCTGATTGGACTGAGTAACTTTATTTAACTAAAGGAGTTGCATCAATGGTAGATACAATCGTCTGTATCAAAATCTATATCATTGGTATCAGGTATCGCTTTTGTTATTGATTCCGTAGACATAAAAATTACAAATTTTGACAATAATATTTTTTATTGTACTTACCTCTGGTTTGAACCAATTAAGATGTACGGATTCAAATTTCTCAACATTGAAATCTGATGTTTTCGAAAAGTCGTAAACCAGATATAGCCAAGAAATCTTGTGGTCGCAATAAAAATTATGTAAAACATGAGATCAAAGAATTTCCCTACAGTGATAAAACGTGGGATTTCGATATAATAAACACATATGATGGGAAAGTAGGTTCTTATGTGATCTAATTTTCTAAGCAGATGGTAGCAATATTTCGAAAGTGAATTTCAGTGTGAAAATTCAAAAGGTAAAAAAAATGTCGTGATAGTAAGTGTGCTGACATCTATACATTAGGATACTGTTTAAATAAAGATTCGTCTGTATGGAATTAAAGACACGCTTTTCAGGTCTTGTGTCGAATAAGAACAAGGAGGAAGATATAAAGAAATACAAGATAATATCAAATACATTATATTGGAAATCAAGTCCTTCAGTTATGAAGAAGAGAAGAATTGTGGGGGCAATAGTTGCGTTATACTAGCTGCAATGTAAAAGCCAACAATGCATCTATTTAAAATAGACTCCGTGGTCACAAATCTCCCCGACAAGAGTGGATTACAGTAGAATTACTTCTCCGAATGGATATTATTGAACTAAATGGCGATGCAATCCTTGAACAGTATATTTAGATGATATGAACATCAATTGTACAAACATAGCTATTTCTGATACTTGAGCTCTAGCCAACAAACCTAATAACCATAATACTGTACTAATGCATTCGATTAAATTAATTGTCTTATCATTCCTAAAAGTTTTAACATTTCCAGACAGTTGTGTTTTATTTTATACAAAAGTATCACGTTTGCTAAACCAAGAAAGGTTATGCAGAGGTGAATCTCTAGTCCACTCACATTTCGCCAGTTATTTTCAAATCCTATGATGTAAAAGTCCTGATTTAAAGCCACCATTTGTACATCAAAGGTCAATCAATTCGCTTCACCTACAACTAAACCTTTGGCATAATAATCATGCATATCATTACAACAAATTTACATATTACCATTTTTAGCATAGATTTTAGATGTCAAAGGAAATCCGAAATATGTTATGGCCATTTTTAGAACTATTCGAGTCGTAAATTAGTAAGCAAATGTTGATAAAGATATTAAAGTATCTAAATCAACGGAACTTCGTGATGACGAAACAGCTAATTTCCTACTTAAAATAACAAAATATAGAAAACGGAATATAACAGGTGTCATAAGGATATCGTAAATATCCTCAACTAGGTACAGATATTTACATTGCCAACAGTACCGGCGGCGGCAGTAAAGACATAACTGACCTTATATCAAATTGTGACCTTATGACAAATGCAAATCCCTGCGTATACACACAGACTTTAGAAGTAGCGAATAGTTTTGAACGCTTTCGAATTATTTTCATTTGTATAGAAAAACAAAAAGCAACAGCTCACTCAAACCGCTGCTACATTATAAGAAGCTGATAGTAAAGAATTAATATATAAAGTGAAATTGTAATTTTATGCATTTGACAGGATTTGGATTTATAAAGCCATTTATGACCACCAAATTCAAATTCAAATTCAAATTCAAATAGTTTATTGTGGATCATAGGTTCATAGGATGTTGTGTTAAATACAGGTGTCTGCTATGTCCCGCCATTGAGGCATACAAAATTCATGACTTAAGTTCGGTAAGAAATACAATATTAAAAAGTTATTTATAAATTTAGATAAATCATACTTCTAAGTTAAAGTTACATTGTAACCAACTGATTATTATATTAACATGGTGCTTCACTATTAAGCAAAATCAATTGTTGAGAATTCATATCATTGTCGAAAGATATCGAAATTTTATCCTGACCCAGTTGTGACTCGCTTCTCAAATTGCGAACCCCAACTCATCACTAAACAAGCTAACCAAACTCCCGACATCTACGTCAACAAACCATAATGGGGCACCATTTATCTCAGCATTAGAACCACTCGATAAAGCCACTAAGCTAATTTAAGAGCAGTGGTTTTCACACCTAAGGTTACCTAACCCACAGTTAAGCTGCTTATCATGGTTGCTCATAATAACTATCTAGATAAACACCGACAAAGTTTTGATTTATTTTGTTCCGCTATCGATTCTCAGCTCATTATGCGCTTGATCTGGTTAGTTGGCGCCAGTCAGCTTCTCAACGATAATTGTGTTATGAAGATCGTAGTGCGATAAGTGTGGTGTGGTTTAACATATTGCTGGTATTTACTTATCTTTGTGAGGTGTTTGAGGGAATGTGATGTCTCTGGCTGTGGGTGTTACGAGTGATTAGTTGTATGGGTTGGTAATCAGAGCAGATAGTATGCAGATTCACTTGCTATCTTCATCTCTAGCCTTTTTTCCATATGACCGTTCTATTTTGATATTGATGATTTGAGCCTGCTTTTAGCCTTCCCTAATTCAGATGAATACCATCAGTATTACATTTTAGTCTCTAAATCAACTCTGTTTATCTTCTCTCTAGTACTCGTTACAAACCTCGTTTAAGAGTATGATGTCACACCATCTTCAAATTCGCGTCTGTCGGCTATATTTGTTTTAATTATATAACAATAGTTTGAGTTTTACGTAGAATTATTTGCAGCACTAGAATTATATCACAAACCACCCTAAGCATACAAGATTTAACGTATTTTAAATTTTTAATCACCTCATTAAATCTAAATGTTAATATTCACAGCACACCTTAATACAATATCTTATCGAGCGTCAAAATACTCATGTCAAATCCTAAAGGCCGACCAAACCGCCCAGTTGTCGTTATCAAGATGTGTATATTGTGCCATAACAGGCTAGACTCGATAATAGTTAATTGTTGCACTAAGTTCTCACTACCCGCAAGGCTATCGACCGCCTCTCGATAACAATGCAACTTGGGTAATAATTAAGTGATTTTACTTTTGCTTTCGACAGCTCTTGTTTTAATTAATGTTGTGTCTGTTATATCTTTTTGTCTTTACTTACCTTGTCAAAAGGAGTAAAATCTGTATCGTATTATTGTGAACATTTTTCGAGATCTTGTGATTGATTGGCTTTATCATTATTACCCCGAAGAAACGGTTAAGATTGAGATTAAACGGATAGTCCAGTCATTACGTACATTCAAAAAAGAAAATGAATTTGCGCTTCTAATTTTTTAATATGTTGTAGGGGATACCTAGAAAAGCTTAACTTGAGATTGTCGACCAAGCTTTCCTAGGAGCTTTCGCCGCCATGTTGAAAAAAGGGGTAAAATTTGTTTTTCGGCAATAACTCGGCTATCCGATGAGATTTCGAAAATTTTTGTAGGACACTTTTTGTAGCTTTCTTTGTGCTCTACAATAACGCCTGAATCATTTTTAGCGTATCATGCATCGTTATCGAGATATCGATCGATAAAGTCAAAAATTTAGGACACAATTTTTGTTTTTTGCTTTTTTTTTCTTTGGGTCTTAATAAATATGAAAAATTGTGGAATTCAAACTTGTAGAGCATATTCAGACCTACAATTTCCTTCTTGGATTTTTTTATGTTTGACAAAAATTACGATCTCCAGCGCGCCGCAAAGTCGGTGAATCCACGCTCAGCGTCGAGCGCGCTCAAGTTAGTTTATCGTATCGTGTTGAGTTTTTGCTGTGCGTAGTGTAATTCGAGGGTTCCGATATTCTGGGCAAAAATTTCGATATCTAAATTCGATTGATTTCGATTTCGGTAGTGTGTAAGACTTATGTATGTGTACCTAAACCTATATAAACCGTTGTACACTAGTATTAAGGCAGTATTAAACACGATTCCTAATGGACACCTTATTTTTACTCATCTCCCCGGACTCACAACCTTACATGGCGACCCTGCCATCCGAGACGGGCTGCCGAGTTCGGTCGCGTGGACATTAATTGATCGAGTGTTTGTGAAATCAACATCTTTCGCCGTTTAAATTAAATATATTAAATAAAAAAAAAAAAAAATGTGCCGATCGAACATTGAAAAGGAGGACGTTTTTATAGCACAAAGTGCATCTGGTGGTTCAAACTCAGCCTCTATGCAGGAGTATCACTTATCAAACATAAGTATAGTGATGTTCATAATTTGTACTTTGCTCGGTATCGTCGGACTTTATGCGGTTTATAAACTGTATCGAAATTGCCATCATTCGTGGATCAGGAATGAGGTCTTCGCACAAAACCTGACCCGTTCGTTTCGTCGACCGAATCCGGAGACTCGTGTTTGTTACGAGTGCCGCCAGCACCGACAGGAGGCGCGCTTGGAGGCTCGCCAGGAGGCGGGTATCAGAGGCCAGAAACCGCAGTAAGTGAATCAAAGCAGTGACAAGTGAAGTGGGAGATTTATTTCGTGTATTGGAAGAATGTGTAGCGTTTTAATCTATTAGTTTTATATAAAAACATTTAGTTATGTAATTTTTCTTTTCTTCTTTACGTTGTTTGGTAATGGCAAATGAGCTTAAGTTGTTGTACGAACAATTAAAAAATATTGGAAATAATTTAGTAAAACTAAGTTATCCTAAAAGAACTGAAACAGTTCTAAAACAAAAGCTACAGGAAGCTACAAATTTAAAATATCAATTTGATGAATGTATTAATACCTTATCGCTACAAATTGAAAAGAAACAACTTAGTACAAGTGTTTTGCAAGAAGTACAGACATGTTGTGATTTATTTGAAAAGACTTTTACCCAAATAGAATCATTTTGCACCAAAACTTACAGTTCTCAACCTAGTACTGAGTGTACGGTCGAAACTAAAACTAAAGTAAACAATATGGAGGCTTTTAACTATAGGACTGCCGTAGCCTTATTGCCAATTATGAATGGTGATGAGAATGTCACGAAAAGTTTAATAGATACTATAGAGTTATATAGTTCTTCACTCACCGAAGAAGGCAACAAAATGCTAGTTAAATTTATATTAAAAACTCGATTAAACGAGAACGCAAAACTAAGATTGTCAACATCTTATGATAGTTGTGAGTCGCTTATTATTGAAATGCGTCAACACCTACTTACCAAAAAATCGAGCACTGCAATTCACAAGGAAATGACACAAATCAACCAAAATGGTTCGTCTATTGAAAAATTTGGATCAAAGGTCGAGCAGCTTTTTGTAGATTTGACGGTCGCGCAAGCTGGTGATGACCAAAATGCATATAAAATATTACGCCCTCAAAATGAGAAGATTGCAATTAAAAGTTTTATTGATGGCTTGCGAAACCGCGAAATCCGTACTATTTTAGCCGCGCGTAATTATGATACGTTAAAAGATACTATAAGAGCAGCTAAGGATGAGGAATTGTCATTCAGTCGGCATAATTCTGATGCTTCTGTGTATGTCGGATACCAAGGTAGCTCATTTAATAATCGCGGATATTATTACAATAATAGACGTACTAATCGTTCGAACAGCAATAGGTTTATACAGAGAGGGAATAGTAGAGGCAATTTTCCTAATTTCAGGCAAAACCAAAGATCTCAACAACAGCAGTTTTACAACAATCGAAGTCACATGCGAGGCTCATTTCGCAGTAGGCCTGGTCGGACTTTCTCGCGCAGTGGTAATGTGCATGTCATAGAAAATGGCATAAATAATATGAATTTAGCTGACGGGAATCAAACCCAACCTACAGAAAGACAAATTACTGAACCATTGCAGTTTTTTCGATAATCATTTCATATTTGCTTGTAACAATAACAGTTCAGTGGAATTCTCGGTACATGGTGCCAAATATGGATTGCTTATAGACTCTGGAGCGTCAATATCAGTATTGAAATCCGAAACTGTGGCACGTTGGAACATTCCAATCCATAAAGAATGCATGTACATAAATGGTATTGGAAGCAGAATTCTAACATCAGGCTATGTTTATGTTACACTGACCGTAAATGGACAGGAATTTATACACAAATTTTACGTTATCCGCACCTTACTACTACCAGGTGTACAGCATGGTATAATTGGCAGAGATTTTATGAGACAGTATAACGCTATTTTAAATTTTGAAAATAATACGCTAACTATAAAGAACAATGGTAATAGTTTGACCCTGGCCATGATTCACAGTTCATTACATAAAACTTGCTATCTTAGCATTCCACCGCGATGTGAGAAAATATTTAAATTAGATAGTCATTTTAACGAGGACTGCGTTATATTACCGAGTCAATTGTGTGACGGAGTTTTTATAGCCGGAAGTATTTGTAAACCAAATAACGGACAAATTAGTATACAAATATTAAATACTCGCGAAACGCAAGTAGATATTAATTATTTTAGACCGGAAATACATTTATTATCAGACTATAACATTTGTAACTTTGAACGAGATAATAATACTGATGGAGAGAGAGTACGCACTATGTTTTCCCTATTAAAATTAAGTCATTTGAACTGCGAAGAAAGGTCATCAATCGAAAGTATTTGTGCAAAATTTTCGGATGTGTTTCATCTACCAAATGATAAATTATCTACCACTAACCTTTACGAACAAAGTATACAATTAAAACCAAATGCTGATCCAGTTTATACTAGACAGTACAGATTGCCCTTTTCACAACGAAAGGAAATTGAAACACAAGTTAAGAAAATGCTTTCCGAAAATATCATTGAACCAGCAAAAAGTGAGTGGTCAAGCCCTATATTGTTAGTACCCAAAAAATCTGATGACACTTCTAAGAAATGGAGACTGGTTATTGACTTTCGTAAATTAAATACTCAAATTTTAGACGATAAATTCCCACTTCCGAATATTAACGATATATTAGATTCCTTATCCGGTTCAATGTATTTTTCACAGTTAGATTTATCACAAGCATATTATCAGGCAAAATTAAAACCAGATTGCAGAAAGTATACAGCATTCACCACACCTTCAGGTCAATATCAAATGACAAGGTTACCCATGGGATTAAAGATTAGCCCTAGTGCATTCTCGCGTCTAATGACAGTTGCTATGTCAGGACTTACATACGACAAACTATTTGTTTATTTGGATAATTTGATCTGTTTTGGACGTAATTTACAAATTCATAACAAAAATCTTATAGATATTTTAACTAGATTACGCAAAGTTAACTTGAAACTTAATCCAATGAAATGTGATTTCCTAAGAAAAGAAATGCAGTTTTTAGGACATGTTATTTCATCCGAAGGAATCAAACCAGATTTAGAGAAAATAAAAATAGTGCAAAATTATCCCGTGCCAAAAACCGCTGACGAAACAAAAAGATTCATAGCGTTCGTTAACTTTTATAGAAAATTTATACCAGATTTTGCAGCAATATGTCTACCCCTTAACAAACTGTGTCGAAAAAATGTTAATTTCGAATGGTCGCATGAATGTCAAAAATCCTTCGAATCCCTAAAAGAGTCGTTAATGTCTCCACCAATATTACAATATCCCAACTTCGACGAAAATAATATTTTCATTTTACAAACAGATGCGTCTGGATATGCAATCGGATCCGTGCTAAGTAATAGTGATAACAGACCAATTGCATATGCAAGTCGTAGCCTTAATAAAGCGGAAATTAGGTATCCTACGATAGAAAAAGAGTTACTCGCTATCGTATGGTCTGTAAAGTGTTTCCGACCCTATCTTTACGGCCGAAAATTTGTTATCAGAACTGACCATAAACCATTAGTTTACTTATTTAATCAAACAAACCCATCAAGTCGTTTAACCAAATTTCGTTTAGTATTAGAAGAATATGATTACATAATAGAATATGTTAGAGGAACTGACAATGCAGCTGCAGATGCCTTGTCACGTATACAAATATCAAGCGACGAATTAAAAGAAATTAATCAGCACGTTGTGTCTGTATTAACTAGAGGTCAGAAAAAGCGTATGTGTGAAAGAGGAGGACAAGAAGTGAATGACAACCCCACGGTTGCTAAGCAATCTGAAAACGACTGGACTGATCACCCACGAGTTATGGAGTTGCTTAAAAAACCAAAGGATTGCACTGAGTTAAGGTTTGTGAATATGAAAGAATGGAATAGTTTAAAAGATTTTAAGCAATCAAATACTTTATGGAATTATGATGCATCGAATGGTATACTAAGAGTAAACCCATCTTATCGATTACAATGCGCACGAGATGCCTTTGTACGGGAGTTGGCTAATTACTGTAATCTAATGAAACTTGATAGTGTGTACATTGTACAAAGTAATGAAAACATTGAGATAATAAGAGATTTAATTCGAAATATAAATATTACACCTAATTGGTCCGGACCGTGTTTATATATATTAAAAGGTGTAAAAGTTATAAGTGATCACGACACAAAACGTGTCATTTTAAATGATTACCACTTATTGCCTAGCAGTGGACACGCTGGCATACGACGAATGATAAATAACATAAAACAGCGTTATTTTTGGCCAAAATTAGAAAAAGACGTCACAGAGTTTGTAAATCGTTGTGATAAATGCCAACGACAGAAACATTTTAGACACATAAAACAGCCAATGATTCTGACTGATACAGGTCATTCGGCATTTGATAGAGTATTTTTAGATTTAGTTGGGCCCTTAAGTAAGGATAGTGATAATTATAAGTATATACTCACACTACAGTGTGATCTTAGCAAGTATGTAGAAGCTTATCCGCTTAGAAATAAGGATACAATTTCAGTGGCAACGGCATTCATAAATAATTTTGTATTACGCTATGGCATTCCGAGAAATATTATATCTGATCGCGGTACAGAGTTCGTATCTAAAGTAATGAATGAAGTTTGTAATGTTCTAAAAATTAAACAAATAACATCAACCGCATATCATCACCAATCAATTGGAGGCTTAGAAAATACCCATAAAAATTTACTTTCATTTCTACGCATACAAACAGAGAATCAATCCCAAAATTGGAGTTTATGGCTTCCATATTGGTGCTTTGCTTTTAATACGACCGTACATACGGAAACTAAGTACACTCCTTATGAACTAGTATTTGGTAAACTGTGCAATTTACCAAGTAATTTAACTTCAGATATTGAACCGCTATATAACTATGATGACTATCCACAACAACTCAGATACAAGCTTCAAAAATCACAGCATGACGCGAGACAAAATTTAATCATCAGTAAGCAAATCAGAAAATGTAAATATGATTTGTATACTAATCCTGTTACGTACAGTACTGGTGACATGGTACTTCTTAAAAATGATCAAACTGACACCAAATTAGATCCACTTTATACAGGACCGTATGAAGTAATAGAAGATTGTAACCCTAATTTAAAAATATTGTATAAAGGCAAAGAAGTAATAGTACATAAAAATAGAACCAGACCATATATTAAGTGATTTTTTTTGTTCAGCTGTTGCCATGTATGTATTTTTTTATGATTGTACTTTACTTTTAAAACCTAATGTTTTTTTTTATTGTGTACGCAATATTTTTTTTTTTCTCTTTTATAATATTGTCTGCTTTTTGCATATTACTAGGTATCTAAACAAATTGACCTAACCTAAAAATAAAAATAAATGTAACCATTATTTTTATTTTATTTTGCCGGTGGGCGTGTAGTGTGTAAGACTTATGTATGTGTACCTAAACCTATATAAACCGTTGTACACTAGTATTAAGGCAGTATTAAACACGATTCCTAATGGACACCTTGTTTTTACTCATCTCCCCGGACTCACAACCTTACACTAGATACACTCCGTTGCACTCCGTTGAACTGGCTGTAAACTCGTTATAACGGAGTGCCCGCATAGAGCGTCCGTTGGAGTTGGAGGGGACAGGTATAAAGGGACCCTTTTATTAGGGTCTACGTGTTGAAACGTGTTCTTCTTTACGACGACGACGATGTCTGTAACGATGATGATGACGATGCTCTCATCGAATCAGCATCATTTCCAACGTTTCAACAGACACAACAACTCGAAGAGTTTACGGAGGACGAAGATCATCAGCCTGGACCATCCAAGCGAAAAAAGACATGAAAAAAGTCCATCGTTCGTGTCTCAAGTGCAGAAAAAAATATTTTTCTTTCCGTTTATTTTGTTTTCTTTATTTTGTTTGTAAAAAAATAATATTTTTTACTGCACAAACAAATTATTTGTTTAATAAATTACTATTGTGTGATCCTTAATTTGTTGCTCTATGTACTTATTTTTTATACCATCAATTTCCTGAACAATTTCCCATTCGATTCGACATCCAGACACAACCGAGCGAGCAGCTCGCTCGACGCTGAGTGTGGATTCACCGACTTTGCGGCGCGCTGGAGATCGTAATTTTTGTCCAACATAAAAAAATCCAAGAAGGAAATTGTAGGTCTGAATATGCTCTACAAGTTTGAATTCCACAATTTTTCATATTTATTAAGACCCAAAGAAAAAAAAAGCAAAAAACAAAAATTGTGTCCTAAATTTTTGACTTTATCGATCGATATCTCGATAACGATGCATGATACGCTAAAAATGATTCAGGCGTTATTGTAGAGCACAAAGAAAGCTACAAAAAGTGTCCTACAAAAATTTTCGAAATCTCATCGGATAGCCGAGTTATTGCCGAAAAACAAATTTTACCCCTTTTTTCAACATGGCGGCGAAAGCTCCTAGGAAAGCTTGGTCGACAATCTCAAGTTAAGCTTTTCTAGGTATCCCCTACAACATATTAAAAAATTAGAAGCGCAAATTCATTTTCTTTTATTTGCCTTTTTTTCGGACGAAATGACTGGACTAGGAGTGCTTATGCAGATTGAATGTAATAGTAGATTATTAACCAAGGGGATAAAGCAGTGTCTTCTGTCGCGGGTGACGATTTAAATCGCGAGCGTAACGAAGGACTCGAGGTTTACTCCCGAGCGTAGCGAGGGTGTTAAAAACTTAAATCACGAGCGAAGCGAGGGATTTAAGACGAGTCCTGAGTGTAGCGAGGGATTTAAGTTCACCCAAGACTAAGACAGCTTTATCACCGAGGAAAATACTCTACTTTTCGTACCATTTGCGAAAAAATGAACTCAATAATAATATGAGATAAGCATTTATTGAAAATAATGACAATTAAAAGTAAAAGTTAACATTCGAAACATTGGTCCAATTATTGATAGAGAGAGTTACATTTTTGTTTGGTACATTTATTGTCGATGAGTTAATTTGAGTATATCTCTGTTCTTGCGTCTGAGGAACTTGCGTTTCATTTGATTTAACATCGTTACGCATTTTTAGAACATTAACTTATTTATAAAAATAAAATAAACTCAAGGTTTTATTTGAAGAAAACAAAAACGCGGCAAATTCCTAGACTACATTTTTTTTGTCGGAAAAGCAAAGGCATCAAGCTCATACGGCCTCTTCGGTTTTCGTAATTTTGTTTAATAATCATAACTGTATAATAAATACGTATTCCTTTTTCAAAAAGATGTGTAATGCTTTATATACAAACTCAATGGTGTAAACACAGATGTAGTTCAGTATAAATTTCGGTAAGTATTCCAAAAAATCACATTCTCTCCCTAGAGGATGAATGAAATTCAGTACAACATTCTCTCCCTGTTTTTAACAGATTAAAAATGACTATCGTTATGTTCGATTTTTGAAGCATAGAATGTCACTTTTTTGAGCAAGTGGTACGAAAAATATATTTTGTCAACTATGCATGACTTACATGCTCATTAATGTCGCATAACTCAAGTATAGTTACATTTTCCTTGACACCCAAGTTCGGAAAACTAGGGCTGATCAAGAATAGGTCACAATAACATGAACGGCAAAATTTTACTATAATACTTACTGCCATTGGGAGCAGTCCAAGTTTTCTAAATCCCTATAAAGGTCGGCAAAACAAAATTAACTTCAATAAATAAAGCAACTGATCCCACATCATATTTTCATATTAAACTTTCATAGCGAAGTCGATAAAGATAGTTCATTACTAGCTTTAGTGCTCGGTTATGCTTGTTCATCTTTGATGACAGAATCGGGTTCGTCATGGTCGTTATTCTTTTTATATTGATTACTTAGTACAAATATAACCATTAAAATCTTTATCCCCATTGATTTATATGATTCCTCTATCGTAGATCTGTTTAAGTACTATCAAATCTGTTGGAAAACGCGGTCTGCGCAATCATTGGATGAAATTTATGAAAAATGTGATGGTGCAAGGGAATTAATGAAGAGATTTCATTAATCCGTTTCGGTAATACCATCTCTAAAATCAAGTCGAATAAATTGGGATAATAAAAAGAGGTTGATAATAAAAATAATTTAATATATCGATGAAGAACCAGTTCTATTATAACCAGGCCACGATGATGACGCACGGTATATGGCTTAATATACTATGTGGAATTACTAATATAATGCTAAGATCAATGGAGAACTATATTTTCGTTATAGTTATTAATAATAAATACTGTACAATCCCTTGTTGAAACGTGTTGGCTCAAATCCACAACTTTATCACGGAGTGGCGCCAAAGAGTTCGGCTTGAAAGGGAAAATCCGTCAATAAAATGTAGTGTGTACGTGTGAAGATTTAATTTTCCAGTCTCTGAGATATATTTAACTGAATCTTTGAACTAAAACAAGGTACCTACATTCGTAATGTAAGAAATGGATCACCAATTCAATTTATACTAACATAATGTTAAACGCAGAACCATCGGATTGATTTAACTTTTTGGATTGTCTAAGTCATTACTATGTTTTTTAATTTCCCATCATAACAAAATGCATATTAACAATCGTATTTTCACAAAGCTTATCTCTAAGGTCTTGTCCATTATTCGGAGTACGTGCATAGTTGTCGTTTTTTTAAAAATTTATTTCGATCAATTATTTGTCTTCAGAATGTTAACAATGTTTCCCAAAAAAAACTGGAATTTCCCTGTAGTTCGTTAACCTTGCTCCAAATAACCCACAATAGCGTGCATTGACATTCAAAAAGTGAAAGCTATAATTTTAACAAAATGGATATAATTCGTATGATTAGCGTTCGGGCGTCGCAAATTGTTACATATTATTAAGATCTGAGTGCACGCGATATACCGACGAGTTTGTAACGCGAATCTTGTGGACTGTGGTATGGTGGTAGTTGTAGCGAGCAAATGCTTGCTGGAAATTTCTTGACGAATGGAATTTATTTTCAAGGATACTTCAGTAGTAAGTTTTATAGTAGGAACAGCATTGTAACTTAGATGCCTTACAAGTGCGCGTATTCTACGAACTCTGCGTCATATTCTAATAAGTTTCACTTCATCGCTGGTGTGTTTGACTAATTTTGTGTATGGTTTTCTAATAAGCCATCTGTTCCGCAATTCCAATTGAATGATGATTGATGGTCAGTTTATTATTAGTTTTGCTGCCACCACCGCTTGCTGCAGCAACAACTAATTGCTCTTACAACATCTCTATGATATTCAACTCCAGTTCTTTTTACCTGTACAGTTCCTATGATCTCATTATTATCATCCTCTATATTTTCAATATTAATACTATCGCTGTCACTGCAGCCCCGCGTACAAATCGGACGAGCAGTTGAATGATTGACATAATAGTTGTTTTGACTCAGATGTCGGCCGCTTGTTGCTATTTCGTGCTATTCGCCACATGGTACATGTCGTCCTTCGCGAATGTTCTGACATTGTCACGAAGTATATTGTGTCTTTGGATTATTAGGTTGTATTGACTTCAGAATTCGGAATTTCATTTTTACTTTTCAGCTTTTTAGTTCAGAAACTGTATCATACGTCTTTAACTTAAATATGATCACAATAATTGCACTCAAACTTATCAAAAGATTGTAAAAGAACTGTGTTAGCATTTTGGTGCACTCTATTTGTACTCTATCTATTTCTAATAAGATTAAATACAAAAACTAATTGGTCATGATCGTGAATTAACTTTGCATATTATGAAATCTGAGATAACAATTTCAGAGAATTTTCTTTGCAGTATCTATCTGTTATTCCACGAATAAAGGTAATCAGATAAGAGATAACAAAGTACTGACTTTTAACTGCATTGCTAAATCTTTCAGATAATTTCAACCACTTGCCAAAACAATACGATAATTACCATAATAGAAACAAACAAAGCTAATTAATTTATATTTGCGATCGATCTACTATCAAGATACACTACAGTTCGGTGTCGAGTTACCGAACATTAGATCAAGGACTCGAGCACTAGGGTTACCATTTAAACATCTCTAACAGAAAAAAACATATTACTTACCAATTTCAAGCTTTCTTTTTTCATCAGTCACTTATTTTTTTTTTTTAATTTTGATAGGGCTCGAATGCGCCGACAAATTTAATTTTTGAATTCCTTATTTAAATATCTTGAAACGATTCTAGACCACAAAGCAGAGCAATACGAGTATTTTGACAAATGCGGACGCCTGTCAACCCTATTCTATGCATTGTCGGCAAAGACATTCGTTGATAGTAACTACGAGTATTTACGTTAAGTCAGTCTTAGAATCTGAATTATTAACAAGTTTAATTAAGCATTATGAGTTGTTTTGCATTCGTAACTTTGTTAAAGTTAAATAAGCACTCTTGTTAGGATGATTGATGTGAATGTGAATCTGAGGCGGGTGCGCAGGTTTAGCATTGTTTTGAGGCTTGTAACTTGAGAGCGTAAATCTGAATGGAATCGTAGTGTAGTGCATAATGTACCGCTGGGGTAAGTGAGGTACGGTAGCGGATTAGTGTTCACTTATTATAGCTTGACTGTTGAATTCTTTCCTCCAAGAAAACGGATACGGATACCTACATTTTGTATTCGATTGTTCGAACGACGAATAAGTTATAACTTAAGTTTTTTTTAATGCTAAATTTCTCATATTTAAGTGAACTATGTAGGTATGTTCTTTTTGAGAAATAAAAGTTCTTTAAACCGAACGGATCAGTAGGCTTCTATCGATCCGTTTTCGAATCTTATATTTAGGCAGGCCTGTTGGTCTAGTGGTTAGTGACCCTGACTGTTATGCTGGGAGGTCGAGGGTTCGATTCCCACCCAGGACAAATGTTTGTGTGATAAGCACGATCATTTGTTCGATGTCTGGGTTTAATTTATTTATAATATGTATATATTTAGAAATATATAAGTATGTTTATCAGTTGTCTAGTACCCACAACACAAGCTCTGCTTAGCTTGGGACTAGATGGCGTTGTGTGATAGTTGTGGAATATTTATTATTATTATTTATTATTATAACCGCTGCAGTGAAACAGCATTACTTCACTTCACTTTTGGAGTAAAGAATGTGTCGCAATAGTTCAGCTTGAGGAGGGATGATTTTGATCCGGCCCAATGCTTTTAAATGTTCGTGAAGGTAACTAGTAATTGTGTTGCTCCCTTTTATTATAATTGTGCCTACTGTTGACTATTATCGTCAAACATAACCTTTTTTTATCGTGGTAAAATCATCAAATTAGTCCTCCCACCCAGGGCAGGGCGGGAGGGACTGTCAGACTTGACTGACTAAAATCCACGGTGTCGTTCAATAGCCCTTTATGCACCGCGGTCACGGTAATTTGTGAGTCCCGCAACCCCGGCAGGCTTTGGCCCTCTACAGGCCCCGACAGCTGACACTCCTTGAGGCGCGCTTGGAACACAACGCGCCGTCGACCCGTCAAACATGACCTTCTTAAAAATAACTAATCACAACCCACTTCTTGTTTTTCTTTCATTCCTCAATGAATACTGTATCAATAATTACATATTAGTTTTGCCCATTTATGGTAAGATAAACGGTTATGGTACTTATCGTAAAATATTCAGATAATTAAAATGATTACAGAGCAATTACTAAATAAGTAATATCTAATGCGTGTCGCTCATGACCGGAATTAACTTATAAATTCGTAATTAGTCTCAGTAATAGGTACTTTTACAACCAATTAGAAACATGGACGTGTGCTAATGTTTCTTAATTTCAATCGAGCAGTTTTATTACAGGCTAAAATTGAATGTTTAGTGGTAATTTTCTGGTTTAACGCTGCGACACTTGTTTGATTGACTTAAACGTGTCATTGAGTGAGATATTTTTAGTTTATTTAATGGTTTATTGAACGACATAGTGTCGAATAAATCATGGTCACAATAAAAGGTGTACGCACCTTTATCGTTTATGAGTGAGCTAATTTTTTACTCGTTTTTATAAAACTTAAATCTATTCTCTCTATTCTCATTATATAGTGCTAAAGGAGATTACTCTCTTTGTGAGTACTCTGAGTAACAGTTTATGGAAAGATACAAATACCTTATCTGTAGTTACGATAGTCACATGTTTTTACCTCATTTCCTGCAGGATGACTTGTCCTGGTGGTTAAAGTCAATTGAGCACGCAGTCAATCCTATTAGACAGGACAGCTCTACTCACTTTTTTTATCGTGGTCAAATCATCAAATGAGTCCGCCCATTACCAACCTCTCGGAGAAAAGCGCCGACTTTTTTACTATGAGTAGTAGTTTGATCCATCTTAAACCTCATCTTTACCTCTGGACAAGATTGAGGCCAAGAGCAAATCTCATATTAAAATAAATAAAATATCCTTTAAAACCCGAACAAGATCTACATATCGACATTCCTATTATCCCACAAGAAAGGTCCCTTCCATTCCATCACCTACCAAAGACGCTCCATTCACCTCACCGCCAACCGTGCATCGGTCACGTTCAAATAATTCTATTTTTACGGGTATTTCGGCTCCAAACCTTTTGATATAGCGCGTTGGTTAGAGCAAGCGGCCCTTTGATCTCACACGGTGGCCACACATAAATCGTTAGTGACAAATTACTGATCAAACTAATGTTATGTTAACTTTCTTTGTTTCGAAAACGATAGAATTAATGCTTTATTAGTAATGTTGATTTAATTTTTTAATTTGGATTTTTTGTTGTGGTGTAATCGGGATTTTTTTGTGGGAACGTGATTAAGTTGGGTTTGTTTATTTTCTTAAATTAGATTAAGGTTCTAAAAGTAGCTAGTAATCAGTAGTTTATCGAATTTTATAATCTGATTTTCTCTATTATCAGGACAAGGTTTGTATTTAAGAACATTTTCGGAAAATTCACCGTATAGGACGAAGAACCAGTGCAAATCTGGGCCGGGCTGTTAGTATGTAAAACATACATGTTAGAAAATAAGAACCGATGTTTTCAATCGGAGATTCTTATTAACTTTTCTGATATGAATTTCTCTTCGTCCGCGTGCAAATTCCTCGAGGGATTTTTCACCGGACCCTCAATTGACCCGCCTCTATAACCGTGTAGTTCTTTCAAATTCCAAATCTATAAATATCAGTCATCCAGTCAAGTTCATAGTAGAAAACGGCACTACAATGTAAACAGCGTCGACAAATATTATGATTGCGAGTAAAACTAAATAGTGGGTGTTTGTTGTAGAGTATATTTTGTAGTTAAAGTCAGTTGTAGTTGTATCCACAAGAAGCCGGCGCCGGCGCATGCTGCAGATGTGTCCAACATTTTGTTGTGATCAGACAATTTGAAGAGCTGGGATTGAAAGCTTTGGATAATAATTTATTGTTTTGGTTTTGGTAATACTTCAAAATGGTGTTTGTTGTTGTTATTCTTTGCATATTTCGACGTTTAAGTAAAATGTTACACAAAAAGCTTTCATAATTTAAAACATTATAGAATACTTTAATGAGTTGAAGTCTTGTAATATTATTACTATGGGGGTTTTAATCGCCCACGGCGTCGGACGTCGCAAGACGATCTCCGGCCACCGTAGGCGCGGGCGCATGCCCGCGCCTACGGGCAACGACTAATGGGCGACTCGCTGTCCGACCATGGACCATGCCCGGGTCGACGGCGCGTTGTGTTCCACGCGCGCCTCAAAGAGTGTCAACATAGTGACGGGGCCTGTACAGGGCCAAAGCCTGCCGGGGTCGCGGGACCAACGGATAACCGTGACCCCGGTACGTAAAGATCTATTGAAGGACACCGTGGATTTTAGTCCCCCGCCCTGCCCTGGGTGGGAGGACTCATTAGATCATTTTACCACGATAAAAAAAATGGGGGTTTTAATAAAGTCAGTACTTCTGATGGCGTTGCTGCAGTTTTCCGCGTGCTACGGTGAATGCTTTCCTCACCCCTATTTGCACTTTTAAGGTTAAAAAAAGAACAAAATAGAAAAAACAATCGCTCTATTTTTCTTTCTCTCCTTGTTGCTCAGATACGGAAAACTAACAATGTGTCGAATTCCTGAAACGAGTTATTTTATTCACAACAAAGTTCAAGTCATTGACCTTTACCAGAATATCAAAGTTATGAAAACAGTCTCACCCAATTATGTAAAACAATTTGCTGGAACGTTGTTTTAATTATAATTTGAGTAAACAGTTAACGTTTGTATTAATAACAAGCACTTAAACTTTGTAAATATAACTGTACGCCAATTTATAATAGAAAATGAAACAGGGAAAGGATAGAAATACACCGAGTATATATATATTTTTTTATCGTGGTAAAATCATCAAATGAGTCCTCCGACCCAGGGCAGGACGGGAGGGACTGTCAGACTTGTACTGACCAAAATCCACGGTGTCCTTCACTAGCCCTTTACGTACCGGGGTCACGGTAATCCCTTGGTCCCGCGATCCCGGCAGGCTTTGGCCCTCTACAGGCCCCGTCACTATGCTGACACTCTTTGAGGCGCGCGTGGAACACAACGCGCCGTCGACCCGGGCATGGTCCATGGTCGGACAGCGAGTCGCCCATTACTTGCTGCCCGCATGCCCGCGCCTACGGTGGCCGGAGATCGTCTTGCGACCGACGTCCGACGCCATGGGCGTCTACCACTGCGGCTGGGGTGGAGGGAGGACGCTGTCCTCTCCCTCAGGCGGCCCGCCTCCTCCTTCACGAGCATGACTGCTTCGCAGAAGGAGACCGAGTATATCTTAGAGGCAAGATGACAAAAATGGAATTAGTCAGTCAATTAGATTAAAAAAAATAATTTGACCCATATTTTTCTTTTGTTACGTTAGTCAAAATTGACGAAGTAAATAATACGCTTTTTAAATTCACAATAGGTCACTTTTAGGTATAATTTTTCATAATTCTGACGTAACCAGCCCCCACAGTTTATGAGTCCTCCCACCCACGTCAGAGCGGGAGGGACTGTCAGACTCGTACTTTCTAAAATCCACGGTGTCCTTCAAAAGCCCTTTACGTTCCGGGGTCACGGTAATTCGTAAGACCCCCGCCCAAAAACATACTAGTTCTTAGGCAAAAATTTACAGATTTTGAGCTCCAAAATTATGTGGTCACTAACCGGCGCTGTCATCGCAAATACTGAATACAAAAAATAACATAATGTTTCACTGTAGCGTAACATTGTAAACACAGGCGATCAACTGAAATGACGTCATATATTACAGTGACAAACTTTAACTGCTGCACATTCATCGCTGCATTATACTGATATCATCTATTTGGGTATATGACGTTACAGTTCAGTGATCAAAGAGCTTTAAACTGGTAAAAAAAGGGTTTGGTTTTATTGATTTGTTCCTATTTCATAACACTGCATTCTGGTGCATTATTTCGTTAATCAATGCATAGATAGTGACAACATTAATGTACTTGTACTTACTATCACATATCACCGTGTCATGGATTTGGACTTTTCATTTTTTATACGTTGCCCCACTCTAGTAATTTCTCCTGTATCGTCGGTGCATTTACAAAAATAAAAACTCACCTACATAAACACCCAGACTACTACTTGCCGATTACAAATATTTGTTCCGTGCGAGGATCGAACACGCATCACGTAGCGCTGCAGTCGATCACTCAGCCACTGCTCCAACCGTGCCGAAATGAATGATTTCTGCGAGTAGCATGGTCTAATGGCATATTTTAATTCTACCAAAAATAGCAAAAATATTTTTATACAATTCCATTTTTTTTTGCCCGAGTATAGCAAGAACCGTAGACAAGATGTTATTCGTAAAAAAAAATAATATACATGGACACAAAATTCGTAATTGAATTGACCGCGAAAGTATATCGCGTGCTCAAACTATGACTATCCAAATAAATACACTGGCGATTTAAAATATTTCGCCTGTTAGTCACTCGTTTAACAAATCTAGTTGTCCCCAGTTTTACATTATTTTTAATGTTTGACAACTAACGTATGTTAACAAGTTGACAATATTTATAAAGGCGCGAACAAATATGTAATATGAATAGGGTTGGCAAATGTAATTTTTAAATTTATGTGACAGTGCAATTCCTGTCGTTTTTTCTCCGAAAACAACCTTCTAGAGCTGTGCACCTAGCTACTGGAGTTTTAAAGTACTCGTGTTTTTTTTTATTTGATTGCACATAGTGGAAAAAATTTAAAACAGAATGATGCTTATGGTTATATTGAAAGGATGAGTGAAAGGCTACTAACAAAAAGAATTTATTAGGAATAAATGAGTGGTAACGCCGGAACGGACGCCCTTATTTTTATTATCGTGGTAAAATCATCAAATGAGTCCTCCCACCCAGGACGGGGCGGGAGAGACGGTCAGTCTTGACTGACTAAAATCCACGGTGTCCTTCAATAGCCCTTTACGTACCGGGGTCACGGTAATTCGTGAGTCCCGCAACCCCGGCAGGCTTTGGCCCTCTACGGCCCCGTCACTATGCTGACACTCCTTGAGGCGCGTGGAACACAACGCGCCGTCGACCCGGGGGAACGGACGCCCTAGGGAAAATTACACTGATTTCTTTGGTTAAATGTCCCAGAAAGGTCGTGTGCGTAGTACTGTAAATGGCTGGCGCGGCGAGCTTGTATGACAGATGTATTAAAGTGGATGAGGCGAAAGGACTTTGTAAGAATCGTAGCAGACGGCGGTCAAGTATTAGTAGTTTCTGACTAGGTCTACGGGCAAAAAGCGTTACTTTATTCATGTATATTGAAATTAGATAATATCAGTATAATGTAACGTTCTGGTAAACGATTAACACTTTTTTTACGTGGTAAAATCATCACATGAGTCCTCCCACCCAGGGTAGAGCGGGAGGGACTGTCAGACTCGTACTGACTAAAATCCACGGTGTCCTTCAATAGCCTCACGTACCGGAGTCATGGTAATTCGAGAGTCCCGCGACAAACGATTAACACTTTCAGAAAACAATGTGTAGATATTTTAACGTATTTGAAGCACACTGCTTGTGTAACAAACAAATATTTGTATTTGTATTCTCATTACGATTTAAGTTTACAATATGGCTATCAAATCTTAAAGATATACCAGACACCTTTAGCACACTGTTATCTTCTGTAATAACTCAGGTCAACTCGATAAATCTACTTCGCCAAAGCCCATTTAAATTAGGAGGTGCAATAACACTAATAATAATTATCGACACAATTGCCTTAAATCGATATTGTTTCTCGAATTCAAACCAGTATCGGAGAATTCGCACTCGACATTCCAAATCTTGACACCTAGTTATAATTTCGCACCTTAAACCCAGTAGCTTACTTCAGTTTAAACACACTAGATAACTGTCAAAATTAAGGGTGGGTTTCACTACATGGCGATTTCCGACCGCTCTGTAAGCGCGCTTCGTGTTCCACGCGCGCTACTTTAATCAGACGGTGATTCATCTAACCCTGGGTGGAGAGGACGGGGCCTGTCAGTCTTGTTCAGACTAAAATTCACGATGTTTCTTCAATATCCTTGTTCCTTCATTACAGTCACAGTTACCTGATAACCCTGAGATTAGAGACCCTAACATGACTGTTCACGTTTTTGTGACTTTTTTTTTTAACTTGCTAAAATCATCGAGCGGATAGAATATGCGGGAGGTACTGTCAGACTCATACTGACTAAAATACAGGCTTTGGCCCTCTAGACTAAAGAGGCTAGGCCCCGTCATTTTTGCTGACACTCTTAGAGGCGCGCGTGGAACACAACGCGCCGTCGACCCGGGCATGGTCCATGCCCATTACTCGCTGCTCGCATGCCCGCGCCTACGGTGGCCGGAGATCGTCTGCCGACGTCCGTCGCCGTGGGCGTCTACCACTGAGGCTGGGGTGGAGGGAGGACGTTGTTCTCTCCCTCACGCGGCCTGCCTCCTCCTTCGCGAGCATGACTGCTTCACAGAAGGTCGCCACCTTCTGTGAAGCAGTCACGCTTCCCACTCCGTCTCTCTCCGCAGCATGGCCTCGACCAATGCTGTCCTCCGCCGTATTTCCTCGTTCATATACCTAAAAAACACCGTAAATACCTATCAAGGCCTCGGAAAACTAATTTAAATGCAGAATTTGGTCCGTGAAAAAAGGTTTGCATCAAAATCGGTGAAATCCACCCTTAATAGTTAAGTTTAACCGTGAAATGGGACCCAGTAACTATTATCATTTGTTAGTCTAGTTACAAATTTTGGTTACCTGATAATGGGTTAGGGCACAAATTGGGTTTAACGTTTGTCGAAAGGTGAATGAGGCATTATTTTGTTACTGAAATAACTTAAATGTGAGTCAAGTAATAAAATACGATGGCAAATTCATGAACGAATGAATTTTGCATTTTTTATTATATGCTGTGACCACGGAGCAACCACAACGAAAGAATTTGAGCTATACTTTTCTTCAATAACTCAGATTTGTTTTGAGTATGTTGCGTGAGGCATACCTACAGAAATTTATAAATGCTTTAAAAAAGAATAACAATGGTCGCAGAAAATTTAGAATTTACTTATTTTAATATTTAAACACTTTTTCTGAAGTTCGTATTTCAAAGTTCCAGCCCTAAACGCATGTGACAGACAGACAGACGTGCGTAGGCGCCGCACGTCGCACACTTTGACTGACCATTCACCTTACTCAGTACAGCTATTTGTTTTTCAAAAATGCTAAATTCCAGCCGTTTGTGTCAATCAATCGACGACTTACTTGCTAAAATTAAACTGTTTTACTTATATAGAATGCATAATTGCAATGTTTCTTCTCGGAATCGATGAGGAATTAAGTTTAAACATAGGTAATAAATTGTTTATTTCTTCGAGAAAATGTGTACTGCATCATGAATAGATTTTTAGCTGATTGCAAAGCCAGCACGTGCAAATAGATTCAAATTAGATTTTCACTGCGATTTGATACTGGAAAAGTAGTTTTTTCTTAGTAGCCTTCAGTTGAACTTGACTTTATCACAACTCATCATCTTCCTGCCCTTATCCCATTTTACTTGGGGTCGGCGCAACACGTTTTTTTTTTCCATTCTCCTTTATCAACCGTCATAACCGTCGTATCGTCATAGTATCATTTACTCCTTTTTCTTCCATATCATTCTTTAGACAATCCATCCATCTTTTCTTTGGCCCTCCTCTTCCTCTCCATCCATCAACATTCATACTTATCACTTTCTTAGTCACATGAGTGTCATCCCTCCTCATCACTTTATCGCAACTATGGAAGATAAATATTTACAAATATTTGCCTGTAGATTTATTTTCTACATCGGGCGCTTTCACATTAGACATTGGTGTGCTTGGTAGTTTAATACATTTCTAGGGAAAATGAGCGAGAGCGAGCGAATACCAGTGTCCTATCGCTACCGTTACTGTCCAATGTGAAAACGTCCCAATGTTGTTCCCTGTAAATCGTAAGCATGAAATGCCCTTAAAACAGAACAGGTTTTTGAATTTTCTGGTGTATTTGGACGAATCAACACATGCTTGCTTAAAAGGATTTTTCGGTTTTCAGTAGCTATAAAATAATTGTATAAAATAAGAAATCTTCTCTAAACGATTCCCGTTCCGGATATTCTGTAGTAGTCGATTTTATTGTTCTCGTTTATTATAACAACTAGATCAATTTGAACACAATTACATCGTAATTCATCGTTTTAGTTCTCCAACTTGAATGCCAATGGATATTTATTGTAATAATTCAAGCTCATAATGAACAGTTATGACACCCCAATAATAAGTAGGTACAATAGGAAGGCAAGCTACCATTTTAACGTAAATTTTATTCATAAAACGAAACCACAGAATGCCCATTCACAGTTTTATGACAAAACGAAGAATATATATAAATACATAGTAAACTAATAAAATTAAACAAGTTTTTCTTGTTGTAATATTGAGTATTCAGGGCAGGCGCCGCGCCATTTTGCAACGCGGAACTCGAGCAGTAATTCTTTTCAACAATAAAAAGTGTTCCGAGGTGTTTTGTGATTTTCATAAAATTAAAGTCCATTGAATGAAATCCTTCGAAGGTTAAACATATTTTTGTTTACTTTTTGAAGGATTTATTTTATTTCCTTTCTGACACAACCGACCGACAGACTACCCATGATAAATTCAATTGAGATGAAAATTTTACATAAAAACTCTCTGGAGCTCCTAGGTTATATTTTCAAAGACAGTTTTTAATTATTCATTGACGACAAAATTAATCATTTAAGCGACATTAAAATTTCAGATAGACTTCCCAAATTAATTTACAGTCAGATCATTGAATACTGTTCAGTAAACTTGAAAAAACTTATTTTTATCAGGTAATGAAAATGCCTAGTCTTCTCAGTGAGTGCAACTTGCTTTTTTAACATTCACTTTTTCTCAATTTTCACCATTTACTGCTCAAAATAATCTACTGCTATTCTAATTCTGCCTAATATTTTATTTAATTCTTTTCAACTGCCATACAAAGAAAGAAAAGTATTAGTTAAACTCACAAAGGACAACACAATTAGCGGAAAAAAAATCAAAAATTATGAAGACACAACAGTATAAAGAAGAGTTTAGTCCTGTGGAAGTCCAAAAGGTTCCTATCTCAGTATAAAGTACAATTACTACCAGCCACCACGAAAACTCCGTCGCTTGACCAAACCGAGAGTGGCCTTTATCTATAATGTTGCCGATCTTCAGTTTCCGCACAAGAAAATAATATCCAAATACTCGCACGGTCAACAGTTCCGGAGTTGCGGGACTTACAAATTTCCGTGACCTCGGTACATAAAGGGTTATTGAAGGACACCGTGGATTTTAGTCAGTCAAGGACTCATTTGATGATTTCACCACACTAAAAAAAAGGTCAACAGTTCCACAATTAACGTGGTCGGTCTATTATCCTTTACAACTCCAAGTTTAGCCAGTCTATTTCTAGGAGCAGTAGAATTTCCCAGAAGCACACTGGAAATACTTAATATCACCCTTATTAACATATACATAAAATAGCCAAGTTCTAAATCAAATCGAGGTCAGTACAACGTTATGAGCAAAAGTTGAACTATAACATAAATCATAAGTACACATGTACTCTAATGTTAATACTTGCGACCCTACCTAGTACTTGCGTACCTAAAGGTTGGTGTACACATCGTACGTAACTTGAATCTGCGTGTTTAATGGTGCTCACGAGGTAATCAATATTGTAAAGGTGTGTTCATTAGGAGGAAATATCATCCAAAAAAATTAAGCTAATTTTCAGTAATTGTTAGTATAATTGATTGAAGGCAATCATTATTCATAGGACATCAGTCAAAGATGTCCCCATTGCTGGGACACTGGCCTCCTCTCTGTGAGAAGCAGCGAGCTATAACTCACCCCGGTTTGATGGATGTCACAGTCATGTCTTAAAATTTTTGGTTCTAGGACTTACTGGTTTCCACATGATTCTTTCAAGCCTTTATCAAACAGACAGACGATAGCGAACCGGACCGAGTCCGAAGCGATAACGAATCGATACAAGACGTCAAACTGGGGGCAGCGAACCAAAGCGTGGCAGTTGAATTAGCTGGCTTTTATGAACGACCGCAAACTGAGCAAATACGCCTTCGCCAAGTCTTCGCATCGGTGCGGTTACGCTATCGGATCGCTTTCGCTTTTCTATGTGACTGGATTCAAACATTTCCATACATTACAAATAAAAACGCCTCGCTTCGTATTCACCACGCATGTTTGTTTTCCTGGCTTTACTGTTTTGAGAGCAGTAGTAATTTAATAAATTACACCAAGTGATGCGCTTGGCTAGGCTTGAACCCACGTCATAATAATCGTAAGTTGGTACCGTTGCAACAGGGCCTACTTAGCGCCATCTGTTATAAAAAAAATTGAACTACATATTTGCAAAAGAAACAAAAAAACAACACCTCGTCGTAATACGGTGATTTCTGACATTCTATAAGCAATTCTCTACTCCTATTCAAAATCCAAAATTCTTACTTCATCACATCTTAAAAGGTGGTCTGGAAATTGTAACTTTCCGTATATACCGTGTGTAAGCAGCCTAAGATATATCGCCCATTCAGTACCAACACCTGATTAGCATCGATACACCTCAAGCGGTTACGATTTCTTATCGAATCGGAAACGAATCGTTAACATCGGCTCGCTATAAATACATCAAAGGGTTTATCCTTTCCTTAGAGGTACCTATGTTGCATAATTATGTACGTATCTACTATTTGTATAAGCTGAAAGGCTGAGGTTTTTACTGAAGATATTAGTTGTAAACCGATGATCATGGTAACCGATGGTCGACGGCGCGTTGTGTTCCACGCGCGCCTCAAAGAGTTTCAGCAAAATGACGGGGCCCCCCTCTAGAGGGCCAGAGAAGCCTGCCGGGGTCGCGGGACTCACGCAATTACCGTGACCCTGGAACGTCTCGTCGAAAGGGCTTTTGAAGGACACCGTGGATTTTAGTCAGTACGAGTCTGACAGTCCCTCCCGCTCTGCCCTGGGTGGGCAAAAAACCGATCCGAATCAGCAAACTTAAAGTGGAATGCCCTCGGGTTCATTGGATCGATGGTCTTTGTAGCGTGGTTGGTAGCAGTTGGATTAGTACTGCTGAAAATCAAGAAGTAAGAACCATATGATTAGAGATGCCTATCTGTGTCAGACTACAGCTGTGAATCGTTGTATCGTTTCATCTTTATAGCAATAAAGATGAAACGATACAGAACAGATACTTGATAACGAGAGATGCATTCTGGTTCATTTTTGATTCTGACATCTCTGAATTCAGAAGAAGTAACAAAAAGAATAAGTAAAGGTTTGTTCTGTTTCATGAATATTTTTTGCTCTGCGTGTACTCGTAGCAGAGTTACTTAGACTGAAACCAATTGCTTTCGCCGTTCCAGACTACAAACTATGTATTTTTAAACAAACTTTATTCTCTACTCTCGACATGATTTTCGAACATGCCACCATAATTCAACAGCTTGGATTTAAACCACATCAATTCTTCTGAACAACACACGCAATAAATATTCATGTTGTGAGTGGCGACTCAGCTGAACTCAGCTTTGTCATAAAACGCGTGACAAATTCATCGGGTGGATATCAAAATTGAACCAGCTTTGTCACAAGATACAAGCGAATAGCGTGGAACGTTGGTGTGGCGTGACACTAGCGTGGTTTGCATATAACTATGAAAATGGCGCTGACGTCCCGCTAAATGTTCTGTGTGACGACACACGTATATTTTCATAGCAAGTAAACTTTCCAAGGACACACCAAGCTAGCGTCACGCCACCGCCGTATCGATCTTGCTTATTGGCAAAGGTTTTATTTCCATTAGTTTTCAGGCTACCTTCCTACTTCCTAGCTGGGACAAAGGGCAGATACAAAGTTTCGCTATTTTTCAAATACATGCCTAATTTCATTACAAGGTTCCTGGAGAGCCGAGTCCCGTGCCCTCCGTTGGAGACGACCTGCCATTCGGCTACTGCTGTTTCCACGCCGCATTAAGTCCCTTCGTACATAACGCGACGCATATTATACCTTACGACTTTGGTATCCAGGCGACTATCGCAATATACGAATCCATAGAGGTTCGTACACAGGCACATGTCAATGGATGCCATAGTCGTAAGGTATCGGAGACTTGCGTCGCATTGCGTACGAAGGGCTATAGTCGCTTCCAATGAAGCAGGCCCCGGGGAGAGAGACCTGGGTGAAGGCAGTCTCGAAGAGGGCGCGACCTTCAAGCTCAGCCATCAAAACGCTCATCTCTCACACTTGAACCACACAAAAAATACCAAGCACTACGATGAAAATACATGCAACTGGGCTTCCATGCCACTTCGTACAGATTCGCTAGGGAACACCTCGTCCTCCCAGTTCCTATGGTTCGATGACTAAGAGAAACATGTTCTAACTTGTTGTATATAGTAGACTTGTTCACATGTAGAAACGGTGTTATGTAATTCAAGAGGTGATTGCTACAGTTTCAATAACATGCGTTGCTATGGCAAGTTACAGTCATCTAAACGTGGCAGGGATTATGTGTGAGTGTGTGTGTTCGTGTTGTGGAAGGTTGTGTTCGTGTTGTGGAAGGTTGTGTTTGTGTGTGTGAGTCATGAGTTTGTGTTGTGTGCGTTTTCTTAATTTGGTTAAATCAAGTGAGATTTTCATTCAGTGCTTCAGGTTTTTTTTTCATGTTTCAGATTCGTAGTTTGAATTCCTGAATGTTTTTAGATATTTCAGGTATTTGTCACAGATTGGTTATTGTTTATAGACTTTGCTATGAGAAATATCCCATACCGAGTCTTTGGTCAATTGGACCCACTCAAAATGGACCCGCGGAATCACTCGACCCAATCACATTTTGTATGAGTCGACTGGCACGGTCCGGCGTAGTACCTGAGCGATCAACTGCTGATGCTGGCCGGTTCAATCCCCGCACGGCACACATATTTGTATGATGAGCACGATCATTTGTTCTGTATCTGGGATTTATCTATAATATGTATGTATTTAGAAAATATATAAGTATGTTTATCAGTTGTCTAGTACCCATAACACAAGCTCTGCTTAGCTTGGGACTAGATGGCGTTGTGTGATAGTTGTGGAATATTTATTTATTTATTTATGTTCTACAAGTAGTTACTCTGGGTCTGTGATTGTGGTTGTGAATGTGAATTTTAAAGTTTGTAAACATACTCACGATACGGGTTTGTTTTTAAAGTCTTTTTAAAATAACAAAATAAATTTCAAAAAATCTTCCCTTACGTTCGATAAAAGTAAAACTTATTTTTTGAGGAAACTACGATAAGTGCACGTGTCTAAATCAATAATTTGTTTTTTTACAAGGCCACTCAACTTCTCATGAGACTAGGACTACATTGTTATCAACACGTTGTTGTGTGGTTACCACGTGTAAGTCGGTCTATTAACTTACAATTTGCGTGGGACGAAGAAGCAACCTACCTCCTTGTTCGTATGCCACCCTGGTACACTGGTATGCTCTACACCTTTCTTGTTAACCTTGTAAGTAGTTTGTTTACATACTATCATTACATCACGCCTGTACTTTCCGAGTTAGATAGAATTTAATCTAAAAATAATTATTTTTATTAATCAATAATGTGTTTTTTTATTTAATAATGTTTAATAATCCAAACCAATAGGTAAAAAATTAATAAAGAGATTGGTGAGCCACTATTATGTATAGTTTTAATTTGTTTAAAAAAAATGTACGTAATAAGTAAAAAATGAATAAAGAATGATAATTGCTAATTTAAGAGTTTAGTAAGGCTAACGATTTTGAAACACATGTATATAGGGGCGTACAAACGCGGCGGGTTGCTTTTGAAAATTACTGATGATATTATCTATACATATAATAAATCTGTAGAAGGGTCAATTCTGTACATTGATAATATTGAAAAAATAAATAGCGGGGGATGTTGCTGGATCGATACCAAACCCAAATATGTGATTAAAAAATTTTTGTCTGTCTGTCTGTCTGTATGTGCAGGCGTCACGTGAAAACTAACGGTTCGATTTCGATGAAACTTGGTATAATTATACCTTATTATCCTGGGCATAAAATAGGATACTTTTTATCCTGGAAAAATACGTAGAAAAAAAAATCTTATTTTTCAGTACAGAACGCGAGCTCAACAGCAGTAGCTCGATAGAGGGATCTCCTTAATTATGTGGCTTAGCCGTATTTGGGTCCAATAGATATTTATAAGATGTCATTGTCAGAGTTACTCAAAATGGAGAAATAAACCATCCACGCGAAGACCGACATCCGCGCGGACGGAATCGCAGGCGGAAGCTAGTTATTAATAAAATACTCCACTGAAAATTAAATGAAACACTTTTACCACTTAGATATAGAGATGTAACTTCACAGATGTCGATAATTTTCATCGCAACTTTATTAAAGTCTCACTGCGAGAGTTTTGAACTATGATCCAAGTTTACTTCTATAGAATAATAATGTATTGAAAATACTAAAAGGCAAATATACTTTCATTCTTTTAAATATTCGTTAAGTTATTTTTTTCATAAGTGACTCTTGAAAGTAAGTACATTATCCAACAATAATAACGTGCAAACAAAACGGTTTAAAAATACTTTGGAATGATCTACAACAAATTGTCCTTTTAACTCCTCAACCAAAAATCAACTGTATAGCCAAACAACTAAGTTCAAAATTGTGTGGTTCACAGCTTTTACTTGAAATAACAATAATACTAATTAGGTGCCTTTGCGCAGGTACTTGGGTTTAAACGATGATTGTTTAGCGACACCACCGTTTTTGCATTACACTTGAGACCGTAGTATTTGAGCGCGCATTTAAATACTTAAAACGTATATTAAAATACTTAAATGTAAAAACCTGATCTATTTATGTTACTTAATGACTGATTCTCTGAGATCATTTTTTCGACTTAGTTTTGAGCTTTATCTCTTTTTTCTTCTTCAATTTATTTAGAACTGTAATGTTTAAATTACGCTAAACTAAATATTTTATCAATTTGACAATGTTGTACCTACTCATGTAGCTTAGTCGTATAACATGACATGACCAATTTCACTTATAAGCACTTTCCATTACACTCCAATGAACTTCTAAATCTGATTTATGTCATTTGATTATGCCAACAAATAATATTTTGACAATCGTACAAGATAATACCCAAGTACAACACACATAAATAATACGATAGGTATCCAAAACGATGATAGATGTGCATTCAGATCTACGATACAACATTCTAATCGATTAAAATCGCACCTTAACGTCGATAACAATACATCACAGTCTACTGCAAACGCAGCTTCATCAGTCAAATGCAAAAATCTTTTCAGCGAGCTTTGCCAAGTTCAAGCGCAATAGGCGTGCGCCGGCGCACCGATACGCCAGTATCCGACGCACACGCAGCCCGCAAACACGCACCCATCTACGATCGATACAATTCGATTTGACGACAAACATCGATATTCGTAATCGATAAATGTGTCATCTCTTTTTATTCGCAGTTCAAATGAGGATTGACTAGTGTTCAGGATTTTTTTTTTTAATTTTGAATTCTTTTTTTTTATTGAGTGGCAGTGAAAAGTGTTTGAGTGAAAATTATTGTTTATGTGTGTTAAGTGGACGCTTACGTCATTAAAATTGACAGGTGAGTGGTTACTGGATACTTGTGAAAAGTAGTGGGAAAATATTTACGTGTAAATTACGTTATTGTGTCTCTGCAGGTGTTTTTTATTTAGCGTTACTCTTTCTGGTAATGTGACTGAATTATTTTAATTATGTTAGAATTTTTGTAGACATTTCAATTATTATCAAACCAACTAAGTCCCTACGACCTTAAGAAAATTTCTGTCGAAAAAAAATTGTCCCTAAATTATCTAAATATTGCTCATAAAATTGCCAAATCACTGTATTTTAACACGATTATTAAATAAAACACTTCGCCAACGAAATACCTAACGAAATCCGAACCTCATAAGTCAAAGTCATAACACACGCAGGAACTACCGACAGGGTGTTATGTACTATAAAATATATATAATTTACTCGAGACGGCTCGTAAATCATAAATATATAACGGCCTAGTTTACCACATAACATATTGCTTCTACCAATTTGTGAATAGGTAGCTTAAACCTTACGTATGTAATCGAATTTAAATGGAGACTGTATATTTTTTCTTCGTAGAAAAGCAAGGTGGGTAACTAAAGCTTTAACATAGAGTTTATACGATTCTTGTCACCAAGCTTGAAAATTCAGTACCGAACACACAATCGCTTAACAGATGTTTTTTTTTTTCATACAAAATTACAATAACTATATACTCGCGTTTGACGAGTATCGAGATAGTGGTCAATAAATTTAAAAAACCTAACAACAAGATCAAATATAATGGAACAGCTGATTTTTCTATTTAATTACAAAAAAAACCGAATTTAAGATCAAGCCTAAACGAAAGAAAGAAATGCTATTTAGTTTTCCAAACGTAGAAGTCCATTCCACAGAATTTAACAGATTTTGCCTTGATCGTCCCTTGTAATAGTCGTTACGAAACCCATTTTCCCGTTTATAGGCCGATATGTAAAGTGCACACTCTTGTTACCCTATCAAAATACACTAATGTACCTACAGAACAGTTACATTAATCTCACTAAAGCCTCCAACTAGACATTATCAGAAACCTACGTTTCATTTTTTTTTTAAATTTTGGTACCCAGGGCAGAGCGGAAGGGACTGTCAGACTCGTACTTACTAAAACCCACGGTGTCCTTCGATAGCCTTTTACGTACCGGGGTCACGGTAATTCGTGAGTCCCGCGACCGCTTTTTTTATTCATTCCACGAAAATTTTAGGTCATGGTTAAATTTTAATTTAAAAAACAAACTTTTGAACTAAAATCAGTAACAAATCTAATAGCATTAAACTTATTATTGGTCGATCCTAGTAGAATCCGGCCCAAGAACGGTCAATGAAACTATGTTGCCGTGTCAATGTGGCACAGTGGAGCAACTGTCAACTGAATTACAGATTCTGTAGCCAAATGACAGTTTTATTGAGTCTATCGATTCTGATTGTGAATGGCCTATTTCCAACATTGTAATCCTACAATTTCTCGGAGGTGATTTTAATCCTGAGAAAGAGCTTTGATTTTGAATAAGGTACTCGTAACTTAGAGTGTCTTTTATGAAGCTTCTCATAACAATTAGGGATTGAGTCATTATTTAGAATCTTTGTAATTCTCATTAACTATTATAATCTGCCTTTAGTGTCCCCGCTACTGGAATACATTATACTCCATGAGCGAAACTGTACTTAATCTAACCACGCGGGCTTGTTGCCGATAAGTACAAACATATCGCATATTTTCATTGTTTTTGACTTTTTTTATCCTCTGCTATACAAAAGTCTAACTAACTTTTCGATGAATAATATGGAAAGCTTGTATTTTCGTGTAGTTATAACCTTTATTTTTTTATCTGGTAACAATCATCAAATACACAAACAATATTGTTAAAACTGTAAAGTTTCAAATTCAAAACCTGCCGTTCCTAAGTTAGAGCCATTTAGGCCACCTCGCTTTCAGACTTCACACAGCCCTTTAAAACCTTTTCTTTTCTACTTTTTGCAGTGGTTAAATCGTCAAATGAGTCTAAGGGACTGTCATACTCTTACTGACTAAAAACACACTCTTCCATTAAATGCCTGCGCGTTCCTAGGCCTAAGTGCCATTTTGAGACAGTTGCGGCATAATTAAAACCGAATAGTACTTTTCGGCCGTAATCATAACTTTTCATGACGTAATTTCAGGCAATCTACATACAACCTTATTCTTTAAACAACTTAGGTATTTGCTTTCAGTTTTTTAAGCATTGTACAGTTTACTTTACACTACGTATTAAAACAATAAACTAGAATACAGTTTATCTTCTACGTCGTGAGTTATTCAGATTATAAAAACATCTAAAATGGACTTAATATGGAGAGAACAGAATAGCTAGATTATAATCTAAATTGCTAATTAACTAGGCAGGCTTTTTTGAAATATTTCATGGTTATTGTAATATCTTAGACAAATCTCCCTTTGACCTCATTTTTGCATATAAATCGTCGTCCATTACTCGAAACGATAGTCCACCTTCTATTATGTCCAAAAACTTGCATATAAAGTGACCTCTGTGCTGCCTAAGACGACGGTGTGGTAGAGACACACACAATAGCCAAATATCTAACTATGGATGGATGAATTTTTGTTACTCAATCACATAAGAACAGCTAAACAAATCTTGGTGAAACTTGGTTCAGAGATACCTTATACTGAAAAAACACAGAGAATACCGGTAATCCTGGTATTGTGTTCCCGTGTAACACTTTCGAGTAAAGCACACTCGAAGCCGCTAACTCAAAAGCTAGTTTTAAATATGTGCTATATCAGCGGAAGGTAAAAGAACAATCTTACTAATATTATAAATACGAAAGTTTGGATGAGACGCGATGAATGAATGGACAGATGTTAATTACTCTTTGACGCAAAAGC
Organism: Agrotis puta; assembly: GCA_943136025.2. Lineage (NCBI taxonomy): Eukaryota > Metazoa > Arthropoda > Insecta > Lepidoptera > Noctuidae > Agrotis > Agrotis puta. The sequence continues at coordinate 1,407,252 of OW964182.2, forward strand.
TAAAGAACGAATTTTGATGAAACTTCATAGATAGTCTATAACCTGGATTAAAACATAGGTAGGATAGTTATTGTCCCGGTTTTATCTTCCCGTGGGATAATTTTCGAGTTGCAGTAGGCGAAGCTGCTAGCAGCAGTTAGTATTCTAACACGTGTTAATTTCCCAGACATACAAATATCAATAAGCGAGCCCACAGTTTAAGTTTCTATGATTATTATGGCCGGTACACGTTCAGTGGCACCCTCAAATAGACTGAACGCAAGATAGTTTCAAGAGCAAAATAACTATAAATCAGTAGTGTGTGCAAGCGCAGCCGCCCAGTGCTGAAATGTTGATGACTTTGTACTGGGGGCATTTCGTGTGCGGTGCGAGTGACGAACTTTGAGCGGGGACAGTGCTTTAATAACGTAAATGAATTTGCTGTCGTATTTGAATGGGGTTTTATAGGAATGTTCTATTTATTAATTTTATGAAAATAGGCTTATCCAGTGGCTGATTCCAGCGTCACTAGATTTCAGCGCTGGTTTGGTACTGGAATATTGTAAACATGTTTCAATCCAGTACAGCGGCAGTACCAACCTGGATCGTTATAGATCACTATCCTCTTTTTCAAACCGGTGACACTGGATTCAGCTACTGGATCAATGTAATTTAGCCTTAAAACAATATTTTATTTGAGGCTAAATAACATTGATCCAGAACCTGGATTGGTTTGCAGAAAGGATTTTTAAGTTATATTTTTTGATTGTTTTTTAAGGTATATCTTTTTTCTAACATGGTGGCTATTTTTCAAAACAGAATCCTTTAGATATTAGATTAAGTGATCTAAAAGAGATTGATTTAAAAGTATTGTTTGCGTAATTTAGGTATTATTTAAGTACGAATGTTTATTTCTGCCACGATGTTATTAATTTCTATAAATATGTAACGAGTTAGTCCGTATTTAGTCTACTTTTTATAAAAGATTAATATACACAGCGTGTTACCACACAGACGCAAAAACAACTTTAATTTATAATATGAATCCCAAAATAAATAACATTGACAAACTGCATAATAAAAAAGAAATACATTGCGTGCACGGATCATAAATATATTATTAATACTATTTGAAAGTATATTAGAGTGCCACAAATTATGTAAATGAAACTTATTTAGTATTCAGATTAATAATTTCGTTTAATTTATTATAATTTTGTAATTTATTGTTTTGTTTTACTTTCACCGTTATTTCGCTACGTGTAACCGAAGTAAATTAATGAACACATAGTTATTCCATTGAAAAGTTAAAATGAAAATGTACATTAGTTTAAAAATAAATTTATTTAAACCATATATAACCATAATAATAAACATGCGTTTGTAGTAATTTTTTAAATCGCTTCCGCTTATCCTTTAGAGCAGCCATTACAAAACCGACTTAGTTTGACGTAACGACAAAGTTATGTGCACTTTGACAAATCTTAAGCAATTACTGTTAACACTAGTAAGCTTTACTTACCTCTGATGTGGTTATGGATTCACTGCCAAAATAGAACATCAAAAGACGTTTTTAATATAAGGGGTGAAACATTCTTTGGAAAATTAGACGGAATGGAGTCGTTAGACAAAATGTCAATTGCTTTCAGTGGCTACATAATGTTTCTTCGACTTTTATCAGTTTCTATTTGTACGAGCTTTTCAGTAGCTTATGATAATGTATTTTTAGATATAATAGTATTCTGACATCAATGACTGATGGTCGAAAATCCTTTTCATCATAGTCATTGATGTCAGTGTACTATAATATCTAACCTTAAGTTCTTTTTTATTTTGTTTTGAAGTTATAGAGGAAACACCATGGGCTTCTGTATTTTAGGTAACTAATTGACACTTATGCATCTCAGTACCTTGAATCCACAGTAACGCTTACAACCACTAGATTAAACGCTATTTAACAATTTGCAAACAAATGAAGCAACACACAATTTATATGCCGTTTAGAAATTCAATTTGAACCGCAATGTCCTGCAAACCAAATCTATGTAAGTCTTAAATTTTAACGAACAAAGCCGGGCCATAGTTGTGAGGTAGCGATCAATTCCTTAACTTAGCATATTGGGGGAGTTCAACCAAAGTCAAGTTAGTTCATAATATTTAATCTGTAAAACAAAAAAAGTTTTGCCATGTCTTTCTGTCGATTCTCGGGGTCCTGGGACTTATGATATACCGTGACCCCGGTATGAAAAGGGCTATTGAAGGACACTGTGGATTTTAGTCAGTACGAGTCTGACAGTCCCTCCCGCTCTGCCCTGGGTGGGAAGACTCATTTGATGATTTTACCACGTTAAAAAAAATGTCTTCTTCGATCACGCTTCTCTGTTAGTTATCATCTCATGAGTCAGCGTCTTTCTATCAACATCATCTTTCACAGAATCAGTTCCTCGTATCTTCCTTTATTCTTACCGTCCTGTTCCTTCATCGTGCTCAAAATATTCCTCTCGACGTTTTCTTGATTCTACTGCATCAGAGTCATTATACAACGAGTTGTACTTCAAGTTTCAAGTAACTTGTGTCGCTTTCAATCATTTCCGTGTGTTCAGCTGAATCTGGTGGTAGGCCCATATTTCCCAAAGGGATTTGTGTTGTCATTCTATGACATTAACTGTCGCTGTGTTTGCACTATCTGTTCTCGAAACTGATAAATGTTGACAGATTAATGAGTTGACTAATACTCGTACAAATTTTGCTTCCGTACATTTTTTGTGCGATCGTCGTTATGTTGATGTATCGTTTTGTCACTTTGTCTTCCATGTTTTTTCTTATATTGTAGTTTCGGAGTCTCTTATTTTACTACAATTAATTCTGTTTCTGAATCTTAGCAAGGTTTTGATTCAATAATCATTATCAATCATCATTGAGCAAGTTGTTGGGATGTTTGTCGTTTTCAAAATTAATGCTTAATGTTACATTTGAATGAATATTTTCGTGAGCCAATACATTGAAATTAAACTTACGTACTTACATCAAAGGTCCGAACATTATTATGTTGTTTAGTACCCAGCCAATTTAAATGCAAATCATACACATCAACATTTATTTCTACAATAGCTATTACAATAGCTCCATAACTATCATGAACTCATCGCCTTATCGTTTAAGCTTTAAACACAATCAATAAAAATATAAACTCTGGGTTCAATATTGACGTAACAGACCTAAACGTTGGAATTCATCGGGTACAGCTTTGTGAAACGAATAGTTTTAGAACTGAGTAAAAAGCGCTGTTTCACGCCCAAAACTACTTGATATGATAATTATTGTAATAACGGAAGAACGGTCAATTAATTTTACAGTTAAACGGTTAAACGGCCAGTGTCACAAGTTGCTTGATTGAGATTCACTTTTGATGAGACACTATTTGTGTGTTCCGCTGGTTTGTCTGTTTAGCAATCTCTTCAGCAATTTCAGCAAATGCTTCTGTTAGGTATTACATTCTTTTTAATTGAAATTGTATCTTATATATACTTCCATTACATTATCATTCAATGAAGATAGTTTTCAAAAAGTTTGATATTTCGACCAAATTCTACTAAATTGTCTTTTCCTTGCATTTAAAATAACTTAAGACATCGTCTCCTATTTCAATTGTGTGTAATCATACTATCTCTTAAATCATGTTAGCTCAATTGGTTAAAATTACACTATTTCTGGAAACATGAAATGCAAAATTAAACAAGTTGTGATTTTTTTCTCTTCCATTACATTTTTCTTCCAGTAATTTTTACAACGTACCTACACAATTTTCTTTCTTCACAAACAAAGCTATCAATCCCTATAAATCCCATCGATATTCATCCAGCAGACAGACACACAGACGGAGCACTTTCTACACTCTGGTATGGAACCCGCGTGTCCATTGGAATGTCACTCTGATCGACCGGATGCATTTTATGCTTACAATCGGGAACTATGGAAATCGACGACGGGAGTCGCATAGAACCCATGGACAATAAAATTTATAGCCATTTGGCTATCTAAACCTTTATAATTAGCAGCTTTTTAGTTATTGACACTTTGATTTAAGTTCTTTTATGTTGTTTTGTGTTTTTAATTTATGATAAGGAAGTGGTGACAGGCTATGCGACTTTCTCGAAGTTGTTAGTTTAAATTCATCTGCTTTTAACAGATTTTCATTAACATTGTACAGTTTACTAGCTATTGTTTGTAGAAAATGACAAAATGGTCAACTCATTTCCTGGCTCGAATTATTATTAAAGTGCAAATAAGATTTGCATTTTAAGTATTGAGATTTTATCATTTTCGGAAATAAATTAACTGAAAGAAAAGCCACCTAAACCTTCATAATTTAACAACATGTTAAGAAATCTTTGACCTATTTTTGGCCACCTGTGTCATAGGAATAATTAACAACGTTAACGGTTCTTAAAACTAAAACTTATTGGAAAACATCTGATTCCTAAGTAGCTCTATACTTTATTAAAAGTATATTATGCATAATTTTATTTCAGATTCACTTAAGCCTTATATCTATATTTCTCAATTTCCTGATATCTTTAATGTTCTGAGATCAAAAAGTTCAGAAGCCGCTTCTGTTAATAGTGCACTTAAATAATTATGCAAATTCAATAATATCATAAGATTAAAATTATAAAACCATTCAATATCACCTTGTTCTAGCAGAAAATATTGAAAACTGAAAGGCAAGAAATACGACGATTAAACGAACGTACAAATAAGAACCTAAATGAAGTAGCATATTTCTGCAGAAACTAGTCAGAATTATTAAGAAAGTATCAGCAATGAAGTTTATTATGAAGAAAGAAAAGGGCGTGATGGCGTGACAATGGACAGAGAAGAATGGAAGAATACAAAGTGGCAAGAATGTGATGATGACGATCATAATGAGTGCTCTTTACGTCCTTATTTCTTACAGAGACAAAGAATTATAATTTTGCTAATGCAGCACTCGAAATTCAAATATTCAGAAACGTTTACACAAAAAAAAAGATTGCGAAGCCGTACAAAATCCTGAACCAACAGCAAATACTTCCAGTAATTCCTATCAGAAATAGTGAGAAACAACATCTTCCATATTTACTTACTGCAGGCTATTTAAGGCACGCGCCTGCGCCTAAGTTATGTGACATCGCGTAATATTTTCATTGTAAGAGCTTTTAAATCAACCAGTGGAGGGACAGGGCTGACACAAGAATTGTACAATTTCTGGTTCGTGTGATGCTTAATTATTTTGGTTTGGAATTTCAAATATTGTTCTGTGTTGTTCATTACCGAGAATAGGTACGGTATTGTCTTCTTTGATGTCACTATTCATGTGACTACTAGTTTTGGCATATCTGTCTTTCTGTGTGTTATTGTAATATCTTGATTTCATTGTTTTGTGCAGCAGATTGTTTTCCAGTTCTACATTATAGACCGTTTCATCGTCATTCTCAAGGCCTTATATTAATTTATTTAAAATTTATGCACTATTGTCTTCTTCATCCACACTTCCCTATCCCTCGTCATCACAGAAGTCAAGTGTGACCTGATTGCTTAAGAAAATTGATGTTACCATGATTGTCCCTTTAACTGATACTGACAGTCGAAGCAGTTTCTACGAATACATTACGACCATTCAAATGTGATTTCTTGAATGATCAAGACAAATTACTGTTGTTTAATATGATGTCATAGTCACATATGGCATTTCTAATATCACTTAGTACATTTATCAAGCCCGTGTTATTAGAAAATCACTGTTATCAAGTTTATAAATAGTACTTAACTGGACGGCAGCATGTCGGTTATAATTATCATAGTAACCCTTTAGTTGACTCCCATAACTTGGAGGAATGACCAGTGGTTCATATAATTTATGTTTAACAGTGTCTAACCCTTATAATGAGTGTTGTATGTTATTATGCTATGTCATCATTACCAGTAATTGTATGTATGTTTATAATGTTCCGGTTGTGTAAGGAAACAAATGGTTTCCTAGTGCAACCGGAAGGTTTCTACTCGGACAGCGAAAGGTACTAATGATGGAAAAATCAAATATGAAACCCAATTGTTTTCTGTATCTCATTACTTGTCGGGCACGCCGCAATCGCGGCGGTAAGACCCCTCTTTGAGGAGTGGCTGGATAGGCGTCACGGCGTCCTGACCTACCGCATGACGCAGGTCCTCACCGGACACGGAAGTTTCGGGAGGTTCCTGTGTCTGATAGGGAGGGAAGAAACGCCTGGGTGTCACCACTGCGAGGATCGTCCGGAGGACACGGTGGAGCATACGGTGCAGGACTGCCCCGCTTGGGCAGAGCACCGCCGTGTCCTCACGACGGCGATAGGCGGAGACCTCTCGCGCCCGGCATTGGTCGAGGCCATGCTGCGGGGCGAGACGGAGTGGGAGGCGGTCGCCTCCTTCTGCGAAGCAGTCATGCTCGTGAAGGAGGAGGCGGGCCGCCTGAGGGAGAGGACAGCGTCCTCCCTCCACCCCAGCCGCAGTGGTAGACGCCCACGGCGTCGGACGTCGCAAGACGATCTCCGGCCACCGTAGGCGCGGGCATGCGGGCAGCGAGTAATGGGCGACTCGCTGTCCGACCATGGACCATGCCCGGGTCGACGGCGCGTTGTGTTCCACGCGCGCCTCAAAGAGTGTCAGCATAGTGACGGGGCCTGTAGAGGGCCAAAGCCTGCCGGGGTCGCGGGACCAAGGGATTACCGTGACCCCGGTACGTAAAGGGCTAGTGAAGGACACCGTGGATTTTAGTCAGTACAAGTCTGACAGTCCCTCCCGCCCTGCCCTGGGTGGGAGGACTCATTTGATGATTTTACCACGATAAAAAAAAAAAAAATCTCATTACTTGTACGAGTTTGTCCGTCTAGATTATAGTGCACGTATGGAGTGCATTATTTTCACAAGTTACTTTCTCCCTTCCATGTAATAATTATTTTTTATGCTTTATTTCTTTATTTTATTTTATGCATTAAATTTCTATGTTTGTACAATTTTTAATTAATCAACCCTACTCTAATTTAGTACAGTTCTCATTGACTATTTTACTGTTATGGTATCCTAAGATTGTTTGATATTTCATAACAATTGACCATGGCTGTTCATGGAGACATTCCATTTAAGTTAAATTATATAAAAGCGTTGGCTTTATAAGAATGCTTATTTGTTTTAAATTTGATACTATCAAGCAATTATTCTTTGACAGTTCTTATATCAGTTACTGCAGCTTTTCCAGAGTACTGTACTTTTTCTAGAAATATTGCATCTATGTTATATAGAATGATGCTTTAAGTATTGTTTTCTTTAATTTCAATTTAATTAAATATCTTTTAGGAGTTTGTAAAAGATTTAGTTAAATTTTTTGACTACTTTCTCGTTTTCACTAACTCATCGTTTGGAAAAAGATTCGAGAAGACAGTTATGATTTGGATTTTCTGTTTCTGACTGTTTCTTGAATATTTTTGCTTTTGTCAACCGTTTCAAACTATTTATATGCACAATTTTACGTGCCTCGAAGGCTATTTTTAATCCTCACTTCCTTCCACTTTAAACATTCATAAAATTTACGACAGAATTAATCAGCTATTTAACCAATAAGTACATATTTAAGACCCAATATAATTTTATGTTATGACACTTCTCAACAACGCTTGACCTAAATATGGTAGTGGTTAATACCTCGATATAAGATTTACGGAACGTCATAAACACTTAATCTGCACAATTATCGAGCAAATATAATGATATTTTACTTAAAATATGACGTAATAAATTTCAATGACGATTGGAAGATAAGATTTTGCTGTGATCGTTAAATTACTTCACTTAAGCAAAGCTTCATGAAGATTCCTCTTTCAATAGTACATTTCTCATACCTAAATAAAATTCATCCTGGTCATCAACATCTGTCTATCCTTTTCACAACTTAGTTATGGGCCATCTTGAAAGTCTATACGTATGAATACCATTATTTTACAAAGAGCAACTTCCAAACACTTGACCCAAACGATGTTTTGTCACGTCTGGGTAACAAACGAGTCACTTTTTATCATAATTTTCCTGCCCATGTTATCTAAAGATGGCAAGGTCAGTGCACCGTACATTTCATATCATCCCTCAAAAATTGCATACATTCTTCATCTTCTTTTTCAGATACAAGGCACCACTAGCTTCTAAAACAACATCTATTCGAATTCAAATTCCATGTAAATCAAAAAAGGTCGGATTCAAAATTGACACGTGCAACTGTTACTGCAAATAAACAGTAAATCCCTCACCACTGTGCCCTGGACTGCCATAAAATCCCTTCCTACCTTAACCTCTGGCCGGAACAATAAATTACTTTTTTATTTTCACTTCATTCCATAATTGTTTACTTAGTAACAGGGCGGGCGCGTGTGGGGTCCCTTCTTATATTTGCACGCCACGATTCTTTGTATCCATCGACCGAATTAGAACTACTTTTTTCGTCTCGAATATCGGTTTTAATGGTTAACAATGTGCTGTAAAAAGGATTTTTATTCATTCGAATCAAAGCTCATTTATGGTTTATGAAAAGAAAGTAAAAGTTCCTAACAATACTGGCATAGTTGACCCTGTTATTGTTTTACATGTTTTGCAAATATGTACCAGTAAATTGAAAATTCACTGAGGTTGTAACTGAAAATGTGACGTTTTGTGACGGGCAAGTGACATTCAACCTTAAGAATCCGTCAAAACTTCAGACTCTGGCGTCTCCGAACACTGACCCCATAAAAGTACTTACTTAATTACTAACTATGGAATTTATTAAAGTGCGTATCTTGAGCAGCCTCCACAACTGTCCGTATTGATGTAACCGATTCTTAAGGGTAGCAAAGCAATTTTCTCAGGCCAGCAATTGTTGGTCACATTTTAATATTCGTTCAAGATTCACTAGCCCGCCTTTTTCGTGCCTCCATTAAATGCTACATTTCTTCTATCATCGATCTCGCCACACAGAACGCCTCGTACTAATAGCTTGGAATGGTTTCTGTCAACGGTGTTTTTAAACAAATTATTATTTGAGTAATAATTTAAAACAAAAGGTAGCTGGATATTTGATACGCTAGTGATTGTAACACCTGATTAACTTAGTAAAGTGACCACTAACGAGAGACGATTATAATTAATCATTAAAACGGACGTCATAAAGTTTTATTCTGATTAATATGAATCACTGCATGTAAGTTGGTTGTTGCTTGTTTTAGGAATTATTTTTAATACAAATAATTTTAACCCTGACTACTTGGATATCTATCGAAAAAAAAAAACTCTAATACTCAATTTGTAAAACATTCTATAAAACATCTTCAATAGCTAGCTAGTGACTATAAAAGCGATGATGTAAAACTGGTACCTACTCAAAGTACAATAATTCTTACAAGAGCCCATCATTATAAGCAACAAATAAACACTGAATACAGTACCAAGAATAAAAGGTAGCACAAACAAATCATAAAATTTCACTATGCACATAAAGTGACAGAGGAACAAATGAGTGTTACCATAACAGTACTAATCGATACGACTCGTGAGGTCCAATCGATTAGGTTTATAAATCAAATATCAAAACCAACGGATTGGATTTATAAATCGAATAAATTTTCAATTAGCCGCCGGCTTTGGGTAATGGGTTATCATTTATATGGATTAATATCGAGTGAGATGGATTTCGAAATCATCGTAAAGTTAGGATCATTTAGCAGCTTCATGGTGTCTAGACTTGGTTATGTCCGAAAGACGACCCAAGACAATTGGAACGGCTAGCTATAATAATGTTGATGGGTAAATCTAATTAGCGACTACAGAAAATATGAATTTAGCTCAAAAACATTCTTGAACAATGTATTTGTTGTAAACCCCAATGCACTGATTACGTCAATACAAAATAGAAATAACAAAAATGTTAATAATTCCGTTTAGTTCACGTAGGTGTTCGGTTCAAACTTTTCAATAGCAGAAACAATAGTATTATAGCTTTTTAACCATCAGTAAAGTACCACCGCAGCACTAGTTGGCCACAAGTGTTGGTCGCAATTCACTTTACGTTCCCATTGTTGTGCCCGTAGCCCTCTCAGTTCTAAGAAATCGATATAAGACCCAAAACATTCGGGTTTTCTGAGAAAGGTGCGGTTTTTGAATACCGACACTTTGTCCAACACCGACAGAATTTTATTTGAATGAACATTACTCCAATTTATGTGCGAAAGTATTTTGATGAACGTGACTTCTAGAAGAAGTTCCTACTTAACATTCTCGGTGCTCACAATATAACTATTAATGTTACACGTATCTAGGTTATGGAACCCAGCACTAATAAACAAGTACGTACTTTCATACCACAATAAACGTTAGAAAGGAAAATCGAATCACCCAAACAAATAATTCAAAGTAACATCCACCACTTTATTCTAATGTTAATGTTGTCTAATGAACTCATCCTAAAAGCTCAACATGCAATCGAAAGATTGCCTTATCAAATAAAGATATCAGAAAGAGAAATTCAAATTACCTATGCATCAATATGGTAATAGTAATCCACCCATTTTAGTCCTCATTACTTGAACCGTCGGAGCTAGAAAGAAAACCAAAACTCCTACGAAACGTTGGCTTAAAAGGAACCGACATTTAACCTCATTTGTATTGAAACCCCCTGGTGCGTTGCCTAATTTGTCCAAAGGTTTCTCTAAAGTGGCGTAATTAACGTTATCTATATGAATATTGTTAAGTTCAACGTGTCTTACATTTGTTTTGTCACTTAGTGCACTAGATTTGTCAATATCAATTTCTGTCTCTAATTGTTCGGTTTGGTTTCAATTTCAATTGAAACTGTTCAATAGGTTACAAAGAGACCGCTGTTTTGGGAATATATTATTATGATTAACTGAGTATTATTTTTATTGGGGGATTGTGCGAGTCTCAAGTTATGAAGTATTCAAGTGTAAGCTGGAATTCGGTTATCAAAGTTACGAATTCTTTTGTACCCAGACCTGTGCTTACACAATTGTATCTAAATGACTCATGTATAGCATTTTTGCCAACTTCAAAGGCTTTCTTCCCTTTTCACACTTTTATTGTGGCGCTATCTATATTTGTACTACAATGTTAAAACTCATAAAACAGCAGTTAACGATGAAACAGACACACCCTCTTATTCACCACCCAAAATAATAAACTATCTTTCCAAAACCTCTGGCGCCATTGAACAAAGAGAGTCAAAAAAACTTCTCGAACATTGTCCATTCGTATCACATCTCTTCAAGTGGTCCTTGTAAAGCGTCAATGATCTTGTACTTAGAAAAAAAGTTGGCAATCGGTGTGTCCCTGAGACAAGGAGCTTGAACAATGACAAGACAGTAACATGACACCAAAGGGATGGTGCACGTGACACAGTTGTAAGATTTTTTGTCACTGAACATGTCCGAAGAAATGTAGGTGAGTATTTTTTTTTTGTATTGTCTTCACTTGTTCTGTCTTATTCGAGTATCTTTTCTTGTAAAGACAAGCCGAGCTGCTAAGATAATGTTTGATGGAAAAACCCGTTAACAATTTTCTCGATCTAAGTATGAAGTAGAGGACTAAATTTCTCAGGGACACATTCGGGAACCGTTATGTTCAACAGCAATATTTTCGACCAAAACTTTATTATTTAATTTAGCATCCGGCTACTTTATCACACCAAATCCGTAGCCTATGCAAATATTATCAGGTGGTACATTCTTTACCGAGATTGTGATAAGCACACGTGTCTCACGTTTAGCTGCCAAGCCATTTGTGGTGTCAATGGTTTCCAAAATTCATTTTATTCAAATTAAAGCTGTTAATCTAGTTATTAAGTTGTCTATTCAATGTCCTGTCGATATTAATCATTCAATACCTTTGTCATAATTTATCATTTATTTAAAGGGTGTTCGTGGGAGGTTATTACTCATAGTCAGGTTTAAGTTGTTCTGCTGTTGAGTCGTGAATATTTTTTAAGCTATTAATAAGACTGATAAATATAAAGTGGAATTGACATGCAGTAGCAGATAATCCCAAACAAAAAACTGGGATTAATGCACAAGTTCTTTTAGCAAGGACAAAAATATTTTAAATCCGAAGAAAAAGCTTGAATCATCCATTTGTATCAGGCCACTTTAAAATTATACAGTTCCTCACATTGTCAATTGTTGGTTTTACTTCTTTTTATCTCGAGTAAAGTGTTTTTCTGTACTTCGTACAAAGGATCACAATATTTGCCACTTGAGACACTGCCTTCACGCTCTCGATCTGTCATTCTCACATTAACTTCTTCAGACATTTATCAAAGAAATGGTGACGTTTAACATTAATGGCATACAGTCGACAATGCTTTACCATCTGTCTCAATGTTGTGAGTAAAAATTAAATGGTGTCTTATCTTTTGTTGACAGCAATTGAGTGATCGCTTTGTGTTAAAAAGTGAGCTGTATCAAAGAGGACCGCGTCGCGTGTACTTTAAATGCCTCCGTTTAAAATGTAATTATTTTTAGTGTGAGAGGGTGTTTTGAAATGATGGTCGGTGATCGTTCATGCAGTTGAGGCTTTTCAGTCGTTTGAGTAACAGATAAAATTAGGTAAGTATTGAAAATGTGGGAAAGCAACACTTTACTTCTATTTAAACTAGTTAATATGCTAAGAAAATAAGACACGAATAAATTTCACTTTTAATGCGATTTAATTAACAAGAAATCACCAATAACTGCGTTAAAGTGATAAAACTGGTCAAGAAATTCATTACAACTTGAAGTATCAATTTATTACTTATAACCATGGATGATATAATGAAATAAGCAAGATTCCTCGTCTGACATCCACAATTATTATTGAAGTAACGAGTTCAATAACTGATTTTCCATACATAAGTTATAAAGCAAGATTACTAGTTTCCAAGCAATTAACTGGATTCAACAACATAGCTATGAAATCGAAAGCTTTTCTTGAAGATTTGCATGGGGAGAATCATGTCTGTAATGAGAGAACGTTCGATAATGACCCTTGTCATTAAAGAGAAAGAGTTCATGTACCTATAGTAAATAGTTAAATGTATAATGGTAAAAATTGTCAAGGTTTGCCCGTTGGCGCCTCCAAGAGTCCTTGAGACAGTGGCAATACTCGAAAGCCCTTGAACCGACCGAGAAATATGTAAGAGGTTGAAGTAGAAACAAAAATAACACAAAATTCTTTGCTATTCATTACTAATGCTGTATCTTTGCATGTTATGTGGTGCGATTTAAATATCGATAGCAAATTATCATCATTATTGGATCCCGTTTTATTTTAATTGGGTCATAATTTATTTGGTTTGTCAATTTGATTCTGAGATTGAGCTTCTCTTGCATTCTTGAGCTTTAGAGATTTTATTTAGGCTTGTCGGTATTTCGGAATAGCTTTTGTCAGAATTATTGATATTAAATGTACAATTATCTTAACTGCTATCATGCGAGGCTGAATGTGTGGTTTTGATATTTATTCGCATGTACATGTAATCGTAGTTGGGATCAGAAATAAATTGTTAAAAGTTCAAGAACAAAATGCTACTTTGTTGACATTCCTAGAGTTATTTATGTATGTTACATTCCTACATGTATTTTGGCCTTATTTCATATAGCGGAGATGAGAATGTTAAGATGGATGTGTGGAGTGACAAGAATGGATAAAGTAAGGAATGAGTTTATAAGGGGAAGTTTGAAAGTGGCGCCTGTTACAGAAAAAATTAAAGGGAATCGTCTGTCTTGGTATGGACATGTGATGAGGAGGGATGACACTCATGTGACTAAGAGAGTGATGAGTATGAATGTTGATGGATGGAGAGGAAGAGGAAGGCCAAAGAAGAGATGGATGGATTGTATAAGGAATGATATGGAAGAAAAAGGAGTAAATGATACTGTGACGTTTGATAGAGGAGAATGGAAGAAAAAAACGTGTTGCGCCGACCCCAAGTAAAATGGGATAAGGGCAGGAAGATGATGATGATGATGATTTCATAGTTTAGGATTTTGTATTTCAAGTGACGCTTGTTGTTTCACAATTTGATTCAAATCCGTTGCCTATTTATCAAACGCATCGTCTTTTGTGAACAACTTAAACTTGTTCATGTAAATACACTTTCTCTATTTTAATTCACATCTTCACTTTATTTTACATCTATTACACAATACAACTCATGAATTGTATCAATTTTTTTATCATCTAACCGATAACTTCAATAAATGGAACTAACTTATCAACCAATTTAACTTTTACCACATCATCTGCTTTATTGAACTTTATCTTGTTGAATTTAGAGCTGTCATTCGAATAGTGGTTGGGTCAATTTGAACTGGTCTTTCTCGGATCGCCGGAGGAATTTGCGTGGGTGTTCATAGCTTGTTTTCTTTGAGTTTTCGCCTCATTAAGTGTTTGTATACTGGCATTGGATACACTGTCGTACACGTGATAAATGCTTGCCCAATATAAATCCCATACATGTTATGGGAAACGTTGTTGTTCAATTTACTCATCATTCTTTGTTAAGCTTTCAATGGAGGCTATTTACTTTTTTTTATCGTGGTAAAGTCATCAAATGAGTCCTCCCACCCAGGGCAAGGCGGGAGGGACTGTCAGACTTGTACTGACTAAAATCCATAATACCGGGGTTACGGTAATTTGTGAGTCCCGCTATGCTGACACCCCTTGAGGCGCGCGTGGAACACAACGCGCCGTCGACCCGGGCATGGTCCATGGTCGGACAGCGAGTCCCCCATTACTCGCCGCCCGCATGCCCGCGCCTACGGTGGCCGGAGATCGTCTTGCGACGTCCGTCGCCGTGGGCGTCTACCACTGTGAGGCTACTTACTTAGAAAACTATCGGTTGTGTAGAATATGTTTGCTGTTTGGATTCTTATACTTCATTGTAGACATTTTTATCTAGCCTTTTCTATCCCCATTCCAGTCCAATTCTCCCTTTATTCTTTACACTTCTCGCGAACCCGCTGGTCTTTCCTTCAGTTCTGGCAGAACCTATTTAGTTCTTTTCAGTTATTCAAATGTACTCGTATGTAACTTATATATTCTTACAAAAAAAGTCGTAGTTACTCCAGAAGTATAAGGTCTTGGGTTTTGATTCTCAGGTCGGACAATGAAATTAGGTTTTTCTTCAGTTTCTTAGCAACAACTCGGTGTCTGTACTTATGCCCGTCTACCACCTTCGTCACCTTTGGCAACATTTTAAGTTCATCATCCAGTCCAAATTAAGATTGTCCGGAAGATAGCCTTATCAGCACCACTGTAACAATTTTTATGTACAAAAAAGTATTTTCTTTGTATCTATCTTCTCGTTCAAAGATTCCATGCGTGCTTTTATGTAATGTTTAAGCCTACATAAGAGATCCGGATTATATTTCAGATGCTGTAGAGTTTACAGCATTAAAATGTGCAAATATTATTCTCATTCGCTTAATGTGTATGTGGATATTGATTTCAATAAAGTCATGTTCAGAGAGCTTTAGCCACCACATTGGCCTATTTCCCACAAATATAATTTTCAGGGTACCTCCTGTAAGACCTTTTTTCTTTGATCGAATTTGTTTTTGAATTACATGATTCCTGGTATTTTACTTACACTTTCTTTAACTTTTGCTGTTTTTATCAGAACATTAGATCTGTCATATTTATTCATGTTTGGTATTCAAAAAATGTATCCAACTTTAACATCCAAAGTAAAGATACAATCGGTTTTATATTAACATCAAAGTAATCACATTAATGCAAAACGTCTTTCTCATTTCAACAACTTCTTGATTCCCAACAGCTTCCAGTTCAATATATTTAAGCGTTTCAACATCATTTCTATCTCAAACGCTTTCCGGGATCCCGTATCACATCACATATTTACATTTTACAAGTTAACCACCAGCTATCATATCGTTTTTTATCATTAACCTTATAACATACACAACTTTTAACTAATTCGTAACTCTAAACCAAGCTTCCTTCAAAGATAGTGTGGTGACATTTCACAACACTATTATCGAGATTACATTATCGATATCGTTTAAGTATCGATATTTCGTAACATTTTCTGTTATCGGGCAATCGATAACCTTTATTCTGCCTTCCGCGGTGACAAGTACAAGAGTTGGGGAAAGTAAGATATTGTGAGGTAAGCTTCTAATAGAATTACAAGTTTTGTATAGAATATTTAATTTCAAAGTAAGCTATGAATAAACCGACGGGTTTTACCGTGGGTGTTGTAAGGAAGAAATCTAGAACTGATGTCTTATTGTAAATGCTAATTTGCTTGTAAGTTTTCTGCTTGGTTTATTCCTGTTTACTTCACCTCGCTTAGCAGTAAACTTAAAGCTTGGGACAACCATAAAGCATTGATATCTTTCATCGATATGTTAGTTTATTAGGACATTTGAGTTCAAACGTAATATTATTTTGTTAGCCAATCCCATTGATTTTCTGATACGTCGATTGATTGCCGTTATATGTAGTAACATAAATCATAACACCATGCCTGTTATACCCGAAAGGTTATCATTAATACATTTTTGTCCGATCTGGCGATCGGACAATTCGAGACCACTTGGTCAAAAAGGTAGTTAAGAATGCGACTGTTTACATTTTACAATGATTTTGGCCGCAATTATATTACAATACTCCTTTAACGAAGTTGACTGAGGATCAGGCTAGACGGGTGCGGGTTTCGATCAGAGATTCCTGCTGGATTTTCCTACATCTTCTTAACTCGAAGGATCTTGAATATACGAGTAGCATTGATTTTTAATGTCGGTGGTGTTTTTTTTTCGTCATCATCATCATCTTCCTGCCCTTATCCCACTTCACTTGGGGTCGGCCCAACACGTTTTTTTCTTCCGTTCTCCTCTATCAGACGTCACAGTATCATTTACTCCTTTTTCTTATCGACATCATTCCTTAGACAATCCATCCATCTTTTCTTTGGCCTTCCTCTTCCTCTCCATCCATCAACATTCATACTCATCACTCTTGTAGTGACATGAGTGTCATCCTTCCTCATCACATGTCCATACCGATTCCCTTTATTTTTTTCTGTAACAGGCGCCACTTTCTAACTTCCCCTTATAAACTCATTCCTTACTTTATCCATTCCTGTTATCTTGATTTAATAAGGGGATGTTTATTGTGGGCTACATTATATCACCTACAGCAGATTAAACTTTAAATATTTTATTGTTTTAAGATGAAAAGAAGTACATAATTACAATGATTAACAAAACAAACCTCGTTAAACAATTGTTTATATTCCTACCGTCATTACAGTTAATGATTCCATCTCCATCTGTTGCGTTGTCCACATTATTGCAAAACAGGCTTTATAATTGGCAGTATTAATCACAGCACAGCCCTTATCGTTAGTTTACTGAATAATAACATCACGACTGGTAATTTTATGTTCAGATATTATTAACCTACTTAAAGTCAGTTGTAGAACAATTGTTAACAATTTAGTATTGTGTTTGTTAGCCGTATTAGGGAGAGCTCGTGGCTAAAGCGTGGGGACCTATCAGCGCTTGGTGAATGATCATTCCTCACCTCATTGAGGGTATGCGTCCAGTATGAAACTGGCACTATGTCTGTCTTGCTGAACTGAGGCTATTTGGTATTGCCGTGTACATAATTTATCTTTTTTGTCTAGATTCCGTGTTCGAAACAAAACGTAGTTTTTATTGAAGCCACTTTTTTTAAACTTTTTTTGTTAGTAAGGCGGGACTCACGAATTACCGTGACCCTGGAACGTAAAGGGCTATTGAAGGACACCGTGTATTTTAGTCAGTACGACTCTGACAGTCCCTCCCGCCCTGCCCTGGGTGGGAGGACTCATTTGATGATTTTACCACGTTAAACAAAAAAAGGAGATGTTCTCTCCTTTTACGTAGGAATCTAAACTGAGGTAATTTTTCTTTCGTGTTTTGGCTTCAATTCTCAGTGGCTTACTAGAAATCTGGACATTCTATATAATCTATTAGAGATAAGAATAAGATATTATACTAATAAATGTATTTATTTTTCTAACATTGCGTCCCTAGGAGTCAAGTTGTTGTCATAGATTTTTGTGTTTGACGACTCTTTCACGCAAAAGCTACTGAATGGATTTGAATGTTTGGTAAACAGATTGATTATAATAATATTCTTAATACTTATATCTTTTTTCTTCGCAGTATAGTATTATAAATGCGGAAGTTTGTATGAATGAATGTTTGTTACCTAACTAAACGGATTTTGATGAAATTTGGCTCAGAGGTAGGTCATCATTATCTGCCTAGCCTTTTCCTAATTATATTGGGGTCGGCTTCCAGTCAAACCAGATTACGCTGGATATCAGTATTTTACATGGAGCGACTGCCTGTCGGACCTCCACAACCCAGTAACTGTGTAATACGATACCGCATGGTAAGCCTGGTTGTCAGACTTTAAAGCTTCTGACTAACAGTAACGACTGTCAAAGATCTACTAATAACAGCCGGGTCCAACGGCATTACGTGCTTTCCCAGGCACGGAGGAAATTCGCTATGACAGATGATCACCCATCCACAGACCAACCTCGGCAAGCGCGGCTTAACCCGGAAGATCGGCCTGTGCGGCTGTATTTATTTAGCCATGAGCTCCTCAGAGGTAGGTGATAGTCTATAATAAGACATAGGATACAGTTTATACCTGTAATATGTTCCAATGGGATAATTTTCGTGTTATACGCAGGCGATGCTGCTGGCAACGGCTAGTGGCAGAATAAAACATACACAATTACTTTGCTTGACCATCAAACGCAGTACATTGGATCTCGGAAGAAATAATTTTGCTGAAGCAATCAAGCTTTATCCTTTAAGCTTGGAAAATAATGCTGTGCAGCAATATTAACATATTGTACCTAATTTATTACCCACTGTTTTGAAGATACATACAAAGGTATTTTGTAAAAGGACTGCCTGTCATTTCCTTTAATTTTACCGGAAGGATTAACAAAATCACAATACGTTGTAAAACTAGTAATGCATGAAGAAATATTATGCTTTGTGTAAATATTTGTGCTTTTGAGCAGTGGTAGCCTCGTTTTACAGCTTGGCTCCTGGTTTCTTTTCCCAGTTAGGGCTTCAAATTACCGTCAAAATTCAGGTGAACTATACACTGCTGTTTAACACTTCTGGGAAAAGTTACAATTAAAAAATATGTTTATTAATCGGGTCCATTGGCTAACTTATCTTCAAAATACCTTACTTTGTAAATTAAACAACACAGGCATTCAGTAACCCGGCCACAACCTATTAAATGTAAATCCCCTGGCATACCACATGTATAGGTTCATCAAGGTTGTAACCGACCAACCGACCAACCGACTTCCGAGAACTTTTTCGTTAAAGCTCATATTCGTAGACATAACATTAATATGTACAGAGGACGTCCATATTCTTTGATAATTAGGTGACAAAGGTCAGCAAGTGCCGTTTTTTATAGATGATGAAGAGACAGAGTAATGAGAGCTTTGATTAGGCAATTTGCTTGTTTTCAATTCAAGTTGATTTGTTGGTTGATGTCTCAAAGACAGGAGGCTTGTAAATTTTTGGTATCGTAGAAATTATGATACAAAATCACCCAATTAAGGACATTTATTCTTTCTACAAATCACAACTGTATTTTTTTTTGACACTTTCATGAATTGCTGAACTAATGCAAAATTGACGATGGATGTGAACTTACTTCTAGATTTATTTTCCTGGCGTTCTGGTATTTTCTTTGCACTTACTTCATGCAATCCACCACTCTTTAGTTTACCAATACATGTCTTAATTTCTTTAAAATATTACCTTACCTATGTGCATACAAGTAAGATAGGAATGGACGTTTATTTAATAATAATCAATAACGTGACTGCATAACATCTTGACACACTTTATCGACCCCACAAACATTTCTCTACAGCTTTTAGGCTGTTCCAGGAAAGATTCGGGGCGGTCCTATTAGCAGACGAGTGGTAAGTAGCGCTTGTTCTTTATTGAGCCTCTGACACGTGAGTGCGAAGGTTAAACTTAATGTTATCGGGGTTATGTCGACTACATCATGTAGGTTAAAAATGTGTCCTTCTGCATTTGTAATTATCGTCAGGAGCTTGTCAGTAGCTTTTTGTGTTAGTAGTTATTTGCCTTAATTTTGTCTTTACTTAATTGATGTCTTTTCATACAATCTACCATTATTTCATCTTCTCATTTCTCTCTTACAGATTCTCTCGCTCTCACTAATTCAGTACTGTCATCCCCACGTTAATGACCATCGGATTGGCGGGGTTATCTAAACAATTAACCGTGACCCGGAACTTTAAGGGCAATCGAAGGAACACGGTGGCGTTTAATCAATACTAGTCTAATAGTCAAGACAGGGCGGGAGGATACATTTTTTGATGATTTTACTTCCTTGAAAGAAGTTTTTCCAATTTTAACGATTTTTTTAAAATGTTGCTTGGTGAATTTTGATCCTCGTTCTTTCCACATTAATTTCCACCAAGACAAAGTAAACCATTTTATCTATGCAATTTATCATTAATTATTTGAGACATTTCTCAAATGGCTTCGTTGCTTGTAGTGTCAAAATTTTCAGTCTATAATAAATAATAATAATAATAATTTATTTGTCAGAATATTCTTTTACAAGGTGTTACAAATTATAATATGATGTCCATAATATTCTGCTGTTTCCAGCGTACAAATATTGAAATGATGATAAGAAGACAATGACAAAATTAAACATAAACAAATAAACAAATGTCAAGAAAAAGGGAAAAAATAATTACCGTTACATGCACGCTCAGGAGTTATTAGTGGAGCTATGAAGTGGGCGCCACAACCTTTTTTTATTGAAAACTCGTTGGTCTAGAGATCGTTAAGAGATCGTCGGTTCCTCTCAGGCTTTACTAAAATTCGTATTTAGACAGAAAATCTGTATCAAAGTAAGGTAGAATTAAATTACAATAGGTAACGCTGATTTATTATCAAACAATAGGTTACTAGGCACTACCTATACTAGAACAATTAAGCATTTAAATAGCACCTACTGGTATAAATTTTCAATGAAGCCAAGTATTAGCTGTATTTACCTATCTTTTCAGCAAGAACATTCAGTAGTAAAAACAAAGTCAAACAAAGCTAACTGCCTTCAGGATTCCCACGCTAATGTCCATACAATGTGCGTATTGACACTGTCACTTATTATCCCACAGTGTCACGACACCTTTGTCACTTTGTCACGTCTCACGCGTCCACTTGTGACAAGAAAACTTACGGAAATTATCATCTACTCTTAACAATTTACTCTATAACAATAATCTTGTTTAGTTAATTGTTTATTGTTGATATGTTTGTTCGTAACGGGTAAACATAACTTCTTTGTGGGTTTGACTTTGATTTGACATTTTGTTTGGTGGTCATCTGATGTTGGTGATCGTATTTTGTGTGTGTGTTTTTTTTTTGTATTACTTTCGATTGATAAAGACATGTACTTATCTCACTCATTTGTTTGCACTTATTTCAATCTGTTTAAGGATACCCAATGCCTATACTTTTCTATTCCTTGTACAAGTCTTGATCGTACTTTTGTGTAAGCACTTATGCCTTTGTCAAACAGACAGGCGTTGCGAATGCGAAGCGTGACGTTTTTATTTTTAATGTATGGAATTGTTTGAATCCAGTCACATAGAAAAGCGAAAGCGATCCGAAAGCGTGACAGTACTATCGGACTGACGTCTCGCTTCGGTTCGGTATCGCTTCGGAGACGCTTCGCTTTGGCCTGTCTGTTTGACAAAGGCTTTATGGAGAGTCCTATGCTACATCAAAAGAATCTTTACCGGAGTCATTGTAATTCAATGATTAAAAAACTGTATTTTTTTTTAAGGAACACATTAGCAATCCCATAGCATAGGCTTTCTCCCGTGTCGTGAGTGTGTTTACAAACATTTAAACTCACAAAAACTTTGACACCCGGAACAACTACTTGTAGGTCATACAGATATTGACGCAGGAATCAATCTCGCGACACCCAACACAGTAGCTGATCGCTCAAGCACTACGTCGAATATACCGTCAAATCTATTATCTATACTCACCACGCTATAGCAAAGTATGCATTATTAAGCTCATGAAGACATAAATCTTAACTCTAGGTCGTAGAGTCGATGTAGGCACAAGTTTCAAGTCATGAGTTATGGGCAAGGCTTTCACCTCTGCTGCCTGTACTATTAGGCCTCTGCCTCGAATCTTGCGGGCAGCGGGGCGGCGGCGGCGGCGGCGCGGGAGCGGCAGGATCTTAGACATACATTCAAATGGACCGGCCCTCGGAAACAGCGGCGCGGCAGCGGGGCGGGGGCGAACAACGAGTGCCGCCGCCGCCGCCGCCCCGCTGCCCGCAAGATTCGAGGCAGAGGCCTTATAGTACGAGGAGTTTTAGTGATGAGGAAGTGTTGATGAACGTGTTGTGGTGTGATGACGTGGGTCGTTATGTTTTATCTGGGACCTATTTAGTATGACTGACATGACATTTTATCATGGCTGTCGTCCCGAAGTGTTTGATTTTAGTTACACCCATATTTTACCAGATTTTAAAACCCCATGTAGAATATTCTCAACAAATGTCGACTTCGTGCAACTTTTGAAAATTATTGTTGGAAAAGCCCAATAATGGAAAATAGAAAAATCTCCAAATGGAACGCAGTATCACATGATTTAGGGTGTCTCTCATATTTGGGACAAAAGTCAAACCTGTCTCTTATTTAATTAAGAGAGCAACTACAATACGAAACGATTTTTTTTTTTCTAATTCATTTATCTAAAAACGACAGAAAGAAACATAATTGAAAAATCCTACTGCACTCTACTTACCAGAATCAAGTTGCCAATCGACATTCAAAGCTTAAAGTGGACCTTAGTATTCTGGGAATTCTTATCATTGGCATTTTCAAGGAAACCATGATTCAATGATTCTAGAAAAGAACTTGCATAGCTTTCGATCACTAACAAGTAAATATTCTTCACCATTAAAATACCTAGAAAATCCTTAACAAAGTCATTTAAAATATTTGCATGTATGAATCACCTGCCGTTCAGCTCATTTCCTCGTCACAATACCTGGATACTATTAGCTGTCCACCTGACCCGGCAGGTCCTTAACCCCATCTTATGTAATGTTAATATAGTGACAGGTAACATCTGTCTGTCTGTCTGTCACTTTGTTCCCCAGTCATTTGCATATAAATAAGTCAGCAGTGGGAGTTTGCACGTTCAACAAATACAGCCGATTTGTTTTTCTTCGGTTATCTGCATGTCTTAAGTTTGAGGGCAGTGAGTGTTTTGTGGTGACACTGAGTGAGTGAGTTCAGAAGTTTTACTAAAAATGTGAAGTAGGATAGAAATAGGGCCAAAGCCTGCCTATGTCGCGGGACTCACGAATTACCATGACTCCGGAACGTAAAGGGCTATTGAAGGACATCGTGGATTTTAGTCAGTACGAGTCTGACAGTCGCTCCCGCTCTGCCCTGGGTGGGAGGACTCATTTGAGGATTTTACCACGATAAAAAAAAGGTTAGAATGTTTGAAGGGTTATCAAAATAAAACATTTTCTTAATTTTTTTCTTTCAATAGCCCTTTACGTTCCAGGGTCACGGCAATTCGTACAGTCCCGCGACCAATATTTTCTTAATAAGGAAACAATGTCATACTCACTGCCAATCATTGCACATTGAAAAAAACGGAGACAAATAGCAATCGCAAACAAAATTAAAACCAAATAAACTTTTGACCCTGCGGTTGCAAGCAAAAAAAAGATTCTCGAAAAAATAAAACGTTTCTGAAATGGTTCATTTCTTGGTCCGGGCGGTGTATGGATTATAAAATTTTTGAAAACAAGACTGTTAAAATTGCACTGCGTTATTTACAGACGCCAGCTGGTCAACCTACCCGAATCTGTTAAATTTTACCAATCAATCTTCCTGTATTGTGATAAGGTTGAAAATCTATTTGAAGAAATTTGACAGTTTGAGGTAGGTTGATGTGCTGGCGTCTGTACATTCACATACATTGTGCATTCAGACTTCATAATATTTCTCGTAACTATGAATACTGAAGTAATCACTTACTAGCTGATTCGACTGACGTATTTAGTACTTTTTTTATCGTGGTAAAATCATCAAATGAGTCCTCCCACCCAGGGCACAGTGGAAGGGACTGTCAGACTCGTACTGACTAAAATCCACAGTGTCCTTCAATAGCCCTTTACGTTCCGGGGTCACGGTAATTCGTGAGTCCCGCGACCCCTGCAGGCTTTGGCCCTCTAGACGGGGCCCGTCATTTTCCTGACACTCTTTGAGGCGCGCGTGGAACACAACGCACCGTCGACCCGGGCATGGTCCATGGTCGGACGGTCGGTCGGAGTTGCCCGTTACTCGCTGCCCGCATACGGTGGCCGGAGATCTTCTGCCGACGTCGGTCGCCGTGGGCGTCTACCACTGCGGCTGGGGTGGAGGGAGGACCCTGTCCTCTCCCTCACGCGGCCCGCCTCCTCCTTCGCGGGACGTATTTAGTACTTACGGTACTATCGCAAAAAAGCTTCTTGTGTTCATGTCACCAAATCCTATACTTTTTGAACTTGTCCTTGTGTTCTTTATTCAAATTCAAAAAAAAAGAAAAAAGTGTCAACTGGTTATTGTACCACGGAAGTAAACTTCAATTGATGGATATGGTACCACGTGTCTCCTTAATAGAAGCGTTAACGATTTGAAGCACTGCGCTCAGACGACAATGCGTGACTGCAGATATATGCGCATGTTTATAAGACAATAGGAGCCTGTTACAGAGGCTTCTTCCAGATATCGACGATGAAGAGTCAATAAATAATAACTGCAAAAACGCAACTTTACAGGAGGCGAAAAAAACGTTTCAAGTCCGTTTAATTATTTTTTTAGTATATTTGATTTTTTAAATGTTTTATGTAAACTGACTACAATATTATGCTTATGACTACAATATTAATATATTAATCAATGATTTTATTAGTTTTTAGATATATTTTAGATAGATTTTATTAGTATTTATTGCCATCGTAAATGACGTAACACCACTTAGTATATATTGCAATAATTGTTTATCTTGCAAAATTAATAAGAAACAGACCTAAGATCTTTGTCAGCATGTGCATTACTCTATTCTACAATAAATAATGCAATAAAACAAAAATGGCCAAAATGTTAGATATTATATATTGACTCTTCATCGTCGATATATTATTGTACCAGGTGTGGGAATGTTCGCTTTGTTTTTTTAGTGGAATATTTTTAAATGAGCATTTTTGCATAGGGACAACAAACGCCATTTATCATTTATGAAACTGTATGAATGACTTTTCATGTTCCTTTGTTTTAAAAGAAAATAAAAGGTTATAATGATAATGAAAGTTATTCAACAAAATCTTAATTATCAATTAAATGTTTATTTTTTCATCTGCTAGCATTTTTAAAGGTTTTTTATAAAGCTTTGTAAACACACAAAAAGCTCTTATTTTTTTTTATCGTGGTAAAATAAAAACCATCGCTTCAATTTTCCTGCACGTCACGCCTTCTCTTTCTGGGACTATCGCATCCCCGGTTTCCGTTGTCCGGAGTCCTAACTGTAGCCAGTTTCGCCTAATTATGGTATGAAATGCATCAATTTATGAGCTGCCTAGTTCTATGTTACTTTTGCGGCTCTATACTGTACATTAAATATAATTATTCTTAAGTAGAAAGGAATTTCATTCAACATGGATGATCTCTCTTTAAAAAAAACGGAAGTTTTGTTTTTTCTTAATGTATATGTACAGAGTACGAATACTTACTAAAGTATTTTTGTAAATCTAGCCCCCGAATCAGCCTGCCGGGGTCGCGAGGACTTTCCCATTACCGTGACCCCGGTACGTAAAGGGCTAGTGAAGGACACCGTGGATTTTAGTCAAATCTGACAGTAGGTGGGAGGACTCATTTGATGATTTTACCACGATAAAAAAAAGCCCCCGAATCAGTAATCGATTTAAACGGCGCCGAAAAAATAATAAAAATCAAATTTCGAAGTAAAGTGATACGGTGATTGATAGCAGGTTAGTACGTATTTAATTCCTCGTTATGATTATTGTATAACGGTCGAGATAAGAGTAACGAATTGAACTTTGAACTATGAAATTTTACAATTGGTAAGGATGACAAGGTATAAATTGAATTAATTAATAATTAGTCATCATTATTAAGAAGTGAAACAAACATTGGTTGTCGGGCGCGGATTACATAAAAACCAAAAATTGTATCATTTTTAATAAGTTATTCCTGGAAAACCTTACTTTTTGCAGTCATATCTAGATTTAGATTAAATTTTGAATGAGAAGCGAATTATTTATCAGTTTTTTCCACAAACTGGTTTAAATAGTCTATCACACCTATCAGATTCGTTTGTCTGATTTTTTTCATCCTTTTACAAAACTAATTAAGGAACTAGCTTCAATATCATCATCATCATTGGTTTGCTTGCACTTATCGCATAGAACGACCACTATCAACAAATTAACACAACAATTAGCCCGCATTCAAATCAAATAGTTTTTAAAATACATAATATTGCGTAACATCATCACCTGGCTGCTTCTTCTCAACTGCTTTTTTTTTACGTGGCAAAATCATATAGTATTATGAGTCCTCCCAACCAGGGCAGAGCGGGATAGACTGTCAGACTCGTACTGATCAAAATCCACGGTGTCCTTCAATAGCCCTTTACGTACCGGAGTCACGGTTCGTGAGTCCCGCGAACCCGGCAGGCTTTGCCCCACTACAGAGGGCCCCGTCACTCGGCCCCGCGCCCCGCGGGTGGAACACAACTCGCCGTCGACCTAGGCATCGTCGAACAGCGAGTCGCCCATCTTCTCAACTGCTGGGGTCGACTTTCAGTCTCACCGTATGTAGCTGAATATCAGTATTTTATACGGCGACTGCCTGTCAAACCTCCTCAACCACGCTATAATATTGCCCAACGTAATAGTTAATACAGTGATTTTATGTAGTACACTTAAATGAATGAACAGTTGAACACCTAATCAAAAGTACGAACAGTGGCGGCCCTGCTTTACGAGTTTCAGTTGCATGCCAAAAAAGACTAGACTAGAAAAGACGGACGGGGCCCCCTTAGAGGGCCATAACCTGCCACGGTCGCGGGAGTAACGAGCTACCGTGACCCCTGAACGTAATAGGCTATTGAATTACACCGTTGATTTTAATCAGTACAAATCTGACAGTCCCTCCTGCCCTGCACTGGGTGAGAGGACTCGTTCGATTCGTTCGATGATTAGATTGATTTGATGACTAGAAAAGACTAATGTCACTGAAAATGTACATAAGTATACCTAATGAAAGTATCTTATGGGTCATGGTGTGTATGTGGTCATTACTCAACTAGTAAGTACTACACATATTTTTAAGTTATCATCTTTTATGCAATACCTAATTACAAAGAAAATAATGATTCAGCTGTTTGATAGTTTTATGCGCATTCCTTCATTGTATAGTCAGCTGATAGCGGTGTTACCTATTGTTATGTACACCGGTAATTATTACATAGTTATGAAATACCTATCAGTCGAAATATTTGTGAGGTGATGCAATATGAAAGTGAACCCGTGCAAAGATAACAGTTGCTTGTGACTTAAAACTGTCTCTAATTTAAACACTTTAAATCTAGTAAAAGTAGAGTAAATTATTTTCTGCGTAAAAATTTCGTTATTGAAAAATTAAAGCGAAAATCGAAACATTTGCAATTTACTCCACAAAAAAATATCTATATTTGTAAAATACTACATATGGTACTCAGGTAAGAAACTTCAAAATTAATTACTATCTTGTTACTTTTGACTTAACCCAAATATGAATATATTTTAGCGAAATATACCAGTGGATGGGTGACTACAACCTTGTGTCATTTTAAAGTAACTGCACCCGATGCCGGTTTTTACACCGGGTGGAATATCTATAAACTAAAATTGTTAGCACTAGACTAAACTTCAACATCAAAAATTTAACAAATTACTCTTTCAGTAATAAAGTATAAGTCTACTCCCAAAGTCGAAATTAGCTCACTGAAAAATCTTTGATGATGAATCTATTTAAGTCCAAATAGATTTGGTCGCGGGACTCACGAATTACCGTGAACCCGGGCTATTGAAGGACACCGTGGATTTTACTCAGTCAAGTCTGACAGTCGCTACCGCCCTGCCCTGAGTGGGAGGACTCATTTGATGATTTGCCCACGATAAAAAAAAAGGTCCAAAAAGATTTAACATCAGACAGCCTTTAGATTGGACATTCCTTGTTTTCATTATCATCTTTGCAAACATTTTGCTGTAACTTACGGATTCAGACCAAGAGGGTGCTAATTTAACAGTTACCGTCGTCGCTCCGAATGTACTAAGCTTTTTACAGTAAGTCTTTGTTGTTGTACTAACTGTCCTATTTTCGTGTCGTAAAGAAAGTTCATTAGACCAGAAACTTGTACTTGATATTTAACAGAACAATAGCTTCTAGACAATTAGGTAATGTTGTAACTTTTGTGTTGAAAATTGAGACCGTTATCTGTCTTATGTAATTTTGTTAGTCATTGAGGATAAGAGGGAAGGTAAGAACGGTTGGGCAAGCCACGCCACAATTGCTGTGGGAAGACCCCTCTTTATGGCCCGGACTCCACCAAAACGGAGACGAGAGGAGATGTGTTTTGTATAACCAACCAGTTTTCCACCGAAGCTAAGTGAGGAAGGAGATGTGGATCTGAAGGAGGGACTGGAGAGGAGCTTCGTCACTGGGGCGTCTTCTTCACCTTCCGACTGATGCAGGTCCTCAATGGACAATTATTGTTTCAAGATGTTCCTGTTTCTTGACTAATTTGATGATTTAGTACTCCAAAAAAATGGTAGGAAAGGTTGGATGAAACCAAATTCAGATACAAGTGAACATTGATGGGTTCAATAATGCAAATTCTATTTTTCGATTACGTCTCACACCGTGTTTCTGTCGTTTTATAGTTTTTAACTCAGCCTTTACCCTTACACCAATTCACCAAACTATTATATTAATTCTTCTACGTATCATATCTCCAATCACACAAGACTTACGATTGGATCTCATTTACAAATACATCTTATATGGTCGTCTGACTCATCTCGAAATCTCGTTTTCATCGAAAAATGTTTTGTTTGTGCCCTGTTAGAACTAAATAGAAAATCACAGCGTACCATTATACGTGTAATGTTTATGTGTCACATTACCAAAGTGTACTAGACTGGTCGGAGTAGACTTTTCCGACTTCATATCAGATCCTACGCATTTGCGTAGTGTAGGTGCTGCAAGAGATTATCTGCAGGGGATTATGTCATACAGGTTGGTGGCTGCATTCATCTTGTCACTGATACCATCATTACAGAATCTAGTTTTCCTAATAATTACGGAAGCTAAACGGTTGTCGTATTTGTTATACTGGAAAGGGGTGGGTGTTGATAAAAATAAATATTCCTCAAGAATCCTTGAAGGTATCTCTACCTGCCAGGATCTTGCCGGTGGAGAAGAATTTTCTAAAGTACACACTGATCCTGGAACGCTAAGGGTATGTGAAGAAACAGGGTGGTTTTAAATCAGTAAGAGTCTATCAGACACTTCTGTTCCGCATGGGAGGTGACTCGTTTATGATTCAATAAAAGATGTATCTACAATAAACAAGAGCGACAATGAATAAGAGTAGTAAATAAATCATTTGTGTGAAAATGAAAAGCTAAGGTGCTAGTTGAGTGTCATTGAATGCACCCAGATGTAGCTGAAAACTCACTTGAGTATTCTACGCCACCTATTGATATGTAAAGTATGTTACAAATAAAAAAGCCGTGAACCGAAACGTTGTAAGACAACCACAACCACGGTGCTGATCAATTAGCATTCTTGGCATCATTATAGTACTCTGAATGAACCCAGATTCATGTCAAATGACATAAGACCTTGCACACACTAGGTCACATAATGACACCTGAATACCAGCATGTTTACAAACAAACGACGACGCAAGAAGACGCAGTCACGAACCGAACTAGTAAGAACTACACGAAATGCCATAATCCTTTACCAACAAAATATTCTGTACATACATTAATTCTAGTAACTGATGATATCTACAAAATTTACGGCCAAACCACAGTGCAAAGGCGAACTAGTGAATAAACGGACATAATGTAACTGATACTGAGATCTAACTTGAGATTATTTTAATGAAGGTTTTGTTGGATTTAATCAAATCAAATGACGGCAATCTGTCGTATTCTTGATTACGTAAAGCGATAGTATCGCGCGATGATTGACGAAGTGGTTTGGGGTTAAAAGGATGCGCTGCAGTGTACCTGTGCCATTCATTCCTTGCGATTCATGCAAAAGGGTTTATTTATTTGTCAAGTCTTTGTTTGAAATGCAAACCTGTTGCTATTCTAAATGCTGTCCTGTAGTATTTTGTCGTCATATTTGTTAGATATTTGACGCAACTACGTTTTACATACCAAATCATCGTCATCATCAATCAACGTTCTTGGTGTTGTACGTCAGACCTTCTTGATTCGTTTTCTTGATAATATACGTAGTTAATAATATGACTACAATATCAAATATTTTTCTTCCAAAAACAACACTGAAAATACCTTTATATGCATGCGATAGCTACCAATACACTCATTTACTAATCAAGCCAAGCAATTGAAATCTACTTACAGTAATAATGTCTTAAATCTTTTATCAGCCAAGGACCACACACCACAGACTATTTATCTAAACCTACACTAAAGCTTAGAATTCTACCTAAGCTCAACATTAACGTTACAAAATACCCTAGTAAAGGCACCCATACATCACTGCTCCCGAACCTAAATAGCGTAGAGTAATTTATTTAACTGTATTTTTGAGTAACAGTGTTGCTTACACGTCTGGCAGACAGACAGACTTGATAGCTTGTTAAAAGCTCGGTGCAAATTATACGAGGGCATGGGGTAATAAGTAGGAGTAAGGCTTATCGTTCACTACGCTACTCAAGTGTAGCTAGGGCTTAATTCTCAAAGAGTGTACCAAAAAGGACAAATTAAATGTGGTTTTGTTAATTTCGTCTACATTACTGGCGAAATTACCCACATTTCATGGTGCCCGATTCAAAATCCAAATCCAGACTCGGAGGCTGCGACTGAAATTTTATTCAGCTCAGCAGGCGCTTCTACGACCACTAGACCATCTAGTACGAAGCTCAAGTCACGAATGACTCAGAAGAAAATCAATATTGTGGAGTCCGAAGTCGAAGCCGAAGAAGTTCCGACTTTCTACTTCGAGGATAAGATGCCATACGAAATTTTAGAATGAACAGAAAGTGAAATGTATCTTCATAAAATATTACCAACATTTTTTTTTATCGTGGTAAAATCATCAAATGAGTCCTCCCATCCAGGGCAGGGCGAGAGGGACTGTCAGACTTGTACTGACTAAAATCCACGGTGTCCTTCAATAGTCCTTTACGTACCGGGGTCACGGTAATCCGTTAGTCCCGCGACCCCGGCAGGCTTTGGCCCTCTACAGGCCCCGTCACTATGCTGACACTCTTTGAGGCGCGCGTGGGACACAACGCGCTGTCGACCAACATTAAAGTAGCTTTGTGGACGATAGGCCTAAATCAGCATAAACGCAATCTACAGATTTGTATGTAAGAAATTAAGACTTGCTAGTTCGTTCTGCATGTGGATTTAACATTTTATGAGCATGTTGCACCTTGCTTCGACTATTTACATTATGCAATTTATACGGCTTTTCAGTTTGGAACGAAAAGCCGGGTCGGTATCTTGGACCATACTGTCTTATTTAGTGCACTGATAAAATTAACTCATTAGATACTTACTCAATTCCTTTACCTAGTCTGTATTAGTGGTAAGATAAAAATTATTTCACATATTTTCTTCATTTGCACTTAACTAACACTTGGCTTTCCTTGAGGTTTTTGGTAATGCCCTTGAATTACGACAAATAGGGCATGGTTCCATCGGACAGTTTAATTTGCACACTTTATGACTCGCTGAATTTCAGAGAGAGAAGATCTTTGTGACGCTAGTAGGAACTTTAAAACTGATCGAATGAAATCTACATCATTATCATCTTCCTATTCTTATCCCATTCCATTTGGAATTACGGCAATGTATTTTGTCCTTCCATTCACTCCTGTCAGAAGTCACAACGTTATTAATATTCCTATTACTTTCATATTGTCACTTACACAATTCATCAAATTTTTCTTTGGTCTTTTCCTCTCCATACATTTCTCAGACACTGCGTGTCATCTATCCTCATCACATGTGCATACCAATGAAATCTACATAAGTGTAATTATACGATTTCACGTGTTACACAGAAGATCTTAAAGTATCTATCCCAATTACAACACATCAGATCTCAAGATCTCAGCCAACCAAGTTAATAACCACATTAAAACTATTTAGTAGTTCTAATTGAGCTATTATCACACCCGAAGTGTTTGGGAATCATCATTATAAGTATCATTAGTCTGATTTAAATAAAAGGGTGAGTCGGATTCCTAACGGGACATCAGATGAGGTGGATGTGCTTATAGTTATGGGACAAGATTCTTATAGAGGATTATCGATTAACCAAGAAATGGCTGTTTAGCTTAGAACTCATAAATGAGTTTAGGGAGTACCTAATCAATCATCAGAGTATTGTAATATAAATGATGATTTATGGAATCATCGACACGAAAATGAAGATGCGGCGTTATAATCATCTTTACTATTACTTTTCCTAAACCCTAATATTGGAGTGGGAAGAGTCATTTGATGATTTCCCCACCAGACAAAAAAGAAAAGAGGTGTACCTGATAGTAAACCCACATTTCTCCCGTTGTTTAAGTTCTATGTAATAGGCACCGAGCCTACGGCAAAAATTCAGACTTCGTAACTGCTACTAAGAAATTTCTAATGCAAAAATGCATTTTGTACAACCTGAAAATCCCTCCCAGGACCTCTTGCTCCACAGTCGCACTTACAGCCACTAGACCAATGAGGTAGTGGATATAGTAGGACGATAATTCTTAAAAAATAAACAATGTTTTATTTCAAAAGCCCTATTTTATGAGATCCTTTAAAATATTACCAATACTTAACACTAAAAGCCGGTAGAACATGAAAACCCCGTTAATATCGCCATAAACCCCTGATCACCCGTGATCATCACAGGCGCCGTAATGATGGGAATCGATAAAACAATCGATTGCATTCGATTCGATTGTCGGACGATTTGGGATCGTAAACCGATGGTTACAAATAGGCTCCTTTATTGCTTAATCGTCCTTTTAAGGATTTAATTATGTTTTCATAGCAGTTGGAATGCAGGGATGTGTAAATTCAGTTCGTTTTTATGAACGCTTGGTTAATTTTTTGGATTAGGTACTTTTTTCTTGTGCTCCAGAGCAAAAATGTTTTGTACTTGTTGGAAAGCTAGTTGTTGCAAATCTTAATGTTTAGTTTGAAATTCTCTCCAAATTATTAATATTGCTATAAAGCCCAACCTGTTTAACCGAAGATGTATGAAGCGCGGTCGATTCGATTACGCGTGCTTAAAGGCTAATGGTCATCCTCTTTGTCCCCGCCGATCTATATCTTTCTACAAATAATACAAGAACTATATTGTTAGGAACTAGACTGTAGCTACTAAACATATAAATCACACGTATTGACAATAAATTGCCACGACAATACTACTCATAGTTAAGTCCATTTTAAGCAAGCTACTATTGCTAAGCTCTTTGACATCCAAAGTGTGGAGGCGATAATGAAAACACCATCGCTCGTAAAAACAGACGCATGTACCAATAAAATGTCTTTCATTCATCCCAAGTGTCAAGGAACGTTTATTCATCTACCAAATGTATAGCACCCTAATAACATTTTTAACACGAACCCCTTGGAACTATGAGAACTTGAGTAATTATACCTCAACGGTCATGTGTGAAACGCGATAATAAGGGAAGCGACCATTTTTATTGGTCTACACAATATTTAATTTGATTATAACCAAGACGATAGATCGCATTATAATGCGGATACAGAAAAATCGAAGTCTTTAATCCTTGAGGTTGAGATACTTACAGTAGAACGTACTATTCAAGTGGAAGATGTCACTGATTTGCCAGCAGATCTTAATATTAAAGTTGCAAGTGATTTGCCTGCAGATTTACATGTGCATGTGCAGACATGTAAATCATGACCATGACTGTTACAATGTCATCAGATTAATGAAGTGAATAATGAAGTAGTAATAATATGTAAAACATAGGTATGTATTCTCTTGCTAGATTGCAATAACTTACACAAAAAACAACTTACTAGAGATCTAGCACGAACGCATGACGTAAACACGAATCATTTTGGAATCGAAAATAATTTATACAGCTATCGAAAAGGGCCTTTTGTTAATAGATACAGTTTTAAAAGCAAGTAAATATTATATTTTATACGTAATGAGTATTTCCAATTAAACTTATGCATTCATGCTAGGACCGCCACTCACCAGTACACGAATTCGTTAAATTTTTCACAGAATTCTTTAGCTACATAATGAGAATTAACGGTCAGCCTAAGTGATCGAAATTCTTGTGCACCTCTAGTAGGTATTGATACAACGACAATCTGTTAAGTCTCAAATCATCGAGTATTGCTTCGTTGAGTGGCTCTTGAATAACTTAAGCAATGTTTTTGCTTCCCACGTCTTCGAACGCATTTTGTAAATATTATGACTATTGGAACGTTGCATAGTCTGACTGTCGCGTGTGTTTGAATTTTTATTTATTTCCTTGTTTTAAAAGCATTATTAGAATATTCTATTGCTTGAAACTGTAAGATGCATTTTTAAACACCGAACCTTTTTGATAAAGTCATCTAAATCTTAACCTGGACAAGTCTCATCTTAATCATAGGACTTCGATGTAGTTAGTTGCATTTCATAATTTCGTTCTATAAATGTGCTACATTTTAAAGCGAATACCGCTTATCTTTCTGCGTTAATGTGAACAGATCATTAAATTATATCGCGCTAAAGGCGTCTAAAATCTTATTCCAACAAGAACCTATCAACACTCTTGCGCACTGAGTCTTACTCACTCCCATTGCAACAACATTAGTCGAATATCAAATATGGGATGACAAGCCATTAAAACTATTTGTCACTCCTATGACTACTAGGCTAACATGGAAGTGAAGGAAACTAATTTACCACATAATTGCAAAAGCTAACCAGAACGTTTCATGATTAATCCTGGCTTTAATAACCAGTTGCGAGCGTTGCATAACATGGCGCTTGTAAGTGTTTTCTTATTAGTATAATAAATTGATGCTATGATTGGCAGCCATTCATTATTTTGTATAAACTTTGCATTAATATTATGTTGAGTGGAAGGTAGTTTGTTTGTGTTTAATCTATT
Organism: Agrotis puta; assembly: GCA_943136025.2. Taxonomy (NCBI): domain Eukaryota; kingdom Metazoa; phylum Arthropoda; class Insecta; order Lepidoptera; family Noctuidae; genus Agrotis; species Agrotis puta. Next base: position 1,442,873 of record OW964182.2, read on the forward strand.
TTTCCTGGGATCTTCCTCATCAACTTGCAGATTCTATCTGCTAAACACAAGATGTTCTAAGAACCTTTTAGCAATTTTGAGAAAAAGAACATTCGTTACAGTTTTGATGAACCATGTAAATATGTTATACAAGAAGACACCATTTTGTATGACAAAGTCACTAGATTTTTTTAAAACAATTTATTATAAGCTACAATAGTTGCAATAATTAGACCCACGCTCTACCTCATATTCTGAGAAGTCAAGAAATACAGTTTTGGATACTAGAATTAACCCTCTTTAATTAAATCGAAATCAACACAAGTCAATGGAAGGTAGTACAAAACAGACAAAAAGTTCCCGAATCTGAACTAACTGAACAAAAAACGTTACTCATTCACTCCAATTATTCTGAACAAGCAAACTCAGTCCAAGCCTAGTATAAATTTGTAGCTTGTCGCCGTCAACGTTGATATGTCGCGCGGCGCTAACGAAGTTTTTGTACCAGCCTATTAGCCCAAGCGTGAAGAATGCTAATCCAATGAACTGGTGCAAGACAGACAGACAGGCTGTCAACACACCGCCCTACATCGCAATCAGTTACAAGTATATTTGATTTAAGTGGTCTTCGGGTGAAATAGGTCATTCCAGACTGTCCCGTGGGAGTCTATCAGGCATTTTGGGTATTTAGGTTGTTGAAAAGCAGGATCTTGTAAGTGACAACTGATTTGGCTAAATGAGTCGATGACGTTTGGATTTTCCAATTCTATTTTGGTCTTGATCTACAGATTATTAATTGAATTTGTTTCAACTTTTCTAAGTTTGATGTTTGTTTAATATTATAGGTTTAAGCTTTGTACCCAGTTTTTGGCGACAAGTTTAACATTTTCACTGTTTACAAAGCAAACAACGCCAGAGTCTCGTCGTCTTTTCTCCCTCTCTCAAAGACATTGTTTCAACTGGATACATCCACTATTGCTTTGCCCGCCTTAAGTTTTACGTCGATCAATTCTTGGAGTCCTGTTTTTGTGAATCCTCTAATTTCCATTTTCTTAACATTGTAAGAACTGAACAGCCTTGATCAAGTTGTCCTTACATGTGTACAAGTCCTACCAATCAGTAAACAAGACTACCGTGCACTCACCAGCCCTTTACTTTAGTCCTTCACATTCGCACGAAACAAACGCAACATATTAATCCCAACAATTCGCTTATCAATCACACTCATTATACGATACCTAATTCGATAGCGCTCGGTATTTGGAGACTAATTGATTAAATTAAAAGCAAACGTTTAATTAATCGGAGATTTATAAGCTTATTAAGTTTTCACGTTGGTATGGTAATGTGGAGTGTTTTGTCACAATCAGCAGGGATTCCGTGTTTTTGCACCTTGTTTGAAGGGCGGTTAAGTAGCAACTTAACTTGCTGATTAAGTAATAACTAAGCTTACCGACTAATTGAGACGCGATTTTGGTTTCTGTCGACGCCTTACTAAATAAAGTTGCTGTTTGGAAAATTAATACGAATGATAGACTATGATGCATATTTTATATTCAATTGATCAGTTTTAGCTGTTCGCAATTTTTGTCTTTGCTTACTGTAAGAACTACAAAGAACACTTCAAGGTGGAAAGTTGCTAATAGAAATCAGCAAAATCAACGTTTCCAGACAATTAATCAAATCGTTAAACTTAGAAATACAGAAGAACCTCAATCGAAATGCAATTTAAAATTCCATAAACTTCTCCCATTTAATTTATAACGCACCATATAAAACGAAACTCAAAAAAATGCTCGGAACCCATAAGCCACCCATGACGAATCCCAAGCTCTAAGTCATAAAAGTTGACCCACAACAATGCATTATTTACCATTATATATCGGCAGGGCGACACACAGACTAATCACAAATATAAACATCACGCTAACGTAGGTGTAAAAGCGGATAGCAGCAACAACTCTGTTTGGATACAACACTAAAGCTACCAAAAACTTGACAATGAAATTGTATGGCCCAATATTGACCCTTGCGGTACGCCTGCGTTCCCACGATGTCCTGACGAAATTTCTCATGAAATAAACTTCTTTAATGTTGGAAGTAACACTAGAGGGCGCCTGCTCCCCGATATGAAGGGTAAACAAATTGCAGAACAAATATTGAATCTGATTATTCGGGTACTCGGCTGGATATGGGTCTCAAAGGCGGCTTTTAGATCACAAAAGATGTGGTAATTGAATTGGATTTTTGTGTAATCGCTGACCACTTTTGATTCTTGTTTAACATCTTTACTGGGCCGTGTTGGGAGGTTGAAGAGTTTTTTGGTTATGGATTTAGTTCTGGTTTCACGTACGAGACTAGGCATCAAATGAGTTAATTTCCTTGCCTTAATTCGGAGTGTTAGCACTTTCTACTTCTGAGAAATGAAATTTAAATTTGAACTTTTATGATCTTTTTACTTAGGGGTTTATTATACAGCAGGACAGCAAATATTAAAAAACTTTTTGACATAACAAAAGATGGTCACGATGTTACTGACTTTTGAAAATTCTAAAATCAAAATTAATGGCAAGTTCATTGGAAAGTTTTGAACTAGTTCCTTTTCTTTAAATTAAGAACTTGTCGAATACCCAAGACACAAAACTGTGATTTGGTGTTTTGTTATTAGTACTATCCAAAAGCCAATACGTCATATTCTCAACGAACTCTCCTAGAGAACTAATGTACATTTGTCTAAGATTAAATCCATCGTTTGTACTTTATCCTTTTGATTTATGAATGCCATGCACTTGACGTTTGCATTTAAGTATAATTATCACAAATCATAATGTTTGAATTGCATTTACTGTACAAGTTTGTATGGTTCAGGAGTGATATTTTGTTAAATGGACTGCTATATCTAGACGTCCAAGACTGCAATCAATTTTGAATCTAATATGTGCTGCCTTCTAAGTTCTAATTCCTTTAAAGTTGTTTCTGTATTTACCATAAATGCTCTTAAGCTTAAATAACATTATGTGCTGTATGTTTCTAGTATTAAAGCTCAAATATCTGTGTATAGAAAAGTAAAGGTGGTACAACATTACCCGAGCTCCTGCTGCGTTGTTTGTTACAGTTGTCAGTGGAGTAATTTGAATTTATCAGTTATGGTTACATGAAGGTTCCCATTTTGATACCGACGAATTCGCAAAATGGGTTTTCATGGTGGTTCGGTATCGCACACCAGATAACCAAGCCTAACAGTAATTAAATAGAATTATGCTGTAAGGAAATCGAGGAACGAAACTGGTTTCCATTTGATATAGGATTGAAATGAGATGTTAGATTAGTAAGATGCCACCCTGTTGGACAAATTTAACATGACTGTATTGTGTAACAATTTTAAACAGGTTAAAGACTTTTTCTTTATTGTATTGGAATGATACAAGTTTTTTCCAGAATTATTGTTTTTGAGTCCCTTTTTTATTAACCTGAGCAGTCTCACCCTGGACTCACCTATAGACAAGTAGGGCAATAAGAAATACTGCATCTTAATCATGCCTTGCAGATGTACCCAGCTGATCTATTCACAACCCGAAATAAACGACACATATTCCCATAATAATAACTTGCACAAATTCTTCAGCCGGCGCCACGTGTATTACGGAAATACAGTCCTACACCGCATTACTATTTACAAGACTTGGCAACCAGTTTGTAAACTCACTTACGTCGTGTCAAAACTCAATTTTACATGCAACGCCAGGAAAGGGTGTGATAATCTGTGAAGATGATTTGATTATGTTGACGTGGACGATATTATTGATGGGTCTTTTGAATAGAGTCTACTTTGCTTTGGTTTTCGTAGAATCACAGACAATCTGGTAACAGCAAAATTATATCTTCATTGCTTTTATCTTATTCAACCTAACATGTTCTAAGTTTAAACTTCCAATGGGCATATAATATATAGACTAAAAGCTCGTGCACCATATTTTTTAAGAAATGTTTTGTTAATTTTTCCTTATAAATTCCCATTTCAAGCTTACATTTTTTATTAAATTAATTAATTTCTGTAATTAAACATAAACAAAACAGATAAATGGCATTCAGATCTTATTCTAAAAGCATTCAACATTATGAATAGGTGTTTTTGCACACTATGGCGACTACGGCAATAAAACATTTAGGTATAGGAAAAGCTTACATTGACCAGTTATTAAGTGAAATATATTTTCAGCTTTAATATCAATTTAATTGGTCTGAATAAAAAAAATGGTTCTATAAAGACTAACACAATATTCTTATGTCCATTTTAAGCCATTAAAATGTTCATCTTATTATATAACTTAAATTGACCTCACTTAATCTTAATAACTTAATATCCACGAAACAACCTGGAACCTAGAATCTAAATTATCTTAACTATTACCTTTATAATATTGTTAACTACATCATTACCTCGAAAACATCGTAATTCATGTTTCATAACATACGTATTATCACGGATTTGCCGGTTAACAGGTGCCCATTTGGCGTCCTTACTCAAGGAAGCTAGTTAGGTGTCAAACGATTATATCTGGGACTGGAGTCACGATTCCGGATTATAATAAACTGAATATCCATCTACGGAGTTAGGAACAGCGTTGATCTCGCTTTTAGACGAATATATGGCTGTTAGAGTAACGGTACATGAAGGATTTAATGGTGCAATCGGAAATTATGATTCTGTTGATAGCCGTAATGTACGAGTTGGCTAAAAGTTCCTGTTTCAACTCTTAATCAAGTTAAATGACGGCTTAATTTACCATCACTGCAGGAACTGATTTGTTTTACATTATGTCGACCGTTAGTTGCTATGAGGTACTTTACAGTTTACTTTCTTTAAATAAATTCTTCCTTTAAAAAATGTGGAAATTACTAGACGAAATTATGTTATTGACCACTGAAGCTTTTGTATTACTCAATTCTCCAATATTCTTCATTGCTCAGAATGACCAATAAATAAAGCAGAAAAATGTCGTCCAAATAATGACGTCACGAATCATTTACGTCCAATAAAACCTATTGTAACTAATTAAAAATATTTCTCCTTTGTTTCAGATACATCACAAACGTTTGACCTCTTACGAAGAACAAAATTACAAAGGTACCTATCATTAACTTCTTGTTAACATCGTCATTATCAATTATTGTTTTGGCATTGAAAAACTAATGCAGAAAATTAAAAATATTGCAAATGTCAAATCGATCAACATAAATCTCTATGAAAATACTATAAAAAGTAATGATAATGGTCGGAAGAATTGTTTTATGAAACTATTGATGACTCGTTCATTGATGCAGCAATTAAGAGATACGTCGATACCGAGCAATGATTTTAATCGACCGCGACGTTCTTAAGTGCAAAAACATGTTTTGTGAAGAAGTTGCAAATAATAGTGATAGCAGTGTTGCCAAATATTTTTTTTGTTATGGCTCGGTACACTTAGAAGTCATCAATAAGATTATATCCCAAACTAAGAATGAATGATTTAACATAGTTAATATTTATGTTAAATCTGTTAATAAGTAGTTTGCCAATAAAGGTAATGCAAAATTCGGGAAATCAATATTAATCTTTTAATTTTTCGGTAAGTATTCAATGGTGCAATCAATCATTTTCAACTTAGAGGTAACAAAACCTGTAAATGCTCAAATAAATGCTCTGAAACTTAAATCTACATCTCAAACTGATCAAAGCCAACAACAACTTCAGAATTCCCAGCATCCATTATTAACAGTGCCATGACTAAACCTGTTAACAGCCTATGACAAACGACGTGACAGTCATCACTGTTAATTTGTCTTTACTTCTTTTTTCTTTTCTGTCATTCGAGCACTTTCATTGAGACAGACGACTTTCTTCTCATCTCAATTTAGATTTTTAAACGGCTTTACTTATTGTCTTTCTTTTTCGTGATCTTTGAAGCTTTTAAGTGATCATTACGAATTTCTCTTGATTGATTTTTGGCTTCGTTGTTTTCTTAGTGACTTATTTTTGGATTTATCTTTAGAACTGCACTTAGTGATGTTGTTCGTATTTTTTTATATATCAATATTTAGATGGTTTACATTTGTTACCAACTGCGTTTAGTACGTTAGTACCTTCTATAATCCATTCCATCGTTCTGTGCTGAATTATTTTTCACACACTTTTACATTATGTTTCATCTTGAAGTTTCCAGTTTTTAATTATTGCGAATGTTATGTATTAGTGAATTTTAATGTAAGCGGGCCAATCATACTCATTTCATTATACGCGTTACAAGTCTCATGAATTAGCAAAGTCCAGATATTATCAAAATATCATAACAATTGCTTGATTGGTTTGATTTTGATAAAGTCGACATTCCAATCGAAGTCAAACAGTTTATTGAACCAAGACACGATATCTGCGTTATGAATGATGTTGCCATACCCTTAGTTAATTCAACATACCCGATCTCACAGATAACCTGCTCCATATATGGGAGCGAATTAAGTAAATGTCAGAACAAATTGTGATCGCCATAGGTCCATGTAAAGAACTTAATGAATTGTTAATTGTTCCAATGGTCGATGTATGACATGATTATTGCCGCGGAGATAAGATCTGTGATTGACTGATAGTGTTGCGCGTGAGTTGAATTTGCCAATGGGTTTGGCATTTGTTTTGACATTTAATGAAATGTGAAGTTCTTGCACGACTGAGATGGATAAAAAAATGTAATACTGTTTGGATGATGAGAAAACAGAATGTCATGGATTTAAATCAAGAATTGTGTTTTATCTTAACAAGAGACACTGGGCTATAATCTCTCGTACATGGTAAGTGCGGGAGCATTATTTATTTTAGAATTTTTATTTATTTATTTTTGCACACAGAACACATAGGTACAAGAAATAACATACAGATAAAAGAGCACAAAGACACTGCTTATTTCAATAAGAAATTTCTTCCAGCAGACCAGCGAAAGAAGAGAGATAGACATCAAAACGTAGAATTTTTTATTTCCAAACCTAGAATTGGCCTACCTAGATTTAACGGCAAAATTATGTGTAAATAAAGTGATCATACGCATACTAACGAGCACTGAATTAGTTTCTGTATGTAAATCAGAACCCGGCAGTAAACCAGTTAAGCGCCATGAAAAGATGTACGGTGTCCCCGCGGAGATTTAGGAACGACACGCTTGACAACAATTTAAAGGATTTTGCAAGACTGTCCTAGATGTCTGTTAGCAAATCATCACTTTTAGGTTGAATATCACTTATTAAGGTACTACTAGTTATTACTACTCCCCAGACAATCAAAGATGTACAAATGACAGCCGTAACCAACAACTTAGGGTGTTTACCGAGTTGCGTAAATAACTCAAATAGTTAAGAATGTTCATCCATCCACAAACTGACCTTGAAAAATGCTTAACCTAGAATATTGTTAATAATATGCGATTGCAAATGTTCAGCTACAAGCTCTTGATGATCTGATGTTGTCAACCTCAGTGAAAAAGAAAATCCTGGTCATGTCAGTACGAGTATATAGTAGGAAATACATATTTATAAGCAACTTTTATTAAAGACAAATGAGTGTCGCCAGTTCACTTTGAACTTCATTGTGAACTGTCAAGTGCATTTCACCAATTCACAGGTCAAGTTTAACCAACTATTTAGATTGGTGCAAATTGGCGCCAATGTTTCATACCATTCTGTCATCTTCTATCAATGAAACACACATGCCATCGCCAACGATAAGTAATGCCTTTTTAATTTTGAACTTTAACTTCAAGTGACAAGGTTGAGTTTGATAGAGTTTAATTTTTGCAAAGTTTTAAAAGTTTGTTTCTCGTTATTGTATCTGATTATCGCTTTGTATCATAGATCTGTCATTAAAAGGTTTGAAGTAGTGCTGCGTCATATGATATTTATAGACATTTGCTCGGTAACGAATTTACCTTTCGATTATATATTCGGCTATTAAGTGCTTTAACTGACAGATTTAAGACTTCATAGAAGTACTCGCCAATTCCTAAGACTAAACGTTGACTCGGACAATTTTTTTTGTGGAATTTATTTATTGACAATTCGACAAGACATGAACGAGGCACGAAAATGTAAGTTTATTTAAAATTTATGATGAACAAAACGATTTTAGAAGACATTAGTGTAGCAACCAAATACAAATCATCATGAGTAGACAATGTGATGATAGAAACACTTGTATATAAAACTATATTCGATTAAACTTCCTACGAAGACAATTTAGAACAGACGTCATATTATAAAAATACAATAAGACATGGTGAAGAAGAAGTGAAGCTTAACCGAACTTATAAATTGTCTATTTGATTGATAATGAAGAAGATATCAAACATACAAGTGCACGAACTAACAAACCACTAGTCTAATAAAGCCATGATAATTAAATGTTTCGCTAAGTTAATAGAATAACAGGCGCTAGCGAGCAATTAACTAAGATTGATGGCTCGACAGTTCACAAACACGGCAAAATTGCCGCTCAACCGCGCCAGTCATATGATTCATAGACTCGGTTTTCAATTAAATTTATTGAGCCTTAGCTTCAGGCTCTATGTGAAGGATATGATTACCTCTTTTCCTAGCTTTAATGTGGTGAGTGGGTATTTACTCAGTAACTTGAGCTTTATTAATTTGTTTTACTGACAGTTCAATTCTGAGTTGCCAGTTTTTGAGGCTAGCTAAATTCTGTTTATTTCTAGCTTCAAATTCATTGAGCTTTATGGCAGCGTTGAAATCTTACGTCTCGTAAACAGTTAAGCCTGCTACAATTTTTACCAAAGCAAGTTCAGACTCATTACACAAATCGCTGTAAGCTTTTTAGGTTTTAAATATAAAATCATATAAAAAATCAGACCCACCGCGAGCCCCGTTATTTTCATTGCAATATTCGCACGTACTTAAATGAAAAAAGCTTTTGGCTGTTAAATTGGTCCTTCAAGAAACCTACCACAGTGTTGCATCATCAAAATCTTTTAAGACGTCTCCGGAACATTTTGCGTACACAAGCTCCAAGGTGTTATCACTTACGTTTAGTTCTTTGAGCGTCTGATTCGCGCTTAAAGTTTATTGGCGATAAATCTCGGCACTTGCGCTGAAAGAAATAATCTGCGGTCGTTACTGTCTGAAAGAAAAAACGCGGGTGGCTCACAACGACGTATCTTATAAATATTATGTACAACCAAATCAGGAAACTGCACTTTCTGAATATTAATTCAAAACAAAAATATATTTTCCCAAAATATCGCAGCTAAAGCTTTTTTTTTATCGTGGTGAAATGGCTCGACGGCGCGTTGTGTTCCACGCGCGCCTCAAAGAGTATCAGCATAGTGACGGGGCCTGTAGAGGGCCAAAGCCTGCCGGGGTCGCGGGACTAACGAATTACCGTGACCCTGGTACGTAAAGAGCTATTGAAGGACACCGTGGATTTTAGTCAGTACAAGTCTGGCAGTCCCTCCCGCCCTGCCCTGGGTGGGAGGACTCATTTGATGATTTTACCACGATAAAAAAAATCGTGGTAAAATCATCAAATGAATCCTCTATTAGGTTAGAGCTATTGATGGAACACAATGGATTTTAGTCAGTTTGTGTCTGACAGACCCTTCCGCTCCACTAAGAGTGGCAGGACTCATTGGATGATTTTCTCAGGCAAAAAAAGGCTACCATTAAGCTACCTTTTTTAGCTTGGTAAAATCATCAAGAGTCCTCCCAGCCATACTGTCAGACTTGTACTGACTTAATAAATAAATAAATAAATATTCCACAACTATCACACAACGCCATCTAGTCCCAAGCTAAGCAGAGCTTGTGTTATGGGTACTAGACAACTGATAAACATACTTATATATTTCTAAATACATACATATTATAGATAAATTACACCCAGACACAGAACAAATGATCGTGCTCATCACACAAACATTTGTCCTGGGTGGGAATCGAACCCACGACCTCCGGCATAGCAGTCAGGGTCACTAACCACTAGACCAACAGGCTTGTCAAACTTAAATCCACGGTGTCTTTCAATAATAGCCCTTCCGGGGTACCGTACGTTCCAGGGTAACGGTAATTCGTTAGTCCCGCGGTCCCCGTAATTGTGCTGACGCTCTTTGTAGTGCGCGTGGAACACAACGCGCCGTCGACCCGGGCATGGTCCATGGCACGCACAGCGAGTCGCCCATTACTCGCTGCCTGTATGCGTCGCCTACGGTGGCTGGAGATCGTCTTGCGATGTCCATCGCCGTGGGCGTCTACCACTGCGGACTCTAAAGCTACCTAGTTCATTTATTTTTAAAGCTTTGGCTGTGGCCCCCCTTTAAAGGGCCAAAGCCTGCCAGAGTCGCAGGGCTAATGAATTACCGAGACCCCGAAACGTAAAGGGATATTGAAGGACACCGTGGATTTTAGTCAGTACAAGTCTAACAGTCCCTCTTGCCCTGCTCTGGATGGGAGGACTCATTTGATGATTTTGCCAAGCTAAAAAAAAGGTAGCTTTAGGGTAGCCTTTTTTTGCCTGATAATCATCCAATGAGTCTTGCCACTCTGAGTGGAGCGAAAGGTCTTTCAGACACAAACTGACTAAAATCCACTGTGTTCCTTCAATAGCCCTTTACGTTCCAGGGTGACGGTTATCTGATAAGATCGTCACGCGACGCTTTGGAGAAGCCTCAGCTCTAAAAAGCAGTTTGACAAGAACTATTATATTTACATAGTTTTTGCAAACTCGAAGTTTCAAACCCTGATCTTTACAGTCACCTTCGAAATCGTGACTTTAAAAAAGGACCTCCAGCATTTTTATTCTCAATCTGATTTATAATACGGCACGTGTGTGCCCGTCGTTCATTCGGTGGTAGGGATCTCAGCCGGTGGTCGCTTGAGCATAGTCGTCGATAAATCCGACCATGTCATGTTCTGCACCCACATTTTTATTCAACACCTCGCGATCTTTTTATTATTTGAGCTGTTGAAGACTCCCGCGGTTTTCTTTAAATTTATTGTGTTCATGAGCTGTTTCTTGTTCATAAATTTTATTTGAGATATTTTATTGGCCTCGAGTTTATTAAACACGTCTGCGAGCGCTTTATTTGATTTCGGTACATCTTGTTAATCGATTTCTTTATTTATTGTTTTATTGTTATCGCTGACTCTTAAAATTATTTTGAGATTTTGTAACCTGGGTGGTATTCTGTCAGGAGTCATTGAAATCAAAAGTACCTAGTTATGTCTGTCTGCCTGTTCTTTTTACAATTTAACATCTTAACCTATTTTGACATGCAAGTAGATAACGTTTAGGTAAAGGCATAGTATATGTACATAAGACCAAGTAGTACGTTCCATAGTAATATTTTCATAGGCAAGTGAAGTCCCAGATAAAGCAACATTTATGAAACTCATAATCTTAACAACAAATCTATTTTCACATCGAAAACTAAAAACAATTCAAATCCCCCATAACATTCCCGTTAACAACAGTTCACTAAACTGACGACTTCCTACTCATGCGGTCCTGGTCGTAATCACGTGCAAACGGCCAAACAATCAACACTTTGCCTGTCTAAAGTAGGAAAGCTGAGTTTTAGACACAACAAGAGCAATACTTGAGCTATTTTTAACTGCGTTTACGTCGTGCGAGTCAAAACGTTGTTTAATTATAAACGCCCGATTACTGTTCGTGATTGTGTAGGTGGCTGTTGATTTAGCAATTGTATGTCGCCTTGTACTAGTGCCTGTTATATTATAGGCTGATTACGCTATGCTTATACTAGTCACAAACGTTCTTCAGTTAATTGATTGTTCTACACTTGCTGGCTATTGTGCAGTATGGAATGTCATTATCAGAAAAGTTACTTTCATTTAGTCACGCTTGGAAATCGATAGGATTTCATTAAATAGTGTTTTAATTGGACTTTCCTTAATTTTGACTTAATCTTTAATCTAGTTAAATGATGTTAAAATAAGTTCCTTGTCTGCTTCATAATATAATGCACGTATTTTTTAAATCTCATCAACTCTTTCTACAACAGACATTCATTATTGTGTTCATCCATACATCTATCACTATCGTTATCCTTTCCTAAATTATTAAAACAAATCTTAATCAAACCGAATACAGCAAAATTTCGCTCTATTGTTAATACAACTACAACTTGAGCTTCAAAAGTAAATTATAATGTAGCAGCAAGAAAGCGTATGCAAAGTATTTCTGTACCACTCGTAAATTATGCTAGGGAAATTGTTACAACTACTATGTTAGTACACTCAACTGTGCGTACATGGTCACTGTTTGACATTACCAGTGAATTTGTGTAGGAGAGAAAGGGAGGGTTTTGGTTCTTCAAATAATAGTATTCCACGTGGTTGACTGTATCTTCTAACTAACGAGGTGTAACTGTTTTGAACAGATTGTTATGTTCGTTATTGGTTGTAGAAGTGTAAAATATTATGATATAATTATGATTGAGACTTTAAAGCCGACAAGATAAATAATGGTTCATATCTTTTGGTTAATTGTAATGTATGTGTTTCCCTATGTGTTACGTTTATTTAATACATTGTAAAGAACGTTGTCCTAATACTCGGTAGTATATGCACAAGGAACCTGTAAAACAAAATGAATCGGTTAACACTTTTATTCAAGCTAGCAATCAATGTGATAACAATTTTTAGTTCTTTCATTATCATAATTTTTCTGCCAATGTCTTATGTTACAAGAAGTTTTCAAAGTCATTTTCTTCGTAACATTTCTCACAAAACCCATTATCCCATCTACACTGTTGTACTGCTAGACATTAGGTTCTGTTCCCAGTTGGCTGACATGTGTTTGCCTGAGCCTTACTCTATCTAGTCTCTGATCTCTCTATGAAAATTCGCAACAGAAAAGTCAAAGTTGAGAAAGCCCCGTTTTAACACGAGACAGAGCTATGTTGCTGTACACACCTTCTTAGGCCACAATACCGGCTCTCCAATTCTGTAATTGGAAACAAAACGTTTATTAGATACCTCTAATAAACGGTACGGTAACGGTAACGTACCTAGTCTTACCAGACTAGGTACGTTTTGTTCAAAATATTTATTGTGACATTGAAATAAAATACAGCTGACTTCAAAGCAGCTAGCGTAAACGCTAGCTAGAAGTGCTATAGCCTTGTTTTGGCGCTACCGTGCCAAATAAACTGCCTAGTAGTATGCATGTGCACGTACATATGCGTTAATTTGTTTTATAATTACTATTTAAAAATAGGTTTGCCGTGCCCTCATTCTAACCAACACAATAGTGATAGATTTTAAGTATTCTAATAAATTCCTAGTGTCTGTAAATGCCGGGGTCGCGGGACTAACGAATTACCGTGACCCCGGTACGTAAAGGGCTATTGAAGGACACCGTGGATTTTAGTCAGTACGAGTCTGACAGTCCCTCCCGCACTGCCCTGGACTCATTTGATGATTTAAGCACACAAAAAAAAGTGTCTGTAAATAAACTGCGAACCATGTTTCAAGAAATAACTAAAGAGTAATTTCAGAATTGAGACATTCAACATTGGACAAGAACCTGTCTAGATCTGTCTGATTTTATAAATATTTGGATAAAAGCCATGTTCTATAATAAATTCAAGTTCGATCAGTCAAAAAATATCCTACAATATTTTCCAACCTCATTGAATCCGAATAACAACAACTGCACATTGTAAGCCATGTCCATAAATCGTATAAAACGGGCCATATAAGCTATACATGAGATATACAAGCCGGTCCACCTGTAACCGCTCGTAATCCGTGCGATAGCCATCTGGGAGTGCCTCCTCTCGCTTCGTTCTAGATAACGTACTGTTGAATGCTCAAGTCTTAAGTTTGGCTCGGATGCTATTTGCAAGTCTTTTGGGTATTAAAAAACATCATTATTAGCCTGTATTCAGTCACTTCTGGACATATGCTTCTCCCAATGTTCACCACTGAGCTGAGCTTTCCTCATTTAGTATCTGCCGGCTGCCATTTGCAGGTCATTGCTTCACCTGGCTGAAAGTTCTAATCACTTTCAAAAAATATACGGGAGCTAATGACAAGTTTTTCTAGAAATGATGACGAATCTTAGACAAGAAGCGTGTCTTATGATGTGATTAGAAAAACATCACTTTATCTGGATAACACAAAATTGTTTGCAGACCAATATTTACACGCCATCAATAAGTTATTTATCACTACTGAATACACGGTTTGCACATTGACTTATACGCTGCATCTAGCGGATTTATTCCAGCAAGGACCAACCATTTTAATAGCCCATAGGTTCCAGATCTGGTGTTGGTGAAATTATTGTAAGCGCACTCAAGATACGAAAAAAATGGTGGACTCTAAAGTCAAATCATTTATTTCCATTAGGCCATGGAAGATGCACTTTTGAACCTCCAATATTAAAATTAAATTGATTGATTCTACACCCTACCGAAATGAATTCCAAAAGTTAAAGCAACATTCTACCCATCCAACTGATCAAGTGTAAAATTGAATCTCGTCAGTACCAAATAAAATAAAAATTACCTCGTAACACCTGTGTGCACCTCTGTACCTTGTACAAGATCAAGATGCGAGTCTGAATGTATTCGTCTCGATGTCTCAATTAAACGTTTTTATTGGCCAATTTGCGCTACAGAACGACACAGGAAAAAATGGCAGTCGTTTATAATCCACGGCATTTTTTAAACCTTTATACGATTTAAATTGATGTAGGTTATGTTTTTGTAGCTGTTAATAACCTTAGTTATATGTCATTGTCATGATGAGTGTGAATATTTATATTTTTTTTATTCAGTTTTTTTTTGAACGTATGTTTATAAATTCATGGGCGTAGCCTAAACCGATGTATGGGTCGACGACGTATTGCCAATTTGAAAACTGTCATTTATTTAGTCGTCAAGTTTACTTTACATAAAAAGGGTCAATATTTTTATTAGTCTCATCGACGGACTAATTAGACTTTTTCAGTCAAATGCTCTATTCCGGTAACTTCAAACAGCCTTGCGCTGTCAATATACAATTGACAACAAAGCAATACAAATAAATAGTCAAGGTATTAATTCTTCTCAAAATTTGCGCCTGCCTGTGTAAATTTGTGCCAACATGGTGGAGCAGTGTCAGTCTTTAGCCATATTTTAGACAATAACATTAAACTAAGCTAAATAAAATTATACCAGTTCAAACTAAATACCTATTTGTATGGTAATAGACATGTCAGACGCTAAATTAGGCTAAATAGGTAACAGTTGTAATATTTGTTGGTTCGGAATTCCGTATTGGCAGGTCGGATTTGATGGATGTCATTTTAAGAGTGATATAGCCCTCACGGCGAGAAGTCACGGCGAGATCTCTCCCCGACACGACTAGGAAAGTCAAAAATACGTAGAGAAACCATTCATATTCATGCTTTTCGATATTTTCGGAGTTTTTCACCGTGAGTCGGTTTGGGGCTTCGCAGATTCTGCGTTGTGGCTACACTTTGATTCAAAAACTTTTTTTGATGTAACTTTTTGCCACAATTTTAATAGCTTACATCGTCCTTAGCAATGAAATCTATTAAAATTGTAGCAACGGCAACGTGGAGATCAAAACTGGTGATTTAACAACAGATCCCGAAATAGCTACTTACATTTTACCTGATTTGATGCAAAAAGTGTCGCAACAAAAGTTACAT
This sequence comes from Agrotis puta, assembly GCA_943136025.2. Classification (NCBI taxonomy): domain Eukaryota; kingdom Metazoa; phylum Arthropoda; class Insecta; order Lepidoptera; family Noctuidae; genus Agrotis; species Agrotis puta. The sequence continues at coordinate 1,458,573 of OW964182.2, forward strand.
TTTCCTTATTATTTAATGCTTTCCCATTCATTTTAAACACTAACAACAATAATAGCAAAAAACTCACTGTGGTCAATATGTTTCTCTTTAGCACACATAAAACGACATTACTTATTCCGTCTAAGCACTCCATCTATTACAGTATCGTTACATTTAATCACTTTGAAAACAAACAACACCAATTCGCTTTACCATCAACAGGAACCAATAACCGTTCGAATCCTAAACAAAAAACTATCAAAAGACTATAAAAAGTCCACCTCATTACAGGGCCACCATTTCCTGTCTCCCAGGACATGAAAACGGCTATAAGTGATGGCCGCTTGGTCATACACCTCAATACCTCCGTCTCAGAAACAGGCCTGATATTTTACAAGCCTGTAAACTCGGATAGACTTTTTGACCTTATCACATGAGGCTGACGTTTATTCCTAGTAAATAACTAAAGTTTATGCTAGACCACACTTGGAGATTTTAGTTTTGGACATTATGGGAGATTGAAAAATAAACAAAGGGAAAAGCATAATAGGACTTTGTAAATTCGTAAACCTGTAATATTTTAATGGGATCACCATCATCATCTTTCTGCGCTCATCCTAATATAAGTTGAAGTCAGCGCAACAACGAAATTATTACTATGTCTATGACAAAGGGAAACAAAGGCAGTAAAGATAAAGATTCTAAATTATAAGCAATTTACTAAATTTCTTATTTCGATTTCTTAGTAATTTTCTGATTGTCCTCAATGACAAAAACTTTTGTTGTTCTATCTTTTTAGACATTAGTTATAACGATGTGTCCAATTATAAACGGTTTGGAAAAGAGCTAATATATTCAGCCTTTTAAAATTCAGGTTAAATCCTACTTGCATAAGTTTTGTAACTCAATTCTAAACTAAGCCAAACACACTCATACATACGTATGCAGATTTAGTTCTACGCTACCCGCGTGTTGGGTGGTGTTAAATACGAGTAATCAGCGCAGATAATAACAGCCTCCCAGCTAACAGGTTGCAAGACATGTGTTTAGGACTTTTTGCTTTAGTTTTGCTATTATATCTGCGGTAGGTGAGATTCGTAGAGTAAGCTAGACTTTTTTGTAGAAACACTACTGAGTATTTCTGGTTTGAAGAATTCTTTGTAGCTTCTGTGATGTTTCTCACATTCACTAGGGCTTATGGTGCCATGACCTGGGTATTCACCAAAGATACAATAAAAATACTAGAAGAGAGGGCAGTTCAGAGAAAGCAACAAGTTTTAAAATTGGTTGACTTCAAAACAAACAAATGACTCCAAGAAGGAATCAAAGTCGCAGAGGTGTTGAAATGAGTGTTAGCTTAAAATGGGGACGGACTGGCCATGTTGCATGAAATGATATCTTGGTGCAAACGTCCCTTTGAATGGCTGTAAATGCTTTTACTCAACCCTACATTAGTAGAACGGGTGGAAGCTACAAAGTCATGGGAAGAAAAGCGCTGCTAAAAGACGGTGCAGGTGCATGCAAAAAAAGGAAGGCCACATATACGGTGGAAGGACAATGTGAAGACGGTCGCGGGCATAAAATGATTACAAGGAGCTCATTATCGTGGAGAGAGGAAGGAGGCCTTCATCAAAACGATAGAAAGAGGTTAAAGAATAAGTAAGTCTTCTATATACAGGGTAAATTTTTCAACTAGGCGTGGATGGCTATATCCGAAACTATGAGGAATATCGAAAAACGTTGAAAGGAGTCTCGAGACCGATTTTAACGAAAACTAAGACTGCGTCATTGGATTATAAAAAAATTAATGACCTGGCCAGGAATCGAAACCGCTGATTTTGGAAGGATCAAATTCTGGGAAGTAATCATATACGTCAAACTTAAGGAAATAGCTGATTTACTGATTACTTACTAATTTGATCTGGGATTCAACCATCTGCAATAGTCTGAATTCACTCACAGCTGAGTATATGCATATCTTTGCTTGTGCTAATCTTCGACGTTCCTCTGCCGGTTTTATCCTGACACATCCTCATGTGATCTAGCCTTAACTAAGGTGTACTTCAGTGCAGTAACACAAGCAGGTCAAGTGAAATTGATAAGTAAACAGTAACCTGTATATAGTTAGTGGCCATCAAGATTTGATGTTTATAATACTAGCTACTGGACTGTACAGCTATAAACTATAACGTTATAGTGTAAGTAGCATTAAAGCCTCTATAGTTGATGATTTATCTGAGGCCACGAGACAACTAATAGTCTTATTGCTTATTTTACTATCGTGACCTATTCAAATTGATATCATATTTTCGTTTTCTATATTAGAAAATAAATGTCATTCTCTCCTCTTTGATCGATTGATTTCTCTCCTCTTTGACATGAAAGTCAAAATCATAGACCCTCAGAAGGTCTACTGGTTAATGATTATTATTTTTATATAGGAATTTGTTTTCAGACTATGAAAATATACGTGTAGAGCGATCTTCAATCTGTTAAAAGACTGGCGCTTTAATCGCACATAAATTAAAAAAGTAACAGCCAGTAGCAACCATGACAGTTCTATTTTTAAATTTTTTAATAATAAAATACTTATACTTTTTCACATAAGAGAGCAAGAAGGTTCGCAAGCAATTGGCAATAACTCCTTTATTACTATCGAAAGAATGGTGCTGTAAAATTGTAATTGCTACCACCATGCCTGCCTGTGGTTTATTAGTTGCTTTTAAATAATAATCTTCGCTAAATGCACATTTTTTACGACCAAACACAAGCCTTTTAGTATTAAGCCTTCCACCCTTGATGTGGAGTTCTATGAAAAATATAAAATGGAATTATAAAACTTTTCTCCTTGTGACAAGGTTCGATTTTCAGTGTTTCGTAGATTATGTTATAGTGGAATCCTTTATTATTTGAAATTAAAACTTGAAATTGTAACATAAGGTTGAAATTACAGTGTCTTTGCAATAATGTTTCAGACTATTGTGTCGGTTAATTGACGGGGTCAGCAGAAAGTTAATTAAAAGTCCGTGTGATTTTAGTTTAAGTTCCTTTGTCGCGAAGTGATTAGTTCGTTTGACTGGACATTGTTATATTTACTATGACTTCTGAAAAGAAAGATGAAACAAAACGCATTGATTGCAAATTGAACTTTTTTACAACATCCACGACTTTATTTATTCGAATAGGCAACCGTTCTGCAGTATGGATTTGCATTTGACAATTGGTACAATCGACCAATTCAGAAACGCATTAGGTCGTTTAGACCAGCGGGTCCTGCCTGAGCGGGATCAAACAGCCAAAGAGCCATCATCATCATCAAATCAGCCCGGGATCACCCACTGCTAGGTATAGGCCTTCCCCTTTTTATGCCGTATCTCGCGGTTCTCTGCGTCTCTTATCCATCTATTCCCCGCGATCTTGACGATATCGTCAACCCAACGGGGTTTTGGACCGCCCTGGTTTCTATGGCCGAACCTTATAACCATACAATTCGCCAATCGATTAGTATTTATATCCTTTGAATTTATGATGAAAGTTTCACTAAATATACATATAAGATGACAGCCCAATATTTTAACAACATTCTTGCAAAATCGGCAACGGTAAACTTCAACACAGAGTGCTTACAACCCGTCATTACTGAGCCGCACAATTTTATGCATATTCAATGCAATACGCGAGCGAAACGGAAGCATTATTATAAACTTGACAAGTACAGGCGAGCGCACAACGATAAATATGCGTTTTATATTGACGTTTTGAGTTGCAACTGTTTGGAAAACTTGTCTGATTGATGAATTATTTTGTCTTTGGTATTAATTCTTTGACGGTAGCCTGCAATGGCGTTATAGGACGAAAATATTATTGCAGAACACAATATGAAAATGTGTATACAACTTTCTCTGTCTTTTACCGCTTCAAATTTTAATGGCTAAATGAATAGGCTGTATTATTAAAATTGATTTTTTACGAATCTCAGATTATCAAAAAATATTTAACTCGTATTACGACGAAGATGCAACGCTTCTAAAAATCACAAAATGTCATTTTTTTTACAGTCAATATAATTCACTCAGACAGGTTAATTTTCGACCTCCACGCGTCGAAGACACCGCCAAAAGCAAATCTATAATAGCACTGATAGGTTGGCCTTCCTCTTATAAAAAAGCATTGTCAATCGGCAATATCGTATTCGATAAAATCTAGTGTACTTCTGGAATATACTCGTACTTGTAAGGAAAGGATCACCTTAACAACCCCAATAAAAATACAACTAAATAGTAAAATACACCGTTATTAACACAACCCACTTTGTACTCGATCACACGAACCGCTCCATATAAGGCAGCGCACATAACTCTGCTTTCACACACTGCGTCCGCGCATGTATGGACGGCGCGCGCCAAGATTTAATACCTTAACACTTTAACACCGAATAATCAATTTTTATAATTATGCAATCGTAATTTATTTTGCAATTTTACACCTCTTTGTTGTGCCGTTATGTTTTGAAATATATTTTGTATATTAAAGGCTGTATTAATTATGTAGTTATAAAAAGGTGAAAAGAGATAGGCTTCTCAACATCTGAAAATTATTTTGACGATAGAAATTGATATTGAAAAAATCATACGAACGTCTCATAGTTGATTTGTCGGTTGAAAAAAATTAAAATTTTACGTAAGACTTGGTTTAGACTCATGGAACCAGGATAGAATTGTAAGAAAAGGAAGGAAGACATAATTACTGAATAGTTGGCATCATAAGGGAAGCAGTGGTGGCCCCGTTGTAACAGCTTTACGAGTTACGAGTATTGTGATCGTGAGTACGAAATCAACTAGGTTCTCAGCAAAAAGTCCATGTGACATTTACCAACCCGCAGTGGACCAGCCACGTGCTGGATGGCGGTGCCCTCTCCCTCTCATAGAGATGAGGCCTATGTTCCAGTAGGGGGAAATGTATAGACTAATTTTATGCTCATGGCGGCCGGAACAAGGCTACAAAGCACCTAGACTCAATAATTATAAGGAATGCATTTTAAAAAAAAAAAAACGTTGCCCCACATTGGGGATTTCTCCTGTGTCGTGGATGCGTTAACAAACATATAAATTCACAAACACATATGCCCAGACCCGAAGCAACTACCTGTAGATCATACAAATATTTGCTCCCTGCGGGAATCGAACCCGCGACACGCAGCGCAACAGTCCAATTGCTCAGCCACTGCGCTAACCGTGCCATCCATACTTTAACTGTTGTTTGTAATAGACATAGTTAATCGATCCGTTTTGAGATTTCAGGGTGTCATTTAAATTACTAAAGTTAGTGTTTCGCTGTATCTGCAATAGACAGTCTCTAATCATATTTTAGGTTTGTTAACTGTTATTATTTTATCACTAGCTTCCGCCCGCGACTCCGTCCGCGCGGATATCGGTTTTCGCGTGGATGGTTTATTTTTCCATTTTGAGTAACTATGACAATGACATCTTATAAATATCTATGGGACCTAAATACGGCTAAGCCTATAATAATTAAGGAGATCGCGGTTCTACAGAACAACGTCTATGAATAAAACTGAAAAATAAGTTTTTTTTTCTACGTATTATTCCAGGATAAAAAATATCCCATTTTATGCCCAGGATAATAAGGTATAATTATACCAAGTTTCATCGAAATCGAACCGTTAGTTTTAACGGGATGCCTGCATATACAGACAGCCAGACAAAAAATTTTTTAATCACATATTTGGGTTTGGTATCGATCCAGCAACACACCCCGCTATTTATTTTTTCAAAATGTTCCCTGTACAGAATTGACCCTTCTACAGATTTATTATATGTATATACATTAATAAATAACTGACCACTGCACAAAATTACCCATTTTCTCAAGCATGGGCTAGATATACGAGTACCTAACTACGAAAATAAATTCTCCTACATTGACTAGAAACCAAATTATTTAACCAACCAGAACAGTTTATTAGGTAATAATTATAATAAACATAGAAACTTTATTATTCTTACGCAACGCTGATTTACTATGACCGTAGTTAGAATACTCCCTAATGAAGTTAAGAGTAATTTTATTCACACTAATTACTAAGGCCTTTCGATCGGCAGTCATCGTAAACATGGTTGGCCTCTCGATGTAAAACGACCTAACAATTTCCAACTTTAAAATTATGAACGTAGAATTGAAATTGAAAAGGTGTTGGGGAAGTGTTTCTAAGAATTTGCATCATAGAGAGAACACTTTGTCAATGGGACGATGTATCGCTTTTAAAATATAGCGGTTAAGTAGCGGCTAGTGATTTTAATTTGAAATCGATTAACTGATGCGTTAATTGCCGTTTTAATGCTTTTAAAGTGTTAGACATTAATGAAAGAAAGCACCAAAAGTAACAAAACAGACTTGGTAAACAAAACACATTTTCATGAAGGCGTTGGTAATGTATACGGCCCTTCGTACATAACGCGACGCAAAAGTATCCATGGAGACTTTGGTATCCATTGACGCGTGCCTGTGTAAGGACCTGTATGGATTTCTATTGCGATAGATGCATGGATACCAAAGTCGTAAGGTATCGGAGACTTGGGTCGCATTATGTACAACGGGCTTTTTTTTTTGCGTGGTAAAATCATCAAATGAGTCCTCCCACCCAGGGCAGGGCGGGAGGGACTGTCAGACTTGTACTGACTAAAATCCACGGTGTCCTTCACTAGCCCTTTACGTACCGGGGTCACGGTAATCCCTTGGTCCCGCGACCCCGGCAGGATGTACAAAGGGGCTAAAACAATTTTTATCCGTTTATAACAGATCTCCAATCATTGCAAATAACAATGTTACAGGTTTCAACGACAACCATCATTTAGAAAAAGTAAGGCAACACATAAACAAACATTCGGCTGCTGTTTTAAAAAAAAGAAGTAAAGTGATAATAGAGTCTGCTAGCTAAGGTGAAACAGTTTTAAATTAATTAATCTTAATCAAGCTTATTTAATTACACCACAAGCTTTTGTACAAGATACAATTACCCATTGTCACAAAATTAACATCACATCTGTGCAAGATTTAGAATCTCAGGTTTAGAGTTATAGACCCACTAACTGAAAGCCCTTACTTGGGGTTCAGGGATCCAACTCCTAGCAGTCAACCCCAGGCAATGGTACCAGTTCCTTTTACGTGAGCTGTCTTCATCTTGGGCCTCATTTTTACCTCTTGGCTAGATTGACGCCAAGTGCAAATCAATAAAAGTCTTCAGCCACACTAGTAGGGGAATGCGAAAGCGATCCGATAGCGTGACAGAACTATCGGACTGACGTCTCGTTTCGATTCGGTATCGCTTCGGAAACGCTTCGCTATCGCCTGTCTATTTCACAAAGGCATTAAAGGTTATGATATAGGTAATATGCCAAAATAAAAGAAAGAAAAGAAATACCAAAAGGAGGACTGCAGAAGGTTCAGGTTGGCTGAACTCAATTTATGGCAACAGAATTTGTCAAATATACGAGTATTATCAAACTTCAATATTATATTATTTCTAACGGGTAACAGTGATGGCAATTCTGACTAAGATGTATGACGCAGGAGTATGCCACGGCTATAACAGTCATAATCATTAGAACCAAAGTACTCGTAGTACCTAGAACTTTAGAAATACTTCTTAAAAATCTAGGTTAAAAGCTGATAAAAGTGCCAGATTGTCACCCAACATTAACTGAGTCATGCTAATTACGTAAATCCTTTTAATTCGAATGTATCGAACTCTTCTTCTTTCAATATGATGTCAGTGTTACAGTTGTTCAGTGCGTCATCAACTTCTAAAGGGAGTTTCAGATAAAGTCATTCCACTTTAAAATAATTGACATGGTTTATTTACTTTATTTTATTTTCAGTATCTCTCATATGAAAATGGTTAAGTTTAAACATAGTGACTTAAAATTGGGTTCATTCCTTGAAATGGGTGGTACTAGACCAAAGGCCCATGCAACTTTTAGTATGGACCTTGGCATCAATTGTTTTTTTCTTTTCGCGTGTTTAAATTTTGGCTACAATTAGACTACTACCTAAGAAGTTGTTAGAAAAAAAAAAGTTTCTAAACCGTAACCAACCAGAGATATGGTGGTTTTAATTTTTTTCTAATCAGGAGTGATTTACTCCCGATAACAACAAAATAAAATCCGTTATATCTCTGGTTGGTACGGTTTCGATTTTTTTATTATTTTTTACGAAGTTCTTAGGTTGCGGTCAACTAATGACCAACATTTCATTACTGGCGAAAGAAACAAAAATTTTGATGCCAAAAAGTTGCATACCCCTTTACATAATTTCAAAAAAAATTAAACCGTGACAACATGAAGTCTAAACTGACTTGTTTTGGAGAGTTCGAACTTTAAAGTTGAGATCGAAAAATTTGCTAAAAAATCGTTAGAAATTAAAGGCGCGACGGACACGAGCAAAGTATGCAAGAAAAGTCAGACTGTGTTAAACCTAAATTAATTGTGACAAGGGCGGATAAATGATAATATTGCTGAGTAACTTATGATATGCTTTACGTCTCTCAACCCTCAATTTCGGTCCATTCATTGAGGCAAAGGCTTCATTGGCCGCAAAAAAAATGGGGTTCCTGTCCAAGGTGAGTAGGTTTTTTATCGGTTACATTTCGGAGAGTATACTATGGCACAACTTGATTCCACCTGGCCCTTTCCATCATCGGACTACAAGACCGGCAATGCGCCATCGTTATATGGTGGGCATCCCTCCGGTACGTATAAAGCGTTTTACCAATACTTTTATTGTCCGCACAGCTAAGGAGATGAATTCCGTGCATCTGTATTTCCCGACAGCTGTAACCTTGGGATTTTCAAGTCAAGAGTGAATAGGTTACTGCTAAGCACGCGTGCTTCACCGTCGACCACATCTTCGCTTACCATCAGGCGAGATAGTGGTCAAACGCGAACCTATCATCAAAAAAAAAAACGACGGGTTGCACTCTGGGAGTGCCGGCAGAAGTGAAAACTTGAATAGTAATTGTTGGAAATATCTTGTGAACAGATTTTCGTAAAACTCGCAAAAATGGTTGACTTTTTATTTCAATAATTTTCTAATGTGACGTACATCTTTTATAAACAATGTTACCTAGCAACGAATGTATCCAGCATACAAACTTCTTTAAAAGTAATAAAGTCACACGAACATTCACGCAAGCGCCCTGCGCCGTCCTACGCTTTTTCGGTCAGGGTCACGTGTCCTGACGCGAGTTTAAGATTTTATACCCATTACAGAAAAGTGCTCAACGCCGCTAAAGAAGTTTTCACTTCAAAAAAAGAAACCTCAAAACAAACAACATTAAACGAGCGAAGTCGTGAGCAGAAGCTAATCTACAATGAAGCAATAACCATCAATACGATTTCGTGTACCAATTCCTAAACACTTCGATATTCAGCCTTCGAAGGCGAGCTACAAAATCTGCCTATCAGGTTTTACTTTACTTTGATTAATAGAAACAAGAATGCTAATGTCCTGCGTATCTAGAAGCAAAATAGTTCGCTCTGTTTATATTACGATATGATTAATGACTTCTTTAGGAATGCAGTGGATTATCTCCTTGGTCAGGAGTGGATTGATGGTGGAGACGACGCCATAAGCTAAGCTGGTCCTTTTGTGGTTGGTCCTAATGTGGGCGATAGGAGTGGCAACATCCGTAGGTATGAATTGTGAATTGTCATGTGAAATATGACGATAATCAGTAAGAATAAGGATACAATCAGTTTTTTATCGCACTTGCAGTAAAATTCTACGATTTTCTGATGATAAATGCACCGATAAACGAAAGAAACGAGTCCTTGGCAAGTGCAAAATAAGTACTTTCATTAAAAACTGTTGCATAAAATAAATATAAACCTTGAAACTTTTGATGACTGTTTCATCAAATGTTTGAATAAAGCTTCTAGAGTCTCTAAGCTAAACTCTCAAAATATTTTACACAAACAGAACTACCTTAAAATGTCTTGTACTTGTCACATAAAACCTTCGATATCTAAACACTAACGTCAAGCAAAATTACACATAATCTGAACAAAATACCGGCTGTCACCGCCCTTATCCTGAACACGAATCCATCAGATTTGCAACCATAGTAATCCCACAAACATCTCGTTCGTGGGTGGACATTGGATAAAGCGATTATTATATTATAAATGTAAATAATCGATTAGCATGCGCCGGCGCCGCCTGAACCGCGTCACTTGCACGCGGCGCCTGCGACGGCGTCAGCGAACCTATTAGAGGTATGTCTCCAGCTGCATGTGTGGTCTTGGACAAGAATAGACCTTGAATCATGGGGAATTTGGTGAGGATTGTGAAAGATAAAACCCATAATAACAAGGAGGGAACTGGTGAGATGGTTTACCGAATTGGGCAAACTTTTTTGGTTTGTGAGTACAGAGAGGACTTTGATAGTATATTCACTTGGGACACACACAAACGACCTAAATGTCTGGTTTGGCCCTAAAGGGGAGATAGCTTGCTCTATTCTATCCGTAAAATTATTCTTAATAAGAGGTCGGAACCCAATCAACCCTCCTGAATGGTACCAATTTTGTACGTTTTGGATGTGTGCATACTAAAAGCTAAAAATACTGTAACTTAGGATTTAAAGCCCAAAAAATCGTAAAAAAAGGAAAATAATGTACTGAAACAGGTTATGGACATTTTGTATTAAGAAAAATTGTAAAAGAAAATTAAATTATCAGTACACAAGCTGAAAACGCTGGTGTTACAGAAAAAAGGTTGAGATCCAGCAAGGGTTGAGAAGTCAAGGAAAAATGATTCTAATTCTTCTAAATATAAAACCACACATAAACCAATATACAGAAGAGGGTCCTATAAAGGAATGCATCGTTAGACTTTAAACATTATTATAATTCTGTTAGCATCCGCTGCTCAATAAGGACCTCCCATTAGATCGCTTTATAGAACAGCGCCTTAGCGACTAATTAATATTTGGCTTACGAATCATTTTGTACTAAGTTCCTACGTGCGGTGCATGTCATACATACTAACGCGACACGCTCACTGTATACCAAAGATCCTAGCTATGTGTACTAACGAGTTGATACGATCGGTGTAGTGTCAATCGATCCCGCTTATCAAATTGTTAGATCGATTGATTTCATTTATAATTTGTATCAAATTGCTTTTCAGTTAGCGTTCTATTAACAGCAATTTGCATACGTATCGGTCATGCTAAGTAAGTGAGTACGTCATTAAAAATGTTGACTGCTCCTGTTTTATTTATAAGAAAATAAATCAACATCCATTAACCCGTTTATTGATTGGAAATTGGTTGAAATACTCGTTTAAAGTTCAACTGTGACATAATGAACTTTTAATAAAGATGGGGATTTGTGAACTGGTCTTATATTTAAAAGGTATAACAAGATAATTGTTGATAGTGGGAGCTTTGATGAAGCAATTTAATCTAATAGGTTTTCAATTAAATTGATCAAATTACGAGCTAAAATTGCCTCTTCTGTGTTTTATCTGGTTTTACTCCGCATTTCCTTTCCAGCAATTACCCCTCTGTTTTGTTTTCCACTTAACAATGATATTTCATCATAGGAACTTCATAATGTATTTTAGTCAAGTCTTCCAAAATCAGTGTGATTATTTTTCAGAACTTTTCTTTTTAACTGTCTTTCTTACGTGATTTTTTCAGTTAATTTTCAAATGGTTCTTTGGCGGTACTAGAAAAAGGGTGTAAAGTTCCTCTTCCTGATGTAAAGGGGAAGAGTACCTGACCTTCGACTAAACTGGTGTTGTGTTTGGCGAACTTTCTGCCCGATATTCACTGTCGGCATTGTCCGTATCTTCTAAAATTGCGGATAATTCTAATTGCGTAATGCAGTCTAATTTCGTGATGCAGAACACTATAGTTTTTTCTTTACTCCTTAGAGCCTACGATACGCACGCAAGTCAGGCAGCCTGTAGATCTTTTTTAGATTTGCACACCTGTATAAATTCAAGTGTGTAGCGATACGGACGCGATGCAAACGCGCGTTAGACACAATACAAACGACAACAAACTGCTCTATTTGATAAAAGCGCGGCGTCGACGCGCGTTTCGAAAACGCCTTTAAAAAACGTGGTGTGCATAACCCTTAGATGTTACTAGCCGTCTTTTTGGTTGACGATTTATTTATTCTGTATAGCAGGGCTGGGGGTGGTGGTCGATCGTCGCAAGGCACAAAATATAAATAAGTAGACCAGACTGCGCAATGTAATTACCAACTACTACAGCAGCACTCGTATAATTTTTCAGTCGCTGTTCCGTCACGGTATTTATCCTCTATTCGCATACATTTAAGGAAACAATCTCACTTGTGATATAAAAAGGAACTCTTAAGACTGGTCAATAAAAATATTACATAATTGTGTACTAAACTATGCTGTTTCAATTAAAGATTTCAAGAAGTACGTAATTGGAAGATCGCACAGGGTTTCGTTAGTGAACAGTAGATCTTATGTCTAATCAAGTTGGCCACCCCTGCTGTATAGGCTTTACATGTCTGTCAGAAAGGGACAGAATAATATTAATTGCTATAGTCATATACTAACTTCGAGGATACCAACCTTATCATAATTATCTAGATACCTACTCCCTGTCACGGTTTCCACTGCATTTATAATCACTTAAAGGCAATGTTTTAAAACCGTGTAACATTGCACCGGTAACTAAGTTGTCACATTAATCATGTCGACTTAACTTGTCATAGACTATAAAGTGACGAATCACTTTTAAAGCTATAGGCTAAGGCCCTTCGCACACAACGCGATGCAAGTCTCCGATACTTTACGACTTTGGTATTCATTGACGTGTGCCTGAACCTCTATAGATTTGTGTTGCCTGGATACCAAAGTGGTAAGGTATCGGAGACTTGCATCGCGTTGTGTACGAAGGGGCTTTTTTTATCGTGGTAAAGTCATCAAATGAGTCCTCCCACCCAGGGCAGGGCGGGAGGGACTGTCGGACTCGTACTGACTAAAATCCACGGTGTCCTTCACTAGCCCTTTACGTACCGGGGTCACGGTAATTCGTAAGTCCCGCGACCGTACGAAGGGGCTAAGGGTAGTTTTCCTCTGCAGGACGGGATCACACTTTCATGGCAATTCAAATTATAATACTAATGAAAAGGCATTTTTAGACCCCAGTGCGGTTATTGCCTTCAGGCATCAGGGGCCATGCTCCGGTTAACGGCGCGTTGAGTTCCACGGGCACGTCAAAGAGCTGTCACTAATCTGACGAAGCCCTCACGGAGGGCCATTCGCCGGGATTGCAGGACTATCTGAACACGTAACCATGAGTCTAGAACTTATAGGGCAGTAGAAGGAATACGTTGGATTTTTGTCATAACTAGTTTGACAGTCCCTTCTGCTCCAACCATGGCGGGGGGACTCATTAGATATTTTTTTCTACCTAATAAAAAAAGCGGCCCAGTGCAAGTGGGACTCGCCCATGAAGGGTTTCGTAGCAGCAAGTATCATCATAGGGCTGTCCTAATCCTACCCCTGGTGTTGAAGCAGTATACAAGTTCTTGTAGTTCTTTGTAAGTTTGTTTCATATTTGAGTTGATTGAATGAAAGGTAAATTACGGTTTACAAATTATGACGTATTAAAAACAAACTAATTACTGGATCTTGTTTTAACCAATTTTCACTGGTAGTTTGCATGGTAATGTACATCATAATTCACATTTTTGTTTTATCATTCTACTTACCAAGTTTCAACAGGATAGCTCTAAAAGTGCTTGTAACATACGGTCAGACAGCCGCGCACGAGCAGACATTTGAACAATCTGATAGTCTGTAACCTAATCCTAGTGTGGGGCAAAGATTTTTTCAAAGTTTTTTTTTAACCTGTCATAACCTCAATAAAGGATATTACATAGACACGCTGTTAGGCGCCTAAAATAGGTGTGGTGATAGTAGATCAGCTTCTTAATAATAATCATTGAGCTAGTTTTGTACAAGTAATAAAATTAACTAAACGGAAATTGCTTGTCCTGTTTACGACCACAACATCATAATAACTCAGGCAATGTTTCCTACAAACGGAAAATCTTCGCGCACTTTACTGTATCAGTGAATAAAGTACGATATAATTATTGCCTTTGAGTATAAAGTTGATAGGTAGTTGGCTACCAGGGTCAGGGATCTAAGCAGGTTACCGTCACCCTGGAACGTAAAGGGTAATTTAAGGAATACGGTGGATTTTAGTCAGTACAATTATGACAGTCTTTTCCGCTCCACCCAGGGTGGAAGCACTCATTTTACCGCCTTTATGTCCAGCGGTGGAATACTGTAGACAATGATGATAATGAACATTATGAAACCACATTTATACGCCGCGTACGTGTCCCAGGCGCCGTCTTTTGAATTCGCGACCACCTTAAGGCCTCTGCCTCGAATCTTGCGGGCAGCGGGGCGGCGGCGGCGGCGGCGCGGGGGCGGCAGGATCTTAGGCATACATTCAAATGGACCGGCCCTCGGAAACAGCGGCGCGGCAGCGGGGCGGGCGCGAACTGCGAGCGCCGCCGCCGCCGCCGCCCCGCTGCCGCCCCGCTGCCCGCAAAATTCGAGGCAGAGGCCTAAGGTTCGATTACACACAGCGACTAATTGCTGCGAATGCCTACTCGCCGATAGTATTTGCTGTATGTCACAGAAGCTTTTAAAAAGCATGCATATAAATTTGGAAATCTGTTTAGTCCGTTAGTTACGAGTATTCAAAAATAATGAACACGTATTTTTTATTTTATTAAATCAATGAATATTGACATAGAAAAAACGCTTCGAAATTCGGCAGTAGAGGCTTGTGACGTCATAACGCCTGTAATTATTATTATACCGGCCGAGAGACGTTTTGTGATTTTTAGATGCGTTATATCTTTGTCAATTTTGATTTAAGCAACAAAAAAAAAGTATTGATATAATAATGATTTAAGCAAAAAAAATACAGGTCAAATATTTTTAAATAATCTATCTTTCGGACTTAAGCCTTTGTCAAACTGACAGGCGATAACGAACTGGACCGAGTCCGAAGCGATACCGAACCGATACGAGACGTCAAACTGGATGCAGCGAACCGAGGCGTGACAGTTGTATTAGCTGACTTTTTATGAACGACATCAAACAGAGCAAATACGCCTTCGCCACGTCTTTGCATCGGTTCGGTCACGCTATCAGATCGCTTTCGCTTTTCTATGTGACTGGATTCAAACAATTCCATAAATTACAAATAAAAACGCCTCGCTTCGCATTCGTCACGCCTGTCTGTTTGACAAAGGCTTTATTATATTTTTTGAGTAAAATACCCTATTATTTATGGCCACACGATGCCGAGAAAACAAATGAAGAACGTGTTTCGATCTAAATTCAAAATCCAACTAAAATATCGCTTGCTCCATCGCTTCGTACATTCAACTAGTATACCTTTTCAATAGATTATCAATTCAATACTGATAATTATAATTGCATTGGTCGTTCTATCATGATTCATTAGTTTCCAGTAAGGACTGGCGCCGTCGTTCATTGGTCGGTAAAACGTTCAATGTTTATTTGCACACATTATAATATCTATTATGTACAATTACATTATGTATGGTTATTATTTATTGCCACCATATTATGGTAAATGTGAGGAATAAATACAATGAATTTTTCAACTGGGCGTGGATGGCTTATTCCGAAACGAAAGAGAAATAGCGAAAAATACTCAAATAAATTGTAGAATGGTTTTGTGTTCGTGTGGGAAAATTTTCAACAATAATGCTAAGTTTGCGTTAGGGATAAATCGTTTTCAACTACAGAACCCTTCATTGTGCGTGTTCCAACACGAACTTGGTCAGTTTTTTCAATTGAACTGTGTCTACAAAAATAGTCTATATTTAAAATTTATCTTATTTTACAGCAATATTGTTTTCCCACTGTATAAGTCTTGACTGTAAGTATATTCATGAAGAATGTAACCTTTAAATACTTTTACGACATCCTCAGTATTATGCCCATTTGTACTGTTTTCTTTCTACCTGCTCATCTTAGTGTCCGATTATCAATACGTTATAAATATAATGTTTAACGACTTGTTATTGGAGCGCACTCAATAATAATATTTAAATTTTAATGGCGGTTATTATAAGTTTTATTACCGGCTCTAAAATACGTTAAGTTATATGAAAGATTATGTAGTTGGTTGTGGTTGATGAAAGTAAATTTTTTTCACCATAATCTTTTCATCGCAAGAATTAGGACAGACCATATTGGCGTCAAATTGACGCAATAAACAATTTTACAAAAAAAAAGTAAATAATCCGTAAAATAGATTTTCATTAATATTTAACTTTTGTTACATAAACCAAAATCGACGAAAATACAACGCTTCTAAAAATCACAAAACGTCACTCGGTCGATATAATTTAAAAGCGTTATGACGGCAGAAGCCGACACCTGAATTTTGAAGCGTTTTTGCTTTGTCAATATTCATTGATTAAAAAAAAGACAACAGGTTGCACTCTGGGAGTGCCGGCAGAAGTGAAAACTTGAATGGTAAAAAACACACACGAACATTCACGCAACCGCCCTGCGCTGTGTTACGAATTTTCGATCAGGTCACGTGTCCTGACGCTAGTTTAACATCTTTTACCCATTCCAAAAAAATGCACAACGCTGCTAAAGAAGTTTTCACTTATGCATATAATTTTTCAATACTCTAACTGACGGACTAAACAGATTTTAAATTTATTTATGCAGTAAACTACCCTGTTCTAGTCCTGCTACTGCGAAAATACTGCAAAGGCGAAGGGTGGGAAAATGCCATTTATTTTTTAATTTTGGGAGAGTCCTCCCGGTCTGGGTGGAGCGAAAGGGACTGTCAGACTCTTACTGACTAAATATCACCACTTTTCCTTCATCTTTGCGTTCCAGGGCTCTTACTCTTTTCGCAGTTATCTGCTTAGATAGTCTCTCAATTCTTATCTATTATCTATACCTTCTATTATCTATATTATATATTCTTCGTTGATTCGTAAATAGGTTTGCAAAAAAACAGATTGTGAGAAAACCGAATTAATGACTTTTGATTCGGCTAATGGAAAACCCAATTACACTTGGACTAACCTAAACCCAAGATCATATTTAGCTATGGCGCTTGCAACTACTACAATAAAACGTTCTTTAAGATGAAATCATTGCATCTCAGTCTTGAATAGTCTTTACAAATCAACCTGTCCAACCATTAACAGTTTAATATTAAGTGAAGGAACTCGCAGCAACAAATACCTTTACAATTCCGATACAAATTGTGCACCTCTGACTTCATTCATGTTCAGCCACTGGTATTACTTAATCCGGTCTGGTCTTATCCCTCAAGCAATCATCCTGACACGTAGACCGATAGTTGGTCGACAGAATAGATTCATTTGCGGAATAGATCGTTTATTTTGAGTTGGCCTTGTTCGTTGCACGGTGCTGTGGGATTGTGCAGTGTAACTGTTTTGTTTTCTTTTTGTGTTTTGATTGAATTGTTTTGAAATTGTTCTCGCGGATTTTATGAAGTGTAGACTGTTTGGATTATAAGTTACATCGCCATCAGCATATAATGTTCTAACTGCTGGGACACATTTTTTTTGAAGTGAAATCTTCTTTAGCGGCGTTTTGCACTTTTTTTGGAATGGCTAAAAAATGTTAAACTCGCGTCAGGACACGTGACCTGATCGAAACTTCTGCCGGCACTCCCAGAGTGGAACGCGTCGTTTTTTTTTTGCCCCACACTAGGAATTTCTCCTGTGTCGTGGGTGCGTTTACAAACATAGAAACTCACATACACAAACACCCAGACCCGGAACAACTACATGTAGATCATACAAATTTTTGTTCCGAGCGGGGATCGAACCCGCGACACACAGCGCAGCAGTCCAATTGCTTAGCCACTGCGTCAAACATGCCTCCCTGTAAGGTACACATATTGTAAAAATCAGATGCTAATTGCTGTACAAACTGATAGTGACTCGTTTAGATCAGATTAGGTGTAATGACGTATTTTTTTTGCCAATAACTTTAAATAGCACCTGAGGCCATAGCATGAATTCTACATACAGCATACTCGAAGTTTGCATCGTAAATTGTACGGAAAATGAAAGAGCTCATCTAGTGTACAAACGAGGAACTAATTTTATCTATCAAATTAAAGTCCCCGTTTATTTTACATCACAAAACTCGTGGCCTCTTTAATCACCGAAGGTGTATTAATAAACTTAGAATTTTTACTTTTATTTACATCCTATAGTAATTGGGTAAGTAATAAGGAACGAGCCTTTTACCATCAATCGGGTACAATTATAGACTCCTGGCTGCTACTAAGAAACTCCTGGTGAATGAACCCAATAATCCGACATAATTTTGGAAAACTAAATGGTCCCAGTTACCGCATTACGCAGGTGCACTTCACTCTATTTTACCATCACATATTAACCCTACTTCTGCTCGCTATGTGCCAAAACATACATTCCAAAAATTCTAGCCTAATTATTCACTCGTGACACAAGTTGGCGCCAACATGAAAGAAAGAAAGAAAGAAAAAACTTTTATTGACACATGTCATAAGTACACACAACATTAACCAACAAAGAAAATATTTAAAAAGAAAACTTACAACTAAACAATAAATATTGCGTGACTCACGGTTCTCTGATCGACCGTCCTTGCGGCACCTTGTCTTGTCCACAAATCTGTGCAACATGGCCAGTACTAAATTGTCACGGCATCCTGTTAACTGCATTGCTGATTATATTAATTTTAAATGATAGCTGATCGAGTTGCGGTCAGTGATTTTGAGGTGTTAGATTTTAAGTGTTTGCTGATAAAGTTATTGGTGTTCAAGGGATTATTGATGGTCTTTGATTCCATCTCTACAAATAGAGATACTCTATTAAATTCGGTATTGAATAGCTTAATCATTTTTGTGAACTATGCATGATCAGCTAGCTACTGCTTGCATTTTCCGGAAAATCTTTTTGGTAAATTTCCAAATGAGTTACGTGTAGAGGTTTAAGGGTCTTAATTTCTAGTATTTTTTTTTGTTGATTGGCATTTCGCAGGTCAACCTAGAGGAGGTTGTAAGCTGCTTAGCCTTTTTACCTAAGCCTTTTAACTTTTTTGTAAATGCCGTAAATGAATCTAAGGCCTCCAGCCAGGGAACCTAGTTTCTAGTATCTTATGTTTCTCGTATATAGTTTTCGAATTTTCCTTCATCTTGTAGAACGTCTCTGTGTTTCACGTCCAATGCAAATGTTTCGGACAAGTTATCTGGCAGTCAATTTTATAGTTAGCAACGAATTCTGTTCCTTTTCAAGTATTCAAACATTTCCATTTCCAAATCTAGACCTAACACAGACCGTTATCGACCCGTTT
The DNA here is from genome assembly GCA_943136025.2 of Agrotis puta. Classification (NCBI taxonomy): domain Eukaryota; kingdom Metazoa; phylum Arthropoda; class Insecta; order Lepidoptera; family Noctuidae; genus Agrotis; species Agrotis puta. Next base: position 1,478,019 of record OW964182.2, read on the forward strand.
CAGTTAACATCTAACACCTTGAAAGTCTAACTTGACCCTCAAAGGGTCTAACAGACACCACGGTATCACAAACGTGTTAACAAGGGGTCTCATTCGTCCATAGAGCCACAGAGCGGTAACAAAATGTTGAATATCGCGAGTTCTACATATCTCAGGCGAGCGACAGATATATGACGGCGGAACCACGGTCGACAAGATAAGGGAGTGGCCCACAACCACTGTAAAGCTACGCAGTTTACGTAATCAGAGGAAAACGCAGCGGTTTTGAGGCGGTTTGTTTTTAGGAAGAAAAGTCATGTAAACGGCAATTAATAGAGTGAGCTACTAAATGATTGAGCTCTGACTGCAAGCACAAAAAGTTTCTAGAACAAGTTAGGAACCAGCCATTAATCAGTAGTGGGACAGAACTTTAATTAAAATATATTTAAAACGTCTAAGTGTCATTAGATACTTTAAAATAAAAATTCGTAATAATATGTATTAGTGAGAGATTTATTTGTTATTATGTTACAGTATCACTAAAAGCTCTGTGCGCACTGAGAGAATTAAATGCAACCTGAAAAACACATTAAGAAATTCAAAAGAGAGATTTTATTAAAAAAATAATCTTTTAAACGTCGTTTTATCTAAACAATCGCCGGAAATCACTTTAATAAACTCCATTTGTATTTAAAATATAATTGATATAAACTAGGTATAGTAACATTTTAAAACAAGGATGTGGGCGTAATGTTGCCATAAATTTAGCTATTTATTTTATTTTATATCCACAATACATGTATGATCACTTATTCACAGATCAATTGAAAACGTGTTGAAATATTAATATGTTTCTAACATCCTTTTTCCTTATATCTATGGAATTAATAAGAAAAAAGATTAACTATATTTAATAAGAAAAATTACTTACATTACTAAAGGGTTTAGAATTTGCTAAAATACAGGGGTGTGGGTGTTTTCGCGTGAATATTAAAGAAACAATAATTATGATCAGACGAAACCTAAGTTCTCAATAGACGAACATTTACCCGCACCGTTTCCAAACTCAGTGCGTTCCCCAACCAAGTCAGCTGCATTTGGTTAACGAACAACCGATCTAGATGACCATAAAGCAACAGCTTCGTTAGTTGCGTCGCTTTGCAGCACTATCTACAATAATAATATGTTTTATTGTGTTTACTGAGTGTTTACATGAATGCTTGATTTATTTACAGAAGGTAGAACTTAGGACCTTTCTCCTTGTGGCCGAGACATAGTGAAGATGTAAAGTTGTAGAATAATTTAAAGATAGGTTTTTTGTGAATTTTGCCAATTTTTATTTTTTCTCGTGGTTAAATCATCAAATGAGTCCTCCCACCCCGGGCAGGGCGGGAGGGACTGTCAGACTTGACTGACTAAAATCCACGGTGTCCTTCAATAGCCCTTTACGTACCGAGGTCACGGTAATTTGTGAGTCCCGCAACCCCGGCAGGCAATCTTGCTAGTCTTAGGACATTCAACTGCTATTGTTTCTATGACCCGACTTTCGAAATAAAAATTAAGTATACTTCAAAATTTTTATTGACAGTACTTATAAGTTGCTGAAAACTTTGGTCTGTTATTTCCTCTCAACAAAAAAAAAAGAAAAAAAAAATTGAAAGCATTAGACGGGCTCCCCAGTCTTTATCCTTTTTTGTTGTTTATCAATTTAATTTGATTCAATCAGTGGAACGAAATCCAGCTCTCATACTAGACAGTAACAAAACACGACATTTATTTTATTTGAGTAGTTTGACAGTTGCGTAAGGATTCCAATAAATTCTTAATAGCTTGCTTAAAAAAACTAATTTCTTCGCCACCCTTCGTTCTTCTTAGCTTTTGTCGCTTAGCCAGCTATTACGTAAATACATAATTATTATTGTATGCTCTATTTGCGGAAGAGAATAATGTAAACTACAAACAAATATGTAAAGATATCAAATGTAAATTAACCCAAGATTCTAGGCGCCGCTACACACGTCTACAAGACGTAGACAATTAGACATACGTCTACCAGACGTAGACATAGGTGGGTCTGTCAGACGTAAACATACGATAATCTATACTAGTCCCTAATTGATGTCGATGAAGTTCCTTACTCTTGATTGGTAGTACAAGTGTTAGGTGAGATAAATACCGTGCGTACGTGTGTAAGTACAAGTAAGTCTATGTTAAATTGATTGTACTGTCGATGTCAGTACTAAGTAATTAGAATTTATTTGTGTGTACTTTCGTTTTAATACAAGTGAAACATAGATGGACTATATTGTCAAATGTCCTTATTATTTTCTAAAAGCCTCTTTTCTTATAAAATGACTTTTTCCATTCCACGTTTATTAAAAACGTTAGGGTTCAAGTTTTCGACCTACTCGGTAAATTTTCCGACATCTTTCTAACTTGAATCTTTGTCCTGAAAATAAAGAAAACATAAAAAAAAAAAACATAATTATCCAGTTTGGTACAGTTGTGCAGAAGTTATGCGCGCACAGACAGCCATGAGTGACTTTGTTTTGAAATTAGTACGTATATTTTTGTCTATGCGTCACATAAGACAAATTACTTTAATGCTGTTCGTTATCAAGTAGACAAAAAAAAACTTATTTTACAATACATTAAAATCATTGTTGTTAGTACAGCAAAACTCATAAAAAATAGGAAGTGACAAAAAAATAATAAAAAACAATTTTGTGTGACCAAATTGCTTTTTATCATTAAATCTTAACAAGAACCTACAAATTATTCAGCAAGTCCATAAATAAAATTAATAGGGTCATTAAAAGCATCTAAAATGGAACACTAAGCTACTCATGATCAGATACCTGACGCCATTAATTTTATGCCCAGTACAAATAAAAATGCTGTTAAACACTGTTGGCCCTAAACTTTGGTTCACACGGTTTAGGGTTCCACGGGGAAAAGGATCAAAATAATGGACTGAAAAGGGGAAAAGGATCAAAATAATGGACTGAAAAGGGGAAAAGGATCAAAATCAGCAACCTTTTTCTATTATTATGTACCTTTTATTTTATCATATTATTGTAATTACGCTTGCAGGTCTGTGTTTTGTGTGTTTATAGTTTTGTTTAAGCACCCATGAAACTGGAGCAATTCGTTGAGTGGGGAAATGCAAACGAAAAAATAATAACGGGAACTGAAAGCTTTCGTATTGTATTCATATTTTCGATAACTATTGTCCTGTTTTCCACCGTAGGCATGCGGGCCGCGAGTAATGGGCAACTCGCTGTCCGACCATGGACCATGCCCGGGTCGACGGCGCGTTGTGTTCCACTCGCGCTTCAGTAAGTTTCAGCAAAATGACGGGGCCTCTAGAGGGCCAAAGCCTGCCGGGGTCGCGGGATTACGAATTACCGTGACCCCGGAACGTAAAGGGCTATTGGACGACACCGTGGATTTTAGTCAGTACGAGTCTGACAGTCCCTCCCGCTCTGCCCTGGGTGGAGGACTCATTAGATGATTTTACCATGTAAAAAAAAACGATTGTCCCGCTTTTCCTCGTTTGTATAGATCCATCTCATTATGCAATGTAAAATTAATTAATTTTATGTTTAGGAACACTATTACTTTTTTCTAACAGTAACATTGCATCGTAAATGTCCAACTGTAGAACATTGGCCTCCCAATATTAAACCACGACATATAAAAGTCAAATAAAATGATAAAAAGTTTTTACATCTTCCACTTAATGTTTCTATTTAATGATAGAAAATTATGCATTCAAATTTTTGAGCAGCCATTTTCAAAAATATTATCATGGACCAATTACGGGCCCCCAATAGTTCATTGCGACTCACGCCTCACCTTTAAATAAATGTATACAAGTTGACACTGGTTTTATGAGGGCGGCCATTAAATAATTCATTAGTAAAACGACCAATCATAAATCAGGAAAGTGCGACAGCACGCGTGCAGTGTTTTGTAACAACCAATCAGAGTGTGGCATTTCTTATGACTGCAATACAAATTGGTTCGTTAAAACGTGTGTGATGTGATGTGTGAGATGTAATTAATGTAAAGGATCCGTGTGGAGATCGATACAGTAATTAGTAGAAGTAATTAAAGGATACCTTGTTGAATGTTGTTGTTATTGATCTTTTAATTGGTATTAATGGCGTCATAGACTAATGATGTATGTCAAGGATTTACGTGTAAATTAATACTCGCGTAGTTGGGATTTGTTTAATAAATCTTCACATCCTTTATTCATTTTTACACTTATAAATTACATTTTTAAATATTTTTACAAAAAAGCAATAAAAAACATTTAAAAATAGCAGTCCACCAGCATCGGGAACAGGGTCCGGGCTGCAAGTGGTCAGGGCTCCTGAGAGAGGAACCTCCTAACAATACGCGCAGTGTCCATAAGTACTGCCTTCTGAATCAGCGCCTAATCCGACTGCCAAGCGAGAGCCTTCTCAGATGTTGTTCGAGGCTCTTGGCAATTAAGCCATTGGCAGACACGACTATCGGCACAATGACTGCCGTATTCACGTCCCAAATGTCAACAATGAAATTGGATATTTTCACTCACATCATAATCATCAAAAATAAGTTATGTTCATCCATTTTCTTTCACATAACACTATATTTGAAAAAATAATAGTAGCAGCACCCACACAGTATCAAAAAAACGTATGACAACACATTTTAAACCGATTCCAAGTATTTTGTCTTCCCATATACTAATAATCGTTGGGAAAGAAAAGTTCTCGAGTGTCGACCACAAGGGGCGAGACGGAGTGGGAAGCGGTCGCCTCCTTCTGCGAAGTAGTCATGCTCGCGAAGGAGGAGGCGGGCCACGTGAGGGAGAGAATAGCGTCCTCCCTCCACCCCAGCCGCAGTGGTAGACGCCCACGGCGACAGACGTCGCAAGACGATCTCTGGCCACCGTAGGCGCGGGCATGCGGGCGGCGAGTAATGGGCGACTCGCGGCCCGACCATGGATCATGCCCGGGTCGACGGCGCGTTGTGTTCCACGCGCGCCTCAAGGAGTGTCAGCAAAGTGACGGGGCCTGTGAAGGGCCAAAGCCTGCCGTGGTCGCGGGACTCGCAAATTACCGTACCCCGGTACGTTAAGGGTTATTGAAGGACACAGTGGATTTTAGTCATTACAAGTCTGACAGTCCGTCCCACCCTGCCCTGGGTGGGAGGACTCATTTGATGGCTTTTCCACGAAAATAAAAAGTATCGACCACATACCGGAAACTGGAAAAGCAGAAAGGGTTACAAAATAAGGCGATCAGAACATTTTCACAGGCAAATCACTATCACCAATGATTATAAGGTAAGAAAAATACAGAAAACACAACCTTCTATTCAACCGGCCTTGAGAATAATCCTCAGATACTGATTTTAGGCATATTAATCTCCATCTTAATAACCCACAAATAGGCGCACACGCACATAACACCTTACCCAATACCGATGGCTACTACAGATAATCTCACAAACTGCCACAACTCACGCCTGATAACGATCTTGAATCCAACCACACTGACTACTGTACACTGATGCCAACACACTTTGTAACTAATAACATAATTAATTATATCTCTATTCATACTAAAGATTATTATAAGCGTGAAGATATGCATATAGTGAAGGTTATTTGTCATTGCTTTAGGCCTCTTACTATTTGCGATTTAATTGAATTTTCCTATGGTTATAAGATTCGGTCCTTTTTTTTCGTGGTAAAGTCGTCAAATAAGTCATCCCATCCAGGGCAGGGCGGGAGGGACTGTCAGACTTGACTGACTAAAATCCACGGTGTCCTTCAATAGCCCTTTACATACCGGGGTCACGGTAATTCCTGAGTCCCGCGACCGCGGCAGGCTTTGGCCCTCCACAGGCCCCGTCACTATGCTGACACTCCTTGAGGCGCGTGGAACACAACGCGCCATCGACCCAAAATTCGATCCTTATATTGAAAAATGTCCAGATTAATAATAGACCACTGAGGATGGAAGCCAATAATATCGCGCTCATTTTGAGACCGTATTTAACTTTTAGGGAGGCCTACATACTCGTATGTCCATAAGTGGACTGCTAAAGGCTGGTGATTAATGAATATAAACTGTATTAATTCAAGTTTCTCAATGCATAATGATAAAAAGTATGATTTTGTATCACCGTTAAAAGGAGGATTGTTTACTGATCTACCTATTAAGTTAATTAAGGTTCCAGAATATTGACCAATAACCTCCATTAATGTCATATAAATCTAATTTAGCAACACGAAAACATCTTGTTTTCTTTTAATAGACTCATGAACCTAATTTTCCATCAAACTCCATGATTTATGGTCATAATATAACCATAAATCATAATCGATGTGCTTCATTGAATATATAAAATCTTGAATATTTATATCCATGACCAATAATACCGTGAACTATCGAGGGTTTGCTGGATATTAAAACAAGAGTGACTGAGATTTATTCCTGTTTTAGAGTTCCGTACCCAAAGTATAAAACGTCGGTCGCGGGACTTACGAATTACCGTGACCCCGGTACGTAAAGGGCTAGTGAAGGACACCGTGGATTTTAGTCAGTACAAGTCTGACAGTATGGGTGGGAGGACTCGAGAGAAAAAACTCTGAAAAAAAAAGTATAAAACGGCCCTATTACTAAGACTTCACTGTCCGTCTGTCTGTCTGTTTGTCCGTCTGTCCGTCTGTCTGTATGTCTACACGATCTGTCATGACTTACAACTCGTAATATACTAACTCCACTACTGCTTCCAAAATAACTTCAGCAGAGTTAAATTTTGTTTCCTACGCAGCTTTATGCAAAGTTAATAAACCAAACTTTTGTAGTACTATCAAGTTTCATAAGCACGTTAATTTTCTCGCGCGCTTAGATGTGTAATTTTGTTCTCTCAAATTTTAATGAAAAACAAACCGAAAAAAGCGTACCTATATGCCTCAACTCCATTCCTAAGTCAAAATACTCTTGCATATGGCGCCCAAAGCGAAGGGTTTCAAATGATTTATAACAAGTATTATTAATAATGCGCCCACCATTTTGCTAAAGATTTACAAACATAGAAGCCTAATGGTGTTCAGTGAAATATTAATAGTAAATTGAATATTTGAATCATTTGGGTCGGCTTTTAATTGAATTAATACTGCAATGAAGACTGGAAGATGTATCGAATGACGGGTTTAGTGAGAACCGCTGAATGAGTCTGTAAAGGTCGGGAGTCAAAGTCGAACCTTGGTAGAAATAATACTTTATAAGCTTGTTAATAGAAATCTTGCTTATTAAGATACTGACATTTTATTAAGTTCTTTTTTTATATGGTTAACATTAATTAAATAATAAATATTCCACAACTATCACACAACGCCATCTAGTCCCAAGCTAAGCAGAGCTTGTGTTATGGGTACTAGACAACTGATAAACATACTTATATATTTCTAAATACATACATATTATAGATAAATTACACCCAGACACAGAACAAATGATCGTGCTCATCACACAAACATTTGTCCTGGGTGGGAATCGAACCCACGACCTCCGGCATAGCAGTCAGGGTCACTAACCACTAGACCAACAGGCCTGTCAAAATTGTCAAAAATTGTCCCACTGCTGGCCAAAACTCTCCCCCATAACCTTTTCATTCCTTTCTAATTATAGATTGTGAATTAAAAATATATATATAAAAATCACCTCCACGGAATAATTCGTTAAAGCCTGCTAAAGCGCTATTCATATGGTTTCTTATATTATAATCAGCGCTTTTCTAAAGCAGATTTAGTTGTAGTTAGGTTGTGGATTCAAACCAAGCCAACTGCATTACTTTGTGTAATTTATTTCATCACCACTGCTTTAAAAACAGTTAAAGATCATGAGGAATCTAGCAGGTTCTAGAACCGAAAAGTTGAAAACATCTACCAACCCGCACTGGGCCCGCGTTGTGGATTACAGCCGTCTCCCTCTCGCAGAGGGTAAGTATGTATTCTAATAGCAACATTGTAAGCAGATTATGCACGGAAAGTTATCAGTACACAGCACCCGAGATAAAACTGTGATAACATGGAAAAATCCTATTAGTTGTCAATGAGCTCCTAACCGGTTACTGCCCACAATATTTTCACTCTTACTGAAACCAGTCCGGAGTTACGCAACTGATGATGTTTACCAGCTCAACTCATTAAGCGGTTACTTGAGAATAAAGCGCGCCACACACGGCTAAGATACTTTAATATTTTATCTTAAGATACCATATCGCTCGCCATACAATTATATCTTAAGATACCAAAACATGTAATATATACTACCTTCGTCTTGTGTGATGGTGCATTGAATTGTGTAATTATGTATATTAATTAATGGGGTATGCCATTGATGAAAGTTTTTGTGTATATATTTTTTGACACGAAACTAGAACGAATTAAGCTTGAGTAATCCCAAAATCCTCCCGATATTTTCATTCACATACTTTAAAGCAGCGGTAGTATTACTTCTCCGGGCTACCACTGCTCCTTACTAAAATCACAAGACTAAACATACTAACAGGTTAGCAAAATGTCACTTTATCCAATTAGTACGTACAAGTACACAATGACGTGTAGTAAAGTAATTAATACTTACCATTTGAGCTATTAATTGCCTGTGCGTAATTAATACGATACCTAATCGTAGACACGCGATAAATCAATAAGTATATTTGCGGATATTTTATTTTTAGCTAATTAAACATACGTCGGGGTTGATTAGTTTCGCATGTCGCGGTTCGCGGGTACACAGTTACTATTTTAATTACAAATAGTGTATAGGCTCTGCTACATTGAAAGCGGATAGCGGATTAGAAAAAGTGACGGTTTTAGAGTTACCTAGGATCTGTGATAAAAAATACTATATTGATAGCGGATCTAAAACAGTGAGGGTTGAACAGTCATCAAATATTCCTAAGAATGTCTAATTAAGAATTCCGTCAAACTAACAGACGCAACTTTGACCTTGTAGGACGCCTATAGAAATACACTGCATCACAAGCAAAATATTTTATTTTTGTATCACAGCGATACGAACTTATGGCTTCGTATTTTCTTGTTTTACGAAATATGCTTGTTTCATAATATGTAATTAAATTACACCATGTAAACATATATAGCGATCGCTGAAGGGAATAAATGATGACTGACAACGGAAGAAGAGAATGCCAATAAGAAGAAAAGAAAATCTAATTATGTTTAGCTATCACTACACATATAATTTATTGCCTTGCTTTTCGCTACAGTGACGCGATGGCGTTACCCGCTGGCGCCCCTGCCTTGTAGGACACCCGCACTCAGTCCGCTAAAGCTTCGCTTTCAACAAAGCATCGCCCTATAGTTTGCTCTTAAACAGATTTAAATTTTTGATAGCTTCCGTATCAGTTGTAAGGTGCGATATGCGTAGAAATTCCTCGCGAATCATATGTTAACGTCCTTACGATTCGAGAATAATTTTCAGTGTGTCAAAGACAAACATCTGCGAAGGCTTTGTCTACCCTGATACATGGATGCTATTAAATAGTTCGTAGTAAAAAAATCATCAAACAACATGAACCGAAAGCAGCCACATTCAGTAGAGCACCATTCTCTTGCCTTGGTCAGGGATCCCGGATCAATCGCTTGCTGTGTCAGGCAAAAGTATTCTCAACATGTGGAGGTGACCACAACCACAAACCCCAGCAAATCCATTGTTTGTCGTCATTTAGAAATTGTTCTTTTACCTATGATCTAGTAGAGATCCATTCAGGATCTGGTAGTGGATGATGCAATCCGATTTCACTCATTCATAGGCCTCTTTTTGTCAAAGTAATTGGAAATTGTTAGCAAGTCTGCTACCCGACTAACAATACTTCTCTTTCCATGCCTTTGACACCACTCGTGTCACTCCGTCACAACTTTAGGGCACTGCACCTTGTCGAACAACATTTTAGTACTATGACTATCATAGCATAAGCATAATAAGGGGTTCCCACTGATGGGATACAGGCCTCCTTTCTGTGAGATGAAGTGGACTGTCAGTTATCTTTGGATTTTTAGGTTCTAAGACAAATTGGGATTTCGGGGCCCCCCTCTAGAGGGCCAAAGCCTGTCGAGGTCGCGGGACTTATGAATTACCGTGACCCCGGACCGTAAAGGGCTATTGAAGGACACCGTGGATTCAAGTCAGTACGTGTCTGACAGTCCCTTCCGCTCTGCCCTGGGTGGGAGGACTCATTTGATGATTTTAGCACGCTAAAAAAAAGACATATTGGAAAGAAACCGCTCATGCAGTTTTCCTTTACCATTTTGAGGTGTGATTAAGTACAGAAAGTATTGCACGGGATTAGCTTCAAATCCACGAACTACAACTCGGATGCTTAGCACTCTATCTTGAAACATCCTAACTACCTCTAACGACCGAAATTAATAATCTATCTCAACACATATATAGTCCATTGGTTTATGCCGTTTACTTCTTAAAATGTCGCAAATAGTTGTCAAATATTAACAAGATTTAATTAATTTGGCAATGTTAATGTATGGAAATAAAAATTATGGCTCTTAAGTGCACTAAAAGAATGATGAGGGAATGCAAATTGCCAACTTTCTGGTTATGCGCCCTTAAGACTTTGATAGGCAAATTAGGTCGTTGATCGGTTATAGACAAAGATTGGTATCAAAATAGCAACCGATAAAATTAATATCCAAGCAAAATAGATCCGTTCCATTAATAGATACAAATACAAGTACAAGTGTGAGATGCCACTCACAAGGATGTGTCAGTTCATCGGCTCTGACCAGATCCGTTTGTGCTCAAACATTGTATCATGGTGGTTACGTCACTATTCTATTATCAGTCAATTATACGTTTGTCATTTGTTTTGCATGCATCATCACTAATTAAAACGATTGATTTGATAGTGGTTACATATCGCGGTTTCAACTTTAGTTTTTTTTTACTGGAAAAAAAAATTGTGAGTATCGGTTTTCTTTGAGAATAAAAACACTTTTACATGTAAACCGCACGTTTAAGATTGCTAGAAAGTATAGAAAGTAAAACGAAAGGAAAATAAATTATGATTTATGAAAATATTCTATTGTTTAGATGGAGTTTCTGGCCGATTCTCCGTCATAGGTGACAACCAATTGAACTGGCTATTTGACAGTAGCTATAAATTACAAATATAATTAGTCCGTCATTTACAGTTTAAAAAAATAACGGACACGTATTTTTTCTTTTGTAAAATCAATGAATATTCACCAAAATACAACGCATCAAACTTCTCGTGACTTCAGAATTCAGTAGAAATTGTACTGCATTGTGACGTATTGCCAATTTTGAAAGCATCGTATCTCCGTCAATTTTGGTTTACGAAATAAAAGAAAAAATACAGGTCGAATATCTTTTGATAATCTAAGTCATTCTAACTCATTATAATTTTTCAGTCAAATAGCATTGGCATTGGGCATTTATTTTCGACTAGTTATTCCCCGCGGTATCACACACTGCTCGGCTCCTTTCGGTAGTAGCGTGATGATATATAGCTTATAGCCTTCCTCGATAAATAGACTATCTGACGAAAAAACAATGTTTTAATTTGAAATTGTAGTTCCTAAGAATTGCACGTTCAACCAAATAAACTCTAGTTTTAAAATATTAGTATATATAGATATATATCAGTGCCCATATGCAATGTAATATTTTGATTATTAAACAATTTTAGTATATAGTAAATAATTATCTATTATTAATGTCTATGTTTAGTTGTATAAAATCACTAAATATTACAAAACATAGTCCCTGTGTCTGTCGCGATAAATAATTCAAAAACTACCAAACAGATTTTATTGCAATTTTCATTAATAAACAGATAAAATTAATGAGGTAGTTTTAGATGTATTATTTGTAAAGGTTGCAATAAGATTAAATTAAAAAACAAATCAAAAACAGAACTTTTTTTAAGTTGGTAGGCCATTACAGTCACTTTTGAATTGTCAAAAGATAAAAAAAAACTAATATGGTGCTACAGTCCCACTCACAAGACATAATAACTGTGAAAATACTTTAGATGCCCAAAGCGTAGATCTGTATGGAGAAGAACGGGCAAGAAACTCCATGGACACTCTTTTTCAATCAAATCGAAACATCGGAAAATGTTAATTTACCTGGGATTTTTCATCGATAACGCTGCCAATCCTTTTAAAAATAACAAAACATGAAGGCTTAATGTTCTACTACCTGTGCGAAACAGGGGGGCGGGTCGCTAGTAAAAACAACTGGAAATATGAACATACAATCTACTTCATTGTCTAGTCTAGTGAAGTCGATTTCTACTGTCAAACAGACGGACTTTCGCACTATTCTCAACATATTGACCGTTGCAACGCTAATAACTATATTGTTACATGTCAAATACGTCACTTACGTGCTAAATACTTTATAAAATACGTTGTAAAATTAATTATGACGGATGTTTGTGTCTTTACTACACAGCTTGTGACCCCGATGACGATATTAAAGTAGGTAAATAATAAATAAATAAATAAATATTCCACAACTATCACACAACGCCATCTAGTCCCAAGCTAAGCAGAGCTTGTGTTATGGGTACTAGACAACTGATAAACATACTTATATATTTCTAAATACATACATATTATAGATAAATTACACCCAGACACAGAACAAATGATCGTGCTCATCACACAAACATTTGTCCTGGGTGGGAATCGAACCCACGACCTCAGGCATAGCAGTCAGGGTCACTAACCACTAGACCAACAGGCCTGTCAAGGTGCTACGTCCGGCGAAGCATGGGCCTGTCAGTTCTACCACCAGCTTTGGTGACAGGGTCATCTTTTAACACAGAATCATATTCATCTTTTCGTGCATCTATTGTACTCTGAGACCCTTCGAACACTAGGCGACGCAAGACTCCGATACCTTATAACTTTGGCACACGGTGACTATCGCAATACAAATCTGTAGAGGTTCGTACACAGCCACGCGTCAAAGGATACCGAAGTCTTAGGCTGCGGTCCCACTGAGTGGAGAAGAGATGTGGATTTCAAGCCATGTGATTGGTGAGTTTCTCTCCGCTCTGCTCCGTCCCGCCTCAGTGGAACCGCAATCTTAAGATAGGACGTATAATCGTACGAAAGGGTATAGTCTCTATGAAGTTTCTTGAGCGGGTTCGTTAAGAAAAGTATGCTTAATTTTTCTACATACAACTACATCGTACTTCAAAAGAGGTCTTATTTGCTTGGATTGCAATAAATGATTTCAGTTGGATTTTCAACAAGCCCACACTTACACATAGATCGTTTTGCCAATACTTTCCTTGTGCGCACAGCTAAGGAGTAGAATTCCCTGTCGCGGAGATCAATCAAATTCACCCTCGTCTTAGTCAAAAGTGAATAGGTTACTTGGTTCGTTAATAGGTTACGACTAGGCAAGCGTGCTTCACCGTCGACCACACCATCACTTGCCATCAGGTGAGACAGAGATCAACCGCGACCCTATCGTTAAATAAATAAAAAAATGATTACAATATTTTAATATGAGTCTGTTTGACAAAGGCTTAAATGAGCCCTCTTTCCCGGAATAGAAAGGACAAGGTGCACCTGGTTTCTTCAACGCATCGGTGGCCATTCGCAGAAGTTATTGCTCATCAATATCCTATCTTGAGTTAAACGTTGTTCCAGAAATAAGAGACATACTAAGAAGTTTTCATGATCAAACCAGTTTAATGAAAAAAAATATCCGGTCCAAAACTGATTCACTGTCTCACATCCTATTTTTTTTTTCATAATCATCGATTTCCTTAGATCCGTCAAAATTCCCAACTACCCACATACACTGACGTATCAAAATTCAACTTAAACCATTATTTAAACAGAAAAATGTAAATACCTTTCGTAGATAACGCTATCAAAATTACTTATCAATCACTTATTCATCAGACAAATATTTTAACTCCACAATAACGGCGCCAGTGATAAGAGATAAGAGGGTAATCGGCTTTGTAATCGCACATGTCCTGTGACGTTTTGTCGGAGGCGCGACTGAATGTGACGTCACATTTGAAATTTTGTTGATAGAATCACGATTGGACTTTGATCGCTAAAATGACGTTGATTTAGACACATATTGATGAATTTCTTGTGAAAAAAATGATTTGGGTTGGCGACAAGGAAAATTGGATTTGGGTTTTTCAATTGATTTCAGGGGTCCGATTTTTAGATGATTTTGCCATCGATAAAAAAAGTTCTCCTATTTACAAAATTTAAATTGACTTGCTCCGCGGAAGATTGAACTGAAATGTATGTACTACTAACTTGTAGTTTGCTTTTGCTTTCATTAGAGGAAACACCGTAGTTTCAGTAGGGATGCAGTATGGATAAATAATTATCCAATGGGGTCACATCATTACTACATAAGGGAAATGGTGGGCGGAGCTTCCGCTTTGCGCATGCGCTCCTATATCTTTCGCCGCCATCTTTGTTCACCCCCTGTATTGTAGCTCCACGTCACACCTACCCATTACACTTCACCCGAACCAGAAAAGTTCACGATGACATTAGTCTTTTGCAAATAGAAAAAATTGTAAAATAACTTTTGAATGAAAAGTTATTATTGGAAGTCAGTGACTTTGATTCTTATTTCCTTGACTTTATTACCAACAGCAGCCTTTATTAATACATCTAGGTAGCCTAGAGTTAGAACCGTAATATTTAGGGATGACACACACAATTTCAAAGTAACACACAGTGGCTGAGCGATTGGACTGCTGCGCAGTGTGTCGCGAGTTCGATCCCTCACGTAACAATTGTTTGTATGACCAACAAGTAGTGGTTCCGGATCTGGGTGTTTATGTATGTGAGTAAACGCACTGTTTGTAAACGCACCCACGATACAGGAGAAATACCTAGTGTGGGGCAATGTTTTCTTTAAAAAAAACGATCATTATCAACTCGTTCTACCGGATAGTAGAACATAATATCAGATATATGATATCTTCTTCTGATCTGCAATCATCATTATCAGCCAATATCACGCTTCATGATCGGTGATTGAGTGAAATGGCGTGCGGTTGGAGATCCGGCACCGCCAACTCTCATCCGGCTGTTTCTGGCCACCTTGCGAAGATCGTCATTACACCTTATGTCCAAAGACCTTTTTGTAAGACTGAAAACACCAACTAAATTGAAAACACTGTCATTAACCTTATCTTTGTTTTCAGGTGCGCGATGCCGTCGCGACGGTGGTAGAACACCGGAGGGCGGCCGGATGCGGCCCGCGCGCGCCCGTCCGCCCGCCGCCTCCGTCACGTAGCGGCGCCCGCGCACCCGCCGCGCTGCGACTATGCGCATGGCAAGCGCCCTGGCCACTCTGCTCGCGGTAAGTCTAACCCATCATATTGTATGTACGTTCAAAGATCTCATGTAAACACAACATTAAAAATACATAATGAAAAAGCGTATAAAATAATTATTCTTCAAGGATCATTGTGCGACAAGCTGCGGCGTAAGTACATTTCACCAAAACTATTGTCCACTCCATCCTACTTTCTAAAAACCCTTAAAAAGAGCACATAAAATTGTCGGCAAAGCGTGTGCGATACCTCTGGTGCCAATGCGCAGACGAGTGGTGTCGTGTAATAACCGTTTCTGTCTGTAAACAGCGATTCAAGTTTCCAGAAGTCTGAAAGCTTTTCAGGAGATGACTTTTTGGGCTTTTTGTTGTTCCGGTCTTGATATTCTGTATATCTTTAAGCTATGGCCAGTTTATATACCGTGTGCATTTTTAGGCTATAGAAATATCGTTTAGTACCGGATCCGACCCGGATACATCACAAAACTGTCTACCATGTATACATCAACAGCTTCAAAGGTAATCGTTTTATCTGCTCGCTCTACTAGTAAGTTATATACTGATTTTAGAGGACGCCGTTAGGTGGCTAGGTGCCAACCATGTGATCATCAAGATTCGAGCCTAAACGTCCCGGACCCAGCTTTTGTTTACGATACTATGCTATGTTCTCACGTTCACACATATTTAACAAACTCCTTTTATTTATTTGCGCGAAACATGCTGTTTTTACAAAGATATTACAGATCGCATAGTGCTGTATGTTTCACCGTTTTAACGGAATTGAAATATACTTTAACGGGCTAAAAAAGAAAACTAAAGAAATGATTGCCCGAATTTTCGAGAAAGTTCGTATTCCTATCGATTTTGTGATTGAGCCTATTATCGTCACTCCAGACTGATATTGAGAAGGTCTTGATCGATACACGAATCCAGAACCTCATACGCATCGCGGGACTGTCATAAAACCTTTGGTGTTAACAGCAACCGAAAGATGTCGATAATCAGTAAGAGTATAAGAGTTGGTCGTGGGACTTATGATTTACCGTGACCCCGGTACGTATAGGGCTATTGAAAGACACTGTGGGTTTTAGTCAGTACGAGTCTGACAGTCCCTCCCGCTCTGCCCTGGGTGGGAGGACTCATTTGATGATTTTACCACGACAAAAAAAAAGAGTATGACCTTCCGCTCCACTCAGGCGGAACCAATATTATTTCACAAAACGAGGACCTCTTTGTGAGGTATACCACGAAGGGCACCCGCTGAAATAGCACCTGAGCTATTCCACGAACGGCACGTATCATTATCTTTTGCAGGTGTCCTTAATGAAAAAGTTTTTCATCTAGCATTTTATTCCATAAAGCACCTATGGGTTAATACGTACTAGTGTTGGGACGTTAATTTTTTTAGAACGTTAAAATAATCGATTAAAACTAATTGGAAGCCTTTCGTGGAATACCTCCTCATTCTCAGCACTTCAACCGTAATTCTAGCGATTACTGCACAAACGAGGAGGTTTTTAACACTTAAAGAGAGAACTAATGACCAAAAACACTCAATAAACAAAGCTCATCCCACTAACACATCAACTAAATCGGACTAGTGATGTGTATCAATGTCAGTAAATTAGTATTTAATAGGTCAGGCCATCAGCGTCACCGGTGTCGGGTGGCGCCACTGGCGACTGTCTGCTGTTAATGTACCATTGTTTTGTATAGCGTATGTGGTGAGCGGTGATAAGGGATGCCTTGGATATTGCCAGAAAAATAATCTTAGGAAATATTAGTAGTTATAAAATAACAAATAGAACCTATTTTTGTCGGTCATTTGCATTACGATTCAGACAACATTATGATTAACACTATAATAAACAAATTCTGTACAGTAGACCCATTTTAAAAATGATTAGATAATTTAAAAATTCAGTAAGTATTTATTTACTTTGACGGGGCCTGTAGAGGGCCAAAGCCTGCCGGGGTCGCGGGACTTACCCATTACCGTGACCCCGGTACGTAAAGGGCTTGTGAAGGACACCGTGGATTTTAGTCAGTACAAGTCTGACAGTCCCTCCCGCCCTGCCCTGGGTGGGAGGACTCATTTGATGATTTTACCACGCAAAAAAAAAAAAAAAGTATTTATTTACTCACTTCGATAAATATTTGAACATCAACTGATTTCGTTCTGAAATCAGTTGATCGTTGTTTTAAATATATTACTATTATTAACTACATAGAGGCTATAGACCATATCTATCACCTGCGTATGTCTACTGGTTGTTAAATTAAAACTAGCAAAAACTCTTACCAATGTTATAGAAAGGTGTGTTTAAATTACAAACGAAAAAAACTAGGTATCTCTTTCTTTCCATCATTAGATCCGAACTTGGATGTCTTGGGACTGCCTTTAAATATATCTTTTCAAACAAAATAAGAATTTCAGTTTCAGCTTGGTTATCATTGTGCCGATTGTTGTAACGGCCAATGGCCTGATGGCCAGGAGCCTCGACAAACATCTGTCGAGGCTCTCGTTGGGTAGTTGGATCAAGGGCCAGATTCAGAAGGCAGTACTCCTCGATACGGCTCGCATTGAGAGGAGGTTCCTGTCTCTGGAGCCCTAACCACCGGTAGCTTGGACCCTGCTCCTACACCGGGGGTTCACCATTTTTATATTTTTAAATGTTTTTTATTGTTTTTATTTAATAAATATTTAATAATTTAATAATATGTTTAAAATGAATAAAAGGAATAAAAAAAATATTTAGAATCGATTAACTAAAACCAACAGTCGAATTGGGAATATCTTCCTTTTTGAATTCGGTTAAAATAACATAAAATACATTCTTTTTTAAAAAAAAAACGTTGCCACACCAGGAATTTCTCCTGAGTCGTGAGTGCGTTTACAAACATATTTAACTACTTGTAGATCAAACAAATATTTGCTCCGTGCGAGAATCGAACCCGCGACACGCAGCGCAGCAGTCCAACCGCAGCCACTGCGCTAACCGTGCCGTCAAGAACATTCTCTTCTCGTTACTTAATTTTCCGTTTTCACAGAAGACTATATTTTACAGTAACTCATATTTAAGTAATAGTTTTAAGCATCAAACTTCGAACATAATTAGAGGAAAACCAATTTTAAATGTTTACTTCCATGAACCGATAATTTTAACAATCTAATTAAGATAACACGACACCATAAAATTACATATTATTTTCCGTATTTTACAATGGCCTTGCAATTTCCATGCCCGCGCCAAAATGTGTCTGGCATGATAACACGTGTAAACCACACTTTATGGCGCAATTATTTGGTTAACATCATCTATGAGCCTTATCTGTGAAACCATCAAACATTTTTCAATATAAATTTATTACTAGAGGCGATGATGAGCGAAAACTCGATGGAATTCCAATAAAGCGGTTCAGTCTAATCGGACGGTTCATTATGAGGTGGCGGCGCTACCCGTACCCGTGCAGTATGGAGCAAGGCGCGGGCTGTACTAGTCGCTTATAGCACACAACCCGCCAAGCGCGCGTTCGAAAATGGAATCGATTCAAAATTAATTTAAAAAAAAACTGAAAACGTTAGAACCTATTTTAGTGATGTGTTTCAAAATTTATTTCAAAAAGTTCCAAAGTGTGATAAAAGTTTTCAAATGAACGTAGTGACGTTTTGTTTTATGTATGATTTATTCAATACATTGGACAAATTTATTTTTGCTCATGGCAATTAAAATGGTGAGTTATATTCATATTTGTACTCAATTTAATTTTACACCATAATTTATTTTCGTTTCTTAATGCGTTATTTAAATAGACTTCTTATCGCCGAATTAAGTGCTTTGTATATTAAATATTAATTACATATGCGCCGCAAACGTTTTCTCATAAAGTAGGACACATTATTCAGTTGTTTATATTCATGTGTATATACCGAAAATAATTATATCGGGCAGAAAAATACTTTATATTAATAACAACAGACCCATAAACAAAATAAATTGAGTTTATGAGATTACTTTAATAAACTCAGATTATATTGCTATAAAAATTCGCATAGTATCTGACATTTATAACATATTCTTGATCTTTTCTACATAAATTAAGGAATCAAGTAGCTCAATCCAACAACATAATCGTAAAAATATAATTAAATTATTTTTAAACAAGTGCTTTTACATTAACTTTTAATGTACCGCGTAGGACCTACTTAATAAAAATGCTATTAAAAAATTAAAAATATCGTTCGGAAACCAATAAACATTTTATGTGTGAACATTTCAATCGCCTATAAAACGCGTACGAAAATCTAGAGCTCAGTTAACACAAACATCAAACACTTTCCCGTTTAGTGCTTATATTGCGGAAGTTTAGAAAAAAAAAACTTGTTTATAAAAGCAGCTTTAATATTTTTCAATAGATACTGGCTGCTTTTCTTAATTTTACTGTGTGTAATCAAATGTATATATTTTATTCTGTAAGAACTTATACAACTCAAAAACATACTGCATAAAGTAATTGCAATTACCAATTATTGTTAAAAGCCATTATTTTTATGCACCAAGCAAATTATTTCCTTTAGTAATATAATTATTTCTACAACAAATGGCAATAAACAAGAATGTTTTAATGTAAATAGTCACACGACACGACATAAATTCACGTTACTTTATGTTATTTTACGCCAAGAAAATTATTAAGAAAAGCGCCATTTATTTACAATAAATTCTATTTCTTGCCTTAGTTTAACAGTAGTTTTACGCGTGCAAGCAAAGGTCAATGTATCGACACTCATTGTTGTGCTCATGGAAGAACGCGATAACTCTGAAACGTGGTTCTCATTAAAACAATTATTAATCGACTAGTTGAGAGAAACGATTTAGTGACATCTGAACAGCACTAGCAGCAAATTTAAAAAAAAAAAATGATGTCACCATCTTCGAATTATGAACCTTCTTTTCGTGGTTGACACTGACGTTTCTTCGTTGGCGGGAAACGAAAGTGACGATTTTTTTTGTAAAAAAACGCTATTATTATGCTTTGCTTCTGTAAGCAGTTAAAGTTTGCTTTTAACTTACTAGGAAATGAAAAGCTAACGATCCAGTTCATGAAGTCGAGATCGAACTAGAAATGGGTCGATATACTTCAGAAAATGGGATAACATCGTATCATTTTATTACTTTGACGTCATCATGAAAAACTATCTAGTGCTTACCATACACTTCCTGGTCGAACATATCCATTTAAAGATTGGTAGGAATTTCCGATTAAAAATAAATAGTTTCTGCTCGACTTCGTTCCCGCAAAGTTTGGCTCCCCAACATATTGCGCTGCATCCCATCGCCCACCCACGCTATTACTTTTTCCAACTTGCAAAAACTATCCCCATCAATACAAGCCCCCGGGTCGACGGCGCGTTGTGTTCCACGCGCGCCTCAAAGAGTGTCAGCATAGTGACGGGGCCTGTAGAGGGCCAAAGCCTGCCGGGGTCGCGGGACTAACGGATTACCATGACCCCGGTACGTAAAGGGCTATTGAAGAACACCGTGGATTTTAGTCAGTACAAGTCTGACAGTCCCTTGGGTAGGAGGACTCATTTGATGATTTTACCACGATAAAAAAAAACCAATACAAGCCACCGCACCTTAGGTGCTCAAATGAGAATAAAATAGTTGCTCTAAATACATAGGTGCCTTAAAATCGTTACTTAAACGGGGAATGCCTCAAAAACAAGAGTTGGTTCATGGTTTTTGTATAAAAAGATTGTCAGTTGCATTACCCTGAGTATGATGACCACATCGGCGATTGCATTTTTTTTTTCTGCGAATAGACTGAAGGACTCGGCTTTAGATAGATAATATTTAGGTTACTTGATAGTCTGTTTTTTTATAACTGAATACACCTTTTTTTTATCTTGGTAAAATCATCAAATGACTGTCAGACTTGACTGACTAAAATCCACGGTGTCCTTCAATAGCCCTTTACGTACCGGGGTTACGGTAATTTGTGAGTCCGGCAACCCCGGCAGGCTTTGGCCCTCTACAGTCCTCGTCACTATGCTGACACTCCTTGAGGCGCGCGTGGAACACAACGCGCCGTCGACCCGGGCATGGTCCATGGTCGGACAGTGAGTCGCCCATTAATCGCCGCCCGCATGCCCTATACCTAATGTAAAAGTAACGAGTGAAAAATCTTTAACCGTCTTACTACAAAGAAGTTAAACATTGGTTGAACACTTGTCTAAAAAAAGTTGACGTTGATGTAATGTTTTGCAGTTACACTTTTTTTAGACAGGTGTTTTCTTTTTGTGACAGCAAAAGTAAAAGAACCTCTTAAATGTAATGTTTTTTTAAAAACATTTTTACTCTTCGAAATCTTAAGATGTTTTCGATCTATTTCCTAGTGCGTACAAATGAACCTTCACACAAGTCCCAGAGGTCGCGGCGTATGAATGACGTGGTCCAGTAAAATCTGGTCTGAACTACAACTGATTAGAGCCACAGTGTATACTCGTTGTTGCGAAGTCACTAAGCCAATGCCATTGTCACAGACATCGCTTGTGGGTGACCTATCTTAGAACTAAGTACGCAAGTTAACATCATCATCTGCCTAGCCTTTTCGCAACTATATTTGGGTCGGTTTCCAGTCGAACCAGATGCAGCTGAATATCAGTATTTTACATGGAACGACTGCCTATCGGACCTCTACAACTCAGTAACTGGGTAATACGATACCCCATGTACAGACTTTTAGAGCTTCTTACTAACAGTAATGTAGATTGGGATATTGTGGGCAGTGGGTTATCTTCTTCAAACAAAATTCTTTTAAATTTTCAAGTGATTTTTTATTATATATACTTACTACAAAACTATTTTAAATGTCGTCTTTTAGACGTCCACTCCGTTCGCTCTCTTCTCAAAAAACCCCCTATCATCCTTCCGTTCTTTGTTCATTCATTTCATTCTTTCCTTTCACTCATTCGTCTGCGTTCCACACTCGTAAAAAGTATTTTGCACCAATCCTACAGTGACGACTGTCAAAGATCTACAAATGACAGCAGAGACCACCGGCTTTACGTATTACCACAGACCAACCTCTGCAAGCGCGACTTAACCCGGAAGATCAGCCTGTGCGGCTGTAATTATTTTGCCACGAGCTCATAGCTAACTAGGTAACAATCGATTGTTAATATAATAATAGCATGACTTATTTAGCCTTTAGTGTTCCCACGCCTGGGACACTAAGACCTCTCTATGGTAAGGATTAAGCTGTAATCTACCCAGGGCCAGTGTCGGTAGGAAGAAGTCTCACGTCTTTGTTGTTTTGGTACTCGTAACTCCATAGAATTTACTATTTTTTGCTTAAAAACAGGAGTAGTGAGGCTTTATCACGACTTTTCACGTTTTTGTGACGTGAATTACACGGGAACTTTGACGTTAATTTCTTGGAAAAAATTAGTTCCTTCCAAGTGAGAATCTTATGCCAAAAGTCTCAGCTTAGTTTAAAATTAGCGTGTTTTTTGTATCGATATTTAAATACCAATAATGGGTATTTTAACTGCAGTGTTTTCCTTCCTCATTCCCAACATTTTATGGCGGTCCCATTAAATGGGTCACAAATTAGACCCATTTATTTTAGGGAAACGTTTTTTACAAACCTAATACCCACCATTTAAAGTATAGCACGAAAGGAAGAAGGGCTTATACTTAGCAGTAGGTTGAACAAGAGTCAATGATTATGATGATACTCACCCAATATACAACCAAGCTTTCGAGCCTAACTTATACCTTACAGCTCTCAAGATCAATGTAGCAAATTACCCAGTGATTCCGCTTTAGAAGGAATGTAGCCACATCCACAATGCGTACAAAACGCTCCAAATACGAAACTCCATTACAACTACTGATCCCGTTTTACAACAAAACAAGCTTAAACTCTAAG
Organism: Agrotis puta; assembly: GCA_943136025.2. Taxonomy (NCBI): domain Eukaryota; kingdom Metazoa; phylum Arthropoda; class Insecta; order Lepidoptera; family Noctuidae; genus Agrotis; species Agrotis puta. The sequence goes on from OW964182.2 coordinate 1,501,349, forward strand.
CTGACCACACCACGACCACACGCCAAGTCTGATCCATCCACACTATAGAATTGCGTACCACACCACCAACGCAATCGTACACAATCGGTTGATTCCGTACGGAATTCTGCTCATCCTATTACTAAGCCCACACGACAATAAATGGAGATATGCGGTCACACCCGATACATTGCGAATGTATGGCCGTGACCGTGTAAAAAGGCTTAACTGTTTGGCTGGGACCGAAGCTTAGGATTATGGAAACGAAGACTCAAGGCGCCAAGAAGGTATTGGTTTACATTTCGGGTCATCGCGATAAAACTGATTGGTATTTTTTTTTATCGTGTTAAATCATCAAATGAGTCCTCCCACCCCTACTGTCAGACTTGACTGACTAAAATCCATGGTGTCCTTCAATAGTCCTTTACGTACCGGGGTCACGGTAATTCGTAAGTCCCGCGTCCCCGGTAGGCTTTGGCCCTCTACAAGCCCCATCACTATGCTGACACTCTTTGAGGTGCGCGTGGAACACAACGCGCCGTCGACCCGGGCATGGTCCATGGTGGGACAGCGAGTTGCCCGTTACTCGCCGCCCGCAAAAACTGATTGGTATTACGGAAATAATTTATGTTCTGCAGTTTAATCGATTGGGAATTTCACGCACCTCCCTGTTCGATGATGTCCACAATCCGATAGCAGTCCTTTCGACAAATATGTTTGTTCTAACCATTGCATAATGACTCATAGTTCATCGAGACTCAAAGAGCTGTAAGCAAGCTGACGGGACCCTCCTGTGAAGGCCAAAGCCTGCCGGGGTCGCGGGACTGTCTTAACAGGTAACTGTGACCCCGGAACGTAAAAGGCTATTGAAGGACACCGTGGAATTTAGTCAGTGCGAGACTGACAATACATCGCGTCCCTCCCGCCCTGGGTAAAAAAAGGATGATCATTTAGCATCACTTCATTAGAGTCTGACGTTAGTTAATTCTAGACGTAAGCCTTGAAGTACATATAGATCTATTTATACCTAAATAAGTCGCCTTTGTACTTTTAAGTTTTGATATCTCCTTTATTTTATATTGTGTGTACATAAATGATTAAATAAATAAAAAATAAATAAGTCGGTCCACTGCTTAACTCATTCATCGATTTTATCAGACTGGTCCGATCTATCCAACTTGTGGAAAGTCTTCCACAAGCTTACATCTTCAGTACGAGTAACATAGTCACCACTCTAGAACAGTTCGCGGACTATATCAGCAAACCATTTTGCGAGCAAACCCCTTAAAGATAAAGGATATCTACATGAAAATAAAACATGACATTTCACTATAAAATCCCAAGATAGACAATCTTTCACCCCGTCAGCATTTCTGGCATTTTCCACAAATAAACGTGTCTACAATTATTTACGGCTAAATAAAGTTACAACTATAAGACGGTCGGAGAGATAACAAACTAATTTGTGAATTAAAATATTTGTGATATGGACCTGTATCTTCTTTTATAGACTGATTATCTTTGGACACACCCACTGAAGGTACTATTAAAATACGTCCGACTATAAAGAAGATAACTTTTTATGTGGCGCCTTTGGAAAATTCTGATGTTGTAAATGTAATAGGTAATTATGCAAAAGGGTTTTCAGAGCAAACTATGATACTTAGTTAAAATTATAGTGCTGCACATTTTTTTTTTTAGCTTTTTTAAATGTCATGCATGTGTACCTTTAAAACAGTTGTTTTAAACAATATTATTGACTCATAAAGGTTTTTTTTTAAGATGAGCCTAATATATCTGGGATAAATCAAAATGTTATAGGATTTTCAATGTAGTATGTAGTTCTGATTTAACCAAATGATTGCTGTAAAAAAATGGATTAACCCTTTACTTATCCAATTAAAACTAGTAAAGTTAACTATTAGATACGTGAGCTACGTGATACCCCGATCGAACAAGTTAAAATGAAATACATAATATGGACTCAATATTATGCTCGATGTCATTAAGAAATTGTATTTTTATGAGACTAACGGAACCTTCAGCAAGTAAAATTCAGGATTAAGTTTCGCACCTTCACCTCCACGCAACCAATAGAAGTTTAAAGTTGCGAGTTACGGATTTTACTAAATTCTATTTTGATGAAAATTGAAAAAAGAACTCAATTTCTAAAAGACAGGTTAAAAAGACGTATCTCCATTCCTCGATATTTTAGGGACATGACTAGAGCATTATTTCGCCACAATGCAGTAATGGAAGCGTGCGAGCCTGTCTCAAGTATAGACGTGCTAATTTATATAGCCAGCAATCCTTTTCAATTTAAATTGATTTATGTGACGTTACAATCTTGTCGGATTAAAGCGGGTAGCTTTGTGTAGATTATGCAGCTGGTGTTAACTTCGCAGTTTTTTTTTTAATGAATTCCTTGCTAAACTATGATAAATGGGCTTGAGCTGCGAAATGTCACGTTAACTGAGAATAATAAATTGGTTTAAGAGGTTTACTAACCTCTTTACTAAGCTTTGTCTAAGGTCAATTTTTAAACATGGTCATTCTTTTTTTTATGAGTTGCCAGATACTTAGACACTAACTTTTTAACTACCGGCCGGTATGGTATGTCTTTCTGTCACATGGTATACTATATCTTTTGAACTATCATAGATAGTCACTAGAAAATTTCACAGAGTACGTTTTAACCTATGTAACACCAAATAATAAATAAGAAGAAAAAACAGAGAAAAAAAATAGTGGTATGCACTAGATTACTTTATTGTAACGGGAATGCATTTACAAACATTCAAACTTACATACATATTCAAACTTAATAATAGCAATACGGTGTTACGTGTAGGACACCGAATCGGTGAAGTTTCTTTTGCAGCCTTTTTCAGTAAAAAAAAAATATTACACAGTATATTATATTCTGTACATCGGTTATTACCCTAGGCTCAAATGTTTAGGTATTCATTAAATAATACTAAACATTTTTATTACTTCTAATCTGCTAAAGAATTTTTGAGATTAAAAAAGTATATTAGTCATTTAAACCTAAGTATACAAATATTATGATAATAAAATAATGTTTGTCTAGGAAATAAATACCAAAAATACGATAAGTTACAATAAATAACAAATCAGGTGATGTTTTATTTTAATAATCGCACAGTAAACTAAATAACCGATAAAATTGTGATATTTTGGTATTTCCCTACTATTATAAATGTTTATCATATTACTTACAATGTTCATTTATACTGTTATATACTCGTATTTGTAGTTATCTAAATTGGGGAAGCAACTTAAATATTTTTATGGAAACTATTTAATTTCTTGGAACGTAAAACTGAATATAAATATTTTATCATTAATAAAGATTAATAATGAACAGAAAAATCCAAAACGTAACACGGGAATTTCTTTTTCTATTTTACTGCAATTCATCATGAACTATAAAACAAAGCAACTTCATGTAAAAAACAAATTTAATAGACACTATAGACGGAAGTAAACTGTCTGTAGGGTACAGTGTATAAAACTGGGCGCAAGGTATGATGACAAATCACACATATAAGGCAAACTTAACATAATACTAACGTAGCGCAAATGCCAACAGGGAGCCATTTGTTAATAGTCGCTTGCAAATGACGTCCTCATGGCGCTTGCGCTACGTTAGTGCTAAGTGTAAGCTACGGTAATGTCTAGTCTGCGAGTATTGCTGGAAATCAATACTATATTATTATAAAACAGTTTGTTTGGTTGAACGCGCTAATCTCAGGAACTGCTGGTTCAAATTTGAAAATTCATTTTTTTGGATAATACATTAATCGAGGAAGGCTAAATAGCTTCAACGCTACAACGAATAGGAGAACAAGCAACGTGAAGGAAACCACGGGGTACAGCTAGTTAATAATATAAATATATCGTTTGTCATCATCGATTGGATCTATGTCTGTAACCAATCAACGACCGAATATGCCTATCCGAGTCTTTAACATGTCCAATCAGAAGCCGTCTTCAAAAAGAGAGGAACTGGATTTAAATTAAGATTGATATTTAATTTCGGGCGTTGGTGTACTGGTGGCCTACCATAACGTCTCAAAGCCAGAGTAGTTCCACTGTGGGAACGAGATGGCGCTAGACAACTTGTATAGCTCTGTCTCTTTCCACAGTGGAACTACTCTCGCTATTAGACGTCATGGTAGGTGCTTTGTCACTTGTTAAAACCCCGTGTTCAAAGATCAAGTACCTAGTCGTTTGAATTATTTTCAGTCAGACAGTAAATCTGAAAAATATTCGAAACATTGTTACTACCTAACCTGCCTAAATTGTCTTTTTTCATCACCCTTGTCTAATGGTTACTCATCCTCATGATTAAAACAATTTTCAACAATAGGTGAATAATTAAAAATAAATGACTAAAACAATCGCTTAGTCATCCATTGAAATTTGAAGCATTCGTGATTTAATCAGTATTAGGTGTTTAATTAAAGAAATAGAACGTAATAGACGTTCAAATCGTCAAGTGTAACGTATACGATAGGTTTGAACTTCATACCAAAGAGCTATGACCTGCCTACCTCTTTTTTCCGACTTTCAAATTAACCAGATTCAGCTGCATATTACAATTTTACATGGAACTCCCTATCTACCCTCAATTTCTTCTGATCTGAACTAAAATTCGGCGTCTTGGTAACACGATGTCCCTTGGCAATACTGGTCATAACTTTCGGACTTACCCATAAATGTTGTACTAAAGCTGAGAAGATATTCTCAGAGACTCTAGTATAAAATTTCTTAATTTATTTCCGTATTGAAGTATTTACAGCGTTTATTGTGCGGAAAATGAAAAAGCGTCTCTATTCTACGAAGTAGGAACTTTCATCAAAACGTCAAATTCTTCGTTTACTTTAGGAAAAAGTCATGCCAGTGCCTCGTTTGACTACGCCAAGGTGTCGCGACTCCTGCTGGGGTCGCGGGACCAAGGGATTACCGTGACCCCGGTACGTAAAGGGCTAGTGAAGGACACCGTGGATTTTAGTCAGTACAAGTCTGACAGTCCCTCCCGCCCTGCCCTGGGTGGGAGGACTCATTTGATGATTTTACCACGATAAAAAAAAAAAGGTGTCGCGACTGACGTCTGCAAAGAAAATAATTAACAGCGGCGTAACTTGTAACGTAAAGGAAACTTTTGACAAAAGCGCGTAAACTGCTAACTTCGGACTTCATTCTGACATCTGTCAATGTACAAATAGCAGCCGGGAACAACATAGACAAACATAATAATCACAAAATCATAAAATAGCCGTAACCGATCCCGGATCAGATTAAAGACATTGCTTTAATTACTATGTCTGGAAAGCTGATTGGATATTACGTTAATTGTCATAACTTCACAGGCGCAGACACGTTGCTGCAATAGTTCACGAAATCACGACCTAACCGGCTGTAGCCTTAGGCAGCGGTCACACCGATGACGAATGGACTTGAGTCAAAAATATGTTTTAAGTCCATTCATTCATTTCGCAGGCCTGTTGGTCTAGTGGTTAGTGACCCTGACTGCTATGCCGGAGGTCGTGGGTTCGATTCCCACCCAGGACAAATGTTTGTGTGATGAGCACGATCATTTGTTCTGTGTCTGGGTGTAATTTATCTATAATATGTATGTATTTAGAAATATATAAGTATGTTTATCAGTTGTCCAGTACCCATAACACAAGCTCTGCTTAGCTTGGGACTAGATGGCGTTGTGTGATAGTTGTGGAATATTTATTATTTATTTAGTAAAAACGAAAGAGGCGTGAATCGTCTAGTTACATACTGAAGCGTTGGATTCTTCATGTTTTTGAGTGGTCATAAACTGCGTAATGCACATGCAAGCAACTTGCATAGACTTGCATGCCATTTGACACTTGCAATGATGATGAATTTGCAAGCCATTACAACATTTCAACTTTTGATTGGTGAAAAACACAAGTAAACTAATGGTATTTCTTTTATTCTAGTTACTATAATTATGTAGTTACTTCGAATACGTACAAGAAAATAAAAGTTACTGATTTAAGTAGTATAAAGAGGGGGTAGCATATTTATCATAGTTTATTTGTAAGCCCTGTTGTATCTCTGTAATATGTTACTGTTTGTTTTTCCTTAATAAATAAATAAATAAATAAAAAAATAAAAGCTGGTATAAATAAGTAAATGTATTCACTTCCTTAACTGGCGCTTGTCTCAAACTTATCAAAGCATAGGAAAAGCCGCAATCCAATATAATTCTAATAGGCAGCGTAAAATCAGTAATAAAACGAATTACAGTAAAGTTGTTGTCTGACATGTGGCCACTTGATAACTTTATTGAACGAAAACTAGAGCTTATACAACTGGTTTAGTTTCCTTCTTTATCGGGTCACACGATTTATAATTAAATTTGTTGTAATAACTTTTATTGGATACCTATTAGCGAGTCTTTATATGTAAAATTACAAGGATTTCTTGTTCTCCTTGCGACAGAACAGTACCACGTCATTGAAAAATCTGTTTAAATCTTAAGTTTTAATGCCAAAAATATAATCGGTCTTAATTTTGGCCTCTGCATCATTGATGATGCTCTTTCTATGAAAGAATTTCTTAATTATTAGGATCGCTAAATTTTGAGATAATTATCATAAAAAATATCATATGAATTCGAGAGCGTTCATTATTATGAATCAATTACAAGCTTAAAAATGCGGTCTCCAGATTGCATGAGATGGATTTAGATTGTAGATTGCTTATTCTGGTATTTCAAGCATCTTCATCATCTCTGGCATTGCAAGAAACTTGATCATCTTAGCTAACCTTTTTTTGTATCGTGGTAAAATCTTCGAATGAGTCCTCCCACCCAGGGCAGAGCGGAAGGGACTGTCAGACTCGTACTGACTAAAATCCACGGTGTCCTTCAATAGCCCTTTACGTTCCGGGGTCACGGTAATTCGTGAGTCCCGCGACCCCGCCAAGCTTTGGCCCTCTACAGGGGGGACCCGTCATGATGCTGACACTCCTTGTGGCGCGCGTGGAACACAACACGTCGTCGACCCGGGCATGGTCCATGGTCGATCTTAGCTAACCTAACCTAACTAAATACTCCTCTGTTATATTTTTTTCTACCTTTGTTTTTGTTCCATTTTCAAATCACCAGAAACAAGTGGTCCAAAAAAAAACAACGTATTCCCGCGGGTGGCGGTTATCTCCAACATGAATGATAGTATTTACACAAACCTTTGACCAAATATGCACCAAATCAAAGGGTTCCGTGTTGGCCTAATATTTGTAGGAAAGTTGACCAAACTTTGTATGTAGAACATATTGTTGGACACCTTCAGGCCCATTTCCTGTTTGTTTTCGATAAGGGCCCGTGTAAATAATGTGTGGACATGGCGTACCGTATGTTTTGGAATTTTTACTTTCGTTTCCTTGCTTACTGTCAACACTTGTTGGACTGTTCATCTTGATAAGCCAAGTATGTCTTCGACAATTTTTGCGTCGACATTCGTCAGACTATTAGGAATTTCAAACAAATAAAGAGTAGTACATCGTCGTCGCATTGTCTGTCCAACCATTTTCTTATCGTGTCAAGTTATTTTACTTTCTTCCTGTTAACTCATTCGTTTCTATTTCTGTTATCGATACTTCAAGACAATTAAAATTTGTCTCTTCTAAATCTTACGTATTATACAATTATGCAATATTTTCTGTTACTGTTTCTTTGGAATCAGCCTTAGTTATTTCAGTAAATTCTAAAGCACATAGAGCTAACTTTATAAGTTCAAAGTCTATATTTGCAGTTCCAGTACTTTGTATATTTTTAAACATTAACACTTCACCAGGTACAACCTAAATAACTTCACGGATTTGGCCAAAGACGTTTTAGTTTCTAAAACGTATTCACGCTTTGCAAACTGAAATGTTAACTAAACTATTGAGTTATATGCATTTTTGGAAATCCAATATGGCGACAAACAAACTTACTACCTTGAAAGTCGATTAGGAATATTTAACACAGTAGACATTTTGGTGTTAAATGAAATTAATTGTTTCCTTACTCCCTGGCTTAATAGTAGATATCTAGATAATTATTCTATATTGTTGGGTGATAAATTTATTTTATTAAGACCGGAATTAAACAACTCATTAAAAGGTGTGGATAATAAATTTAAAAGACAGAATACTGCTGCAAAACTGTTAAGAAGCCTGTAAAGTTCACTAAACCACGTCTTATCGATAAAAAAAAACACGTCTTATGGCCTTATTCTGAATCTTAGTTTCCTCAAATACAGTCCCAAATATTTTGTTCACTGATTCATATTTAGTAAAACAATCTCCTTTATTCTTTAGCCCAGCTTTATTCCTCCAAGGACTGGATCTGTCATACTTGATGCGACATTTCCCTTTATCTTCCTTCGCAAATAACATTATACCGTTAAAAAGGATTAAATCACTGAAGGAGCTTAAGTCCGTCCTGTCACGGTATCAGGCTGATTGTTTGACACTTAATTCTCCACGGCCTTCCATCTTATTCGCAGGATTATTAACTTTGCGGTTGACATGCGCTTGTGACATTTCTTTATCCTGTGGCAATTGAAAAGGGTCTGCTTATTTCGGGTGTGATTAGTTTGAATGGACGAGGGAAATTGTTTTGGCTTTCAGTTTTGGTGATTCACATCTTTAGAGTATTTTAAATTAAGCTGAGATTTCAGTTCCGATTTGCCTTACAATAATATGCGTGTGTAAGAAGTATGTCACATTGACATCGAGTTATCAGTGTGTGCGTGTTCCTCAAAGTGCACACTAGGTGTGCATTTTTCTTAATGCTCTTAAAATGTCTGACCGTTGAAATATTAAAAACTTCATTAGTTTTCTATTCACTTTCTAAATCTTTTTTTTTTACTATCACTAAAGGCATCATAACACAGACTATAAACAAACCATTGGAACTCACTAGCGCCAATTACACAAATCATCCGATAATCGAGTTGCATTCGAGTGCAATCGGCATCGATAAAGACGTATCGATACAATCGATTAAGCGTGGGCTGTCGGTGACATCGGCTCCATCACGATTGCTTTATTTATTGCCTGTTTATATCATGTTATTGCTTTGTTGATCTTGTGTTAAGGGTCCCCATTCATTGTTTTAGTACAGTTTTGTCTTCATAAAAATGTAGGGTTCGTGCCTGCGTAAAGTTTTATAGCTCATTGAATGTTGTTTGGATCTAACTGAGTCGTTTCTTGTCTTTTACTTGGCTTGAATCGATATTGTACAACCCACAATGCTTATACCATTTTCGATATCCGGTAAAATAGTTGTATTGATTATAGGTCTGATAACGTCAAATATATTTCTATTTGCTTGTATCGTTGGTGAAATATGAAAAATTCTTTAAGAAGATCAAGGTCCTTTCCATACAATTATTGTTCCTATTACTTTTCGCAACTTCATATCAGCTTTATGGCGCAAGTTGTAATCTCAACTTTAGACTTAAATCTTCCTTGTAACGTTTAACTGTCATATTTCCAGCATCGATACGTTACATACTATGATTTAGCAACATTATCCATTAACATGGTCCCCAACAAAACATAAATCCTAATCCCGTCCAACAAATTCATTTAACAGATTTTCTTCTTTATTACCATAAGTATTCTCATTACGTATTCAGCCATATTCATTTGATTGTATTACACGTCCCTTGCTCAATAGGCTTGCATACTTGAGGATCTCGTCCTTCAGCGACGTCGCTTCTCACGTTCACAACTCAAAAGGATTATTTCCGAATCGGAATGCCTTTAATTCTAATGGAGTGCGAAGCGTGTGTTCTGAGCCCCGTGTTGTTCAGGGGTGGCAAGGTACATGGAAATTTAGAACTGACATAAATGTGGCTGAATGTTGGAAATTAATGACGTTGTTTATCGTTAGATGATGTCGTTAAAGTATTTCGGTTTGTTAGAAGTGTCGAGAGCAATGATGGTAATGTTGTGAATAATGATGATTGTAATTTTACTTATTTACGTGAATTGTTAATTGAATAAATAGTTCTGTAAATACTGTTATGTTACTGCGGAGATTACATTAAATTTTTGGTGAGAAGAAAACTCAAATCACGTTTTACTAAACGGAAACTTAGCTGGGCTTAGTTTGATTAGTAGAGGAAATATTGTATGTTGACTGTCACTTAGCGGTAGCAACTTTGGTGTTTTATGCCAATGTCACAATAAATCGCCACAGGAAAACTGGCAGACCATAAAAAACATGATATATTGTTTGAAAATGAAAAAGCTAAACAACGAACAACGAAAGCAAACTCTAAGACGATGTGATGTGGTTGGTGAGCCACAAAGTAAAAGAAAAGAGTAACAAAAGTTCACATAAAACACACTAAATTTCTCAGCTCACAATAGCATCGAACAGTAGAAATTTCCATACGTGCCAACCTTACAGCATCCGCACTCGACTCTCAAGATACGCTAAAAGCCGCAGCGGCGTGCACTAGAAGATAACGATATATTAAATACACATTTATTCCTCCAGTGTCAAACCTATCAAGATTTATTACCGGCCATTTTTAATTTTTCATTATTCAGCTCCAGTTCGGCTTGTTTGGCTTCGGTTTTGAAATCTTAATGTGGTGCGCGGAAGGCGTGGATAGAAATAGGAGAAGTCGATTTGTTTCTATAGCAACTGTGCTTATTGAAATAATTTCTGTTATTTTTATTTCTTCTAGTCTTTTTGTTGTTTCTGTTAGTTTCAATCGTGCGTTCAAAATGTAGTTTCTCTCTTAAGGAACCTGCGTACAGTTTCAGAATATTTCAAGAAGCGTCACAACACGACGAACAGTCTGATACTTTCACCTTGCCATCGTCGTGAGCCATATTTTACTGGACATCCCATTTCGGTTTCCAAATACATAAAGACTCCCACAGTGGTAGACGTCCATGGTGACAGACCTCGGCAAAAGATCTCCGGCCACCGTACACGCGGGCTTGCGGGAAGCAATAACTCGCTGTCCGACCATGGACCATGCCCGGGTCGACGGCGCGTTGTTTTCTAAGCGCGCCTCAAAGAGTGTCAGCAAAAATGACGGGGCCCTCCTCTAGAGGGCCAAAGCCTGTCGGGGTCGCGGGACTTATGATTTACCGTGGCCCCGGTACGTAAAGGGATATTGAAGGACACCGTGGATTTTAGTCAGTACGAGTCTGACAGTCCCTCCCGCTCTGCCCTGGGTGGGAGGACTCATGAAAAAAAAACCTAAAGACACACTTTTAAACGATAATAATTTGAAGTTATCAATCACGTTTTATTTAACGCAAGATTAAGTTAAATGAAGTAAATGTTTTCGCTATGATGATCTGATGTTCAACGAAAGGGTAAATTGAATTATGCGTAGTTTTTTTTTTAAACAGCGTGTGAACATGATAACAAAAAAGTTATCGAAAAAAATTCGAAGTTTTTACTAAAACACGAAATGGGTTATCTCAGAGATCATACATATACCATTGAAGAATTAAGCAATGCTATCGATATTGTTACCTTACAAATAATGTAACATACTCATAGAAACTGAAGCTCCTCTGAATTCAATTACAAAAGAAAATGAACCACTTTCTATAGCAACAGGCATATTATAATCTGTCGAAAACGAAAAACTCAATCTATGTCATTAAGCAATTACAAAGTTCAATAGTACTTAACCCTTCAAACAGTTACACCAATTATCACATAAAAGAAATGACTTCTTCATCGAATCAACTATCGAACACAATAGCCTAATAAACATAGGTATCGAGAAACCCGTCTGGTGACGTCATTCGACACAACAATAACATCATCAATCTACAGAAACAATCGATTGTCACCGATCGCGTTCGATACTCGTACGTATCGATTACGAACAATCGTTTTAAATTGTTCTATGAGCGGCAAATTAGTCAGATAATCCTCGATTTATGCTGTCTGTGGGCTGACAATTTGACAGATGTAATTGAAAACACACGTCGAGCGCCGTTCTGCCACAGGGTTATGCCTTTGCCCTTTTAGTTTCCAAATGAAAACATGATGTATCAAATCAAATATTTTGATTGTTCGCCCACCCATTATTAAAATTATTCATATCCTATTTTCATGCAAATATTTCGTTAATGAAAGAATTATTATTATCTGCGTTCTCAGTACTTATATCTTCTTCATTGTAGAGGTCAAATAAGACAGGATTATTAATTTCTTAAGCCTTTACAGTAGGGAATAAATTATGATGTTCAAGATTGTATATAATATATTCTCCTAATACATAATGTTTGCCCACTTCTACCCACTTGTAGGTAATATTAAACCTTTCGGCCACGCCTAGTCCTTAAAACTTCTATATGTCCTTAACAAATCACGCAAACGAATTTATATGCTATTCGTAAATATTTAGAAGCTTAAATTGTGCAGCAGTAATATTATGGTGTATTTTGTGGTTGAAGGAGTTCCCATGGCTGAGATTCGGATCAAGTCTTTAAGTCCATTAATTATATTGTTTGACAATCTCTTATGGACACATTATAGTTTATTGTTATTGTAATTAGAAACCCATTTGTGGGCGCAATGGGCGCCACTGCCACCGTGCCACTAGCTGATGTCATAGAAAATTTATTAAACTAACTGTTGCCTTCGGTTTTGTCTGCGTTCATTTTGTATTTAGTTATCTTTATACAGTCAAAAGTGCAACAAAGTTCGTTCTATAGAATCTCAGACGAAAGTAAGCGTTTTTCGGTACCTGGTGATCTATTTATAGGCTTATTATTGTCAAATTGTATCTTGATCAGTTCAAGAATTCGCTTAACGATAACGAACACACAGACAGGAGCTACTTTCACATTATAACGTACAGTTGAGTGATTGTCGCGTGTAATTGTTCCGTGTAAATCCTTGAGCTAGGATTAAAGTTACTGGTAACCAAATATACCTGTGTTCAAAGCTTTCTGACAGTTTCCATTGTAGACTAAAGTTCACAAAGCCATAACAATGAGACCCCAGTCTGAATCATTGACAAAAGTTGTCAAATCAGTGTCCAAATTATTTAGATAAGTGGTTTTGTTACCGCATTATAATCATGAATTGGTTTAATTGTAACGTAATCCGTCTCCAAAAGAGGTATCCAGCCTTTGGTTTAATTTAATTTATTCCTTAAATAAGAAGATTTAAGTGAAATATGAAAGAAATAACTTCACCAAATATCACATAAACAGAAAATCCATGTTCCACTTTTAAATTCTACGGATATTTCCATGTTTTTTTTTTTCTTCTAAGATCACTAAAGTCACAGATGATACAAAAATAACTATTTTCACATTATTTGATCTCAATGCAATAAAAACTAATCCAATTACAATAAAGTCATCAATTACAACTACACCTACATGAAGTGCCATAGAAAATGTCACAAAATAATGGACATTACTATATTCTACATCCACACTATAACTTATTTCAATGTATGTGATAAACAAATGAGAATTTTATTACTAGTAACATCATCTATTGGAGTGCATAAAATCTTTAGTGTCTTCTTTTTGCTGTTCAGTTAAACAAATTCCATCTTTATTTTAAAGTCTTTAGATTCATGTGCATGTTTTGTGTTAAGTTGGTAATTTTCTTTCCCATTGATTATATTGACTTTAATAGCGTGTTTATTGTCAATTAACCCTAACCTTAAAGCAATAAGTTTTAAGTCCAATATTGCCTGTTATCTGTCTATGTAGGTGTTCGTTTGTGCAACCTTTTATTGGTTTTCAAGTGCATTGAAAGCTGGATTTGTTACCGGTTGTTCTCGGCAACCTAACACATCGGATTTTGATCGATTTACTAATCTGGCCCAGTTCTGGTGCTTACTACTGATGAGTAGCTTTAAGAGTAATGTGAAATTGAAAGTGTTAAACCTTGTTCTTTAAACTACAATGTTAATTTAGTTTTTGGGATACGTTTTGAAAACGCTTATTTTGTACGTGGTTCGACACACACTTGGCTACTTTCTTCTGTAATATACTTCTATTTCTCAGCTTTAGCCTAGAGACATGATTTTATCATAAATTAGACTTCAAATAACAGAGATGCAATGCAATTCTTCAGATATACTTTGTTTTTTTTTTATGAAATTATGTGTATTATTAAATTTTAATATAGCATCTTATACATGGTCATCGAAACCAAATCCTCATTTCACAGCCAATTTAAATAAAGCAATATACAGAATGACTATGTAAACTTCCGGTCCACTAAGTGCTGGTAAATATTCTAATTTTTTGATCCAAATTCCGACACAATTAACTAATACAATTTATAACAGTGGAGACACAGTTCCGAATAATCTAAACAAATCTATGCTCTAAATTAGTGATTTCCATATTTACGACGCACAAAAACATGGAATTCGAATAATTAACTTGATTTCTATAATCAATAAATTAAGTTAATCCCGCTTTCTGCTAATTACGAAGTATATCATCCTCATGACAAACGTTATGCCTATTATTATTTGAATTTATACTCTATCTTTTAGGAAATAGAGTAGATTTTATGTCTTCAAGAACATTTTGATCTCTTTCGTCATAATGTCAAATGTTTTGTTGTTTCGTTAATGATTTCTTAGAATTATTGGTAATCGAGATTCATTAAATATTTTTGAAATACACATCTACAAATACATAAATTATATGTTCTTCCTGTTTTACCATTTTCGTCTAACAGTAACCATTTTGAAAAGCCCAGGAGACCCTTGAGGTACCCCAATGCTAAACCAAGTCAGAATCTTTCCCTGATTCAAAGCTGTATTGTGCTGTGTTCTGCGTTTTCATTTGCCTCACCTGTAAACAGATGAAGTTCTGTCAATAAAATAGTACGACAGAACAGATGTTCTGTCTACATTAACAAGTTAATCAAATGCGATTTCTATGAACGATTGAGTTATTATGCATATGATTGGCAATAGTTTTTATAGCTCAAGAAATAATATCACTCTGTTGACCAATAAATCTGTCTACAGATCTAATAATTACTAATTTAAACGTTTTATTATTCATGGAAGATAATCATCGGATTGGTCTCTTACATAATTAATAGGTGTCATTTCATTTGACCTGTATTTTTATGCTATTCGCCACTAATGTGATTAAACAGATTAACTTTGATTTATAGGTTTACTTCTATTAATATGATAATAAAATGGTTCTGCCAATGGAAGAAAACGAAAGTGAAGATTGATACTGATATCGTAAATCTACAACAACACACACACAGTCATTGATAGAAAAACAGTTATATATCGAAGAACTAATCGTAAAATTTGCTCTCGTAAAAAAAACGATTCTCACTATGCCTTACATTGCATAATTAGGTTGTATTCAAATAAAATTCTAACGAATCCTTTCGCTATGACCGAAATCTGCTTAATAGCAAGATTGTTATCAACCTTTACAATCCTATACAATTTGCATTGTCATTCACAGAAAAGCTTTACCATATTATGGCTCGTTCGCGTGGACGTAACATTTTAAATCTATGAGTGGTTCTACAAATCTGGTTGATTCCCGTAACATTGTGAAAGTGTCTATTGCTTTAATTGCTTGTGTAGTTTTTGGTAATAACTTGTTTTCATCATTAATTTCATCATCTTGTCAACAATTTTCATATCAATCATGTAGATCATGAGTATTATGAGTTGACTTATCTTCCTTTTTGAACAATCTTATCTACCGGGACTGTTATAAAAATTATGCATATCGACAATATAATCTTAAAATAGTAACAAACCAACTTAGGTTTTGTTACTCATTTGCCGTTTTACTATTTTTATAAAATAAAGGTCAATGTTATTCAAGTATAATTTATAGGCTGCATCTCTTAATAAGTCCAAATGTACACAAGTATGATATGTGAATACTTACGTCTGGCGACAATCGTAAAAACATGTGTAAATTATCCGATTAAACTTGTAAATTGCTACTGTTTCATAGGGCTGGTAGTTTTGGAACCATTTCGCAAACGATTTTTGAATGAATCCATCCCATTTTATCACTTTTCCGCTTTAATGTGAAACTCTACACTCATATTATCAATTAAATTACAACAGTTTATAAAAACGGAAATAATGGGTTCAAAGGTTTTATATATCAATGGGTTCAAAAGAAAGTTATAAATTCCATAGATTTTAAGCTAAGAAATCAAACTGCATTCAAAACAATCGTAATTTTAACCCTGCCATTTGAAGTCATCATCTTCCTGCTTTCATTTTTTGCTTCTTCTATCTCCTCTGTTACGGCATCACATCCTCTTTTTTAGTTTATTAGTGATGATACCGACTCAGACTCTTTGATTAAAAATATAACAAGCCTATTTTCGAAAGCACTTTATCGCCGAATGGTGTAGATTCGAACAACCCTAAACAAATTTATGGAACAAACAGATAGATTTTGTACAAATGTTAATACACGAACATGGCCATATAGGTTAAGCATGTGCGTTTAAAATCGAATACAACGTAAATTCTATTGAGCATGCATTGCTAACACCTATCCATGTGTAGGAATTAATGCGAGAACAAGACATTTCGGAAATTGGAGCGTGGTCACTATTTGTGAGTGTGTTACATGTAGGTAGATAAAGAAGGACTATTTGTATGTCATTAGACAAAATCGACCTAATAACACAACGGGATTTGAACATGACTGTTAGATGCTTCGGATTTTCATTCATACTTTTATAGTTAAAACAACGTATTTTCCTACTCCTCTACTATTCTTTTCTGATTAATTTCGTTGCAGGATCCAAGTCAGTTAAATTGCAAAGCTTCATTGCATCGAAGCTTTTCTTATAGAGTGGTGGGATTGTCCCAAAAAAAAATTTATTCATTGTAAAATGGTGCTTTCCTTTTCTTACCAATTGCTACATCTTCCCATCTATGTCCCATATTACTTTGGATCAGAGTGCGAAATATGTACGATATGTTTTTAATCTTCCGTTCTGGCCATACAGCCTTCAAATTATAATTTATTACTTTCTGTTTCGTATGATTCTTTAAAACGACTTATCCATCTTCTCTTTAGCCTTCCTCGTCAGCTGCCCTATACTATTATGAAACCTATGACTTTTAGTAGGTACATTGTTTATTTTATAGTTTAAGCCAAACTTAAACTTTCTTTACATTTTGCAACGAATCTACCCACTGTTCTAAATTGACCAATTTCCTTTATCTTTTCAGTTTATCTAATTTTTCTGTACTTTTGATTTTCTTGTGGCATTATATACAGTAGCATTTAAAATGGCCTGATAAAACCTATTTAGATATAGCACCGTCCTACTCATATCCTTTAGCAGCCTAAGCCGCACTTTTGAAACCAGTAGGTGTGGTTATAAGCTTACTGGTTTTTGCATTTTTATAGGGATTTAATAAACAATCTTCTACGGATAGAGTGGTTATGGTTAAGATAGTTTCTATCTTTTTCACAATATTAAATAACTGTATCTTTAATAGATACTCCTTAGCTGTGATTCTTGTAATTTATTTGACACTTGTTATATGCGATTCTATTCTCATATTATAGAACCTACTATTCAAACTTTTAACTAACGCGAAATTATAAATGTGAAAGGTTGTGAATAAGAAAAATTACTGAACATATTTTCGTACACATACACATACTTAAGCACTATAAAAAACACTATAAACTTTATGATATAAATTAACACATAATAACTACGTTTAATCTCAGTATTAGGTTCCCGTGGGATAATTTTCGTGTTATACGCAAACGAAACCGCTGGCAAAAGTCAGTATCATACTCGTTAACTGTGTATGTATAACCAAATCCTAGAATAATGGTGATATACACTTTATGCCTCTCGCCAAAATTCATTCAACGAGTAGGTCGAAAGTAGTTTCTCAATATTGCGTCTACGAAAATAATTTCAATGAAAACTAAATCGATGAAGTTAAAACGGTTGTTCCATGAAATGTCCAATAGAAATATACTGTCTCTTTACTTAGTCTCACTTCTTTAATCTCTTGCAATATTTTTATTAAAAGCAAACCATAATTTTTAATTATTTATCAAAGAGCTGTCAAATAAATGAATCTCAATTAATTTTTAAGCTAAAGTTTATTTGCTGTTGCCCTAATTTCACATTGCATGTAGAATTCGCGGTAAGTTCCTTTAGATTGATGGAAATGGGTCATGTTGGGTTCCATAATTAACTACTAGTACGTATTTAATAAAAATATTGAGTAAATAAGGGGAAGATCTGTAAACAACCTATATTTAATCATAATTGAGAGAACCCAATGCAATGCTTTTTCTTCGTGTCTCTGGCTCGACAATATTTATATTTATTTCGCCCAAAACTTCGCCAAGTCTCCGACGCTGTCACTTTTTTTTTGTGGTAAAATCATCACATGAGTCCTCCCACCCAGGGCAGAGCGGGAGGGACTGACAGACTCGTGCTGACTAAAATCCACGGTGTACTTCAATAGCCCTTTACGTTCCGGGGTCACGGTAATTCGTCTGTCCCGCGACCCCGGCAGGCTTTGGCTCGCGCTCACTATGCTGACACTCCTTGAGGTGCGCGTGGAACACAACGCGCCGTCGACCCGGGCATGGTCCATAGTCGGACAGCAAGTCGCCATTACTCGCCGCGCCGGCGCTGTCACTTAGCAAAGTTAAAGTTTAGTACAGTAATAAAAGCTGCAAGTTTTTGGGTTCTGGAGGCTAGGAGATGAAATACTCGCATCGTAATACCTTTTTTTACTTATGTAAAAGCTACCTTACTAACATGTGATTTTAGATAAAGGTAGCACAATATAACGCGGTTGATCACAATCGTCACAAAGTTACATTTAGAAAACACGAGCTACTACATTTTTAATGCAATTTGATGTAATGACATCTAGACACTGGCGCCGCGTTTTTGACGCGGCGCTGAGCTGGGCTCATTAGTGGTTGCTCGGACCTTCCACGCCTTGTTTCTCAAAAATCAACATTATATTTTTGAAAATGTGGCTGAGATTATTTTGTCTAGTGAGAATAGAGATGTGAAATAATGTTGTAATATACTCAAAGGAACAGCTATTACGTAACAGTGAACTGAAATTCTGACAGCCGTTGTTAAATATGACGTCTAGAAATGCTTGCAATGTGAGTTATGTGGACTTAGCCGTCTGTGAAACAGTTTCTACCATACTTATGTAGGTACTAATATATTTATTTTATGCGTTAAAATGATCAAGTATTCTCGTAATTTTAACAGCAAGGAATTTTCGTTTTATGTTTCTCCTTTTTCATTGTGGACGTGAATCAGTGTTGTCTTTTGTGTAAACATTTTAATGGTGAGGTGTTGATATATTTATTTAGGTACTGTCGCCTGCATAATAATGTACTCACGGGTATACAAATACATTAGATATAAGAGTAATGAAGTTATGCAGTCGTTCGTACTGTTTAAAAATGGAAGGGCGGGTGTTTTGAAAAGATTGTCTCTTGTAAAAAGTTCACAAAGATCTGATTATTATCAGCCAAACTTTTTTACCGACAGACATACTTGCGCCGTCTCCCGAGATCGGCTACGGTGATCCTTTCATACTCTTTTCGTGTACTCCATACGTTCATACAATCTGATTACGATTACTAAACTTCCAATTTTGCTCTTGCTTTGAGAAGAACCTGCCATATGTTCTACGTTTCTGTTGGAACTGTTATTTGCCCCCCTGCAATGATAACAGTTACTCAGATACTGTTATCATTGATAATTTATTATAATTGTGTAAGTAAAAATTCTCTATCAAATGTTTACTGATATAAATTTTAGCATTTCCCAAAACACAGCTTAAGAATGTAATCTAAAGTTAAACGGATCTTGTCAGTGATGTTATCAGATTTAAAAAATCTTTAAAACTACTTTATTTATTTTATCAATTCATATCATATGCAAAATCTATGTATGATTTCTATTTCTAAGTATTTTTTAAATCCGTTTACAAATTCCTTGATAATGAATGATTTAATTATAAAAGGTAGGAAATGCCTATTAATTAAAAACATCCTCAACACTATTGGGTGTTTCCATTTATCGCTATTTTAGCAAAATAATCAATAGAACTTATGTTTGTATTTTTTCCTGAGATTAGCTTGGCACCTTTTTATTTATGGTTATTTATTTTCCTTAACCTAGTAGTCAAGTTGTAATGAAGGTACCCTATTAGGAATCTGTAAAGTAGTCGTTACGTCAACTGTTTCAAGAAAACTCCCCTTACGCATAGTAGATACCCTTCTCCATTTACGCACGTTAAATACGAATACTCGTATTTAACGCGCTTGCATACTCTGTGTAATGGATGGATGAATTGATCCCCTTAACAAACAAAGATTCCAGCTGTAAATTTAAATTTAATTACGTAGCTCTAACGTGTCCTATTTGTCCTGCGCAGGTGCTGTGTGGTGCAGTGGCGGACGCGGGCGACGTGATTGCCAACGTGAGCCGCGTGCGCCGCGCGCCACAGCCTCACTACTCGCACCGCGTGTTGTAAGTATCACCCCGGCTTTATCACGTGTTCAACGTTGTAACCTTTCCACTACCGGGACATTGGCCTCTCTGTGAAAAGGGGTTGGCAATAGTTTACCATGGTAGGGTATAGGACATGTCCATTGTCCGTTCTTTACAATGCAGCTCCAAGTTTCAAACAAAACGTAAGACTTTTGACACCAAGAAGTCCTACATCGACTTTGATTGATTTATATTCTTCCATGAGAATAGTTGTTTCCCTATTTAAATTCTTGCCAGTCTTGTTTTTGGTACCATTAATTTCAAAATCTCGGACAAGAAGTAATACAACAATATTCGTCAATTGTTGCGTTATGTTAATTTTACTTACATTTTTACCTAAATCCTTCCAGGACGGGAGACGAGGAGCTAGACATGACCGCGGCCGCGGCGTGGAAGCGCTCGCACTGGCGCGACATGCAGTCCATCCTCCGACGAGAGGGCGGCCAGAAGGATGGCGTGCAGTGCTGCCCCTCCGTCCTCGAGATGGTCACCAAGAAGGGAGGCCGCACCCCCACTGGCCTCTACGTCGAACTTTACGAAGACGGAGAGAACCAGCAGAGGCTCTTCGAAGTCTCGTGCGCCCCCAACGTCGTTGACAAACCTTGTCGGTTCGTCGACGCCAGGCTGTACAACGAATCGAAGTGCATCCAAAAGTATTCGTACTCGTACGCTCTCGTGAGGTACCTCCACTCCACGGCCACGGAGACGCCGCAGCCGCGGACCGAGGGACACTTCTCCGTGCCCGGCTCCGGCGGCTGGTCCATGGACTATGTGCGAGTTCGCGCCGGTTGTGAGTGCCAAATTAAACCCAAAACAAATAAACCCGCCCGCAGAAGACACAAGCAAAGAAAGCGAAATAGGAGAATCATCGAAGACGACGAGACCTGATTTCGGGCTAGTGCTAGTGAAATCGTGACTTTGAACAAATTTGGGATCGTCCCATAGTATTACGTTTACAAAGATACCTATTCTGATGTTTTCTCTTTGGTTCGGAACTGTTTCGTGTATAGAACAGCGGCAGAGCTATGTTTGTGCGGCGGCTGCGGATGGTTTCTCGTTACCTATTTCAAGTGTACACTTGAGTGGTACAGTGTCGGTCGATGTATCAATGTATTTATTTTATTTTTCGTCTATATTACGCTTCTTGTTGTAGTCCGTTAGTTAGTCTCGATCTTATGAAATTAAAGTGCCTTTTAGTGCCTTAGATTTAAATAGTTCACTGTATTCTGGGAATTGTTGAAATTTGATTCCAATGCGTTATCTGTATGCAATAAGTATTAAATGTAAAGGCTGTTGTCACACGAGTCATAATGGCCCAGCAAATCTTATAATATTATTAGTTGTATTACCAACCATCACAAATAGTTGTATTACCAACTCAAATTAACGGCAACAAGATATCAAAGTTTTATTCATCTAAATCTAAATCTAAACTAATATTATAAATGCGAAAGTAACTCTGTCTGTCTGTCTGTCTGTCTGTCTGTCTTTTCTTCACGCCTAAACTACTGAACCGATTTGTGTGAAATTTGGTACAGACATAGTTTGGAACTTGAGAAAGGACATAGGATAGTTTTTTAACCGACTTCAAAAAAAGGAGGAGGTTATCAATTTTATGTTTGTTACCGCATTACGACCGACTGGGTGAACCGATTTTCATGATTCTTTTTTTGTTTGAAAGCTGGTGCTTCCCGTAGGACCACCATTGTCATCTAAATCTAAATCTAAACTAATATTATAAATGCGAAAGTAACTCTGTCTGTCTGTCTGTCTGTCTGTCTGTCTTTTCTTCACGCCTAAACTACTGAACCGATTTGTGTGAAATTTGGTACAGACATAGTTTGGAACTTGAGAAAGGACATAGGATAGTTTTTTAACCGACTTCAAAAAAAGGAGGAGGTTATCAATTTTATGTTTGTTACCGCATTACGACCGACTGGGTGAACCGATTTTCATGATTCTTTTTTTGTTTGAAAGCTGGTGCTTCCCGTAGGACCACCATTGTCACCAAATCAGGATCTGATGATCGGATCTTGGAGAAATCGAGGGCAACCCTCAAATTTTATAGGCTCACCCATCGTTTTTCGTAAATCTTATGAAGTAATTTAAGTACTTGCGTATGGTAATCATCATCTTATGTAGCTGAGCTGATGATGGAAGGTACAACTCCTTAACAGTAAGGAGTAGGCATCGACTGATTCATTGTTCGCATATCTCAGGAACTTCACGTCCGATTTAATTTTTTTTTTTGTGCTAGGTATCGTTCAACTTAGGGAATACTGCAAGTTTCATCAAAATCGGTTCAGTAGTTTTTGAGATAGGGAATTTTATTAGCTTAATGTGTACATGAGGGATGTTATTACCAGTGCTACGGTTTACGTACCGAGGTCAGGGTAATTCGGCAGGCTTTGGCCCTCTAAAATAATGAGCACTTAGAAAGGAATTCCAATAATTCCAACCTCAAGAGATTCCCTCTAAATATTAGGTATAGGTGTTCAAAGATTGTATGGAAACTAATTTTGAAGTTAGAAATCTGGGATGTACGATGTGAAGTTACATGAAATAAATATAAGTATTAAAAAAAATGTCACGTAACTTAATGAGGCAGACCAAATTCTACGCGAGCGAAGCCGCGGGCAAAAGCTAGTACAAATATAATTCGTGTGACACTCGCTTATAAACATGATAATGTAATAGTTACCGGTTGATCGAGGTGCATAGATATAATTCGACTTCACTGCGCTGTCGCTACACCTTCACTTAATTTTAAGATAGAAACCAACGACTTTCATGTATTGCGTACTACGGCCTGTATTCTTAACGAATAGTATGATCTACTTACTGGTTCACAGAGTTAGAATTTCCAAGACTTGGCCATATCCCAAATCATATATTGGAATCGACTTCCAGTTCAGCCAGATGTGGGTGGGTATCAGTATCATTAGTATTTCACAATTCAACTTGTGGAGAATCTGGAAATTTGTAAGAAGAAATTGTAGTCCTACTCATATTTAGACTACAACCATTACGGAACAAGGTTTGTTTAACCTTCTAACAACTGTTTCTGTTTTAGCATGCTCTTCAAGAGGATTCTAAATATGCAATGTAGTATTCTTCTCTGTTACCAATCTGTACTGTAGTACGGTCCTCATTTAATATTGTGTTCTTTGTTATATATTCTTCTTAGGTTTAGAAACAGTAAATTGTAAATCTTCATGTGTAGTACGTAGTACATCGTTGTCGTTGTAAATAACAGTAAAAAGAGCAGTCTGTGATCATTTCATACATGTTCTGTAAGCCGTAGTGGGGTCACGATGATTCTTATGTGGAACAACTATTAAGTTTTTGCCTATTTTTGTGTAGACTAGGTATGATAAAAATTATTAAACAGAACTCTGGTTTCATTTGATTTTTATAGAAGTTTCTGTTTCTTCTGAACAATTTTGCTGTTAGTCTGTTTCAATATTTGCTTTATTATTTACCACCCTGTTCGAAATTAATATCAGTATTGTGAATATATTTTCTACTTTCAGTGCTAGTTACATAGTATATTTTTTTAATATTTTCCGCCAATGTGTATCTACAAGTTTATCTTCCGTTAGTCGTATCACATGAGGATCATCGCCAGTTAAAGTCGTTCCACTGATTATAATGCTCTCTTCCCTTTTAAAGTTAAGAATATTTATTCAAAGTTAACAATTTATAATTTTTTTGTTATTATTTGTAACAGTACTTACTTCTTAGATATAAGTGCGTCGAGTCAAAGATCTGTATTATTTTCTATTTTGTAATACTTTTATTGTATTTAAAATGTAGTTATATTTTTAAGGATTAATTTCATTCTATTTATACTGTTTAATACGAGGTATTCCGATATACAGTATGAATGTTAGTTTGTACGTAGAAATCGCTTCCATAAAATATAATTGATGTATATAAATAACGCAATAGTATTGTGGACTGAGATTATTTTGTGCATTTAGATGTGTAATAACAGAATGAGAGAATATTTTTATAATTAAGATAACGCTATCCATCGACAATGAAAAACTTACAGCATACATGCAGCGCCATCTATTGGCGAGTAGCTGTACAAAACAGTTTCTTTTGTAAGTACTAGATGGCGCTGTTTCCATCTTATCTGTCACATTATGCAGAACAGTGCCATGTTTAATTAATTATAATAATGTAAGCCAATGAATATGGATTTATTGGTCTGCTAAGATTTAAGAAAAGTTTGTTATACTTATGATGCATATTATAGTTCTATTACCCGTTGACATTAAATGTACCTACTACCATCGAAATGCCTTCATCTCTAATGTAAACACTTCGAAAAAATTATACCCAAGTGCAATGCGTCATAGGGTTGTTAAAGTATTTAATTTTAACAAATCACTGCAAACTATAACAATGTTACTTCCATCATCACAACAGCTATACGTTATTTTATTGTTGACATCAAAAACAAAACTTTAAATAAAATAAAAACCTGAAATAGCAGAAAATCTTTTATTGTCACCTTAATTTCTAAGTCCTTTTAGGAATCACTTATACATACGATCGTATAAAAAAAACTACAATACAAAAGTCACATTCCTCGCTAAGCGTCTACACTATTGTAAATCTTTGTCCTCTTCCCTAAAATATTGGTATTATGCTGCGTCATGATCTGAAAATAATAAAATGGTAAGTTATTTTATTTATTTATTTTCAAATCGCAACCAAAATATAGTTGCAATAATTATTTGCAACACCTAGTGCCAGCCGCATAATCTGTACCAGCGCCATCTTTTATTGAGCAGCAAATTGCTTTTGCCTCATACTGCTTTGCCCTCAGCAGTATTAATTTCGAACGCGCTTAGAAATTTTTGATAAGGATTTCAACTCACCCAAATACATGGTTGTCAAATACATTAGAACAAATCCAAGTCCAACAGAGAAGAATTGCAATAAGCCAGCGCTCCTTTTGCGTTCGTGCCAGCGCGCCCTCTCACGGGGAAGTACTTCACTAACTGTCACGTACAGTAGCGTACCAGCTGCCAAGCCCTGGAATTGATTAATAGATAGAGTTAGTTGTTACTTAATACAAAAAGTATACAAATAATAATTATAATTTTAGGCTTTAAAAAAAATCTTTAACGACCAAAGCTAAAATGTATTCCAATAGTAACACAAAACTTTGCCTTTAAAAAAATATATTAATTAATATTATTTGTCCAATCAGCAGCTGTAATAAAACAGCGGGCTTTGGATTGATTTAGAATATTAATTTCGGACTTTATTTATATCTTATTGTACTATAAGCATGCTATAATCAACAAAACAAAAAACCTCACCTGCATAACAGGCACAGCAAGAGACTCCTTCAGCGAGTTCACAGACTCCAATCCCGCGCCGATCCCGATCCCCGCCACGGATCCAGCACTAAACAGTCCAATGCACATGATATGCGCACACGCACGATTCGGGAAATTCTCGCACAGTTCTGCGCCGAGGCAGAAGCCGACCACGAACTTATGGGAGGCTACTGCTGCTAACAGGAGAAGGACCTGGAAAGAGAAATGATAATGTTAAGTTTTGTTGTCATAATTGAGAGGAAATGGATGTGAGAAGGAAAATAAAAGCTGTAAGTTGGAAAATTTAAATGGACACAAGACGAAAAGTCACCCTGTGGTTTTAATAAGAATCCATGCCTTTTAATAAAAAAGCTGGAAAATTTCTATTCTAATATTATACAGCGAAAGAGTTTATTTGATTCTCCGCCCTGGGTGGGAGGACTCATTTGATGATTTTACCACGATACAAAAGTATATGATGCCTTGTTTAGAAAAAAAATCTAGATCTGGCCAATTTAAAACCGGAAAAGACGACTAGCAGATGTTACTAACAACAGCTGATTTGGTAATATTCCCAGGATAATAGGTAAAATTTCTCCATCTGGACTACGCTAGTGATGATGAAGACAAAAAAGTAGAGATAAATTTCCCGAATCCAAATAAATTCGAAGAATTTGTAAATCTGGCGTCTTGCAATCACAGGTAATTGTCTTACTGTGTTAGAAAATAATATGCATGTGGGTAGGTAATCAAATCTCATCATCACCATCTTCCTGCCATTATCTCATTTTACTTGGGGTCGGCGCAATACGTTTTTTTCTTCCATTCTCCTCTATCAAACGTCACAGTATCATTTACTCCTCTTTCTTCCATATCATTCCTTAGACCATCCATCCATCTCTTCATTGGCCTTCCTCTTCCTCACCATCCATCAACATTCATACTCAACATTTACATTATCACATCTACGTACTATAATAACATGTTAACATTTATCAGTGAATAAAAAATGCATCCATGCACGGTAGTCATATAGGTATGTACCGGCAATCAGTTCCACTTGGTCAGTACACTCAGCAAAATATATGCCATAAAAACATGAATAAGTGAAAAAGTGGTAGTCTGTCATGTTAAATATTAAGGATAATTAACATGTCATTTTTTTTTTTTGTCACTCAATCTGAATAAGTGAATTTTGTTTAGATAGTGCGAGAGTATTTATTTATTACCCGTTTACTTTTATCTTTCATTGACCGTACGTGCTCGGCCAGTAAAAAAATAATAATTGTTGTCATACAAAACTTATAAAGCGACTCATAATATCAGCGAGTTATGAATCACTCATATTTATATCAAGGTCAGTGAGCTTCGCTACAATGTCTTGTTATTAAATTAATTTATGTTTTAACTACTCTGACAATATAGGCCAATGGATATTTAGAGAAAATTGCTCTTTTGGTTGTAAACTAAAAGTTTTAGTTATTAAAACTTAGCCAAAATTAATAAAAATTTTAAAAGGCTACTTTACTTTATCCTAGTTATATTATAAATGTGAAAAAGTTTGTTTACATGGATGTTTGTTACTCTTTCACATAAAAACTACTGAACGGATTTGGATGAAATTTGGTATACAGATAGTTTATTTATAATCAGGATTAGCACATAGGATAGTTTTTATCCCGATTTCTAATGAGATAATTTTCGAGTTGTAGCATTTGAAACAGCTGGCAACGATATTTGTTTAATAAATTTGAGCCCGATGTTCAAACGTGTCCTCCCGCGCTACGTGGATTGGAATGAACTGTCAGACTCTGACTAAAAACCACCCTGTTCCATCACTTGCCCTTTACGTTCCAGAGCCATGGTCAAGATAGTCCCGTAAATTAATAGTATAGTATAGTATAGTAATTTAATCGCAATTCATAATTATTTTGTATTTTTCTTAGACAATGTGATGTCTTTTTAGAGTCCGTGGTCATATTATACGGCAAAAGGGTTTCGTAAAAGGTTTAAAATACATTAGTCTTCAAAATCAAGCTCGAAAGATTTGTGATCGAAAACTGATGTAACCCGCCTTACATTTGCATTTTAGAACCATTTTCCTCATATCTGTTGGACCAGCATGAATATGTTGCAGACTTTTTCCTTATGCAATAAAAGAACCACAATAATTTCCATAGATAATTCATTTTGTTTTAGCAAACACAACTACATGAATGTTTATTTCTGGCACGGGACATTCCCGATTAGGTGAATAACAAGTGCGACCTTTTTGATTCTCGACCAAATAAAAGGAGTAAGTACTACGTATTACAATGAGTGAAGTCCCTGTCACCAATGAAGCCATTATGAACTTGGTTTCTGTTGTAATTCGTTCGTTTTTTAACTCTGGAATGTAAGTGTAAATTAGTTTCATAACCGCCGGAAAACAATAAATACCGTGCAACTATCCGGAAAAATACATGAAAGTGATTTCACATTGATCCAGGGCGAACTACTATTAATGTAAATGAGCCTTTTTTAACGTGTTAAAATCATCAAATTAGTTCACCCAGGGCTGGCCGGGAGGAACTGTAAGACTCGTAATGAGTACCTAAAATCCACGGTCTTCCTTCGAGAGCCTAGCGTATTTGTTCCGAGTCTGGGCGTTTGTGTGTGTTATTAAAAAATATTGTAAACGCACCAATGATACAGGAGAAATTTCTAGTGTGGAACAAGGTATTCAAAAAAAAAGAAATGCATAAATAATAATGCATGAATTCTACAAATTAATTACACTGCGTTACACGATTTTGGTACCCTCTTAACTGATAGCTGGAATGAATAGGTAATGAGTCACAGATGAAATGTTCCAAACATATGTGGTATCCATCACGTCTAGTTTTCGAGGTACAGTCAATTATTTTTTCTACTACCCTCACTTTAGGCGTAAAAGATTACAGGGTGGATTTACTAAATACTGTTGTTTTCTTTGTATGTGGGACAGCAGAGCCACAGAAAAGCACTATACTACAAAAGTATGGCCAGAAAGGTCAGAGTTTGTTTGCGGAAAATCTAATGTGAAACATATACCATTGATAGATCCTAAAAATGTCATTTTACCTCCCCTCCACATAAAACTTGGTTTGATGAAAAATTTTGTGAAGGCTATGAATAAAGAGGGAGATGGATTTTTATATTTAAAGACAGTATTTTCAAAATTAAGTGATGCAAAACTCAAGGAAGGGATATTTGTGGGACCGCAAATACGCACATTGATGAAAGACCCAAATTTCGACAAAAAGCTTACTAATAAGGAACTTGACTGGTTATCACTTAAAGCAGTTATAAAAGGGTTTTTAGGGAACCACAGAGCCGAAAATGCGGAACAGCTGGTTAACGACATGTTAAAGGCATACGAAAAGTTGGGTTGCAGAATGTCATTAAAAATTCACTTTCTTCATTCTCATTTTTCTTTCTTTCCATCTAATCTTGGTGCGGTCAGTGATGAGCAGGGTGAGAGGTTCCACCAGGATGTAAAGAAGCTTGAGGAACGATTTCAAGGTCGTTGGGACACAACCATGCTAGGTGATTACTGTTGGCATTTAAAACGAGAAGATCATTCAGAGCACAAAAGAAAAAGTTAAATTTTCATGATATTTTGTATTAAAATTTTATAAAATGGCTTTTTTTGAGTTTTTTTTACCTAAATGATAAAATTAAACTTGATGAATGTAAAAAATTCTGGTTGATTTTATTAGATTTCTTTAAAATATGTTTTTGCCTTTTAATTTTTAATATAAATTGGCACATTCTTACAGAAGAAAAATGAGACGTGATGAAAAGAAAATTTGTATGTATGTTTAATAAGCGATAGGTATAAATAAGAAAACATGACATTTCAAAGCGGGTACTCAAATTTTTTTTTAATTTGTAACGCAGTGTTATTTATTTACTTGCTTCATGATTATATACAGACTATAAATAAAAACTTACTAGTAATATGTACAAAAAAATAAATAAAACAAAAAAAAACATTCAAAGGGCGTCAAAGAATACGTCCACATCGCTGTCAACGGGAACAGTGCCCAGAACGCTGGCAGCATTGCCACGTTGTATGGCAATGTTGACTCGTTGACCTAGGAATAGGCCAGCCCTCTGGTCACATGAAGAGTCGACTAATCGCCTGGCGATGTCTTTAAAAACGTTGTGAGCACTCGGGCCCCATGGCCCCAGAGTTTCAACCCCAAACGGCTCAAATACATAGCTACTAGCTAAGCCAATGTATTTGCGCCGTTTAGAGTTTTCAGCACCTGCAGCAGCAGCGCCAGCACAACACGCTGAACTAGGAAGATGGGATGGCGCAATTGAATTCTACATAAATTATTACATGATGTAATTCAAAATGACAAGAAATAAGTGCATACACGAGTGACATTCATGTGCAGCCTTATCTTCATCAAATAACTTAATCTAGGCGTCCTAACCTTGGTTAACAAATTACCTTGCCTAACTAAAATATAATGCAACGGAAAGAGATAAAACTACTGAAAATAAACATGAGTTTCTATGTTTGTAAACGCACCCACGATACAGGAGCATACAGGTATATTAGCTTTTTTTTTATCGTGGTAAAATCATCAAATGAGTCCTCCCACCCCGGGCAGAGCGGGAGGGACTGTCAGACTCGTACTGACTAAAATCCACGGTGTCCTTTAATAGCCCTTTACGTTTCGGGGTCACGGTAATTCGTACAATCAGTGGGAGGACTCATAAATGATTTTACCAAGTAAAAAAAAGGGCAGTATGTGTGACTACGACCACGTCACTGACGATCCATGGGACCGTGGTGCTTATCAGACACATACCTCTGGACTGAGCACAACGTCTAAACAAAGGCGTTTGTGTTCTCTTTAAGGGCATACTTAACCAAAATCCGACATATATATATTTATATATTTGTTTTAAAAGAGACAATAAATAATAGGAAAGAGTATAAATGTAATAATAACAATCTAAACACCTGTTTTGCCTCCAGCACGCGTAGCATGACCAATATCTCTATTCTTCTTCTTATCTTACCAAGAATAGACAAAGTTATTTCATCGTTATTTCTATACAAATCGACAATTTTTTTGCACAAGTATGATACGATTCGTATACCATTAAAGGATATAAACATTTCTTATCTATATTTTAAACATTAAATCTTTCTACGTTTTGTCATTTTGTCTTTTCTTCCGTCGACAAAGCCCGTTTCTACGACGCCTACAGGATATGTCCGTTTCATAATAATGGTTCTATCTATTTAGTTCATATCTAGTTTTATAACTATTTTCCTTTTAGATAAACCCAACGTCAACTTTGAATGGTTTTCCTCATGAAGCAGAAATGAATACCATCATGATAATGTCAAACATATGTATGTATTTGTAACCATGCGGGAGATGTCCGAGAATTTGAGTACTTTTGATACTTTAGACAATCTAAAATAAAGTTGATTAATTTTATCCTTATTTCTAGTGTTAAAATTATGTCTATCACTTATTTTATTGAAAAGATGAAGAGTTTTCCTAACATACATTATATTTGCCGGGGTCGCGGGACCAAGGGATTACCGTGACCCCGGTACGTACAGGGCTATTGAAGGACACCGTGAATTTTAGTCAGTACAAGTCTGACAGTCCCTCCCGCCCTGCCCTGGGTGGGAGGACTCATTTGATGATTTTACCACGATAAAAAAAAAAAACAAAAACATACATTATATTTTCATAAATAAATTACAAGGCACTGTCATTATATTAATCTTTTTAAATAGTTCCCAGAGATTCGCGACGATGTAAATTGTAAATAGCTCTGATAGCTCTCTTTTGCAAAATAAAATAAAATCTGTATGCCCGTATAATTTATAACCTGGATTAACACATAGGATACTTTTTTATCCCGATTTCACTATTCCGTGGGATCATTTTCGAGTTATAAGAGGACGAAGCCACTATCGCTGGCAACCGGTGTTGACTAAATAAAAGCGCAATATCGGAATTTTAAACACTAGGTTCAGTGACCTATTGCAAATTCAACTATTTAATATTGTTTACGCATTCTTGTTGACTCTAAAAGTCTAGGAAGACGAAATAAATGATAGATGGAGAGTATGACTTAAATTGGGGTTACAGCTACATATGAACCCTAAATTAGTTGGCATTAGGGCAGAAGAATAAGAAGGGACTATTTAGGACAATTACTCAACATATGAGTAAGACAAAAAATGCCATAAAATAAAAACTACTGAACTAAAATGAAAGAAAAATGCGACGAAACGGCAGGTATACGAACACAAAAAGAATCACATATATCGGATCACAAATCTCATACATACATAAAAATCCACCTACCGAAATGAGATTTGAGAACCTCTTCCTTTTTGTAGTAGTTAAAAAGATGATGACCGGTGCATTTATAATTTGATTAAGTTACAATGCTTTTCAAAAGGTGTACCTAATTATGTGTAGTGCCTAATTCGGAGAATTAAATGAAAAGAAGGAATGGATACCTAGACCTATAGATAGATATGGCCTTGAAACACTTCCTTATCGGATTTCGCTTGCAAATTCTATAAGCCAAAAGGTGAAGGCGATACCTATTTTAGTTTATATCGCAAATGCTTAATATCCAAGGCAGTTAATTAATATGTATTGTTTCGAACATCAGCTAATTATGTTAAGTTCAATGTTCATCAATGTCAAACGACATAACTATCGTCATTCTGAAACCAGTCTGCTAGAATTATGACGGCACGCTTGGCGCAGTAGCTAAAACATTGACTGCTGAGCTGCCTATCGCGGATTCCCGCACGGAACTAATATTTGTACGATCAACAGATAGTTGTTCCGGGTCTGGGTGTCTGTACATGTGAGTTTAAATGTTTGAAAACGCACCCACGATACAGGTGAAATTCCTAGTGCAATATTTAATTTCGTTTTGATTTCCAGCTTAAAACATTTTCAAGCACCTTCTTATCGGTAAATGTCGTGTTATTCCGCAGATAGAAAATGGGGCCCCGCAGCGGATCTCCGACGACTTTTACAACACTAAGATATTACAGTTACATTTTTATAATTAATATTAGATGGTCCGCTTTAATTTCGTAATATTGATGCATCACGAATTCTAATTATTGCTAAAATAGTAATAAATAAATCAGAATCCGTATTGTTATAAAGATTAGAGTTAAAAAAATGTTGCAAAGTATCTGTCTTCATAAATACAATACGCAATTTGAATAACCAATAATGTAATAAAACAAGTATTAATTACGTTTTTAGTTACCAAGGTACAGTTTACGATTACAAATACATTGCCTAATGTTTATTTAATCACATAAATTAGTAGTTAAGTATGTGCAACACTTTGTGCAATATGGCTACCTGGTCGATTGAAACAACGAAAACGACACGTACGCAGCTCTGTGTTAATTTTGTTACTAATCTCAGGTATTAGTCAATTACCCTGATAATGATTAAGTATGACTAATATGGTATTGGTCAATTGGCTATTTGTCTGAAAAAATATAATTTGACCGTCACTTAAATTATCAAAAAATATTCAAGCCGTGTTTTTTATTTTGTTTTGTAAACCAAAATTGACGGAGATACGATGCTTTAAAAATTGGCAATACGTCACAATTTAGTACAATTTCTATTGAATTCTGACGTCACGAGCCCCCACTCTCGAGCTTTGATGCGTTGTATTTTGGTGAATATTCATTGATTTTACAAAAGAAAAAATACGTGTCCGTTATTTTTTAAAGCTCTAAATGACGGACTAATTATATTTGTAACTAGCTTTTGCCCGCGGCTTCGCTCGCGTAGAATTTGGTCTGCCCCATTAAGTTACGTGACATTTTTTTTTAATACTTATATTTTTTTATGTAACTTCACATCGTACATCCCAAATTTCTAACTTCAAAATTAGTTTCCATACAATCTTTGAACACCTATACCTAATATTTAGAGGGAATCTCTTGAGGGTGGAACTATCTAAATTCCTTTCTAAGTGCTCATTATTTTAGAGGGCCAAAGCCTGCCGGGGTCGCGGGACTTACGAATTACCGTGACCCCGGTACGTAAAGGGCTATTGAAGGACACCGTAGATTTTAGTCAGTCAAGTCTGACAGTCCCTCCCGCCCTGCCCTGGGTGGGAGGACTCATTTGATGATTTTACCACGATAAAAAAATAATAATAACAGAACTCTGCAAATTTCGAAATTCTTCTTCATCAATCTTTACCTGTATGGTGTGTTTATAAAAAGTAGCCCTATGTCCTTCCCCGGGCTTGAGAATATCCTATCCAGTACAAACGGATTACTAAACACTGACTAATAAACAGGTCGGACCAATGTTACTTGCATTTAATCACTACATAGTAGAAAACAACGTAGCTTTCTTTGTCCCGTGTAACGATCGAACTCGTGTAACGATCGACATCATTGCGCGATCACCGCCATCTATCGAGCATAAGGACCACTCGACATATAGTACTAATAGAATTATCTATACTCCGTTAATCATCTGCCTAGCGTTTTTCCCAATTATATTGAGGTCGGCTTCCAGTCAAGCCAGATGCAGCTGGATATCAGTATTTTACATGGAGCGACTGCCTGTCGGACCTCCACAACCCAGTAACTGGGTAATACGATACCCCATGGTAAGATTGGCTGTCAGACTTTAGAGCTTCTGACAGTAACGACTGTCAAAGATCTTCAAATGACAGCTGGGACCAACGGCTTTACGTGCTTTCCGAGTGCTTTTTACCCATCCACAGACCAACCTCGGCAAGCGCAGCTTAACCCGTAAAAATATATATAATAAAAAAGTTTTTATTTTTCGTTTTTTAGTTAAAATATTCAACCCAAATTCTTGCCAAATACATATAATATAATCCGTAGCACTGGTAATAACATCCCTCATGTACAAAATAAGCTAATAAAATTCCCTATCTCAAAAACTACTGAACCGATTTTAATGAAACTTGCAGTATTCCCTAAGTTGAACGATACCTAGCACAAAAAAAAAATTAAATTGGACGTGAAGTTCCGGAGATATGCGAACAATGAATCAGTCGATGCCTACTCCTTACTGTTAAGGAGTTGTACCTTCCATCATCAGCTCAGCTACATAAGATAATGATTACCATACGCAAGTACTTAAATTACTTCATAAGATTTACGAAAAACGATGCGTGGGCCTATAAAATTTGAGGGTTGCCCTCGATTTCTCCAAGATCCAATCATCAGATCCTGATTTGGTGACAATGGGACCACACGGGAAGCACCAGCTTTCAAACAAAAAAAGAATCATGAAAATCGGTTCACCCAGTCGGTCGTAATGCGGTAACAAACATTAAAAAAAAATACAGTCCTCCTTTTTTTGAAGTCGGTTAAAAACTATCCTATGTCCTTTCTCAAGTTCCAAACTATATCTGTACCAAATTTAACACTAATCGGTTCAGTAGTTTAAGCGTGAAGAAAAGACAGACAGACAGACAGACAGACAGACAGAGTTACTTTCGCATTTATAATATTAGTTAGGATAGTTAGGATTAGGATTAGGATTTATAGCTACTGTCAAATAGCCAATTGAAGTGATAACAAATTTCGCGGATAGCATAATCCTAGTAATATTATAAACTGAAAGACTGTTTGAATGGATGGATGTTTGTTCTCGCAACTACTGAGCGGATTCGGATGATATTAGGTACACAGATTGTTTATACCCTGGATTAACACATAGGGTAGTTTTTATGCCGATTTTATGTTCCTGTGGAATAGCGGGTGAAACCGCTGGCAACAGTTAGTCACTATATAATGTTCCCACAGCTGGGACACAGGCCTCCTCTCCTCTTAATGAGAGGAAGTGGGCCCAGAACGGAATGATTATTGATAGATATCATAAATGCTCTTGTTTTTTTTTTTTCTAGGATTGACATTCTTCACCATTTTTGACGTAATAAGTAAGTGGGAACAGATGTACATTACTGCCACCCACGGTGGTGATATATAAATTTATTTTATAAGTTTTTCCACTCCTCCACTATTATTTTCTGATTAATTTCGTTGCAGAATCTAAGACAGGTAAATTCATTCTCCGGGACACGTCGAGCTTCATTGTCTCGGCCCTTTTCTGGTGGTTGCCACCGTGATTGTGGCTTTCAGGAGTTGCAGTGGTTTGGGAATAGTGTGGTGGTATTGTCCCAATTTAACAAACACTTTGACACTTCACAATGAATGCCTTCGGCAACTCGATTACAGATGAGGCTCGGCCATTGACACAATAAGTAATTGTGTACTATTTTGTACCTTACTACTCACAGAATAAATAAGATCAAAACCCACATTGGTGACGTCAAGTCATATGAGGATCATACGGTTGAGGGTGACCTCTTGATGCCTTTTTATATGATGTTCTGTTTTTTGTAATGTTTTTTTTACCCTCCTTTATTACTTTGATTTATGTTAATGTGTGTGTTTGAATTTAAATAAATAAACTTAAATTCTATTCTAAAGCAACATGAAGATCTTGGTGCAGTGATGAAATTGTGATATTTCAAAGTGTCGAGTTGTGGCTGAGTGATTCGACTCCTGTGGTGGGTATTGCGAGTACGATTCCCGCACATAATAAAATATCTGCAAATAGTTGGGGTGCTAAGACAGGAAACCTCCACGTGCGCTGGTGGACTGGAGTTCCCCTTCGGATACGTCCGGGGGGAAGACCAGTTTTTCGGCCCGGTGCACCCTGGGATGCGGGCAAAAACTCTTTTAGGCACTGTATGCCTAAGGGGTCTCTTTGCCCGTATGCGAATAGCCTGTCGGGTGGATGCTCCAACGCGTGTCCCTCTGAACAGCAGAGGGCACAGCGGCGGAGCTGGCTTGCGGACGGTGAGTAATGGGTAAGCTCGCCGTCCGACCAAGGACCAAGCCCGGGTCGGTGGCGCGTCGTGTTTCACGCGTCACCGACGGGGCCCCTTACGGGG
Source organism: Agrotis puta (assembly GCA_943136025.2). NCBI lineage: Eukaryota > Metazoa > Arthropoda > Insecta > Lepidoptera > Noctuidae > Agrotis > Agrotis puta. The sequence continues at coordinate 1,538,282 of OW964182.2, forward strand.
CCAAATGCCTGCTGGGGTCGCGGCATTTTTCTTAATCCAGGATACCGCGGCCCCGGAACGTAAAGGGCATCCGGAGAAACACGGGTGGATTTTAGTCAGTAAGAGTCTGACAGTCCCTTCCACCCCGCCCAGGGCGGGAGGACTCATTTGATGATTTTGCCACCCTAAAAAATAGAAAAAAAAAACTGCAAATACTTGTTCCGAGTCTGGGTGTTTGTTACTCCAAGAACTTCCTAACTCCGGGTGGTTGGTACTACGAAAATCTTAGTAATTATAAAACAACTCTTTGCCCGACCTGGGAAACCCAGAACTCCACACTTCACAGTCGCATTTGTAACAGCTAGCCTAACTTGACAGCCTTTCGCATTAGTTGATTACTTAATGAATACTACAATGGTTAGTCCCTAGAGTCGCATATTGCATGTTGCGTGTGGTAACAGTAAAAGCCCTAGGGAATGTTCACAAGCCTGTTTTGGGAATAAGTGAGGGGAGCACACTCGTGGTGAACTTCTTCTCCACGTCAAACAAGATTGGACAGACGATGCACTGCAGGTAGAAAGTTTCATCACGAGACCATCTTTAAATGGCACCGTGGCCCTGGAACGCAAAGGGCAGCTGACGGAACGGTGTGGATTTTTAGTCAGTAAGACTGGCAATTCCTTCGGCTTCACCCAAGGCAACGAAATAGGTCAGGGTGTCTACAAATAATGTGTTTTACAAACATTGTATGACATTGCAACCAATTTACATGTTTATTTAAACAAATATTAAATAATATTAATGTATTTATTTACATGTCAGATGCTAACAAACTCATTGTGTGACTCACGACCAGTTGAAGGTCTAGAATCCACCACATAACTGATGTTAACAGACAGGCTTCTTAGTTCACCTTACAATTTTACACATTATATTGCAAATAGCGAACCGCCTCGGGTGTAATCTTTACTATATTATGCATGTTATATACATATAAACCTTCCTCTTAAATCACTCTATCAATTAAAATGAACCGCATCAAATCCATTGCGTAGTTTCAAAGATCTAGACATACATAGGGCCAGACAGACAGACAGCGGAAAGCGACTTTTTTATACTATGTAGTGATACAAATGTAATAGGTTCAAGCCCTCAAGCCCTGGGCCTAGTCAAATAGCAGAACTTAGGGCACACAGAGCTTAGGATGAACTGCGATCCGACACGGATAGATCAAATTCAAAATAAAGTCTCATTTACATAGCTAGGTACTTTTAATTCTAGGAAAGAGGAGAGGGGAGTATCTTTATCACAATTCAGGTGATGATAGAAATGAAGCGTTGTTAGGTTACGAAGAGTTACGTTCAGAACAAATGTTTTTTTTTTCAAGTGCCTAAACTAACCCGCAAGCGGATTATTCGGTTCGGAATCGAATAATATCTTCTATATTCATTCCTCAGTATTCTATCAACCTTCCCATATCTACAACAACATAAATTCACTTTTTACCAAAATCAAAACATAATTATAATAACAATTACCAATCTTATCAATTCGTAGGTACGATGACTTATCATCAACAATTCCTTATCAATAACGGAGTAAGACGTTAACGGTTTCGTTACGAAGGTATTATCTGTTATCACAAGAGGCAGTATCAGAGTATGTAGGTCAATAGACTTGTGATAAGGCAAGAAGGAAATGTACCAGACGAAAATAGAGAAATAAGTTGTTAATTGTTGATGTTTATCAATATTCGTTGTTTGCCTGGATACCTATGTTGATAGTGCAATGATTACATAGGTGAACAAACAACAAAACAAAGGTATTTGTTGTTACGTTTGATCAACAACAAAATAGTCACTTGTCCGCTTCTTGACGTCGTCAACAAAAAGAAAAGCACGCAAAAGAAAATAGCTACAAAGTAGAACTCTCTGCCAGGGTCTTTGTTTACTGATAGCTACAAACTTGGAGTCTTAAAAAAAAGGCGGATTGTGTTACTTGTGTTTGGTTGCTACAATGTAGCTGCTAATTTCAGCCTCGACAGGCCTGGCTCACTCCGCGGTGTAGGTATAAAACTGCAAGTACTAACGGGGGCAACTTCGTAGATGCCATTTAGTCGGTTGTCGCGCTTACTTAAATAATATTTAAGTTTGGTGTTTGGTTGTATTTACGCATAAGTTTAAAAAAAAATATATATATGATGAAGAAAAGCAAATACTGCATAACGTTTGGTTGTTTAAATAATAACAGTGATAGGAGCCTCACGTTTCACACACTACCGCGTGACTTCGAAAGGTAAGGAAAAAAGTGAATATTTATCTATGTAGTACATATTTATTAATGATCAAAAAACTATCTACCTGCTTGTGGTGTGCTTATTAATGTCATTCAAGTACCGGCTAGTAATCATGGTCAGTATGATTAGGTAGGTTACAAATTTGGCCTACAAGACGACCAAGATAAATAAAATAGACGAATATCAAATCTGACATCACTCTCACTCACCTAAGCTAAGCTGAATACGTAGGAATTATGATCGGTAGAAAGTAGGAAGATGTTTACGTTATTGTTTAGACACGTTCAAACTCAGAAAATGGCTACACTACGCATTCAAGGTCAGCGATCGTATTTCTCTTCGCGACTTTTTTACCTACTTACCTACAAAGACACGCAACACGGGGCCTGTGACAATGAAATGAATGAAATGATAAGGACTAGTTACCTATTTTGCCGTAAACGATAACAATCGATCTTTAAAGTTATGACTACAACTTGGCCAGAACGGATTGAAACGGAACTAATCTTAACGTTTTAAAATCTTTGATATTTGATGTAAATAAAGACCGCAGGTTTGTTAGATTTATTATTGTGCCACAAAACTAACGTAATAAGAGAATTAAACAATGCATAAATAATGTAATTAAACAATGCATAAAATACGTATTCCTACCTAACTGTGCCCAAACTCGCGAGTCGCAACCCTATTGAGCTTGACCGACAGTAACCTTTTAATGTCGTTGGCGTCAGATAAACTAAAATGAACTCTCGCGCGTCACTATTCAGTTCATTTTTGCTTGCGCACGGGAAGTTTAGGCTATTATAAAAGTAGGTGGGTGATGCGGCTGCAAGTAAAAATGGACTCTATTCTTTCGTGCATAGATTTTACATTTGTTTGTTTTCTTTTTGGGAGTAACACTTCTGTACCTTTAGGTACTATTATGTATTCTGTGGCCTCGATTGGAATGCGGGATTTTTAAACCTATGTACGTGTCTCAATTCATCTTTTCAATCAAGGAAAAACTTTTGTGATGATCTGTCTTTTTTATTTTTGAAGTGAAAACTTCTTTAGCGGCGTTGTGCACTTTTTTTGGAATGGGTAAAAAATGTTAAACTCGCGTCAGGACACGTGACCTGCTCGAAAATTCGTAAGACGGCGCAGGGCGCTTGCGCGAATGTTCGTGTGTGTTTATTACTATTCAAGTTTTCATTTCTTCCGGCACTCCCAGAGTGCAACCCGTCGTTTTTTTATCATATAAGTAGTATGCTATTAAAGGTCAAGTTAAGGACAATGCAGGAGAGCCACTAACTAAAGGTTTCGCACAGTTTTTTGTTCGAAACATACTCGTTCAACCGGTTATAATGACCATGTTTCAAGACTCGATGCACTGACTGCCAAAATTTTTGATTCACTACAAGATTTACTTGATTTAATGTTTGTAAATAATAATAATCTTTGAAATATTATTATTGTATCAGCTGTTCCCAATGCCTACCGGGGTTGCGGGAATCACAAATTACCGTGACCCCGGTACGTAAAGGTCTATTGAAGGGCACCGTGGATTTTAGTCAGTACGAGTCTGAAAGTCCCTCCCGCTCTGCCCTGGGTGGGAAGACTCATGTGATGATTTTACCACGTAAAAAAAAAAGCTGTTCCCCCTGTTTAGCTCCACTGCTCGGGTCCTATTGGTCGTTGCGTGAAGTTTAATAGCCTTTTGTTTTGTGTGGTAAAATCATCAAATGAGTCCTCACGCACTGGTTGGAGCAGAAGGGATAGCGACTGCCTGACCCGTACTGGCTAAAATCCGCGGTGTTCCTTCAATTGCCCTTTATGTTCCAGGTTAACTGTTTAGACAATCCTGCGACCTATAGCCTTTTCAATTCGAATCAATAGTTCTTGGTTGTCTACTTTCTAAGTGCGTTAACGAAGACACGGGAACGTAGACAGATATTGACGGCACGGAGCGCAGTGGCTGAGCGATTGGACTGCTGCACTGCGTGTCGCGGGTTCGATTCACGCACGGAGCAAATATTTGTATCGTCTACAAGTAGTTGTTCCGGGTCTGGGCGTTTGTGTATGTGAGTTTATATGTTTGTAAACGCACCCACGATACAGGAGAAATTCCTAGTGTGGGGCAACGTTTAATATACGAACGTAACTAACGTCAAAATCAAATTGCGGATGGATAATACCGCCACGACTGAAGTCATTTTCAATTTTATTACTTAAAATTGCATGATAACAATCAGGTTATGAATGTTGGCGCGAACTCTAAGGAGGTATCTGTCAAACATCATCATTCTTAGTTTGAACTCGTTGTCAAAACAACCGTAACTAAGATCGAAATCACGGGTTTCGTGCTTACAGATTAGAACCCCCGAGATTAACGCGTTGAACCGAACAAACTCTTCAACTTTATAATAGAAGTATACTTAGGTAATCATATGAATATGCTGTAGAAACGAAAGTATTACGAGTATGAAAAGGTGCTATTGTTGTATTGCCTTCATAACTTTACATAACACGATGAGACATCGCACTCAAAATGGCAAAGGCGAATGAGTAAAAATGAAAGCCAATCTATTTGTTAATCAGGACGATCTTTGGTCACGACTTCACGAAGTTTGGTAACTGCGTGTTTGTGATTTCTGGCCATGTAAAGAAGTCCTGATTTCTGGAATTTTTGAGGTTGGTGGGATCCACCTTGTAGGGGTTTACCCATCGCAACGGCACCGCAGGCTACCAGCAACAAGTGGTAAAATCATCAAATGTGTGCTCCTGCCCAGGGCGGGAGGGACTGTCAGACTTGTATTGACTAAAGTCCACGGTGGTTCTTCAATAGCCCTTTACGTTCCAGGGTCGATTCGCTTTCAAGCTTGTGACGTCATAACGTGCCGAACGAGTGACGTTTTGTGATTTTTAAAAGCGTTGTATCTTCGTCAATTTTTGTTTTGCGTAACAAAAGAAAAAATACGGTTCCAATATTTTTTTTAAACTGTAAAATATTTCAGACTTATATTTTTTAGAGAAAAATATTGAAAATTAACGACTCGCAACAGATGATAAAGGATATTTTTGTTAACATAAAGTATGTACCAGACTACACTGATTCATCCAAACTTCTCTTCTGACCCTGAAATCGGTTATTGTTGTACTACACGCGGGCGTGGCGTCCACCTTTCACTCGTGATCTTTAGCCAGCGGTTACTGATATTTATAGGACTAAAGATAAGCGGCAGTGAACTTAACTTGATAAACGGAACTGTGCTGATTCCCACGCTAATAACTACAGATATAAAACTTAACATGGAAGCGGAAAGGAAGCCGGCGGAGACTGGATGAGGAAAGCTCAGGACCGGGTTCTTACATTGGAAGAGACCCGTGTCCAGCACCGGACGAATACAAGCTGATGATAATGATATCTTTATCAGCCTCCAGCCAGTTTAATTTTAAAATAAAACGAATTCGGTTGTTATTGAAATTAAAATTAACCAGTATGTTGTGAACGCTTCTGAAACATGACAGTAGAGTATTATTTTCGCTTGAACTATGACTTAGCCGGTACTATGTCAAGCAATGCCCAAAGAAACGTTTATTTATCCCAAATCAGATACTTGGCTTCGCTTAGCCGAAGTAGTACTTCCTGAAGTAATACTTTTGAGGGATGCTTAGCAACGAGTATTTATCTCGGCCTTAGAGACCCTATTTACCCAACGAGGTAAGGTAGGTATAGATATTGTAATCCTACAAGGAAATATTAATAATTTATTAATTTAGTCCTGATTGATATTCAATGAATTCGAATTGATTGCGTAGGTTCAGAAGGACATATAATTTTATGTTGATACCCTACCGTTGTTTTTAAAAGCTATCTGTTTGCGAAGGATACAGTTTATATTTTTAAACATTTATCTCGCTATCAAGAGGACAGGCAATTTATTGAACTGACCAAGTATCCACAAACTAATGAATAGCATAACCAGTGTTGGCCCAGTGGTATCGGCCCCGACTTACGAGTTCTAGGCCGTGGGTTCAAACCCAGCCAGTCGTATTACTTTGTGTAATTTATTTCATCACCACTGCTCTCAAAACGGTGAACGAAAACATAGTAAGGAACAACTAGAACTACTAGAACCAAAAATTCGCAGACATGTGACATCCACCAACTGGCACCAAACCGCACTGGGCCCGCATGGTGGATTATGGCCCACTCCCTCTGACAGAGAGGAGGCTTATATACCAGCAGTGGGAACATTTATAGGCTGATGATAATCATGATGATGATGAATGAATAAAAGGTATTTTTGAAATATAGTTTTTTGTGGTGGTCTGAGGTGCTTTAAGAAAATTAAACATTGGCGATGTTTCTTAGGACGATAGTCATCTTTCTCTTTCCTGTCATTATTTTGTCTATTCTATAACAGACTCCTTCGAAATACGGAGTATATTATTTTGTTTATCCTCATTATCCCATCATCATCATATAAACCCGGGATAGGCCTCCCCCTTTTTTGCCATATCTCTCAGTTCTGTGCGTCTCTTATTCATCTGTTCCCTGCGATCTTGACGAAATCGTCACCTAACGGGCTTTTAGGCTGCCTTGGTTTCTTTGGCCGAACCTTGGAAACCATTCGGTCAAAAGCTTACTCCATCTGCTATATCTCCGTCAAACCAGATGCCCAATCGAACTTAAACCTTCTCTTTTTGTGATAAAGTTGAAAATCCATTGAATGACATAGGGTGTTATTCTGGCGTCTGCTCCATGGTATTGGTTATGGTGGCGTAAACGTCATGTTTAAAAACACTTTCATCTTTGAAGCGGAACAAAAACATAGTTACTTTTCGTACAATAACTGATCTTAGTCACGGCAATGTTTTGAAAATAGTGAAACTACACAAAATTATGAAATCAGCATAATATACTCTGTGTGCACGATGACACGGTTTCCTATTGAATACATTATTTGGGGCCATGAGACCTGCCAATTCATGCCAATTAGATTTTTGATAAACACTTTCGACTTTGTTTTCATTAAAAATTATATGAAATCTAAAAAGTAGTCTTTGTTAGTCCCCATCACCAACTTCGCACATAGCTTATAGGACCGTCATCATCATTAACACTTTTATTGGAGTTAGCTTCCAGTCTTCCTGGCTGTATCTAAACCAATGTTTTACACGGAGCGTCTCCATCACCAAAACCATGCATCACGATTGGTTCGACAATGTTTTTTTTTTATATATTTTTTTATTTACGACATGCTCATGTTTGAACACCATCTCGTCATCCCCTTGCATTGCCCACTTCATCAAGCACTCCTTTAAATAACCTAGAATTATCAGTAGAAGTTCCACACGCGCCTTAAGGAGTTTTAACATAGTGACATGGCCCCTCTGTAGAGGGCCAAAGCTTACCGTGACCGTACCGTTACCGCACGAATTACCGTGACCCTAGAACGTAAAGGGCTGTTGCCCCTGGAACGTAAAGGGCTGAGGACACCGTGGATTTTAGTCAGTACGAGTCTGACAGTCCCTCCTTGGGTGGGAGGACACATTTGATGATTTTAACACGCTCAAAATAAAAAATTAAGCTCAGTTCACAAGCTTAGTTCTGTCAAAAGACTTAATTTCTTGTAATTAAGTTCTTTAACTGAAGTAAAGTAACAATAAGTCATAAATCATCCTAAATAGGTAAAGTGATGACTCAAGTACCATAGGTTAATAAGAAAACAAGCTATGTAGCTGTAAGTAACAATACCTATTATAATAAATATAGTTACATCCTCTCTCAATATAACAAAGGAAAAAGTCCCTAGTGACGTGATTAACAAAGTAGGTGTAATGTAATTATTGCCGAATTTGATGAGCACAGTATGGACGGATCAGATTTCTCAATACCATTGGCAAACCCAAAAGCCAAAGGGAATATTATGTTGAGTGAATAATATTCGCCAAATAAAGTCCTCGAAGGAAGAGTAAATAAGTGAAGTAGAAAATCGGAAGATGAAATGATGATGATAAAGAAAGGTGGATGAATGAAAAGATGGGTTCCAAACTATAACATTCAGACTAATAGATGTACTATGTTCTATCTGTAACTTTATAAGGAGTGAAGGGCGCCCAGGAGGTTGACATAGAAGTATAGAAAAAAATGGACTGTATAAAAGTACTGAAATAATAATACGATATTAATTCTACTATCACTTGAGAAGAAATTATGAACCAAATGACGTGACTCCTAGACTGTTATGATAATCAAGAAAGTGTGCAATAAATGATATACAAAAAAACCAAATGCAATCCTTACCTGTGTGGAACTCTCCTGTAGCCCAATCGCCAGTCCTTCCAAAACACTATGCACAAACAATGCAGACAACAGTCCTACCACACTCGAAGAACTCCTATTACAGGGCTCCGTGTGACTGACATGGCACAGCTCTGAAGCTCCCTCTCTCTCCCTCATCTCCCCGTCATGGTCTCTTGGGAGCAGCCTGGTCTGTTCCCCCACTTGACTATGCCTCTCATGACTTCCACTGCTATAGAAAAGATGAGACAACTCGTCTACTAAGTAGACTGTGAAGAATCCAATGCATAAAGTTAGTTCGGAATACTGTGGAAGGTGTTCTCTCGTTTCTGGTAACATGTGGACGAGAGAGGTTGATAGAAGGACGCCTCCTCCGAAGCAGAGTAAGCAGGAGAGTAATAGAGGGTGTCTCTGTCTGGCTGCTTCGGAGAAGCAAGCTGGGAGCATGCCTGAGAAGAAGGCTCCTAAACCTAGTGACAGCATGGCTATCGCCCTTGCTGTGATGATGTCCATTTTGTTTGGTTTAAGTTTCCTTTTACTAAGATATCATATATCGTCGAATTAATTTTTTTTTTTTGTTTTCTTGGACTGCTGAGAAATAGTTCCTCGTTTTCTAATTTTTTCCTATTTTGTCACTCACAAAAACAGTTTGGTCGCACAAAAATGTCGGTACATTTATTTTAATTCACCACACTGAACACATGTGTCGCAGTGACACGAAAAACTTTATCAGAGATGTAATATTTACATATGTTTATCAATAATAACAGTTTGATTGTCCTGTATCACTGCACACCGCCACTCGACGCGGCTACCCACTACAACTGACGCGATTTTATCAACACATACCCGCACAAACTTAATAAAACCTTCTCACAACTACACCAACGCTCTTATCGCAAAGCAATACGGCTCAACTTCGTAAAACAGAACGACAATTATATGGTAATTACATTATTCATTCGTAAGAATTGCCCAATTATGTTTGAGCTACCTCGTCCCTCTTGTTTGAACGTTTTGTTAGTGAGTAAAAGGTGGTCGAAAGCATTATAGAGGTCAATTTTTGATGGTGGTTATGAATAATGAAACATTGATGAGTAACTGTGACAATTAATGTACAATTTATTTTATTTATTGAAAGTATAATTTTTTGAGCCAAAAATAGAAATATACATAGATAGCAAACTAGATACCTACTTGACAAAATCGTCATATCATTATTTTTTATAATATTATCTATCAAATTGATAATTGATTCTATTGTCGACAAAATATGAAGTAAGACCAAACCGATAATAAAAACTTGCTATCAGAGAACGAATACGAAACAAAAGCCTCAGTTACAAAGGTATAAAAAGCACATTTTTAAAACGAGTTCAGCAGTTTACGAGATTGTGTCAGACGCATTGACTAACTAATTCATTTTCCTAATATTTTGCATTAATTGAGCATAAATACATAATGATAATGTTATATTTTTGCGAAACGTGGGTGCATAGTCTGCGACGGACATAGTTTACACACTCTATAAAAAGCGTAATTTTTGGAGTAATAATTCATCAAATGTATGGCACGGGGATACCAAGAGTGCCGCCGATCTTGCTGCGCGGCCAATAAGGCCCAAAGCTCAGATTTAAGAAAACTATTTGTTTAATCTGAGGCCCTGCACATGTTGCGGATAGCGAGTAATGGATAACTCGCCGACCGATCATAGACCATGTCATCTTATCTGCCTAGCCTTTTCCCCACTATATTGTATATTAGGTGTATTTTACATGTAGCGACTGCCTGACAGACCTCCACAACCCAGTAACTGGGTAATACGATACCCCATGGTAAGACTGGTTGTCAGACTTTAGATCTTCTGACTAACAGTAACGACTGTCAAAGATGTACAAATGACAGCTGGAGGCACGGAGGAAACTCGCTATGACAGATGGTCACCCATTCACAATCAACCTCAGCAAGCGCGGCTTAATCCGGAAGATCGGCCTGTTCTGCTGTATTTATTTAGCCACGAGCTCCTTATCTATCCTCTTAGATCATAGACCATGTATATTAGATAATAAATTGAATGGGTATGACTGCTTCAAGCTTCAAAATATTTACATTGTAGTGCACGAATTTTATCGGGTTTCTACTAGTTCATTCGCTCAGAGGCCTTATAATGAATTTCCAGTTTTGGTGACGTAAAGTAAACTGGAACTATGACATTAATTTCAAGGAAGAAAATAGTTCCTTCTTCGTACACTAGAGGCGCTGTTCCATTTTTACGTACAATAAACGCAGTAAATACCTACTTCAAGTACTGAAAATACTTAAATCTTGTGATCGAGCTATAGGAAATTAGAGTTGAACTGTGGACTGACTTGAAAAAGAGGTTTACTTGTAAAGAAAAAAATATTGTAGAATATCTAAGATAAAACTTAGCTCTAATCTATGAAAAAAAAGTAATAAACATCAAAAAACACTTCATTGACAGTCAACGGTGTCGTTCAAAAGTGAGCAAAAAAATTAAAAACCGTGCTGATTCAGAAATAACAATGAAATGAACGAGATTCTTCAAAAACATGGATGTTCTGTTGTATTCACCGTACCTGAAGGACTACGGGAGCTCATGTCGGATATCACACGTGAGGTAGATCTAAAGACGTCACTGCAGGTTACAGGTAGCCTCCGGTGCCTTTGTCCAGGCTGGGTCGTGGACAGCTGAAGAAACCAAAAAAATGTTTCCACTATGGGCCTATTCACACCACGTTTTTTAAACGCGCCGTTAACGCGCGTTTGTAGCGATACAGACGCGATACGCACGCAAGTCAGACGCAGCCTTTACACACCTGTATAAATTCAAATACGCGTTTGAATTGATGCAAACGCGCGTGTGTAGCGATACAGGCGCGCCGGTGCCACGCATTTGACGCGACAAACGACAACAAACTGCTTTGTTTGATAAAACTCGTCGACGTCGCGTTTAAAAAACGTGGTTTGCATAGGCCCTAAGATGAATGATGAATAAAAATTAAACTATTAGATTGTTTAAGCAATGACAGAGCAAGCTCCATGCAAAAATCTTCCAAGCCCTCTTGACAGTAAAAAAATAAAACGGCATTTTTTACAGGTGCTACGCTGGCAACCAGCAAACATCCTGGACTTCATAGCCAACTATCTATCAGCCCTCCTGATCACCCGCGAGCACGGCGTGATGGCGATCAAGATTTTGGAGGACCTCTGTGACTGCAGACCTTCTGTGTCCGAACACCTGCTGCATATAGGCTTCGATAGGCCTCAGGCTGATGACCTAGCTGCTATTATTAAGGATGAGATTGAGGTTGAACAGCCTACTGAAGGGAAAGGTATGGTAATGCGACAGCAGAACAAAAAAAGAACTTGTCTTCTTACTGGCCAATTTTTTTCTGAATGCGATCTGTTGATTGATATAGATGCTGATTTACATTGTACCTTTTTTGAACGTGGTAAAATCATAAAATGAGTACTTTGAGTAAAAGCCCTTACGTTCTACGATCATGGTTCCCTGTCTAGACTGTCCTTTTTTTTATCGTGATAATATCACCAAATGAATCCTGTCCTGGACTGTCAGACTTGAAAATCCACGGTGTCTTTACGTACCAGGGTCACGGTAATTTGTAAGTCCCGCAACCCCGGCAGGCTTTGGCCCTCTGCAGGCCCCGTCACTATGCTGACACTCCTTGAGGCGCGCGTGGAACACAACGCGTCGTTGACCCGGGCATGGTCCATGATCGGACAGCGAGTCGCCCATTACTCGGTCTAGACAGTCCTACGATCTTAACGTTGATCCTACTGGATCCTCTATGCTCTATTTAGATCCAGTGCTGTACCTACTGGATTGAAACACGTTTACATTATTCCAGTGGCTGATGTAAATCAGCTTTAAAAGACACACTTTCAAATGCACGAGTCGTCATTTCGAAATCCCTTACTTTCTGTTAACACACACTTGGAGAAGCCTCAAAACGAGATGCGGTATATAGACAGAGTGGACAATAGTGGACATTAGTATGCTGACTGAACGCTTACTATTGCCAAATGCTATGCAACGTCGATACTTTCGCAGATTCACCGAAGTCTGACTGTTGTCGGAACATACCATACTCTCGTGTCATTTTTTTTTTTAAGTATTACTTTAAGTTCGGGGTCGCGGGACCAAGGGATTACCGTGACCCTGGTACGTAAAGGGCTAGTGAAGGACACCGTGGATTTTAGTCAGTACAAGTCTGACAGTCCCTCCCGCCCTGCCCTAGGTGGGAGGACTCATTTGATGATTTTACCATGAAAAAAAATATGTATTAGTTTAAGTTACACATTCAAGTAAAGTATTAGTTTAAGAAAAATATACTTTCGTGTCATTTTTTTTTATGTATTAGTTTAAGTTAAACATTCACTGACTAGATAGTGCTGTGAACGAAGAAGATTTTCAAAAAAGTATATTAAAAGTTTTAGTGGCTGTATGGTCTTTGATTACAGTTCATTTTTAATAACTGTAAAAATGTGGCTAGGCGTTTAGAGGAAAGCTTTCAACTGAAACCTTGCCGATGATAAAGTTCTGGTTTATAGAGAAAGTGAAAGAAACTAATATATTGAAGAAGATTCTACGTCGGTACCCTCTCGGCGAGGAAATGTCTGTGAAGGTGGTCCAGGTCATCAGAAATGCTTACCGCGACTATTGGTACAGGAAGAATTTGATGGCGAAGGTAATACATAGTAATATGCGACCCAACTCTTAAGGAACCCGTCAAAATGGCCCACTCGACAAATTAAGGTCTCCATCTGTCGACTATCACTTGAATATAATAACTTTTAGCAGTATATTTTCAAATTCTTTTGAACGAGATAAAGGTCGACGGACAAAAGCCCGCCTAAGGAGTCGACCTTAGGACCCCGTGCTTAACAGGGGCACTTGCGATGGCGCCAACGTCACCATAAAATGGCATAATGATCATGACTGGGATGGTCTAATTAATAAAACGTCTGGTTTACTGAATCAGAGGGTCACAGGCTCAAGTCCTTCTCGCAATCGATTTTTTTTTTTGACAAAAATCTGAATTGTTATCAAACACTTCTTAAACCAGGCGTTAAAGAGAAAACTTGGTCTTTCCAGGCCTTAAAAATCGAACCAGAAGAGGCCTGGGAGAAGGCGGCCCAGCACACGCTGGAGATCTACAAAAAGACCAAACCTTCCATCAGTGAACTGCGTAGAGCTGCGGAGAAGATACAGGTACAGACTAGAACATTGAACTTCAACATTTTTATTTTATTTTTATAGTTAGGCTCGCGTTTGACCACCTTCTTGCTCAACGGTAAACAATGGTATGGTGAAGCTGGTTTACTTAGAGGTAACCTATTCACTCTTGTATTAATCATGATTTATTACAAAGAAGCTAACTCAACAAATCATATCAAATGCATTTATTTCAAGTAGACCAGTTACAGGCACTTTTGAATTGTCAAAAACATAAAATATCATTAAATACTACTACTAAAATTATGGTGCTACAGTCCCAGTCACAAGACATAAAAACTGTGAAAGTACCGTAGATGCCCATTCCAAGGTGTAGATCTCTATGGAGAAGAACGGGCAAGAAACTCCATGGACTTTTTAGATCGCCAAAATTATTACAGAACCTTTGTTACATCATTCATTTTGAGATGGTACATGGGGAGACGTTGTCAATATTATCTGGGTGTCGACAACAGTTCTTTTAGAACTAACTGTATCTAAAAACATACAGGTGGGCCCGTTTAGAGGAGGAGGAATTACTTTTTTTTTTTTTTTTTTTTTTTTTTTTTTTTAAGGGTGGCAAAATCATCAAATGAGTCCTCCCGCCCTGGGTGGGGCGGGAGGGACTGTCAGACTCTTACTGACTAAAATCCACCCGTGTTTCTTCGGATGCCCTTTACGTTCCGGGGCCGCGGTAACCTGGATTAAGAAAAATCCGCGACCCCAGCAGGCATTTGGCCCCGTAAGGGGCCCCGTCGGTGACCCGTGAAACACGACGCGCCACCGACCTGGGCTTGGTCCTTGGTCGGACGGCGGGCTTACCCATTACTCGCCGTCCGCAAGCCCGCTCCGCCGCTGTGCCCTCTGCTATTCAGAGGGACACGCGTTGGAGCATCCACCTGACAGGCTATTCGCATACGGGCAAAGAGACCCCTCAGGCACACAGTGCCTAAGGAAGTGTTTTGCCCGTATCCCAGGGTGCACCGGCCCGAAAAACTGGTCTTCCCCCCGGACGTATCCGAGAGGGAACTCCAGTCCACGGGCGCACGTGGAGGTTTCCTGTCTTAGCACCCCAGGAGGAATTACTAACAAGCATGATGATGTTTTCTATAAAGTAGGTGCACGTACTCGTTTATGACCTATTTACGAGTATTACCTTTTTTTTTCTGCTGCTGGAATATCTATAGAAACTCCAACTTTTTTATTTAACGATATGCTATGACCGCTACCTGACCCGATGGTAAGCGTTGATGTGGTCAGTGATGAAGCACGCCTAGAATAATGAATTTACTCTTGTCTTGAAGACTCCATAAGGTTGTAGCTATCACGAAACAATTAAACTTCTGTCATCTCTCACACTGGACTGGTCTTTAAAAGAGACCAGAGCTCTGAGTTTATTTCGGCTGTTTCTTCTTAGAATAGTCAGGTACGAAACACCGTTCTCATCAAGTGTGTAAAAAGACGACGTGTAAAAGTGTTATAATTTCATCATTTCACAAAAACTATTTTTTTTCTAGGCTGCCTATAGGGGTTACCATGTGCGCAGAAACGTGCTTAGGCACCTCATGCCTCCTGAGAAGAAGAAAAAGCATTCCCGAAAAGTGGAGTTGCCTGGTCCACCACTCGATATAGCTACCTCTAGGGAACTATATCTGGGTCCTGTTATTGTAAGTTCCGTTTGATGGTTCTTTCCTTAGATAATTAAATGTCCAGATTGCTAGTAGTCCACAGAGAATTGAAGCAAAAACGATTCGATTCCTACGTAAAACAAGTTAACATTTTCAAGGAAAGCATTTAAATGTGTGCGTGAAGCTCACTCACACATAAAAGTGGCTACATGAAAAACGTTATATTTCTTATTAAACACGGAATTCGGAAATTTTATAATCTAAGATTTTTTTATTTTTTACCTCTCAAGACCTCATCCTGTGAGTGACTTAATTTTGGAGCAATATTTAATCAGTCGCTCACTTTATAAAAAAAAGTATATGGATGTATACTATTAGAATCTAAACCAAGCTTAACACAGTTAAAAAAGTCTAGGCAAGTCCGCCTTTCGATTCCCAGCCATTGCAACTCTAGAAAACCAGAATAAATATTGACTACCAGAAAAGTTCTGAAGCAATTAAGATCGACGGCGAGTGCTTGCCTGACTTTGGACGTTTGCCAAAGATATGCAAATGACAGCTGAGCACCAACTGCTTAACCTAACTTTGTATCCATAAACGTCCTTGTTACATAAGGGTCCATGTTCTAGCAAATCAAAGTTAAAAAAGATGACGTGGAAGCGATGTTCAACGAGGAAGCAGGGGACGATCTTGGTCTGAAGTACGACCCCACGAAGACACTCACTGATAAAACTGTTCCTGCTGAGGAATCTCTTACCTACGCCACTAAAGTCAGTGTTCTAGAACTGACTTTGAAAAAACCAAGTTTAAGTGGCACAGGTTTGTTACTTGCTTGCCTAATATTCTGACTATCTATCTATACTTTTAAGTATCGCTTAGCCAAATAGAACTCTTCATTCGTATGTCACAGGATTAGATCTTTTGAACTGCTATAGAAAGGTACTTGATTGAAGCCCTAGGATACTTTCTGCCAGTCTTACCTTAGAGTGATGCAGAGACAAAACATAATGGTAATTTTTATGGTAAAATTAACATAAGAAAAGATGCACTGTTTTCTTTCAAGTTTGATAATGATTAATGAATCATTACTAATGACAATAATGACCCAATAAATAATAAAGGAGTCAAGTTTAATACAGTGCTGTCGTTATTCCGTGCCAATTTTCAGACACTTCTGTGACACATTCTGATTATGAAAAGCCTACAAGGAGGACCAGTCCAATTCCCGAGCGCTATGCGCCACATCATAGGATCTCATTTGCTGATGTGAGTCAATGAAACAATTTGTAGGTAATATTGTGTGTAATGTATATGGTTAGCGAACAAGGAGTAAATTACGGGAGGATTCTGTGTGTTTTGTCTGGTGGGTTGCCCGACTGTTCCTGTAATCTCACAGATAAGGCCTCGTTCAAGGACGCATGGTGCGTCGTGGGTGGTGCGTACTACGAGACGCCAATTGTTTTCTCCGTTAATACTGACCGGGACGTCCATCGCGGCGACTACCGCGACTTCCAACACGGCTTCTTCTTCGCCAAAATCAAACAAACATGTATAAATCTGCCTTTCCTTGGACACTCTGTACATCATAATGTTTGTGTTTCAGGCAGCCTGCTCCGCTCGACGGGCCTCGTGTCCTTAAACGAGACCTTACTCTGCTTATGTCGTCAGTTTAGCGGTTTCATCTCATTCCTAATGAGTAGCGATACAGTCCTAGATTCAGTGCAATCACAAAATTGCTCAAGGATTTTATCTGCTCACTGGAAACTGTCCCTATCAATTTTCATCTACAATGTTAACATGTTCTTCAGCAGTGAAAAAATCTTTGTTTTCCACTATTTTTATCATATGTAGGAACAAATTGTGTCATTTATTATAGTTTTTCAACCTTCATTTCGTAGGAGCCCCCAGTGATAATAAAGCCACTGGACGATGATCTGGAAGATGAGCTGGAAGTACCGGAGGAACCGGGATTAAATGCAGATCCTACGTCCACTACTGATCCTCCTGGAACCTTCGAAATACCTGAAGAGTTAGCTGGTAAGTCAGACATAAGTATGTAGGTAGCTGACCAACCCTAGATTCCACTTGTTTGCTGATGAATGGAAGATGTTTTTTATAAGTGTTAATATCATCCAATGAGTCTTCCCACCCTGATAATCCAGTCCGGCAAGTCACCCATTACTCGCCGTCCGCATGCAAATTCATTCCACGCAATGGAAGATTAATAATGTTGGAATGTTTGCGATTCTGTGAGACGAAAGAGTGATAGTTACTGCTAACGCTTTACTAAATAAATTTTGACTCAAAAACGTCCACAACTTTTATAGTAAGCCATAAGTCCACAGTCCGCAAATCATATTATTTTTATGTTATGATTCTGTTAAAGGCCTTTTTGGGCACGCCAGGCCTCTCTAGAAATTGTGACGAAAGCTTGATTTGCCATAATTTGTTTGCTTAAAAATGGATATCCAGATCAACTAAAATATTTGGATTTTTATTAAAACCCCGTTAGAAGACGATGTTCTTTCTAAATCTGTGGCATTATTCTGATATACTCAAATGTTGTTTGAACAAAAATCCCAATTAGATACCACCATTTCGTTAGAAAATTGCACGTATCGGTTTCAATACTTCTAACAAATCTTATCAATGTGACAATCGTGAGAAAATAAGATATGATTGGAGTAAATCTTTTGATAAGAAAATTTAATATTTAAACGCATACATTCTAAGCTGATAGGCATATCAAATTAGTACTGTTATTAGATAGTAAACAATGTAAATACGAGGTACATAGTAAGATATAATAATTTACGTGACTATAATTATTACAGTCACGTAGAGTATTTTAGAAAAGCTGTGTAAACAGGTAGAAGAATACTTGATTTTGTGAAATATAATAAAACTGGAAAAGAAGTTGACCTTAGATAATGATAGGGCAGACAGAGTACGCTCCGAATGATGACAGAATGCGCTCCAAGAAAGATATCAAGAACAGAATGTAGTTACTCTGTGTCTCAAAATTAATACAAAGCTTTTACAATATTGTTAAACTAGAATTACTAGGCTTAAATGGGATTTGACGGGACACGTCAGCAACTTATTTCTGTTTTATTTATTAGAGACTACTGATGGTAAGCTATATGTTCGACGATGAAACGAAACTATCCACTGTTGATTTAAAGATACCAAGATTGTAGGTAGCTATCAGAAAACACAGACTGGCAGGGAATTCCACTCATATCCCTCCACTCTACGGGTTCTTGAACATGGAAGGCGCCATTGAAATTAGCATAGAAACATGCATTCTAGTCACCGTGACAATGAATGGCTTACCATGAGGCTTTCAAGATAGCAGGTGAGACGAGGACTTGAGGGGTCTTTTCTAAGCAGTGTTCCATCGACGGCAAATTAGTGCAGTGTGGGGGATGAGGAAGCGGAAATTGATAGAAGGGTAATACAACGGGGGTATGTGAAGTTAAAATGTGACTCGAGTAGTAATAAAAATGATTTTTTCAGAACGTTCCAGTATTCATTCAGCTCGTTCAGTCGAAGATGATGAAAACGAACAATAGTTCATTATTTTGTTTAGTTAAAACTATTATTGTGACTATAACTATTTTACTGGTAGTTCAAATATTTCCCTTTTTGCGATTAATTGCTAAAATTGGATACAGGAAGCAAATTTTTCGTTTTAAAGTCATGACTTACTAGAATTTAAGTTATTTGATGATGTCAAAATTACTATTTGCAATAAACTGATTAGAACCAAAATAATGGAAGATTTGATTTCGCCTCAGATTAGAGAGAGTTGTCAATTAGCATTACCTGATGGACTGAAAGAACTCATGAGTGATATTACAAGAGAGGTAATATGGAATTTTGTAATTTATTTCTTAAACACTGGTGCTCACATTCCCAAAGCAAGTCATGTCATAAAGAAATTTTTATAATTTAAAATTTACATTGAGCAACTTGCAGAAGATTTGCATAGTGGGGTACTTGCAGTAAGTGAGACCCCAACATTGATGACTCATTGATAATATCAAAGGTTGCTTTTTTTTTAAATTACCCAATCCGAAGGAAAGATGATGATAATAATTATAGGCTGATCATTTTTTTGTTATTTAACCACAATCTAGCCCAGAAGCAAAAATAAAGCCCAGAAAGAACTAAAACTTTAACGCACCGAAGGATCACAATAAATTAAATTAGGCACCAGACTTCCAATGGATGGTGGTCACAAGGCAGGCGACGCTGGTAGGACATACCACCGCCAGTATAATCACTCTGCCGTAAACAGATGGCCTGTTGGTTTAGTGGTTAGTGACCCTGACTGCTATGCCGGAGAGGGGTTCGATTCCCACCCAGGACAAATGTTTGTGTGATGAGCACGATCATATGTTCTGTGTCTGGGTGTAATTTATCTATAATATGTATGTATTTAGAAATATATAAGTATGTTTATCAGTTCTCTAGTACCCATAACACAAGCTCTGCTTAGCTTGGGACTAGATGGCATTGTGTGATTGTTGTGGAATATTTATTTATTTAACACGTGCACAGGTAACATGTGGTGCCGTTACCCAGATAAATTGATAGGTAGTCTACAACCTAGACTGATTAAAAAAAACACACCATCTAGACTCTAGTCCTCGATCGAAAATAATGATGTTACCCTCTATAATCTTATGAAAATTTCATAATTTTTCTCCAGGTCTTAAGATACCAACCAAGAGACCTCTGCCAGTTCATAGCTGACTACCTGGCTGCGATGCTAGTGACAAGAGACAATCTGGCCATCGCCAACTACATCTGCAAAGACATGGTACACTGCAGGTGTGAGCCAGAATTGCATACGGAACTAAGAGACATTGGTTTAGCTGAACACGATGTGAAGATCGCTAGTGATATTATTGTAGAATATTTGGAGACGGATAAAGGTATGTGTATTTTTTTGAAATGCAATAGGAGTTTTTTAACTACGAGTATTATAGCGACAAACCAGCATACATTACACCTGATAGAAGAAAAATAAAAGCAGAAAGCGGTCACCGTAGCTTATGAACGCCTGAAACACCGGAGGTATCGCCGAGGGATGTCGACCCTTTTTTTTTTTTTTTCGTGGTAAAATCATCAAATGAGTCCTCCCACCCAGGGCAGGGCGCGAGGGACTGTCAGACTTGACTGACTAAAATCCACGGTATCCTTCAATAGCCCTTTACGTACCGGGGTCACGGTAATTCGTGAGTCACGCGACACGGGCAGGCTTTGGCCCTCTGCAGGCCCCGTCACTATAGGGTTGTCGACCCTGCAGAAATTTGGTTGTTTTAGTTGTTCAAAAAATTGGCAAAATTAAGCATTCGTATAATCTTTTGAAATTAAAAGAAGGATCATAATCAGAATAGAGTCCGTCGCAGGACCGTCTGTAAAGATAGCCGTGACCCTGAAACGCAAAGGGCAATTGAAGGAACAAGGTGAAGTTCTACTCGGTAACAGTCTGGCAGGCCCCTTGCTCCACCCAGGGTTGAGGATTTATTTGATTATTTAATACCAAAACATATAATAAAAGCATACTAGCTTCAATAGTAATAAACACACACGAACATTCGCGCAAGCGCCCTGCGCGCTTTTACGAATTTTCGATCAGGACACGTATCCTGACGCGAGTTTAACATTGTTTACCCATTCCAAAACAAATGCACAACGCCGGTAAAGAAGGTTTCATTTCAAAAAACAAAATAAAAGTGCCTGCTGATTTTCCAATTGTTTCAGTGCCATAAGCCTATCCACAACATGCTACTCTTATAACATCAGGCGTTCGACGATTACCTATCAATAAATATTCTAAAGTATAAATAATTTTACCTTTCTTTATCACTCCTAGTTGATGAAGGAAATCTTATTATGAAGTTGGTAAAGGAGACTAACATACGTGAAGACATGCTGCCTGCCATTCAGAATGCCGTACGCACCGCTTATCTACGCCACCTGGCGCACAACACTACTAAATACGAGGTGGGTACTGCGTGGCTTTATTTGTTTTGGAAGACATTCCTTATGAACATAAAATTAACCTAAATTATTTTTTCTTTGTGAATGCCAAGAATTCAGCAATCAGAAAAAAGAAAACGAAGCGGGTTGCCTTTTTTTTACGTGATAAAATCATCATATGAGTCCTCCCACCCAGGGCAGAGTGGGAGGGACTGTCAGACTCATACTGACTAAAATCCACGGTGTCCTTTGGTAGCCCTTTACGTAGCGGGGTCACGGTAATTCGTGAGTCCCGCGACCCCGGCAGGCTTTGGCCCTCTAAAGCGCAGCAGCTACAGCTAGAACACAACGCGCCGTCGACCCGGGCATGGTCCATGGTCGGACAGCGAGTCGCCCATTCCTCGCCGCCCGCATGCGCCTACGGTGGCCGGAGATCGTGAGCGGGTTGATATAGGGCTATTTATAACTAGAGTAGAAGAGAAGGAATAGAAATAGGCAGATCTCATTTTAGTACAGACGCCAATTTTACCAATCGAACATTAACCTACCACTATTGCGATAAAATAAAAAAATCGTCGATTTAAAGAATGTGGCTAGCAGCGGATAGTAAGTAAGTAAGTAAGTAAGTATTCTTTATTTGCATAAAATGTGGTATACAAAGGTGTTATATAATATTTTAGGGCAGGACACATTCTGCCATAATAATGGCATGCAAATTTTTAAACAAAGATTATGACCTAAGTAGTTTAAAACTAACACATGTGTAATAATCAAGTTATAAAGAAAAGAAGAAAAACATTACTAAAAGTCATACTAATGCAGACTAAAACTCATACTAATACAGAAACAAAGGCACGTCCTCGTACATTTAAACCACGAAACAATAGTACTGAAATACAAATACACCATACAGGCATCAAAAACATGTAACGAAATAAACTAACATTAAGTGGAACTATAGTAAAATAATATTATAATGAATGAAACATACACCATCATCATGATGGATGATGGATGGATGGATTCGGACTACCCAGGACCGGGAGGTTTTGTACTCTTTGGGGGAGGCGTACGTTCAGCAATGGACGGCAATGAGCTGGTAATTTATGAGATAAGGTTGAACATCTAAATTATATAAGAAATTTGACAGATTGAGGTAGGTTGATGTTCTGGCGTCTGCACATGAAATAATAAAGTGTTATTAATTGTGATGACCCAGAATGTAGGGTGGGCAAGTTCCAAAGCAAAGAGACCGATTACCTAGTCAAGGAAATACCTGCAGGAAGCCCAACACTAATCTAATATTTGGGTCTGACAGGCTCATCCTTTGTTACTATATTTTTATATTTTCAGTCATCGTCAGACAGCGAGAAGAATGAAACTATGTGTGCAGCGAAGCATACCCTGGAGCTGTACAGAAAGACGGCTCCAAACGAAGAGACCTATGAAATTATGTCTGAAAAGATACAGGTTGTAACATGTTTTTACGTTGACAGATGCACCTAAATACATACAAAGGAATTAAACCTTCTACTGAACACCAAGAACATAAAAGACCTGAAGACAGATAACAAGTGTTAGTAAAGGATATCCAAGTACTGTTCTGGAGATCAAATAGGCTTCAGTCGCACCCTTATCATCAGCTTATTAATACACAGTACAGGTACACAGGCCTCCTCTCTGTCAGAGGTAGTGAGCCATAATCCACCACGCGGGCCCACTGCAGATTGGTGGATGATACATGTCTTCGAATATTTGGTTCAGACATGCAGATTTTCACACGATGTTTTCCTTCTTTGTTTTGAGAGCAGTGGTGATAGAATAAATTACACAAAGTCATGCGCCTGGCTGGGTTCAAATCCACGACGCGGTAAGTCGCAGCCGATACCCATGGGCCACCACTGCTCCAGTCGCGCCTTAGCATAAAGCTGTGATTCCAATCTCGACAGTGTTCAGTGTTTCCCCGCCTACCGCCTTGCTCTGAATCAGCGCGGCAGACAGCACTGCTATATAACACCACAGTAGCAACAATGTTGCGGCAGCATTGCTGCTTGCTACCGTGATCCGAATCCTACCTTTATGGAAGCCAACTCCAACATACTACAAGACAGACTATTTTCTTGAATAGCTGATCACTATTCACTTTATTACCAGAAAACCTACCGCGCCTACGGAGTGAAACGAGATCCTGCTTTGAAGTCGAAGCACAAGCCATCAGTTGAGAAGTCCGTGACCCTGCTGGACCCTAAGCTCGGAGCTCAGATGACTCCCTCTTCCGACATCGTCTTCTCGAAGAACACGTACTCAAAAGATGCAATGTCATCCAAGTCTAGTGCAGAGGTGTAATACTACTTACATTAAGCCCTAGCATAACTTTTCACGTCTTTGTAACGTAAAATAAACTGAACTTTTAAGTTAAAGCGCATCTTCTGTACGCACTCGGGCGTTTTTTCAATTTTCCATCCAATAAACTCACTAAATACTTCTAGTACGCTGTAAATAAAATACACAAATCTTGAAATTAGACCTCAGTTACCCCAACCTTTTGAAATTTTGCACTGCATTTCACACACTTGGATTAAACGACTCTTTTATTCATAACTATTTCTTTACAGGATCTTCAGATACAAATGTCTTCGAGCATGAATAAAAGAAGTAAGTCCTAATTCTGGAATTAATTGTAAAGATTAGAATTAGGACAGCATTAAATGCAGATGGCGTTGTTGGCGTAATGGCTTAGTGATTGGCTGTGAGTGATGAGGTGTTGAGTGTCGATTCTCGCAAAGAAAAATATTTAGCCTAGCTCTGAGTCTGGGTCGCGCCTAATACGTAAAGGGCTATAGAAGGACACCGAGGATTTTAGTCAGTACAAGTCTGACAGTCCCTCCCGCCCTGCCCTGGGTGGGAGGACTCATTTGATGATTTTACCACGCAAAAAAAAAAAAGCTCTGAGTCTGGCTGTTCGTGTGTATAAATGTTTAGAGAGATTTCTTGTTAAGAGCCATATACTATGCCAACTTCATAGTTATGTAATACTTCAATGTCCTTATTCCACATCCTTTTTTATTTTTTAACGTGTTGAAATCATCTAATGAGTCCTCTCCTTGGTGGAGTGGAAGGGACGGTCAGACTAGTACTAATACTAATAAGCCCTTTACGTGGCCGGGTCACAGTTACCTGTTAAGATTGTTCCACGTCCCTGGAAGACTTTCGTCCTCTATGTCGACAGATAACTGATTCAGGCGCGTGTTGAACACGACGCGCCGTTGATCTTTATAATGCTGTTAATTAATAATTGATTCCCAACCCACAGGAATAATCACAATGTCATCAACTTCGCTGGCAGGATCATTCGTGAACCTACCTACACACAAGCCATACAACGCACATAACTGCGATATTCTATCAGAACTGGGAGAATATCCGGAAAAAGAACATGCTCACATAGACTACACTGCAGTCAATCCTCATATTTCTTTAGTGACAGAAGACAAACTCTTTTACAAAAGAGACCAAAAGAAAATAAGCTTTAATGAAGCTGCAATAAGGTCAGGATTACATGCTGATGATGATTCTTCTATGGACTCGAGGAGTGAATCTGTGGGAGCTAATTCTGACCTGTTCTACCGAGCTGATGTGATGAGGATTGAAAGCAGTTATGATGGTGATACGGAGCTGGATCATAGTGATATGAGTATCGGTGGAAAGCGTGGAAAAGCACGAAACAGCTTTTAAGGAATAGTGAGATGTTGATCGGAAAGAGAACAGATCAACCAAAATACTTAGGTGGCCCAAGTTTTTAGGGTTCCGTACGTCTGAATACAAAAACGGAACCCTTATAGGATCACTCGTGTGTCTGTCCGTCCGTCGCTTACAGTCAATTATCTCCGAATCTATTAGACCGATTAAGTTGAAATTTGGTACACATATCAATTCCTGTGACCCAAACACAGAGGTGTGACGTGAGCAGATGAAATCTGTATATGGGGGGTCATTTTTGGGGGGGAAGGGGAAAATTAAAAAAAAAAATCTGAAAACTGCATCGTGTGGCATATCAAATGAAAGGTCTTGTTGAGAAGATCTTAAATGTATTTTTTTGTAATTTTAAAATAAATAGTTTCCAAGTTATTCAAGAAAATAGACGAAAATTGACCATTCCCCCCCTCTTATCTCCGAAACTACTGAACCTAAAATTTTGAAAAAAATACAGAAATTAGTTTTCTCCTTATAGATTATAGGAAAACCTATAAGAAGTCCATGATATTAAAATAACATGGTAAATCACTCAATATTGTGCGTACCAACTTACATTTTTTTTTAATGCGTCATAAATCGTAAACCGCAATTTATCTTTCAAAGTTACAACCAACTTTTATATAATGTTACTTGCTGCTACGGAACCCTTTAAAGGCGAGTCCGACTCGCACTTGGCCGGTTTTTTTAAATATAGAAAGACTCAAGTTCAGAGTTGAAGTTAGTACAAATACGTCAGTATTTTATATGTTTGACTACAATTATTATTTCAAGTCTAAATTCTCATCTAAACGTTGCAATGAATTGCATGCGAGTTGCATGCAAGTGTGACTACGTTGCGGTACTTATTTGATCAACTGAATTCATTGTCTATTTATAGTCAGCATTGAAGTCAAACTTGCCTGCAGCTGGCATGCAATTGTTGCTGCACAGCTGAGCTGCATGTCAAGCAAGATGGATGTTCAGAATGATACTTTTAACTAACACCGAGCAACATCTAAATTATTATGTAGGTGTCGTCTTATTTTAGTGCCTAATTATGACATTTTTATTTGTTAATTTATATAGGTAACATTTCTGTTTTAGTGTCAATCCTATAATATTTTGTGAAATAATAAACGAAATTTTATTACAATAATTTTTATTACTTTCAATACAGACCTTAATATCAATTGTAGGACGTATACAATTATGTAATATATAATGTTTTTGGTCAATAATATAGTTTATATAATACATAACCTAAAATATAACTAAAACTTATGTACTAATAACGTGTGGGATAAAACAGTGCACTTTAACTTATTATGTAAATGCTTTGACTTTTATTTAACAAACAAATTTTTTTTAATAAAAGGCCCCTTTTCTTTATCAGACGTTTTATAAGACAAAACCCTTTTCTATTGTGTGCTTCAACGCAAAGAAAAGAATGATGTTTTATTTAAAAATAGAACAATAATAAATTTAAATAAAACATAATTATTTTCTTTTTTACTATTAAATTTAAATAAAACGCGGTTCCATTTATTATTTACTTATTTTAACCCTACGATTCTTATTAAAAGAATTTCAATTCCATGATATCGACTTACGAATAAATTATAAGAGTACCGTATTTACCGTTATAGGTGTGGAACCCTGAAAAGTGAATAGTGGCTGCACTGAATTGATAACAAACTTAAATTATACAAATAAACAACAATTTTCAACAATAAATAATTGAAATTTTAAACAAATAAAAATTATACATAAATAAAATACCACCACGGTCTATTACGTCATTTAATATTTTTTAAAGTAGCACAGAGTATTTTAATTCGTAATTGCTAGCGCACAAAATAACAATGCATAGCAAAAGTTGGCAATACTGGAAACGTCAAAGTTTTAGAACAGAGTTGCCAGTTCAAAAGGTTTTGTTGTGCATACTTATAAGTTTATTACTGCTATTTACTAAAAGATTTATCTAAGTTACAAGTATAATCTAGTTACGGTAAAATTAGTGTTAAAGTAAAACTAAGAGTTTAGTAGAAATCACAGCAAAACTCAACAAACGACGCTAATTTACGAAATTTTACTAATATTATTGTGATTCAAATTATGCTTACAACGATACGTTACTAGGAAAACCGAAACATCGATAGACTAGCGGAATGATCCCCTAAAAATAAATAAAAATAAATTGTTCGAACAAAAAAAAATAAAACTTAAAAATAAATCTTATGTACAAGTTTCGTTAATTATGCGAAGTTGTCATAATGGTGACGTAAATGGTATAAAATCTATACTTCCATAGATTAAAAACGAAGATAATGAAATTATAAAAAAATAAAATTTTCTTTACATATTTTTTTTTTTATTTGAGCGATCAATTTTCTAGAGATCTCGTAACTTATACTTTGGTATGTTCCAAATAGTTTATTTTTTAAACTAAGGCTGGCTACACTAGGTTTGAGATACGTATGCCAACACTGTCATGGGTACTAATAAGGTTCTTATGTAAGGAGAAGAGTGTTGTTTCAGATGGTGTCCACACCGCCGCCTAGCATTTTGTTGCCATATTCGCTTAGCACCTAAAATTAACAAATAAATCATTAGTTTACAAATAATTTAGTGTTATGAATTAATTGTTGGAAAAAAAAAGAAGTCATGTTTTCGTCATTAGTCGCCAACAGAATACTGATGTACTAAGTGCTCTGTAATTGAACTAGATTATCGTCAATTTGCATCCTGCTTCTAGAAATGATCTAAGCCTGAACCATCCCATCCCAAGTTTACTGATTTTGATCTCCATTTAAAATCAAATGTATCTCATCAGTTATATACTACGCATATAACTGATGTTTATGCTTATAATCTAGCATAACAGATCCAACATCCGACTGGTCAGAGAATCATTCCCTTTCAATGGAGTATCAGGAACTTTATACCCCGTTCTTTATACCCCTAACGCCCAAAATTAATAATTAATTTCAATCCAAATTCTATTCCCTTGTTTTTGACGGCTACTTCTGATTGGACATCTGAAAGACTCAGATAGGCAAATTCGGATGTTGATTGGTTACAAACAAAGTTCCAACAGAAGGTAGCAACCGAGATCGATCATTAATTTCCAGCATAATAGACTAATGAATATCATGTCCTGCGTATCCTGACGATGGAGGACGAGGAACTGATGGATGCTTCTAAAGGTATCAAAGTGGTAGTGCAGTTATGGGAGGGCGCAATTTACATTGCCTTCGACATGCTAAAGTCTGAACCTACGGGTTCAAGCCTCAAGAAAAATGGCTCACCTTATAGACGAAGATATAGTGATGTCTGTTGGACAGCGAGTGCGGTCTCTGCGCGCGCAGCTGTCGCACGACGCGCGGCACGTCGGCGGCCGCCGGCAGGGCGCGCGCGCTGATGTCCAGCGCGATCAGCGCAGCCGACCGGCCCGCGCCGCTAGCGCACGTCACCACGCAAGGGCGGATACCTGCAAGGGAATCTGGGCTTTACAAGCTTTCAAATATAAAGAAGTGATGGGCCAAACTTTTCATGGACTTCGAAGCTTTCAAGTACGGCAGTGGTAGCCAAGACTCGGTAGTTAGTGGAGCTGATGCCATAAGACAAATGCTGATGGATGAAGAACTTAAATATAATTAATAGAAATCTGTGGAACTTAGAAGATCAGACCAGCGCATTAAAAATGTCTTAGTTTTACCGATGCTTAATTCAATTTCCCTACAAAAAAAATCACCATGTCTGTTCATGAAGTTCATGAGTATACAGCACCAGTACTTCCCATGGGGCATAAAACACCCATATTCTTATTTCTTAATTAATTTTTTAATGATCCATAAACAAGATAGGACTGTAGCCTTTGCTTGTTAGTAATTACAATAATTAGTAGTTGGTAATTACAATAATTAGCAACGAAAGGATATTCTTAGGTCGGAAATTATCAATTTATTTAAACGCGATTAATACAGATTCAATCACGTCTTGAATGCGAGTACGAGGTGGTAATCGTGTTTAAGAATCCTATCGACAAACTACCTGAATAAATGACCCTAAGAAAACCCACCTTCAACTTCCGAAGCTGCCTTCATCCTGCCAAGAGTACCATTGGTAGGAGCAGCTCGTCTCAACTGTTCTTCAGCGCGAGCTGGTGAGTACACATTGATGCCGTTGCCTGAGCCTCCCTCATCACTCCTCAGCTTCGACAGATTGTTGAATGATGAACGGTTCTGGTCGCCGTAGATTACTTCCACACCTGGAGAGAAATATGAGTTTAACAATAATAGCCAAAAAGGGGGAAGGGGGAGGCTAGATAAAACAAAAGAAAGTTTGGATGATGACTGAATAGAAAAACAGTAATCAATGTCATTTGTGTGTCCTCAAAATATGAGAAAGAATCTTGGTGTTTTCGTCTCCTAGGCTTAAGGTAGCCTAGAACTTTGCTGTGAGTGTCATTCACAGCAATATTCCAGACACAGAGCCCTAGTTGGCTGCTTAAATGACTAGGGCATAAAATATTCGCAAAAGAACACGGATGGCTCTTCAGAGTCTTGGCTTTAGCTAACGACAATGAAGTAAACCCAATCGAATATTAGAATCAAATTGACCTATATAACCCCTTTAGCATACATCAGGACACAAAATTTTATACAAATAAACTTCCAAGTCTTACCTTCTTCATCATATTCTTTGGCAGTCTGCGAGATTTTCATGTAACTCCTCATTTCGCACAAGAAGTCTATTACTGAGTCATAATCATCAGGGACTCCTTTAGCCGGCCAGAAGTACCACAGATGTGTGATCTCTCTCCAGGTCCTGGTACCCAGGTTGATGAGCTGGACGCTGGAGATGGCGTACTTGTCACGCTGTTCCCGTTTCTTTAAGATGATCTTGAAGTCTCCGAAGATACGCTTGTTGTCTGAGATTTCTGATGGTGGAAGGTATTCGTAGCATTTTTCCTGGAAATGAGAGAGAGTTTGGTTGAGTCGATATTTATGTAATAGAAGAGAGTGATGACATTTTCTTCAACTAACCGGTGATGCATTAGAGTCATTTCAGCTGTGTACCTACACACGCCAGCAAATCAACCTACCCCAATTTATCAAATTTTCTCAATCGAACATGAACTTTTTGTACTGTGGCAAAGTTGAAAATGTGTTAAGGTTTGCCAGATTGGGGTAGCTTATGTTCTGACATCTGTACTTTGCAATCCAGCCACATGATATTTAAATGACATATTTTAAAATTGTCTATCAAAACCATTCATTATGAAATTGTATAAATAATAATCTTTTACTTTTTATTTCTAAAATGTTACGAGATGTGATGTTGTGACAATGTTCTAAGTTCGAAAAATTCTCTACTGCAGTATGATACCTCTAGTATTGTTTAACATCGTTAGCAGGGTGAATATCATCTCGCAAGGTAAGGAAAACCGCGCCAAAACATGACCAGAGGAATCTAAACGCCATAGTCTGATAATTCAACAACACACATCTACTTACAACTCCATTCTCCATGTACTCCGTCAGCATGACGACGAGCCTAGAGTTCTGTTCCCAGATCATCCTCCAGAAGTCTACCACAGTGTTGGAGAGCGGCGCCTGGCTGGCGATGTAGTAGTTACGGATGTTGCCCGGACCCTGGAGCAAAGAGCAATGGTTATCAAAAGTTGGCAATCAATCATTATTTATTATAATGTAATCGAAAGATTTCCTTTAAGATTTATCTGAGCAACCAATTTTAGTTAGTGGTGTTGCTATTTATTTCTGCGAAGTTTGTAATCTTTCAAATTTTATTTTTTAATTATATTAAAACGTGAAAGTTTGCAAAAACTACGGAACGTATTTGGATTACATTTGGTAAATAGATAGTTTATAACCTGGATTAACACATAGGATAGCTTTTATCCCGGTTTTATGTTCCCGTGAGATTTATTTCCGAGCGGGTGAAACCGCTGGCAAACAGCTAGTAAAGTAATATTTGTTGATAAGCGATTTTCAAACTCCATGTATCTTGTATGCATACTCGTACGGAAATGCGCCAGATTTTGGCTAGCCCATAAATCTTTATTTTATATTCCATGTTACATGTAATGTTTTATTTTTCTACAAAACGAATAAGCAAGTGGGCTGCAAACAGTCTGTTGTCTGTTCACATCTTTAATATTATCAAGCTGAACAGTTTGGTTGAACGCGCTAATCTCAGGAACTACTGGTTCGAATTTAAAAAAAATACTTTTTGTATTGTATATTCCATTTATCCAGGAAGGCTATAGGTTATATAGCATCACGCTATGATTAAACGGATCCGAGCAGCGGGGGTAATACCATAAAAAACTCACCGTAACAAAATTGGCATTAATATACTCCGTAGTAGGATCATTGCCGAGCCTCTTCAGCGGGACCCTGGTCTCCGGCAGGGGCAGTACGTTGGAGTAGCGGTTCTTGTCCTCGCAACCAGGAGGAACCTCATCAGGCCGGACCGACACTGAGGGGATCTCGGAGAACTCTGCCGTCATGGACTCCACGTCCATTGCGAAGTTGGCGAGCGCTGCGTACTGCATTGGGTGGGAGGTGACCTGGAAGTTAATGATGAATCTTAATAACCACAGTTTTATTTTCGTTCAAGCTTGTAGTTTACGGTTTTATAATTATATATAAATGAACGCATTCTGTCACTATTATGTTTATAACAGTGACTGGACCTAATTATCAGCTACCGGGTTCAAAAGCAACCCGACAGTAACATGACTCAGAAACTGAACCCGGGTCTGCAATGTTACCGACTGCACTTCTACATTATCATCTATCACCCTATTGCTGTCCCATACCCTTCCATTGCTGAACATAGTCCTCGCCTAAGGAGCGACAGCGTGTGATCTCTGGCTTTTTTCATCCAGACACCGCCAACAAAATCCTGCAAATCCTAGAGGGGTCCCGTAATCTTACCATTCTTCATATAACTTCTTCAGGTCATCGGTCCATCTTACCTAAATCAGGGAGGGCAATAGTAGAAGGAGTATTATCAGTAGTTTGCTGACAAAGTTCCTTCTGTCTTTATTCTAGCGAACCAGATCCAAGAACCCAGAACTCACTCAAAAACTAACATATTAGGACTGCCATACCTCATCATCATAAGCAGGGTTGCCGTAGCTCCTCTTACTGGCCCGCAGCCGATGGTTTCCCTTCCTATGACCCACACTGACGCTGTCTAGGCTGTAGGCATCCAAGGAGACCGGGGTGCAGCGCTGCGCGTAGATGCCGCGACGACCTCGACGACGGACTACCAGCTGAAATGGAGATTTGGGTTTAGTATTGGTGCAGTGACTGAGGGTTCAGCTGTTTCATTTCGTGTCGCTGGTTTGGGTCTCGCTAATTTATCCTGTTAATATTTTTTTTTGTGATTTGTATGTCGTATAGGTAGTTGTTCCGAAACTAGCTTTTTGCGTACGTGACGTGCGTAAATGTTCGTAAACGCGAAACAGGGAATTTCCTATATAATTTCCAATAATAAGGATCAAAGTATTTGGAAAAAAAAAATGTATTGCTGTCAAGACCTTTTTTATGGGACTACAACACGCACAAGCTTCACCACAGTTTTGCCTGCGCAAGCTTCTCGCAAGAAAAAACAATACACGGTCGGCAACAATGAACGCCCAACCACACACACAGGCAGGTACGCGCAGGCCGGGCTTGCGCAGGCAAAACTGTGGTGAAGCTTGTGCGTGTGGTAGGCCCATTACAGAAATGATACCTAATGTTAGTTGTCACTAACACTAGACAAAAACTCGATGGTTCCGTAGTTTTAATACGTAAAAGCGCATTGCTGGATTTTGATTTTGCATTGAATTTAAGAGTGCAGTAATATTTGGAGGAGATCTTTACTAGTGGGAACAAGTAAGATCAATTTTTTTACCCAATGATAAAAAGAATTGTGTCTCACCACACTTAAGCTTTTTTTTATCGTGGTAAAATCATCAATTGAGTCCTCCCGCCCAGGGCTGGGCGGGAGGGACTGTCAGACTCGTACTGACTAAAATCCACGGTGTCCTTCACTAGCCCTTTACGTACCGGGGTCACGGTAATGGGAAACTCCCGCGACCCCGGCAGGCACCACACTTACGCTAGTGGAACATTAATGTATCATTCAATTGTGTCTTAGTTTTTACTTAATGATACAGTATTTCAAATAATCATAACTGGAATTATAAAATTCTCTATAAATGATTATTCTTAGCAGTTCCACTGTCAGGGACACAGACCAAATAGTTAAACAATGAATCAACCAATCAATGAATCAAAATAAATGTCCGTGAATCATATGTAGCTTATTGCAGAAATGGGTAAATATTATGATGACACAGACTATCTTTAATAATTAATATCTTGCATTATTGCACAGGGGCAGGAATAACGCTTAGCCAAAGAACGTAGTAAATAAAGCTCATAGGTTTCAACCTAAGCCCTATCTAATAGCAACTTAGGTTATACTTTAGACGGCACAGTTAGTACAATGGCTGAGCAATTGGCCTCCTGCGCTGCGTGTCGCGGGTTCGATTACCGCATGGAGTAAATATGTATATGATCTACAAGTAGTTGTTCCGGGTCTGGGCGTTTATGTATGTGAGTTTCTATGTTTGTAAACGCACCCACGACTCAGGAGAAATTCTTGCAATGTTATTTAAAAAAAAAGAGAAAATAACCATTACCATGGTATTATCTTCTATTACATAAACCTTTTTTTTTTAGCGTGGTATATCATCAAACGAGTCCTCTCACCCAGTGCAGGGCAGGAGCGACTGTCAGACTCGTACTGACTAAAATCCACGGTGTCCTTCACTAGCCCTTTACGTACCGGGGTCACGGTAATTCGTAAGTCCCGCGACCCCGGCAGGCTTTAGCCCTCTACAGGCCCCGTCACTATGCTGACACTCCTAGAGGCGCGCGTAGAACCGGCCATGGTCCATGGTCGGACAGCGAGTCACCAGTAAAGTTGCGACAGAACTGCTTTGTGCTGCCCAGCAGGGCTATTGGCTAACTTGATAATCACTGACCAGCCGTTATCAACTGAACTTGGATGGCTTGACACCTCTATATTATATCGACTGTTATGAGGCTAAGTTGAGGAGTGCCTAAGAGCGTTAGAATAGTTGATTTCAGGGAACATTGACATTTATCAGTTTCATTGCAAATGCAAAAGCCAATGCGGAATTTACCTTTTGACAGCTATTTGATGGTCACCAGAGCAAGTAATCATCATTTGAACTGTCAACAGAGATACGCAATAGCCCCGCAGATCACAATCATACTGTTACGTCGATCGAATTGCGAGACCAAGCTATAAGGTTCTCGACAATTCTACTGAAGATTGGAATATTGATTGACCGGAAGTTTCTAGAAATTATGGGACTGAGTAGAAGTCCATGGATGTTTTCCAGAAGTTTCGACCATTTTCTCTTAACAGGTCCGGCCGGGATATAAATAGGGCGCCGATAGGGACCGGCAGTCAGTCTGGTTTTTAGTCAAAACCGATCGAGGCGACTCGAAAGTGAACACGAAGTGAAAATCTCGAAGTGACTTTTAAGTGTGTTTTAGTGTTTTAGTGGTGAATAGTGTTGAATCTCGTTTAGTGATTTGTGTGTCAATAAAAATTATTTGGTTTTAATTGGTGTTAATTAATTTGCTCCCGCTCGCAACAATACCTTTACCTAGTGTAATCATGCTGGTCAAAATCAACTTTCTTATTGATGTGCTGTGTTCATTACAGTCTCCAGACTCAACAATCAAACACAGAGAATAGGTAAAACATGCCAAACATGGGAAATGATCCTAAAATAGACCCATCATGTGTCACCCTGAATACATTAAAACCAGACAGACCACGGAACTTACCATTGCTAAGTGTTACCTACGCATATTTTGCAATTACAAGTCTTAAGTAATTTTGCTAATAACCTATGTCGCCAGACGTGGTATTGTCTACCCAGACTACCGCACACTGATTAATTATCATAATTTAATGTTTTTACGTAAAACAGAGGCCCTCTATCCTGACGTTTTCGTGACGTAATAATATACTCTTTAGGCATACTTAACACAACACTAACGTAGCGCAAGCGCTATCAGGACATCATTTGCAAGCGGCCATTAACAAACGGCGTCCTGTTGGCGCTTGTGCTACGTTAGTATTTTGTTAAGTTTGTCTTAAGTGTGTGATTTCCTCGCGTCCCCGTCTTATAGACTGTTCTCCTACACTGTAATTTTGACCTTAATTTGAAAGAAAAAAGTAGCTTTGTCTTTTTCCATATAATAAACGTAGTAAATACTTCAAGTACGCTGTTATACAGAAATCTCGTGAAAGAAGACCTCTGATCTCGTCTCTATAACTTTTTTTTTAATTTTAGAATTGCTTAAAGTTTTGTAGATGCCTGTCTAGACCTGAACTTCTAACTTTCGTCATTTGAGCCACATTTTGTCTCTACTGGGCCACCACTACTTCAAATATGTATAGTATTTCGCCTAACGTCTCATGATCCCAAGTTATTGGTGCCAGACTGCCAAGCACAACAGAATTTCATCATGGAAATACCCTATTACCCTTTGGCAATACTCCAGATATAATACGCTGCGCTAGGAGAACAAAATCAAACTGCAGCATGACAAGAAATTTTTGCACAACAATTTAGTGTGTTTTAAATCTAATCTTATCGCCGCCTCTCATTCACAAATTACATACCAACTGACCAACATAAGAAACCCTTATTCTAAACATCAAACTATAAACAATATGTTATCAGCAGGACGTCGGGTTTCAAAGCTCAGCACTCGAGCCAAACGTACTGTCATCACATTCAACAGACATTCATTCATAGCCGTTGAGATAAAATATACTTTGTATAATTAGTACAGCGGTGGGTTTTAGACATAACAAAAACCGTTACAGCGTGAGTGACAATACCATAGGTGATTCTCAAAAGATTCAGCGCCGCAGCAGCGTCGAATATAGAGTCCTCGACACGACTAAAGTCCTATTGGTCTAGTTGGTCTAGTGGTTAGTGACCCTGACTGCTATGCCGGAGGTCGTGGATTGGATTCCCACCCAGGACAAATGTTTGTCGATGAGCACAATCATTTGTTCTGTGTCTGGGTGTAATTTATCTATAATATGTATGTATTTAGAAATAATATATATAAGTATGTTTATCAGTTGTCTAGTACCCATAACACAAGCTCTGCTTAGCTTGGGACTAGATGGCGTTGTGTGATAGTTGTGGAATATTTATTTATTTATATATTTAGTCGTGGTACTACATAGCCACTAGCGCCACGTCAAAAGGACTTAAATCGTGACGAGGTCTCTAGTTTCGACGCTACCGCAACCCTGAGTCTTTAAAGAATAATGTGGGTCTCTACTAAAATGCTTTACAAATTCGTCGACGAACTCGTCCTGGAGTCTCATAGAGTACCGCACGGTTCATGATGCGGTTGACGACGGACTACTATTGCCTAGAAAGGACCCAATGCCTGGATTATAGAGGTCAGATAGGCAATCATTCCATGACTTGTAGCTATATCCGGGTAGACTGGAAGCTGACACCAATATATGTGGGAAAAGGCTAATTAGCCTATTATGTTCCCATTGCTGGGACATATACCTCCTCTGAGAGAGGAAGAGGGACGCAGGCCCAGCGTGGATTGGTAAATGTCACATGTTTGAAATGAATTACACATAGTTATGCGCCTGGCTGGGTTCGAACCCGCGACCAAGGCACAAGCCGGTGACAAAATAGCAAAAACAAGCTTTTGTTTTGTGTTATTTTTGTTGAGCTAAAATAAAACAAGCTGAACCGAATAATAAAACTTCTAGTTCCGCCGACCTCGCGGACCTCGACCGAGCTACGGCAATACTTTTATTAGCAAAAGTTCACTAACTTGCATCGAGAGTGTTCGAGAGCAATGCACGCAGGAAGGCAATAAAGAAAATACCAGTTGCAAGACCTAATAATACTGTTTTAGAACTTTTTGAGTGTTTTTGATCTTGTATGTTTATATTTTCATACATTTTTATTTTTTGGCGTGGTAAAAACTTCAAATGAGTCTTCCCACCCAGGGCAGAGCGGGAGACTGTCAGACTTGAGTGACTAAAATCCACGGTGTCCTTCAATAGCCCTTTACGTCCCGGGGTCACGGTAATTCGTAAGTCCCGCGACCCCGGCAGGCTTTGGCCCTCTACAGGCTCCGTCAAACATGTTTTCATACTAGGGCTATTTTACACTTTTTTGTGTTTGATTTTGAAGATCGTTCCTTATTTTATTTTTTTGTACAAAAATTTAAACTCAAACACACAGCAAAACCCGGAACAATTCCCTATAGTATAATATTAATTCCGTACGGAAATCGAAGCTACTGCTGGTTTTTCTGTAGCAGGTTCAGTCACATAAACTTCAGTAAGTATATTATGCACACATATTAGATACCTATAACCCGGGCAATTTTTCCAACACATAAGGTACTTTTTCGTCCGGCATAGCGACGCGGGCGAAGCAGTGGAGCGAGCATACTATACTTCTATACTAATGTTATAAAGCTGCAAAGTTTGTTTGTTTGGTTGAACGCGCTAACTCAGGAACTACTGGTTAGAATTGAAAAATAGTTTTTGTGTGGGATAGTCCATTTATCGAGGAAGACTATAGGCTATATAACATCACGCTGCGACTAATAGGAGTCGAGCAGCGGGGGTGAAACCGCGGGGATGAGCTAGTATTAAATAAATCAGTTTAACAAGGGCCTTGCATGTGAAAATACTTAAAAAGTTTAGACTACTTGTAAAAAGCTAAGCTAAGCTAAAGTGTCAAAGATTTCTGATAAAGTTTTCTAAGAAATATTAACAGTAATGGCCACTCAAAGCGACGTGTGCGCAAGTTGGGCGACGTGTGAAAACGTGGCCGATTCAAGGGCTCGCTCCAGTCCACTTGAGGCCTTAATTTATGAGGTGCCCTGTGCGTGTCCATTGTTGAACGGAAGATACGGGAAAGTTCAGCGTTAAACTTTTGTAAGACGGACCGCCAGCGAAATAATGATTACGAATTTTTAAACTATGACTATCCGAACCTCGGTGCGAAGGTAAGTTTGTTTGTTACTTTGTCACGTCAACAACTTTTTTTCACGAATTTTTGTGACGTAAACAAACGGGGATTTTGACGATAATTTTATGACGTATGATATTTTTTAAACGTATGAAATGTTATTTTTCTTTCTAAATAAGTAGTCTATTTAACTAGGAAAAGTTTTGATGAAAAATTTTCAGCCTAATGTAGAATCGTATCAATGTATCAATGGGGCCGTGCACAAAAGGTCCGTCATCGGGCTGGCTTTGTTTATAATTTGCATTGTAAAAACATCCTCCGCGTCGCGATACAGGCGACACCTACAGCTTACTACGAACATAGGTTCAACGGGCATGGCTGGAAGAAAGTACGCACTGGAATTAAAAAAAATTATGGTTCTTTTGTTCATAAGTATTCTTATTTTGGATTGTACGAATAATACGCGGCTGCCGGGGTCACAGGACTGTGTTATCCAGGTAACCGTGTCGTTAAGGGCTATTTGGAACACCGTGGATTTTAGTCACTACGAATCTGACAGTTATGGGTCGATGGACACATTTGATGATTTTTAGTTTTTTTTAAGCGCAATATTTTAGTATTTTTTTGCATGTCTAATAGTTAATGCACTATTTCTTCGAGTAAAAATATATCCTACCAACTTTAATAAGGTCGCGGGACTCACGAATTACCGTGACCCCGGAACGTAAAGGGCTATTGAAGGACACCGTGGATTTTAGTCAGTACGAGTATGACAGGCCCTCCCTCTCTGCCCTGGGTGGGAGGACTAGTTTGATGATTTTATCACGAAAAAAAAAAAACAACTTTAATAAGCCAGCTCATTAAAAAACATTTAAGTGATTCTCACGACTTGCTGTTTTTTTTTTAATTTAACTATAATTTTTATTCCTAAAAAGCAAATGCATCAATACAAACGGGGAGTCACGTACTCGGCAACTAAAGCACCTAATTTGACACATTCACTACGTGATTAGGTTCCTCGATTAAATAATTTACTCGGAATTTCGAATTTAGCATATTTGACTTAGGTATACGGAAACAAAGGTGAGTTAACTTTTATCGATAACTCTGCAAAAATCATTAATTGATAAAACCTTTTTTTGTCAGAAGATTATACTCTGTTGCTTTAGCGTTTGTTTCTTAGCCCTTCCTTCTAGTGAAAAGACGATACCATAAACCAACAGTCAACAACTGTAAAAGATAGGCAGTTTTTTGTTCTTATCGTGTATGTTTTGTAAAATAATTAAGTAAATCAAGTCTCAGTTCGAATCTGATACGCGTGTCTACTTAATTTTTTTATTAAACTAAAATTATTATGTATGTTCAGTGAAATATCCTGAAAAATAAATCTAGCATTATTGCCAACGGCAGGCAGACCTGTGTAAACGGTTAACTTACCAAAGCCAGTACTTTCTCACGGCCATGCATGGTTCACCGTGCAATATCCCGGTCCTATATGGTGGCGGGAACCCTGCGCCGGCGCACAACGCAGTGACGTATCACCCGCCGGCCGGCGTGTGCGCAACCGACCTCGTTCACAACACAACCTCTTTTCTTAGATTTGTATTCTAATATTATTTTTGTTTCTTTTTATATTTTGTAGGTTGTGTAATGAACGATATCGATTGTTTATTAGTCATTAGTTCTATTTTATTGGTGTTTTTTTTAAGTATTTTGTTTGGAGATTTGGCGAGTTTTCAGTAAGCAATTTTTATTTTATTTCTTTTCAGCATTTACATTTTGCATATATATTTTATCCGTGATCATCGCTTGCAACAGTGCCAAAATATGGGAAACTCAAAACAAATATTAAACATATCGAAATATCTCGTTTTAGACCCTAATATACGAGTATTATATTTTGTATTACATATTTATATTTTGTACTTCATTCTGATATATTGTGTTGTTTTAATGGTGTGTTGTTTCTGTTAATAGTTATCCTAAATATAAATATTTAATTTAAGTTCTAACTTCAGCTGAAGTTTTCATAAACTATTGCTTAACTAAAATAGTGATATGTGGCATTAAACTTCAGTTTTAAATTTTCCCGAATAAAACATTTAAACAATGTAATACTTAGGTGCGTCCGTCAGTTTTATTCAAATTTGTGAAATGTACAATAACAGTTTATGCGTTCTGGAAATCGAACCCTAGACCATTGCTGAGCAGTAAAACTTGCGACTGCATGATCAATGGGACAGTCTAGACGATGAAAGAAATTATGGATACTTAGTTCAAAAACAATCAAACGCGTGCCCTTTTTAAAACGTGCTTCCAATAAGGCATTACTTAATTTGGATCTTATTACTTAAAACGGCCAACTGGCTTTATCCAAACTATGTAGTTGACCCATCGATCGGCTGCTGTTATAAGATAATTTTACATGAAGCGACTGCCTATGTATGTTCACAACCGTTCGTGTTTGGTACTAACTGTACCAAATAATAAAATCTCTTTTAAGGCAAACTTTCCAGTATATGGAGACTATCAACGAAAAAAGTTACCATTGAGTCCTGAGACTAACAGTTTACCATTTTATGACGATCCACTGACCATAAATCATGGATATAACCAATTAATTTAATAACCAAAAGCCATTTATAATTAATACAGTTCTTAAGTTTATCTTCAAATGTTCATTGAAGTCAACCAAACCATCGCTTCGGGTAAAACATACATTTGCGAATTTCAGTGCACACATTTCGTATATTTCTTTTATTTATCTTTCTGTCTACTTTAATTACTAGCATCAAATTAATAATCGAAACTGTCAAAAATTGTGGTCAGTGGGTCGTCTTACTTATCAAAAGTTCTACAAAGGGGCTTTTAACTTAGTTGAATTTACAAAATTCCAATCTGCCTTAGCATGTATTATTTTTTCAATGTAGTGATAATTACTAAGCCAATACTTCTGATATAATCATTCATTTAAAATAAAGACGTTTGTGTTAGATTAGACTAAAAAATAAGTCGCACGTGTATAAAACCGTTATTTTCAAACAAAATGGGACCCCAGTAACAGAAAATGTAGACATTATGTACTTTATGTACCACAATTGTATGTAAAAATGTAAATAAATAAACTAAAACCATAATGAATTGCTACACATTCTTTTTAAATTCAAATGCACATAGTATAAGAAGTAATCCTAGTAATATCCACGTAGCATTAAGTACTTTTTAAGTAAAAAAAAGTACTAGGGCCTCATAAGTAAAGAAGAGTTCTCCAAACTTGTGACCGACATATCTAACGGCCGTCCAAGTATGCCAATTCTCGTTACAAACGATAACCATATCTCGGTGTCGGGTGACCACATTAGACCGCTTCGAGTTGCAAACCAAGGAATTTTTATCGCCAGACTCGACGAACGAGAACAACTTCCGATGAGATATTAGGATTATCTACAGGTATTTAAGCGTTGTGTGGTATACTTTTGTGTTTCGAAAGCTCTTGACGATTTTGTTGGCCTGGTACTTAAAACTAAACGGAGTAAAAAAATATAGGTTGGTTCTAAGAGGCACTTGTGACTGAAGAATGCAGATTTCAAAATCGCTTAAAGTTACTATCTATTAGTAACTTTAAAGAATTCCAAATTATTTATGATGTAATAAAATTAGAATTTGTTAAGAATAAAGAATTTAATTTCTGCGTATTTTTTGAAGATTTTCTCTCTAAGCAAAGGCGGTGACGGATGCTAGTTCACATTAAAATATGTCATTTATCATGATTGTTTCAACTTTTGTCAACTTAATACAAATAACGCTTAATTTAATTCTACCGCGGACCCGAACTTTGCG
Source organism: Agrotis puta (assembly GCA_943136025.2). NCBI lineage: Eukaryota > Metazoa > Arthropoda > Insecta > Lepidoptera > Noctuidae > Agrotis > Agrotis puta. The sequence goes on from OW964182.2 coordinate 1,580,399, forward strand.
AAGCTCTACCGTACTTCCGCCTAGCAACTAAGGAAATTGGTCATTTTGCCAGTTCGCTATATTCATAAGAACAGGACCAGCGGTCGTATTATGACGTCTTAAAACCAGGCTTGTTCCAGTGAGTGAAAGAGACAGAGCTGTACAAGTCGTCTGGCGCCATCTCGTTCACTCACTGGAACAAGCCTGGTTTAAGACGTTATAGGTAATACGGCCCCTGTAGCCATGTAACAAACGATAAACGCAAATGCTGAGTAGCCTTTAATAGATTTTCAACTTTAGGCTTTTTTTTAGCGTGGTAAAATCTTAACTTTAGGCTCTAAGGTATAAAGTTGAAACTCTATTGGGGAGTTAGGAGCGTTTACGATTATCGTTTGCGACTTGGCTAGGGCTGCAGTTCTTAAAAATGACGTCACAGTAAGGCACGTTTTTTTACTTAACATAACATCACGCCTGGGTTTCCCCGAAGGGTTAGGCAGTTATGTTTTTTTTATGACAGAATTATTCTATGGGTTCTTCCTGCATGCGCGATTATTCCACCAAAGTTACAATAATACAATAACCTATTCGAGTTGATTCAATACTGATTCATTACTTATTGTTCTCATTATTTTATTTGATCATTGGTGTCAGTTTCATTACATAGACCTGCAAATCTATTTGATTATAATTATTTTGCATAAAGCCCCTGACTTTTTCGTATTTTTTTCTATATTGGTATTGATAGGTAAAACCCGTATACTCGTAGTCCCGACTAGTACAGTACAGCCCACTTCTGGAGGCCTGTGACCCAGCACTGGTAACAAAATGGCCTGATAATATTTAAAAAAAAAAAACCTCAACTATCACACAACGCCATCTAGTCCCAAGCTAAGCAGACCTTGTGTTATGGGTACTAGACAACTGATAAACATACTTATATATTTCTAAATACATACATATTATAGATAAATTACACCCAGACACAGAACAAATGATCGTGCTCATCACACAAACATTTGTCCTGGGTGGGAATCGAACCCACGACCTCCGGGATAGCAGTCAGGGTCACTAACCACTGGACCAACAGGCCTGTCATATTAAACTAATGCTAATATATCAATCCATGATTTCAGGGCATCCTGCTTACTACCACCACGTGTTCGGACTGTGCGACGAAGAAACGAGGTAACTTTGTTTTTTCCCTTTCTAATTAATAGTTAGCAGAAAACCGCAAGTCTATTGTTGCTATCCAGTGAATGACAGTGACCTACCGTGACGTCTTAATGCGAGAGTGATGCCACTGTGGGAAAGAGACAGAGCTACGCAAGTAGTCTAGCGCCATCTCGTTTCCACAGTGGAACTACTCTCGCTTTAAGACATTGTAAACCACCAGGCGACCATAGAACGACGGATATATCACTAACGGTTTAGCCTTTTCCTAGCTATTTTAGAAAGATTACTAAATAGAACTATTAACCAGGACTTTATACGGAACCCGAAAAAAGAGTTTTAAAAACTTTTGTATTGGCTGAAAATATTGCTGACATTGCAGCTTTTCTATTTCTATTAAAAAAAAATATCCTGTATCGTGGGTGCCTTTACAAGCATTTAAATACCCATAGACAAATAGCCAGCACCGCAACAACTACTAGTAGACATTGACATATATTGATTCCGTACGAAAATCGAACCCAGCAACACGGAACATAGCATTCGATCGTTTAGCCACTGCGACAACCGTGCCAACAAATTTTATTTTATCTGAGTCTGTTTTTTATAAACTCTACCCGTTTTACCACATGTAAAATAAACACTTCTGTTGAATACTTTTCCAAAAAACTGTCAACGTCAAAACGACTTTTCACGTTGATATAAAGGTCGTTTTGCAGTTACACTTTTTTAAGACAAGCACTCATCTTTCTGCGATATTTATCTTTTGTGGTAAGGCGGTATAAGTTGCCTGCCGGGGTCGCGGAACTTACGAATTACCGTGACCCCGGTACGTAAAGGGCTATTGAAGGACACCGTGGATTTTAATCAGTACGAGTCTAACAGTCCCTCCTGCCCTGCCCTGGGTGGGAGGACTCATTTGATGGTTTTACAACGCTAAAAAAAGAAAAGGCGGTATAAGTTTCTGTTAATCTGCAGTTTAAACCAATTGCAATAAGCCTAAAGTTTTCTAATTAGCTTTGTGTTTAATTTCAGACTCGTGCCAGCTTCATCGTGAACTTAAATCTACAACATTCTCCAAAGTAGTGAACGTAATTTATCGCGAGGTAATCCAATAGATATTATGCTCATTACTTTGGATATGTTGTACGAATATTCATCTATTGAAGACCGCGGAGAATATGAAGAAGATGAAGAGGTTTTGGAGAACTGAAGTATTGCATTTGAAGGAGTTGCGAAGAAACTTAGTATCAAACTGTTGTCTGATTTATGTATTTCCTGTGTCCTTATTTATCACTTTTTAACTGGCTTGAATAAGGAGGCGTTTCTTAATTCTGTTCTTTTAATGTTTTTTACCTCGGCCTCACTTTATATATTTTGTGTTTACAATTATATATATATATTTTAAAAACCTGTTTTTTTTTGTTTAAAGCAATGGTTATGTTTTTTACTGTATGTAATTTAAATAGCGTATTATTTTTCGTGATAATTACTCTGTTCTTTCTAAATAGGTATCACTAGCAATATGTGTGTGTGTTTTTTTTTAAATTTTTGTAGTTCTGTAAGATTTATTAGAATTTTATTTCTACTTTTGGCTCTTTGAAAATGCATTTTCGCTTTTCAATTAGAATAGTATACAAAATAGACTTACCAACAATCCGATGAGCAGTATCAGAGCAATAACTCCAATGGTGCTGACAGCAATTGCAACTGCCGCTCCAGATCCATTGTCCTCATCAACCAGGACCCTTGAAGACGATTCAGTAGTAACGTCTCCTGCATAACTCGTCAGGTCTTCATTTCCACTGGAGGTCTTCGCAGCATACTCTGCATCCGTTGTAGTCTCAACTACTGTTGTATCGTGAATCTTCGCGTTTCGCTGTGTGGTTGTTTCTTCACGTATGGTAGTAGTTGGAACTGGTTCAGTTACTTTCTGTTCTCTTGTCGTTGTAATTACAACAGTTGCAGGTCTTGTTGTTTCAGCTTCTGTAGTCACAGCTTCCGTAGTAGTAGGTCTGACCGTTTCTTGAGTAATAACTTCGTTACTACGACTATTTTCCTCTGTACAGTCGGTTTCTTGAGACTCACTCGTTGTTTCCGTAGTTTCAGGGTCTGCCTCTGTAGAAGTAATTCTCTTTTCTCTTTCTGTGTTTATTTCAGTGACAACTTCAACTACAATCGTTGTTGTATCTTCTGTTTCACTGGATGTCGATGTAGTTGTTGGGACTTCAGTAGTGGTTGCCTGTGTAGTCTCTGTGGTTGGAGTTTCAGTTGTAGGTTGGGTCGTGATTTCCACTGTTGTCGACTCAGTTGTAACCTCTTCAGTTGGTGGTTGAGTAGGCAATTCCGATGTGGTTGGTATTTCCGTGGGAGTTTCAGTGGTTGGTGTTTCCGTAGTCTGAATTACTTTTTGTGTAGTACTTTCCAGAATCTGAGAGGAAACCTCTATAGGAGACGTTGATTCAGTAATAATAGTCGTAGATTCTTCTACAGTTTCTGTTGTCATATATTTAGGTCTATACGTAGTTACAGGGCTGTCTTTCAAAGTAGTTATTTTTGTCCTTGTTGGGAACACTGGATGCCACATACTAGGTGTAGTGCTATCAACAGTCGGTGTCTCAGTCTCAACATCCTCAGTCGGCACATAAGAGAATCTTATAGTAGTTATCTCATAATCAGTAGTAGTGTTAGGTTTCTCCTCAGCTACAGTCTGATTGACTTCGGAGCTGGCGACAGTCTCATCTTGTGGCGTAGTGATGTCCGCTGGTAGTTTCGTAATTGATTCAAAACCGGTTGACCTTGTTGCATCAACCGGTGGAATTGTTTCTTTGGCTGTAACATTAACTTGTTCCGTGAATTCCTCTGTTTCAGCTGTAACGGGTACCCAAGACTGTTCTGTCTGATTTTCAATAGAATTTGACTTATCAGTAGTCGCTGGTTTCGCACTGTTCTGAACGGAAATGTTACTCTCAGCGGGCAGTCTTGTATCTGATCTAGTCTCCGTTGCTGTTTCAGTTTGCACTTCGGAGCTTGGTGAAGTTGGAGCAGTTATTGGCTGCCAAGACAACTTGTTCTGTTCCACTTCTGTGCTTTTCTTAGGAATGATATCGTTGCTTATCGGGCTGAATGTCGTTGAGGTTGTGGTTGCAGTGGTTGTTTGTTTCTTGTCTGTAATGTAAGAAATGAGATTAGCACAAAAGACAAATACGTGATGCAATGCAATAAATAAATTTCCAGTAATCTTATTTTCATAACTGAGATTGTTAATGCAAGGATTTGATTTGACTTATGGATATGCGTTAATTTAAAATTTGTAACTAATATAATTTGAGAAATCATTTATTTACCTGTATAATTTTATACAGCAGAAGTTTACTCACCTAAAACTTCCCCGACTTTCTGCAGCTCATTTTCATCGACGTTCTTTTGCGTCGACGCGGTTTTGTTCACTGCGCTGGGCGAGGGCGGCGGACTGCGCAGACTGGCCAGTGCCCAGGCCGTTGACGTTGGCGGTATCTGCCACTCCGTCTCACTTTCCGTCTCAACCTCAGTCGACGTCGCCGTTGACGTCGCGAACCTCGTGGATCCTCGCTTCCACAAACTCGGAACCGTATTATCAGATATGGACTGAGAATGTACCACTTTCTTCGTTCCACTTATGTCACTTTGTAGGACAGGATCAATTTCTGATGAAACTGTCGTTAACATTGTTCGGCTTGGCTGTCTTGGTAAAGCTGTTGTCCTGTTTTTTATACTAAAATGCTCAGAGTAAATTGTCGTAGGATTTGAAGGTCGGTGATATACTTTTGTAATATTCCTTCTAGGCACCATCCAAATAGGTTTATTCTTAGGAGTTGTATGATGGAACTTACGTGTTGAATGAATGTGCAATCTTGGGTTTGGAGTTGAAGAAATGTGTTCAGGTTTCAGCGTCACACTGTTCGGAGAGTACTCTTTGCTGTTAAGACGTTTGGAATAATTTCGATTAGATCTGTTAAAGCTACTCGAAAACTTTTTAGTTGTTCTCTCTGTTGAAGAAATTGAATTTTGTGTGGACACAGGGATAGAATTTATTGAGTCAATAATTGGTAGAACACTGGATAAAGGCAAATAATTTGTAGGAGATATCGATATGCTTTCAGGGCTTGGATCGGGTAGTGCTGGTCTTGTAGCTGCTGGTATTGAATCCTGTGAAGCTTTGAGTGATGCCAGTTCTTCTTCAGCTGACGTACTCGGTGTGGGCGAAGGTAACGACTCATTGTCGCAGTCGTCATCATGCGTGATAGCATATGTTTCAGTAGACAGCACAGACATTTCATAATAAATACTTGTACCTTGTACATCAGATAACTCTTTGTTACTGTGAGCACCATCATTGTCTAGAAGGCGAATTTCTTTGGTATTCTTAATAAATACTGTTGATTTGTTAGTCGGAGTATTATTATTCATTTTCTCCATGCCTATATTTTCTTTAATAATTTGGACGTTAGTAGCATTAGGAGGAGTTGCTTTAGATTTTATAGTGTCTAAGTTCTTAATTATACTAGTAGAGATCCGTTGAAATTTCTGGTCGAAATAGTCGTTTTTCGGCGTCGTTAGATCGCTATCGAAGTCGAAGAAACTTTCAGATTTAAAAATGTCATGAGTTGTATCTTTGTAGCCATAGGAAGCTTCACGTGGGAAGAAACTAGAGAAGCCACCGTAAGAGGGACTGCTGTACTCATTTTTCACTTTGTTATCGGAGCTCTCATTATCCGAGTCATGAGTGAAGTCATCACCGTAGTTAAAGCTAGGAATAGTAAAGAAATTACTATCGAATTTTCCTGAAGTGAATTTTTCAAAAGACTCCTTTTCTTCTTCATCTTCTTCGTCTTCAAATGCTTCTTCGCTATGTACTTCTTCTTTTACGGATACTGGAGTGGTGCTACTGGTGAAAGCTGGCAGTTTAGTTTTCTTATAATTTCTCATACTGTCAACTATTTCCGCAGGCTTTTTGACTTCTGCTGTAGGAGTAACTATAACTAGTGTCGGTTTTTCAGTTGATCTAACCCTTCTTTGTGTGCTTTCCGTGGTTGATTTGACTTGTGAGTGGAATCGAACTCTTCCCCTGTCTTTGTATTTTGCATTTTTTTCTGTGTTTTCTTCAGAGGTTGTGTCTTTGGGGTTCAGTTCATTGAGGGAGACGTCTGGGGTCTTGGGTCGGTTCCTCGAGAGCCAAGTGCCGTTGACGCGGCCGTACCGGGGCGCCCTCTCATCCTTGACAGTTGTAGATGTCGTGTCGGGTATAGCGTTGCCGCTAACTGTTGTGCTGCTCAACAGTAGTAAGTTTACTACTAATGCTGCACCTGGAATGATATTGATTTTGTTTAGTATACGTTGAAGTTGTATTGCCTTAATTATGTGTGGTTAAAATATATGTGGTAATCTATACTATAATAAATCTGTAGAAGGGTCAATTCTGTACATTGAAAATATTGAAAAAATAAATAGCGGGGGTGTTGCTGGATCGATACCAAACCCAAATATATGATTAAAAAATATTTTGTCTGTCTGTCTGTCTGTTTGTGCAGGCATCACGTGAAAACTAACGGTTCGATTTCGATGAAACTTGGTATAATTATTCCTTATTATCCTGGGCATAACATAGGATACTTTTTATCCTGGAAAAATACGTAGAAAAAAAAACGACGGGTTGCACTCTGGGAGTGCCGGCAGAAGTGAAAACTTGAATAGTAATTGTTGGAAATATCTTGTGAACAGATTTTAGTAAAATTCGCAAAAATGGTTGACTTTTTATTTCAATAATTTTCCAATGTGACGTACATCTTTTATAAACAATGTAACCTAGCAACGAACATTCACGCAAGCGCCCTGCGCCGTCCTACGCTTTTTCGGTCAGGGTCACGTGTGCTGACGCGAGTTTAAGATTTTATACCCATTACAGAAAAGTGCTCAACGCCGCTAAAGAAGTTTTCACTTCAAAAAATCTTATTTTTCAGTTTTATTCATAGACGTTGTTCTGTAGAACCGCGAACACACGTTGCATTACCCGCAGTGGATTCAGCGCCGTAATATTACTCAAAATGGGGAAATAAACCATCCACGCGAAGACCGACATCCGCGCGGACGGAGTCGCGGGCGGAAGCTAGTACTATATAGAATTTCTGCCTTACGTAGAATCATACAATGTGTTGTTATTTGAAATATAAACTGTTTAGTGTCTTTACTTATATTATCGGTTTTGTACATTTATTTGGTTTAATTATGTTATTTACCATACTAGATTTTACATTCTGTGTATGTTCCTATTAACAGTTTCATGTCTAGTAAATATATGATTGTTAAAAATCCAAATTGTTTTACTACTGAAGGTTGTTGCTCACCTAAACATATTCTCACTGGTGACTCCATGTTCATAACATGTTGTCGATAGGAATACTGTATTCAAGTCTGCTTCATCTCCATCCTGTCATTGCTCGCCCTGCAAATAATAGAAAACCAATATTAGTATCCTGATTCAGTTACAGCAGTAGGGTCTCATAATAATTTACATAGATCCTTTTCTTTATATAATTGATCCCATTAAATTAGGAGTCATTTCTATGAAGGCATTTAAAAAAAAACTTTGCACCACGCTAGGTATTTATCCTGTGTCGTAGGTGCGTTTACAAACATAGAAACTCACATACACAAACACCCAGACCCGGAACAACTACCTGTAGGTCATACAAATATTTGTTCCGTGCGGGAATCGAACCCGCGACACGTTGAGCAGCAGTCCAATCGCAGAAACACTGCGCTAACCGTGTCGACAAATTGCCATTAAAATGACAGAATCTGTTTAGATTTGCTTAAAAACGGAACTGGTGACGATCAACAGAATTGGCTTATGAACATGCTGTTCGATAAAATGCAATTTTAAGTTTAGTTTAGTTTAGGACACCATATTTCATACGACAGTCAATCACATTCTTTACCAAAAACCAAAGTAAATATAGTAAAAAGTAGTAGTAATCGTAAAAATCTGAAAAGGTGATAATTTAAAGAATCTCACGCTAAAGGTGTGAATTAAAGTAAAAGATACTTTTTTTTTTTTTTTTTTTTCCTTTATCTCCATTTGCAATCGGTCGTAAGACCATAAGCGAATACGTTCAATGACATGACATGGCAGTAAAAGATACTACAGTAAATTACTATCTTCATTACATGAGAATCGCAATAGTTCACAACAATGGCGGCCATGGGAAAACCGTGATATAACGTGTGCGTGGTGTAATACCGATGACACGTGCCAATGACATACTTGTTGACGCGGAAAACTAGTGATTTGTAAATAATGATTTTACAGGGCTGCTGCTCACGTTCGTGTCGGCAAGTTTCATTAACTATTCGGTCGGCAAATTTCGAAATAGCCGAGCGGTAAATCAAAAATGCATTTTCTGGAATGTATTAGTAAAGGTACTGTACATTCGGGAAAATACATCTAGCTCCAATCGTGATGGATCGCAGATGTGTAGTAATATTACTTTGGTCAGCTTTGTTGTTCAACCAATAAATACAAATAAAATGTACTGCAGCAAGCAAAGAAGCTGTTCAGTTCAGCTCGGTTAGTGTTGAAGCGACGTAAACATAAAGCAGCCATGATATTTGCCGAGAGGCTTGATTCGGATATATGAAGTAATTAATGCGGGCCACTTTATTATTTAACGCCGAATTTAATTTGCCGAACGGAACAAGTGTGTATCATCCCTAATTTTCACATTTTTTCAGAGAACATGCATGATATGAGTACGTTATAATATTATGAATAAATCATATTTATTATGATTTTTTATAATCATAACTATCTACGAGATGAGGAGACGGATTTAATAGAGTAATTTCTGTTTCTACCGAACATTCCAGAAGGTTTTATTTTTCACCAGATACAGTTTTTTTTGGGGATAGTCTACATTATCTCGCCTGATGGCAAGCGATGCTGAAGTCGACGGTGAAGCACAGTTGCCTCGAAGTAACCTATTAACTCCATACTTACATTCATCAAAAATGCATAGATTCAACTAATTATTAACCTCTATAATTGATAAACCGTTCAACAGACACAAGCTCCTACATAAAATTATCTCCTACGTCTACAAAACGCTACTAATTGCTATTACAAAACAAAACACATACGAAACAAAACAAAATTGACCTTCTAGTGAATACTACTTACTAATGAAACTTTAAATAAATATAACCTTGAAGGATGCATTTAACACTTATACACGAAAGTCCGAATTCCCGAACACTAACCGTCACCTAAATGAATACCTAAACGAAAGAGCGTTGCGTTGTTGTAATTCAAACACAGATTATTCAATTCCAAGACCGAGAGTTAGGGTAGCGGGGCTGCCAAAGGGGTCGCGGTTCTGCCAAAGAGGTCGCGGGAATGTCTAATTAAGGGGTCGAGACTGTCTAAGCCTGAGAAACCTCCAGTCCATGAGGTGACTAGACTACCACAAAGACGTGGCTTTACCGTATGTAGGCACCGATTGTGCCAACAATTTTTTAAATTAATAAAATCAATTTGCAGGACTGTCTTAGCAGATAACCGCAACCCTAGAAGGCAAAGGGCTACTGAAGGCACAGGTTTTATTTTAGCCAAAGGAACAGGGTGAACTTTTAATCAGAAAGAAGATTCTTTCTTGACTTTATAGACTGTCAGATGACCGTCTGTTCCGCTCAACCAATGGCGTTGGCGGGAGGACTTATTTGTTGAGTTTACCACCCAAAAAAAGGCCACTTTTAAGCACTAATTTAGACATCACCTCGTGGAACAACCATAAAATCTTCGAACTTGAAGATACTCCCTGACCTACATACATAATTATCGGTACACTCATATAGTAGTAACGATAATTACCGAAAAACTACCGACAGGAATGGTAATTGATCATCTAAGTAGTCATGAGCGAGAAGTTCAGTAGGTCAGTTGTTAGAAGTTGAAGACTGGGGAATTGCAATGGGGTGTAGGGGTATTGGGGTATTGGGGTCTTGGGGTGTTGGGGTAGAAGGTAATCTTTGTGAACTATCGTCGCCATGATTGATGAACTTCGTGTAAGGGAAGTTTGTGCAATTTTGATGATTATTGTTGGTTCGAGTTTTTTTGGGGTTAATGTGGGAGGAGATTAACCTAGCAAGGAGTGGGTTAACGTGATTTTCAAGTAGGTTATCTGAAATAAGTTGAGGCGTCTGTTACTCTTTCAGTATATGCCTGAATTATAGAGTATATGCCTGAAGTATAGAGGCACCCGAATCGTGAAAAGGCGTGAGTTTTTGTGGTTTTTATACACCGTAACGATGACAAACAAACATACGGCCGTCCTGATGGAAAGCAGTCACCATAGACTATGGACGCCTGCAACATATTACTTCACTAGAGGTATCACAAGTTCGTCACGCACTTTATATGTACGAGTATATGCGTGTAATCCTGATATATTTCAGGCCGTAAGTTAGTCAATGAATCAGTCAATATTCTCTACGTACGTAGATAAGTTAAGACTAGTTAAAATTATCAGCCATCATAGAAATGATTGTGTGGATTTAAACATGAAATACGTAGAAATCTCTCAGTATTTTAGCGAAGACTTTCAACTATTGTGTTTGAACACCAAACAGAAAGCCAACTATCGTAAGCTCAAGGTTTTGCAGAAAATTCCTTTAATTATTCAGTTATTAACTTGAAAAAGTAGCAAATAATTTGATTAATTAGACAAAGTTCAAGATCGGTGTCAATTACCCAAAACGCTTACAAACAAGATGTCAACATCCGAATTAACAGTCAATTAACTTTGTCTCAAGGGCCCTCAAGACTGGTATTACGCTTGTAACTTCCAAAGTACTCGTATTAGGCAGATTTTTAGTCCTATAATAAACCTTTTTTTACGTTCCGGCGCCACGGTTACCCAATGGTCCCGCGACCCCGCAGGCTTTGGTCCTCTAAAGGGGGCGTCATTTTGCAGACAGCTCTTTGAGGCGGCCGTGGACCCGGGCATAGTCCATGATCGGACAGCGAGTCGCCCATTACTCGCCGCCGTGGCCGGAAATCGTTCTTGCGACGTCCGTTGCCGTGGGCGTCACGTCTCCCGAGGCGGCTGGGTCGCAATGTGGGCGCTGTCCTCTCTCTCACGCATTCCGCCTCCTACTTAGCATGACTGTTTCGCAGAAAGAGGAGTCCTAATATACATACTTAAAAATCGTAGTTTTTAGCAGATTTAATAAACTCAAAAACGATTAGAGAAACAAACTAGTGGTTGTACGCACGTAATGAAATGCAATTTGCAAAAAAAACCGCGTACCGTTGGGTGATTCGATCTAGATTAGGTAGTCGTCCTAGATTAAGATAGATCGAGGCTGCACTTACTGTAGTGTACTTTCTAATGAATATCTTGGTTAGAGATTATGAGGATTTAATATGGTTGAACGGCATATAAGCGCGTTTGACGTGGCTAAAGGACACGGACAGTATGATAATAAATTTTCGGAAAATAAGCTTCCATTCCGTCTGTCGCATGCAAGAAGACCGCTGGGCAAAGATCTCCACACAATGGGTGCCAGGAGATGGACGGCGCGCCCAGGCTGGCTCAGAAATAGGTGGAGAGACGACCTAGACGCTTACCATGAGGGCTGCTTCGATGCGGCCCAGGAAAAGAGTTCTTGGTTCTTGCTTAGCAGTGGGGCAGTTTAGGATAAAGAAAAAAGAAGAAAAAGTTTCAATTACCCTTTTTTTGGAAATGGAGGGAACAAACGAGCGTACGTTGCTAATATGCTCTTGATGGAACGCGGTAAAGCCTTTGTCAAACAGACAGGCGTCGCGAATGCGAAGCGTGACGTTTTTATGTGTAATGTATGGAATTGTTTGAAACAGCGAAAGCGATCCGATAGCGTGACAGAACTATCGGACTGACGTCTCGCTTCGGTTTGGTATCGCTTCGGAAACGCTTCGCTTTCGCCAGTCTGTTTGTCAAAGGCATAACTGTATCTTGTGGACACCTGCACCAGTAGAGGTATCGGCTGCGCGTTGCCAACCCTGCAAATTTTTCAAGGCCTATTTTAGGGTTCAAAAGAGAAAGTTGAAAGGAGAAGTGCACTTCATTGCATGGTACTGCCCTTATCCCAATGTATAACAGGTCAGCGCAATATGTCTTCTTTTCAATTCTTTGTGAATGACTAGTACGCAATAAAGGAGAGAGAGACCGACCGAAGCCGGTGTCAAAAGTTGGTAATATTATATGAACCGCTTCTTAGAAGACAAGTAGCTACCGTCACTACATACTACGTACGTTACGTTACACGGTTAGCGCAGTGGCTGAGCGATTGGACTGCTGCGCTACGTGTCGTGGGTTCGATTCCCGCACGGAGCAAATATTTATATGATCTATAAGTACTTGTTCCGGGTCTGGGCATCTGTGTACGTGAGTTTATATGTTTGTAAACGCACCCACGAGACAGGAGAAATTCTAGAGTGGGACAAAGTTTAAAAAAAAAACTTCATAATCATAACTACTAAGTATTAAGTTGGATAATAAGCACGCTACTCAAACAGCACACTTACAATGTTGACAAACACTTAGACGATTAAGATCCGTAATCAAACTATATTGGGCCGGCGCCTTAACCAGTTGCTTATGTAAGAAAGTGAAGTTGTACCGTCATGATATTTCGACATGCTATTCCGGTCCAGGAATCAAACACGGACGGAACATAAAGCAAATATTTGATTCAATGTATTGTATTATTGGCCTGGAGATAGCAAGTTTAGTTCCAAGGTATATTTTATGTTTTGGGCAACTCGCTGTCCGACCATGGACCATGGCCTGGTCGACGGCGCGTTGTGTTCCACGCGCGCCTCAAAGAGTGTCAGCAGAGTGACGGGCCCCCACTCTAGAGGGCCAAAGCCTGCCGGGGTCACGGGACTGTACAAATTACCATGACCCCGGCACATTTTTTTAGCTTGGTAAAATCATCAAATGAGTCCTCCCACCCAGGGCAGGGCGGGAGGGACTGTCAGACTTGTACTGACTAAAATCCACGGTGTCCTTCAATAGCCCTTTACGTACCGGGGTCACGGTAATTCGTTAGTCCCGCGACTCCGGCAGGCTTTGGCCCTCTACGTGCCCCGTCAATAGTAGTAGGTTTAGAGTAGTAGTGGATTTATTTTTTCTGTGAACAGGTAATTTGCAGTGTTGTTGTTGTTGTGGTTCAATATCACAAAACCAAGTTGATTTGTGTTTATTTTAATTTATTAATTGTAGTATGTAGTTATCTTTATGCAAATATTAGACTACTTGTTCTCTACATAAGGAGGGCTCTCCTTATGTAGAGAACAAGTAGTCTAATATTTGCCGAGAACTACACGATTAACTTGAGTTTAGTTTTTTTTTTATTATCATAATACTTGTAACAAACTTCTTACAAAAATCACTTCACTTCACTTAGTACCAAAAACGTAAAATGACGAACTTCTTCAATATGAAGTGTCTATTGCGTTTTGATTTCAAATAAAATGGAATGTAATGCGAACAAAAAATGTAATGGTTAGTGAAACGTCGAATAAAGTCGTGTCGGTGTAAGTGGTAAGTAAAACACGACGATCGTGACAGAATGCGCCTGAGCACCGATTCATGGCTTTTTTAGTGATGAGACGTGTCTATCGATAGTTCAGGTTGCGATGTGTTATTCAATTTATGCAATCGAAACTGCTAAGTAAAAGATGTTTTACAAAAAATATACCTGTCCTGAATCTGAGTCCTGAATATCATTGAAACAATAAAGTTGAACGGCGCTTTTTAAATGACCTGTGTAATGGTACCTGTGACTTTACTAATTTACTCGTACATGCTTTTTTAAAATTCTTTGCTTTTTTAGAAATGTTATTTAAAGGTATACCTACTGTGACCAACCAAAACATTCATTTTGTTTACATAATATTTACATTCACTATGTATAGTTCCCGTTTGAATGCATTTTCATTTAAACAATACCAATTAATTTTAATTTTTAAACATCAGCCTGCGCAATCAAAAACATATGAAACATAAATGTTAACACCTAAAACCAGGTCAATTTATTAGTTTATGCGATTACGTTATGCAGCCCATCCCTATTGCATTAAATTACATCGACATAAAGCAAGCGACGTCGACGCGCGACTCGAATTTTAACTAGTCACAACACTGGGTACAGGCGAGGAAAAAATACATTCGCAGAATTGATTTTTAACAACAAAAAAACAATTATGCGTATGTATTTTTTGTTGTTTTTCCTACATGTATAGATTATTTTGTTATTGATGGGTTTATTGACACTATCGGTATGGCTAATGACAACAAAGTAGTTCATAAGTGGTAAATTTGAAGAGTCATTTTTTTAAATCTATAAATACATAGGTTACAAGAATGAATCTGGTTAGGTTGATTTTTTGCACATGTGTTTAATTTTTAGGTCAGTTTATTTTTTTTTTAAACGTTGCCCCACACTAGGAATTAATTTCTCCTGTGTCGTGGGTGCGTTTACAAACATATAAACTCACATACACAAACGCCCAGGCCCGAAACAACTACTTGTAGATCATACAAATATTTGCACCGTGCGGGAATCGAACCCGTGACACGCAGTGCAGCAGTCCAATCGCTCAGCCACTGAGCACGACACAGGAGAAATTCCTAATGCGGAGCAACTATAACTTAAAACTATCACATGTAAATATCGGTGGAGTCCCCCTTATAAGGCCAAAGATCTTGCCAAGGTCGCGGAACTGTCTTATCAGGTAACTGTGACCCTGGAACGTAAAGGACTATTATTTAAGAATCACTGTGGATTTTAGTCAGTACAAATCTGTCAGTACCCCTCACGACCACGTTAAAAAAGAATGTAATTATCAGTATTGCCTACCCGGTTCTACAAATACCTTCAAATAAAATCAGATACACGAAGTTTCGCCAAGCTTCTTTAAAGGGTTTGTAAAACCAAATGCCAGCGTTATTGTCTACGTAATAAACCCATTAAGAAAATGCTCATCGAACACTTGTCCCACCGTCTATACGTTCAACATAATGTAACCTACGTGCGACTCTATGATGTTACTCTATGGTCTCTGTGCCCTTATTCGAGCAGTTGTACAACACCACGTACATTCGTACCAGTAATAACTGATGCAACAGTTGTCAAGGACTTAGAAATCTTCGTCAGCAATCGTGATGCTGCGTCTGAGTGTCTCCAGTCGAGAGGTTAATGAGATTTTCGTCATTATACGAGTATTTCGGGTTTTATTTTTAAGTTATTATTCAAGAAATTTTAGGAACTGGGTAATAATAAAGTTTAACTTTGTTTTAGCTTTGTTTATATATATTGTTTGCTAAGTTAACGGTTGGATTGACGACCCCGCTCTTTAAAGAGCCAAAATCTGCCGGGGTCGCAGGACTCACGAATTACCGTGACCCCGGAACGTAAAAGGCTATTGAAGGACACCGTTGATTTTAGTCAGTACGAGTCTGACAATCCCTCCCGCTCTGCTCTGGGATGATGCTTGATGATTTTACCACGATAAGAAAAAAAATAACCAGTGGATACTATTTGTTAGGGTACATTAAAATTTCAAACCTCTTTTAACTTTCACACTATTTATTTACTTTAAAGGACTTATTTGGCTTAAATCCCAAAATCAGGTAAGTTAAAAAAAAATACATAAGTACACGGTCAGAATGAATGAAACAGCTGTTTAGCCTGTCTTACATGTACACTTCTAAAACCTTCCATTGACTATGTAAGTTATAAAACTCGTGTTATGTCTATATTTATATGCAACGGCACGCGTGAACACATTGTAGCGAGTTCAAACATAACGTTTTGAATTTAAATACACAAATAAACTTGCTAGTTACGAATCAGTTAGTTAAACTCGAAATAATCACTTGTAGGTTTTTTTTTTTTTGTGTGGTCGAGTATGTACGTGTCCTTCCACCCAGGGTAGAGAAGGAGAGACTGTCAGACTCGTACTCACTAAATTCCACGGTGTCCTTCAATAGCCCTTTAAGTTCCGGGGTCACGACCCCGGCAGGCTTTGCCCCTCTACAGGGGGGCCCCGTCATTATGTTGACACTCCTTGAGGCACGCGTGGAACACAACGCGCCGTCGACCCGGGCATAGTCCATGGTCGGACAGCGAGTCGCCCATTACTCGGCGCCCGCAGGAAATGAAAATGTAGGTATAATGTTTAGGGAACATACGTTTATTATTTTACCCATGTTCCATGTTCGAAGACATCTGACATCTATCAACTCGCACTGGGCTCGCGTGGTCAATTATGGATTTATGGCCCACTCCCTCTCACAGAGAGGAGGCCCGTTTCCCAGCAGTAGGAACATATTAGGCATAGATGATGATGATGATGATGTTACACTGTCCCCCCCTATTCCCCCCCACTCATTAATGGGTAAACACGCGATTGTAACACTGGAAATACACTAAACATAAGAGACGAAAAGTAGGTTTACTATGGATCTTTAAACCTCTCATAACACTTTAAAGATTACTATTGATCATATCGGTTTCTTACGTGCAAGTGTATAGGTATAATGGGGACATACAATCTTAAGGCATACTTAACACAACACTAACGTAGCGCAAGCGCTGTTAGGACGTCATTTGCAAGCGGCCATTAAAAAATTGCGTCCTGTTGGCGCTTGCGCTACGGTAGTATTGTGTTAAGTTTGCCTTAAGTGTGTGATTTCCCATCATACCTAGCGTCCCCGTCTCATACACTGTTGGTCTAGTGGTTAGTGACCCTGACTGCTATGCCGGAGGTCGTGGGTTCGATTCCCACACAGGACAAATGTTTGTGTGATGAGCACGATCATTTGTTCTATGTCTGGGTGTAATTTATCTATAATATGTATGTATTTAGAAATATATAAGTATGTTTATCAGTTGTCTAGTACCCATAACACAAGCTCTGCTTAGCTTGGGACTAGATGGCGTTGTGTGATAGTTGTCGAATATTTATTTATTTATTTATTTACTGTTCCCCCACGTTATCCATCACAACTTATCACCAAGAACATTCTAAACATAAACCCAAGCTACGTGTCACCATGACCCATTTACCAGCTCTTGTCACCGTCTCCGAGATACTAGGGCAACATAATTTTACAGTCATGCACACGTAGCTTAACTGTCACAGTGAACACCACACTAAACTAAATTACCCATAAAAAATCACCTCGTTACGGAGGCGACATCTCGTTATCTCAGTAACTAATGGTGGAGACATCTTCACGGAAT
Organism: Agrotis puta; assembly: GCA_943136025.2. Classification (NCBI taxonomy): domain Eukaryota; kingdom Metazoa; phylum Arthropoda; class Insecta; order Lepidoptera; family Noctuidae; genus Agrotis; species Agrotis puta. The sequence continues at coordinate 1,597,874 of OW964182.2, forward strand.
CATTTTCTATCAACATAACGAACAGAATTCAATAATAATGGGATTTGTAAGAAATACTAGCTTTTACCTGTGACTTGTCTTGTTTAGTTTATTTATTACGGGTCGGGAAAAAATAAACAGTAAAAACAAGTTATTCAACAATTAAAAAAGGTCCTATATATATAGGTAAAAAATTATGTCACGAGATGGTACTACCGGTATCAAAAGTATTCAATTTACTTATCCAGTGTATGGTTTACCTGAGGTATAATATTGGTTAGGTGTGAAATGGTAAGACTGACTTCCTTAAAACATGGATTATTATATGTAAAATGGGCAAAAAAAAGAAAATTCATGGTATTGTTGTATTATCAATTGGAAAATGAAAGTGATTGAGTGTCATGGATACTTATGTATTAGGTATAACACAAACAGAAAAAACAGAAAAAAAAGAATAGGAGTGACATTCTCATTAGAAGTAACCTTACTACGAGAGTTGTATAAAAATGCTATGAAGCGATTTTCACTCCTAGAGGCAGTGTTGCTAAGTCTTAGCGAAAATTTATTTAGCTATAGAGGTTGCCTGCCGGGGTCGCGGGACCAAGGGATTACCGTGACCCCGGTACGTAAAGGGCTAGTGAAGGACACCGTGGATTTTAGTCAGTACAAGTCTGACAGTCCCTCCCGCCCTGCCCTGGGTGGGAGGACTCATTTGATGATTTTACCACGCAAAAAAAAAAAAAAAAAAAAAGCTATAGAGGTTAGAAATATCTATACCATCAGGTCAAATGTATTATGTGTCCGTATTCTATAGTTCTGTATTGTAATTTTACCGACCTTTAAATAAAGAAGTGTGAAAAAGAGCCACTTTGTCACAAATTCTCTTAAAAGTATAAAATAACGCAACAATGCTTGTTAGGACATCCGGCTAACGGTATACAATGCGACGATTAAATCCGATTGCATAGGAAAATCATTAAAAATATTGTGACCCCTGCTGCGTTTTATCTTCGATGCCAATTGTTACAAATCGCACTTTAACAGAATTTTTTCTTACAAGTACGCAACAAAGGCGTTTAAAGAATTATATTTCAACGGCTCTACTAATTTGTCTCACTAATTATGCATAAAAAACAAACCCGAGATTTCTAAAACTAACAGAAATGTGATCCAGCAAAAAACCTGTCTAGATTTCTGCGTTTTTCGAAATTCTACGCTTTAATTGCAGAACAATCACATTAGTTGGCAATTGTTTTTAGTTTCAGAGTCAATAACCCTGAATGTAACAATAATATTGTTTCAGAATAAATATTGACTTGTGTTTCACTTTTTTACGCGACTATACTTTGTCTGTAAGAAAATAATGCTTTGTATTTTTTAAAGAAAATAGTATTAAATCTTATTTCAAATGTTGCTATTGTATGTCCTTGCTCGGCACGGTCGGTGCAATGGTGAATTTTTAAGGATGGCTATTCAATATTACGCTACTCGAACCACCCGCCGAAGAAGAGCAGTCAAACAGCGAGTGAATCCGCGCGAGGAATAGCTACCACAAAAAGGGGATGAATAACATTAAAAGGGTTGTAAGTAATTTATTTATTTATTGATTTAACATTGAATAATTATGATCTGACGGCAAGGTCTCTTCATTTTTAGGTATCAATAACATGTTCGTTACATTTCCTATTATGTTTATTCGATAGTAAATTCTCTTTTAAAGGTTGATCTCATCACCCCTGCGTTCTCTAATCACCCCGTTTTACTGCAGTTAATTCATGAGTCAGCCCAACAAAGTACTTGTAGGTAAGACGCCTTTGCGGTCTGTTAATTACAAATTACGATATAATTTTCACTTTTACTCAAACTCCGAAACTATATACAAATTAAGCGAAAGTAAATTCCTATTTACATCCGACGCTCATTTAAACACATAGCTAACTAGGTACTAATTATTTTTACATACTATCGTTATGAAGGTCAATGTCTTAAATTGTTTTAATTTACTAGAGTAGAAACGGTTTATAAATAACTTATAAGATCCACATTTTGGATTAGGTACCTACTAACTAAGTGCGAGTCCACGCGGCGCGTTGCGTCAGCGTTGCGTCGACGCAGCGCTGCCGTTGCGTTGTTTTACATACAAAAAACCAAGGTGTTCACACGGCGCGCTGCGTCGTCGCAACGTACACATGACGGACAGCAGCCCCCGAGACGAAGCGGGAGGGGGTGTACTCATTGCGGCGACGGAGAGGCAGCGCAGTTGCTTGTGCGTTGATAGGGAGGATACACGCAAGCTCATTTCATTTTTTACCTACGTACTTTGTACGTACGTAAAAATGCTTGCCGCAACTGTGCGTCACCGCTGCGTCGACCGAACGTTAAGACTGCGTCGTAGTAACGCTGCGACGACGCAGCGCCTGTGTGGCCGGCTATGCGTCAAAATATTTGCGTTGCGACGACGCAACGCGCCGTGTGGACGTTCGCTAATTTGACGGTTTGGGAGAACCCAGTTCACATGAAACGAGAAGAAAACTAGTGCTTGGATTGCATCTAAATCCTTGGTTAGCCGTTTTAATAATCTAGTAGTCAAGATTAAACTAGCTCAATGACAACCAGCATGTTTCATCGAAATTTTAGGCAGTGTACAATTTAGGTACGTGTTTAGGGTTCCGCATGTCCAAATATAAAACGGCACCCTCATGAAATGACTCGTGTGGCCGTCTGTCCGCACTTCACAATATTTTTTTAAAGGGTCATCTTTATTACAGTAAAGGTGACCCTTATTGCCCATCAGTCGACAGAAATCCAAATAAAGTTAAAGCTATTCTAGAACGTAAAACCTTTTTGTTCAGCCCTACCTAAGTGTGACTAATGAATATAATAGATACGAGTGCTGTGATGATAAAAATCAGTGAAATCCCTACCTTATGAAATTATACATTTACATAATTTCTATCATTTTGATGAGTATGTACTATGTAACACAGGCAACATCTGCGTATGCGCACAGATTCGGCCCTTACGAGCCAGTACTGCTTTCCAAATTAGTTAAAGTACGCCATAATTTGGTGTTTTATATGAGGTTTCACTTTCAAATTGGTGTGCTCAACCACATTCGAAATTAGCCGAAATAGAAAACAAACACAATAAAGAAAAGTAAGAGCGATAATGATACTGACAGCGAATGAGCGGTTGGCTGCTCCGCTACATATCACGGGTTCGATCCTCGTCAGTAATAAATATTTGTATGTCCTACACTGGATAAATACTTGCGCTTTCCTGTCTAGCTATTTTAGTATGAGTATTAATGTTTTTAACCCTTTGACCGCCACGTCAAAAAAACAAGAACGTGCTTTCAGCGCCAAGCTAAGAAAAATAAATACATAAGTACATAAAAAACAGTAGTGAATTTAGAGATATTTTAATAAGCTACATATATTGACGTTTAAAAGTCTTTCGTGTAGTCGCGACGCGCGACTGTGGCGTGCTGGACACTTTTTGGCTTGTCGTCTATACACGACTGTGGCGGTCAAAAGGTTAAACGCACTCACATTTCAGGAGAAACATATAGTGCCACAACGTTTAAAAAAAATCTACCTACAAATATCTGTCTCATCTTGCTTTATGATTCTTACTCTGTCATACAAAAACTGAACTGATTTGGATATGGTACCTATAACCCATAACATACTTTTTGTCCCGAAATGAAGTTCCCTTGGAATAATTACCAAAGTTCACGTGGCAATAAGTTAATTAGTAATAAAATTATTGTAAATGTTCCAATGGGAGTGTCCCAATGAATCAAAACGTAGATAAATGACAAAGTTGCCATTAGCGCAGGGGGCGTACTACTCTCAAGTTACCGTCTGTTACAGAATGATAAGATCGATGATTGTCACTCTGTCACTATGACACACTGGCTTTTCAATATTGGTTAAACACTTGCGTCATTTACATGTATTGCTTAAGCCCTTGTATCTCATCTTGCAATATACTAAGCTACCTTATGTACCTTGCGGAGAGCCACCGCACGATCGCCGACGAATCGGCCAACCTCCTCGCCGGATTGCTGCCCTGGGATCTGGAGGCGACTGCCCTCCATCGCGTCTATGAGTGGCGCGTGGATGCACATCGCTGGGGCGAATCCCCGCTGCCTCGACAAGTCGAGGAGCGGCGGGATGAGCTCCGGCGCGATCTCAGGGCAGTATGGAGGGAGCGACTGGGTAAGAGTCTTTGAGGAGTGGCTGGACAGGCGTCACGTCGTCCTGAACTTCCGCATGACGCAGGTGCTCACCGGACACGGACGATCTCCGGCCACCGTAGGCGCGGGCTTGCAGGCGGCGAGTAATGGGCGACTCGCTGTCCGACCATGGACCATGCCGGGTCGACGGCGCGTTGTGTTCCACGCGCGCCGCAAGGAGTGTCAGCATAGTGACGGGGGCCCCTGTAGAGGACCAAAGCTGCCGGGGTCGCGTGACTCACGAATTACCGTGACCCCGGAACATAAAGGGCTATTGAAGGACACCGTGGATTTTAGTCAGTACGAGTCTGACAGTCCCTCCCGTTCTGCCCTGGGTGGGAGAACTCATTGTATGGTTTTACCATGTTAAAAAAAACTACCTTATGGAAGACTCGTCTAAGGGAGGAATGAGTGGTGAATAGATTTTCGATCGACTGTCGTTGATGTACAAGGATTCCAATTAACTTATGAGATCGATCGGAAAACAGTTTTTCCTTGACTGATATTAGGAGGAAATAAGAAAATAAATCAGGTCCCTTTGGTTGTTTTACCTCTTACAGCATCGAATGAGCAACCTAATTGACGGCACGGTTGGCGCACTGGCTGACCCACTGGACTGCTGCGCAGCGTATTGCAGGTTCGATTCCCGCACGGAACAAATATTTGTATGACCTACAAGTAATTGTTACGGGTCTGGGTGTTTATGTATGTGAGTTTCTATGTTTGAAACGCACCCACGAAACAGGAGAAATTCCTAGTTTGGGGCAAAGTTTTATTTTAAACAAATTATAACTAAAACAAAGATCACTTTGATTTTGAAAGAGAAATAAAGGCAGTTTTAAAATAACTTATTGACATTCCTTGAAATAAAAATAAAGTGGATGCAACTTTTGCATCAATTGTTGAACTATGAACTCAAATCTAGACAGCCAGTAACAATATAACTTTGTTACCAAACATAACTTAAAGTACTAAAACCAGTCGTGAGCTACCAGGAGAGCATAGCTCAAAAAGCAACAAAGCAGAGAAAGTGAAGCATAAAGAACTATAACTATTTGCGGCTTCCCCCAACAACAAAGTAATCCATTGTGAAGACTAAGAGACTGGAGAGCAAACCGAGAACTGTGTAGTAAGGTCCTCAACCTTTGTGCTATTGAACGTAAAGTAACTGAAGCGATGCCTTTTGAAATGTTACTGCAGAACAAATTGGAGGTGTGCAATAAATTGTATCAGATCTTGTTGATATGTTTAACGATGTACCAGATGTCACGATTAATATGAGCAAGGTAAACAGAATATGCAATATTGAAGAGTTTAGTAACATTGCTCAGGTACCGAACTTCTTTGGCCCTTAGATGAGATTTTATTCATGCATCTTTGAAACAATGGCTGTAGCGATTAAAATAAACACAGAAATTGAGCACTATCATAAAGAAAAGGAAGTGAAATATTTAATTTGCTTCGTAAGAAAAGTACTATTAATACGGAGGATAGTAATAGCATAATAGGACCAATAAAAATACTATTGACTACATTCACATGATTTCTTTTAAAAAAATTGCTGAAATGACTAAAGTAGGAATTTGTAGCTCCAAAGTATTCTTAGAGAGTCCAAAATCTTCCCATTGAATTGCACTGAAAAGAAAAGTGAAAAGAACACCGAAAGTAACACAACCAAACATAACCCAACCGTCACTAATCTTCCTCAATTTGAATATTGACAATTGATAGAAAAATGTATTGAACAAAGAGATGTAGCGAAGGGAAAGTACAGTGAACCGGTGAGACGGTGTGGCTTACTAAACTAATAAGGAAATGACGATTTGCTTGTACTGTGGACGTACCTTGCGCAAGCACATTGCTCTGTTTAAGATGAAGAATGATCTAGAGTTGGAATATCTAAGTTTAACTTTGAAAATTGATCTCTTAGGCTGTTCATCAAGACTGTTCCTGTTTTAGTTGTGATATAAACAGAGGAAAGTTATAATAGCAATCTAATTAATGACAAAATATTTTAAAATTTAAGACCATTTGAATAGCTTGGCCAATGTCTTGATGGAAGACAGAACACTACAATTTTCAAATTGACAGAAGATGCCCTAAGATTGCAACAATGAAGTATGATACAGATCATACGAAGCATGCCAAAAATAAACCCAACCAACTCACTGATGAATGTCCATGGCAGTAGACCATAACCTAATAAGACACATACTCTAATGATATACTTTTTACAGTTTTGTTACAACATCATCATTATCAGTAGCCTTGTACCACTGCTGAGTATAAGCCTCCTTATTATGGCATATTTCCTAGAGCTGCGCAAGTGCAAACCATTTCATTGTATCATTTTGTTTTAACTGCAGCTTAGCTTGTCGTCAACAATTCAATTAACTCCGCAACCGTTGTTATAGTGGCCATTGCTCCGATTTTAAAAGAAAAGAAACTGATATGACTAATGCAGGTATATTGTACAACCTGATCAAAAGTAAGATGACTAACTCAATAGGAATTAGTCATTCTACTATTAAACTGATTTTATGTCTAGTTCTTACAATTTGAAGCCAACATATTATAACGTTTAGCAAAAATTCAATACCTAATTGTATACAATGAAACCAAATACTGTTTACAAAGAATGAAAAGTCCACGGCCATTGATACAACAGTAGTTGCGTAACATCAATTGGTAATCGTAACAAAAGCAATTGAAGGGTCAACTGATCCACTCGATCCGACCGACCGCTGAGTCGGTGACGAACTGGCGCTGATCGACTAAGTTTGTAAGCGTTTCCAACCTGCGTTGCATAAACATCTGTGATTCTGAATTGTGAATAGGTTTATTAATAGGTTGTTGATCGATATTGCAAAATGATTGGTAGATAGAAAAATCTAGATTCTCGAACAAGAAGAAGGACTTTTCAACAAAGACATTAAAATATATATGAGCAACTTTTGAACAATTATCATGATTTTTGTGCTGTTGTCAATGTTATTTGGGGAGAGTGCAACAAGTTTTATTCTTATATTTTCCCCTGTTGGCCGTCATGCGTCACGAGTATTAACAATAAATCAATTTACCAAAAGGCTCTTTCTTTTATCACACGCCCCTTTCATAATATCTGTGGTCTCATTCGTTTTACAATATTCTTTAACTTCCAATACATTATCTTCATAATTGTTTCTGTCACAATTTTCACAGTATTTCTCTCTCTCTACTTCTGCATTTAGTTTGTGGACGCTACTGTTCATCCTTTTCATATTACATCATCTTGTCTTAGATTGTGTGTCCTATATTCTTATTCGAGGACATCTGACCGATAAGTATCAAAGAGTTCAAGTAACTCAATTAATGTAGTAATAATAGCTATCAATGGACAATCGCCATAAACAATAATAACTTTATCTAAAGTCATCGCTGGATTATAATTAGCATTTTGTATTATGCCAGTATTAATAAGATTCCTTAGAATAACTTGTTGAATATAGATGTTCAAGCAAAGAGTTTTATATAACGCTTGATTGTGTACTGATGTATTATAATTAATTACTTTGTACATGTTCGTTGCACGTGTGTTAGTTACGATCAGTATTATTCCGTTTAAAGGCATGTCCTGCGCACATCAGATGCTCATGCGCAGATGTGGGCGATGCAATGTTAGACAAACATTATCTCATCTAATATTGTACTGTTCAATATTTTTTAGTTATTAACTATTGTATTAATAAATTGGACTGCTCTTGCAACAGCTAAAAAATTATAAAGTTACTGAACACTCTGACATTTTATCATCTCTTCTAGAATTACGTTATTGACATCTTCAGCTATTATCTATTCCGTGTCATCGACCGAGTTTGCATAACATTATTTAGTATCAGTTCATCCAAAATTAGACACAGAATTATCTTCTGAATACTATTTAAATCAATTCCTTTACGGTTTAAGTGGAAAATCATTTTGTGATGGTTTTGTTCCTTATGTGTCTCTTCAAGCATGAGTCGGTCAGCTTTGGTTATTTTGTCTCCATTATTTACATTTCTTTTTTTCTGATTACAACATCCAGTGCTTATCACAGAACTTCTTCAATTATATTCTTTGAATATATATTTTTTTATTTGTTTTAATAACAATAAAATTCTATTTCAGTACACAGTTAATCACTTCTTATTGTAAATGATACTTCTTAGACATTTTTGAAGATAGTGTAAGAACGTAAAATGATTCCAAAAATATATCCGAACTGGAAACGCTCATTATCGTGAAAAGTAGTAAAAGGTAGTAGTAAGAAGGAGGGAGAAAAATGGGAAGGCTGGAAAAAAAAGTATCGGGCGGTGTGCATGTATTGACTAGACCTTCCTCTTGAATCAATCTCAAAACAGTATTCAAATCCATTGCGTATTTTGGAAGATCTATTTGTCAAAAGATATACTCGCGTAATTAAGAACTTTAAAAAAACATAACTTCTGCCGATTGCCATACATTTCTTGTCTTTACCAAAAACATGCAACATAATGACAATATTTCTTTTGTTTTCCCTGTAATTATTGCAAACAATCCGAAATAGCTTAAATCGTATTTAAATAGACATAAGATTACGATCGCTATTTAAATAATTTTCAAAACATTTTTATTACAATGTCGTAATGTGTCGAAAACTGAAATGTGTCTTCTCGTCGCATGTATAATGCATAGTTGCCAAATGTCATGGCATTATAGACGGATGTCTTAAGATATAATGGTACCGTGATGACTAGCAAATAATTGTTTAGCCCGGTTTCGTATGCAAACTGAATAATGAGTATATTAGCTAATCGAAATCTTCTACACTACTTAAAAATATTTCATTGGCGCGGAAAGGGTTGAAATTTTATAGATTTTTAGACACATTTACTGGCATAAAATAAAAAGAAAATAAATAAACAAAGCTATCAATGTCAAAATGGCCTCAAGTCATGTAAATTCATCCCTTATTAAATACAAATGAGAAAATCCTTCAGGAATAACGGAAGTTAGACAATTTGACTCATGAAAATTTCACACACAACACACAGGTAAAAGTCTTCGAAGCTTGCCAGAAGCGTTTGTCTGATGATTGACTATTACCATTAGTTTTAAAACCCGCATTTAACTCTAACCTTGGTGACACATTACGCTTCATTAATTTTGATGTCAAGTTGACAATTTTGATAGATTGCCACGTGTACAGCGACATTCATAACTGACTAAAAATGAAAAACTTAAACAGGAGATTTTCTTGTTTTAATTTAACCTTTACTGTGCCACTCTTGGGCAAAATCCTGCCTCAAATCTTTAAAGGATGTCTTTCCACCTCGAATCAGCCCTAGCGGTATGCCTCCAGGTCCAGCCTAGAAAAAGGTGGCGAGATGACAGAGAGGAGGTGGCGTTGTCCTTCTCTAGGGCACCAATTGTCAAATCATCAAAAATAAAAGAAAATAAGTAAAATATGAATAGATTCCTCCAAACAGTCCTCAAAAACATACGAAAACAAACATCGGGAAAAACCCGTACAAAAATGATGACATAGCATAACAAATGAAAAACAAACAATTGACAGACGCTATCCATTCGTTCCATGAACCATTAAATTACACATAGACACACACATGCATGATCGACCAACATGAAGGCAAAACTGAACTATGATTGAAAACCAAATAGAACGTTTCTGCATGCACTTGTGTAAATAGACAGGCGTACATGACATGGAATAGAAAGACGCAAAAGGTGCACTAGCCTAGAAGAGTTGATATGAGAGCTCAAATTGCATATGCAACCACAGAATTAACCTATTCACTCCATGAAAAGATTCGGGTATGCGTTCGCAAACACAGACTCAGGTTGTTGCAATATAGCAGTAAACCACAGTCAGCAAAATTGTGAGGCTAACATTGACTGTAAGGCTTTTAACACCCCTAGAAAAAAGGACACATATCCAAATCAAAGTACTTTTAATTTTATCTCGGGCAATGTTCTAATATCTAAATGCTCATGTTCTGGTGATTGAGCTGAATTTGGCCAGTCACTTTACACAGGGTTGATAACGAGGCCTATCTCCAAAGACGTGTCAAACATACTATAATAGGCTACTGACAAGACTCAATGTGCACAGAACAAGACGTTTGGAACAGTCAGTTTACAACAGTCACAAACACAAATTGCTTGACCAATTTGATAGAAAATCTGACTACCAGTCTTACCAAAGGGTATCGTATAATCCAGTTACTAGAGGTTGTAGAGATCAGATAGACAGTCGCTTAATGTGCATCTGGTTCGACAGGAAGCCGACCGCAACATATTTGTTTTTTTTTTTTTTTATTCCACAGCTATCACACAACGCCATCTAGTCCCAAGCTAAGCAGAGCTTGTGTTATGGGTACTAGACAACTGATAAATATACTTATATATTTCTAAATACATACATATTATAGATAAATTACATCCAGACACAGAACAAATGATCATGCTCATCACACAAACATTTGTCCTGGGTGGGAATCGAACCCACGACCTCCGGCATAGCAGTCAGGGTCACTAACCACTAGACCAACAGGCCTTTTGCCTTTGCTTTTGCTTTTGGGTAAAGGCTAGCCTTTTCTCAACTATGGCAGAAGATGTGTTAACTGGACCTTCGTTGTTTATTTACTCTACGCCAATACTAGGGTAGGTAATTTGGAAAAACACGGGACTAATAACAACTATCGCTCACGTACATTGCGACTATAATAGGGTTGTCTCTCACTGAAATGTTGTGATCTATTATCTTGTTTCTACCATTTTAGTTGTGTTGCTGTGGAAGCCTGACTATTAGGACTTGTGTAGTGGTCACAAGCGCGAGTGCTGCAATTAAAGGCCTGAAAGGATTGCTAGTGTTTTTTTTTATAACATGGGAGCTTTGATCTTTAGAAGAGTTTTATAATGCTGTAGGTACATCAGTTGCCACTAAATTATGTGTGTGTTCATGCGTAACTATAACGGGCTGTTACGATGGCTAATTACCGAAGGGTATATGAATAAAATAATATTAAAAGCATTGCGAGCATGAATTCTATCTAGATGATTACTTAGCCTGAAAAAATCATCTTTAACTACAAGCTATAATTGTTAAAGTCCTGTGGTAATCCACACATGGGTCAAATGCGGATTGGTGATGGATGATATCTTCAAAGTTTTGGTTCTAAAACGTGACAGTTTTCTTAAGATTCTTTGTGCTTTTTGTAACATTGAGTAGGATTGGTGGATATGTTCGTGGAATATTTAGCGTACCAACACACAGTTGTGCGTGTACTCTAAACACAAATTAACACAAGGAAAAGAAACATATTATGCGACAATAAATCAGATATCGGCAGCGGACAGCCCTGCCGTGTGATGAGGAGCGTGGGTCTCGGTCCAGCGCACCGCTTTACGCTTTCTCCAGCGCTGCCATTCCTCGCTAGCACTGCACGACATGTGTGCATACATGTCACGTGCTGCTTCGTCGAGATCGTACAATGGCCAGAATTCTGGTGACTACTGACAAACTACTACTGACTGAGTCGAGCTACACGATAACTGACAAAATGCTTGAACTGACTGGACAGGTTCTCTCAAATCTGTGTGGTTCTGTCTTTAAAAAACCGTCTCAGACACTAACCAGCATAGTCCTCGTATGACTTGGCCAATATAATGTCTGGACTTTAAAAGAGACTGTGACCTCTGAGTTTGTTTCGGCTGTTTGTTCTGAGAGTAGTTAGGTACGAAACAGTGGCCTCATCTAATCTTAAAATGTGTTTTCTAACATCTATTTGCAAAATAAATAAAATTTATGTTAAGCAGTAAGTTCCGTCTCTCTCGGGTATATGAAACTAGAGAGAAATAATAACAAATTACTTTAAAATAGGTTGTTTGACATCTGTCAATCAGTATAAGATATTTTGTGCCAGAATTTACTGGTGCTAAACACACCAGACCAGACCTAGTGTCTCTTTTTCAGTACCCGTAGAACAAGAGAGGAAGAAGGTAAGAATACAATTAAAACCTATTGAAGATTACTGAGAGTTTTCATGTGTCGCTTGCCACTTGTGTAGGGGAGTTGATAAGACTGCCATTTGTAATCTGTGGTAGATTCAAAGCAAAATTTCATCTTGGCAGGAGTATCTTATATCATAACAGCTTTTCCCAGAGATCAGGATGTGCATACGCGAAGTGTTATAGATTATTATTATGTAGATCATTATATCAATGATGTAGGTAAGTTGAAATAACAGATAGCTGTAAATACTTTAAATTGGATAAAGTTCGAATTACAATATAATTACCTTTTTTCTAGTCTAGCCCTCAAACCGCATTCTGAAACAAGCAAAAAAATATTATTAACATAAGCAAATTATTCTTCACTGTCTATATAACACGTAAATCACCTGAAAAGGGGCTTAGGTGTTTACCCTTAATTTACCTTTAAGTATAACAGGCTTCCTGAAAAATGGCGCGAACAAATAAAATAAATACATCACATGCCTAATACCGATAATTATTACCACCACCTCATTCGATGATCGCGTGTGACAACAAAGTCAACAATCGGGACATGTACCCTGTGATCAACCATTATATACTGACCTCCATCCCTTAAACAATACAAGTATTCATAGGTCATATGAAAATGGATGATAATCACTACACCTTTAATAGGAGTTTAACAACTATACTCTAGAAAATAAGGACTATTTTACTATGTAGTGTGCGTGTAAAGGTTTTGACAGACAAAGGGGTGGACATCAGAGGTGATCGACCTATTTTCACACGATCGTCCGGTCAGTGGCATTGAGTTGCGGTCAATTAAAAAGCATTATTTTTATGAAGAGATTCTAGCCGGATATTGGATCATACACTCTTTAGATAAATGCACGAGATAGAGTTTTATATGCGATCAATGATAATATTGTTTTTTTCCTTATTTTTTACTACGTATTAGGTATGGATAAAAATAACAACTAATGAAAATCTTGTCGGAAGTCATTAATGCAAAACTAACTAAATAACTTGCTTAAAACTTGTCTTCGTTTTTTCCCATAGGAAAATCTTATTCTAACCTTTCCACGAGCCATAACACACTGTTATTTATAAGTCAAAGTACTAGGCTGGCAGAAATGGCAAGAGCTTACACAACAACCAACCAGACTGGCTAGTTGGGCAATCCCGGCTGTAATTAGGAGCAAAGCACTGTCGATGTTTACTAAGCTCAACTACCGGTGCAAACTACTTATTCGAAGTAGCATAGAAACTAAAATATTGTTAGTCTATGGAAAAAAGAACAGAAAATTCTGATGAAAAACTGGACACGTTTAAAAATAAATAAAAACTGGTCGTAACTACAATTTTTGAACGCTCTCAAACACAAAGCTCACCTACCATCAAAAATAAATGAAAATATATTTTTCTAATCTGAGGAAATCCTATGAATCAGTGAAGACGAAAAATGGTTATTCAAAGACAGTTTTCTTTCTCTAATTTTTCTTCAAAAATACGACAAATCAAACTATGGTGATTTTCACCTGTTTGACCAGGCGATCAGAATCGAGCAGGAGTTCTAAATTCAATTACAGTTTTACTCCAAGAATGTCTGCGTACCATTTTTAAATAACAAGCACCAAAGTTCACCTAGCTCGAGTACCATCCTCGGGTGTTTCCGTGGCTCAGTTGCAAAACTTAACAAATGGCGTCTTCGTGCGCAATCGGCTCTTGGCTTCACGTTCACTGACGCTCAACTTGCCTAACTGATCTCAGATACTAATACCATTATTATGTTTAGGATCATTTAGTACGTATTGTTTGTTTGGGCGTGTATTTCTCACGATGTTTTCTTTAGCCGTATATATTTAACTACATGTCAATAAGCAAATAAATAGTATGCAAACTGAACAACGGCAAAATCTGAATTTTATAGTGATACAGTTGGGACATTGTGGTTTGGTCATAGGTCATCAATTAGTCAATTTTAGAATTCAGATTTAAACTATTTTCAATAATCTATATCTATACTATCTATATCTATACTTCTATACTAATATTATAAAGAGGAAACCTTTGTATTTTTGTATGTTTGTATTGAATAGGCTCAAAAACCACTGGACCGATTTCAAAATTTCTTTTACCATTACTTAGATAGGCTATATTTTATCCCGGGAAATAGATATATCTAATAACATAGCTTATGCACCCAGTCTGCTGAGCAAAGGCGCGCGATGCTTTGAGGGAGACTCCGATATTCAATTACTAGGATAGCATGAGTTTACAGGATATAAAAGAAAAGTGTTAAATGTAGACAATTGTTGTATAGAAAGAATTTTTTGATGAGTGCTGTTTGGGGGAGACGCCATCTGTCATTCGTTTGAATTTTTTTAACGTATTTTTTTTTACGACTCTTTCAAGATGGCTACTGGTAGCTTAGTTACCACAGACGATAGAATAGATATTTTTATTCTGAAAGCTGTAGTTACCATTGAGTGGTTTGCGTTGGGGGAGCTTGCAATACTTCAGGACTAGGGAACCATAGGTTTAAAGAGTTTTACCACATTCATATAATAAGTGAAATGAAACTAATGAATAAAGGACATTTTATAAACATTTTGAGCTATGAAGTAAATTTAACCTTTAAGGGGGTGAAAAGGGGGAATCAAGAAAGTACGTTACCCACGCGGACGAAGTCGCGGGCAAAGTGCTAGTCTCAAATAACCAATAAAAAACTGATATTAACTTATATTATTAAAGACCAATAGGACACAAACATTCTGTCAAAAGTAAGTCAAAAGTACTAGCACTGCAGAAGAGAACGGAAGCTCGCTCGCTGTAGGTACCCGGAATAATGGAAGGTCAGCGGCATCGTGACTCGCTTGCGAGACTGCTATAATCATAGAATCTTATAGAATCCATTGTGTTCATTGTAATCCTATCAGGTAAGTAAGGAAGTAACAGGCTAAATGAGAGTCAACTTTATTCCACATTTTGTGGATACATTTAATTGGTAATCCCCGAACTGGATTTTAAAAGGTTTGTTTACGAATATGGGCGCGCAATGTGTCTTTTTAATGAAACAACCCTAAAATGTTTATAAAAATATGTAATTGGCATTGGCATCTTATATTCTCGAAAAATATGGTTACTTAGTGGCGCTATCATCGTGCACACAGCGTATAAAAAACCTTCGCTGTTTCTTTCCGCTACTTAAATTGAGGAAGGAAAATGACTAAATGTTGGGGTAGGTCACCAAAACCTCCTCTTTATACAGTCTTGCTGAATATCAATGGCATCCATTAGGATCTCTTACCCCAATGAACCACTAAGATGACAGATATGGGATGATTTGAAAACGACCTTTGCGCTAGACTAACCGGATTTAAAATTAAAGACAT
This sequence comes from Agrotis puta, assembly GCA_943136025.2. Taxonomy (NCBI): domain Eukaryota; kingdom Metazoa; phylum Arthropoda; class Insecta; order Lepidoptera; family Noctuidae; genus Agrotis; species Agrotis puta. The sequence continues at coordinate 1,613,504 of OW964182.2, forward strand.
TTTTACGTTGTATGTAAAGTGAAATTATATTAAGACAATTTAAATTAAAGTTTTAAACCTATTACCAGGAAGATCTAATAAAAGCTAAGATAGAATCTTATCTGAGTCACTCGCCTTAATAAGGGTCCAATTAATTTTGTGACTCATTTACAGAGTAATCATAAAACGGACTGCACGAGACACATACTTTTATGTAATTCTATGTAATCTGGGCTCGTCAAATCTGTGCCAGCCAATTATGGTAGTATCAAAATAGGTATTCGACAAGCTGACTCACGAATAATTTACGTCCATTCAACCACTAAACACAACTTTTGACACGCTGGATCGTATTGCATTTCGAATGTCAAACGGCTATTGTAGAATAAATTATAGTTTAAAAAAACTAAAAAAACACGCTTTAATAGCAATCGAACTAAAAAGTAGAAAATAATTTTTAAGTATAAGAGAGTTTGTGTTACTGCAATATAAAATTCAACAATCAATTATCATAATTAACTTAGAATAAGATTAATATAAATATTAAGATATTAACAAAAATTCAAATAAAGTGAAAAAGCGTGGGGTGCTTGATGTCGAATGTGATGATCATTTTATTAGTTACTGTTTGCAATATCAGAATTCATAAAAAAAAATATCAGAATTCATTGAAAAATATCATTGAGCACCCCACGCTTTTTCACTTTATTTGAATTTTTGTTAATATCTTAATATTTATATTAATCTTATTCTAAGTTAATTATGATAATTGATTGTTGAATTTTATATTGCAGTAACACAAACTCTCTTATACTTAAAAATTATTTTCTACTTTTTAGTTCGATTGCTATTAAAGCGTGTTTTTTTAGTTTTTTTAAACTATAATTTATTTTCTGAATTTTTAGTTTCAAGACGACAATAAAAGAAATAAAGAAATTAAAATACGCAAGCGCGGATGCGCGCGCACTATTTCGGTAGCAGTGACTAATTATAAAATTCGAAGATTGACAACGGATGATCGCGCAGCAATCGTCAGCAGCGACCAATAAAGAAATTTGTCTTTTGAAAGTGGGAGAAGCCAGAGGAGAACAGGCCGTATGCAGCAGAGAGCCAATCGGCAGCAAAAGACAGAGAATGACATTTTCATCGGCGATAACATGCTCACTAATCTAAATATATTTTTTACTATTACTCCGCCCGCCGCAAGACGATCTCCGGCCACCGTAGGCGCGGGCATGCGGGCAGCGAGTAATGGGCGACTCGCTGTCCGACCATGGACCATGCCCGGGTCGACGGCGCGTTGTGTTCCACGCGCGCCTCAAAGAGTGTCAGCATAGTGACGGGGCCTGTAAAGGGCCAAAGCCTGCCGGGGTCGCGGGACCAACGGATTACCGTGACCCCGGTACGTAAAGGGCTATTGAAGGACACCGTGGATTTTAGTCAGTACACGTCTGACAGTCCCTCCCGCCCTGCTCTGGGTGGGAGGACTCGTTTGATGATTTTAACACGATAAAAAAAAACACTCCGCCCGCGACTTCGTCAGCGCGTGTTTCTAACTTCGAACCCGAAATATTATTGAAGACAAACTGATTTTACAATGTTCGCCCGCTAGGGGTTGATTTTTGAAATATAGTTATCTATATTTCAAAAATCGCGCATCCTTTATTCGATTGGGAAACTATTTATGCCAAGTTTTGGGTTTGTCGAAGCAAGCAGTCTTCCCTTAAAACTTAATCACCCTTTTTCACCAACTTAGAGGGTGATTTTCGAAAACCCCAAAAACACGTGTTTGATTAGTTTTTATCTAATTTTTATATAGTGAGTTTAAAATTTATCGGTTAGCGCGTTATGGTTTTCCCACACAAACTTTAACATCGTCTAGATTACCAAAGGAGGGTAGTTTTAAAAAACGAATAATTCCCATCTTTTTTATTTACTTTTTGTCATATTCGTACCAAGTTTCAAGTTTATAAACCTAACGGATAAGATTTTACATACAAAGGTTATTACCCCTTTTCACCCCCTTTTAGGTAGATTTTCGAAAAATCCCTTCTTAGTGATCACCTACATAATGAATCGCACCTACCGTCCAAAATTCAGGTTCTACGTTTAGCGATTTTAGATCCTTCCCTTTAAACTTGAATACCCCTTTTCACTAACTTGAGGGGTGATTTTCGAAAAACCCAGAAACACGTGTTTAATTATTTCTGATCTAATTTATATATACTGAGTTTTAAATTCATCAGTTAGCGCTTTATGATTTTCCCATACAAACTTTAACATCGTGTAAGTTACCAATGGAGGGTAGTTTTAAAAAACTATTAATGTCCATCTTTTTTATTTACTTATACTCATATTCGTACTAAGTTTCAAGTGTATAAACCTAAGGAATAAGATTTTTCATACAAAAATTTTCACCCCTTTTCACCCCCTTAGAGGAGGATTTTAATATAAAATTTATGAGATTATTGTATTGTCATCGGCCCTTGACCCCTGTGCAAATTTTCAAGTTAATCAGACTGCTGGAAGTAGGTGAAAATGAAGTTAAAAGATTCCGTTACATACATACATACATACATACATACATACATACAGGTCAAGCTAATAAAAGCGTGTTAAAAATAGAGCATTTTGGTTCTTGATTGTCTAGACTCTAGACCCTGCTCTAGAGAATGTCATTTCTAACCCCAGCCCTCCTCACTTCCTCAATCATTGTCTTCCTAGTTCTGAACTACATTGGCCAATCTAGAAATCTCTCAATCGATTGCGAGCCGAGGTTGGCTGGGGTATGCTAGACTCATCCTAAATACAATGCCAGTGAGGTGCCTCTGTACAGGATATGTCCCACCTCTTTTCGTGTCCATCCTGCCCAACCACCTGCACCTTCCAGCCAGGATTTGAACGGGAGGCAAATGACAGGGCTGTTAGGTAACTACGTATAGTCGGATACAATTTGAGTACATCGACACGCAAGAAGTAGAAACAAACCGGGTGGCCTACTAAATACATTTTATATTATGAAACGGGATATCAAAAGATTACCCTGGCTACTTGCACTATGCCGTAGTCCAAAATATCTACTCTTCGCGTGATCGGAGGGTTGGCCTATGTCTTGGTTCTAAGAATCAGCATTGTCATCCAACGCATAAATGCTGCCGCATAATGATGCGCATGAGTTCTGAGGGTGGTCGCAAGATTGTCTCATCAGGTAACCGTGACCATGGAACGTAAACGGCTATTGAAGGACACCACGGATTTTTGTCAGCACGAGACTGACAGTCCCTCCAGTTTTTATTTTCCTACTCCACTATTCTAGGTCGCGGGACCAAGGGATTACCGTGACCCCGGTACGTAAAGGGCTAGTGAAGGACACCGTGGATTTTAGTCAGTACAAGTCTGACAGTCCCTCCCGCCCTGCCCTGGGTGGGACTCATTTGATGATTTTACCACGATAAAAAAAAAAAAACTCCACTATTCTTTTCTCTTTAATTTCGTTGCAGGATCCAAGACAGGTAAATTCTACACCCTCTTGGCACTTTTCATCTTTGGATCGTCCAAAATCTTTATATTCTGTCATTTGGGGATTATTCCTTTGACAAAACCCGCTTCTTCTTCTTCATACTTGTAGAAAGTTGTTCACACTATCAACCAATCTCGATGATAAATAACCCCGGCTTAAAATTTAAATAAACAGCAACAATAGTTTCTCTCAAGACGATATTAATTCAAAACAATAGTACATTCAAGTAGATAGTACTCTTAATATAATGCCAGTGGGTCAAGTTTGACATTTATATTCCGATCTCTCCTTATAAGCCATTACTTATCCGACCACAGATAGGATTTGTAGCCTTTTATGTCATGGACATAAAATGCATGGACTGAGTGCATTTATATCAGTCATGTAGTTGGTATTTATATATTTTTCATTATAACTTCACAACTATTGACTTCCAATAGGACTGGTTGGAAGCGGCTTGCTTGCATCCAGTGTGATCCTGTGGTAGGTGAACGTCCTACGCTGCGATTGCCGGTACGTGGTCTCCATTTGAGAACCTTACGGCCCTATCGGCAATTAAGTCAGACTCGTACTGACTAAAATCCACGGTGTCCGTCAATAGCCCTTTACGATCCGGGGTCACGGTAATTCGTGAATCCCGCGACCCCGGCAGGCTTCGGCCCTCTACAGGGGGCCCCCCTGTAGAGGGCCCCCTAATTATGCTGACACTCCTTGAGGCGCGCGTGGAACACAACGCGCCGTCGACCCGGGCATGGTCCATGGTCGGACAGCGAGTCGCCCATTACTCACCGCTCGCTTCGGATTTAATGAAAAATACCTTGGGTTAGCGGTGTCATGGTACAGCAGAACTTCAGCAGCGCGCGGACAGAGCTGGTATTGCATTTATTTAGTCTCTGTATCCACCGGTGTGTGCGTAACCCATGTACGCGCACAGCACAGCAGTATATTTATGCGCGAACATTTTCACTGAACTGAGTGTAGTAATGTGCCGCACAAATAAAGAGTCCACCAGATATCTTCAAACACCTAAGTTCATTTGAATTAACTATTTACTTTTGGCTAGTCCGCCAAATAAAAACCATATGGCAACAATTTCAATAAAAAAGTCGTTAATGTTAAGTGTTAAGTAATTAAGGTTTAAAAGTTGTCTTAAAAAACTTGATCACTATGCTAATAATTTAAAATTCAAAAGACTATGGCTAACAACTACACGATCACTAGACTGAAAACAAGCGTCAAATATAAGTAATGTGTGTGCCGAAATATTTCCTTATGAGATACAACCTTGAGTTTTTTTGCAGTACTACCATTCAGATAGATGTAATATAGAAAATAAAAATATATATCACAGACAGGCCTGTTGGTCTAGTGGTTAGTGACCCTGACTGCTATGCCGGAGGTCGAGGGTTCGATTCCCACCCAGGAAAAATGTTTGTGTGATGAGCACGATCATTTGTTCTGTGTCTGGGTGTAATTTATCTATAATATGTGTTAGGCACCCGATATTATGCCTCACAGAAACCACAAATTGGTCTAGGTATTGCTAAACTTTACATCTACCTGCCAAATTTTATGCGAAACTATGCACATTTGTACTTAACGCCATCAGACCTTCGCACACTGTAAAACATCTAGTTTCTGTCTCTTTGTATATTGAAGAACAGACATGTTTCACTTAATATTTGGAAAGTATTAAATGAATGATACAATAAGTAAAACTATAACAAACAGGCAATTGAAGGTAAAGAAAACAATTATTCTTGTTCGTCACGAAGAAAACTTTGTATAGACAACAAAGATTTTCAAAGATAAAAACAGTGTATCAGTTGCTGAAATTAAAAGTAGGTATGTAATTAATTAATTCATCACCCATTATATTATAGGTACACAATTACATATTATATATGCAATAAGCTGATTAGATGTAGCAACAATCTTCTTCTCCCGCGGTGTTTGGTATTATAGAAATGTGGTGTTATGAAAACAGATATTTGTAAAAGAAGAGGTTTTACATAGATTTGAGAAGAGTGTCTACAACACAGTCAGCTTGTTCAATCTCCCGTGAGATTGACAAAACAGTGCTGGCATTAACTGACGAAGATGTTGAGTCCGATACAATAATGATTATGAAACTTCAGAAATCAAAACAGACAGAAACAGTAGATGATAAGCTGCTGACGAACAGGCTCAGAACGTCTTTCGGTTTAAAATAGTATATCCAAAAGTGCGTTTCCCAAAAATTTCCCTTTCCCGAAACAACCTTTCCCAAAATGATGATGATACGGTTGACAGCTGCACAATAACTTTCAAAATATTAATAAACAACCAAGGAAATTATCAGCAACCTTGTCCTTACTCCTAAAGCAAGGATATCCACCAGGTGTGACATTATGAGTCACAGAATCACAGCTTAGCTCCACAGCAAGCGCTCGAGCGTGAAACCGGTCACGTCTGATGACGAACGTTTCCAAATAACATCAGTTTTGTCCAGCTTCATTGGATACATTAACATAGTTACATGACTCTTCTTATCTCCAGAAGAGTTGACAGAGGTGTTCATAAAATACAGCCACCTTTCGCCAGTTATTTAAGTTACTGGGTGTATCTACTATTAGGTATCTTTAACTAACGATTAACTAATTATAAGCATAAAAATAATGTCATAATTTATATTGCTATAACGAAATTTCCAATTCTTCCTAAATACTTTTAGCATTAATTTAAATATCATGATGTTATAAGGTACTAGTTTTTGTCCACGACTTCGTTCGCGTGGAATAGTGACTTCCGGCAGATTTTTATTTTATTTTTTGTAATATAAACTATCCTATGTCCTTTCTCAAGTTCCAAACTATGTCTGTACCAAATTTCATACAAATCGGTTCAGTAATTTAGGCGTGAAGAAAAGACAGACAGACAGAGTTACTTTCGCATTTATAATATTAGTTTGGATAGTTGACCCAGCCCCGCTGCTTATGCCAAACGTTATTATGTCTTAAAATTGTACACGAAAGTGGCAGATTCCCTTGCCTAACTCTTAAAAGAATACAGACACAATGTTGCCATAAACCCAGGACAAATTATATCTTCTCAAAAAGGCCTGATGCTGATGAAGTCTATAACATTGTGGAATTTGGAAATATGCGCCAGGACCTCGACCTAAGAAGTAAGTAATACTACAGTATTGTTTCTCCTTTCTTTCGTTTATCAAATCCATTCAAAGGTTGTCTTGAAAAGATCGCTTTTAGCGATGAGACCGCCCATTGTGTCACCAATTGGCAAAATGTGTGTCCAATTTTTATGCTCATATTTTATATTTTTTCACACTAGGATTTTCTCCTGTGTCGTGGGTGCGTTTACAAACATATAAACTCACATACACAAACGCCCAGACCCGGAACAACCACTTGTAGATCATACAAATTTTTGTTCCGTGTGGGAATCGAACGCGCGACACGCAGCGCAACAGTCCAATCGCTCAGCCACTGCGCTAACCGTGCCGTCGAATTGGATATATCTGTAATTTGTATAGTGTGCATAATAAAGAATATTCTATCTATCTATCTAATACTTGCGACTACCAGACCAAAAACTGAGCTAGTTTTATTGAATGCAATGCATTTAATTATAGCTCCATCGGAATGGAAAAGGTTGAATCAGGAACCTTTTGCATAATGACACGTCTCTGTCTGTCTGTATGTCATGGCCGTTTCTCTCAATTACCTTTATTCTTTTTCATAGTGTCTTATTATTAGTTTTGCTTACTTTTTGCGTTTAGTGTTGAATTTTAAATTCATAATAATGTGCTAGTGACGCAAATAGCACAACAATGTTAATATAAGGTCTATTTAATTATTATTTTTTGCTGCAACGATATTTTTGTTGATTTGTGGAAACTTGATAGCAAGTAATTGTCTAAGTATTTCATAATGTAAGTAAATATTAGTAATGATAAACAAATAAAACATTTATAAAAATCTTGACAAAGAACGATGGTGAAAATTCAGTCTTAACACTAATTTCGTAACGAGAAAAAAGCTACTGGGGAAATAAGAAATCTGAAGAAAGGAGTCCTGTAGTATCTATTTGTTGAACAACAACAACGGCCCTTATCTATACATATAATAAATCTGTAGAAAGGTCAATTCTGTACATTGAAATTATTGAAAAAATAAATAGCGGGGTGTGTTGCTGGATCGATACCAAACCCAAATATGTTATTAAAAAAATTTTTGTCTGTCTGTCTGTCTGTATATGCAGGCATCACGTGAAAACTAACGCTTCGATTTCGATGAAACTTGGTATAATTATACCTTATTATCCTGGGCATAAAATGGGATACTTTTTATCCTGGAAAAATACTACGTTGTTCTGTAGAACCGCGAATCTCCTTAATTATTATAGGCTTAGCCGTATTTGGGTCCAATAGATATTTATAAGATGTCATTGACAGAGTTACTCAAAATGGAGAAATAAACCATCCACACGAAGACATCCGACATCCGCGCGGACGGAGTCGCGGGCGGAAGCTAGTATATATTAATAAAAATATTCGAGTTTACCAAAGATATCTAGGGACAAATATGTTTGCAACCTTCGATGAACATTTTATTTTACAAAATGCAGTTTTCTTTTTACTTTAAATAGCCGTGACATGATTTATTTGATAATTCCGCATAAAAGCCAATTAATATAATCTTGATTTTCTTAAGTGATAAAATCGAGATTAAAATCGAATTTTTGGAATGTGATTATCAGCTCAATGAACCTGCTAAGAATAGGTAAAACAGTTAACAGCAAAACATTATATGTGGAGCTAAGAATTAGATTAGTAAATTACTTTTTTCCTTTATTCATTTTTTTTTCCTATCTGTTTACATTTTTAAATATTTTTACAAAAAAGAAATTAAAAAAAAAAAAACATAAGTAGTAAATTATTTGTTATTATTACTGAAAAATCTAATAATTTACGTAATGAAAAAAAAATACTAATTATTAGTTTGAACTGCATTAAGTGGAAAAAAAACACTCTTATCAATAATCTGTTTAATATTATACTAGCTGTTACCAGCGGTTGCGCCTACTACAGCTCGAAAATCATTCCGCGGGAGCAAAAAATCGCGATAATAAACTACGATTTTACTAATGCCATTAAAAGCTTTTTTGTGTAACTCTGGACGACGACGATGCCATAAATAAAATAAAAAAAACTTCATTCACATTTCTTTTTAAGCTCTAACCTCATAATTACTTTCCAATAAACTCTAGATTTGAAACAAAGCTAAAGAATTTCCTTAGCACATCTGTAAACAAAAACAATAAATGCATCAATGAAATAACGATTGAAACGTTAAAATTCCACGCCTTTTAAGGAATTTATCATAATTAAAATGTTCTCTGACTGCACTTTATTGGTTTAATAATCCAGAGATTTTAGTCGGTCATTCCATCAATTTGTGTTAGAAAATTGTTAGTGGAATGTCTGTTTCGACGATATCGTGGGAGTGCTACCTAAAGGTACTCCACTGGTGCCTATGGGGATTACTGTTATGTAGTATGTTTGTTTATAACTATGTTGTCGTTATTAATGATTGATTTGTACTAAAGTTCAATTAACGTTTTTTTTTCGCATTGCCCCTTATCTCGCCTGATGGTAAGCGATGATGTGGTCGACGGTGAAGCACGCTTGCCTAGAAGTAACCTATTCACTCTTGACTTGAAGACCCTTTGTTTATGGCAATCAGACTTCGACAGGGAGTTCCACTCCTTAGCTGTTTGCGTTTTCTTAGCTTATAAGTAGTAGAAAGGACCCTTTGGAGACCAGCACCAAACAGTTATTACTGTGTTTCGTCGGTGCGCAAGAGTTTTAGTTCCTATTGGGTGAGCTCGTGAGTAAGATTGAGGCCAAGAGCAAAAGTGACATATTTAAGGAATAATCTTTCTTATTTTTGATAGATAGGATATAGCAAAATAGTTACATAACTCTTAAATACAATATTGCACTTTTTTTAATAGTTAGCCAAAAAATGAACTGTCCATCCATTATTATACAACAAAATGAAATTACCAATTATACAATAAGAAACTTACTATGACCATATTATAAATCAAATCAACTGAATCAGTTACTCAATTGGGGTGCGCGCGCGCAAGTTTTCATAGAAGAAAACGCACGCGCGTCTTAGCGTGCAGATAGAGAAATCATCACAGTTATGCATATTTATCGTCTATAGCTTTCTCCCTCTAGTATTTGATTTGCTCACACAAAATAATGTTATGCTGTATTACTGATAATACAATTCCACTTTAATTTTTTAATCATAATATCTATTTGGTCTGATGTATAATTATTTCCTTGTGTGATATCGTGATTACCAAACTTTCAACGAAATAACTAATTTGGGAGGTAAATAACCTTACTGAAAATAGCTTTTATTAGTTTTTATGGAACTTTCGTGAATAAAAGGTGTTTTCTATGATGGTCATAATCAATTAGAAGACGTCATTAATGCTGTAAAGGAACTCGTAAAATTTAATGACTGTGAAAAACACGTAACAGGTAGTCGTTGTCATTTTGAAGAGCTCATAAAGATTCATAAATTGAACTGCCTATAATTTTCTTTATCTAGATGTTTTCATCGTCATTTGAAGTTTTATAGCTTTATCTACTGCTAGATAAAGCTATAAAACTTCAATAAAATTAAGCGAGATCATAATCTTTAGACTCACAATAAAATAATCGTGTTCGGAACAAATTCCAAACACAACAATTTTATTTTCTGACCAGTCGGTCAGTCGGTCTTAAAAGGTGTCATCTTCCTGAATTCTGCTAAAAATAAATTGAAACATATAAATAGACGAATTGTCATATACTTTCGAGAGAACAAGTACCAAAGTTATGATTAACGGTGAACAACGCAACGTAACCTTGGCCACCGCTCTCCGCAAACTGACCATGAAATTAAAACGTTGCTAAAATTATGTTTTGTTTACCATTGTGCCTTTGGGACAGTGGACTTCTCTAACCAATTGTTGAACCTTTTTTTCATTTGCAAGTGAACTTTGCGCAAGTTTGACATCGCAGCCATAGGTTACTGATGAAGAAACTGACCAAATTGTGCCGGTGATTTGTCATGGCTGTTACTAAATTTCCGTCCGGCATTTTTTAAGTAGGGATAAATCTGATTGGATAGAAGTTGAGGTTTTTGGAGAGTAGATATCATTTAATGAGGGTTAAGATTGATTTCGTTCCAATGGAGACACACGTTCAATGAGACTTGACAGAACTAAGAGAGACAAAAATAGTACCTAAAAACAAAAAGTTAAATAATAAAACTAGAACTAAAACTTAGTTTCGTTTATTTTTGTTTCTTTTGTTACATTTTCGAGAAAAACATTTCGGTTAATCGATTGCGAGTACCAGGGTATAATAAAACGCAGGAGTATTTCTAAACATACGGCTTGGTATCCCAATGAAAAACCCAGGTTCATTAGCTTTGGCCCCGTGACCAATGAGGCAACGATGTTGTCACACAGCATAGGTGATTGCTGTTGAGCAACAAGTAATAAATTGGGAGAGAACTCATTACGTGTAATATTTTAACGCTATTGTGTTTTTGAACACTGTACTGTTTGGACACAAAGAAGTGTCAATCGGTTTGATGAAATATTGCAAACGAAGTCACCGAAAGAGTATTGCAAGCGATTCAATCGTCTTAGGTAATAGTTTTGTTCTTCGGTCCACAGATTCAGAGTATATTGGAACACTACATTTTGGGATTTTCCGTAATACTAGCGTATTTGTTGACTACGCTGCATGTCAGATCAAAGAAATTGACTTTTTTTTTTTTTTTTTGCGTGGAAAATCCACGGTGTCCTTCACTAGCCCTTTACGTACCGGGGTCACGGTAATCCCTTGGTCCCGCGACCCCGGCAGGAAAGAAATTGACTTGGAATCAAATAAGTAAATTAAGGTTTTATCTCATTACACTTTGTTCGTACGCGATAATCTCCAAAACCAATCAAGTACAAAACTGGTTACTTAAATTAAATTTTGAGAACGTGTATGTATTGGTTATGGCAAGCTTGAAATATATAAGTTTTGAAGAGGCAAATCGTTATTTCTCAGTTAAAATAGAACGTAGAAAGTGTGTTTTCTCCCTCTACTACTCGTATCAAGAAAGAATTAAAAAAAATACAAAAAAGGTTTGGGACAAGTTTGATAAACTATAATACAACTTTAACAGAAACGTAAAATAAAGAGACGTTCCAATTTTCGAACTACCAGGATAGCATAACTGCCCAGAAGATGTATGAACATAATAACTATTCACTCTCAATCGGCGCCAATTTTCTTCTACAACACGTGTAACATTACCGCACAAAGTTACAGCATATTGCATTAGAAAACATGGACAGTGATCACCGTAATCTATATAACGAGCTTTCCCAATAATGTTGTCGTGTAATAAAGAGTTAGTGAAAACGTCATTAGGCTTACACTCTGCTTTTCACTTTCGATGGCTATAGACAAATTACTATGGAATCTAAGATGTGAAGTAACTGCAATTTTTTTTTCCGGGTCGACGGCGCGTTGTACACAACGCGCCGTCGACGTCGACCCGGGCATGGTCCTTGGTCGGTCAGCGAGTCGCCAAGTAACTGCTACTTAGTTTAGATTTAAATGCGTATTGTTTGATATGTGGGTTACACGATAGTGGCGAACTTAATATTAAAACCCTTATGAAAATATCTTTTATTAGCTGTTTCCCATGGTTTCACGCTGCTCGGCTCTCATTGGTCGAATGATGTTAAATAGCCTATGCCTTCCCCGATAAATGGACTATGCAAATCAAAAGGAATTTTTCAATGCGAACCAGTAGTTCCTGAGATAAACGCGTTCAACCAAACAAACAACAAGTACCTATAGATAATTCGTTTATCCAACGTAAATCTTTAGTAATATCTAGGGTATTTCGCATCGGGTACCGGCTTTTATACTCTACACTATGTAAATGTTTGGTCGCGGGACTGTACGAATTACCATGACCCCAGAACGTAAAGGGCTATGGAAGAACACCGTGGATTTTAGTCAGTACAAATCTGACAGTCCCTCCCGCTCTGCCCTGGGTCGGAAGGACTCATTTGATGATTTTACCACGATGAAAATAAAAACCCTATGTAAATGTCGTGAGGTTGTTTTGCTTGCTCCATCTTAGGCTTCACTCTCCTCTGGGCAAAGACTAAGATAAGGCTTAGTGTAAACCCATTTTAAATAAAGAAAACCGTTTGTGAGCTATAATTCAATTCTAAAGATATTTCTTTTTTAATAAATTCTTAAATTCATCTGCACGTGTCCCCAATCCCAGTCAAGCTAAGGTTCTACACTACAATCGACCAATCGGCCATTTACAAGTACTATGTACCATTTGACCGTCTGTCACCGTTCTATAAATACCGGCTGTATGCGCAGGAGCACGCAGCGCTCGACGCTGCTTGACCTTTGTGTCAAATTCATTCTGTATACGTATTGTACTGACATGCTTGCCTCGAGAAGTATTACCTTTGGAATACGAGGTCTTTATTTTCTGAGGTTTTAAGGCCTTTTATGATGAGTACTCGTAGAGGCAATTAAAGCTCTTGGGGTTAATGATAGCTTGAGCTTGGATTTATTTGTAACTTTAATTGTAGTTTTCTATCTTTTTACGTCCAAAGACGATTTTGAAGAAGAACGTACCAGGAGTATTAGAAGTGGAGTTCGTTTTTTTATTTATAGAAGAAATATCAATAAAGAACTCCAGAAAAGAACATAGGCATATAACTGTGGAATATGAGGTATTTATTTCGTGAGGTTTTAAGCCCTTTTAACCCGACTACGGCAAAACCAAAGGAGGGTTATGATTTTGACCGTTATGTATGTTAGTATGTAGCATTTTTATTATTCTTAACTAAGTTGGTACTCAAGATTGCGCGGAATCGGAGTAAATGATTCCATAATTTTGCTCACGAGTTTGTAGTTGTTAATGTTAAGGAAACCTTCTAAAATCAATTCGAATACTTTTTTATCACTACATAGTATAAAACAAAGTCGCTCCCCGCTGTCTGTCTGTCTGTCCCTATGCTTGGATCTTTAAAACTTCGCAATGGATTTTGAAGCGGGTTGTTTTAATAGATGAGTGATTCAAGAGGAAGGTTCATATGTATTTAACATGCATAATATAGTAGAGATTGCAACCGTGCGGAGTCGGGGCGGGTCGCTAGTTCGTTATAAAAGGCAAATTCATTCTTCTCTCTCATTCAATTTGAGAATTACATAGTTGCAAGTTAATGAATTAAGCTTGTTAATAAGACAATCGTTTAAGATTAACACCTCACAATAATAATTCCTATCATTAAGCCACATATAATTTTAAACTCTACCATTAAACCACACTTAATTTTAAACTCTACCTCTTAAATGACAAAGTTTATTTTAGTGTCAAGAATAAGTGGTAGATATGCCATTTAGTTTTTGCGGTAGATAAGCAAAAAGTGCGGTTCCCAGATCTATTGTGTTTAGTATATCAAGGTGTTTAGTAGACCAATTACTAACAAGAATAGCATTTACCAATGACAAATTTAGCAATACGTAATAAAGTCTTTTGTACGTATTTAAATAGAGTACGGAGCTCCTTGTAACTGTTATTTTTACTCAATGACTAGCACCCGCCCCCGTTCCGTAAGTGTAACAGTTTGAAAATGGAATATAGCCCATAGGCTATATTCCATTTTCAAATCTTTCTTAAATTACTATGGTAATTTCTAAAGTTGGGTACTTTTGTGTTTTTCTATTACAAACTTACAAGATTTATTTTCTCTTAAAAAACATTAATTTAGAAATAAAATTTACTAATACAATATTTACACTGCAAATCATTCAGTGTTAACACATCACTACATATTATAAACAAAGTCGCTTCCAGCTGTCTGTCTGTCTGTCCCTATGTATGCCTAGATCTTTAAAATTGCGCAACGGATTTTGAGGTAGTGTTTTAATAGATAGAGTCATAATTTATTAGAGATTGCACCTGTGCGGAGCCGGGACGGGTCGCTAGTGATATATATAACATCACGCCTCTGATCCAGGAGGGGTTAGGTAGAGATGTCTTTAATAATATACCCAGGATTCACCAGTAAGGCTTATTGCACATTCGGATCCGTGGCTGCTAATGAGGTTTTTTAAGCCCCACATCAGAAAACTTCTCCTGTTTCTTTTTTATATAGATTTATAAATTACATAATATACCTAACTAAATCAAAATACTTATATAAAACTAAAAATGTTATTAAAATAAAAACACAAATAGGGAAGGGAAAAGACACTTAGGCATCAAAGATCTCCTCCACGTCGCTGTCCAGAAGACTGGCAGCATTGCATAGAAACTCACATACACAAACACCCAGACCCGGAACAAATACTTGTAGGTCATACAAATATTTGTTCAGTGCGGGGATCGAACCCGCGACACGCTGCGCAGAAGTCGATCGCTCAACCACTGGGCCAAACGTGCCGTTAAAAAATAATCCCAATGTAACAATCTAATCCCCGAAATTGTACCCACGACCTCACAGTCAGCAGTCGCGCGTAAGACCACTAGATCAACGAACCACGAATCGTATTCACGTTTACTGCTAAATGCATTGATAACTTTTAATAACGGGTCCAAATGTTTAAATTAATTGAATTTACTCGAGTGGAAATCAACTTTGACGAAAATATTGAAGTAAATTAATGCGGGTTTACAAATCGCCATAACGGGTACTTGAAACTTAATTGGCTGATAATTGTTTGAGCAAAAGTAGGTGAATTCTTAATATTCTGTTTGATATAAATAATTCAACTACAGAGTTTTTAATAATTTACTATATTTCTCCTATAATTTACGTAATACATTTAAAAACTAAAATTAAAAGTAAAATATTTACAAAAATGACTAAATTAAAACTAAAATTAAAATTAGAGTTATTTTTAAACACTGTCTTTTTAGAGATCCAGGGATCCATACCCAAAGGGTAAAACTGTCACCAGGCTTTTTATCATGAACCGTGATGGTTTAATAGTTGATCACAGTTGATGTTTTTCTATTATAAAATAAATAAGAGTATTTAAGGGGTGCTCCCATACAACACACATGATTGTTTGTTTTTATAGATACGGAACCATTCGTGCGCGGGTCCGACTCGCACTTGGCTGATTTTATTTTAAATGATTAACCTTTAAACAGAGTCATCCAAGATAAATAATAATCTGCATAAAACAAAAACAGAGTTTGTTATGCTAAGAAGGTAAAAATAAAACTTATCATGCAAAAATAATGACGGTACAAAAAATTCAAGTGATCTTCGCTGCTGATTTTTGCACTCTCGAGACAAAAACCTAGGCATAGTTCAGACTATTAAACTAATATTTACATAAGTTCTAATCTTCATATTATTTTTACTTATTGGGAAAACTTAGACGTATTTTGTAAAAATGCAATCTTTGATTCCTACGAATTGAGACCCTCCCCCTTTTTTCGTAGTTGGTTAATAAAGCGACAGTGTTACTATTTCCCGGAAGTAAAAGTAGAAACATCAGGGTTCACAACGTTCAGAGGTCACAGGTTCAACTGACAACACTTTGTGCTGTAATTACTGCCTGGATTTACAGCTGTTAACGACTACCTGTGTTATAAACTATATTGTTTATGTCTTCGAATATATTCTAAGGTTTAAGCACCCTTTGAACTAGTGGTTGTGTAGATCAGATAGACAGTCGCTCTATGTAAAAGGCTGGTCACAGCAGCATTTTTTTTTAATTTGAATGAAATTGTTTTTCAAACTAGAGAGGGAGACAACTGAGTATGAGAAAAAATAGTCTGATTAGCCAATGATATTTTAGACCAAGACCTGATTATAGATACGAGTACACAGAGCGTCGCGTATAGGTTTGATAAAAAAAATATGTTTTTGTGTATAGAGAGACCCCTTATTTATTTTTTTGTTTAAAAATTGTAATTGTCGACGTCGTCAATGTCACAGAATATAATCTACTTAACTGTAAATAGTCCTAATAATTTCAGATAACATTGGCTATGCTGCCGGACAAACAGGCAAAGATAGCTAGCTATATAACCCTAAAAAGATTTTTTATTAAGCGTTTTTTTTTACGTACCATCAGATATCATCTCAAGAGTAATGCGCTGAATTTTGACATTTCAACATTTTAGCGACTTTAAAGAATTTGTCTTAAAAGTAAAAGTAGGTTTATCCTCAAAATTAAAAAAATCAACGATTTCCTTTGCGGATTTGACAGCGTGCATTAAAAAATAACTATGTTACATAAACCAACTTTTACCAAAAATTGTAAAGCACTAAGTACGTACACGTACCTATGTCCGTTACGTGGTTATGAATTCTTAGATGATATGGCTTTTTATAAGTAAAATATATCAAACGTCAAAGATCTCTGAAGGTGGTAATTTTATAGGGAAACCCAAAGGGCAACTTCTTATTCTTAAAATGAAAATTTACCTGTTTACGATTACCAAATCAAAAAAGTTAATCAATAGTTACGCACATCTACTTTTATTAAAATTTTTCGTTTATTTTCCTTCTAACTAATGGAATTTGATCCTTCGATCAATAAATAATAAACCTACGTATCTAGTTTTTTAAACAGTCTCGAGGTCACTTTTTATCAGTAGCAAAAGTAAAGCAACTATTTGTTAAAATCACAACATCTTTAATCATTAATTTGTTAAAAATGTATATACATATAGGATTTAAACGAATAGTTAGCTTAACTACTGATCAAACAACTGGCCTTAAATAAAAATGGCGATAACAAATAGTGTGTTAAAGTTCAGCAATTCAGCTATAAAAATGCACCATTTATATGAGTCCTCCCACCCAGGGCAGAGCGGGAAGGACTGTCAGACACGTACTGACTAAAATCCACGGTGTCCTTCAATAGCCCTTTACATTTCGGGGTCACGGTAATTCGTAAGTCCCGCGACCCCGGCAGGCTTTGGCTCTCTAGGCCCGTCATTTTGCTGACACTCTTTGAGGCGCGCGTGGAACACAACGCGGCGCCGACACGGGCATGGTCCATGGTCGGACAGCGAGTTGCCCATTAAAAAGAGCACCGTTGTGTTAATTTTGGTACTTACTTCGATGAGGACCGTCCGCGGCTCTGGAACGCAATCCGAAGGCATCCGAAGAAATAGGGTGGTTTTTAGTCCGAACAAGTCAAAAACCTTAAGCTCCACCCAGAAGAGGACTTATTTAGCGATTTTACATACCAAAACAAAAATGCAGATATCTCTTCTCATCTATTATCATCTAGAATAATCTAGATAATATTATGCTTCTGTTAGAGATCCAATTAAAACAAATTGTTATCGGAGTCTCGGTCGAAAATTAATTTAGCATTTGACCCACATAGGGTACTCAGATCACCAAACAAATAGGTACAGTTGACAACTCATAAGCTACAAAGTAAACATAAAAAAGCAAACATATCCATCTTGACATTGAACGTTCAGAAACACACGTAGGTGTGGAGTACCGAGTACTGAACCAACCGGTTCGATTCCCGGCCGGTGACTGACCTACTGAACCCGAAACATACTGAGCAATACATGAATCATGTACAAGGATGTACCAACAATGACTTTTAACTGTTTTTACGAATACTACCGTTGCTTTTTGGAAATAGATTATTAGTCAGTTATGGTTATGTTAAACTAAACTAAAACCTCTTACAGAGAACGAAGTTTACAGAGTGTTTTCATTTGCGTTTATAGATTTTGAACTTTATGCACTGTGAAATATAGTTGAAAATTTAAATGTTATAGAGCGTTCTCGTTAATCGTTTGCCATTTGTCAATGGGGACTGGTTATTTTATTCCATTGTCTCCTGAATAAGTTTGGTCTCATATTTGCTGCCACTAGCATGACTAATTCTATCACTATTCTAACAAGAATAGATCAAGCTATTTCAATAAAATTCGATATCTTTTGCCCGAATACGACACGACTCGTAAACGACAGAAGAATAGAAACGAAATCTTTCCACATTGTCATTTTGTCTGTTCTGCCGTCAACAAATTCCGTTCCTATAGTATCATCATGGAACTGCTGACCAGCTGGTCCAATTTCTAGGTCGATCAGGTGAAGGGATATTTCGTTCCACCAGGAATTCTTTAGAATAAATGCCAAGTTGATAGAACATTGAATTTGGTTCGCAATCGACATACTTATAACTTCTAACATAACTTAGGAATTGTGGATGTTACTACAAGCGTGAAAATGAAGATTAATCGTTTTGTCGATTTTTGTTCTAAGTATAGACTGTCGCTGTCCGACCATGCACCATGCCCGGGTCGACGGCGCGTTGTGTTCCACGCGCGCCTCAAGGAGTGTCAGCATAGTGACGGGGCCTGTAGAGGGCCAATACCTGCCGGGATCGCGGGACTGTACGAATTACCGTGACCCCGGAACGTAAAGGGCTATTGAAGGACACCGTGGATTTTAGTCAGTACGAGTCTGACAGTCCCTCCCGCTCTGCCCTGGGTGGGAGGACTCATTTGATGATACACACACCACGATAAAAAAAAAGAAGTATAAAATAGTGGATCTGAAGAGGCAACAAATAAGAGAAAAATAACAAAGAATACAAAGGTAAAGTGTACATCAAGGTCTTATGCTAATTCATATTTTTGCTGGCAGCATTTTAAAACCAATGTTGGGGTTTTCCTTCACGCGAACTCATGATGGTATAATATAATTATTAAAACGAGTATTTTACTATCCTTCTTAAATAAATAAAAAATCTTAAGCAACTACAGCGGTTAGTTTTACTAATCTTAGGTACCTACTTATATTGTAAATGTGAGTAAAAATATGTGTAAGTATGTTTGTTTACTCCTAAACGGAGTCTTGAGCGAGCGTAGCCGCTGGCTAATAGGGAATTAAATATAATGTCTGAATTCTAGTACATATTCCTCACGGTTGACACGGTTTGTGAAAAAAATAATAGTACTGACTCAATTATACATCCTGAAACTGTTTACCATGAAGCCTGGGGCCCCCTTTAGAGGGCAAAAGCCTGCCGGGGTCGCGGGACTATCTCTTCAGGTACCCTTCACCCTGGAACGTAAAGGGCTATTGAGAGATCACCGTGGATTTTAGTCAGTGCAAGTCTGACAGTCCCTCCTGCCCGCCCTGGGTGGCAGGACTCATTTGATGATTTTACCACGATAAAAAACCCCTGAAGCCTGTAGTCAAGAGAAGACTATTGAATGCACTGCCAATTCGATTATCAGTTTGACTGCCATCAGACGAACTGGGCCGCAGCAACCACACCGTAGTTGATATTGTTCAACTGCATGTCGTTATTTGTTCGACATCTAGATTTCCAAAAAAAGTTTGATCCGTATTTTGTCTTTTGTAACGTAAGCCAAAATTGAGATACATACAATGCTTTTAAAATTCATAACACGTCAATTCTAGCTACGATTTTTAATAATTTTGATGCGTTTTATCTTTTTCAATATTCAATAAGTTAAAAGAAAAACTCATTATTTTGCAATACTTTAACAGACGAACTAAATAGATTTGCAATTTACTGATGCTGTCAACATGCTTCTCAACAATCCTCATTTTAGTTTCACAGTAATTTACACAAACCACATCTACACGGACAATCATTCTACATGTCTATGGCAACAATCACATTTAATTTAGTTTTTATTGAATCTCCGGCCGCTGCTGGCTTGTTGTGCGCCGACTGGGAATCATTCACAATTCACACTAGTTTCTCGTAGCTTATGTATATGGCAGTGGATTAAAAACTTACCAGACTTTTTATAAAAAAAAAAAACTTCTGGATAAATCCTTTTTTTGCGTGGTACAATCATCAAATGAGTCCTGAACCCAGTGCAGAGCGGGAGGGTCTGTCAGACTCGTACTGACTAAAATCCACGGTGTCCTTCAATAGCCCATTACGTTCCGGAGTCACGGTCATTCCAGAGTCCCTCGACCCCGACAGGCTTTGGCCCTCTACAGCTCCCGTCACTATGCTGACACTCCTTGAGGCGCGCGTGGAACACAACGCGCCGTCGACCCGGGATCATGGTAGTTCTACGTTTACAATTCAGTCGCAAGATTTGACCCAATATACATTTTCTAGCCAGACTATTAAAGAGCTCGTAAAAAGGGACCTTTGCAACCTTAGTGGGTAACAGTTTCATCACCTTCACGGTGATCTGAAGACCGAGTGATTTCTACAACGTACGCTTCATCAGCCATAGCATCAGAAAAACAGTTTTCATCATTATTTGTTACAATTAACTGGAAGCCTTCGATTCACATGAATAAGTCGACATTGTATGTTGTTTTTTGTGCAATTTTTTTATTATTATATCTTCTAAGAAATAGTCGTGATCAGGTGTTAATCTTTTTATTTGCTTGTTAATACACCGAAGCTTTATGTTTGTTTTTATAGTCTATTGCATCTGTGATTTTAAAACTCGTTTTTATTACGTATCAATATTAAAAAAAAAACCTATGTGTATTTTAGAACTACCAAATTAGACGCTGGGTATACTTAGCAACTTACTCGTGTCTACATAAACTCGCGAGCAAAATTTTGGAATCACTCACTCCGTTTCCGCGCGAACTTGAGTACTTAATTACTATTGAAGAATAATAAAAACGGTACCATATTAAAGGTTTTCTTGTTAACTTTAAATTGATCTCAAATTCATTCAGATCAGGCCATTAGTTAAGGAGCTATCCCTGATTAATTCCAAGTAAGTGATTCCATAGTTTTACTCGTGAGTGTATTACTTATCCCTTTATATAATAAATCCTTGTCAGTGGCCAGTTACAAAAACGTCTGTATTTTAGAAATATTTGAAATTCTTTTTTTTTCTTGGTGTCTGTTAGAATTCAAATATCGAATTCTCCACATCTATGCAGCAATTCTATAACAGCTGAACTAAGAATTTAAATCAGTTCTATAACTGTTAACTTTAACATCAATACAAGACATGATAGCTAATGCTAATGACCTGTCTCTACCCACATATTTAATATGTACCGATCAGACAGACACATTACCCTACTACCTTTCATACTTCGTTCTTGAACTTTTGAACCTACACGACTCCGATATAGTACTACAAACAACGATCTCTTTATACCGGTATACAAGAAATTGTGCTTATGTGATAATGCCACCCTGAATAAAATCACGCTCACGAATAAATGCACTACATTTTTTTATCGTTGTAAAATCATCAAATGAGTCCCAGAGCCAGACTAGACCCAAGGCGGGACGGGGGGACTGTCAGACTAGTACTGACTAAAATCCACGGTGATCCTTCAATAGCTCTTTACGTTCCAGTTTCACGGTTACCTGAAGACAATTCCGCGAACCCAAAGTTATGCCTGTCACGAGCTTTTGTTTTTTTTTTTCTTGGTAAAATCATCAAATGAGTCCTCCCACCCAAGGCAGGGCGGGAGGGACTGTCAGATTTGTACTGACTAAAATCCACGGTGTCCTTCACTAACCCTTTACGTACCGGGGTCACTGTAATGGGTAAGTCCCGCGACCTATGCCTGTCACGTGCTTTGATATTTTTTATAGTTATCGCACCAAAATCGACATTGTCTATGCTCTTAACCATTCAATAGATATTTCTTCCTCAATTAGATTTTCTTAACGACGCCCTTCATATTTTTTATGGCATTTCATAAAGAAACAACCTCTACGGTCAATCGGCCATAGGCAACAAATTGAGCTATTACATTGTCTTTTATTTTATTTTTATAATGCTCGCTCCAATGGTTTATAGCTCAATTAATTATTTTTATCACTACTTAGTTGTAATTATTGCTACATTACTTTTCCAACCGTTTCGTAAATATAGTATTACTCAATAGTGGAAATCAATAACTGATTAATACATTGGTATACGTTGATGATACACTAATTATAGAACTTTTAAAAAAGCTGTCGTGAGAATTTTCAACGTACTCTAACGAATATCATCATTTTCCTGCCCTTATCCCATCTTACTTGTGGCCGGCGCAACACGTTTTCTTCTTCCATTCTCCCCTATCAGACGTCACTGCAACATTTACTCTTTTTTCTTTCGTGTCATTACTTACAAAATCCATCCATCTTTTCTTTGGCCTTCCTCTTCCTCTCCATACACATCAATCTCTTCGTTACATGTTGCGTTGAATCTAAGAAACAATTTATAAATCTTCTGTAAACAGTAAAAAGAGTGACTGAATGACTGTCGTGTTATGCGGTTGATTTAACGGTCTATTAACGATCCACACAGGATATGCAAGTAATCCTTATTGACAGCTATTAGTAAAAAAGCGAATCGTCTGCTTCCCCCAGCATTTCCTTTTCCGACAAGTACCACTTTCATTTGAACTAGTCGTGCACTTAATTAGCAAACGATTGCCGATCCAATCATCCGTGATGTGACTAATTTCAGAATTTCGCGAAATTGAAACAAATTTCTTTGACTTGGGCAGCCGATAGACTGATGCATTCTTGATTTTTTCCAACGATTTTCTCAGCTTTCCTTTTCAGCCTTTATTTCACCCTTTATTTTTGGGTGTTTATCATTGTCAAACGAATCCTTCCGCCCTGTGTGGAGCAGAAGGGACTATAGACTCTTACCGACTCAAAATCGACTCCCTTCTTTCAGTTGACCTTTTCATTCCAGGGTCAAGATGTCCTTTACAGATGTCCTGCTACCCAGGTAGGCGTTTGACCCAATGAAGCCCCATCGATAGGTTCACCCTTTCTACGTACCCCTTCTTACATAGGACTTAAACTTAGCTGGTCTTCCACCTCTGTCTTATCCTTCAGGAGAATATACGTTCTGTCACGATGTTGTGATATTAATCGTCTCCATTTTTTTATTTCTATAGTATGTCGACCGGAACTTTGTAATCATAGACTTAAATAGATTTTTATCGTAGAGACTGCAGAGCAGTGGTGATGAAATAAATTACACAAAGTAATGCACCTGGCTAGATTCGGACCCACGACCTCGTAAGTCGAGACCGAAACCACTGGCCAACACTGTTCTCTCTGGAGATCAATGAGGGAACGCCTAAGGATGATCAGATGGTAATAAAATTTAAATAATTATAGCTGATGGATGGTAGAAGACGAAGTGATACTAAGTAAATTGGTGTTCTCAATACAGCAGGTGGAAGTAAGACGGATGATAATCCATCTTCCAACCTTCGCGGAAATAAAGGCCTATACTTGTTTCCCTAGTGCCGACTTTACAAGGTATTCAACAGTTCCTTTCAACAATTTGATAGACATTTGTATGCGTAATTAAATCAATTTATGTTTCAAACACAAAGATCCATTGTGTACCTCACAATTTCCTATTACAATTCTGCTCGGAGCAAAAGAAATACACTTTGGTCGAATAAAATTGACCTTGCTTTTCAATAGATACTTTATTTGAAACCTGTATACTAAAACCGGTGTCAATCAGTCTAAGGATGACCAGAGTAACAGAAGGTCGGTGAAGGAAGACATTGTGGCGAAAATAGCATGTTTTAGCACTAACAAATTCGAAGTCTAAATGTACCAAACCCCATTGGGTCCGCTGGTGGACTACAGTCCGCTAACCCTCCCAGTGTAGTGAGAACATTAAAGGCTGACTGACTTATAGACTGATTGACTTTACTTTTAAACACAAATGTCATTACAGTACATCTTTGTTTCATCATCGTCAAAATGGCCAGTCACTATTTCAGATCATCTGTTAGTTATCAATAATATTGCTTATTGCAATTTTGTAACCTACAATTTTCTGGCATTGTATTCGTTGATTATAAGATTCGGAGTTTTCAATACTGTTGCCAATAATTAATCATTTATTTATTGTAGTGCAAAAAAATCTGTCGACATTATGTTAGCAAATTTAGTTATAATGAATAGTGCAGTCTTGTATTTATCATTTTGGCAGCTGTTTATGTAATCAAAAAGTGTCTGTAGTCAAACTATAGTGACTTCATCGAATATTTAAATATTGAGCAGCATTTTTTGCATAAAAATCTAATCTATGAAGATAAACTTGTTAGGCAGGTTTAAAAATAGTTTTTATAGAACATGAATTCAATTATGAAACAAGATCGTTTGTAAACTTATTGACTTTTCAAACGATCTTGTGGTATTAATTATGATGTTTTTTGTAACATTTTACATCTAATAACCAATCAAGGTAGACACGAGGAAACTCCTAAGTATTTTGTAATCGTTCAAATTATACATTTGAGTGAATTAAGTAATCTCGTAAGCTTGATAAACGAGGTAACTGTTACTTAGATACCTATTTACTAATGTCCGACCGAAGGTTCGGTTTCGTTTTCGGTTTTGGCCGAGTTTCGGCCGAAAATTAAGTTTCGGCGGCAGTATCGGTTTCGGCCAAAATTGGCCGAAACTTTTGCCGAAACCGAAACTGATTTCGGAAGTTGTCGTGCACGCTCGCTTAACTTCGTTTCTCGCTGCAACTCTTTGGCGGACGCTCGCGCTCGCGGCCCTGTTCGGGAATTGTCGTGCGCCGTTCGGATGTCTCCGATAAACATTTTGCTATGAGAACTTAATATGAAAAAAAATGTTACGTTTTAATATTTTTTATATTATATCTATTAAATAAACTAGCACTTTGCCCGCGACTTCGTCCGCGTGGGTTTCGTACTTTCCTAATTCCCCCATTTCACCCCTTAAAGGTTAAATTTCCAAAAACCCCTTCTTAGTGCTCCCCTACATTATAATAGGAAGCCGTGTGCAAAATTTCACATTCTTAGGCCCAGTAATTTTGGCTGTACGTTGATATGTCAGTCAGTCGGTTCTCCTTTTATATTAAACTAGCTCTTTGCCCGCGACTTCGTCCGCGTGGGTTTCGTACTTTCCTAATTCCCCCATTTCTCCCCTTAAAGGTTAAATTTCCAAAAACCCCTTCTTAGTGCTCACCTACATTATAATAGGAAGCCGTGTGCAAAATTTCACATTCCTAGGCCCAGTAGTTTTGGCTGTACGTTGATATGTCAGTCAGTCAGTTCTCCTTTTATATTAAAAAAAAAAAAAAGATAAATGATTACAACAAACTTACTGTTTCCATTTCATGTTCTAACTAATGCAGAATAATGGGTAAAATGCACCAAATTTCAGTATTTTAAGGAATTCTATACTTGACCACGTGAGTTTCGGTTTCGGATTCGGTTTCGGCCGAAACTGAAGTCACGGCCAAATATTCGGTTTCAGTTTCGGTTAGGGCCGGAAAACCCGTTTCGGTCGGACCTTACTATTTACCCACATTTTGTATACCAGAAAGGTGACAAACAAGCATACGTCTCGCCTGATGGAAAGCTTTCGCCGTCACCAGCTTATAGATTGCATGACGTCGAGCCTTCAAGTTTTACACGCTCTTTTTGAGGGTAGTTTTTGAGGGAAGTAGGATGGAGCTGTGTTCCGACATATTAAAGATTCTAAGTGAAAAATAATTAATTATGTACACCAAAGGTTCTCCAGCTGTCGCCATAATAGACCCTCCAAGAACTAGCTCACCCGCATCCGCGAGATCAACCTGTTAGCATAATTATGTGACACAGTCCTCCTGTTTGTGAGAGTGAGTGGCCCGTACATAATTTACGCTCAGTGCGGGATCCTTGCTCCACTCTAGGAAATTCTCCAGAATATTAGGTGCGTTAACTAACAATTAAATTCACATACAAAAACAACCAGACCCATAAGTCATATCTACTATGATAATAAATGGAAAATTAGGAAACAAATATAACGTGGAAATAAAAATACATGTAGAAGTCCTCTTATACTGTTCACCCTGTAAGCGTAGATATAAAACCAGCAATATTGTGTCATCCTGTCTTAAGTATTAAACCATCATTTTGTATCGCAAGAAGATTTTTGCCGTTACAGTTTCTAAGAAAACGGTATAAAAGTGATACCAATGCAGCCCAGTCACGTATTGCATTAACAGATAGAATTAAGTGACAGCTAGAAACTAGTATCACCGGTTGATAGCCCATCGCACCCATCGCTGTGCCAGACGAAATCAATTTCCCTCAATTCAACTCTTTCCATTAGAAAATAAAGTTCAAAAGATCCGCAATTGTGCGTTGAAATTGACATCATTTTGTCAAATCGGGAGAATGGACTTGTCTTTAAAAAAACGCTAGATTTAACATCATGATTTTGTCGACTAAGTTTAAAAAATTACTGCTCTACCATAGACGACGCAGTGAAAGAGGTGAAGTTGCTGGGCTATCTTTTAGAGGTCCACCCTCAGTAACGGCTCCACAGGCTACCTGTAACCAGCGGTGACAACTGGACGATCCTGTTGGCGGTGGTGATAGGCATCACCAGGCCACCCGGCTCCTAACCACCATCTAGTCAGAGTCTGTGATGTTATTGAGTTCTGTCAGTACGCAGTTCTGGTTCCTTCTGGGGAAGCTCTCTTAGGAGGCTCATCCTTGCTTCTGGGCTAGATTAAAGCCAAGAGCAAACCCACTGTAAAATATAAAGAAGATGTTGAAAAATCTTGTGTCAACAACATCTGGGTCAACAAAGTCAACTACGGATGAAATCATGTAATTGTTGCTGTCATCAATCATTATTTGTCAACCAACTCTTTGTGTATCTAAAATTCCATTGAGAACATTGAAACTATGAATCATCACCATTTCATGCAAATATTGCGATCTAAATAATGTTCTTTTTTAATTGAAAATCGCCATTTTCCAATCTCCTTTAATGCAATTCATCTACTAAAATAATATTATTTATAAAATGTTTATAAACAATCACTGCAGCACACCAACCGACCCAATAGATTTTCAACCTGTTTCTTTTGCAATACATTTGAAAATCTATTAAAGAAATCGGACAAACTGGAGATGTTTGATATGCTGGCTTCTGTACAGTAATTTAATTAGCTTCATCTAACACGACTGGAAGCCGATCCCTACACAGTTAGGACAATGCAAATATTTTTAAAAGAGTAACCAAGGAGTTTCTTTCCGGTTCTTCTCCATGGAAACGACCAACCCGAACCGTGCCATTTTTTTCCGACGTTTTAACGTGTCCAATGAGGCCCATGTGAAATAAAATATTTTGATTTTGAAGGCTAGACAGATGATGACTAGAGATGGGCCGACTATGGCTTAGTTGACTAGTCAGTACATATCTAATTATAACATCTAGAGACGTGGCTACTGTGTCTACACTTCATCCTACCCATATTACTTTTAAAAAACAATTCTATCCGGCACAACCTCTTCATCTTCAAGCCAGCTAACCTTGGAATCTTCCTCTACTCTATAACCTTAATACTTATAAAGTCCTCACTTGAATGTAATTACTGTGGGTACTACAAGAATGTAATGTAATTGATTACGGGCATATGGCACGGGCCGGCACGGCTGCGCGGGCGCATCTGGCCTGATAGCGATTATTGACGCAGGTCAGGGACTGGATTGTGTTCTCAGATTTGGATTTAGAGGGCAAATAGGACTTTAAGATTAATGTAGAAGAAAAATGAATAAAAGATGGATGAATTGTGTGAAGGATGTAATGGCTAGAAAACTGACTGCTGAAATGACAAGTAATAAATAAATACAAAAGATTCGAAATTAAATGGAAC
Source organism: Agrotis puta (assembly GCA_943136025.2). NCBI lineage: Eukaryota > Metazoa > Arthropoda > Insecta > Lepidoptera > Noctuidae > Agrotis > Agrotis puta. Next base: position 1,641,740 of record OW964182.2, read on the forward strand.
AAGGACGGGAGAATGGTATCATAATATAATGGCATGGACTGGTAGATGTATCAGATGACCCTTTTTTTATAGGTGGTAAAATGATCAAATGAGTCCTCCCGCCCTGGGTGGAGCGAAAGGGACTGTCTCGTACAGACTAAAAGCCACTGTGTTCCTTCAATATCCCTGTTTACGTTGCAGGCTTCCCCTTTTGAACAGTTCCGCGACCCAGGTTTCACATGAGCTCAGTTTCAAAAAGTAAACTACAGAATGAAACTATGTCAGTGTCGATTGAAGTCAACCATCAAAACTTACCTTTGCTTTTTTATCTATTATTTTAGTTAATTATTTCATCATTAATTTAATTTAGATGTAAGTATGAGATTCTTCTTAATTAATTGGGTGTCAATGTCTGAAATAAACGAGTATTATTAATTATCTTCATTTACATTGAAATACACAATTACCAAAGTACAGTGGCAGAGCAGCTGTAATAATAATAAAATAATAAATAAATATAATAAATATTCCACAACTATCACACAACGCCATCTAGTCCCAAGCTAAGCAGAGCTTGTGTTATGGGTACTAGACAACTGATAAACATACTTATATATTTCTAAATACATACATATTATAGATAAATTACACCCAGACACAGAACAAATGATCGTGCTCATCACACAAACATTTGTCCTGGGTGGGAATCGAACCCACGACCTCCGGCATAGCAGTCAGGGTCACTAACCACTAGACCAACAGGCTTGTCTAAACAACATGAATGAATCATAAAAGAAATAAAATAATGCTACGACAAAATCCAAGCTCAGGTGCTCACCTAGAACCAAAACTAGTTTCAGAATAGTTACTACAAGACATTCAAAACCCCGGACGTCCGTAAAAACACGTCTCAGTTTCACATACACGTTACATAAATTAAAATCACCCGTGTATCAACAGATATGAAACAAACATTAAAAACCAGAATGAAAAGCCTTGAGAACGATAAGCGAACGCAAACGTAGGTAGTTAGTTAGTGTAAGTAGCAACAATCAGTTGTATCTTACAGGTGTTCCAGGTGCAGCTATTGTTGGTGTTTGTTTCGAAAATGCAGCTGGTGATAATGATGCGGTTAATGAGCTAGAAAATGAGGTGGATTTTTCCTTTGTTTTTAATTATGGTAGTGGCTAAAGTATTGACCACTATCATAATTGAAAGCTTAGAAATAGTTACAACATGTTTGGCTACTACCAAACATGTTGTAGCTGTTTTTCAAAACTGATACGGAAGCTGGCAGAGGGCAGTAAAGACATCTTTTTCTAGAAGAGAGACAATAGAGACTCATATAAAAACTGTACTAGACCTAATGATAGCTACGATATTCAAAAACACAGCATCCGAAATGTGTCTCAGTCACTTTCGTGATTGACATGAATTGAGACAACCCGCAATCATGACAATATCAAAAGCGTAATTTTGGAACCTCAAAATAATTAAAATCACGGAAGATATCCCTTAACAACGAACAACATTCACTAAAATAACAACAAGTAAGATGAAATCATCTAGGGCAATCAGAACAGTAACCATAAACCAAACGCATATAATACTCAACAAAAACCACTTACGAAAGAAATCACAAGATAATAAACGAGGTAAATAAGCAGTTACAACACAAGTTAATACGCTACCTAATTTCGCATCCTTGTCCGAGCGTGCGACAATGGTTTTCCCAGAGCGTTTCTTTGCATCTACGATCCAATGTGCTTGTGGACTGCATTTATGTTCGCCTCAAGGTCCTTGTATGGAATCTTGTGCATAAAAGTTGTATATTAGATTTTCTGTGGGATTATTGCTTCAAGAAAGATTATATCTGGCTTCTGGCCTTTTTCTTTGGAAATTTTATTTAGAGCGGGTAATTTATATAAAGTCTGATTGTTTTGCTCAGTTAGATAACTTTAGTAAGGTTATGATAAAGTCTGGAGAGAAAATATTTATTCCCGGTCACTGTCATGGACATAGCCATTGTCACATTTCTACTCAACACAGATAGTGATAAGAAGGCTGAGCATCCTAGGGTTCCTGACGTTGACAACTTTTATATTCAAAACGCGCTTCTGCAGCATTTTTTACAACTTGTCCAATAAACAACAAAAAACTTATCTTACCAAAAAATCCTATCAATCATTTCCGAATCCTGCCCCATTAATATCTCAAAAATTTTCCTTCACTCTTCAGTCTCGAATTTTCGACCTCACTTCTAATAACTTTCACTATCGTCCAGCTCTGAAACTCCACCACTGACCCACTGATTCCTATGACCCACTATTATGAATTATGTCACACCTAGCCCCAATTTAGCGGTTCTTACGACAGGTGTAATCAAAGACATTGATTATGCTCCACACGTGCCGTCAATTAAACAACTACGCATTGTCATTGTTCAGTTGCATCGTAGTGTTTGTTAATTCATTCATTATGTGTTACAATAATATTGATGGTTCAATGTCAGTAGGTACTTCGGTCTTCTTCGTAGCATTTTTGCTTGATGTTCTAAAGTTTCCGGGTTCAGTACGAGGCATTCTATTAATCATTACTTAATGTTTATTATAACAGCTGGACACCGGACAAATAAATAGAGTCTATCGTCATCAGTTTTGATAATAAATGATCAAGATATTGTATTTTTTACTATAATTTTATTTAACGATTTTTTTTACTGTCAATCGTTGTTTACGAAGCTATTTTCTTTCAAGAATAATATGTTTTCTTCTTCTTCTTCTCTATAGATGGTATCACTCAAAAGAGGGGTTCTTTAATTAAAGTGGTGTATCATAAACATTACTAGTACCATTTATGAATCGACAATTCAAGTTCACTATTTGTTTTGAGGAACTCGTGGCTTAATAATTACAGCCGCATAGGCCGATCATCCGGGGTAAGCCGCTCTTGCCGAGGTTGGCCTGTGGATGGGTGACCATCTGTCATAGCGAGATTCCTCCGTGCCTCACAAAACACGTAAAGCCGTTGGTCCCGGCTGTCATTTATAGATCTTTGACAGTAGTTACTGTTAGTCGGAAGCTCTAAAGTCTGACAACTAGTCTTACCATAAGTTATCGTAATGCCCAGTTACTGGGTTGTGGGGGTCCGGTAGGCAGTCGCTCCATGTAAAATACTGATATTCAGCTGTATCCGGTTTGACTGGAAGCCGACCCCAATATTGTAGGGAAAAGGCAAGGCAGATGATGAATTCAAGTTTACTATTTATACTTGTTTCACGTGCTACCAAGACAACACGATCATCGTTGTTAATGTGTGTTTCCATGTCAATATCCCGGAAAAATTCTTGAACGGAAGTGGAACTGCCATGCACACCGATACCGAATCTCGGCCGCCTCTAATCGATTCGATATTCGATACTAACTGTCTTGCGCAACTCTAATTGCACAATCGGTGATGAATCTACAATAATTGTATCCGCATGATCTTCGTAAAATATGCTGATTTTGACTAGTGCAAAACTAATATTATGTGTTTTTGTTTTTTACTTAGTAGACATGATTGACGCGTAATTACTATTCTACTTTATTTACGCCATTAATGTCCTTACAAAAAAAGCAAATAACCTGCTTCGTCGTTCTTCTTCTTTTACTTCTCTCTTCTCCTCTTCTCTCGAACCTCTTCATTCCAAATTTCCTTATCTGCTGGTACTGCTATGAAAATGCAGAGCTAATTTTGAGGGAGGTTTAGGGTATTTTTTTAAGAGCAATCTAAATGTCTACTTTTTGATTAGATATGAATACAATACAGAGATGAGAGATGTTTAAAACGTAGCAGACCGAGCTATTTTACGAAGGCAGAGGCTAAATGAACGAAATAATGAGAGAAACAATAAGAATCAAGGAGTAAGAAACCTTACATACCGAAATACCTCAAAATGATACTTAATTACATTTAAATGCCAACAGAAGATTTATTAGGATTACATGTCAAAACTAACATGCGGGGGTTCTGTTAATCGATTCGACGAAACTGAACAATTACAAAACATTTAAAAACAGGTTTGCACAGAAATAATAGGGATACAATTATAAATTCGCAATTCTTGAGCAACTACAGTAAGGAGACGAAATAATCTGGAGTTACATCTGCAGTGATATGTTGCCCTGGTACATTGCACAAATAAAAAATAAAACTATTATGTTTTACAGATGAAAGAAAATCTGTCTCATATTTGAAGGGGAAGTCTTCGTTTCGGCAGTGAAAGTCTTCCGGCAGATACTGATGATGCTGTTTGTTTTGTATCAAAATCCAGATTTAATAATAAAGGTACACATATCTCTTTAAAAAAAAAACAAACAGTCAGCCAAAACAACAAGGAATATACGACAAGATATAGGCAATTTATAAGTTAAAATCCTATAAGAAAACCAGTTATTGCATCAGGAAAAAACCCAACTACTCTTAAAATAAATAATGGATATGAAGAAAGAACTGCTCCATCTTCCAAACAAGTTATTAGTAAACCCAGAGCCACATGACGTAAGAAGCTGAGCAGTTAGAAGCACCCAACCTTACTGACACGGTGAACAGATATAATGTAACTTAACAGCCGCAACTACTAACATAATAGAATATCAATTGCGATTCAGTTTACTGAGACCAGTCAGTAAGCAAATAAAGAAGGTTCAGTGTTGCAATTCTTTCGTATCTTACTTGCACAAGCTCGCATTGAATAGCAAATTTTTGCAGCAATCATCACTGATCAGAAAAGGTTTAAGCAGATTTACTTCTGGAGGCTCACGATATAAATATATACTACCTACTGTGAAGCATAGTGTTACTGATAAAATTGACTGGCCTTTGCCATTATCTTTGACAACAATATCGTCGACAGTTAATAAATGTGTCAGAAAAAAGGTTTCTTCTGAAAAAAGTTCAGGATCGTGCTTTCTGGACTTCTTATCTGACACAACCATAAGCATCATAGTATATTGTGTTATTGAGCATATTTCGAAGTCGTAGGACTAGCTCTACTTCTTTTAAATGGTTTTCAGAATTATTCTGTGGGCCACAACATCCACCAGACTTTCTTCTGGATAACTTTTCGAAAAAAGTAGTAAAATCACGCTGTTTGTCTATGACTTTTTATGGTAAATCTTCTGTTCTTATTCATCTATTGACTAGCCCACAATGGGCCAGTAGCCAGGCGTCCGCAACAGTTTGTAACGTATCATTATCAACCATTCTCTGTTACGTTTCATTACAGACGGGCCTATAATTTAATCAACACGAATGTTAAGAGATAAAGAGTAACGTTACAGTTTTTGTAATGTACTCGTACATTGTAATTGTTTGGAAAGTAACTGACAACACGTTTGATTGATGTTAGAAAATTAGAACATGATGTAATATTGACAGCTTGTTAACTAAAAATCAATAAATTCACTCACCCAGTTCAAATGTACCTAGGTCTTAATCGATAGTTTCAGAAGCATGAGTATTTTAGCAACAATTTTTATAACGAAGTGTGCATTGAGTCTCGTAACTCCTCCGTTTTAGGTGGTAAAATTATCAAATGAGTCCTCGCACCCTCTCATCCTCTCCAGAGTTTAATTTAAGCATGGAAAAAGAGAAAATGTTAAAGAAGTGCTGATAAACCCCACAATTACCGTCCGAAATATTAATTGATACTGTTTTACAAATTGTAGGAAATCTCAAATAAAACAAGTCAGTTTCTGTCTCTAGGAAATACAGACAGGATTATACATGACGTGTATGCTAACATCAATTTACTTGAAGAAATACACAAGTTCTAACGATGTAAGGAAGTCGTAACATTCAGGTTCTTGACCTGTTGCCTACATCTCCAAACACATATTATTGCTAAAGCTAGATGTGAAACATGTTTTAGTCCCTGTTTATCTTGTACAATGTCGCAGAAGGATATTTATTGACCCATGCATAAGTAGTGATGTTTCGTTGCATATTTTTGAAACGAAAAGTTTTTTTTTTTGTATTTCTTAATGAAAACATAGTGAGGAAACTTGGCAACTCTTAGAGTTGAAAAATCGAAGACATTTGACATCTAGCAACCCGCACTGGGCCTGCGTGATGGATTATAAGCCACTCCCTCTCACAGAAAGGAAGCCTGTCCTGAGTCCCAGCAGTATATGCTTTTGAATTTTTTTCCGAAAAAAAGCAATAAATTATTCATTGAATAAACAATGTAGAGTAGAGACAATAAGCCACACAATACGTGATTCAAGACATAGCATATCACCAAAGATGCAAATTTTTCGTATAAATTAAGCGTCAAAACAAGTATTTTTACGAGTCGTCAGCGAAAATCGACACGTGTTCGATTCGATGTTCTTTTATTTTATAACTAGTGGGCGCCCGCGGCTCCGCCCGCGTGAATGTCGGTTACCGCTGCAAAAAGCCTACTCAGGAAAGACACGGTCAGCAACATGATTCCCAGGTCTATTCACAGACACCGACACTAACATCGACGACGCAGTCATCGCAAACACTCGACATAGATAGATATTGTGTGTCGCGGACTTTTTTGTAGATATTTATAAGATCAACAATTAATTGGAACATTTTATGGTTCTATCTTTTATAGTTTAGGCAGCGTACGCAAAATAAGTAACTTTTCTGGATGATTTTTTACACCATGTGGCCGAAAAACCCAAATATCTTACGGAACCCTAATTTTCTCCAAAATAAAATATAGCCTATGTTACTCGTGGATAATGTTACTTTCGAATGGTGAGAGAATTTTTAAAATCGGTCCAGTAGTTTTTGAGCCTATTCATTACAAACAAACAAACAAAGTTTTCCTCTTTATAATATTAGGGTAGACTACCAAAATAACTAATTTCGTACCTACTATTGCTTCAACTGTAAAGAAATAAAATGTAAATTCACCGGATACGGAAGTTTCGGGAGGTACCTGTGTCTGATAGGGAGGGAAGATACTCCTGGGTGTCACCACTGCGAGGATCGTCCGGAGGACACGGTGGAGCATACGGTGCAGGACTGCCCCGCTTGGGCAGAGCACCGCCGTGTCCTCACGACGGCGATAGGTGGAGATCTCTCGCGCCCGGCATTGGTTGAGGCCATGCTGCAGGGCGAGACGGAGTGGGAAGCGATTGCCTTTTTCTGCGAAGCAGTCATGCTCGCGAAGGAGGAGGCGGGCCGCGTGAGGGAGAGGACAGCGTCCTCCCTCCACCCCAGCCGCAGTGGTAAACGCCCACGGCGACCGACGTCGGTGGACTATCTACGGCCACCCTAGGCGCGGGCATGTGGGCGGCGAGTAATAGGCGACTCGCTGTCCGCCCATGGACCATGCCCGGGTCGACGGCGCGTTGTGTTCCACGCGCGCCTCAATGAGTGTCAGCATAATGACGGGGCCTGTAGAGGGCCAAAGCCAAGCTCACAAATAACCGTGACCCCGGTACCTACATAAAGGGCTATTGAAGGACACCGTGGATTTTAGTCAGTCAAGTCTGACAGTCCCTCCCGCCTGCCCTGGGTGGGAGGAATCATTTGATGATTTTACCACGCCAAAAAAAAAAGACTAAAAGTCGCGCTGATAAGCACGGTTTGTAAATAACAATTATTGTCTGTCAATAAGGTCGAACAGTCTGAACATCTATTCGCATCAACAGCCAAATATTGTATGAAGCACGCGCGCTTTTTTCCAAAATAATCCTTATAGCATGATTCTGTATTTACGCGCGATGACTGATTAGCGTATTTCATGTATAACTTTGGTGTTTCTACACCGATTTACATGATTCTTTTTTTATTGAATAGGTAATAATGTTAATTTTTTTTAAATTAGGGATGAGTGGGAGTGTTGTAAACGTAGTGGTAGACAAATATAATCAGAAAGCTCCGAATTGGTAAGCTATCGGGAGTTTCACGTGTTATTGTGAGTCAACCATAAAAGATAGACATATGCTGTCAAGGAATATTTTTATATAATTTTAAGGAAAATATTTCCGTTATACATGATTTCTATGTAGCTTTAACCATTAAAGCTGCACACGCGACGGAAGCTTAAAAAATGGAGAAACTTCTCCCGTTTTCCCAATATTTCCCTTCACTGCTCTGCTCCTATTGATCGTAGCGTAATGAAAAGTATACTATAACCTGCCCAGGAGTATGAAGAACAATCGTGCTAAATTTCGTTAAAATCCGTCGAGTAGTTTTTGTTTCTATAACGAACATACAGACAGACAGACAGACAGACAGACAAAAATTTTACTGATTGCATTTTTGGCATCAGTAGCGATCCCTTATCACCCCTTGATAGTTATTTTTTTTTAATATTTCATGTACAGAATTGGCCTCTCTACAGATTTATTATAAGTATAGATAACGTGTTTGGAATCTTATTGTCTGTGTAACCAAGCCTGTTTTAATATTGTCCTATTAAAATCGTAATACTGCTATAAGCTACAGTTTATAGGTAACATAATCATATCGGTATAAATTCCCCGAGAGTCATGAATTACTGTATGGTTTAAGTAAAGTTAGTTAGCGGAATTTTAAACCAGGACACAAATGCTAACTTGCGTAGATGTGGCCTGGTTTATGTTATTTTGTACAAACAGTAGATAGTTTTAGTGACCGTTCCAAAAAAAAACCATAAGCTAACACTCTTATATTGTACGAAAAGTAGAGTTAAGGGTAGTGTTGAAAAGGTAACAGAAAGTAATATAAGGTAATCCATAGTCTAGGTGGATATCTAATGTTTATTAGTAAAGCATATAAATGCATATTCAAACATAAGACGTACGCTAATCTTTGATTAAGATTGATAATTTTATAAGACTCGAATCAATATTCTAAAATTAGATATGCTTTATACAAGTTATTTTCCTTATGCTTGCATCAGATGAAGTTACAGTGGAAATGGTAACCCAGAAACTAAATAGCGGTACAAAACAAAAACAAAATGTCAAAAGTATTGCTTTTAACTGTTGCATTAATATGCAATAGATACATTTTATCTTATAATAGACGATTACGTTGTACAAACTTTTGATCGACAATAGAATTGGTGTCATCGATGAACGAAATGTTCGTGATCACTTTTTTTAACCGAATTGTGATTTCTATTTGCAGTTGTCACTAGTTCAAAAGTTGGTTAGGGCCCAGACTCTTAGTTACAATAGTTGCTATATACATATATCCTTGTAATTAATTTGATGTAATTTGAAATGATAAACGGATGAAGACGTCACGATCTTCCCATAAAGCGATGCGGTGAGGGTTTGTTTTCAATAGTTCAAACAATTAGTTCGATCGTCGAACTTGTGAGAACAAAGACTCCTCAGAGGGGTACACAATCAGGGAGATTTGAAAGTTTTTGCCGAACAACTGCAAAAAAAAAAAACAAAAAAAATAACGTCTATCAACAAACTAAATATTCCACTTCTCCATACCGCACATGACACAAGTATACATAGTACCGCACTCGCCACTCGTGTAGTCATTGCCTATTACGGTTTTTTTTTAAATATTTTTTGCTGCCCAGCAGTTAACAAAATATATTACCAACATGAAATAAGATATTTACGCAGTAATGACGCAACTGTATCAATTTGTACGCACGTTACGAACGCCATATTTTTAGGGCGTGAATGATCGAGATACTATAGCGATTTGTTGCGCACTGAGGTCTTTTTTCCTTTATTTATGTGCTTGGAAATCAGCAGATAGAAATCGCGCATGCGCAAGCCCCTCTGTTTTTCATACAATCTATAGGTATTGTAGGTTCCTTTTGATCAGTTACTGAACAAAAGTTATATTGTCTATAAAGTTAAATTAAAACTTAGTTACGCAAAGTGAGGACATGTCCTAGAACAAAAGTCGAAGATATTATTGCGATTTTTACCAACCCTCATTAGGCCTGGGTGGTAGATTATAGTCCACTGGGGAGTAGAACGGATTGGATAGGAGTTCTATGTACCGGTAGCAAATTTTTTTAGGAAGATTTACCTAAAATGTAAACATTAAAATAAAAGTCTTACAAATAAGCCTTTGTTTCATTATGCTGGTATGAAAAAGTCAAAGACCGATGATAACCTTTTAGAGAGATGTTAAAATGGCGTGAGAAACACGTTACAAAACTGAGTCAGTTTCCAAAGCAATTCATTCAGCACTGATTATATTAAATTACTGTTAAGCCATAGACACATCCTGGACGTTTAACGATTACCATAGAACGTGTCTCTTATGAGAAATACTGCTAATAAATAATAAACTACGTACATAAGAGGCAGACTATTACAGACTTAATTTATGAGAATATTGTTGCTTCATTGGTCACCTTAAAAATTTTTAGTCTTTTATAACTCAAAACTCTTATGGCAAGAAGTGTTCTGCGTCGCAGTGTTAGAACTACGGGATCATAGGCAAAGCTTGCAAATATTATAAATCAGTGCAGCCACAATTTGAGTGGGAATTTGGAGGAATTTGTCGCTCATAGTGATAATAAGCCTGTTGAAATTAAATTAAATATTATAACTTTTATTATTCTAAAATCCTTGATTGTTGTGGCATTAATTATTATTTTATTGGTGTTTGGATTTTATTTATTTTTTGTTTGATTTGTATTTTTATGAGTGGAATGTCTATTCAATTTTTCATATTGCTGCATGTACCAATGTAAGTGAAATTTGCATGCCTGTAAGGTAGATCAAGGAGAACAATATTGAAAATAATGTTAACACCACTGTTTGTAAACCTTTGACCAGCAAATAAATTATTTATGATTTATTTATGATTTAAGAAGTCTAAAACGCCTATTCATTCACGAAGGTGAATCATCTGGGATATTGCTAAGTGGCCGTTTTAGACTATATGTTAAGCCTTATTGATTGGGACTCCTGAAATGCATTTAAATGGGGGGTTGCGAAAGTTTGCATACAAAGTCGTGCTCTACTGGATGTAGAGCTGCCTATAAATAACTTCGCTGTGAAACCACGCGGTTATAATTCTAGAATAAATTGAGAGGAACTAGTTATGTAGATTCACGTGGCAGATAGACTTTATGCTACACAATAGCGGACTCGCTAATTATGCGTAATTATCAAATCTGTTTCGCTGTCAGTGTTTTTAAACAAATAAAATGATAGTCAAAACAGTTGTGACTGTGTTGACTATTAAATTCATGAACTTGACCTGTTTAAACTGTTTTGCAACATACCAAAATGCTTATTTAAGATTATATAAAAAGCAGATTAAGCATAAATAAATACCTTTTTCCAAGTACACCATAAAAAAGATAATATAAAAAAAGGGCAGGCGAACGCACTGGGGTGTCTAAAAATGTTGCTTTGGCAGAATGACAATATGAATTGCGATTAAATGATCTTGATATTTCTGATCAATATTATGCGATTATAACTAACCCCTACTAGAATCTACTAGCACTTATAATACCTTTTTAACTTGGGAGAGCTAGACTCTAGTAGTTACTGTAAGCTAGATAGGTTATACTCTAAGTTCTAGAGGAATACCAATCAAGGCAGACATTAGCTATCGTAGCGAGAGGATCTGCTTCTCACCAGCATTGTAGACTATTAAAGGACATTTGAAGATACATGTGGATATAACGAGTTGAACTGGTTTTAATTAACGTGGGTGACAGTGGAATTCGTGCCGGTTGTACACAATGGCGAACTCGCTAATTGTGCTCAATTATCAAATCAATTCCGTTGTCACTACGTACTTGTGTTCAATCATAACAATTACAATGTAACGCGGGAACCCTAACACGCTTGGCTAATTTATGAAACGGAACGAAAATTGTTCATTGGTATAGGTTGTTGAAAGCACGTATGGTTGTCACGTTTGGTACGCACGCCTGTAAGGATCGTAGGTGGGTCAGTTTTGGTTATTGGTACCTGAGACAGATTGGATGCGGATGACGGAAGACAAAGTATGTGGCGTAGCTTGGGATAGGTTTATGTCTAGCTAGGAACTGTGAGTTACTTGGGAACGATCGTTTGATTTTCTTTTCACTTTTTTTTCAATTATGGATTCCCGCAGTAATGATGCGTGGTTGTTCAATTTATCATCTTTGAAGATAAACCATTCTGATTTCGTTTTAAGCAATATAGCACAATACAATTAGATGCTTGAGGTGGTCGTTTTGAGCTTGACCGCACAGCAAAACGGATTGACGCAACTTGATGAAGGCCTTGTCAAGACGAGAAACCAACACTAGTGATCCATATAAAAGACACAAACGAGGAAGCTAATAATTTTATAATAAATAATTATTCTGGAGTACAGATTAAAGACAATTAAAAATGTAAGATAAATATTTGCAAAAAACAAGCAAAATAAATCGCTTGGAGAATAACATAAGATGCGTGATGGACGCATTTAATTGGATATAACGGAATCGAAGCCCGGAACAGTGTGCAGTCAGCAGAACAAGTATTGGATGCCATATAGCGCTCCGAGCTCCGTGATACACTTTTGTGATAGTGAGTCAGGCATGCTGCGGATACAGTCCACAAAGAATTTAGGTGTAAAGGTAGAAACAGGAGTCTAAAATTTAAACAGCTTTGCAATCTTTTGCAAATTTTATTATGTGGTATAATAAGCATAACGATAGATTCGACCACTTGATGAATGTTTTTCAGTCGATATGTTTTGTATCGATTGGCCACTCTTTTCGACCAGTATGTCATCTGGATAGCTTTGAACATCGCCTCGATAAAATCGAAGAATCAGTTAGTTTTGCATGATCGGCAGGAAAGATATTGAAGCAGGTCCAATGAGGGGAGGTTGGTACTGGCAGTTTTGATTAATTAGAACGTTTAAAATATGAACAACAGCTTATGGATTCCGAGAATAACAACAGCTTGTGGATTACAGAGAAGAGGAGCATTTTACCAGCTGATTTTGCCAATCAGTGAGTAAAATGAGAGTTTAGTAAAATGCCGGTATCACTTTGTTCGACTGTACATCCGCCACTAGGCTTGTTTGAATCTGCCCCACTTCTGAAATGCCGATGGAAGTGATAAATACTTGTCGATAATTAATTTTGAAGAAAGTTATTGGTATTGCAATTATGATTCAGCTATGTTCTTTGCGGTGAAAAGAATGTTAACGATATGATTATGCTGTTTGACTGTTTTTCTGTGCATTGTTTTTCTTTCAACGTTGTTTTTCAATGAGCATTCATTGTAATATTTGTTGGTACCATAATAAAAAATGGAACAAGATACTGCTGTGCCAAGTCTACATTTCTCGCATAGATGCTCATCTGATAATGATGAGGGTTCATAAGCTTATTAAAAATACTGATACTGCTAGCCTACATAATCTCGCTGCTCGCCTCTCCCCGTGATTTCCAGTTTTCACATTTTATTAAAATTACTTCGCAATAATATATTTCTCATTTACAGTGAACTAGACAAAGCCTGTATTGTCTAGTTAGTTAACTAAGTAGGTAAGTTTTGTAGTTTACATAAGGGTGCGATTAAAAATTAATTCGTAAAGTAAGATATCCAAATTCAAGTTTGAATTGGGCCAAAACGTCAAACTTTTGTTGTTTCATTGTGATCCGTATTGATAAGTTTTGTTGGTTCACGACACATTTTTCTCGTCAATGATAAGGAATTCCAGTGATAAGAACACAAAAGCTTCTATCTTCCCGATTATCTGCACTCCAGGGATGACACACAACGCTCTGTAAATATTCCTGGGAATGGTGTTTAGATAAAAACTTTTCAGATTTGTTTACATTAACTTTGGAATAAGTTAATTAGGGCATTGATATCTGTAGCCAATATTATTAAAACTCATCAAATAATTTTAAGACTGACAATAAAATTATATTCATAAATAATAATTTAATTGTCAGTCCTCAAGACAAGTTGAGTAAATAAGAATAACTCATAGCACAACGTTTACAACTTTTAATTTTCAAGGTAAGGAACACAGTCCTTTCTAGTTCTATGTTCTATTAATGTTATTGTTAGACCATACTAGTATGTAGCCACTAACAATACTCATAAGATTCCGCCCAAATCATCGATGCATTATAAAAGAAAATTAATTCCATTCATTCATTTCAAAATAAAAAAAGAACAAAGCGTGTAAGTGCTTAAAAATAAATTAAAAACATTATCACATGTTTACCTCGAGAGACTGTCCCTTAGATCCGGATTGTGCCACCACTAATATAAAAAGAAAAAAATAAAACTCAACACGAACGCACAACACAGTTTACTAACACTGAGAAAAAAAGTTTGTTTATCACACTTTTTCGAAAACAGGGCGTGAAACGTGTTTCGTAAGTCCGTTGGCGGGAAAACGCGTGCGTTCAGAAGCGCGCGCGCGAACCGACTGACTCGACCACCGGCCGCTGTTGAACAAGACGCACCGAGATAATCGTTGCATTCTGCCATCGGTATTAGAAAACGAATAAATCGCATAGATACGGTGTATTTGCTAATGCTGTGCTGTCCGACTGAATGCGCTTGGCAAATGCAATATGAGGTCGGGCTGAAAGCAATGTAAAAGAAACAATTTACAGTTGCTTTAAACTTTAACTGAAGACAGATTTATGTGATAATTACAGCTTTTTAACTTGTTGTTCCGCTTTTGTGCCAGTTATTTAGTATGAGTAGGTTAAGAGAGATACTAATTACAGCTGCATTCTCGAACTTGGCCCTGACTGAACTTGATCATTGCATTCCAGTTGTTTAAAAAACTTAAATGCACGTATTATTTCATCACACTTTTATAATAAACTTGACCTGATACAAAACATGAATTAGACTTTGAGTAAATTATGAGACCTATCGAAAGCATTTGACTCACTTGTTCATGAGTAAAGTACACTGCCAACGAGACTTTACGGTGGAGAAAGGTTCCTAGGGTCACTGTGTGTTGTAAATATAAATATAAACGATCGATCGCAATCTTTCCTTCAATATTGTCGCTGCTAACGATACAAATCATTTACAAGGAGGGTTGGTGTCCTTCAAGGGTCTCATTTAGGTCCGTTCTTGCAAAGTTTTATTAATCTTTGAAACTTGATGCAACACAGATGCTCTAGAAGCGTGAGTGGCATTTGTCGGGTAGTTAGTCATTCTGAGATCAAAAAACATATTTGAGAACCAGAATTTGAAAATAAACACCTGTTTACTATTTAGATCAGGGTTTAATTTTTATGTGTTTTGTTATCAAGATCACGGCACGAATTATTTTGAAATAAAAAGAAACTGATATCATTAACTCATTTATTCACAATTCATTTTGTTTACACTATTTGTACAATAATACGTTTAAAAATAAAATAAATTACGAGGTTGAGTCAAATCTAACTAAAATGTTATTATCATAAATGGGATTAGAAAAAAATGTCACAATGGTCACATAAAAATAAAACATGATAATAAATAAATTATTAAAATACATTTTAACTAAAACTAGATTTCAATAATTTCGTCATATTTTAATGATTGAGTAAACAAAAGCACTTAATTTCTTGTTAAAAAAATTACATACACACATTGGTAACTTTGATTTTACTTTCAAAATATCTTACATTAGGGTTGGTATAGATTCTTGCAATAATAAGACCAACAAGTATGGAACCTTTGTCAAAACTTTTTATTCTAAAGGCTAAAGGTTTAATACGTCAGACCACAAAGAGGTTCCGACATTGCCGGAAGAAATGGTGTGGGACAAATTAGGCTAAGAAAAAATGCCCTTCTCAATACCGATTATTCAGAAATTAAAGGAATTTTGGCAAATACGCTAATCTAGGCAAATCCATAAAAAGTCTGACCTATAACTACAACACCAAAAAACCGCATTACAACCTAAGTTTAGAATAAATTCAATAAAATTCCATGACATCCTAATATTTATTTCACAAAAATACATTTGGCCGAATAAGGCTAATATCAAATTTTATATTTAAAAATTCAATACTTACATTCAAAATTCCTAAAGAGACTCACAAATTACAGAATTTTAAAAATAATAAAAAAATGTGTATAAAATTGTACATATTTAGCAAAATATTTTGATATATAAATGTATACCTAATCTGCGAATATTTTAATAAGGCAACATTGTAAGGAATTCATTTTTATAGCACTGAGTGTTACCAGTTAAATTATTTTATCTATGACTTTTTTTCACGATAGTTTATACAAAAGTAGGTAATTCATCTTAGCACTGGTCAAAAATATACTGCCTCCTTTTTCTAAGGACTCAAGATCTTGCAAGTCAGATCATCGATTTTCAATCACAAAACGTATTATAAATAAATAAATTAAATAGCAGAAAATAAGTAGAAAAAAAACGACTTAGGAAACTATTTCCTAATTTTTAATAATACTAGGGAACACCTAAACGAATGCTTCAAAAGATTTTCTTCTTTCGGCGCTAAGCTAAAAGTTGAAAATCCATCAGCACGTTTTTATTTAGGCATTCTATTAGGTTGCCCAGTGTTAGTAAAAACAGGTCTAAGTTAAATAATATTGAAACAACACACGTCACGTTTATTTGTACTTTCATTAATATTACATACTCGATCGCAACCTCAATTGAATTTTGAAACTATTACAAAAGGCTGAATAAATACTTCTTGAGATATAAAAATTTAAAGTAGCAACAAGGCAATGTGTGATTGATTGGTTGGCCCTTAATATTAAGGCTCGATTAACCTACTAGAACACATGAAAGTTGAGGTCACATGCGTCTGATTCATCATACAAAAACATCTTAAATCTATTAGGCCAAAGTAATGATTAATCAGAATATTAAAAGGGGCCACATTGAGAGGAACCATAAAATCAATCACGCGGTCCAAGTGAGGGTTAGTAATAGAGCAGACGGAATACGTGAGGGAGAGGACATCTCCTAAGCCTAAGCTACCGTGGGAGACGCCCACGGCGTCGGACGTTACTAGTTGAGTTTCGGTCATCGTTGGCGCGAGATTTGACGGCGAGTAGTGGGTAGCTCGCCGTCAATCATAACCAAAGGTCATAAAATGTATCGCCTTACACAACATTAGCTGTACAGGATAACAGCTAAACTGCCAAAGCGATTTTAAATTGTCAAACCGTTTTTAAAAAACAATTGAGGTTTACGACACAAATGGAATGATTTAGTATTACCATTACAATAAAACATTAATATCTAAACACACTGGTAAAGTCACTAAGCAATAAAATTACACTAAGATTTTAAAACTAAAAGCATTTACGTATTAAAATGTACAAAGAAAAACTTTGTTTATATTTTGTACTGAGTAATTTCACATGTACCAGGAGAGCATAATATGCTAGAAGATCTTCAGTAACAGAGTAAGAAAACTACATCTTCTCTTTGATATGAGTATAGTAAAATGGACTATATTACGATAGGCATTTAAAAGTTATAGGCTATTTACTGGTAAGTCAACCTAGTAATTGTAATCTAAGGTTCAAAGTCGCTTGAGATTCATAAAACGACAAGGTCTATTTTAGTGTTGCAGGTCAATATGACAGTTACGCAATTTCTACCTTAGTGTAGTTTCAATTTATGTTTAACTATACCATCAAGTAAAACATGATCACTGGTTATTCCTAACAATAGTAAAGTCAGTATGTAGAAAAGTTCGCAATACCATCTCTAGATAACGCGAAAATGAGATATAAAGACACAACAAAAACAAACTATACATTGTTCTCAGACAAAAATGATCGCTTACATTATATTCGGCATGGTCGCCTTAAGCCCGATACCACCGTTTCGAGCTTCAACTTAAGAGTAGAACGTTAGTACGGCGGCATGGTTCCCCCTTACCAGCAACGTCCTCTCCGCCGCCGTCGATATGGCGTGCAACCAGGCAAGGTATAGCGCTGGGGGTACAACGTTCCTCCGACGCGGCATGGGCAGGGTCACACACACCAGGCGCGCAGACCTCGACTGGGAAAGAATTAGTTCGCGAAGGCGGAGGTGACGGTGTGTCCTGTCTTGAGCTGCTAGCAGATCCGCTTCGGTTATGCCGGCTGGAGAAAAATATAATCATATAATTATCATTGATGACAATTATATACTAACTTATAGTCCCCTCCGCTCCATCCGGAGCGAGAGAGCTCACTTGATGATACCATCCAATAACACCTTATAATTCTCCATCGGGGTAAATCATGCAGTCAAACTGGGTTATCCGCCTATGGGCTGCTATTGAGAAATTCCTTAAGAAAAATCCAAATAACATTTGGTATTTGTTGAGCTTTTATCAAACCTATGACCACTGGTGACCAAGTTGTATAACAAGAACATCTATATTCAGTGGTTGGTATTTAGACAGAATATAAATAAAAGATCAAATCACATACAACCACTTACACTTGTCTTATGTGGTAGTAAAATCATCAAATAAGTCCTCACGCCTTGGACGAAGCGGAACTGTCAGACTATTACCGACTTTCCTTTTAGGGTCATGGTAACCTTAAAGTCTGATAGTCCCTCCCGACCTGCCCTGGGTGGCATGACAAATTTGATGATTATACCACGTAAAAAAAAAGGTCAAGGTAACCTGCTCAATCACTCAAACAAAGAAAAACCATGACATGGTACTACATAATTATACTCCTACACTAAAAAAATATATAAAGTAGGGACACATACTATTATCATCATCAGCACACTTGAAGGGCGCCACCAGTTTGTCGAAGTACGCGAGTGTGGAATCTTTGGGTCTCCGCGTGATATCTGCCACCATCTTCAGCGCTGAGTAGTCTATCCGGAACTTGGATAGTAAAGAAGCCATGCTGTTGGAGGATAAAATGTATAAGTAACCTTCTCATATTCGAGATATCATGATAAATAAATAAATAATAAATAAATAAATATTCCACAACTATCACACAACGCCATCTAGTCCCAAGCTAAGCAGAGCTTGTGTTATGGGTACTAGACGACTGATAAAAATACTTATATATTTCTAAATACATACATATTATAGATAAATTACACCCAGACACAGATGATGAAAATGTATCAGCAGTGTAATACACATGTTCGGGGAAATCGGTCTCAAACCAAATCCCGCCCCGTTGCGCAGCTAAGCTGCGGCAGCCAAAATATTTGCGCAGTCAGTTATAGCAGCCGATCGACGACTATTCGATATTTTTTAAAAAAATCGGAACCCAAAATACGTCTAGCTGCTACAACTAGTGCGCGGACACTGACGGCAGCCTACACTACACATGCTCTGGCTGCCGTGCAAAAAGGCGCGTTTTATTGGCTGCCGTAGCCAGGAAATCGTGGCTGCCTAGTGCGTGGGCATATGGGAAATGACATATGGGAATATGTCATTTATTTTACCGGCTGCTTGTGCCTAGTGCGCGAGGGGTCTACAATTGTTTCAGGTGTGTTAACCCAAATAGGGTGTAGTAAAAGTCTGAAAAGATCCAACTAAGAAGTATAAACACTCCGATATTTTTAAGATCAATTCTTACTTTCGCTCCTCAATCTCGAGTTCTGTGTTCTTATTAGCCAGTGTGAAGACTCGTAGGGGACACGATGACCACGCGCGCCGCGTCGACAATATGTACGGCAAGAGTAGGGTTAGACCTGTGTTCAAAACATATTTATGAGTAGAAGAAAAGTTACCGACCCAAAAGAGTCATGATTATGAAACCTTAAATCTCCATAATCCATGTTAAGTTCCACAAAGAATGCTAAATCTTACCTCCATCATCATAAAGCCACCACACATCGACAGTCCCCGCCTGTCTCTTGGTAAACTGCTCCACAGACGTGAAGGAGGACGTGCGCCGCGCCGTGGACGCGCCCAGAGCACGACGGACTGCGCTGCCGATGCCTTTTCCAAGACCACTTGAGAGGATGACCAGGGATATTAGGATCATATTGGGTAGAGCTAAAGACCTTGACTTTTTAGTACTCTTACAAAAGTGACCCACTCAATATAGGCGACATAAAATACCTCTAGGCGCGATTTTTTTTTAAATTGTTAATAATATTTTTTATCATTAATAAATAGGTACATTAGAAATATGAAACACCCTGTTAAAAAGTTTACGTATCAAACTGTAGAGTATACCTACCCAGCACACGAGTCGAGCAGATCATTCCATCTCCATTTTCTATGACACAAGGGTTTTTCTAACTACGCTTTGCGTCTTAATAATCGTACTAATATTATAAATGCGAAAGTTTGTGAGGATGGATGTTTGTTGCTCTTTCACACAAAAACTACTGAACGGATTTGGATGAAATTTGGTACACAGATAGTTTATCATCTGGATTAACATATAGGACAGTTTTTATCCGATTTTCCCGTGGGATAGTTTTCAAGTTGTAGCGGGTGAAACCGCTGGCAACAGCTAGTGAAGAATATTTATATTTTTAAATTATTAAATTCTCATAAATACCTATTTTTTTTTTATTATGAACGTTGACTAGTCATTGGATACATGAACTGGGCTGCCGTTGTAAGACGACTAAAAAGCCACGGTGTATAAATCTTATCTTGCTATTATAAATGCTAAAGTTTTTGAGCATGGTTGGATGGATGTTTGTTAATCTTTCACGAATGCGAACTTGGATTAACACAAAGGATACTTTTTATCACCGCCGAATAACTTTCGATAACCTCCGAACCTCACGCGGTCAATACCGCAACCATAGGCTGACCCATTCGATGACCTGCCGAACTAAACCCGCCAAAGATAATAATATACGGGATTCACGAATAAAGTACTGTCGCTCTTCAAAGCTCAAAATATTCTTATCTCGATCTATTTTTCATCGTTAACGTAGACGTTAACTATCATTTAATTTTACTTGAAGCAATGGTTCTATAACTTCCTATTGTGTGTGTGAGGGGTAAAATAATAAAAAAAGAACCTTACCCTTCTTTATTTTCAGTCTTGTGCGTCTGTTCCTTATTCAACGCCGCGGGGTCCGCAGACACATCGCGTCCCAGCTGTGGGGAGCCCAGCGACACATCCGACATACTGCTGCCTACACATAGGACATATTTTTGCAATGTTACTAAATTGACTATGGTATGGGTTAGGTTAGAGTACATTCGCTGTACGTTTGCACAAGCCTAAAAGACTATCTTGCCTCTATATAAACTTCTACTCTTCATAATTTGAGGTTCTTGGTCAGTCACGGGATTACCCTAAAAGGATACCGCAGTTCTGGAACGAAAGGACATGTGAAGGAACAGGTTGATTTATAGTCAGTAAGAATCTGGCAGTCCCGTCCGATCCAACTAGGGCGGGAAGTCTGCTGAAACATTATTGAAATCTATTCCTTTACTTACTTTAGTCTTTTTACTTCAAAAAGACACTATATGTTTTATGAAGATACTTCTGCAGTACAAACATACAACGAAAAGTAAAATCAAATTCAATGCAGAGATGATTTAATTTCTTTTATGACTTCTTAGGTAAAACAATTTCTTGTTAACTTGTCACAACCAAGCAGGCGTTGATATGCATCCAAAGTATTTTACGATTAGGTAAAAAAGCACATAAAAGATTATATATTATAACAGTGAACAGAAGTTAAATAAAGAACACACAGTTATAAATTCGGAGATAAAGAAAAATTCAACCCGAAAGAATAGTAGAAGAATAGAATTATTATTAAGTACAAGTGTAAAAAGAAAAGTTAGATTGGACCTAGGGCCGTATTATGAAGTAGATAACCGATCAATGAGATTACAGCTTTAAGACGAATACTTTTTCACATCGAAACGATAGCGTGTCAAGAAATAATGTATCATTTGTTTCAATACTAAAGACACTAGTCACTAGGCCCTCTGTACTCGGACCACCGGTATATGTCCTGTAGTTTTAAAATATTTTATATGGAGTCGCCGCACACGGTTGACGCCGCGCCGGTGCTTGTCACACGCTACAAATCTAAAAAGTAAAACTACAGGAAATATTCCAGTGGTGTCCTTTTACGCGTGTGACCGGTGGTCCGGTGCGGGGACTAACTATAAGTTGAAAACAATTAGAATTTTAACCAAATAACTGATCCTAAACTAAAAAAACCAAAATAGTAATGTTTTTTTCTCATAATAGTGCTTGTACGCTAACATTTCCACCGTTGGGGCATAATCCTCCTCTCTATTAAAAAACCGGCCAAGAGCGTGTCAGGCCACGCTCAGTGTAGGGTTCCGTAGTTTCCCGTCCGTTACAATAAGTGTTAACAAATAGCCTTTTTTTAAACTTGTAAACGAAGTTAAAAAAAATGCTTGTATATATGATTAAATAATTGATTATACTACAAACTTAGTCCAGGAATTTTGTACCACCTTCTTGTTTTTTTTGCACAAAAACTGTTCTTTCCATCAAGTTCAAAATAATTTTCCTAGAAAGTCCTTATAAAGTTCTACTTTCCAGATTTTTTTCATATTTTCTAAACTTATGGTTCAAAAGTTAGAGGGGGGGGGACACATTGTTTTTGACTTTAGGAGCGATTATTTCCGAAACTATTGACATCATCAAAAAATGATCTTAGTAAACCCCTATTCATTTTTAAATACCTATCCAACGATATATCACACGTTAGGGTTGAAATTAAAAAAAAAATCACTTTCTATTTTACATATAGGGGGGCTACCCTAAAAAAACATTTTTTTCCAATTTTTATTTTTGCACTTTGTCGGCGTGATTGATATACATATTGGTACCAAATTTCAGCTTTCTAGTGCTAACGGTCACAGAGATTAAGCGAGGACGGACAGACAGACAGACAGACAGACATGGCGAAACTATAAGGGTTCCTAGTTAACTACGGAACCCTAAAAAGGGGGGCCCAAAACCACCTCTCGAGAGCACTGTACGTTGCTGGATTTTAAATTATTTGGTATTGATAATACGGCCCTAGTTCGTAAATCAGTAATTCTAAACAAAATGGCGACTTACCTCTAGAGTGCGTGTTGAGACTCTCTGTGGACTTAGATTCCTTGTTATCGCCCATGGAACCTAAACAGAAGCGGGTGATGGCTGCGTGATACACATATGAGGGGCATTGGCTGCGGAAAATACGTCTTGAGGAACGAAAAAATAATTAGGAGGAAATTATGAAGAACGCGAGACAAGGTTCTTTTAAAATCCATTTTTATTTGAAGCGGAATTTTATTTTGGGGTCGCAGGAATAACCAGCTACCGTGACCCCGGAACTCATTTGACAATTTAACAACGTTAAAAAAACCATACAAAGGTATGAAATAATGAAGAGCTGTTTAACTTTTTTGGTGTTTATGACTGTCTTAATTCAGAGTAACAAAGTCTGATACGCTTTCGCTTGTTCAAAATGTTTGATTTTACTCCACAAATCAAGTTAGACAAAGGTCATTTCATCAGTGACCAATACAAAAGACGTATCCTTCGCAGCAAATGTGTTCAAGTAGAGATATTAAACAACAAAATGGATACTACAATCGAAAGTGTGAGTTAATGCCGATGAAGAATTGATTCGTTAGTCATTCTAATTCATTTTTAAACACCCATAAACATTAAATCTGAAAAGCGGAAAATTTCGTTATCACTATTCTATACACCGAAAAAGTGTGGATTTAAAGAGTTACATTGATTCGGTACAGTTACCTATATATAATTGTTTAGGATATGGTTCGAAGTAGGCCTATATTGCAAGATAAGTTTATTTGTTCCAGTTAAGGCCTATTTAATTAAATTAGACAGATCGTGAACTTTTATAAAATTTCTCAATCGGTCTGATTTTATGAAGTGTTCAAATCGCACAGATTGATAGAAGCAATGCTACTGCAGTTTTTGTTGATTTGGCAATCATTTGCAACAGTTTCTATAATTAATAAGTTTAAAAAAATATTAATTTTATATTTATTTAGTAACGTCTATTTAATTAAAATAGATTATTACTGTACTGTTGTGAAATCTGTTTACGGCGCTATGTACACCAAGTGTCGAAATCAAATAGAACTTTTCTTAAAAAAAAAATGAACGTTAACCAAATACAGATAGAATACGTTATTGTACTGCCCCAATTTTTTTTTTGACATAAAGACGCTTAGTAAGACTACTAACTAAAAACTCTTTTTATAAAAGGAAAGAAAAGAACTATGTTTTCAGCCAGCATCACAAAAGGAAGGCTGCTTTCATGTCTCTGTGAAGATATACTCACGTGAGAAGGCAGACAAATCCTTGACGTTGACATCCGAGAGGTATGCTTGTACGTCGTCGTCTAATGCGTCCGTGGTGTACTGTCCACCCTCCACTCGGAGAAGCGCGATAGCCATGTGCACGTCCAGCGCTTTGCTGAAACACAGTTGCAATGTAAACTGTTTGCAGGTGTATGTCCTAGTAGGTTAATTTTGCTGCATAAATAAATTGGAAATCTGTTTAGTCCGTCTGTTAACCCTTTAACCGCCAGAGTCGTATATATGCGACAAACATTTCCGTGCCCTTATCGCCCGTATCGTATTTATCCGACAGAGAATATTCACGATTTTTGTTGTTTTGTTTGATTTTATTGCATCTATTCTATATCTCTCTATTTATGCAGATAGACGGAAAGAATACTTTTTATTGTACACCATGATATTTTACAAATCGGAGCTTAAAAGGATCAGAAAGAGAGGAGAAGAGGAAAGCACGATTTGTAGCCGGGCGCTTAAAAGGTTAAGAGTGTTGAAAAATAATAATAAATAAATTATTCCTGCCTATTCTAACTTCCTCACTGTCCTAATCCCTACCTCCTGTATAATATTATAAATGCAAAGTCAGTTGTTTGTTTGTAAAGCCGTGTGTCCACTTAGCGCTCAGAACAGTTCTGAGCGAGCATACTTGTGTTTGTCCGATAAATGGAAACATCAGACTGAGCGAACAAGTTCGTTCAGCGCTGTTCGGCTAAATTCAGTTAACGAATGCTCGCTCGCTCAATCATTTAATGAAAACGACGCAACAGCGACCGAACACTCGCTTTGAACATTCGCTCGGTATTTGAATTGCCCGATGATTGTCGTATGGACGTACGGATCAACATGGTACTTTGCGAACATATAAGCTATTGTTCAGAACAAACATTCGGTCAGCTATCATAGTGAAAACAACTTACAATAATTTAGTAGCTTTCAGTGAACACTAGCGAAACAATAAACATTTGCTCTGGTTAAAATTTTTGCTCGGAGTCAAAGTGGAAAAGCGGCTTTACCATTCACTCCTAAATTTCTGAACCGATTGTCCTAAAATGCATATATGTTTTCAGGTGTTGTCACCTTCACCGCAAAGTAAAGTACTGTTCCTGAAGAGAGCAACAATAAAGTTCTGATCATGATGTTGAAAACGGCGCCACGTGTCTTTCTACCTAATCTTGGAACTTGAAATATAAGTACACAATAGGAATTTGTGATACAACTCTGCCTGTACTTCGGAGGACGCGTGATATTTTGTTTCTCTTTTTACTAATTAATTAAGTAATTAACAAGGCTACTAATTGCAAAAGTATACGACAGCCGTTTCACCTCACGCCTTACCGTATTTCAGTGTAGCTGGATCCGATTGATTGTTTCAGCAAATTAGTAAATTATGATAATTTTAACTCCAATTAAAATTATTTTATTCATGTCAAATTAATTTAAAGCAGTTTGTAATAGTGCTGCATTTACTACACGATTTTTTTTCAAATAAAAAAATAATAATTTAAATAATCTGGACACCACTGCCTACGCTTCGCAGTTAAGAGGCGTGAAGTTGTGAAGAAGAAATTAATGAGAATAAAGTTTTAATAAACTTACTGCATGACTTCAACATAATCAACTATTTCGTTTCTTTCGCTCGTTTGCCAATTCTCCTTGAAACCCATCAGCAGAATATTTGGTTTCAGTTTACCAATACCGCTGGCCTGAAACAAAACGTAAAATAAGAGTGGAACAGCATTGACCATTGTTTGAGCGGCCTTTAACCATTCAAGGCCATTGTGAAACTAAACGCAAACCAAACGTCAAAGTAAATGTCAAATGAAACGTTACACGAAACGTCAAAAGAATCGATTTTAGAAACGTCAGTTGTGAGCACTTGTCTTGCGATTTTGCGAGATAGGTTAAATGACGCTGTTAAGGTTTCTTAATCGCAATTTCGTGAGTATCTTTTTCCCCGTTACAGCTGCTACGTTCATTTATCTCGATTGGAATCATACTAGGAAGTGGAAGTTACAACAGCAAGAGTTGAACGCGAAAAGTACCGTTTAACTGTCAGTAACAATATTGTGTAACCAACCTGTGTAAGTACTACTTGTCAAGAATTTAACTCTCGGACTAAACTATTGAATAAAACCTTTTTATATTTAAGTATGAGATATTCAAAGGTTCTATTGTGAGGCAACCGGAAAGTGCATAAAATGTGATCATCAATGAAAATCTATTTTTAAACCAAGGCTGGTTCAATCATAATATTGTGTTGGTGAACCGAAGCCCGGCCGACGCCCAATGAGAACTATGGCAAAATAGCGGTCAGTGGGTCGACTTAATATCTGTTCTCCTTACCCTAATTTCCACCATGTAATGACCTTCTACCATACAGTCAAGAGATCTCTGTACTGTCACTAATAAAGCCATACTAGCAAAATTTTGAGGTAATAAAAAACTATATTGAACCATCAACATGAGGAAGATATTCCAATTCTTTAAATCACTTGTATTTATGTGCCTTGGTGTTGCCATGTAATATCTTTGACTATTGTGCAATTTGACTGTTTTGCGACTGACCAAACAGATCCACACAAAAGTATATGATCTTTTCCTCAAAAGACTCAAGTGATCGATTCTAACCTATTTCCTTTTTAAAACTTTGTTGTTCTTGTGCGTGTTCCTTTTATTGACTTAAATTGACATTGTGACCTTATCTGTATAGTCCCCATGTACGTTATTGCACGTTGAACAAGACTGCGAAGTTGTTTAGTTTTTGATCACATAAAAATAGATAGGAAGCACCTCATCCTCATCTTAAACTAGTTATAAATATGTTACTGTGTACTGAATAAATGTAATTTATCAAAAATATAAATATTCATGGTGTATTTCTATTTCTTTTCAGAACTAAAATGGCTGTCTTCGGTATCACCCCACGTTACGCCTGGTTCGCCGTTCCCATGTTGGGCTACTTTATCGGCAAGTACTTGGATGACCAAGAAACCTTGAGGATGACCAGCTTCCGGGACAAGTCTGCACTCTACGGAGGCAGGAACAAGGACGGAATACCATCATGGCCTTGAAATTATTTATGTTGTAAATTGTGGTTTAGTTCCAAATAAATAGCCTTAAATTAATTGGGTTTTGCGTTTAGTTTTACCCTTATATTATAAAGCTAAAATTAAACAAGTGACTGAAACAAAAAGTTAAAAACAAAAGACTGTCACTAGGTGGAAATGCAATGTAGGTTTGTATTTATTCAATGAAATGGTTTTTGTTTTGGTCGCAGTTTTTGACAACATGGTAGCAGGAATGATGTCCGTCATAGATGTCACCCACGCCTGCCGCCCAAAGCACGCTGTGTTTTTCGACTACCTTTAATCGGCCCTGGATTACTTGCGCGTTTCCACAGACTCCCTTTTATTTTTTAGATGGTTGCAAACATGGCGGACCCCGTCGCCTTATGCAGCCGCCCCAGCTGTAATTGGCATGGCCTCTCGACAAGCGTGCTGCCGTCTAGAATATGTGTCAGTTCAGATGACGGCCGATGCATCCATGTACAATGTACATGAGCCCCTGTGTCAGGCTGCATGCCGTCACCAACAATTCTATCAACAGCGCGTCCCATATTTTTTACTCCCTGTACTGTTCAAAAAAATACATACAACCATAAAAAAAGTTTGCGTTCACTTTGAAAAATCGAAATCTTTTTTTTTCAGTAGATTATATTATGATTTCTTCTTTTGAGATTCTTTATTTAAAAAATATAGATTTAGAATATAAAACAATAATAAAAAAAATGCAGTGATCACAAACTTTTCTTGATGACATCCTAAGAAGGCCGATATTTGTATGATCTGCAAGTAGTTGTTCCGGGTCTGGGTGTTTTTGTATGTGAGTTTCTATGTTTGTAAACGCACCCACGATACAGGAAGAAATTCCTAGTGAAGGGCATCGCTTTTAAAAAAAAAAATGCTTATAATAAATTATTACCTGTACTAAGGCACTGGCTCCATCCTTGAAGCCCACATCATCTACTATAGAATAGAAGGCCTTGATCTTCCGTTTAGTGAACCACTGGTACGCGCGGCTGGCTAGAGCCTCGCGACCGCGGTGACTTACTTGACCCTGGTGAAATAGGGATCATTTTCACAACACTGTATATCTAGAGAGTAATATACTATCTCAATCCAAATCTTAACCCATTTTCTTTGAATCTTGCTTATGATTGGACATCTTTAAGACTCGGATAAGCAACTTCGTTCATTGATTCTCAGACAAAGATCAAGGGATAAAGATTGTAACCGAGATAGCTTATTAACTTTCACCTTTAGCTGCCACCTAAGAATCTTAGACAAAATAATCGGAATTGAAAACAAGTGAGTTTCGGCTTTGCTAAATTTTTGACACCAGCGTTACCTAAGTGTAAATAACAAAGCCATCGTGATCGTTTTTTTTTCAGATTGTTTCGCCAATCAAACGGTCACGACATATCCAATTTTGTTTGAAGATACGCTTTGTCGATTTGATTTTATTTTTACACGCTTTTATTTATTTTCAAGTACAATCGCCAGCAAGTCAACCTAACTCAATCTGTCCAATTTTACCAGTCGAACATGAAACTTCCACTATAGCGATAAGGTTCAAAATCTATTAACGACATTTGACAGATTGAGGTAGGTTGATGTGCTGGACGTCTGAACCTAACCTTAGTATACAAAATATTCGAATATTTTCATTAAAATGGTCCTGATCTTAATCTTAACGCTTACCTGCATGATATGTCCACACAGCATGAGCGAGTGTCCTTTAGTGAGTAGGTACGTGAAGTCCGTCAGTATGGGTCGCTCACCCGGAAACCCGGTCAGTACTAGTATTTGAGGTCTAAACAAATCACAAGTAATTTATCGTATAGTAAAACGTTCAAACGAGGGAATAGAAGATTCAGCTTGTTTGTAAGTTGCGGTAGTAATTGGTAAGGCGTCTAGAGTACCTACTTATCCAGAAGACGCGGAATAAAATTCCACTCGCAGCCGAATTTCTCTTTACTCAAAAATCCCAAGTATTATTTTTTTTTGGTACAAATCCACCACACTATTCCCAAACCACTGCAACTCCTGAAAGCCAGAATCAACAGTGGCAATCACCAGAAAAGCGCCGAGACAATGAAGTTCGACGTTTCCCGGAGAATGAATTTACCTATCTTGGATCCTGCAACGAAATTAATCAGAAAAGAATAGTGGAGGAGTAGGAAAAAATATGTTTCCACTTCCCGCCATGCAAGCAGGAGACAGAACAAAACAAGGCCAATAGGCACAAAGGGACATTACAACTGGGAGAAGCCCAGTTGCCTAGCACCACGGGTAAAAATTACTACTAATATTAATAGGTCCTAAATTGTGAGCTGCTATATTTGATTCCAATAATAGGTATGGCAAATCACAAGTACATCATAGTAGCACTATTCAATAGATAATACTTAGGCATGCATGCAGCCTATGCAGTGCAGAAGACCAGGAGTGGCCCAATGGTTACGAGCCCTTAGGGCGCGTTCCCACCGTGTCGTGACGACAGATAATCGTGTAGTTTTAGGTGTCGTGTATGTTTAAATGGAGGTGTTCACATTTAGAACGACACAATTTAATATAATATAATAAATAAATTAGTCGTTACGACATAGTGGGAACGCGGCCTTACTTATTTTCGCCCGAAATCAATATTCTATCTCAATTCAAATGTCCTTATTTTTTTTTAGACTGCTTCGTATTGTGCAAGCTCGGTTAGGCTGGTCGTTGATTGGTTATAGACATAGATCGGGATTGAAATAGCAACCGAGATAGTTCATTCGTTTCCAGCGTATGTAGTTGTAGTTCGTGGTTTCGAACCCAGCCAGGCCTTTCGTGTTATGTGTTTCATCACCCCTTTTTTTTACGTGGTAAAATCATCGCATGAGTCCTCCCACCCAGGGCAGAGGGACTGTCAGACTCGTACTGACTAAAATCCACGGTGTCCTTCAACAGCCCTTTACGTACCGGGGTCACGATAAATACTTATAAAACTCTTGGACACGGCGCATGTGGTGAGGAGGATCCTCTCTCTGGAGCCCTAACCACAGGCAGCTTTGACCCTGTTCTTGATGCTGTCAGGCTACTTAATTTGAATTTTTCAAACGTTTTTACACAAAAAAATGACAATTTGTATGCGAAAAATGAATAACGAACACGTATTACTTCAGTAATACAGTGATACTGATACTGCTAGCCTACTTCATCCCACTGCTGGACAAAAGGCCCGTCCCCATGATTTCCAGTTGTCACAATCCAGGGCCAAAGTGGACCACAGAGGCCGTGTTATGACTTCTTAAAACCAGGCTTGTTCCAGTGAGTGAAAGAGACAGAGATATACAAGTCGTCTAGCGCCACCTCGTTTACTCACTGGAACAAGCCTGGTTTTAAGACGTCATAAGGTCGTTAGTTTTGTCCAGCTCGTCCCTACATCTTCTAGTGAACTTACCTATAATTCTTAACGTGTTCAGTAACTGTATTGAGGTGATAGACGCCGTTGAGTGCCGCCTTATACGTCTGCGCCTGAGTCGTGGAGCCCCAGTTCACGTCTAAATAACACACAGCATTAGGTAACATAACACACACGTCGAGTTACGCTTTTGGGTAAAGCAAAATAACATAATGTAACTGTATTCGCGGGTTATGACGATAAATAAAAATCGAAAACCCAAGAAGAATCAAAATTCACCCACGTATTACATCAAAAGAGAATTATCTCAAAAAAAATATCGTAAAAATTGGTATATAAAGATGGCATACTCCAAAATTTCATCATTACAGTCTAACACAGAAAAAAAATGGCCGAACATCGAACTTATTAGAACTAGTGTGAGTTATAACTTAACATTATTTTATTTATTTTTGTTGATGATTTCGTGTAAAGAGAGTCCTAAAAAATAACGAAGTTTTTTATGACAACGTAACGTTATTTGTAGATATTACTGCTCCAGGAAAAAAATCGTATCATTTTTTTTTATGTTGGACTGTTGCTAAGGATTGAATTTAGAAGTATACCATCTTTTTATACACATTTTATTTTACATCATTTCATTTTGCATGGACCGTGCTCCTTCTTTTGACGTTACTTTACGCACTACCCACCTGGCTTCCTATAAGACACGAGCAGGTACAGCGTGAGCAGGAAGCTGAAGGTCACCAGCGCCTGGATCCACGAGATCACGAACATGATGGCCACGCACAACATGGAGCCCACCAGCGACAACCACATGTTGTAGAACTGCAACAGGAACATCAATAATACAACCTCGAATTTATTTTATGTATTTGAAATCAGTTGCGCCATTCGCCTGCCAGGGTCGCGAGGCTGTGTAAACAGGATTACGCGAACGCAAAGGGCAACCGAAGGAACAGGCGGTGCTTTTTCTCCACCCAAAACCCATGTGACGAGATACTACCACATAATTAAAAATAGTCCGCTCTCGCTGTCCGACCATGGACCATGCCCGGGTCGACGGCTCGTTGTGTTCCACGCGCGCTTCAAAGAGTGTCAGCAATATGACGGGGCCCCCCTTAGAGGGCTAAAGCCTGCCGGGGTCGCGGTACTATTAGGTTACCGTTGCTCCGGAACGTAAAGGGCTATTGAAGGAAACCGTGGATTTTAGTCAGAACAAGTCTAACAGTCCCTCCCGTCCTGCTCTCGGTTGAAGGACTATTTTGATGATTTCACCACGAAAAGCAAAAGTTATAGGGGTTTTTGCATAGTGGACCGTTTAATGCAAGCTGTCCATCAGTTTTTTTGATCACCTCTGTTTATCTTGCCGATACCTTCAATGCGTTTCTTTCTACCTATTCCAGTGTCTAAAGCCTAGAATCAAGGTACTTACCCTAAACGTAGGCCTCCATCCCACCGGCTTGGCGAGACTTGCATGGAACGTAGAGAAGTTTATCAGCGCGTACGCAGCCAAGAAGAAGTTGGAGATTAGAGGCGCAATTTGGTTCAGTCCACCTGTATTTTTTAATGTTAATGTCATCAGTAACCTAGATCTTATGTAGCAGCAAATTAAACTGATAAACTCTAAAATACAGAGACTATTGAGTTCAGAACTAGTCAGGTAATTACAAAAACTAAAGCATGTGAAACTTCGTTTATTATTTTTCAAATAAAATATTCTTTTAATGTCCGATCTTTATGAAATGCACAAGGGTTACCTCGCCGGGCCAAGAGTTTGTTCAAAACAAATAATTACTTATTTCCGTCTCTTTTAAATATTAACATTTCTAGAACATTCAACCCATCTGTCATACAGTTTCCTCCATTCCTCAACAGGAGATCCTGTATATGAGACTCACCCATAAGTATGAAAGCGACTGCGATGACGAAGGTGAGTACATATCCTCTCACAGGCTCGTTGTTGGGTCCGTAGCCCTTGGCGAAGAATATCAGGTACGGGTACAACTTGTCTTGACACAGCGCCTACAAATACACGAAAATTATATAGAATCCTTAGATTGTAAAATGTCGTGTAACGTTATTTAGTGAAGCAACATTTTTATAAATGTGTGAATGAGCGGAGCGCCACGAATACATTAAGACTGGGCATTATGCCAGAAAAAAATCAGATTTCACCCGCACCCCTGCTCTAGTACCGATAACAACCACGGGCGGCGTGACGACTCGCACTACAAAACTTCGTGCTAAAAACAAAACAACTGCAGTACCACAGTATAATATTATGTACGTGTGTGATTCGGCCTCTGTTCATGAAATAAGTGAGTACAGCCGCGCGATACCTTCGCACGTGGTAGGGCTGCATTTTAATTTCATTCAATTAGTTGAGTTTCTTCGTAATTTCGTGATTGTAAATATTATGTTTTTTGTTTTAAAATTACATTTATTGTGAATGATGTAGGAAGTGTTCAATAAAAATACATGTAGCGTGTTTTGCTCTACCTTTGTACTCCGCAAACGGCATTATAATCAACTAATTTATCGCATGTGCGCTACCTGAAACCTGGACTTATGTATTAAATATCAGTCCAAACAATGTCAGAAGCCTGTGGTGTTCCCAGATGCGACTTCATTAACTTTGCTACTAAAGAAAGTGGCCACATCTTCACACGAAAAAGAAAATTAAATTAAGTCCATAATTACTCGCGGCGGTAAGACCCCTCTTTGAGGAGTGGCTGGATAGGCGTCACGGCGTCCTTACCTTCCGCATGACGCAGGTCCTCACCGGACACGGAAGTTTCGGGAGGTTCCTGTGTCTGATAGGGAGGGAAGAAACGCCTGGGTGTCACCACTGCGAGGATCGTCCGGAGGACACGGTGGAGCATACGGTGCAGGACTGCCCCGCTTGGGCAGAGCACCGCCGTGTCCTCACGACGGCGATAGGCGGAGACCTCTCGCGCCCGGCATTGGTCGAGGCCATGCTGCGGGGCGAGACGGAGTGGGAAGCGGTCGCCTCCTTCTGCGAAGCAGTCATGCTCGTGAAGGAGGAGGCGGGCCGCCTGAGGGAGAGGACAGCGTCCTCCCTCCATCCCAGCCGCAGTGGTAGACGTCCACGGCGTCGGACGTCACAGGACGATCTCCGGCCACCGTAGGCGCGGGCATGCGGGCAGCGAGTAATGGGCGACTTGCTGTCCGACCATGGACCATGCCCGGGTCGACGGCGCGTTGTGTTCCACGCGCGCCTCAAGGAGTGTCAGCACATTGACGGGGCCTGTAGAGGGCCAGAGCCTGCCGGGGTCGCGGGACTTACCCATCACCGTAACCCCGGTACGTAAAGGGCTCGTGAAGGACACCGTGGATTTTAGTCAGTACAAGTCTGACAGTCCCTCCCGCCCTGCCCTGGGTGGGAGGACTCATTTGATGATTTTACCACGCAAAAAAAAAAAAAAAAAAAAGTCCATAATTACAGATTGCCATTGCCAAATTGAATAAACTTATTTAACACGCGTTCCGAAATGTTTCATGTTCGAAAACACAATACTGTATCATAATTATTATTATTGTGACAATGCCGTTTATAGTATATGTCATGTATTCCTTACAAATAAAAGCCCTGAGCGTCGGCACTCGGAGCTTGGACACTGTTCCCGATACCGGTGGGCAACTATTATTTATATTTATAAATAATTTCTCCGGTAGGCCTTCATGGTGTAAACAGGATATTACAGTGGGCTCAGATTACTACTTGCATCCAGGTCTATCGGATGCCTGCTCTCTCTCACGATGTCGTCGGTCAATTTAAATGGAAAGCCTGCTTCCCTAGACACGTGGCAAACATTTAATGAAAACGCTCTGATTCTGAGATATTTTCAACTTTGGACTTTTTTTATCGTGGTAAAATTACACGTCCCGCCTCCTCCTTCGCTAGCATGACTGCTTCGCAGAAGGAGGCGACCGCTTTCACTTCCAATTTCATTTCAACCAATTTTTGCTGGTAGTTTGATTTTTTTTTAGTTTTATCATTCTCTTATTTTAGAAGTTACAGGGGGGATACATTTTACCACGTTTCTCTCGCGTTAACAGTTCAGTTCAGAAAAAAAAAATAGGAACCTCGGTATCATTTTTAAAGACCTATCCATAGACACCCCACAAGTATGAGTCTGGAGAAAAAAAAATTGAATTTCAATTCTATGTATGCGAAACCACAATTTTTGTTTTTTTTTGTATGAGAATCCAAATGCAGTTCACATCATACATCTACTTACCAAGTTTCAACAGGATAGCTCTTATACTTTAGAAGAAAAGTGTTTGTGACATACGGATGGACAGACAGACAGACAAACAGACAGACTGACAGACAGACATGACGAATCTATAAGGGTTCCGTTACTGGCCATTTAGCTACGGAACCCTAAAAAGGTGTTAGTGCCGGAATTCAATAAGGAATCTGAACAAAAGTACTAGGAGAACAGGATCATGAAAAATTTTTTTTGGATGTTCTTATCTTCTTGGGCACGCCGCAATCGCGGCGGTAAGACCCCTCTTTGAGGAGTGGCTGGACAGGCGTCACGGCGTCATGTACCTTCCGAATGACGCAGGTCCTCATCAGACACGGATGTTTCGGAAGGTACCTGTGTCTGATGAGGAAGGAAGAAACGTCTGGGTGTCACCACTGCGAGGATCGCCTGGAGGATACGGTGGAGCATAGGACTACCCTGCTTGGGCAGAGGACCGCCGTGTCCTCACGACGGCGATAGACGAGACCTCTCGCGCCCGGCATTGGTCGAGGCCATGCTGTGGGGCGGGACGGAGTGGGAGGCGGTCGCCTCCTTCTGCGAAGCAGTTATGTTAGCGAAGGAGGTGGCGCGCCACGAGGGAGAGGACAGAGTCCTCCCTCCAACCCAGCCGCAGTGGTTGGCGCCCTCATCAGCAGACGATTTCCGGCCACCGTAGGCGCGGGCATGCGGGCGGCGAGTATTGGGCGACTCGCTGTCCGACCATGGACTATGCCCGTTGTGTTCCACGCGCGCCTTAAGGAGTATCAGCATAGTGACGGGCCTCCCCTGTATAGGGCCAAAGGCTGTCGGGGTCGCGGGAGTCACGAATTACCGTGACCCCGGAACGTAAAGGTCTATTGAATAACACTGTGGATTTTAGTCAGTACAAGTAAATGTTCAGTGCAATGGACAGGCCATATTGCTCGCAGAGCAGATGGCCGATGGGGTCGAAAGGTACTAGAGTGGAGACCATGGACTAGCAATCGCAGCGTAGGACGTCCACCTACAAGATGGACAGACGACCTTATAAAGGTCGCCGGAAGACGCTGGATGCAGGTCGCTTCCAACCGGTACATGTGGAGATCTAAAGGGGAGTTGTTGTTCAGCAGTGGACGTCCTATGGCTGAGATGATGATGAAGTCTGACAGTCCCTTCCGCTCTGCCCTGGCTGAGGAGGACTCATGATTATACCACGTTAAAAAAAAAACTTATCTTCTACTAAAAATGTTGTCTGGAGACAATATTGTTCTTTTTTTTAAAAAAAAGCAGTCAACTGAATATTTACAGAACTTAAAAAACCATTTTCTTTAAAATAAAAATACATAACGCACTCACAAATCGAATCATCAAATATCTTGTAACTCATCACAAGATTTAAAACGTGAAAAATCATGCTAGGGCTCTGAGGCTTAGGCTTCAGAAGCCCTAGCATGACTATGACTTCAATAAATATTTAGTTGCCTGCTTTTTTTTTGCTTTTGTTCGCTTGACGCGGGTGATAAAAGTCCACAACATCGTAGAAGAAAAGATCACTGAAAAAAAAAAGAACAAAATTGTTTTCAGCCAATTTTTTTAGTAGAAGACAAGAACATATGTACATAAAAAAAGCAGCAAAAATCTTCATGATCCTGTTCTCCTAGTACTTTTGTTCAGATTCCATATTTAATTCCGGCACTAGCACAATAATATTCGGTACCTCACTACGGTTTTTTTTTAAGTACGTAACATGAACAGATCTATAAAAAAACTTATCAGAATATCCTGAACAAACGGACCTCATTACATAGTGGTGAAAAAACTTGACCCTTAACAGTACAACTGATTAACTGTTTATTTTGCGTGCACTGTGGTAAAAGAAATTTCAGAAAAATGGTTTTCGGCTATTTGAAATTATTTTAGTCTTAAAATATGTTAGTTTTCGTATTTTGGTTGTATTATGTGTTGTTTCTCTTATTATATCAACAAAATTATTATTATTTTAATAGCCGCCAAGCGCGGAACAAACTGTCATAGACCTCCCGTCTCAAGAGAGCGGCGCCGACTGACGAGTGAAACAAAGTGATGCCTGAAGCTAAAGCCCGCGCCGCGACTGAAGTCGTTTTGACGTGGCGCTAGTGTCTATGTCATTACATCAAATTGCATTGAAAAAATTTAGTACCACGAATTTTCCGCAGAACTTCACTCGTGACGCGGAGTCTAATGTCACGCGAAATGGAAAATAGCATTTTACACGGTTTTAAACTGTCGTAAGCGCCGAATGCTATGAACAATGATAACTTTTATTGTAAACAATATTTCAAAAAAGCGCCGCTAGGGTCCCTCGATTACGTATTTGTGTTCATATTTATCTAATTTGTAGTTCTGTAGGACGCACCAAAATAGAATGATATCGAAAAAACGTGAAAATTAGAGGTAACTTTGTGATCGTTTTCTATCGAGAAAATTTTGTCTTTTTATGTTTTTCGTCGGACACCGCCCTCGAAAATATAGTGAAGTTTCCTAGCATATACTTTTTTCCCGAATTGAACATGATTTAGTACTCTAAAAATCCAATCGAAAATTGAAGATTTTGCTTTAGGCGCACCCTTAATCGAAATGTTTCCTTGGACATTCTCACTTGTTTTACGTAGGAATCGAACAACTGGGGCGTAATTTTTTTACCATGTTTTTGGCTTCAATTCTCAGTGGCCTACTAAGAATGTGGACTTTATATAATCCAAGATTTTTACAGGCGGAAATACTTCAGATTTTCGGTCATTGTATTTCTATATTATTATAAATAGGTTGCTCAAAAACCTTATTTTTTCTTTAATCATTACATACTTGACAAAAAGCAGACCAAGTAAGTAGGACCAGCTCCTGTGACCATTTTTCAATAGTAGTTGTACTAGTGTTAGTTTTATTGCATAGCATATACTATTTATTTAATTCATGCGGGAGTTCTACGACTATCTTTGATATTTTGTCACCTCTACAATTATCTACAAACCTGGAACACTTTAGGCGCGGACACGAGTGACGCGAGTGCAGAGGACAGAGTGGCTGCGAAGCACCCGCCGTAGATCAGAGGACCGAACCCGGACACCAGGCGGATCACCTGCGGATACATCATTGGTGGTTAGAAAATTAGTAACAGATTTCTTTTGTCTTTGAAACCGTTAGAATCTCTTCAAATCTTATTTTTTTGGGTGGTAAAGTTTTCAAAAAAGTCCTCCCGCCCTGGGTGTGTAGCGGAAAGGACAGTCTGTTCCTGTTGCCTGTTTCAGCAGTTGCCTTTTGCATTCCTGGGTTTTTGTCAGAGTCTGACAGTCTTTTGCGCTCCACACAAAGCGGTAGAACTTTCATAATTTTACCATCACCATCTGCCTAGTCGTTTCCCAACTATATTAGGGTCGGCTTCCAGACGAAGCAGAATATTAGTATTTTACATACAGTGACTGCCTATCAGATCTCCACAATCCAGTTACTGGGTAATACGATAACCCATGGCTTCCGACTAATAGTAACGACTGTCAAAGATCTACAAATGACAACTGGGACTAACCGAGGCATGGAGAAAACTCGCTATGGCAGATGGTCCTATCCACAGACCAACTTCGGCAAACGCAGCTTAACCCGGAAGATCGGCTTGTGCAGCTGTGATTATTTAGCAGCGAGCTCTCAATTTTGATGATTTACCACCACAAAAACCTACGTTACCCCTTGTAAACCTTCCTAAAAATATTTCTATTAAAAACCCAATAAACTCACATCGTTACTATTCTGCAGTCCATAGGCGCAGGTCCTGTTGCTGGCACAGTCTGCCATGCTCCAGGTCGCTACATCAGCCACATCTCCCGAGGCGTCCCTCATGACGGTCCAGCCGGCCAGCAGTGCTATGAGCAGGTACGAGATCGTGGTGAGCAGGATCGCTAGCAGAGTGCCTTTGGGGATCGACTTTTGTGGGTCCTGTAAGGAAAATGGACTTTAATGTTGTATAATTATTAAGTGGATTTTGGATGGGCATGCGGGCAGCGAGTAATGGGCGACTCGCTGTCCGACCATGGACCATGCCCGGGTCGACGGCGCGTTGTGTTCCACGCGCGCCTCAAGAAGTGTCAGCAAATTGACGGGGCCTGTAGAGGGCCAGAGCCTGCCGGGGTCGCGGGACTTACTCATCACCGTAACCCCGGTACGTAAAGGGCTCGTGAAGGACACCGTGGATTTTAGTCAGTACAAGTCTGACAGTCCCTCCCGCCCTGCCCTGGGTGGGAGGACTCATTTGATGATTTTACCAGGCAAAAAAAAAAAAAAAAGTGGATTTTGGATCAATAAAAACATGGTTAATTTAAAACAAGTTGTTATTCTTCGCCGCATATAGTTTTAACATTTTATTGGTGAAAGCGTTTAATTAAATAGCACATGATGGTGCAATTTTTATTATTATCCTATATTTCATTATTTTCTAAAACGTACTACGTCTGTAAACTCTTTTAAATATAATTGAATATGACTTGACAAAGAATTTTTTCTTTATTGAATTTTCAGTGCAATACTGCTGAAGTTTTCATTGGTAATCATTCTCTACTAAAATTTAATACTTTACCTTTAAATCGCCAGAAATATTAGCACCCGCCAAAATGCCGGTGGCAGCGGGGAAGAATATCGCGAACACTGAGAAGAAGTTGTGTTCCACGCCTTCGAATAACCTGTAGTCTGGACCTATGTTACTCTGCAGTACCGTCCCTGGGAAAATGCAAAAGAATAGATAAATACAAGATTATAATAAGCTGGAAACTCAAGGTAAAACTATGATTTCGATTTTGGCAGCACGCAGCAGTACATTTTTGCCGATCTCGAAATGTACATCGAGAACATTAATAGAGACTAGTAGTATTGCGGCAATACTGCTGCGTCCTACCGATATCGGAATCATACCTTTACGGAAACTTCGTTAGGTCACTGCGTTTTGGGCAACTCGGTGTCCGACCATGGACCATGCCCGGGTCGACGGCGCGTTGTGTTCCACGCGCGCCTCAAGGAGTGTCAGTATAGTGACGGGGCCTGTAGAGGGCCAAAGCCTGCCGGGGTTGCGGGACCCGCAAATTACCGTGACCCCGGTACGTAAAGGGCTATTGAAGGACACCGTGGGTTTTAGTCAGTACGAGTCTGAAAGTCCCTCCTGCTCTGCCCTGGGTGGGACAAACAACATGAGTCCTTCATGTGATGATGAAAAAAAATGATCACTGCGTTTGTGACTCTTGGAAAATTTGAAGGGGTAAGTAGTGTACTTAGAGA
Organism: Agrotis puta; assembly: GCA_943136025.2. NCBI lineage: Eukaryota > Metazoa > Arthropoda > Insecta > Lepidoptera > Noctuidae > Agrotis > Agrotis puta. Next base: position 1,681,949 of record OW964182.2, read on the forward strand.
CGAAATTCGGCTGTTATTATTCAGCCACGAACTCATAAACCAGTATTGTTAACCGAATCATTATTGTATCTTCATTTATTTGCCAAAATTAAATGACTACATAGTATAAAACAAAGTCGCTACCCGCTGTCTGTCTGTCCCTATGTATGCTTATATCTTTAAAACTACGCAACGGATTTTGTTGCGGTTTTTTTTAATAGATAGAGTGATTCTAGTGGAAGGTTTTTATGTATATGACATGCATAATATAGTAGTAATTGTACCCGCGCGGAGCCGGGGCGGATCGCTCGTATCTTTTAACTTGTATTTGCCGATCTTGTCAAATCACACCGGGGACCCATCCGTCCCCCCGACTTGTCTCTGCTCACTCTACTAGGGATGTACCACGTTACGTAGGGTGGGGATTCGAGTAACGGATTAGTAGTAAAGTATGAACTTACAGTTATATCCAACGAATCCCTGCGCCAGCTCGAGCTCACTCTTTGGTCCCAGTATGGATCCGATACAGAAGTCCGCGATGGCCGCCAGCAGGATCACCAACAACACTATCTGTGCCTTCGCCTCCCACTCCATGCCCACCATCACGATGCCGGTGAGGAGGACTATTGTTATACACCCGTAGATCGCTTGGTCCTGCGAAGAAGGGAAATTTAAATTTAAATTTAGTGATAAAAATAACGTTCAAAAACAAGGGAATGAAAGAGACATCAAATAGACCATCGCAACACACTCGGTGTTGCGATGGTCTATTTGGTAAGGCGTCTGGAGTACTTATTCAGAAGACGAGGGTTCGAGTCCCAGTCGCAGCTGAATTTTCTTTTTCCTTAAAGCCTTTGTCAAACAGACAGGCGTGGCGTATGCGAACCGAAGCGTTTTTATTTGTAATGTATGGAATTGTTTGAATCCAGTCACATAGAAAAGCGAAAGCGATCCGATAGTGTGACCGAACCTATACGAAGACGTGGCGAAGGCGTATTTGCTCTGTTTGACGTCGTTTATAAAAAGCTTCAGCTTATACAACTGTCACGCCTCGGTTCGCTGCACCCAGTTTGACGTCTCGTATCGCTTCGGACTCGGTCCGGTTCGCTATCGCCTGTCAGTTTGAAAAAGGCTTAAAATCTTTAAATGTAACTATTAAAATATACAAGCTTCGGTCACGTTAATTTAGAAATTTACTATCATGAATTTTACTACTATTCTATAGTGTTTACTATCAATGTGGCGTCATCTATTGTTTTACGAAGGTTATTGCTGGTTTCATTGGAAAACTCAAAACACCCTTTTTTACACACCTCACAACGTTGAGGTAAAATTTCAGGATAATCGCTTCAGTGGTTTTTTTTTTTTAGCGTGGTAAAATCATCAAATGAGTCCTCCCAGTCCCCTGAGGGACTGTCAGACTTGTACTGACTAAAATCCACGGTGTCCTTCACTAGCCCTTTACGTACCGGGGTCACGGTAATTCGTGAGTCCCGCGACCCCAGCAGGCCCCTAATTAAGCTTAGGATATTTAAACTTGCTTCAAGTAATCAAAACAAACCTATGTGCACCAATGAACTGGTAAAAGTTAAGCTCTATGAACTTAAATTATTTTCTCTACATTCGTTGACATATCCTACAGTAAAAAAAAAAATATATATATTTAGGCATTCATTTATATGTCGCATCGCACACCCCTTGTGTATTCCAATCATAATACAAAATATACATACCCATCCCTTATCCACCATATAATGTGACTCCGGTATGAGCGTGATGAGCGACTCTCCGAAGCCCACCACATACATAGCACACGCCACGGCGTTGGCCATCGAGAAGATCAGACCGATGGAGCCGCCGAACTCAGGACCCAGCGAACGGGATATCATGTAGTATGTACCACCTAGAAACATAAGAATACAACGAATAAAAGACTTTATTTCGTAAGTTTTTAAACAGTTTTTCTTAAATTATAAATATCCATGAATTAGTGTTTTTTTTTTACCTGAACACATTACGATACGGCTTATCCACAAATATAAAGTCTCTCAGCGAATTACGGAACGGCTATGCTTGGCATTTCTCTGTGGGATCATAGCCGATAAAATAAGCAAACTTTTCTTTTTATCGTGGTAATATCATCAAATAAGTCCTCCCACCCAGGGCAGAGCGGGAGGGACTGTCAGACTGACTAAAATCCACGGTGTCCATCAGTAGACCTTTATGTTCCGAGGTCACGGTAATTAGTTAGTCCCGCGACCCCGGCAGGCTTTGCATTTGTACCGTGGCGTGGGTGCGTTTACAAACATAGAAACTCATATACACAAACACCCAGACCCGGAACAACTATTTGCAGATCATATAAATATTTGTTCCGTGCGGGGATCGAACCTGCGACACGCAGCGTAGCAGTCGATCACTCAGCCACTACGCCAACCGTCCGTCAAATTATCGTCAATCGTCAAATTGGAGAGGCCTATGTCCAAAAGTGGAGTGCTGCAGGCTGTTGATGATGCTTACCTCCTTTGATAACGCCGTTGGTGCTGATGGCAGACATAGAGAGCGCCGTGATGGTGGTGACCACAGAGGTCGTGAGGATCAGGAGCATTGACTGCGCTGCCGGGAAATTACGCTTTCATTGTCCACATTTATATCTATCATTTTATCTTACTGAAACTTCCCTTGCAGGACAGTACTTCAGGGGCATTTTAGTTCCAAAAAGCCCCCTGAAGTACTGTCCTGTCCTCAATCCAAACCATATAAACTAGAATAGGAAGACATATGCTAATCGTATCACCGATGGAACCCTTTAGTTTCTGCCTACCCCCATTTAGCTCAGCTCAGACTGATTTTTAGAGCTGAACCACAATATGACATACAATTATGTCTTCCGTGCAAGAATCGAACTTGCGTCCTGGAGTGTAGCAGTCACTTGCTTAGCCAGTAAGTGCGAAGTTCAGATGGCAACCGCGAAAAAAAAGCATGAAAGAAGATTTTAACTTGCTTAACAACCGATTAAATAACTGGCCGTAAATATTGACCTGGATATGGTAAACGATACTTTTTACCTTGGTATCCATTAACAACATTTTTTTTTTGAGGAGCACGAATCGTAGCTAAATAATTACAGCCGCATAGGCCGATATTCCCGGTTAAGTCGCGTTTGCCAAGGTCGGTCTGTGGATGGGTGACCATCTGTCATAGCGAGTTTACTCCGTGATGCGGACAGCGCATAAAGCCGTTGGTCCCGGATGTCATTTGTAAATCTTTGACAGTCCTTACTGTTAGTCAGAAGCTCTAAGGTTATCGTATTACCCAGTTACTGGGTTGTGTTGTCCGATATACAGTCGGTCCATGTAAAACACTGATATTCAGCTGCATCCGTTTCGACTGGAACCCGACCCCAACATAGTTGAGAAAAGGCTAGGATGATCCATTGACAACATTTTATTATTTTTTCTACCTACAGGCCAGTTTTCCCTGTTGTTATTGTTAAAAACCAAGGTTACTAACCCACGCCCGCTTGGCCCACGACCCAGGAGAGTCGAAGGAACAGCATGACACCCCAGATGTTGAGGAGACATCTCATCAGCACGCCCTTGATCCATCCGAACTTGATGTTCGACGTTCCGAGCGTCGGAGCATCTAGGTCCTTCTCCAGAGTCTGTGGCTGAAATATACAAGAAATCCTGGTAAACATGATTAATTTAGATGTTTTTAATATAATTCGTATTTAAAGCATTTTGATTGGAAAGAAAAATTCGAACCGCGAGCGTTATTTGAACCTGCGACCTTCGGATGTACTACATCCGATGCACTTTCCAACCAAGCCACCGAGGTTCTTACCTACAAGCGTGGAATTCTTGAATGCATTCCTAGCATCTCACGGTGACATTCAGCGCCATCTATTGCAGAGTATTTAAACTACTTCTACCAATACGTTGACATAACAGTCTCTACAGGAATTCGACGTTTGTACGTAAGAACTTCGGTGGCGTTGTTGGTAAGAGCATCGGATGTACTGAGTTTTTCTTCCCACAGAACGATAATCTAGGATATCTAATAACAGTAGAAAAAAATACATTTAAACTAGAAAAGACTTGCGTTTAAATTATGTTTATGTTTCTGAATAAAACTGTAGTACGAACATTAGAAGATGTAAACGTCGTTTTTTTTTAATACAAGAACATCGTGGAAAGGCGTAATCCTCAATCGCTCAGCCACTACGTCAAACGTGTCGTTAATTTTCTTATTATAAGTGATAACATGATAGAATAAGGGCATCTTTTTGCAATCAGGAACTAGCTTTATTTCAACCAAATCTTTCTCTGTACGATTGGAGGAGCTGCAATTTCATAATTCCACGTTTTTCTACGAACGTACTGTATTACTCCGAGTGCATGGCCAAAGTCATTTATTTGCGGAACTAACAATATGTTGCACATTCTACAATATCTATAAATGCATTAGTTTTGATATATTACTATTATTCCTAGTGCACTTGAAATTACACGATGATATATTATTCACAGTGAATCAGCTAAACGAAAATATTTCCTGATGGCGAGCGGTCGGAATAACATTAGAATCAGTAAATGATTTAAAACCCAATCAGCAAAATGGGGTTGGTCTAAATAAAACTTTTAAAATAATAGATAAAGAGCTTTTCAGAAATGCATAGTGAGGATCAAGAGAGACCACCACACAGCCTCCAAAGTAATGTGTTCAGACTACGTTGCATAAAAAGGGTTCCGGGACGGTCTTTGAGGAAATAGAGTCTCTGAAAGCGCGGATTCTAAGCACCCACACCCCCATCTTATCTCCTGGTCGCCTTATTCAAAACGCAAAAGCTTTACCCCAAAAAAAGGTGCAAAAAAACATGTTAAAAGTTTTGTGATCCAATAGTCATACTGGCATACATCGCGTATTTGTTTTGCTTACTTTTGCAAATAGACTACGAACACTACTGTCCAACCATGTGAACCAATAATCCCATAATCCTCTCTAACGACACCCACGTGAAGTACCAAACCTAAAATCTATAGGTTGTTATCCATGTATTGGCATACATGTTTAATCTATGGATTTTTAGTTTTATAACTTTGTTTTAAATTAGATAACCTAGCCATAATCTATTCATAACAAAGTAATAAAATAAGTAATTATGGCAAAAAGTTAAACAAAAAAGATTTTACTGTCAAGAATACTGCTGAAATAATATTCTTAACTTATTAATCCCAACAGAGATTAGACGAAAAACAAACGTGAAACGGGGAAGTATAATATTTTTTAATTTTTGAAGTGAAAACTTCTTTAGCGGCGTTGTGCATTTTTTTGGAATGGGTAAAAAATGTTAAACTCGCGTCAGGACACGTGACCTGATCGAAAATTCGTAAGACGGCGCAGGGCGCTTGCGCGAATGTTCGTGTGTGTTTATTACTATTCAAGTTTTCACTTCTGCCGGCACTCCCAGAGTGCAACCCGTCGATTTTTTTTCTTATTTGAAACGTTGGTCTATACTAGTGATTTCTCCTGTGTCTTAAGTGTTTACAAACTCAGAAACTGCGTGAAAACTGTGGTGACCTCCCTTCACTCTCATAATCCGATGGGACGGCTATCCGACACGTCACACACATCGTGTCGAGTAGCCGTTCCACAGCTTAGCAGATGCACAGTTTAGCAGTGATCGGCTAATGATACTACGATTTTTGCCCCGTAATTATATTGGCATAAGCAAAGAGTCACAGTCCATAGTAGGTGAACACGGGCTTTGGATGACAAGCGATAAGGATAAAACATTTATCATCTTGAAAACAGCAGTTAATAATGACAAATATCATCTTTCAAAGGTACTTAAGATCTGAAGACCACTCGAGAAATAAATACATATAAATAAGGTACTCATGTAAATAAGGTACTTTTCATTCATCGCTTACTCATCACATCAAATCACACTTAACATCTACTCGTTCAACAGTAACCAATCATTACCCCTGGCGTCATTCCATTGCATCAATCGTTAATTACAATCTACTACGACTCGTACTCGCATTCATTCATAGTACACTAATCAAGAGGTCGAAAGATCAGCTATGTTATTCTCTAAAGAAATCTCATCGCTGGATTCTACGATGTGCTCTACGACGATAGCTTTGAGATCGTGTAGCGAGAGCGGTAAGCGCTCATCGCTGCATTATAGGCACAGCGTTGCGTGAGCTCTGCGGTCGCATTGCAAGGCTGGGGTTATAGAGAAAAGCGCTGCAGCTCAACCACTGAGCTTGAAATTTTGTGACCATTTCCCCGATTGATGGCAATATCGACGCAGAGTTAACTAGATGAGAGTTTCTAAGAATCGAATAGAATAGCTTGTCATTGGAAAGACACAGTTTTACAGTCATTCTCTAAGGCAGCATTGTGTCAGCACGGCCCCAGTGTCAAAAATCTATATCTATGAAGAACAAACTGTAATTTCGTCGACGAGCTCGACTAGGATAATTCAACCCCGACTACTCAAACCAGAAAGACCGACCCCTTGATAACGACCCAGAGTCGTCCATGATGATTTGGAAAAATAGAATAACTACAGTATCCTTGTGATATAATCGCAATAGTTCGCATCTTTATTATTAGAGATTTAAACATAACTAGCAAGCAAGGATGTACATCTAACCTAAACTTCTGATTACTTACTTTATGCTATGCAACTCGTAGACAAATTAATTCACTAATTAATAAGGTCATAAGATCAGGATAGTTGCATTATGGCCCTAATGAAATGCAGACGACACCTACGCTATGGGCCATTATCCCATGAACTAGGGGTTAATGCAGTTAATAAGACGAGTTGCGCAAGGTCGCATGACAGAACGAGTACTTTAAATACTTATCCCATAGGATTTCATGATAACATTACAGGTGTCCCAAAAGTCGACTCAAAGATAAATCGATCCGGAAAATTCGACCCGATTCATCAATAGAATAAAACAGGGTGGTAGTTGTAGGGGCAAGTGATGTTGCGTTTGCGGGTCAAGTTTGTCTTGGGGTCGTACTGACTGGTTCAATTAGTAATGGTTGAATTATACTGGTCAAGCTAGCGTATTCGCATTAAAGGGTCGAATTGTCCAGGTCAAACTGTCAGAGTTGCATTATAAGGGTTTACATGATGGAGCGGGGTCTTTTTTTCATAGAATTACATCGAGTAAGTGAGTCGTATACCTAGAAGTTGTTGAACGCAATAACTTAAATTATTAATTTTATCGGTAAGTACATGATAATCAAACATTACTTGAAGTGGTCATTGATTGATGTCTTCAGACGTGCCTCTCTGAAATTGGTGCCAGTGATTACTTTGCTTATTATCAGAAAAGGAAGGAAAAGATAAGGGTATGAATTTAAATGGTGAAAATAGTAAAAAAAATAATTAGGACTATTTATTTCGCAACAAGACAGCTCCAAAGTGAGTCGTAAAGTTTAGTGACCATTTTTGCGCAACAAAGTTGGAAACAAATTGAACTACATACATATATCGCAGGGGTATGATAAAAACAGGGATTTGATCAAATCACGGAGGAAGTTAAAATAACAACACGATTTTATCATTTCCTTAAGCAAATCTAGTGATTTGACAAATCCCACTAAAGACATCTAGTGATTTTAACAAATCCCAAAATTGGTTCAGTGAAATGACAACAATAACTTTTCTGTGGTAGTAAAATATCAGAAAACGTCGACGGAGCACCGGTCGCGCTTTGCGGTGCTCCTACTTCTGGGTGGTTTGCAACCTAACCTGTCCGAGTCGGATTGCCCCCAGTTGTTTTTATGACTTTTTTATTTCTCAGGGCCCCGTTTCGTACACTCCTACTTAAAAACCAGCTGAACAACTTTTTGCATTTGAACAAGAAGACGACGGACTTCATTGGCACCCCGAGTTTCGGTTTGGTTAGGTTCATTTAAACCCTGTAGACAGAAAAATCATCAACAGTATTTTTATCATCATTTCACTGAATCAATTTAGGAATTTGTTCAAATCACCAGATTTGCTTAAGGAAATGATAAAATCGTGTTGTTATTTTAACATCTACCGTGATTTGTTCAAATTCCTTAGTAATTGTGCCAAATCCCTGTTTCTATCATATCCCTGAAAGAAAGAAAGAAAAGAGATTTATCCCTGCGATACATTACATCCCTAACTACTAATTTACGCCACCCGAGGTACTTTTCTTAATTCCAATACTTCTAAAATGTAGGACAGAGGTACTTATTATATATTTTTAGTTCTTGTAGTTGATTTTAATATTTATGTACACACAATATACAACACAGGATAATTAGCCATTAATCGGGTTCAAATTATGTACTCCGGATTGGAATAATTACTGATAAAAAAAAAACCAAAAACACAGCCGAACCGGGAAGCGACCCTAAGGCCTCCTGCTTACATCCATTACATCAAAGTGGCAATAATACAATAGAAGCTCAAGCATAATAAATCTATTTTATCCTATCGCCATTACCAGGTACTAGGGCAACATGTTTACTAGGAGGTCCCGCGTGCGTCTTACAACGTGACCAATTAGTTAATCGACGTAATTACCACAAGTAGGAACCTGGACAGCAAATTATCATGGGTTATGGTTCAGACTTAGCATTGAGGTACAGTGGTATAAACCTGAATAACTTTCCATTCAGGTTAATTAATGAATACCAGGATATTTATCTCGTAGTCTCGCTTGTAATCCCCTTAGGGTTACCCAGAGGTGTACGTTCGCCAGTTATGTTTTTGCGTTCCATATGTTCTTAATAGTTGGCGAGCCTATTGCCATCCAACCGAACAATCTAGACTCCGTGACTGGTACCGGAAAAATGCGATTAACCGTGGCTTAACTTCCTTTAACTAAGGTAGAAAATGTTCTCCTTAAAACCCTCTTTGCATCGGCATATGGCTTATGGCTATTAGGCGTTGGGGCAGAGTCCCATACATTGATGGCCATTCTCTTATCAAAAGGTTTATTTTATGGTTTTATTTTCATCAACTGCATACCGTGACCAAATAAAAAGTATTTCATACAAGAACAGTCGTCACCTTAACGCTTAATGATTATATTGTCATTCTGTCAAATGTATTCAACGTAAAGCTCATTAACAATAATTATATATGTATTAATACGTTTCATTACACTTGTTCTCTTCATCGCTGGTGTCCAGTTTACGCGGTTACCGATCAACCGCATTCTATGATTAAATGGTAAGGTTATTTTAAACAACCTTCGGTTTACAATCAACATAAAACTGCCTTGATTTCATCCTCTGAACCAGAGATATCTTAACTACAGAGTGTTCTGGGTATATTCCCAGAAAATTACAGAACTTCTCCTCATTTTCCTATTCAAACGTGAAGTCCGGAGTTTTTTTTTTAATAAAAAGAAGAAAAGAGAAGTAAGAACTTACATTCTCATTTTTGTATAATCAGCTTATAATGTTACCATTGCTGGGACACAGGCTTCCTCTCTGTGAAAGGGAGTGGTGGTGGCGCAGCGCGAGTTGGTAGAAGTCACCTATCAGCGAGCCACATATTTTTTTTGGTTCTACATTCCCACCATGTTTTCCCTCACCATTTTGTGAGAAGTGGTGATGAATCAAATACACAAAGTACAGCTGGCTGGTAATTTATAAGTCGGTGGGGGAGTTACAGCTGGGAAATCACTGATTCTCAAGCATTCCCTTTGCTTTTACTAAAATTGGCAACTTAAAACAAAACTAGCGCTATTTGGCTGTAGGTTAAGGAACATCCATAATTCACAATACGATATATTATTATAATTGGTGTATTATGTAACAAACTATTATAAAATATGTTGTCCGTTTACACCAAGATATTAATATAGGTTTTCCTGTATGGTGTCTAATTGTGTACGTTATTTGTTATTGTTTAACTTTTATCCATATACGAGTATTTATCACATGTTTTCCTAACTACTAAATTCACGGGGTCGCGGGACTCACGAATACCGTGACCCCGGTACGTAAAGGGCTATTGAAGGACACCGTGGATTTTAGTCAGTACGAGTCTGACAGTCCCTCCCGCTCTGCTCTGGGTGGGAGGACTCATGTGATGATTTTACCACGTAAAAAAAAACTACTAAATTCAGGAAGTTGACTATCGACCGGAAGGCGGAAAACCGGATTCCACACTGCAATGGCTCTGATCATTTATACTTATTAAAAGGTGTAATAAGCTGCTTATTTAAGTTGCTGAAGTAAAATGGAACAGGATGTACAACAACTGCTGCATCTCCAATGATCCGTAGGCCAAAAACCCACTATGTGGAATCCCGACACAGACAAAAGGCGTACCATGGATTTATTTTACAGACCTAGTCAGCAATGGTTCAAATTAGATCCAATGTTCCTCCTAAAGTTCCTAGTGTGGGGCAACGTTTATTTAAAAAGAAAAAAAATGGATCGAAGGAATTGGAAGTTATAGGAAGAAGCCTTTGCCATACATGCGGTTAATGGTGTAAGTTCGACCATTGGACAAAAAACTTTGTGAAAGCAATATGTGAGTCCTCCCACCCAGGGCAGGACGGGAGGGACTGTTAGACTTGTACTTGACTTGTACTGAATAACTACTACGATGTCCTTCAAAAGCCCTTTACGTTGAGAACCGATGAAGCACAGGACTGGGCGAAGCTTGAATCACGACCATCAGTGTACATCCCTTGACTGATTTGATGATGTATATTCGAAATATTCTTCACATCCGTCTATACCTATTGATGAAAGAGTATAGGAATAGGAAGATATCCAGTTAAATAGACCCTTACCTTCCTAGACAGTGAAGCGTTGTGCAGTTCATCCAACGTAGGTCGAGGCGCCGCATGTAGCGATAAAACGTTTCTATAGTTGTCCAGCCTTGGCAAAGCTTCGCGGGTGAAATGCCTGTAAAAATACATCAGTGCATAAATCACGTTTGTATTGACAGAACATTAAAGATTTTCTTTTGGCCGACTTTTATGACTAGTAAAAACAAATAAACTAATTTATTTCGATTTCCTATGCAAATATTTTGCTGGTGCATATGCACTATGTAATGAAAACTCTCCTTAATTCTGTAAATTCAAGTGATCATAAACACGTGTCCCTTAAAATAGCTTTAAATCGTTATTTATCAAACTAAAATAGTGCAGTACAGAAATGTTGTGTGTTTATTCTGCTACGAAAATGAACAGATGAACAAAAAAAATTTTATGTGACCCATGTTGGGCTCCAAAATTATGGGTTGGGTTCCACGTTGGGCGCCATTAAAAGCAATGGATTTTACCTAAAACTCTTTCCATATTTGGTGTCAGTACATGTAAGGGGATCATCGCTGTCCATTCCATCAGAGTCTGTATGCTCCAGGTCTTCCTCTGGATCGGCTTCCATCTGAGAACAAAAATAAGATACAGTTAGACACAACCTCGGAGTTTTATCAGCTACACTTCGCGGTTAATTCACCTTTTATCTTATCTAGCTTTAGTTAAGTTCGCTATGACTTTGGTTTCACATTAGTATTGTTATCTGACTTTTAAATACGCACACGAAAGCGAAATCAATTAGAGTTATGAATAAAAGTTTTGTAGTCCGTGGAATAAATAGGGAACTTAGGCCTTAGTTTCGCCTTTTTCCAACTATTGTAGGGTCAGCTTTCATTCTTTTTTTTTATCGTCGTAAAATCATCAAATGAGTTCTCCCACCCTACTGTCAGACTCGTACTGACTAAAATCCACGGTGCCTTCACTAGCCCTTTACGTACCGAGGTCACGGTAATTCGTAAGTCCCGCGAACATCAGCTTTCATTCTAGCTGGACGCAGCCGAATATCAGTATACATGGAGACTAGAGAAACCGTTTAGGATCTAACTTCTACAACCCAGCAACTGAGTAACACGATACTCATTGCATTATTATGGTAATCATGATCTATTAATATCAAAAACACGTAGAAACAACACATCGAAATCACATGATACATGCAATTTCAACTATCAATAAACTTGAAAACCGACTAGAACAGTAAACAGTAAAGGATCGCGAGAGATTTACAGCAGATTCACGTTAGTCATAGCAACGATTGATCTGTCCGTACATTTTACTATCTAGCTGTAAATCATTCAACAAGAATTCATGTAGTTATCGTGGGCAACACATTACGTGACGTCATATATTTACATGATTCCAGATATATTTATGGATCGGTACTTGATAAAGTCGGCGGTGTATATAGGGGATAATGGGACGGCAAGTGATGGTGTTCAAAAGTGAGAGGCCAATAATGGGATGTCTAACTATAAGATATACAATAAATAAGGAATTCAAAGAACTCTTTCGTAGTGTTACTTACGGCGGGCTATTGCTAAATAAAGTTACATCTGATCCAACCAAAATTCTTTTCATATTCTAACTTCTAACTAATATTTTAAATGCGAAAATTTGTGAGGATAGGAGGATGGAAGAAATGAAGTAAATTGATAAGTTTGTAACTCTTTCACACTAAAAGTTTCGAACGAATAGTCAAATATTTATGAAATTTAGATACAGTATAGGTACACAAATAATTTATAACCAGGATTAACACATAGAATACTTTTATCCCGGGATTATGATTCCGTAATTTTCGAAATATATGCGGGCGAAACCGCTAGCGAAAGCTTACATAATTTGGCAAATCAGAAAACAACTTCTAAAATAAATTGGTAACACGTAACTGGCTTCTTTATTAATAACCTGAAATCTATCAAGTTCTTCGATCAAAAATAGCTAATAAGTTTTATAATATAAGACAACTGCGGTATGACGTGGTAGGTCTCTATAGGTACCTGAAGACAAATACGTTATTTGGATACTCTGCGCGAACCATTTAAGCATCGTGAAGGCTGTAGTGACATTAATTAACACTAGGACTAAGACTATGTTATTCACAAGTACTGTATTGACAAGGAAATACAATATTTGGACATATTTACTCATACCGTTGAGCTTGACCTGCTTTTGTATATCTAGATGACTTTATATTTAACGATTTTTCTATGTGTGTCTCGATTAAAACACATTTTGAAATGGATATCATACCGTTCTTGTCAAACACTGAGGATCGACGACTTTCGTTGCGGTGGAAAATTTTATTGATGTCTTGAGTGGCCGGGGTTGAGAAAGTGGGTAATTGGCTACCGCTGTATTTCTAGTTTAGTGCATAAGTTGTGCATTTTATCTGTTTCACTTTCATAGCTTCTATGATTTCCACTAGAAACGTTAGTCTGTCATGTTAATCTTTTAAGACGTCTATCGTCCGAAATTAATTTTCTATGTTAATCCAAATCTGTTTTGTTTGACGGCTGCTTCTGTTTGGACCTTTTAAAACTCGTGTAGGCAAAGATTGATTACGTGGTTTAAAAACAAAAATCGGCCATCGGGTTGCAACTTTCTCGGTAGTATTACGTTAGAAATTATAAAAAATGTTCAAGCGGTATACTCTATGCAAGTTTATGAAACCGGGAGCACCATAGAGTATGTTATAATGTAGGTATACTGAATGTTATGGTGCCATCAGTAAAAAAACTAGGTAAAATAACAATCCCCGAGACTTAACAATAATACAGCTCAATACCATCAGTTACCAATCGACTCAAAAACTCATAAAATACTCAAAACGAAGCCAGTTATATTTAACGTGGTAAAGTCTAACCCATATAATTTCGTAATATAAATACCGTGGCCGCATTCACACGGTTTCTGATGTAAATATGAACTTGGCAGCGGCCGGGCCATTGAAATGATGGAAAGTCAACCCACCAACCAATAGCGAAGGTTGATAGGTTGGTGCGTGTTAAATCGTCCCCACCATCTACATATTGGTCGCGGGACTGTACGAATTACCGTGACCCCGGAACGTAAAGGGCTATTGAAGGACACCGTGGATTTTAGTCAGTACGAGTCTGACAGTCCCTCCCGCTATGCCCTGGGTGGGAGGAGTCATTTGATGATTTTACCACGATAAAAAAAAAAACCATCTACATATTAATAGCCACATAGTCACTGGTACCACGATAATTCAGCCCCTGCACCTCTACCCCGAAATCTGACTCCGACAACTTGACAACGAGAGGTTGATGCTAGAGACTATACCCCCGATAATTCGACTACATAAAGTCGAAGTCGACCCAAGTATTTGATCCCGGCAACCCATGACAGCTTGTACTCTGATTAGTCTCTCCCCAAACACATAAAGCCGAAAAGTTGACCCAAACAATGTATCTCCAAAGAAGCTCAACTGCTTCGTAATCCACCACTCGAGCTGACATTTCTTAGTCGATCTCTCATTGGGTGCCCAGAAATATAACAAGCTTTACCTGGGAATTCCCTCAAACCCATTAAAATCTAATGCAAAGAGATTCTCCAGAGTCTCATCTGCATCTGAATTGAAATTCATAAAAATCAGTCTAGCGATTTAGGCGTGAAAATGTAACAAACGAAGTCACTTTCACATTTATTTATTAAATTAGTTAAATATAGGATGGAATTTAGAGCCTTAATGACACCACATTGGCGCATGTTAATGTATTCACATTGACATAAAGTAAAGCTACGAGCATTTTATTTACATAATAAAATATGCTTATCACCGACCTTGAACTGTCCGTCATTACTTCCGTTTAATAATTGGGTTACCTACATATTTGGATTTATACAAAACTATCATAAAAGATAACAGTTCTAACTCTCATGTTTACGCCCACGGCGCACAGTGGTGCAGGTAGTACGGGCATGCGGAAAATATTATTTTTAAATGAAAAGACGTTGCGTTTCTTCATAATACTTTATTAAAATGATATAATGGATGTACCAGTTTACAAAGAGAAAGATATAACACGTATTTTTTTTTTATTAATATGAAAATATTCATCAAATTTTTTCACATGAATTTCATATAATTAAATCAGCATTTTTAAATAAATAAATATTAATAAACTAAATATTAAATAGAGAAGACATTGATTGAGAGATGGGTGCTATCCACTAATAAAGTTTTGGCATCATCGTGAAGAGGATAGTATTTTTTATTCGGTACGGCACGTAAACTGTTGATAAGGGGATCTGAGGTAGCTAAGAGCATATTCATAACATCTTCATTACATGATAGACGAGAACATTTTCTTGAATGACCTAACCTATAATTGCGGTAATCTTTATTTCGCGCTTCTTGAGCTTCCTCAGATAACATCCCAATAGGTAAGGCAGCAACACTTATTATTTCTTTGCCATGCAGCAAGATTTTATGCACAGTATTTGGCATATTATACCAGCTGTACAGGCTTACGTATAGTTCAGCAGTCTCGTAACAATAACTACCAAACTTATCCGAATCAACTAATGCACTAGAATTAATTGTTTGCAATATTATACCAAACCGATGAATAAGTTCTTTATCGACTCTTGTGACTTCAGCTACAATGTCTGCATTATTGAAAAATCTTCTAGACGTATTTCCATCGTTAGATGTTCCCATTCCTTGCTTTACAAAATCCACTTTTAGACCTAAACGTTGAAACAGCTCACTTTGGATTCTTTTCTTCTCTTCATCTTTTTGTTGTTTGGTAGTTGCGTTCGTTCTCCAACTGGTAAATGACATATTGTACGCAATATGTAATATGCATTCCATAAATTTAATCCGTGCGTGAAGCGGGGATAAACCGAACTTGCCTTTCGAGGCATTTATGTATCTCACGATTACTTGATATTATGATTTCCACTAAATCGGCATAGACAATAGTAAAGCTATCCATCACTATAATAACACTGTTATCGTAAGAGAAAATAATTGTAAGTGAAGTTAAAACTACCATTCAATGCTATTTATACTTACACGATATGATAAAATGTTAATTACCCTCATTAGAAACACTTATTAATATAATGCACTTTTTCTTAATTACAGAGCGTCATTAGTTAAGGACCTGGTATTTCCAAGATCGCAGGTTATCGCAGCCAAAACTAATGTATTCTTAATCTATAGGGTCTAATTAATCTCCGAAAGTATATTATTACGTATCGGTCGATAACGGAGATTAGTTATGATCTCATGATTGAAAACAAAAGGTTCCAAATGACCTTCTTCACTAAAAATGTAATAGCAAGTAATTATTCATTATATTATAACATTATGTTTACTATTTTATTAATACACACAATAAACTTATGACTAAACTAAAAATGAAAGTTGATAATTATAGTATTTTGGTTCTATTCATACTTGAAATAACAATATTTTTTGCACGAAATTTGTAAATTCTCGATCACCCTACTTTGGCATCATATAATTAAATACTGTATAATTATTTATCCGTATTAATTTTAGGACTTGTTTCTACTAACATTCTAGTATGTGTGTACCAAATTGTAGACATTTTAAATAAGGTTGAAACAAAGGACTTTTTTCCGCCCTTGAACCATTGTGCGGCGTCGGACGTCGCAAGACGATCTCCGGCCACCGTAGGCGCGGGCATGCGGGCGGCGAGTAATGGGCGACTCGCTGTCCGACCATGGACCATGCCCGGGTCGACGGCGCGTTGTGTTCCACGCGCGCCTCAAGGAGTGTCAGCATAGTGACGGGGCCTGTAGAGGGCCATAGCCTGCCGGGGTCGCGGGACTTTCCCATTACCGTGACCACGGTACGTAAAGGGCTAGTGTAGGACAGTCCCTCCCGCCCTGCCCTGGGTGGGAGGACTCATTTGATGATTTTACCACGATAAAAAAAAAACTCATGTAGTGGCTGACAACTTTTGACATTTCTTCTCAGCTCTTAACTCTTCACCTTTTATTAAAAAAAACGTTGCCCACACTAGGAATTTCTACTCCGTCGTGGGTACGTTTATAAGCATTTAAACTCACACACAGATAGCCAGACCCAGCATAAACCTGTAGGTCATACAAATATTTGTTCCGTGCGGGAATCGAACCCGAATCGAAGTCGATCAATCGGCCATTGCGAAAACAGTTACGGCAAATCTATCCCGGTAAAATGCATGATAAGAGCCGAATCCTAAACAAACAGACTTCAATTGAAAGTTTACATTCAATCTATCTCCAAGAATTATTTTACATTGAAATAGGTACCGATATTTATATAAAACTGAAGGACAAATGGCGCCTTTATCATGATCACATACTTTACATACTTTTAAAACTCATAAAATGCTAAAATACAAGTCACGATTCACAAATCTAATTTGTATCAATGTTTTTTCATAGAAAAAAAAATCACGAAATCGTGCATCTTTGATTTGAGTTTTATTTCCCGTTTCATCATCATGCCAGCCTTTTGCTTATTAGTCAAATGCTGGATGTAAGCCTCCCCCAAGAATCGCCACACCCACTGCCAGCTGCATCCTTCAGCAGAGCTATTCTCCTGAAAAACACAGTCTTGTGACAGCGCAGCCGCAGCGGTCACGCCACGCTGGCACAAAAGGTTGCTATTTACTAAGCTACTGAGAACGACACTAGCGCTCACCACTCGCGCTGCACAATCGGACGATCTCAAAGCAGCCTCGTCGAAGAGAACACCATGAAGTCCAGCGATGAGATTTCTTTTAGAGAATAGAATAGCAGGTCATCAACATGTAACAGTAATAACATCATCTGCCTAGCCTTTTCCCGATTACATGTTTGCAATAAAGTGATTTTAACAAAGTTAATGACGGCTTCCAGTCTAGTCGGATGCCGCTACTCAGCTGCACTTCTACTGGTATTCACCAGTATTTACTACAGAACGACTGACCTATCTGACCTTCATTAATCAGGTTCCTGATCTCATACTCCTTGATAAGACTTGTTGGTAATTTTTCTGACTAGAAAATCTAACCAAGGATCCGCGCTCGACAATAGTGTTTACGAGCACTGCGACAGGAGACGTATAAAAAAGACGTTATATAAATTGAATTATTATTTGTATAAACCAGTAGTATAGTGTAGTGTAATTTGGAACTTTCTACGTTTCTAGTAAATTCTAGACAAAAATATATAACTATTCAAATGTGTGACTACAATAGCCAGACATGAACATCTTGATGTCGTCTGGCCTTTTAACCTTGACCTAAACAATATCAGACAAATGGCTACGAAGGTCGTACAGATCAGTCAAGATAATACATTTTATTTTTCCAGGTGTAAGTCTGGAAAATTCGCAAGTTTTGAGAAATACACAGGCACATTTAATCATAATAACAAATCCTGTTTACATTGAACGAAATAACTACACCCGAGTGAATATTGAATGCTTGCTGAATTTAATCTACACCATAATCATCTAGATATATTTCGCCTCGAACTGAAAATATATGGTCATCTTCCTAATTCCAAACGAACGAAACTTTACTGGAATACTGTAGGAACAGTCTTATCCCACAATTCGAGGACGAACTCCAAATCCTTAAGCATGGATTTTAGATCAGGTGAATTTCTAAGGTGATAGCTGAAGTCAAGATAAAAATATACGGATGGCACTAAAGAGTTCTTATAAAGAACGTGCTTTGAATCTAAACATTGCTGTCTTTTGGAAAATGGTACCTAATGCAATACGCTAAAGTTCTCAGTGTATCCAGATAAACGGTGACAGAAATGTTAATTTAAAACTACGTATAATTAAATAATACGCTCACCTAGGTGTGACGATTCAATATACCTACCACAGAGCATACCACTTTAGTTCCGGAACTAAACAACTACGGCTAAATCAATAAATGCATATCATTTTCAATGGCAAATAAAATGTAATATTAATAGTCGCATTGCAAGTAATATTATATTCTCAACTTGTTTTTAACTGCCCTTCAGATGCTAGTCAAGTTTTCGACATCTTCACTCATTCATCAAAAATCATTCTTGGATGCTGAATGTATGGCTCTTTTTCTTTTTATCATTCTCTTGCGTTTTTGTCTTTTTCTTCTTCTATACTTTTGTATTAGTCATATTGTTATGCGATTCCCCCTTTTTAGCTAAATCATAAAATCTTTGATTCTCTTCTTTTCTCGTAGGTATCTAAATAAATTATACTGTTTAATTAGGTATAGTCTATACCTTTTACCAAGTGTGTGTGTAATTACCAAGTTTATGATTGGCAAGTATAAAATCTTGCTAAAACTTTAAACATACTGTTAGTATAAATTCAGTTTTCTCAACGATACAGCACATAACTGTAAACTTGTTAGTCATGGTCGGATAAACAATGCCTCATTAAATGTTAAATCATTCCAAATTCTTTCATGGGGCCCACGTGGGCCCTTCTCGTAACGGTACACCGCCTCTGGTACAGTTGCGATTATTAATAACCTTAATAATACAAAGAGAAATTGATGAATAAGCTTTCTCTTGGACTAACACATTTAAAGATTTGATCGATGATTCAAGCCATAGATGAGTAATGCGTCGTTAAAATTTCGTGAGCTTACATATTCTTGATTCAGGGGATTCGAAAGATGAAACGAGAGTTGGTTGTTGCACAATTTGGAATGGGCAATGCAACAGCAATAATCTGATGGATTTAAATACAAGAACCAGCAAGAACATTTTTCAAAGCCTTAATGCAAATCTCGCTTCCTCAGGAGTTGTGCAAATACTGGTCGAGTATGATACCATAACCATTATGTTCAAGGAATAATTTACGCCACGCCTAGTTAGTTAGATCTTGAGTATTTAATGGCGCAATTCCAATTCAAACTTGTTCTGGGATTTGCGAGAGTCATGTTATTTACTGTGCCAGTTTTAACTGCGCTGTTAAGTGATCAACTTGGTTCAAGCTAAAGTAGTAGGCACATACAAAATGTATTTGCCACGCTTTAAAAAATGCAAATGGCCAATGCAAGTTATGTCGGTGACGTATAAGCAAGATCATTATTTTATGAAATATAGTTATTTCATGGAAAACCAATATTTACCCGCAGAATGTTTACATTGGCGCCGTTTAAAATATATGCATGTACCATTTACTGCTTTCTTATCAAACTGTAGTAAAATTGAGTAACGACAATTTTACGGCTTTTCTGTGGCCTTAACTAGCGGTGGGCCCTCTAGTGGTTTGCTGGCTGGAATTTCATCCTTTGTCTGTTATAATTAGGGTTGAAACTTGATTGTTAAATTGCTGATTCTAAAATTAGCCTCCGCCTCCGACATAATGCATAAAGTGAATGGTTCTGTAGCTATTTTTGTCCTTCTTTAAGAGGATGTCTTTTATGAGAATCAGTGTGCTGAACTCATTGTATCAGATGATGAGTGTTTATAATCTGATCCGATGAACTCGCTAAGAGCCTGTGACTAACGTGTGCTAATGGAAACATGAGAGGAATGTCCAGCGCTTGGAAGTTCAGGAAACCATGAAATATTTGGCCATCATTCAACACACGTGAAACATAAACGGTTCAATGGGGAAACTAAAATAAATAATGAACACATACATTTCAAGTGCAACTGGCTGCAATATGTACTAGTTCTTTCCAAAGGTTCTAATAGGCTGTGAAATTTTCTGAAAACGTATTATGTGATCCAAAGAACAATCTTCAACATGCGTGGTTCGTTTTAAGGTTAGCTCCTGCTAATCGAGAACGAAAACGCAGCAGACCCTGAAGGAGATGACGGGACGAACACGACACTTTTCTTAAAGATTGACAAATCACAGACATGGATAATTCGTAGAAAAGGCAAGATGGGCCTCTGTTGTAGGTATTGAGAACGTTCAAAATCTCGAAAAGCTTCTACACCAAGATTGGTTTGGTTAAACAAATTACTAAACATTTCAGTTGTAATTTCAAAAGGCGCCTTCGAAAACACTTCGTCTATATCCACGTAGCAACGAACGTCTAAACAATTTCACTCTAAAAATGTAAGTTTCGCACGACCTTCACAGTCGAGAAGCAAGTGCGTTTTATTTAATGTAGTTTCACATCCGTGCACGTGAACCAACTGTTAAAATGCTATAATAACACCATTTGTGCACCACTTTCGGCATACTTTGGCAACAGGGTACATTTCACATTCTTTTTGACAAACATTGTAACTGTCGGTAGAATGTTGGTCGCACGTAGCACTTTCAAATTCTATCCCATTTTGCTCATCCTCATTTTCCTGGTCTTTTCGCACGGTTACCGTTGACCGCTTAGTCTTTCATGTCATGCCTCACAAGAACACACACTTATTATTTGCTCTAATGGCCGTATCAATAATTCAAAAAATATTATATTCTATTGAACAGAACCTTTTGTAGCGTTAAGTTACGACCGTCATTGTTTTAATGACCCAACACTGAATATAAAGACAAACAAATCATTAATTTCAATTGTGTTGTGATGTTTTAGTGTCCAGTGTCCACGTGCATATTTCGGGGATACCCTAACTCTGAAGTCCTATTTGTCATTCGATTTTACTGCTGATGCTAAGTGCACGTGAGCAGTCATAAAAAGACTCATAAACAATTTAAGTCACTGTTACGAGTATTACAACAAGTTGCAATACTACGCCTTATATTATCTCTCTAGACAGAACAGTTCGATGTCTGCAGAGGTTTCCTAAGTCATCAGCGTGAAGTTTGCAAAGACTATTGACCTATAGAAGCTATTAATAAAGAGTGGTATCAGAAGCAACCTACTAATGAATTTGGATGCCGGCCAGTTAGAAGTGTAAGAGTGTTCCGAAAAAATGTACAACAATCATCCCTTGTAATAAACGATGGCCTAGTGGGGAATACTCGTACTGGTTAAAGAAGGAACTGCTCATTTACGTTTAATGCGAAACGGTATACCTATGACTCCTGTGACTAGATATACGCTCATTATAGTCTTGTGACATCAGGCGCACTTAGTACTTTATATAAAAACTTCAGACTATATTTCCTGTAGGAATGACTAGGCCATTCCTGACAATTGTGCATACCAACCGAGAATCTGCAAAAATACACCTCCAGGAATGCTGGAGACGTACTTCAGTAAAGATTTCTGAAGCGCTTAAGCACGGTTTTAAGATCATTTGAGGATTACAACACTTATTTGTAGAATATAATACTCGTCATCCACATTATTTCTTCCGTTCTTACAAATGAACGAACAGAAGCCTGAGAACACTGAATCATCTACAATCTTTCCGTATTGCCCTAGACTAGAGCAATCGTCAGCAAATACGTCCATCTTACCGGGGCCCATAAGACACGGGTACGGACGAGGCAAGAGGAAGCTTGCCGCCGCCCGTGCACTTATCCAATTTGCCGCTATTATGATTTATTGGTAGCGTACAAGTAGGCGCCTATGACCTAGACCGACTGCTTCGCGACCGAGCATGTCAGCATTCAGTAACACATTAACGGGAAGTAAAGGGAATTGGTCTTTAGTTCTAAGGTTTATTGTTCATCAGTCCTCAGCTTTGACTTCAAATGATTCACTAAAGATGAACGGTCTAATTCCGTCTTGACGGGAATTTGTTCCGCGAATAATGCGTAATTTTTTGGAAGAATAAGGGAAATAAATCTGGATAAAGGCCAAATGTTGCTCTGCGGTAGTCATTTATGCTCATGAATAGAACTTCTCTAGAAACCGGAAGAAACTCTTTAACAAGGGCCAAGGTTGTTTCGCATCCGGTGGGCAGATGGCCAGTTCAGTAATTAATCATTTTAGTACATTAAGACTGTAAACTTCCCTGCATAACAGATGTGGTGGAACCTCAGAAATTGGCCGATATACTTCTACGCCTTATTCCGAGTCATGGTACGTAAATAAATATACTCTGTACTAACGGCCAGGTTAGATCAACACCCCAGTGCAAACCCGGCTAGCTCGAACCGGATTTTATTGATTTCAACTTAGACGGAAGAACATTCTACTAGGGATCTCAAGGTCTAGTAGTGCACACAAGAAAATATAGGTAGGTTTGATCCTGTCTGTCTACGGATAAAAGTGAGTGTTACGTCAAGGTTTCTTTAAACAGCTGTTGATTCATTATTATTTTCTGGCGAAATACTTTACACATAACTTCACGCCTCGCTGTTTCCCGAAGAGTTAAGCAAAAGTGTACAAAATCAAAATGTTTTATTTCACATGGGCCTCAATAAAAAGTCGAAAAAAATTCGGGTTCGGGTTGGTCGTTTCCAAGGAGAAGAACCGGGTATAAACTCCATGGTTACTCTTTTTAAATATTTGTTTTTACAACGTTATTGTTACAGTATGGTATTACAAAAACGTATGTATAGTACACCCACTGTCTTGAGAGGAGCCCATGGAGGCTACATAACTAGCCTCCTACTATAAAAATATTGTCAAGGGACTATTTAATTGGATGAATATTTAATAAAATGATGTTCCAGTCGTCAAGTTTATTTAGATATCGGAATGGGATTAATTTCGAAGAGATTGCCTTATTTCCTTAGGGAACCAATTATATAGGCCCGCGGTATGCGACACATATTTGGCGTCACGTCCGTAAAATGAAGGATGACCGAATGTCTCTACACACGATCAGAACGTGTACCGCGAAATCTGATCCGAGGAGGCACAGAAGAACGATCTTCTACATGAAACTAAGGAATGTTTTTGCATAGCAATAAGATAATGTGGTCGCGGGACTCACGAATTATCGTGACCCCGGTACGTAAAGGGCTATTGAAGGATATCGTGGATTTTAGTCAGTACGAGTCTGACAGTCCCTCCCGCTCTGCCCTGGGAGGACTCATGTGATGATTTTACCACGTATAAAAATAAAATAAAAAAAGCAACAAGATAATATAGGCGAATGAAAAAAAATCTGTACAAGCACATATGTACATAATCTTGCTCTGGAACGTAGAAATACGTTAAGCACATGTCATTCACATTATTGTGTGTCGCGGGTCGCGGCATACATTTTCCGGGATTGAGTGGGAGTCTGTATGGTATAGAAATGTCTTAATGCCACGTGTTTTGACGCATGGTGGCAACCAAAGCGCGTGCGCATTTGAACAGCACAAATTCACAAAAAAATAGTTATGTTGTCTGATAGAAATAAGGTACTGAGAGATTAGTTGTTGGAAGATTTTTTTTTTAGTTATTTTTTTTAATAGATTTTTTAGACACTGTATAATGATTTTGTGCCATGTTTTTCTCAAATGATAAATTAAACCAAGAGAAGAGAGTGATAAGTAGAGATTTCAACATAATTTAATGTGATTATTTTGCTAATTCAAACACAAGAACTAATACAAATATGCATGTTAGTTCACAAGCTTTCATTAATCTCTGTAACGAGTCTGTTTGAACATTTGTGGTAATTTCCGGAGATACCACATAATGTATTAGTTAAGCAACCAAGTTTTACACCATGAATACACTACAGATTACACAATGAGAGGATTTTATCAGCTCTTTGTTTCAAAATACTGTATGTTAGTCACTTTGTTTGTATTGTACATAGGTATTATCTTGTTTGAATGCGTCATTCATGGCTCGTTCCAGTGACTGCACTGCCTATACAAACTGCACAAGTAATGAATTATTTATTGGCAAA
This sequence comes from Agrotis puta, assembly GCA_943136025.2. Lineage (NCBI taxonomy): Eukaryota > Metazoa > Arthropoda > Insecta > Lepidoptera > Noctuidae > Agrotis > Agrotis puta. The sequence continues at coordinate 1,706,476 of OW964182.2, forward strand.
TGAATGTGAATAATAATTACAATGTGGCATTCATTTATGATTTATAATTATAATTATTTATGTAGAGGTATGTGTCACAGATTCGATGATAAAAAATAAATGATTTGAATTTGTTATGCTGCAAACAGCTTATCAATAATTTTTCCACAGGCAAGTCAGTATATTGCGTAACTGAATGGTGTTTATTTTAACAGTGTTTCTATTTATTAACTAATAAATATTGATGAGGTGTATTTCTTATTCGTGAATTAAATTAAATTGATCTGACGGTTTTCACTAAGATCATTAATTTTATTGATCATTTAGTCAGTGGATTATCTTGGGTGTGGATTTCTTTCTAATATCTAGAATTCTAACTGTTAAATGTAAGTTATCATTATTTTATAAACCAATAGCGAGGGAAACACTAATAAACCTCACCTGAAATCGAGTAGCAGATGGTTGATCCTTGAACCTGGACGGCTTCTCCACATCTCGGAAGCTGCTCTTAGTGACTGGCGAACGCGATAGTACCGTAACTGAGCCGTTGGCCTCGGGAAGCAACCGGTCTTTTTCCCCAGGAGAGGACTTAAAGTGGAGCCCAGACTCCAAGTCCTCGCTCCTCAGCGGCACGTCAGCAGCGGTAGGGTACTGGATGTTCCCATTCGTCGCCGCCATAGACTTCGCCGAACTTATCTTGCGAAACCTCCCAATAATAACATCTTCTTCATCGTTTACCGGCACATTTAACTTCTCCGAAGCAGTGCTCGTGTTAGCCTCAGGCTTCACAGGGCTCAACTCTATGTCCTTCTGTGGCGAACCCATCTTTACACCCAGTTAAAATTCAACAAGTTATTGTATTAACACATTATTTTTAATTTTGAAAACCGTCTGATAATCCATAAACACAAGACACGGATTAAGATTCACCGGAAAAAAAGCGTGAATAATGTACGAAGATCGCATGTGAAATTAGAAAGTACTAATCCAACAAAGTTTTCTGTTACAAATGTTGTAAAATAAGTGTTACATTTAAATGCACGCCGACAGCGTGTTCGAGCTTTTTTAAACAAACACCCGCTTTGCCGTCCGTTTGACAACTAACTGAATGAAAATGAATGAAAGAAAATCTAATTGTGCGATCCGAATGATTCATTGCCTGTGATTAGTCCATTGATATACAAAATAGACCCATTATAGACCTCGGCCCTGAGCCTTAGCCCCCATTCTCATTAAATAACTTTTTTTATTTAAATGTTACGCCCAGCACGTACTTGTAAATTCATATACAGCTTGACAAAAAGCACTACGTTTTAAGAGCGCTGACTTGTGAACATAAACGTGGCAATGCATTTGTATATACCACAAATATGTACAGACGCCAGTAAGTGTCATAAGGATGGATGAAAATCTAAAATCTATTTACGAAAGACAGATTGAGGTAGGTTGATGTGCTGGCATCTGTACATACAATTTCGGCGTTTTTTTACACCCGTAAAAAAGCGCTCGTACGTAGAATTAAGAAAACCAAAAAAAAGAGCTGAGATTTAACAAAAATGAATTGAACTTAAACGTCACCACCAAGCACTGATATTCAAATACAGTTCGAAAACACCGCGCTTTAAAAGCGCTGACGTGTGAACAGATACATGGGATTGCATTTGTTCTATTTTAGGGCTTTTTTAACGCCGGCAAAAAGTGTTCGTGCGAATGACCTTTTTGACACAAACCATTTTTTTTGTACCCAGCAGTAGACATTGATAATGTAAATGAAAAAGATGGTCTTACGCTTTCACCTCTCTTAAGGACACTTGGTATTTTGTTAGCAAAGGCTCAGTCCATGCTTAAATCCATTTTAGCGCGACCGGATCCTATGAGAAATCAATTTAAGAAGCATCAGAAGCGGACGATCTGTCAGAATTTTGATGCATACAGTGCGCGGTAACCAGCATAAGTTTTTTTTTGACAGTCGCGCTCAAGCAGATCTCGGTCGGTCCTAGGTCCTTGGTCCATGCTCTATATCTATGGACCAACAAGAATTTACAATTTAAAATAAATGCATCAAAAAAATATATTTATGTCTTTTTTTATTGCAAAATTATTTTTATAATCAACAGAGGTTGAGTTTGAGTTATTCTAATAATTGCATCAAAATGTTGATGTTAATATGGATCTTCCCGGGATTTCTAATTGACAATCTCGTGTGGAAAACAGTAATACAATTGTAAAAATAAATAACAATAACATAAGCATCATAGAGACAAATAAATTGTGTAAAAATTAATAACTTTTTTATTAAAAAAGTTTTTAAAAGCTTTAAAAGTTATTCCGGAATTTGGGGCATATCCCCTATTTTCTTTCGCTTTATGAAATCAGTATTGATGTAGGAATCGCGCAAACTATTTTATCATCCTCAACATCTAATAAAGCGAGGATGCTTTGTAGTTTATTTACAGTGCTTACACAGTGTTACAAAAAACAGTGTAAGTAGATGAATAACTCTACCTAATTCCAACCTATGATAATAAAAACAAAGATATTTTAATTTTTAACTCTTGATAGGTTTGGGTTGCCAAAGTGGAAATTATTTTGTTTTTTTGCTATAAACAACTCATGTCAATGTCAATGTCACCCGACGTCAACATTTTGGCAATTTCACAATGTGTCAGTTGTCAGATTCAGTTTCATTTAACCGAGTGTGGGGTGTTGTTGAATTTTTTAATGAAATTATTTTATTTTTATGATGGGGTTCGATGATGGTCAAATAGTATTAGACAGCGAAAATGGAGCTTATTATGCCGGCCAGACTGTTTACGGGCGAATGATGTTTTCTCAGGGCAAAGTGAAAACTATTCATGGTATGTGTTTGTACCTATTTCAATAGCACTCCCAAAAAAAGATTCTCATTTGAATGAACAAAAAATTTATAGCTGTGCCGGTTTCGTGTGTAGGTTATAAATGTTAATCACAATGTCCTTGTGATTTTATCTTCCAATTTACTAACACTTTAAACAAGAGTTATTAAATTTGACATACATTATTGGTAACGTAAAACCGGGTTATCAGACAAAAACCTAAGACCTAAGTCATGCAAATTTTCAAGGATATTCTATACAATTTAAAGAAAGTGGTTCAATGTGTTTTTGAATACTTACCTCCTACTTTTGAAAATAAAAATCTTTTTACCCACTTCTTTGATTCAATTAAAGACCATATTAATATTTTTATAATTATTGCAGTCTATTTTTAGGTAATATATTCATATTAATCAATATTCTTCAAAAATAATAATCTTTTACAGCCAAGTTCATTTTATTTTTATCATCTATGTACTAATCACACTATAAAATATATAATTAAAAAAAAAACTGCATCCAGTAATAAACAAACAAATTTAATTAAAAAAAAAGAACAGCATCATAAGCATAACAGATCAGATAATGATTGTAATGCCCATACAATATCTTGTTTTTTTGCCATGTATGTGTGGCTAGACGTTTGTCCTTGACACCAAAGATTAATGTATGCCATGTGGAATTGGTAATTATATACATACAAATAGTTGTATCCTTTGTTTGTGAAGAGTTTTAAACTATTTTGAATATATTTTACCCGACAAATTTTTTTTTGGTTTTGATCGATCTCTTTTTGGCAGTATTATTTGTAGAGAATGGTGATGTAATGCACAGTGTATTAACTCAAACAGATAACGCTGAAATACACTAAGCGATGTAAACTAGAAAGTAAACATTTTTATTCCATTATCTGGTGCATATGAGTTTGAACTGTAATAGGTATTTTGTATAATTATTTCACTGTTTGAGAGTCCACTACTCTAAAACAGTGAAGAAAAGCATCAAAAGCAACGTCCAAGTTTCAAAATTTTTTTCAAGAGTGACATCCATACTCTGAAACTTACCTGTTAGACCTGTATCAATTCAAAGCGTTTCCATATTTTTACAAATACTAGCAGCTACTAAGAAACTGCAACACAAAGTGTCTGAGTCAACCACTCAGCCAATGCGCCAAACTTGCCGTGGTTGTTTTGTTAATAGTTGTATTACAAGTATAATTATAAATATAAGAATGATCAAAATGTTCGCAGCATTTGCTCTTACTTAGAACTTTAAAAACTTTAACAATTTTGCACAAATCTATGAGTGAATAGAACATGATATTTTACAGATTTTATATGCAATAACTCTTCATATTCCGCCAACTCTATTCCGCATGCATATTTTGTAACCATATCAAATTATGAAATTGTTTAAGTACATTATCAAATTATAGATATTAATAGCATAAAATTAGTGTGTATAATAGAGTTTAAACAGAATTATATTGTGAAGAGCGAATGGAGCGAATGTTTTGATCATTCTTATATTTAAAAATATACTTGTTAATAACTTCAAATCTTTTACTAATTTCTTTTTTCATAAACTTCAAATTATTATCACTATGCTATGAAGCTTTATCATTTATACTATTATTATTTTATTATGAAACAAATTAACAATGCTGTTATTTTTGTAATAAACCAGATTCATTAATTTTACATTATATGCAGTGCAATTGTGCATTATATTATAAAGATAAAGTGGTAGGTTAGTAATGTTGAATTAAAAGCACATGTACACGTAAATTAATATAAGACTGAAACATACTCGTATTTCCCGCCTTACCTATGCATTTCCTACCAATATACTGGAAATGAACCATTTCCAAAGGTGGTAAAACCTGGATGTTGCTGGCACAAAAGTGTGGAGATTGGCACAAATAAGAGAGGTTTATACCCAGCAGTGCATGAATTCGGGCGGTGGATGATGATGATGACCAGTGCCGTAACAAGCCTTTCATCCGCCCAATGTGAGCTTCTTTAACTGTGCCTTAGTTCGGCCAATTGTGGTCCTGGTTTGACCATTTCTGCGTCCCTCCAGGATCTGTGCCCTAGACACCATTGGCTCCTATTTTCGGCACTGACGATTATAATTTTATATTCTTCTTCTTCTTCTTCTTATCGTATGGTCGTTGAACAACCTGGTGTCAGAGTTTAAACCGCCCGTAGGCCTCTGACATGGCTTCACACACCGTTGAAAAATCTCTCAGGTGTGCTGGTTTCCTCACGATGTTTTCCTTCACCGTTTTTAGCAAGTGATAATTAATTTATAATACGCACATGAATTCTAAAAGACATTGGTACGTGCCGGGGTTCGAACCTGCAACCTTTGACTTGGCAGTCCAACGGTCGTACCACTCGGCTATCACTGCTTTTTATGATTGTTTCGCGTTTGACCACTATCTCGCCTGATGTTCAGCGAAAAGGTGGTCGACGGTGAAGCACGCTTGCCTAGAAGTAACATATTCATTCTTCTATATTCACGATGGCCCAAAAAGAAAACTACAATCAAAACAATCACTAGGTATTCATCATCATTTATGGGGCTGGTCTATCTCAACTATGGAGTTGAATATCAGTATTTTATATGCCAGTGCCTATCTGATCTCCTCAACCCTCTTAGTATGTACTAGAAGTATTTAATATCTAATCACTATTATTACCGAATATAATACAACTATTGTATAACAGTAATGTTTGCAACTGAACTTTAATTAATATTTATCTTAGATTTTATCTACACTGAATGTACTAACTGCCCACAAATAGGTTTGGCATATTTTTTATCTGTAGCATATTTAAACAGCTGCTTAAAAATGAGATAATATTGTACCCAGTAATTCTTAGGTTAAAGGCCAACAGAGATAAGTTTGGGGGCCCTATACACAAAATAAATATGTAACTGCTTCTTTAGTTTTTCGAGATAAAATGGGGTTTAAAGCTATCTATGATAGAATATAGACGGGCCACACAATGCGAAATGGGGCAGAAAAGTGGACGAGAAGCGTGTTTGAGTGGTACCCACGCGACGGGAAATGGCGTAGAGGTAGGCAACACAAGAGGTGGGAAGACGATCTCCCACAGGGGTGGAGGAGATTGGTAGGACACCGTAAAAAGTGACACGACCTGGAGGAGGCCTATGTCAAAGGTCAACATGACAAAAAAAGGCTAAATTAAGTTTAAAAAATGTACCGTAAAACTCAGTGAATAGCTGAATGTATGCGCTATCTTGCAATTTGACCAGTAAAGATAATGCAAATTAAAACATAGACTCTAGAAGATAAAAAGCTGTATACACATGCTGTACTTATTTGTTTTTTTTTTATCTCTGCAATAGGTCATTAGACAAGCGAATTTGATTCATGTCAAATGCTTAAACCATTTTTTTTTCTTTTTAGGAATCTATGTGGACTTCAAAGGGTTCTGCAAAGTGCACTGGACAACGACACACTCTCGGAGAGTAAACAATCGCACAACATACTACACAGTCAATCACGATTCGCATGAGGAATATTTTAGAAGCAAAATATTCGTGTTCGGCAATGAACATGGTAAGGATTAAGGATTGTTAAAACAACTCCTCAACTAAACGAACGGTTTATTCTATTAGTCAATGGTAATTATCAAATTTAAAAGCGGCCTCCATGCGAGCAAAGCAGCGAGTAAACGCTAGTAGGCTAATCAAGGGTACATAAAAATTACATGGCATTAAAGTCGTACACGCCATTATCCTGAACCACCGTACCAAATTCAATGAGGTATTGTGAATGTGTGTGGTTGGTCCCGGCTTCAACGATAGGTTAGCTTGGGTCCCGATAGTTTAATAGCGCGAAACTAGACGGAATTGCTAGTAAATAATAATTTTACTGAAAGACTTCCCTGCATCAGATTTTTATGGATACATTATCTAAATCTTTCATAGTCAAAGTTTTTATAGAGACCAAAAAAAAGTAAAGAGTAATATCTACCAAAATTGAAAAAAAGACGAAAATAGAACCCCTTTTCCTTGGAATCGGCGCTGATATACCTTACAAGGAATGTTGTCTGAAAAAGAAACCAAATAAAGACTTGTTTTATTGCATAACTACCCACTTCACTTCTTGCCAACAAGTATACGTGGAGAATTCCATCATTATGAATATCATGTATGGTTACCTATGTATTATGTTATTTAGGGTGTACCTACCTATATTATATTTAATTACACGATTCAATTAACTAGCGAAACGTAATAATAGTTTTCTTCTGGAGTTAAAGACCACTTGTTATATCCGTTTCTAAAAACGCATTGGGGGAAGCCATTATTTATTATTGTGGAATATTTATTTTTGCTAGCTATTTTATTTGATTCTGTACTGCACACACCCCGCTGTACTCTAATCTACATATCTAGTCATGAATAGAAACATAATAGATCATTGACAAACATGATTGTGTTCATTGTACTTACACTGTACAGATAAGTTCGAAAATATCTACATACTTTTGATACTAGTTTGAACCTTATTCTGACTGAATAAGGTTAAAAAGTGTACATACCAAACAGGACTGTTGATTGGTATTATGGTTTTCTAGGCTTCTATAAAACACAATAAGATATGGCTGATCACTGCCTCTTAAGATACAGGTTTACCTAGTTTAAGTTCTGTTTAAGTTCTGTATTTTTAAAGGCAAATAAACTTATTGTTATTTTGGTTTCATAAATCAGTCAATGACGTAAAAACGTAAACGATACAGTAGACCTGTAAAACGGACACCTGTATAAACAAGCACTTCCCCCTTTTTTTAGCATGGTAAAATCTTCAAATGAGTCCCTTGGAGGAGAGGAAGGGACTGACAGAGTCGTAATGACTAAAATCCACGGTGTCCTTCAATAGCCCTTTACGTTCCAGGGTTACGGTTACCAGATGAGTCCCGCTACAGAGCACTTAGCCTTAAAATTATTTTTACACAGGCGAAATTAACCTCCCAGCCGGCCAACATGAATTCAAATTCGAGTGCCCCATCCCGATCAACTGTCCATCAACCTACGAAGGGACATACGGACACGTCAGATACCGCGTCAAGGTTGTCATGGTCACTTGTGGAATGTTCTCCATGAATAAAGACAAGTGGGTGCCTATCAGAGTACATGCGCCGTTGGACTTGAACCAGAACCCTTACTGCAGGGTAAGGCCTATTTAAAAGTGCATATAGTTTATAACCTGGATTAACGCATAAGATTATTTTCGAGATACACGCAGGCGAAGTCGCTGGCAACAGCTAGTATTATGAATACCAAAGTTGGATTGGATAGAAGAATGAATGGTTTGGTACTCGATTACGTCAGATCGGCTTAATGGATCTTGATGAAAGGCTCGAAGGCACTTTGTGACAGTATGTGTATTCTTCTTCGTCGTGTTGATGATTCTTTGAATTATAATTAAATGAGCTTCGACCAAAACTCTGCCAATCTACGGTGTTAATAGTAGTATTTGTATTGCAATTTTATAATTGAATTCCAAGGCGGATCCTTATTTAGATGTTTAAAATCACAGTGACAACTTTTTCTTCCGTTATACTGACTAGTACACACGGCTACACATCGAACTATGCATAACCAGTATAAGTTGACATTGAATGTGCGGAAAAATCATTCAAAGCCAGACCACGGTAAACTGGTTTTTTAAAGCTTGATATGTAGCCGTGTGTACAAGTCGAGTGTCACCGCATAAATTGCCTCTCCCAACAGGAACCGATCGAGTATGACTTATCAAGTACCTACTGTTGCTGGTGCGTCAGTGCGGGATCCTCTGAGATCTCAGTGAAGTTGCCCGTGGGAGGGTACTGTCCCGGCCAGGTCATACCCATGGAAGTCTCCTGCAAGAACGATAGCAACGTCGAGATCGATGAGATTAAGTTCGCTATTAAAAAGGTAACTTAACACTTTTAGAGAAGAAGAAAGTAACTTTACACTGTAATGTTTTTAGCCGAAACCGTGTACGGCGTCGTGACATTTTTTCACGTGTCGTGTCGTTATAAAGCGCGAATAGAAAGTGGAGCACAGTTTAAGACACGGCTTAAATACACAGGTGTCGGTTAACACAAATGTTAAATGTACAGACGCCAGCTGTGCAATGCTCTATAAGTAATCTCATCGCTGGACTCTACGATGTGATCTTCAACGAGACGGCTTTGAGATCGTTCAATAGTGCGAGCGCTCACTGCTCGCGCTGCACTATTGGATGGTGCCGCTGTCAGTAGTTTAGTGAATTCCAAACTTTAGTCCCAGAGTGGCGTGAGCGCTGCGGCTGCCGTCATGTTTATAGAAAATAGCACTACGGCAGCTAATTTTCTAATTTCTTCAATAGATTTTCGGGAAAATAAACAGATTGGGGTAGGTTAATGTGGTAACGTCTGTACTAACGCAGTCGTCTTGTTTTTTTTTTCCAATGAATATCATAAATGCATGGCATGCGACCGTCGAAAGGTTATTTATAAATGTACTTTTTTATTTATTTATTAAATACTTTATTACATACCACAGAGAAAAAAGAACAGGGACACCTAATAAAGCATCCACAACAAATGTCTTATCGCACAAATAGTTTTTTAAAAGACGGACCACCTGATAAAATAATAACTTGTCCAACTTATTTTTCTACTAGCGACCCGTCCCGGCTTCGCACGGGTGGACATTTATTTTTTAAGCTCTCTCACAATTTTAAATTCGTAATATCTTCTGAATGGATTGTCCGATTGGAATAAAATAAAAAGTAATGTATAGCTATTCAAACAATCTTGCTCAATAAATAGTTTATTTGGATAAGGATTAGTATTTGACGATAATATGATCAATAAACATAGGCTAATAATTTTAATTACTTTTATTCTATGGAAAAGTGGTAATAATGGCTAAAATATAAATGTTTGGTTTATACTATCGCGGACTTTTTTGTAGGCATTATTGAGTTCTATAACTTTTCTATAGAAGTCAACCATACATCTCTAACCACAGAACATATAAAGGAGGTTAGAAAGGAAATAGTTCCTGATTTGCATCAGAACGCTTGTCGCCGTTTGTCTCCCACTCTTTATTTTTACTACAAACAAGAGACCAGTGCATCGACCACACAGCCTATAGACTCCTAATAACAGGCGACCGATGTCTGTCAACACATTAGGCAAAAATGTCTTATAACCGTCGTCACTCACCAAGCTCGTATTAGTTTCGACCACTCCTGTGAGCCGTAAACACTTCCGCATTACTCCTTTAAAAAATCGAGAAAATAGACATAATATGTTCCCGTACCTATACAATACGTTTGTGTGATAAAAAAAGCCGGACTTCAAATTTCCTGAAAGACGGTATCACATTTCATTGGTAACTTAATAGTTCCATAATCTAAATTAGATTAAATTTCTGACAATATTTATCGGGGCTCATCTTATACTGGTCATACTTGGTGTCTTTATGATTCCGTCCCTTTCTTTTGCAAGTATTTTTTTCGCCATCTCTTTTCGTCGATTTTAAGTACACATATTAGTGATGTTCCAAATCGTACAACCACCTCTGTTGTCGATAAAGCAAAACAAAAACCTATAACTATTAATTTATGCAAAAAATATTTTTTCAATTATTAGAAATTACAACAGATGTACATCTGATAAATTGTGAAACTTTAATTTATAAATTTTAAATACCCACACGATCTTGATTAAAAAATAAATGGATAATTGCAACCAAGCGAGAGAACTGGATCCCATCTACATAAAGTGTAATATTTTCACGTTATTTTAGCGAAGATTGTTTTATCCTTATGAGAAACCGTCGATGTCTACTAAGTTGAGCAGTACCAACTAAGTATTTGCCGCTTTTGGTGAGTTTAATTATTGAACTTTTTTTTCTGTCTCCTTTTTTTTTATCGTGGTAAAATCATCAAATGAGTCCTCCCGCCCAGTGCAGGGCGGGAGGGACTGTCAGACTTGTACTGACTCTGTCTCCTAGGCAAAAAATATAGTTTCGGAACCTTTCTTCTTTTTCTTTTTCGTGTCGCTGCCGCGACGGTATTTATATTTTATTGGCCCAAAACCCCGTCATCTCCACCGCGTTGTCGGTAGCGGCGAAGAGATCCGTTTGGCTGCATGTTTTTGGGCTAACTCTATAACATCGCGCTGCATTCAATTTGATAGGCCTCACCAAAGACTTCGAACATAGCTTATAATAATAACGGAAATTTTAAAACATTGTTTTTATTCATTTTTATATTTTACCTACATGATTCAATCGTAATTACAATAAAAGAAGGTAATTGAATGCAAGTATGTAAAAACATATTTTATTAAATACAATTTAAAAATGTCGATACTTTCTTGTTTGATTTAAAACCGTCCCATCCCTAGTGACATTCACTGACCTTGAATTGACCAATCAGGACGCAGTACCCCGTCCCCCTCGCTGACGTCATACCTCAGCAAGTTGGCAGAATAGTTTTCGTGCGTTTTATCGTGTATTAGGTGTCTATAGGCTGTGTGGTCGATGGACCAGTGCCTACGCGGATTACGCACACAAATAAACAACACGCATTTAGATCGTGAGTTTGCTATTGGTTGTCACACTAATGCAATCTCTGCATTTGACGTACACTCATACACACGTAAAAGCTCACGTATGGTGGGGCGACTAAACGGTCGATTATTGATATCGATAAAATTAATGTAATCTTCGGATTTGAGATATCTTTATTTCCCATAAGAAATTATCACTTACATGAGAAATATTTATAACTAAAAAGCATTATTGTCGACCGACGTACAGTTTTCGCAAAACAAAACATTCTAAAAGACAAAATCATAAACTCAAAAATCAAACATATCAAAAATACTTAAAATGTAGGGTAGACGCTCGAAAATTCGCGTATCAAAAATAAACATACACGGAACACGCGCAACTGGATGTGGTATGTAATGTACTAAGGTGCGCTCGCTTTATTTTTGTTTAAAATATGTGATTTTAAGTTTTTTTTTTAAATATAGACATGGATTTTGCATTTTTTATGGTATTTGGTAGTCTATTATACAATTCGGCACCCGCGTACATCATAATTGGTGCGTGGTGTGTAGGTATAGCTGTATGTCATTCGCATTTCTAAGTCCAATTTTGTGTATTTGATGTTTCCTTGTAAAATGTATCTTGCTTCTTACTTTACAAGTATTGTGGACTATGTGGACTTCTGTAATGCATGTTGTAAGCATGTATTCATGCGAATATAGAAACAAGTAAATAAAAGTGAAACAAATAAATAATACATAACTGAATTAAAAACTAATTTAATTATTAACATTAGGATTTAACATGGACTTAAGTTTAAGTTTCTTTAGGATTTAAGTTTCTTTTCCCTGACTTTGTTGTTATGTAATAATCATCATCGAAATGTTGCGAACAAATTGTGCTACATTTAGTAGGGATCCAGTCAATTCTGCCAGTTGTCTCAATCCACAGTTTTCTTATACCTGGATCTGTTGGAAACCTAAAACATTAAATCATAATGAATCTCAGTTTCAATTGAAAAATTATGGTCGTAATAAATAATATTATTTTAGTTATAAAGTGTACTATTGATAATAATCAACTGTGTCATAGTAATTATCGACATTGTTTACAAGTTGGCACAGCACTATCGATATGTCTAGATCTCGTGGAATTGAACCTTTAGTTCGGTACTCGGGACTCTCGCAGTGAACGTAATATATTGCGCGATCGCTTACGTAGTGCAAAATAGTAACCATCTATTGCAAGCAATGTATTACTATTCGTCTGCTTGCGATTATATCGTTTTTGTCTACAAACTTCATAATGCTAATGTTAAAATTACAAATATCAGAAGTATTTTAATGATTTTGGACTTACCGGTGAAAAGAAATCCCTTCTCGTGCTACACTACACACCTGACTTCTTTTCCGACACGTTATAATAGCGAAAGACGGCATAATTTAATATTTTTGCGGAGCTTACGTACGCTGTCAAAACAGGAGCGCGTTTGCTGGCCGGTAAAGTAAATTTCGGTTGATATTGAGCATTTGCTCATAACCGCGGCGCGCGTGCCCCGCCCACAAGGCCCTTCTAACCTCCTTTATATGTTCTGTGTCTCTAACCATTTAGGCAGCGTTCGCGAGAATCGTTAATGTATGGCAGTTTTTTCGACGCCTTACTCCACAATTTTCACTACCACGAAAAATCATATCTATTTTCCGGGATAAAATATAGCCTATACGGATTCGGAAGAATCCCTATAAGTAATGGTAAAAGAAATTTTGAAATCGGTCCAGTAGTTTTTGAGCCTATTCAATACAAACATACAAAAATACAAAGGTTTCCTCTTTATAATATTAGTATAGAAGTATAGATATAGATTACTTACTTACATCATACATTGTTTTTATTTTCTTAAATTATATTTATTCAGTTAATAACTGTTTATATAAATATTGTATATGATGTGTATGGTTTTTTACAAACACTGTTACATGTATGTCTAGGACGTGAAATTTCTGGCGGTATCACAGCCCGGGACAAAAAAAGAACACGACACAGTGGCCGAGATTAAGAAGGGTCCCATACCAGGGCGCACCACACGCAACTGGACCGTTGAGATGGAAGTGCCCGCCATGGACATTTATAATGTAGACGCATGCAGCTATATCGATATTGATTACAGTTTTAAGGTAAGAAGAATGGCTTGTCGTGCGTGATGTATACAGAACGTAGACGTAGAGCTGGTAAAATTATGTTAAAAGGGTCAGGTTCTGGCTGTCATTGCAATATTTTTTATAGGGCAAAATTCCAACTTGATTTTGATGATGATGATGGTGAAATGAAAATGCTAATTTGATACGAGTACATAAAAATATTTATATCTCACCACAAACTAAAAAATACATTAATAATTAAGTAATTGACAAAAATAGTAACTTGAGTTACAATTGTGATTACAGCAAATTTTTTATATTACACAGGTATCTACAGAAGTCAGTGGTTGCCACGAGGATAGTGAAGAGACCCACCCTATAATATTCGGCACCATCCCCTTGGTGGGCTTCCAAGATAATGTGCCGAACCCCCTTCAAGATCAACTGCCAAGGATCCAAAATGTACCGAATGCCAACAGTTACCCTCCACCACCAATAATTAATCAACCATACCCTAATAGCAATGGTTATCCTAATAGTTCTCCGTACCCTGGTGCCCCAGGCTTTCCGACTACTCCAAATCTTGGTGGCAGGACCTCTCCCTATCCTGGAAATCAGCCTTACCCTAACGTTTCTCCTTACCCTCCAAACCCACCTTACCCGGGTGGTAACCCGCCTTACCCCGGTGGAGATCCACCGTATCCAGGTGTGAATCCTCCTTACCCAGACGAGAAATCTCCTTTCCTTGGTCCTAACCCTCCGTACCCTGGAGGAAACTCTCCGTACCCTCCTGGAAGCTCGCCTTACCCTGCAAACACTCCTTATTCTTCGGATAAGTCTCCTCATGGGTCGCACTCGAACCTTGGGCCTTACCCTGGGGCTCACCCTAGCCCTGGTCCTTATCCGGGGGCAAGGCATAGTCCCGTGCCACCATTTACAGGAGGTACTTCGCTTAAGACAGGAGCTATCGGTTTTGGAGTGCCAGAAGGTGATGGATCAAAAATGCCAGCTTTACCCAAGGGAGCCGGTGTACCCTATGTGAGTACTGCATCAAATTGTATTTATTTCTTTCAGTCGAGATATCCCACACAAATTCTTGCCATATATAAATTGTAATTTGTAACTACAAGTCATTATGAGATCATCATGTCATCAACAAAACTAAATGACTATACATAATAAAGGAGCTAACTCAAAGTATTTAAACAAAAGAAATCTTTCATAGTAACAAAGTTGCTTCCCGCCTCTGTCTGTACGCATAATCTTTGAAAGTTTGAAACTACGTAAAGGATTTCAATACGGTTTTCATTAGTAGACAGAGTGATTCAAGAGGAATGTTAATCTTTGTGAGTCGTGGGACATATAATCTGAGGAATGTAATAATTGTTTTTGACAACAGTCAACACAATAGGCTATTTTACTCAAAACATATTAGTCCGAAATATAGATTATAATTTAATATTAAAACCCTATTTTGGCTTTTGTTACGTAAACTAAAATTAACGAAGATACAACTCTTTTAAAAATAACAATACTTCACTCGGTCGGCATTTTTTTACAAGCGTTATGACGTCACAAGCTCCAACTCCCGAGTTTAGAACCGTTTTATCTTTGTCAATATTCATTGATTTATAAAAAGAAAAAATACGTGTCCATTGTTTTTCAATATTCTACATGACGGATTAAACAGATTTTCAATTACCCAACTGTGCGACAGTGACTGTGACTAATTATGGCTTAGCCCAAAAACGTACTAAGTGATGTTAAATGATCCCGACCTTAGCCTATGATAGTCTTATTTTAGTTGCACAAAACCGTAAATATTCTGAAAATTTAAATCTTCCTCTATACATTTTTATTTTAGTGTGTATGTGTATGTTATACTGCATTGTTATTACAGCCGACGAGTCCTGGGGCAAATCCGTACGCTGCGTCAGCGCCTGAAGCCTCCACGCCGGGCAGTGATGAACGTAAGTGAATACTTTATTTAGTTTTTATTAGCCGATCGTACAAGGGGATCGAGATCTGAAGATCAGCTCGTGAATTATAATTGGGAGATGGAGTAAGGTTTTCACTGAATGGTGGCCAAGGTTTGGTGAAAGAAACCAGGGCCATCTAAAAGGCGTGACGGTCTTCAAAACCACGGCATATAGGTAAATGGATAAGGAACGCAGAGAACCGACAAGTATGAAAGAATAAAGGGGAGGCGTATAGCCAGCAGTTGGTGATCCTGGACTAAAATGATGATGAAGTCTACTATTCGATGTTCAATACTTACAACTAAAACTGCGCATTTTTTTCACACTCTAGGTGTTATTAACAGAACAAACACTCATAATGTTACCTAATCGAAAGCTATGTAAAAATAACATATTATTTTCAGAAAAAACACCCTTAGATGATTGTTCGGACCCCCCACCATATAACCCAGAATTTATGAAATACCCTGAAGAAAAGAAAAAAGAAAACGTACAACAAAAAGAAAACAATGACAATAAAGAAAAAGAAAGCGAAAAAGATAATAAAGACGAGAAAGAAACAAAGTGATGAACAAACTACCTCAATTACTACCTCATATTGACGTGATAAGTGCATTGATGATTTTTTTACGAGAAATTTCGATAAGGGATTATGTCGGACTCAAACTGATTTAAACCCACTTTTCTGACAACTATTGGTGTGAAACCTAGGCTATACAAATACATACATTCGCGGGACCCCCCAACTGGTATTGGCCCGGCATTCGCGGTAAACGCTGACTCCAAGTGCGATTTATCCATAGACTTAAAGCATGGACTGAGCTTTCCCTAGCCAAATGTCAAAATAATATAATTGCCATACTCTCTAGTGAGAGAGAAAAATAATTGAGGGCATTATCAATGTCTTTACAAGAACGAGATGATCGGGATAAATGATAAATATGTCAATTTTATAGGCAGACAATGCTCGATCTATGCTCTATGTCTATGAATCTATTCAGCGACCGCACATTCTCCTTGATATCTTACACTTGATAAAAGTAAGCTGGAACTTACGACTTGGAAACTTGTGTCTTTACGTATTGCCTGTATCATCATAAAAAAAAAACCTTTTCCTTTTATTATTTCTTGAGAAAGAATATTTTGTTGACACGGGTATTATTATTACACACTTGAAATTTCAATATCTTTGTATTATAAGCTCGAAACAACGCGGTTGCGATCGTACCATTTTTCAACAATATACTAAAGTGTTCAAGGAAGGTGAAGTGATGGTTTATGTTAGCCCCTAAATCATGTATAATGGTTAATATTGGTGCGCCTTGGCGCTTTATATAATTATTAGTTATTTCATGTCTTATTGATAGGAAATTGTTTATTTCGCGTAAATATAACGCACATAATATTAAACAAAAGTTAGACGTTAAAATAATAAAATATAAGATTTTCAAGTTAAAATATAAATAATGTTACCATAATATTTTTTGAACGTTTACATCACAAAGAGTACAAGTGAATGTGAAGCCCTCTGGTTGGAATTATTACAATGATATGATCTCGAATGGTTTAAATATGGAAGTTAGGTCTGCATTTAAAATGTAAGTTAGTACCTGTAAGACGTATTACACTCAAATGGAAGAAGTTGAATGGGCGCGAGGGCAAGAAAAGCTAGAATTTAGGAGATAAGACGTATATTAATAAACGTAACAACACATTAGCGTGGGGAATTTAAGAAGGCAATAAATGCGTAATGGTATTGCAACTTTCGGCTCACCGCTACAAGTACAAAATCCAATAGTTACCTCAATGTCGCTTACTTAATATCTCCAGCATCTATATTTACATCACTTTAGTACTTAAGAAATATACTTAAAGGTCTAATTACCGTAGAAGCTATTGAATGGAAACTTGGGATATGGTAAACAAAAAAATAAATTTGGCTAGACAGTCGCGTAGTCGGATAAATTTGCATCTCATGATATACAAAAGATTTTCTCCTAAGACGATGCATTCTAAAAATTGGCAACGACGCAAATAAATGTCAAATATATCGTTACGGTGAATTTATTTAGCAGCGTGTACAGTGAATCGGTTTTTTATATTTTTCGTGTGTTCATTTTTTGAAAACAGCTGAAACGATTTTAATAACACTACATGCACGAATAAAAAAGAAAACAGTCTAAAAAGTTATCAGAGATGTTGTTTTTTTTTTGGAAAATTGTGTTGCAGTTAAATTAGGCCGATTTTAAACTTTTAACTTAAAAAACTTAAACAGAATAAGACATTACAAAAATGCGGCGTACACGCTAAATATCTACTTTAAATGAACATAAATATCTATGTGAACTTTACAATCATAGCTCTCCTTTTTTGTGTAAAAAGAATAGGTATCGCTATGTGTGTGAAGTTACACAAATTTAGTTTTTTAGGTGCAAAAAAAGCACTTAAAATTTTTCGTTATGGCTTTTTTTACATCTCAAACTATTGAAACATCCAAGGGCTTACCCATTGTCAGCAAAAAAAATAATGCGTCGTCTTAAAGAAAAGTCGATAATTTTTTTGGGAAAATGTGCCTAATTACTTAGTTAATCTTTGTGCATTTATGTGCCTATAAGTTAAGAAGTATATAAGGAAATTCTACAACATACCTCTAAATTTTTGATAAATCATATTTACTCGTTGTTCTCATTCTTAGAATAATATAAAGCTCTGTCTACACAAGATTTGTATGTGTGGATCGAACCTAAATAAGCAGTTTGATATTAAGGCTTTCAAAGCATACTTTACGAGCTTTTTATATTATTTTATTTTTATTATTAGTCGTTAGTTTTTAATAATGAAACGTATTTTACAATTGTTATTTAAGTTGTAATTTTTCAGCATTTATTATACGTACATTTAAGCATATAACGTCATGAAGGGACATGTTTTAAACGTAACAATTTGTATAACTATATAATCTATTTTAATATAAGTCACGATTATTATTTTTATTAAAAAACTATTTTTTTTTGTCAAATTACTTTTATTTTTGTATTAACTTACCTCTGTTATTTCCTTTTCTACTTTCCGCCCTTTTATAGTGTTTTGATTAAAAGAAAATGGTGCTTTATCGCATAGTTAACCTTATATTTTTTAAATAAAATTACAATAATTTTCTGTTTTGATAATAATTTCTTTAAATATTCTATAACAATTATACATAATACAAGTCATAGTTGTAAGATTGTATTCTCTTTATATATCTATTTTATGTAGTTCCTAGTCAGTAGAACAAATAATAACGTCTTTTCGACAGTTTGTGCCTTATCCATATACGATTGTACTCAAAATGAAAATCAGAAATGCCGTAAGATTTGAATTGCAACTTTCGGCATTGTATCGAAGGTTGAAAATGCTACAGCTCGCACAATGAGCCTTTTATTTTGTTGGTTAGGTAAACTCATTTATAGATAACTCTTTTCGGTAATGGATTAAATCCGTGCTGATATAATCGTTCCTGTTAAACATTACAGTATTGAATACTATAATAACTGCCATTTTATGTCAATATTCAAATAAATAATAAATACCTTTTATAAAGACCGTTTATCTTGTTGTACTTGTAATAATAATCTCAAATATTTTATTTTTTATGTTTATGACTTTAATAAAGACGTGTTATATTTAATTACTGTTTTAATTATTTTCTTAGATTTCTCATCATCTATCCACCTTTTCCTGCTGTAGGTATGTTGAGGTGGGCTTTCTATATACTAGCCTTCAAGTTGACCTCTGACCTCTGTCAATCTGACCTCCATAACTCATTTATACGATACTTGATAATGCTGGTTGTCAGATTTTGGGGTCACTCGTAACGACTGATAAAGGTCTGTTAATGCCGAGACCTACGGGTAAATTCGCTTACCGTGGCACGGAAGCCACCCATCCACGGACCAACCTCGGTAAGAGTGGCCTAACCTTCTTTTTACGGAGTAAAATTATCAAACGAGTCCTCCCACCCTAGGTGGAGTGGAAACGGACTGTCAGACTCGTACCGAGTAAAATCTAGTGTTCCTTCATTAACCCTTAACGTTCCAGGGACAAGGTCCCACGACCCCGGCAGGCATTTGACCTTCTGTTGGGGCCTTGTCAGCGCGGCTCAACCTTGAAATCGGCCAATACGGAAGTTTATTAGACAGCTGCGGTTATAGCAAAACACTACAGTATTTTAAATGGAGTAACCGATTGTTTCATCTGTACAATCTTTGGCCTTGATAGCATAGATACAACGCCCATAAAATATAAAGTCTGTATAACATTCTTTCTATAGTCAGGCAATCAATGACTCATCCAACTGCCAAGTACTTACATACTGACGGCGCCAGCGGCATATCGATTGCGGAAATCAAAACCCGTAAGGGCCATGGAATACGTTGTTGGATTTACAGCCTTCGGTCCAACATCGACAGTCGAAAGTCCAATGGCAAGTTTAACCTCTGATTTACTACAACAAACGATTGCTATAGAAACAGCAGAAATTAACACGTAAAAATAGCACCGAGCTCATTGAACTGCCAAAATTGTTCGAAGCTATCGTGCTAAGGTCCCACCGTTCAACTAGCTAACGACTTTTATCGCTCACGTACAAATGCTCGTGGAGGTCCCATCCTACTTTCTATTAATTCTATTATTAATGCGAAAGTGTGTACGTTTTGTATTTTTGTTCCGTTATGACGTACCTACAACGGTTGAACAAATTTTGATGGTTTTTTGGTAGGTATGTGTCAAATTCTTTACGTGAGGGAAGGGGACCCTGTTAAAACATCACGTTTTTTTGAAGATATAAATATGTTTTCTTTCAGTGATCTTTTTTTATTTTATTTAGGTTCCTACGGGGACTTCAATTGCCAATTTGCCACCTCTATTCGCTTCGCGCTTATCGCCGGCGATGGGACCTATGCCTTGTAAGCGATCTTGATAACTAATTTACTAAAGCTAAAAGAGTAATAAATAGGATTTATGTTACAATAAAACCACAGTAATTCACACGGCATTATTTTATTAACCGCAATAAACACTTCAGAAAATCATAATAGTATGTTTGCAAAAACACAATATCAAAAATTATTATTAATTAAAATTAATCAAAACTTAGCACTTATTACATAGTTTGTGTCGCACACAACAGATTATAGGCCTCTTAATCTAACTTTTAAAAATAAAGCTTCATGCATGCCTTAGAGGAGTACACTTGCTCGGGTCGGCACATTCGGTACGGCATTTGTTTGAATAATAAATCCGAATAATTCAGAATTAGTTGATGCAGATTGGCTCAACTATTCAATCGATCGACAGTGTTATTGAAAAAATATTCTATATAAAAAATCCTCTAATCGCTTTTCACAAATCCAAAACCGTCCAATCGGTTCCATATAAAGTCATAATGTGAATAGCGTATTGCCAGACTTTCGGTTTATCTACCGCTGAATTATCTTTGAATTGACTCGATAGTAAACTGATACTTTATATGCCCGGTTATACTTAGTTATGCCGACCATAGCATGTGTGATTAGCATTCGTCACTCGCTGCAGCAAACCGTCTTTCATTTTATATTGTTCAACTACTCGTATAATTTTAACACACGTTTCTTTATAGAAATTAATTATCAATATGTAATATCAAAAAGATATTCAGGCATATTACATTTTAATTTCAGATATTATGTTAATATTAAATTGAGGTGGGCTCGGTAATCATTCAAGAATATAGAACGTTTTCGATTTACATAGCTGATTGTAGAGTATCTTTTGTAAGTTAAACTTATCATTGACATTCTATGCATTTCCCCTATCTTCTCAAACAAGGACCAAACAATTCCTTTCCTAATCCTACAGTAGGCACCATGACTTACATTTGTTATAACTAAACATTACTAACTTTAATTTGTTAATCATTAATAAATCGTTCAATAATAAACTTACCATCCATTAAAATTATACGATAACAAAAATATAAATCGAGACTTAATGTATGTGATGGTTAAAGGCGTGCTACATATTTTTTCGAAGAAACACATTTGTAGAACAAAAAAGCCGACCCGAAGCAGAAAGTTTGCCGCCCGACTATTACCCAATGCCGAAAAACGTGTAGCACGCCTAAACCTAACAAAAACTTGGCCTATATTTAAGTAAGTTTGTATTTTTTAAAGTCACATTTTTGTTTTATATAGCCATTTACATTAAATAATATTATAAACTTTGTACTTAAAAAAATGCTACAGTAAATTACATCTCTCAAAAATCTGTAATATAATTAAAGAAAACAATAACAAGAAAGTATATTATATTTCTTACGTTAATATTCAATTCGTTACTTATATCTCAGAAAATCTATCCTCTGTATAAAGTTGTCTGAATTGTCTTCTATTTGTCGAATAATTACAAAAATACAATGTATTTACTCCTTATATGCCTACAAAAAATATGGCATATTATCTTGTAGAAACAAGACATTTATTGTCTTTTACTACCAAGAGGCACTTTGAAACAGGTTTTTAAGCACCATTTGACTTTAAAATCAAAGTCGAAACAACGGAGTTTTTTTTCTCTTAAGTACCTACTGATTACATAAGTACAATATTTTATGTAAGCGAGATTATATAGAATAGGTGTACATTTGTAAACAAGATTTATTTATATTTATCAAGGCCTTCAACATTTTATCTTAGGGAATATAATATTATAGTCTTAAAATTATGCAATATTTTCTTACATCGAATATAAAAAATGTAAAACGTCATTTTAAATGCTAAATATTATTTAGAAAGTTCAAGAGGTAATCATTATTAGGTACTTCGGTTATCACCTATGTGAACATATACATATTTGTAAATGTAGCTAAATGAGTAATTTGCGCATAAGTTCCAAAATTGTATCAAAAATGTTATTTTGTAGAAAAGTTTGCATCTAATGGTGGATTAAACACCTTATATTCATTATTTTACTTTTAACAACATTTGTTCTGAAAGATTAGTCAAAAGCGACTAACTACAAAGTACCATAGAACGGTTTCCCAGTTTATCCGCATATTTCAACTGTCTGTTTCTTACGAATGGAAAAGTCAACAACTCGTACAGTTTTGTCTCTTTACACCGTATTATTAAGATAACGTAGGTATGTATATCAAATATCATTGTAGGCAATGTGTGAAGCGTTATCATTTCTGGTTATGCACCAAGCTATGATCAGCGGCATGAGGCCGCTGTTTTCAGATAAACCGCGCGTTTCAGTACATTGAATCTGCAAAAATTGCCCTTACAGCTAAGGAATAAGAAATTTATTTATAAAGACGTGTGGTTGCGGGAAAATCTTAGGTACTTATGAACTCGGTGGTGGAGCGGATGGCGCGTACCCTCCTTGGGGATACGGCGGTCCAGCATTACCTCCCCTGGGATAAGGCGGTTGGGTGGAATTATACGACGGGGGACTGACATCACTCGGGGCGTTAGTAGGGTAACCTGGGCCACCTGTTGGGTATCCAGGCCTGCCTGTTGGGTAACCAGGCCCGCCTGTTGGGTAACCCGGGCCGGCAGTTGGGTGACTCGGGCCGCCAATTGGGTAACCCGGGCTGCCAGTCGGGTAACCCGGCCCCCCAGTAGGATAAGGCGCTAGTGGAACGTTAAAACCTATATCAGTTTGCTGTTTTGACCTCATTTCCATGGAGTTGCGGTTATCGGTTGGGTAAGGAGGTGGGTTGTCTGTATACGAGGAGGGTCTTGACGGTCTTTGAACTTGCTGAACTGGACTCTGCTGGATTCTTTGCAGGCTAGTGCTGGATCCCCTGAAGCCTGCGGTGGGGGGAGGGAGTAACAACTCACCGGTAGTGTTCGGGTCTGGTATAGGCACCGTAGGCAGGCTATGGGCCATAGGATGAACATATGTACCCTCTACAAACTCTTTTACAGGGACCAATCCAAGGCAGATTTCAGCCTCGTCCTGTAAATCGTCGTTACAGCCCGACAGTTTGATTGTTACCTGAAATAAGAACAGGATATAGCTTTCCATCCAAGACTGAGTAGTGAAATTAGTGCTGTCTCTATAGGGGAGTGGCGGTCATTAATGCTAATAAAAACTATATTATTTTTATTCTTTGATGTACTATGTTGGTACAAAAGATGGGCTTAATTCTGCAAGACATTAGCTTCCAGTCAATTTTAGTTACTTTTAATTGAACAAATATAACAATTTATGGATGGCCTCAAAAGGCTTTAGGAAAGGAAAACAGGGGTCAACATTTTAACCAACCAGTCAACACAATATAGCACAAAAGGAAGAGACCCTCGGCACTGGGTGGAACCAAACTACCAATGATGATCATCATGTTAACCAACTTACCCGGAAGAAGTACCCCACATCAATAATACCGCAGTTCTCGAGGTAAGGCGGTATGATCTCTGGCACAGGGATGTCCATGGTAAAGTTTCGTTTCGACTTGCCCATCACGGCTCCCCTCTTAGCCGTGAGCAGGACTTTCTCTGGATGTATGTACTCGGACTGCGGCTGTTGGCTCCGGTATAACTCTTTCTGTTAAGGTTATTTTTAAGATTACTTTCATTATTTTTCATTTGAGATGATTACCCTTTTCTGGGTCAGACATGACAAAGACAAAGTTTACGATGGGCTGAGCTTATCCAGCAAAAGCCTATTCACTCTTTTGAAGAGATTCGGCTTGTATGCATTCGGAAACACAAGCGGTAATGAGTTTCACTCTTTCGCTGTGCATATAAAAGATTATTGGAAGCACTAAGTGCGAATTGAAAGATTACAATTTCAGATTTTTTTGGTTTGCTTATATATAGGTGGTGTTTCTTTACTATAGCTGCTGTGGAACTTATTTTGTGAAATTTAATGAAAGTGGAACAGAAATGTGCATGCTTCCGCGCGTCTTATTTGACAAAGAGCGCGCGCATCTGATGTCTATCAACACCAACACATAAAAACCGGCCAAGAGCGTGTCAGGCCACGCTCAGTGTAGGGTTCCGTAGTTTCCCGTCCGTTACAATAAGTGTTAACAAATAGCCTTTTTTTAAACTTGTGTGTTAATTGATTATACTACAAACTTAGTCCAGGAATTTTGTACCACCTTCTTGTTTTTTTTGCACAAAAACTGTTCTTTCCATCAAGTTCAAAATAATTTTCCTAGAAAGTCCTTATAAAGTTCTACTTTCCAGATTTTTTTCATATTTTCTAAACTTATGGTTCAAAAGTTAGAGGGGGGGGGACACATTGTTTTTGACTTTAGGAGCGATTATTTCCGAAACTATTGACATCATCAAAAAATGATCTTAGTAAACCCCTATTCATTTTTAAATACCTATCCAACGATATATCACACGTTAGGGTTGAAATTAAAAAAAAAATCACTTTCTATTTTACATATAGGGGGGCTACCCTAAAAAAACATTTTTTTCCAATTTTTATTTTTGCACTTTGTCGGCGTGATTGATATACATATTGGTACCAAATTTCAGCTTTCTAGTGCTAACGGTCACAGAGATTAAGCGAGGACGGACAGACAGACAGACAGACAGACATGGCGAAACTATAAGGGTTCCTAGTTAACTACGGAACCCTAAAAACGCGCTAATTAACGTCAACCTTTATTTATTTACGTTTACAGAAAGGAGGATGTTTGATGTCAAACTCGTTTATTACACGACAATTACCGTTATTGTCGTCAGTGGTTTCCGAAAAAATAAATAGCTAATGCTATTACTGATGCCATCACTAATAGCATTAAACGAATTCAGAAGGCAGCTAGAAAATTGAGAATGCTGATCAACTGATCGTAGCTCATTTATGGCAACTATAGCCATGTTGAAGATTGAGCTATGTAACAAGATCGCGAATTGGAGCTTACTCAACCGCGATAAGTTTCTAAACGTCCCTTGTTACTTGGGGGCCCCGTAACATTGATACGGCTCAAACGGCGGTAGCTATGCCCTTTTTTTAAAGTTTTCGTGGTAAAATTATCGAATAAGTCCACTCAGGGCAGGACGGGAGGGACTATCAGACTTGTAGTGACTAAAATCCACGGAACGGTAATTCGTAAGTCCCGCGAGCCCGGCAGGCTTTGGCCCATTATGCTGTATATATCTAGCTTTGAAAGACAGAGATAAGACGTTAAGAGTAGAATGAAAAATTTGACCTTGTCGAGCATGACTCTATGATGGGCTAGTTGGTAAGGTGTCTGATTTACAGAATGAGAAGATCCCAGGTTCAAGACCTGCTCGCAATCGAATTTTTCTTTCTACAAAAAAGCTGTAGAAGTAAATTAGTATCTTACCGACAAAAATTCGCAAATTATCTGAGTGATCTCGACACTACTGGTGTTATCTACTTGGAAGGACACGGGTATGTTCTGCCCGGGACAGTAGCCTGATATGGGCAGCCGGACGCGAATATTCACAGGGTCGGAAGAACAGCAGCATCCATACACCTCCTCGAATTCCATGTCTATTGGTTCCTGGTTGCGAGATATTTTAATTTAGAAAATGTGGTACTTCTCTATAGACTGATGGTCTGGAGTCCATCTCCATGGTCTCACCAGTAAAATTACTAGGTACTTCCTAGTAATATATGGTTATTGATTGGTGAACACAAACATATATACATTTTCTCATGCTTTATTCCCATGTGGGTAGACGAAAAGTACAGAGCGCCACCTGCTACGATCTTTACATACTCTTTTCACCTCATCCACATTTATACATCGGTCATACAATTACGGCTACTGCAAGTTCTACTCACCCAACTTTTCTGAAGTAGCACTAAGATCAGTCAATCTATCAGTAAGTCTTTCTACGGCGTCCCTTCCTAACTTTTGATTTTGATTTGATCCAAGAGACAGGTAATAAACAAAAACGAAAGATCAAAAAAATATAGATAAGCACTTACTTTAATCCTCGGACTTCCCAAATTCAAATCCAAAGGTGCTATAACCTCGAAGTTCTTGATGATCACTTCATGTGCATGTATCTGTTCAGGTACGACTAAATGTGCCGTCATGTTGTAAGATATCTGGCCCTGCTGCCCTCTGAAAGATGAGGGAGCAGTGAACGGTACTTGGAACTTAAAAGGGATGACCTGAGGTCCAGTTGGAAGTACTGAAGTACCTGAAATTAATTGGAAAATTTAATATTTAAAGATAAAGTTCCCATACACCAGCAATTTGTCTTGTATTGTTGGTGCGTTTATAAACACAGAAAGTCACATAGACAAACATCCAGACCAGGAACAACTACTTGTAGGTGTGCGGGATTCGAATCCGCAAAGCACACGCCACACATCAGTCCCTGGCTAAACCACTACGTCAGCCGCCAACCGTGCGGGCTACTAAGGGCTAAAATAAAATGATAGTATAACCTACCTGAGCCACCTCCCGCCAAATTGTAAGTATAATTAAAATATTCCTCATGGCCCACATACTTGACTATTTTATGGTTTTGAATACCATTAACAGTCTCTATTTCACTCTCAGTCCATTGCACATTCGCTTCTCCCAGAAATTGAATGTAGATCACTGAAAGAAATAGTAACATTTATTTTTGTGTTTGTTTTTCGAGTTAGTAAAACTGTTGAATGAGTCCTCCAGTCCCGGGTGGAGCGATAGAGACTGTCAGACTCTTACTGAATAAAATATCACCTTGATCCTTCGGTTTCCCTTTGCGTTGCAGGGAAACGGTGTCCTTTTAAGACAGTCCCGCAACCCCAGTCCACGTTCATCTTAAGGTTATTTTCTCTACTGCTAAACATGACATCCTCGGTTTATTAAAGATAAAAAAAAATTGCCCCTCACTGGGAATTTTTCTAGTATTATGTGTGCGTCTACAAACACCCAGACCCGGAACAACTACTCGTAGATCATACAAAACTCTGTGCGGGAATTGAATCTGCCACAGTTGTCTGTTATTATATAAGAAATGAAATGATGTTTATTTATGCAAGTCAACACTTTTACACGTCCTTTTGTAAAACTAGGAGGGGCCAGTGTTTCATACCTGACTACTCTGAGAAGAAACAGCCGAAACAAACTCAAGAGGTCACAGTCTCTTTTAAAGTCCAGACATTATATGTAGATCAGGCTATACAAGGACCTTGATGGTCAGTGTCTGAAATGGTCTTTTGAAGAAAGAACCACGCAAATTCGAGTGGAGCTATCCAGTCAGTACAAGCATTTGTCAGTTATCATGTAGCTCGATTCATAACCCAAGGGCTCAACGACACGACAAACAATACCAAAGAAAGGACACTTATGTAGTCCGCTTAAGTTACTCAAACTGTCAGACAATCACTATGATTATAAAAAAAAACAACAGCTTGAATCGCAATGGGTCCTCGCATCAACAAAGAATAGAAAAAATATACATATATAAAAAATATATAAAAAAATTAATGATTATGTCAGTTCGTATAAACATAAAAAAAGTCTTCAACATAACTTGCAAAACTAAATAATGTATAAGTTAAACCACTGTCTAAAACTTCAGGAATCACAGAAAAAAAATTTGTATAGTGCAAAAATTCTAGATATTTCAAGGAGTAAAGCAATTTTTCACTCCTAATATTGTAGGTAGACACCTTCATGACAAATTGGCCGGAGAAAGCCCACACAGGGAAGAGTGGAAAGTTATGGGGGAGACCTATGCCCAGCTGTGGGAAAACAGGTTAAAAATAAAAAAAAATATTTTTATTTTATTGGTCTAACTAGATTTATTTTTATTCTACAGAAAACAATTATGTATGTTCTAATGATGTCATTAAAACAATGTTTTATTTCATAACCATCCGAAAATATAAAATTTAACTTGCTTCAAAATATTTCATGCTTTCATAATATTCAGATAAATTATTTCAAAGAACATAATTATACAAATTAAAATAAACATTTTTTTTTAAATATATAGGTAAAAAGTCTCAGAACGCCCATAAAGACGACCCACTGACCGAATTCAATTAAAATCTTTTTCAAATTAAGAATCTTGTGAGTCAGCGAGTGATCTTCATTTAGAAAATTATCATTGTTCATAATTAGGGTCATCTTATGGGCGGGTAAGCTCGGTGACATCAGTCTGCGCCAGGCAATACTTACCCGAAAATCTTAGTGGTTGGTCCAGCTCAAACTGTATTGTGCCAGACACAATCTGGCCGGAGTAAAACACGAACACCGGAGTCGAATCCAATTGTATAGTACCATTGTTGAAGGCGCCAGCAGCCATTATAGTTAATTTGCATTAACAAATTATAACTCGAAAAACCACCTAACTGATTCACAAAAACCACAAGTACTCTAAATACTATAAAAACAACCGGAAAAATACTCTAAAGAAAATCTAAAATAATATATTATGCATCATTCGTTAATGTATTACGGGTAATAAAAACACAGAGAAGCGAACCCGGAATTTTAGGACTGGGGCCACAGCGAACAGCGAACTACGAGGATGTAATCGTAAAATTTGGTCAAATTAGTTGGTTTGGTTACGGCAAACAATAATAACTCTTGGGTGATTGCCTGAGAGCTGTATTTAACTTCATAGCGTTCGTTATCTATCTATATGATTGCTTTGACCTCGCTTTGACGTTTTTGGTGCATTGCACAGACTACGTAGGTATTTCATTCAGAAGAGGGAGTCTGTGGTTAATAATATGTCAATGGACTGTCAATGTCACTGTCATGTGGTTGTGGTCCATCCCCCCAGAGTGGTGAAAACGAGGAATTTTTAACATGAATAGATAATTTGTCTCTGTTTCTTATAGGCGAAATAAAAGAGATAGAGCTTCACGTACAGTACAGACTATTGTTAACCTTATTTTCTTTCCGTTCTTTTATTGGTGAAAGTTGTGATCATCACGTTGTTGTTGGTTCTGTCTCAATAAAATTTTAAATAAAAATAATTTACCATAATGGGAAAGCTAGACGTCGCAATGTTGCGGTATCTAACTGCTGAAGACTTCCGAGTTTTGACTGCAGTAAGCTTTGATAGAATAAACATACTTGATGTAACCTTAAAAAAGTGTCTTTTTAAACATTCTTGTTATTTCTAGGTGGAAATGGGCATGAAGAACCACGAACTGGTACCTGGTTCTCTCGTGGCATCTATAGCAAATCTCCGTCATGGTGGTGTCCATAAATTAATGAAAGAACTATGTAAACATAGATTGCTGACTTATGAGCGTGGAAAACATTGTGAGTGAATATCATAATATGAGTTATTGAATAGACAAGCCAATGTAGATGAAGGAAGTTCTCTCCGATGAAAATTTTGAACTTCCAAACAAGTCTTCATCCCATATAAATCTCCCTTTATGATGGAATCAGCATTGAATTTTCACTGAACTAATTTGAGGAAGTTTTGTGCAAAAGTTCATGCACAAAATAAATTGAAGATTTTTACTAAAACTATAAAAATGCTGTGTGATGCATAGACTGTTTCCTTTCTTTTCCAGATGATGGATACCGTCTCACAAATTCTGGATATGACTACTTGGCCCTAAAAGCACTGACCAACAGAAAAGTAATTGCTTCATTTGGAAACCAGATTGGAGTGGGCAAGGAATCTAATATTTATACAGTTGCTGATGAAGATCGCAATCCACTATGTCTGAAATTGCACAGGTAAATTTGATAGTATTTAATGCACAAATAATCATACCCAAAATTTCTTCAACTGTGAACCAACCAATAATTTTTTATAATACTAAAAATGAATTCAAGTAATTTTCAATGGTGCACCAGTGATTAAATTAAGAAAGATTATAATGTCCTTGTATTCAATTACGCTCAGTAAAACTCATTAATTAGAGGTTGCTCTAAAAATAAGCTAATGCCTCATCTATTTCATTGACTCCCCAATGTGTTTTTCTTTATTATTTCAGACTTGGCCGCACATGTTTCCGCAACGTAAAAGACAAACGTGACTACCATGCTCACCGCAACCGTGCCTCCTGGCTGTACCTCTCCCGTATATCTGCCACTAAGGAGTTTGCGTACATGAAGGCATTGTACGATAGAGATTTTCCTGTTCCCAAGCCAATAGATTTCAACAGACATTGTGTAGTGATGCAGTTGGTCACTGGTGGGCCATTGTAAGTATGATTTTGATTTCTAATATCTTAAATGTAGTTTAATAATTAAATAGTTATAAAAGTTCAACCAATACCAATTTGTGAAAAAACAAACTTATCATAATAAAATTTAAACCATAAGGTTTTATCAAATACATATAAGATGTCCTTGGAATGCTTATTTATGTAAATGTTTTAAACGGTCTTTATAAAGTTTTTAACAGAAGCATTTAATAAAGTTACCCTATATTTCTTAACATTGTTATTCTTTTAACTGATATAAAAACAATTGTAAACTTATAAAGAAATCAAGTACTATTTAAAGAAATCAAATGATTTATGAATCTGGCTAAAACAAAATATACATATCTAGCTTTTGCCAGCGGTTTCACTGACTGCTGGGTTCCTTTTGGTCGCAGCGTGATTTTATATAGCCTATAGCCGTACATCATAAATAAATGGACTATCTAACACAATTTTTTGATAACACAATTGATTGCATTCATTCTTGAGATTAGTGCATTCAACCAAACTCTTCTGCTTTATAATATTAGTATAGATAATTATTATTCAGCTGGTTAAAAATCTGTACTTTCGGATAATTTAAAAAAAAAACATTCCCACATTTATGTTTTTGTTCTAATCGTTACAGGACCCACGTATCTTCAGTAGCAGACACGGAAGGCTTGTATGACGAGCTGATGAATCTAATAGTGCGCCTGGGCAACTGTGGCGTCATTCACGGAGACTTCAACGAGTTCAACATCATGATCGATGAGGACAACCATCCTATCATCATTGACTTCCCGCAAATGGTCTCCACCTCGCACCCTAATGCTGAACTGTAAGTCTTTTTGCAAAATTTGTTTTTTTTTTCTTGATATACCAACGGAAAATGCAGTTAATATTTGTGTTTCCGCCGCAAAGCTATAATTCGACTGTCCGTCTCACAAAAGAACATCGTATAACGTCTTACAAAACTAAACATTATGAATGTACCCACATTACAACAGTAAAGACAATATTGTGGTTGTTATTTCTGTAATTATCATCAGCCTACAAGTGGCTACAATTTACTACTGCTGGAGATACTTATCCTCAATCGCACGACATTTAAATCAATTCCCTTTTATGCTCCTTCTGCGAAGCAGTTATGCTACCGAAGGAGGAGGCGCGCTGCGTGAGGAAGCGTCCTCCCTCCACCCCTGCCGCAGTATTAGACGCCCATGGCGACGGACGTCGGCAGACGATCTTCGGCCACCGTAAGCGCGGGCATGCGGGCGGCAAGTAATGGGCAATTCGCTGTCCGACCATGGACTATGCCCGGGTCGACGGCGCGTTGTGTTCCACGCGAGCTTTCTAAGAGCTGTCAGCACAATGACGGGGCCCTTAGTGGGCCAAAGCCTGCCGCGGTCGCGGGACTAACGAGCTGCCGTGACCTCGGAAAGTAAACGGCTCTTGAAGGACACCGTGGATTTTAGTCAGTTCAAGTCTCCTTGTCCCTCTTGACCCTGCCCTGCACTGGGTGGGAGGATACATTTGATATAATAATTACATTAAAAAAAAAAAACAACAAAAAAATGACATTTTGATTTCAAATATATTTTTTTATGTTCGTACGTTCTTTCTTCTGTTTAGTTACTTCGACCGCGATGTGCGCTGCGTTCGTGAATTCTTCAAGAAACGTTTCGGATACGAGAGCGACGAGTACCCGAAGTTCAGTGACCTTGAGCGAGATGACGAGCTCGACACGGAAGTCGCTTGCTCTGGGTACAAACGCACCAAGGACGTTGATAATGAACTGCTTGAGGTAATTTAAATAGGATTTGAATGTCTCTTTACGGCGCGTTTCCATTAGGCAAGTCATGCATACAGTATGACGTCACATCGGTATACAAGTTAAATTGAAAAAAAAAATACACAATTTACCATTCAAATTGCCTACTTGTAACTTGTATGTAGGTTTGTTCAAGTTGCATACAATTTGCAACTTGTATCCAAAAAACTTTTATTATGGAAACGCGGCTTTAGCCTTAAAAGTGTCTGGTTGTAAATAACATTGCATATCAGTTTTAGAACAGTTTAGCTGGTTTAGCGATGTCACAGCCAATTTTTTTTTTCTGAGACACTATTTTTCATGCCTGTGAGAATATTTCGTTCTTAAACTCAATGGGCGCATTCACTACTTTTAAGGACAGATATAGACGTAAAGCACTGCCCTTAAGCACACCAACTATAACTCTTGCGTAAACATTGACATTTCAATTGCAGGAATTAGATTTAATAATTCAATTTATGAAGATAAACAGAATTTATGAAGATCATCGTTAACAATTTGATCAACACACTTATTTTCCAGGAAATGGGTATTGGTCTTCAAGTAAGTGATGATGAAGGGGAATCAGATGGTGATCAAGAGACGGAAGACACTAAGAAAATGCCAGAGCAAGACCTAGATGAACTTAGGAAAGAGGTAATAATAATGATATTTTTTTGAGGATATGTATTTTTGTCTTCTATTGAGACACTGATTTACTTATCAAACTTTTCAATCATTAAAATTTTGATTTAATTTTATAAATGTCAAAATCATAGTAGACTTTATTCGTTAAAAGGAGTTTTATTTGGGTTGGCAAATAAAACGAAAGCAGTAAAGAGTTGTAGATATTCCTAATGATGTAACAGAAGCTGTTCAAGTTTGGTTATCTTTGTAAACTAACTTATTACAAAACCTTCAGGTGGACGCCTCAATACAGAACGATGAACACCCAGTCCATCGGATCATAACAAAAACCGTAAACCTAACCATAGCAGACAAAGAATCCCCAGAAGAAGAAGACGAAGAAGAAATACCAACACTTGTAGACGCTACAGAAGACGGCAATGGAGAAACAGACAAGAATTCACAGAAGTACAGACTAGCAATGATCGAAAAAGCTCTATCAGACGTTCGATCAATGAGAACTTACACGTCAGCGAGCACGATAGCTCCAGAAGTAGTGAAGCAGCAAGTCAAGAAGAATCTAGAAATAAGGCAGAAGAAGATGGAGAGGAAGAAGGCCATCGCGAAAGGCGAAGCGAGTGCTGTTACTAGGTCAAGAAGAGATAATAAGGAAACTATTAGAGAGAGTCACGGTCTGTGGGGATGGGATGAATAAATTACTATTATTGTAATTGTTTTTTTTTTCTGATTTGATATAGATGTGTAACTTTATACGAATGTCAGAAGTATTAACATTAGATCTATAGATAAAGCCCATATTAATAGTCTTCATCCTCAGCTGTGGTTTGTTGTGTTGTTTGAGGTTTTGTAGTCGGCCGATCATCGGTACTTTCGACCCAATCATGCTTCCTCTTGTAAAGAAGTTGCAGGTACGTTTCTACGCAAAATATCTGCAAGAAATGCCGTTAATTTAGGTATGAAAATTTCGATTTAACACTGTACAGTAACAAAATAGATACAGTTCTCAATATTTTCTACTTGTTCATATTCGTGTTATGGAATGTTTTGTGTCTAGGCCGTATACGGAAAGAAAGCTGGTAGCCGTTGCCAATACACCAGCGTTTTCGGCGCTGGTCCATTCTGGAAACAGTTACATAAAGCAAACATATTTTTTCATTAATTTTAAATGGCGGGTGGCGCCAGCGCTGACCGGCGGGTGTCCAAGATTTTCGGAACTTGTCGGCCTTGTTCGGTGCTTATCGGCACTTGTTCACATAAATGACTGCGCCAGTTATCTGTATGGACCAGTTCCTATAAGCTCTGGTAAGCTCGGCCATACTTGTTTTCAATAACACTATTAAGGCCTCTAACTTATGTGCACAATTGAAACGCAGGCCACCTCCTATCGGTCCACCTCGGGCGACACCGCATCCGCAACCTGTGATGCTAGGCCGCCTGTCTCGCGACCACCATACTGTTCGGGATACTGTACCTCCAAATAGTTTTACTGTGTTCTGTCATCTGTCACGTTGCGCAGGATTTCCAGTTCTGCTTCGAATATTTGCTTCTGGGGTAGATGGAGATCAAGAGTTGGCTCTTTTACATTGTAAATAAAAAAAATAAGTCTCAAGTAATTTAGGTGTTACTTAGTGCTAGTGAAAACGGGCATAAATCTTACCTTTTTACCGTCATTAGCGTACCCATCTAATCTGAAAGTAAAGCCGAACACGCTGGTCGATATTTTAGACTCGAACACCGTCACGTAGTTTTCTTCACTACTGAACGGATAATTGTGTAGCTCGTAGCGACCAGCTTGAATTGGACATTTCATTCTGTGAAGAAGTTTATTACATAATTGAGAATTTCATGGGCGATGATGGTGAAATAAGTACAATCCTAAATTAAGGGGATACATTTTTAGGGTTTCGCATCCAAAGGGCATAAAAGTAGTACCAGTTAGTATACGTCTTTTTGACCTTCAGAAAGGACAGGCATTATGTCTAATTATGTAGGTAGACTTATTCCTGCCGTACTGCTCTAAAAAGTATAATAGAAAAAAATAACTCACTTTGGTATAGTATAGTCGAAGAGTGTGTTGTACAAGTTCTCCTCCTTCGCGTCTGTGCCGCAACCATTGTGGACCACGAAGAACGACTTGAAGAAATCACACGAATTTAAGTTACGGATATCTCCGCACTTTTGCATTGTTGCCTAAAAAACAATCGTTATTTGTTATGCAAGGCTACAAAGTAATTTTTTGGCGCGAGTACTTGAATTGAAAACAGCAAGCGAAGGAATCTAACATTGTACCGCGAGCGAAGCGAGCGGTTAACTTTGCTACCGAGCGCAACACACAACTTTTCACCTCACTACAGCGAGGAAATGGTAGATGTAAGAAAAACAAATTTGATAATAAATTAAATTCGTGTTTATTTATTTAGAAAGTAAAATTACTAAAATTGGTAATATTGAAAGTTATTTTTTTGGATCTGTTATGCTTGTGTTTATCATTGTGTAATATTGTTCTGTACGTGTGTGTGGTGGTCAGTGTAATTATTGTAAAAATTATGTTGGTGCACTGACATGCAGTGGGGCCGCGGCCCCACTGCATGCCAGTGGGGCATAATAATTTTAACATAACATAATTTTCGGCCGGTACACCTGCTGCTGTAGAAAATAATTGACTAGAAAAAGTGTTCGAATTTTAAAATATATCGAGAAGGGCAGAGGGTAGAGCTGTGTCAGGACTGTCAGGATGAGGCAGAACGAGTGTGAGTGAGAGGCAATCCTCCTCTTCACGCGTCGACCGCTACAGGTGACACCTGAGACGTCGGAACTGGCGGACGGCGAGCATGAATGTGTCAAAGACCTGACATAAATCTACCCGTTGAAGTCAGTCTGACATTATCTTCCGCTCCACCCAAAGCGCGAGACGTGTTTTGATGATTTTTCAGCAGCCAAAAAAATATTCTTGGTTGGAGGCCCTCCCGCGCCCCTTGATAGGGTAGCTATGTTGGTGAGTATAATACGGTCCAACGTCCAATCAGTGGTAACAAAAATAGGACCTAGGTTACCGCCTGTACGTAGACTCTAAGTTTTAATTTTATTGTCTATAAGTGTAGCTCTTTGTTACCTTCTTGTGACTTCCCGCTTTTTATTGAAAACTAACTTACCTTTACCTTCCAGGCACCAGTAATGTTTTCAGAAACATTTATCACACCGCTTAGTTTCGAATCGTATGTCTGTGTTGTGACGCTAAACTCGGAAACCTTAACGATATACTTTTGTGTTTCATGACATGGCCCAACGCGTGTTACCAACAAATGTGTTGGGGCTCGGCTATTGTCTATCATAATGAAATAAAAAATTAATAAGACTATTTGGACAAACATTTCTTGCTCTGATTCAAAAGCGATGATTTTCAATAGAAAATTATCTGGATAATACATACCTAGAGTAAGAGTGTCACATGCCATTATGTACATATGGGTAATGACTTTATAATGAAAGAGTCACTGATGTGCGTACCACTTAAGTTGATTTATGTTCAT
Organism: Agrotis puta; assembly: GCA_943136025.2. NCBI lineage: Eukaryota > Metazoa > Arthropoda > Insecta > Lepidoptera > Noctuidae > Agrotis > Agrotis puta. Next base: position 1,743,100 of record OW964182.2, read on the forward strand.
ACTTGTATTAATAGTATAATAATTTTAATGATAACATCAAATTCAGATGAAATGACGAAGTTGTAATCGTAATATCATGTTACAGTAGAAAATGCTTTACAAGGAAATCGCTTTTCCGAAATGTGTATCAGTGTTTCAGCTTCAAAGGTAAGCAAGGTAACATGGTTTTGAACCTGATCAGTGATGCCATGCAAAGCAGGACTGAGTCAGTTATTAATATAATAATAACATCGTTTATTTGTATGAAATATGGTGCTTACAGGTCTCATAATACAATAACTATACATATATCCGTATATGTTTGGATCTTTTCAAAATGGTATACAGGCTGTGCCTGAAAACCAACAAATAATTACATTTTTCATCCGAATCTGCACGTGTAGCATGGCGATTCTATATCTATCTATAGATATCAAATATAATGGCACAAAGACCCTGTATCCTTACCAGAAACAAAAAAAAATATATGACAGTTGGTTGACAGAATCTGATAAACAATAACAATAACTAACCTTAAAAACAATCTTTTAGAGGTGCGAATTTGCAGTATTGTTTACAACCAATTGAGTATAGATAAATGTGATATTATATAACTAGAACTAGAAAACCTATAATAATGTCTCACCAGGACAGTAAAATCGATGTAATCAAGGTTTGTAAAGTTTAGTTTATTGTCTATCACACGCACGGCGTAGTGTAAACGAAGAATGTGCATATATGTAATATCTATTATGAACATGTGTAAGAGTTTTCAATAAATTGCTTTCAGAAAAAAAAGAAAGCTGCGTTCATAGCCAGCGAATTAGACAACAATGCCCCAGTAGACAAAATCATTGAATATTTAGAGGAAAGCAACAAAAAGAAGAATAAAGTCTACACATTGTACAGTCAAACTGTGAGACAGAGGCGTACTACAGCGAGCAAGTATTGGAATAACAAGCATTACCTACTTGTTGGCCACCCATTGAATGTATTCAGTGAAGACTGGGATGGAGGTGTGACCTCTGGTTATTTTGAGACATTCTCACACAAGAGCCTTCTGCCCAAAATGATATCTGTTATAAAGAATATTGATAAGAAGGACCCAGTAACAGAGTATATGAAAAAGAAAATGATTTGGCAGGATACCATGCTGGATTACAAGAGAATAATGAGTAAGTTCCTCAATAGATATCCAAAACAAAAATATTTGAATTCAAATCAGTAGTTCCTCAGATTGTGTTCAACCAAGCAAATAAATAATTCAGCTTTATAAGATTAGTATAGATTTTCTATAATATTAGTACAGATTTTAAGTTCAAATGGCTTTTAATTTTGCAATATTATGAACATCTGGTCTGCCTTACTTATTATGTTGAGATCAGCATATCAACACTTTAGTGTGAAAACCTCGTAAGTGTAAGTATATAAAGGGCTATTGAACAACACTGTGGATTTTAGTCAGTACGAGTCTGACAGTCCCTCCCGCTCTGCCCTGGATGGTATTCAGACTCATTTGATGATTTTTCCAAGATAAAAAAAAAAGTGTAAAAGAAGTAATATTTTAACAAGAGGGAAAAAACCTCGCATTATAGAATTTTTGTATGGCATGTTTTTTAGTTTCTTTATTAATTTATATGGCAATGTAACCTGTGCTATTATAATTGGAACGTCTCGTATCTTATATATTTATCAGTTATTTGTAAAATCTGCAAAAACATGAGTCATGAAAACTGGGTTTACATTATATTTTTTATGGTTTACTAAACTGGGTTTACATTTGATAATATCATAGATGGCACTATGAATATCGAATGAACCAATTGGTCAGATCAAGATAAACGTCGGGAGGTTTTCTTAGAAATGCAAGTAAATTTCAGCAAAAATGTATTCCCGAAGTTTTCACTCTAAGGCGACGTTATAGTCTTATTTTCCAATTTGTAATGTTCCTGTTACAAAAAAAAAGATCATTTAGTTGAAATATTCTTAATCAGGTCTCATGAGACGGAAACATAATTATGAATGGATCAATGACGAAGTACTACAATGTCCAAAGCAACTGGTAGAGATAGCGGCCCATTATGAGCAGAATCCTGACCCTTACTTCGAGAGCAGCTACAATTGGTACTATGCAGGACACGGAAACATGTTGCTCATGTCTTTCAGTGGCTTTGACTATCTGGTGCATAGTGAATTTAGTTGCATGTGTAAGTATTTTATAAATTGAATATGGAAAGCTGGCAAATTATCCCAATCCATCAAATTTATCCAATCAAAATCAAATTTAAAATCATTTATTTCAAGTAGGCCAGTTACAGGCACTTTTGAATTGTTAAAACACAAAAAGAAATTAGTATAAAAATAGTTGTGCTGCTACAGTCCCAGTCACGCAGTAATAACTGTGAAAGTACTGTAGGTGCTCATTCCAAAGCATAGATCTCTATGGAGAAGAATGGGCAAGAAACTTCATGGACAGTCTTTCAATCGCCAAAATTATAACAGAACCTTGTTACATAATTTATCTTGAGATTTTCTTGAGAGTTCAATTGAAAATGATCCTTCTGTTTTTGTGATAAAGTTGATAATTTGTTATAAACTTTGATAGATTGGGGTAGGCTCTGGCGTGGCGTCTCTGCAATCTTGCAGAGGTGATGAACCTATAGCTAACTTCTCACCATGACAACATATTATCAATTAAATTAGCTTGTGAAACTCTGTAAATGAGTAGCAATGTTTAAATACAATAATACTCTACACTAGTAGTAGACTGCCTTGTTGATCCAGTGGTCGCAATCGCGACTGCTGAGCTTGAGGTTTCGGATGATTCCTGGATTGGACAGTAATACTGTTTTTTTTTTCATTAGGGAATGTCTCAGTAGCAGACACAAAGCCTGGGTATGTCCCTGGTTAATGTCAATAGGTCCCCTATTTTGTGGGGCTTAAACTTAACTGCCGAAATATAGGAATGATTAGGTACACCTTTGCCTCACCTTTCGGGGATTACCGGCGTTACGTTATGTATGTACTACCAGTAGTTTAATGTAATGTAAAAAGAGTGTTGATTTCACTGATATTGATGAAATATCTTCTGTTTTAATCAACCTTTTTTTGACCCACCATTGAGCAAAAAACTCCCAATTTTATTCCTTCCAATCCTTTTTGTCTGGGCTCTTCCAGCTAATCTCTTAGTCCAATCATGTAAATCTTATTTCTTTTTACCTAGTACTTACATTGTTTCCTTTATATCATTTCAGATATTTCACACTTCTTAAGGTACAATTTGTTGATAGAAAACGATTGTATAGTAAGCTTTGAATGTGGTGATGGTCTCAACATCCTTGAAACTATATATTCACAGAACATCATGGCCTTGAGAACTAAACACAAAATATTTGTACTGAAAATACAAGAAACTGATGGTAATATACAGATAGAAAAACTTAAGGAAATGGAATCAACCCTACCTTTCACGGGCATATCCTTTGACGAATATCACAAGAATATATTGTATGTGACTACGCTGGACTTTAAACTGACCATAGTCAACATAGACAGGATGACCGGACGAAGTAGACAGTTACGAGGCAATGTAAAAACTATGATCGACAATTGGAGCACTGTTATTGGTTCTGAAAGGGGCTACTTCACACATGTATCGAAAAATTCCATTACTCTCTACGATAAGAGAACTAACGCCGCTTTCCAACGTTGGAAAAACGTTAGAAGACTCACAGACGATGTGATGTGCAACGACATCAGTGTCGCGCGCCATGCCACGGACAAACGCCTTCTATACTTCGGGACCGATCACCATCTCTTCTTGATGGATCTGCGCTACAGCAAAAAAGATAAAAACAAGCTCAAAGTCGTACAAAGATGGACACATGGTATGCAGTGTTTACCGACTTACATGTCTGTGTGCAAGTTTGATTATAACAAAGAGCTGATTACTTTGAGCAGTCAATGGTGCGAGGACCTGTGTGTGGTCAGTAACCACGCAGATAGACTGACCAGGCACACCGATATCAGCAGTGTAACCATCCCTTATCGCCCACCGAGCATATTACAAGTTCTAAATGAAGCTAGAGAGAAAATGCTCTGTTGCGATTTAAATAATCCTATCGAAAATAGACTATCTACATCAATTACAGGGTTGTTAGTATTAGAGCAAGATGACAAGTATAACCTGCTGATGTTAAACTCACTAGGCGATGTGTCGTATCACACTTTATGTCCACAGTATATGACCGCCTTTTTCGACGACACCAGCACAGAACTTCTTCACGAATGGAGCAAAGCTTACAAGAGAGAACGAAAAGATTTGGAAGTATCATCAACGGAAGACATCAGTAACATTTGGAGGAAGTTGAAGAGAATACCTGACAATTTTAAATTAGGTGAAAATAAGTTTCATAGGAAAGTTAACAAGTTTAGTGAAAAGGAAATATATGACGCTTTTGAAAACGAAGAGATTGAATCTGGCTTGTTGGATGTATGGCCCATGACCCAGAACGAGGACACAAAAGATGAATCCTCCTTCAGTTTATTTTTCTGTAATGACGACAGTGAAATAAAACAATAATAATTTATTTGTAAACAACTATATTTCCTACCTATATGACTGAGTTTTTTACAAACAACCTTGCATACATCAAATCAACGTACAAACATATTCACATTTAAATTAATAATTCATAAAGATGGCGACGTAATGTTAAACTTGCCGTGCGTGTGCGCCGGGTAGTTAGTACAAGTAGTAGCAAGTTTAAAACTACATCGTCGTGGAAACAAGTTGGGAACTATCAACCATTCATACTAACAATTTTATTGGTGTTGCATTAAGCTAGGTCTACTTACAATGCATGTAAATGCAAAGTTGATAAAGCTTAGCTTTTAACAATTAGCGTCAGTAGATATCCCGCAGAGGTATTCATTCAGTCTTCGGGTACGTCGTCGAAAACTGGAAAAATAAGCACACAGTTGATATTTCCCAACCAGAGGAAACAACAAAACAATGATAGGAATCAATTTCATTACTTTACATTCATTTGTAAAGGTACAATAAAGGTTAACTGCACAAATAAATTGAAAATCTGTTTAGTCAGTTAGAATATTTAAAAAAAATGAACACGTTTTTTTTTTAAATCATGAATATACAAATGACAAAGATAAAACGCTTCGAAATTCGGGAGTGGGGGCTTGTGACGTCATAACGCCTGTAAAATTCTACCAACCCCACTGGGTCGTCACTGACGCTTTGTGATTTTTTGAAACGTTGTATCTTCGCCAATTTTAGTTTACATAATTGCATTTTTGAGTAAAAAAGCTTGTAATAGGCTATTTTCAAGGAGACCGCAAGTTCTTCGCTGTTTTCGCACTACAAGTGTCAGCTCACACCGAGACGTAAAGCGACGATTCTGGAAATGTGTTACTTTTCCTGTACTAATTAAAGTTCTATTTTGAGTCGCTATTAAAAGGTACTCGTACGAGCGGCGTTTGTCAGTGAAATGTGTATCTTTTCGTGTAATAAACAAAGATAGATTATGCGTCTCGGTGTGAATTGATCCTAACAATTAAAAAAAAACGAACACAGTTTTAGAAGAAGCTAGAACTAATAAAAGAAGAAGACAAAAAGAAGAGAAGACAAAACGTTGGCAGTTCTAATTTTCGTCCCGTCTCTCCTTATTCAGCCTTATTTAGCTTATACCATCTCATTCTTGCAGTAGTTAAATGAGATGAAAACATATGATGGGGTATGATGTGAATCATACAAAGGTATGATTACATAGCCCCATATAATATAGCAAAATTTAGCCACGTTTCCATTATACAAGCGACTTGTATACAAGTTACAAATTGTATACATCTTGAAAAAACCTGCATACAAGCTATGCAGTTTGAACTTGTACATTTTGTTTCAAATTACTATCAAACTCCTCAATTGGGAACTAAGAGTAAAACTTGCACATGCAATTGCCACAATAATCTAAAACATGTTTCCGATTCAAGCTACTTGTATGCAAGACAAGTTTAATGGAAACGCGCCTTTAGAGTAAAAAACATATTTATTAACAAATGTCAAAGTTACTCTGTGACTTGAAAAATATACACAAATAACAAAGTACATAAAAAATATAAACATATAACTTTTATCAAAATATTTTAATCATAGATTTTTAAAGCAATTTCATTAACGATTGAATATAATTTTAAATGCTTAGAGACTGGATTGCATTTGAATAATAGCTGTTTTTTTTTTAAAGATAAAATACTGTTCTTTTTACTGTTAAGTTTCCGTGAATGTAGAAAATTTTAAGTACTTCGGCACTTTGCATTTTCCGAGTTCAACTACTACCGAACAAATCACTGTTCCTGTGTCATACTTTTCTGCTTGTATTTACTTTTCAGATGGTTAGGGAACGCTCAGTCCGTTCTCTATGTCTATGGCCTAAGGGCGCGTTTATAAAGAAACAGGCTGTCGGTGTCGGTACTGATCAGTATCGGTACTGATCGGTGCAGGTAAAACTTGTGCAAGCATATAAGATAATATGCGTCTAACTGCTTCTTTATATAAGCACTGTATGCCCGAAATTAATACCGTACCTCAAATCAAATCTTGATCGCTGTTCTTCGATGGCAAATTAGCTCATTGATTGGTTAGAGATAAAGGTCGGGATCAAGATTGCGACTAAGGTCCATTATTAATTTCCAGCTAGGAACATCTGGGTTTGTGGAACTTTAAACATGTAACCGTGACCCTAGAACGTAGGACTATTGGATGGAACATAGGATTTTGGTCAGAACGAGTCTGACGGTCCCTTCCGTTCTATCCGGAGCGGGAGGACTCATTATATCATTTTAACAAGATAAAAAAAACAACTGGGTGAAGGTGAAGTACCTACTGTTAGCGCCTTGTGAAAGTCCTGAGCCAGCTCCTGGTGAGAGGCTGGTCTGGTCCCTTGTTCTCGCGCTCCTTCTCCTCCAGCTGTTCCATGAGCTTGCGCTGGTTCTCGCGGAAGGCGGCGATGGGGTCGTCGAACTGACTGTAGTACGTCAGAACTTCGCGCACGTCGATCACGTCTGACATCGCTATCGCTGCGGTAGATAGATAGATAGAATACACTTTATTATGCACACCGTACAAACAAGTACAAAGTAGTCTTATAAATAGAGTGACACAGTGGGCAGTCACATCAGCCCCCTAGACAAGTGGCAAACGATTAATGAAAACCCTGTGTAGTCTTTAATAAACCTTTTCTTTAGAGTCTAGGGAAAATGGTTTTTCGCTGGCTACTGTCTAGGGGGACAGGCTTTTAAGTTTTTTTTAAAGTCGTAGAATAATTCTTACTTTGTAGCAGATTGGCAAGGTCCAGGAGTGCGGTGTCATCATCAGCGCCCTTCCACTTTTTAAGGATGAGCGAATTTTGAGGGTGGAACTTTGTAGCTTGCTTGTTCCAGTCGATCACTATAACCTGTAATATTACAATATGTAGGTCAATTTTTAACTTATTAACACATGCGACACGCATCATAAAGATGATATTTGAGAAAAGAAGAATTCAGCTGCAAATGGGATTTGAACCCGCATCTAGAAGTGTGTGGTAAGGATGATTTTCAATTGTAATTAAAATCGGTCGAATGGCGTCGCATCGCGTCAGCATCAAGCTCACCAAGACTTACTTTAGAAAGGTCCCGATTTAGTCCGTCCAGATTCTTGACATGCACGCCATCAATGAAGTGAGTGGAATCTCTGAAGAGTCTGTAAGTGATGAACTTGTTCTCAGGATCCAGTTTGTCCAGTACTGGCCAGATCATGAAGGCATTCTCCGAGGTGAAGATCACCACCTCGTAGTTGGAGCTGGCGACCGTTTGGAGGAACTGGTCGACGCCTGGACGCTTCTTGAATCTGAAGATGTGAGAGGCAAATGTGTTGCGGTGATTTTTACGTCATTTTTATGGGTGCTGGTTTGAAGATACAAGCTTCCAGTTATAAGTCAATCGTACAAATCGGTATGCAGGGAGCCTACAAAATTTTAAATACAATGGCGGTGCTTCTTAAAAAGATATTCAGAAAGTACTTTTTACAATAAATTAGAAATTCTTATTAATTTTTATGTTTCCTAAATAAAATGATACGCCAAATTAATTTGTTTATGAAAATTAATTGATCATATAATTTAAAAAAAATGTCTTGGCTCGGAAAATATGATTAGGGAATCGCGCGTTCGTCACTTGTATCATTATAGCGAGTATCGCCGCTTCGCAAATGGCATCACCGAGATGGGCCAAGGCTTAGCGTACGGCGCCAAGACTCGTGTCAATTGAGCATTTTGGGCAAAAAAGTTTGTCATAGCTACTCTACGGGTAAAGACTATACCTCCATCCGGTTTGGTAAGACCAGTCAGGGTGTACTAGGACATCAGTAAACTCCAGTACAAGTGTATACGTGGGCTGGTACGGAGGTGGCAGAGGGTCGGGCAGCAGCTTCTCACGGGAGGGCTCCTTGATCATCTGTAAATCAATAAGCTAGCGTAAATTTTTTGTTGTGAGAGAACACACATTTCTCGAGAGAAATGAGATAGAATGAACCATAGTACATACAGATTTAGCTAGTAAGCCCTCGTAGTCACGGCAGATTTTATGGACCGTTTAGTTATCACGCCCTGGATATTTAACTCTTGATGTTGAGCCGAGAATCTAGCATATCAGCCCAGAGCGTATACCAGTACTTTGAGTAAACAAAGTACAATTTTGCTACACATGGCACAGCAGCTTTCCTACTGAGGGTGGCTTCGCTTTCACATTAGATGATAATAATACAATAATGGTGGGGCTGGTGGTTTAACACTTTTTGGGTTTCACACTATATCAAACAAATATTGTTCCGAGCAGACAATATTCCAGGGTCGTCATTACCGTTATAGTCTCTTGTGAAAGTGCCACTTGTAGACAATCGGCAGATAAGCAGACATGGTTAGAAGGAAGTAGATAAAACAGTTATACCTTTTCATAAAAGGTAAGCTCCTTCCATGTGCGCCGTAGATATTGCAGGACGATGGGCATTTCTGAGAACTCATCCTCAATGATCTCGCCGTCATCTCCGCGACGTGGAGCCCCCATCTCCACGACTAAGCAGCTGCCCATTACCGTCATAGCTCCGCCAAATACTGCGAAGCTAAAATGAGGAGACATTAAGACCTGGACCTGGACATAAGGATGTTAAGGGCTTAAAACACATACATACAGAGACCAGCACATCAATCTACCTCAAACTGTCAAATTTGTTTAATAGATTTTTAACCTACCTCCATATTTTTATTTTAGTATACAGTTCATGTTAAGGTTGTCTGTACGATATCGCTGTTAGCGATAAGACCGTCGTTGTAACCATGGAATTAGAAATATTATGAAACCGTTTTTTGTAACAATTTTGGTGTACATTAAAGTGTATTCTGTAAAGTGTGTTTGATTGGTAAAATTTGACAGATTGGGGTAGGTTGACCTGCTGGCGTCTGTAAAATTCGATGTCGCATTGTGATATTTTATGACGGCGAGTCGTCATAATATAGACTTTCAGAGATCTACCCTCTAAGCACTCTCTAACACTACTAACTACTTAACTCGGTAGTTTTAGTGGAGGTCACCGTCTTTTCCATTTGTCATTAGTAGAAGTCTGCAGTCGGTATGAGTCTGCCAACGAGACTGTGCCAAGTATATTGTATTTGTATGACTTATGAACCGCATCGGAAACATCATAGTTCGATTCAAGACACAAATAACTGATACTGGCTTCAGCAGCTAGGATGAAGTGCAATTGGGCTGGTCATATTTGTCTACTGCATGTTAACCTGTGGTAGCTCGAGGTGGAAGTTGGGGGGGGGGGTGGACCTGGGCTCATTTTTAAAGGATTGACCTACACTCATGTTAGATCATAAATGGTGGAAGGAGAAAAAGATTATAAATATTTACAATTACTTATGGACATGATATTAATGAAATAATAGCAAACAATAAAGTAATTAAGTCAACAATTCAAAAGTTAAACAGAGAAGGGTTCATTTCGAAGTTTCAAACTATATTTTGCTTAGAGAGCAGACATTGTAAAGCACAGTGTTGAGAACCCAGCAGAAGGTTGTGAAAATTAGTAGTCTATTCTTCTGACATACCCCATTTTCATTCGTCTCCAACTCTTTTCATTTTCTTCTGTCTTCTCCTTGTGCTCCCGTTCAAATTTCTCCTGTTCTTTCTTAATTGCTTGTGCATCTTCCGTGGACAGTGGTGATTGTGGGAAAAAACGACCCAAAATATCAGATTTTTCAGCGTCTTTTTTAGGGTTACCTGGAAAATGAGAAGAAATCCAAAAATGGATAAATAAAATCATGCGAGTTATACCCAATAATAATAGATTTTTGTTGTTTTTTTTTTTTTAATTATATATTAAATTATCTCTTACTTATGCCTCCTCATTATATTCAACAATAATATCATTAACTTCCAAAATCAACTTCTAAAGGGACGAATTTGTAATTATATTGATTTTTGGTGAAGAGAGAAGTATGATTTACTAGAATAGAGTAAAATTTATTTGTAGGAGGATGCATTTCCCCAGTTGAGGGATTATATAATAATTTCAGAAAAAAAGAAAGGACAACCATGTGCCAAAGATTTGATCTCTTGCATCAGAAATAATTTATTAGTTTATTGAGTTGTTTATGAAACAATTAAAAGTTTTTGGAAATTTTATGTAACAAAAACATTTATGGATTCTTTCCCAGCTAAGTATTATTAATGAAACTGGTATCTTTTGGGTCTCTGTCACTGGTAAGTGGTTACTATCACTCGTCTCGAATTTAATGATTTACGACAAGATCTAGTGGTAACAGCAACTGATTATGTTGCTAAAAATAACTAGAATTACTTTGAATACCATTATCTACAGGATTACTTCAATGAACACATTATTGATTCAACATTTGCCGGGTGCAAGGGTGAGAATTGGATACTAACCTATATTTTCTGTACTGTACAATTTGGGCGCGTTGGCGGAAAGTAGCCATATATTCTGCCTTAAAAAATTTTTGGACTGCAGATTAGCCACCTTACAACACGCGGTTTTTGTTAGAAAAAGCCCTTTTCTGAGAGACATTTTTCCATTTGAAAAATCACATTCACAACAAATGAAGAAACGTCATTAAACTGTCAACGTTTTTTTTGTAATGTTTCCGTCATGGCTTCAAGGCCTTTATGCCAATTAACTGTCAACTTTCTGCTGTAATGATCACAGACGACAACTCACAATCTGACCTCACAATTATTACTCTGCAATGTAGAGTAAACGTTGTATCACTACAATGCAATGTTGCACGTGATACTAATGTTACACAAAGACAACACATTCCATTTACTTTTTTCATGGTGAGTTTTCATCAGAATGTTTTCAAAGTGGAGTTTTTTTTATGAGTCCTCCCAACCAGGGCTGGGCGGAAAGGAGTTCAATAGCACTGTACGTTCCAGGGTCACGGTTACCCGTTGAGACAGTCCCATGACCACATCAGGCTTTGGCCCTCTAAGGGGGCCCCTTCAGATTGATTGACAGCTCTTTGAGGCGCGCGAGTATCATGACGCGCCGTCGATCCCGGCATGGTCCACGATTGGACGGCGAGTCACCCATTACTCACTGTGCACATGCCCGCGCCTACGGTGGCCGGAAATCGCCTCGCGACGTCCGATGTCGTGGGCGTCTCCCGCGGCAACTGGGTCGTGAGGTGGACGCTGTCCTCTCCCTCACGGGTCCCGCCTCGTCTTTCGCTAGCATGACTTTTTCGCAGAAAGAGGCGCTGCATCCCATTCCGTCTCGCTCCGCAGCATGGCCTCGACCAATGCCGGGCGCGATAGGTCACCGCCTATCGCCTTCGTGAGGACACCACGGTGCTCTGTCCAAGCGGGGCAGTGTCCTCCGGGCGATTCTCGCAGGGGTGACACCCAGGCGTTTCTTCCTTCCCAATCAGACACAGTACCCACCCGAAACTTCTGTGTCCGGTGAGGACCTGTGTCAAGTGGAAAGTGAGGACGTCGTAACGCCTCTCCAGCCACTCCTCAAAGAGGGGTGTTACCGCCGCGATCGCGGCGTGCCCATTCTAAGGTGAGTTAACTTATCGCCTGATCCACAAGATTATCTGACCGCTTAGTCTGTATGAATCTTTATTATTTTTTATCATCTGTGATGTTTCCGAAGCATTCCATTCCCCAAATTGATATCTATAGCATGAAATTCAAAGTTTTGTAGAGAAGCTATGCCTAAATGTTAGCTCTTGTACTTTGGCAGGATTTTCTTTGGAACGTGATATTGTGAAGTTTGAAAATAAAATTAAAACTGGGAAAAAGTACGAAAAAACATTAAACTGGAATTTCTTATGACATGATAAATGAGAGGGATAATTGTTGACTAGACAACGATGTCATCAATAAGCAAGCAATCGTCTTTGATGAGTTTTATCAAGAAAACTGCTGGAAATTCGAGTTCAAGTAATACAAGGTATAATAACTTTTGACTCTTGTTTTCGATAATCCTCGTTGTTTTAATCATTTATGGACAAACTGTTATTATAATAATGTATATGATTATGCTTAAATAACATCTTATCATGGAGGGTAGAGAGTTAAATTATTTTTGTGCTCTGTTAAATCTTGTGAATAGTATTTAAAATAACCATCAAAATCTTGATTGTATTTACTATAGGTATAATTTGGATTGGTACTTTTACATTGCATATGAGAGCCATTCATAATATTATCAGCTTTAATCAGCTGTTGTCAATTTTATTACTAAAGGAATATCCATTGACAGATTTTCTATCTTTCAATCACACTAAGATAAAGAAAAAAGTCACAATAATTCACTTGTACTTTTTTCCATTGAATACATGATCCAAAATAATGATATGGAAAACTCATGATGTTGATATGATAACACATAGTAAAAATAAAAACCAAGCAGGAATATCTACATGTCGTAACAAGTTCTTAGCCGAAATAATTAACAATTACAGTACTAACTGTTCTATCAAATGAGTTAATCATGATAACATCAATCATATATTTTTTTAAGAATGTCAAGTAAGTAATGTTGTAATATAGGGTCATAGATTTGCTTTGCCAAGCTTTTCAGTTATCCAAAACCTGTTTGAAAATTTTCAGTGAATGCAAAAATGAGCAGGTCTCAGAGAAGAAATCAAGATTTGTTTTTAAATCAAAGTCATCAGGATCAACAGCTAACTGTGAGTATCAGTATTTATCTTATAAGACTAACATTTTATTCTAATTATTTTCCATTTAAAATAAAACTGAACATTGAGATGAGAGAGCGAGATTTTTTCCTTCTCATACAATGAAATCCTTATATGAAACTAATTCAAACAGCATCATAAAAATATTATTATAATTTTTCATTTACACAAATAGTATGAAATAATATTTTGCTCAAGACCAAGTCCAACTTAAAAGAATGACCCCATATAATATAATGAAAGCATATTGATTTCATTTCCAGGGACACCTCCATTTAAAAAGGCTACATGTGATCAACCTCAGACTACGGTAATTCTATTTTTGTATACATGCAACTGTGTCAGTCGCATCCACATATATTTATTTTGATCATAATCGTGTATAAATGTTTTTTTAAATCTAACTATAAATTACAGTAAACAAAATTTATTGAGAGTACTGATATATTATAATTCTCTTCTCAAACAGATGTAACAAAAAAAAAAACTGCCTAATAATACTTTGCATTACAGACTACCCAGAAGAAAGCAATAAATGATGTTTCGAATGAATATCAAGAAACTCCTCCAATCCTTCCTAATCGAAAAGTACTTAATGACATAGAGGACTCAAAAGTGTCAAAGGTGTCTCCTTCGATCCAGCCCAGCCGAAAAGCTATAAGTAATGGAGTCAGTCCATTCACACACAATAACAAGATGCGAGATGATAATCAAAGTAATGACATGTTTGAAATGGATGTGGTAAGTCAGAAACCCAATAGGTAAAATTACTGAAAATACCTAATCATTCATCAATTAAATTGTCAAAAAATATACTTACCTTTTTTCTTACGAACTTCAAAATCAGCCGTGTTCGGTGTTCCTCACGCGACCCCGACGCCAATACCCCTACTCCCTTTTGATACGTTTTTATATTTGTCAATATTCATTGGTTTAAAAAAACAAAAAATGAATACTCTAAGTGATGGACTAAATAGATTTGCAATTACCGTCAAATATGTATGTTTTGATTATCAGAACATACAGTTATCACAATATACCAAGTACTTTATGTCTATGATACTTAGCACTCCAGGGTGGCCATGGTCTGAGTCAAGTGTATTCTATAGTTGTTCAGACGTGCTTAGCGCGCTTTTGCATTCAGTGCACAAATCATTTCCGCGTCCATGTTTGAAATTGGTGATAATATATTAAGATTAGTGTAAGCAATATTTTTTAAAGGGGTTTGAATATTTTTTCATGGAGGGTGGCCCTAAAGATCGCCCGCCATTTCAATTTTATTTTCAGATACGCTGTGCACTAAAGTTATTATATTTAGATAGAGGACACTTTTTTTATTATGGTAAAATTCATTTGATGACTTTACCATGATAAAAAGAGTGTCCTCAATCTAAATATAATAACTTTCCTCCAATCCAGGGCAGAGCGGGAGGGACTGTCAGACTCGTACTGACTAAAATCCACGGTGTCCTGCAATAGCCCTTTACGTTCCGACGTCACGGTAATTCGTAAGTCCCGCGACCCCGGCAGGCTTTGGTCCTCTAAAGGGAGGTCCCGCCATAATGCTGACACTCGGAGGCGCGAGTGGAACAGAATGCGCCGTTGACCCGGGCATGGTCAGATAATAGGACACCTAGAAAAAAAAAATTAAAAAAACTGTCCTAAAGCGTCAGAGGGTCTAAAACGGCCACTAAGCAATATTCCAAATGATTCATTTCGTGAATAAATAGCCAATGACGTTGCTGAAAATACATAAATAGAGTCATTAGGAATACTGCTTAAAGTGGCCGTTTTCGCTGAAATATAAATCGAAAACTGAACTTTAAAGAAACCTTCAAACCCCTTTGTCACTTTTTGAATAGACTTTTATATTTTGATACGAATTTCAGGACGATATTCAAGATTTTCCAGTTGCATTTAAAAAGAAATTAAAATCCCGAACACCAGAGAAGCTAAACAGATCAATTAGGATAAGTTCAACCCCAACCCCACCAAAGAATAAACACGACACACTACACAATGATAAGAAGATACTGAAAACTCCTGAAAAGCCGCGTGTTAAAGACAAGGACCCTTTGAAGAATATAATGGTGGATGAGTCAATATCAGGGTTCTTGGAGACGGTGGCCAAACATCCTGCACTGACGAGTAGTAAGGTAAACTTCACACAATTCATATATTCAATAATCTAGGTGGTAGATCTCATCTTTAAGGCCATAATAAATAGTTTTATGAGACGGATTCTGTTATGTTTCGAAAATTATATAGATCTGTCTGTACTGCAAATGGTAAATTGCGATATGCTAATAAATGAAAAAAAAGTAAGCTCACCTTAAATCCAGTTAATTTCATAATTTTATCTAGTAATGAGTATTCATATAAAATAGGTAGATTCTCATTTTGATATGTGTTTCAGAATGTAATAGACCCTGGAGACAGAGAACAGTGCAAAGAATTGTACATAGATTTACTAGAAAAAATATTTTATGCCTTTGACAAAATACCAAATTGTATAAAGGAAAAATTCCCAGGATATGATAGAAGAATATATGCAAAAGTTAAACATTTACATTATAAGTTAAAAAGAGTAATAGCTAAACCGGATAGTGTAAATGCACAAAATTCACAGAATGTAGAACATGAAAGACTTAGTAATGGTGATAATAAACTCAATGGTAGTAATAGTCCTTCCCTGCTCAGTAAATACGACGATGATACAGACGACTTTGATCTTGTATCTAGTGGGGTACATAAAAGAGTAACAGACTGTCTCCAAAAAGCTCATAATACAGGAACTGCAACATCCACACCCGATTTTGTTTCCAATGACAAAGGACTAAGAAATGAACTACCTAAAAAAGCGTTATCGTTCGACGCATTTTCACCACTAAACAATTCATCTAAATTAGAAACTAGCTGTCAATCTGAATCAGAGAATACTAGTACATCCGAAAAAGTTAAAGGGAAGGGAAAGTTCGTGTTCAAAAAGCCCTCAAGACTTACGATCGAAGAAAACAAGTCAACGCCGAACAAAGATATACCGTCATCTACTGCTGATAGAATTAGGAATGCTTCGGAAAGACTAAAACCTTTGGTTACGACAGAGGCACCGAAATGTGCACCAGTAGCTCAGAGTTCTGTAGAGTTCCAACCACCACAACTCAGTAGGAACTCTCTGATGTACAGTGACAGACCTAGCACAGACTCTGTTAAAGAGAATGAAGAAGACAGTGAACCAATGGACGACTACGAAGTGCCAATCGACATGGATGACGTAACAGATTTTATGCCTGAAACAACTCAGGCGAGTGTCATCAACATCAGTGATTCTGTCGCCAGTACCAGTAATGCAGAAGTAGCGAACAATATTCCTGATGTACCGATTGATGAAGATGGTTGGCCAGAATATAGGCCGGAAGACTTTGAAGAGAATATCGAGGATGTTGGCAACCAGGAGCCACAAGTGGTTAATCTGATGGATGACTCGATTGTGAAGGAGAAGCCTAAGTATGAAGGGATGGGTGACTTCCACGCCGGCACACAGAATGATGGCATCACTGGTGAGTTATTGTTTTAATTCAAATATTTCGACTGTTTTTACAGAATTTCGATAGTGTTCGTAGTCACAATCGATTTTTCCTTTTTTTTAAGTGGTAAAATCATCAAATGAGTTCTCCCACCCAGAGCGGGAGGGACTGTCAGACGGTACTGACTAAAATCTACGGTGTCCTTCAATAGCCCTTTATGTTCCGGGGTCACGGTAATTCGTACAGTCCCGCGATCCCGGCAGGCTTTGGCCCTCTAGAGGGGCCCGTCGTTTTGCTGACACTCTTTGAGGCGCGCTTGGAACACAACGCGCCGTCGACCCGGGCATGATCCATGGTCGGACAGTGAGTTGCCCATTACTCGCTGCCCGCATGCCCGCGCCTACGGTGGCCGGAGATCGTCTGCCGACGTCCGTCGCCGTGGGCGTCTACCACTGCGGCTGGGGTGGAGGGAAGACGCTGTTCTCTCCCTCACGCGACCCGCCTCCTCCTTCACGAGCATGGCTGCTTCGCAGAAGAAGGCGAGATCGATTTATCCTACAATATTAATGGGGAGTCGGCATCTTCTTTCCCAGCTAAAAACCTGAAAGGATGAAAGTCATTTTAGGAAATATTGACGCTCAAGGCCTTGCATAATGGGTCACCCTTCGGAACTGTGGAAATGGTTCGATCTAGGCCATGATAATTACTTCTGTTGCAGGCGAGTTCGACGGGCTGGATTACCCGCACTCGGGGCCGATGATGGAGGTGTTCCACGAGCGGTTCGGGCTCAAGTCCTTCCGCCCCAACCAGCTTCAGGTAATCAACGCCACGCTGCTGGGGTACGACTGCTTCGTGCTCATGCCTACCGGGGGCGGTAAGTCACTGAGTTCTTTACTTCAATGAATAGTCATCTACCTGCCCTTGAGTCTTATCGCTGTAGAAAGATAATGCGCTTTGACGCTGTTGTGTTACTTGATGTCGATCGACACAACACGATTTTTTTCTTCTATTTTCACCTGTTAAATAACATTTACAGGCTGATGATGAAATATCTCTGGTTCTCATACTCCTAATGTTTCATACTTTCTCATTTCTCCGCCTCAATAAGTTAATTAGCAGTTGTGGTCCTTAGGTAAGTCTCTGTGCTACCAGCTCCCGGCGATACTGATGCCCGGCGTCACCATAGTGATATCACCGCTCAAGTCACTCATTCTGGACCAAGTCAACAAACTGCTGTCGCTTGATGTGAGTTGTTTGGAATTTTATTCACTCAAGTAGTTAGGAACGTGTTTGCTGTATGGTTACTTGAGTTTTTGTAGGATATTTTAGACTCAATTCTTGTTGCTCTGTATGTTTAATGCCTAGTATATGCCACTTCAACGATCACCTTCAAAAGCGGTGGACACTCTATACTGATTGATATTACTTCGAACATTAAAGTCGTTACTTTATGTATAAGGGTAAGATCAGTCAAAACTCATTATAGATGGCGCTTCGAGAGCTATGTTCCAATCTGACCAATAAAGTCATGTTATTTTAGAAAATAATATTACAATGGCAGATCTTCCGTCAATTTCGATGTTCGAAACTAATTGCGCCAGCGCTATGAGTACCGCAAGTTATCTTCCACATTGAAGAAGTTGACTTCTCCAGATCCCCGCAGCTCACATGTCTGGAGACGTGTCCCTGGCCACGTGTGACGAGATCTACCACAAGCTGTCGATGCGGGAGCCTGAGATCAAGCTGCTGTACGTCACCCCCGAGAAGATCAGCAACTCCTCCAAGTTCCAGAATATGCTCAGCATGCTGTACTCACGAGGGAAACTGGCTAGGTAATGGACACCATTCTTTCTATCATTTTTATATAAACATGCATATGATTTTTTGTATTACAAAACGAGTTTAAGCCAGAATTAAGTAAGACCATCCCTTCGTCTACACAATTATCCAATAACACCTAAACACACTTCTTCAGCATACAAACTATCATCAGCCGCAGGACGTCTACTGCTAAACATAGGCCCACATAGATTTCCAATAATAATTATATTATAAAGTAGTTCATGGAAGTGGCTAGCATCTAGCGCGACTCTGTGGTCTTCATCAGATCATTTGTCCACCTTATAGGAGGACGATACAACCTATCACTCATCTTAAAAGTTGGCAACCCATTATTATCGAACGCGTCCGTAAGCCGCTGCTGGCAGATGCGACATATTGATATGTAGCCAGTTCTTTTAATACTACACTCTGCAAACTATCGGTCGCAAGATGCGGCCCTTGAGTCGTCCTTGAGCTTTAAGACGCCCGAACAGAATCTGGCCGGCCAGATTTTTGTGCGTCGTCGTACTGTGTGAACGGGGCATAACTCTAAAACCGATATTAATGACAACTAAGTATCGTCACTCGTTACTCTTGCCATAGAAAATACAACCAGAATATTTAATTTGACTGATTTGTGGTATCAACTACCAAATACTGATGTTTGAAGTCAATCTCGGGGTAGGTTCGTGATCGACGAGGCTCACTGTGTATCTCAGTGGGGCCACGACTTCCGTCCGGACTACAAGCGGCTGTCGGTGCTGCGCGCGCAGTTCCCCGACACCAGCATCATCGCGCTCACGGCCACGGCCACGCCGCGCGTGCGCACCGACATACTGCACCAGCTGCACGTGCGCGAGTGCAAGTGGTTCCTCAGCAGCTTCAACCGACCCAACCTCGCATATAGGATACTTGAGAAGAAACCCAAGTCTGTCAATCAGGATGTCGCCGCGCTTATTAAGGAGAAGTTTTTCAGGTTAGTTACATGGTTCATAAAATGTGTCCTCATCCACAGCCTTATCTCATCCTCTGCAAGGTATAGGCTTTTCTCAATTTGTGCCAAGATTAATGGTCCTGTGTCAGCTACACCCAGGATAAAGTTTGATCAATGGTTGAACTAGCCATTGCTGAAGTCCTGCACATTTTGTAAAAAGTTCTCAAACAAGTGAAATCAATAAAACTTATTAAGATATAAATTTCTTTAATCATAAAGCAAATGATTGCTACAGTTGTTCTGTGTTCGTGCAGACACCAGCGCATCGGACTGTCTCGGTCTACAAAATTTACCTAGTAAAATATAAGCCCTATGCTTTTGCAAGGTTGATAGTCTATAAAACGATTTTGACAATTTGGGATGGCTTGGTGTACTGGTGTCTGTGCATTCTGTAGTTATATTATTATATTATCGTCGCTTGTTTTGAGTTTGTGCAACAATAGTTTAACTGCTAACTGTGGAGGCTTGTAAATGGCTGATCGTTGATCTTCTCATTATTTACTTTTGTATTGTTAGCTGTAAGCCACCCAAATACAATAAAAATAAAATAAATACCAGTTTGAGCCGACGATCCTCCTATTTAACATAGTACGAGGAACTTTAAACCCTGTTCCTGATAACTTAAACTGTTTTCTAGAATGTCTGGGATAGTGTACTGCTTGTCTCGGAAAGAGTGCGAGAGTTTGTCTACGGACCTGCGCAAGGCAGGCATCCAGTCGGCGCCCTACCACGCGGGACTCAGCGATAAGAAGAGAGAGGAGGTGCAGGCCGGCTGGGTCGCTGATCGGTATAATGTGGTGAGTCTGCTGTTACTTAACGAGCTTGCTTGTCACGCGATTTGCTATTTCTATTATCTAAATCTCTATTTCTATTATCAGTCGAGTCGTAGCTGCACTCTGAGGCGGACGTTGCGACACGTTGCATAATAATAAATATTAATATCGTATAGCGCGGCGCAAGCCGACGCTCGAAAATTTGTTGACATGAGTGACAAACTTGTGCCAAATGAACTGCTGGCGTTCCTGCAGCAGAAACTGGATGTGATGGACGAGGTGTCCGCCATCCAGATCTGTGTATCGAACTTCAGCGAGGACGACATTGCTGCTGCGAAGCTGCTGCTGTTCCGGTCGCTTAATAAAGTCGACCAAATGGTGACCCGTCGGCGCGACGGGACGAAGAAAAGTGTGCAAGATATCATCACGCTTCTGAAGGCTACCGACCCAGACGACGTGCCGACATTTGTGGTGAGGGATCTGAACAAGTTACCTCCAGTCACATTCGACCACGTCGACGTTACGAGCCTGTTGAAGGACATTGTTTCTTTGAAGGCAAGTCTAACTGATGTACAGAGGAAGTTGGAGACATCCCAGATCACCGTCGCGGACCTGCGCTCAGAACTCGATGAGCTGCGCAACTCTGTGGCGTTAATTGGGTCACCAGCGGCGCGTGTAAATACACGCCGAGGTGGCTGCCTTGATACGTCGGTCACGAGTTTTGCGTCAGCAGTTTTGTCGCCGGCGCCGATTGCTGAGTCAGCGTTGCGCGCTTCATATGTGCCTCGTTGCCCTGTTCCCGCCACCGCAGCTCCTCCCCGCAGCGCTGCACGACCGATGCGACCTTCAAACTCGTTGGTCACCCTACCTGCTCCCCCTGCAAAGCCCGTGCCTTTAAAGGAAACAGAACGGGATGATGACGGCTTTGTGACGGTGCAAAGGAGGAAGCGCCGCCAGAAAAGCTGTAAGAATCGCTGCGGCAAGGCTCCCATAGAGCCCAACGAGAAACTACGCGCTGCGAAGCCGAACACTCCGGTGTATATTTCGCGTCTCCATTACACCACTGACGCGGAAGACATCGTGAAGTACGTGCGCCAAAGGCTGAAATACTCGCCGAGAGTGCAGCTGCTGGAGTCGCATCGCAACGTCAATTTTAAAGCGTTTGTGGTGCGCGTACCAACATGCTACCTGCCTCAGGTGATGGAAGAAAGCTTTTGGCCACAGGATGTGGTATTCCGCCGCTTTCGTGGACAAGTGCCGCCAGAACGCACAAAGACTTAGTGCAACTTTAGTGCTACTAACATAGTTTTTAAGTTATATTGACTAACACAATTGTTATTAAATGTATGTATACTTAGGTTAAGGTATTTATCTATGGGTCTTTGTTACCTGAAAATAAATGGTTTATTATTATTATTATATAAAAATGAAAATCGTACTTGCTACTACGATATAATGATGCAATTCGACTGACTTTCGTCGTCGTAGCGAGCGTGTTTTGTTTTTCATCTACTTATAGATAACCGCACGTTTTATGTCATATATGTCGTAGTAGACGTAAGGATGATTTTCACTTGTAGTTGCAATCGGTCGAATTTGCGTCGCCTCGACAAGTCATCAGCAAACTCTCTTACTTTAAATTATATATTTTTTGATAGTAGTTAAATTTCTTAAATGAGTACACAATTGTTTTAAAACATTAGACTAGGTTTGTATTTCCTATCTGGTTGAATACAAAGTAGAGGTCACAATCCTAGATTTTATCTTGATCAGATCATTTAAAGACATCATTGAATAATAAGTATGACTGTCCTAAAACTTTCTCGCTAAAGTGAGCGCCCGGTTCTTTGTCTGGTCGTGTAGGTCTTCCATCTCATTTGATTATGAAAGTAAACACTGCACCTGTGTGTGCGCACTAACTTCACTGTAATTATCTCCTGCATAGGTAGTTGGGTAATCCCGCAGATATAAAAAAATGCTAAAATTCGACTTAGACGATTTTATAATAATTATAAAGAGACTAGCGACCCGCCCCGGCTTCGCACGGGTGGACATTTATTTTTTAAGCTCTCTCACAATTTTAAATTCGTAATATCTTTGAATGGATTGTCCGATTGGAATAAAATAAAAAGTAATTTGCCCGCGACTTCGTCCGCGTGGGTTACGTACTTTCTTGATTCCCCCTTTTCACCCCCTTAAATGTTAAATTTACTTCATAGCTCAAAATGTTTATAAAATGTCCTTTATTCATTAGTTTCATTTCACTTATTATATTTTATATATTAAAAATATATAAATCTCTATATTTTATCCCGGTATAATTATTAATATTAATATTCCCGGTTTATATTAAAAATATATAAAATATAACACAGGTCTGCAATGGTTTTCCTCTCTGAGATCTGATTAACGTTTTCTATAGTTTCTGATGTGCTGATTACGAGAAAAATAATAAAAAAATTCTATCACGTCAGGATTCTTTGATATTGAATATTTAAGATTTTAACTAAAAATGTCTGAGCGCATACATTTTAAAATCTATAAAACGTCACTTAATTACTTCAGCTTAATTTTTATTGCATTTAATTAGTTTAAGACGACATAGAAATGAATGCAAATCAGTAATTTGTTAATTACTACATAATAAGTGTAAGTAATTCGCACTAACCATTTCGAAAACGGGTCATTTTGGCTTCATTTAGTAATGAGCTCATTAATACACGATGTTTAGGTGATATTGCCTAATTGTTGTTAATGTTGTTCAAAAAGGGTATAATGAAGAAAACAAAAAGTTTTTTTGTATAAGTACCTACTCTGAATTAGAAAACTAACAGTCGAAGTGCGCATCTTGCAACCTAAACTTTAAAATGTCGTCGCGAAGTTGTTTAAACTCTTCGAATTGTTTTTGTTATATTTGCGGGAAATTCATGGTGATAAAACAACGAAACAACATTACAGACTATGTGAAAAATATTTACAAAAGTTATTTTGGACTTTCTATAAGTAACCAAGACAAAACTTGGACACCTCAAAAAGTTTGTTCGACTTGTTTACTTGAACTTCGCAAGTGGTCAAAAGGACAGAAAAATAACTTCAAAATCGTTTCGCCCATGCTATGGAGAGAGCCTAACAACCATGTTGAAGATTGCTACTTTTGTTGTTGTGACATAACTGGATACAATTCTAAAAATAAAAGTGACATAAGCTATCCAAATGTGTCATCAGTTACGCCTGCAGTTTTCGGAGATTCAGAAATGGTGCAGCCCCCGTATCCAGCTATACAAATTGAAGATTCTGCTAATGATACAAATGAACAGAATGCATCCCAATCTGATCCTGTATTTCAAGTAGATTCTAACGAGTGTCAGCTCTTTTCACAGTCAGATTTAAACGACTTGACAAGAGATTTGAATCTCCCCAAAGATGCAGCTGAGCTCCTCGGATCACGATTAAAAGAAAGAAATATGCTTGCACCTGGTACTTCATTTTCATGGTACCGTCACAGAGAAAAAGATTTCCTTCCATTCTTCGCTGAAGATCATGATTTGGTGTACTGTAAAGATATTCCTGGCTTGATGAAAATGTTCGACATTGAATACAATCCTAAGGAGTGGAGATTGTTTATTGACTCCTCAAAAAGAAGTTTAAAAGCAGTCCTTCTACATAATGGGAATACATATGCCTCACTACCTGTTGCACATTCTGTCCATTTAAAGGAATGTTATGAAAATTTGGAAAAGCTTTTAGCTACTATAGCTTACGAACATCACGGCTGGATGGTGTGTGGAGACTTGAAAATCATAAGCATGCTACTCGGCCAACAAGGTGGTTATACAAAATACCCGTGCTTTCTTTGCGAATGGGATAGCCGGGATAAACAACATCATTGGACCAAAAAGGAATGGCCTCCAAAAACTGAACTAACCCCAGGAATCAAAAACGTGCTTAAACAGAGTTTGGTTCCCAGAGAAAAAGTTTTACTGCCGCCTTTACACATCAAATTGGGTATAATGAAGCAGTTTGTGAAGGCTTTAAATAAAGATGGGGAAGGTTTCAAATATCTGCATTCAGTTTTTCCATCTTTATCAGATGCTAAGTTAAAAGAAGGAATTTTTGTCGGCCCTGATATAAGAAAATTGATGTCGGAGGAAAAATTTGATCAAAAACTCAATGATGTCGAGTTACAAGCGTGGAAATCATTTAAGGAAGTGGTAAAAAACTTTTTGGGGAACAATAAAAGCTCGGACTATAAAGAAATAGTAGCCAAAATGATAACGAATTTTGGTGTAATGGGTTGTAATATGAGCGTTAAACTTCATTTTCTGAATTCGCACATTGATTACTTCCCAGAAAATCTAGGAGCCGTTAGCGAAGAACAAGGTGAAAGATTTCACCAAGATTTAAAAAAGATTGAAGTCCGGTATCAAGGAAGATGGAATGTCAGCATGATGGCGGACTATTGTTGGTTGTTGAAGCGTGATGATCCAAACCGGAAATATAAGCGAAAATCGCACAACAGAAGCTTCCAGGAAAAAAGGACCAGGTTCCACAAATAAAATTTAAGTGTATTTTAACCCAGCAATAAGTTGTTATTACGTGTTAATAGTTTTTTAAGTTAAAAATTAAGTACTTTTTTAAATATATAATTTTTTAAGTGAAAACTTGTCTTTTTTCTCAATTTTCTATCTGTAGCTTTTTTGAAAAATCAGGAGGTGATGGAGAAAAACTAAGTACATATTCGTAATCAGCGCATCAAAATACTCCAGAATCAGCTATCAAATTCCAGAGAGGAAGTTATGACCTTCATTTTGCAGGCCTGTGTAATTAGTAAGTAGTAGTAACAAACACAAAAAAAGAAAAAAAACATTTTAATAATATAATAAATAGCAAAAGGTAGGCTAGAGGAACAACAGTAAAATCAAAGATTTTAATAAAATTCAAGCAGATGGTACATTGCCATCACCAGTTTTCTGCTGCTTAGGAATGTGGTAAAACTCTTTAAACCTATGGTTCCCTAGTCCTGAAGTATTGCAACCTCCCCCAACGCAAACCACTCAATGGTAACTACAGCTTTCAGAATAAAAATATCTATTCTATCGTCTGTGGTAACTAAGCTACCAGTAGCCATCTTGAAAGAGTCGTAAAAAAAATACGTTAAAAAAATTCAAACGAATGACAGATGGCGTCTCCCCCAAACAGCACTCATCAAAAAATTATTTCTATACAACAATTGTCTACATTTAACACTTTTCTTTTATATCCTGTAAACTCATGCTATCCTAGTAATTGAATATCGGAGTCTCCCTCAAAGCATCGCGCGCCTTTGCTCAGCAGACTGGGTGCTTAAGCTATGTTATTAGATATATCTATTTCCCGGGATAAAATATAGAGATTTAAACTATCCTATCTCTCAAGTTGGATCGAACTGCACATGGTGTGCGAATTTTATTATAATCAGTTAAGTGGTTTAGGAGTCCATTGAGGACAAACATTGTGACACGAGATTTATATATATTAATAATAATAATAATAATAATAAATCGTTGAGGGAGCGCTTCTTTGGACGTCTAAAAAAGGTTTTAAATAGCCTTCTTTCGGGCGGAAACAAGGTGCGCGCCTTCAACGGTTGGGTCATGCCGGTTTTAATGTACTCTTTCGGCATACTCAAATGGACTCAATCTGAACTCGACGCCTTGGATAGACGAGTCCGTACACTGTTGACCGCAAATCGGATGCATCACCCACGATCATCGGTGATGAGGCTGTACATCCCGCGGAAGTGCGGGGGTCGAGGCTTTTTAAATGCTAAGACCCTCCACAATCGCGAGGTGTGCAGTCTCAGAGAATATTTTTTGAAAATGGAAGTGGGTATGCACCGAGATGTGGTCACAGTGGACAAAGGACTCACTCCGCTGTCCATGGCTAAAGAGAACTGGCACAAACCTGTGGTACTCAGTACCGACGACCGCAGGGAGGTATGGCAAAGCAAGGAGCTACACGGACGCTTCTACCGGGCTCTTCATGGGCCCGATGTAGATTTCCTAGCGTCCGTGTCCTGGCTACGTTTCGGTGACCTCTTCGGAGAAACTGAGGGTTTTGTATGTGCGATTATGGACGAAGTTATCTTGACGAACAACTACCGGAGACATATTATAAAGGATGGGACGATTGACGTGTGTCGGGCATGCCATCGTCCAGGTGAATCCATTAGACATATTGTCTCTGGTTGTTCTCGTCTTGCTAACGGCGAGTACTTGCACAGGCATAACCTAGTAGCCAGAATTATCCACCAGCAACTTGCTTTGAAATACAATCTTGTGGATTCTGAGGTACCGTATTACAAGTATGTGCCCGACCCAGTTCTTGAACAAGGCCATGTCACGTTATACTGGGATCTGCCTATCATTACTGATAGGACTATTGTCGCCAATAAGCCTGACATAGTAGTGATAGACAGATCAGCGCGCCGCGCAATGATAATCGATGTTACCATCCCACATGACGAGAACCTCGTGAAAGCTGAGAAAGATAAACAAATCAAATATCTCGACTTAGCCCGCGAGGTTGTTGATATGTGGAATGTGAGCTCGGCTATCATTGTGCCGATTGTCGTTACTGCCAATGGCCTGATGGCAAAGAACCTCGACGAACATCTTTCGAGGCTCTCATTAGGGGGTTGGATCAAGGGCCTGATTCAGAAGGCAGTTCTCCTCGATACGGCTCGCATTGTGAGGAGGTTCCTGTCTCTGGAGCCCTAACCACCGGTAGCTTGGACCCTGCTCCCACACCGGCGGATCACTATTTTTATATTTTTAAATGTTTTTTATTACTTTTTTGTAAGAAATATTTAAAAATTTAATAATATGATTAAAAATGAATAAACGAATAATAATAAAAGACGGGACGGTTGACGTGTGTCGGGCATGCCACCGTCCGGGTGAGTCGATCAGACATATTATCTCTGGTTGTTCTCGTCTTGCTAATGGCGAGTACTTGCACAGGCATAACCTAGTAGCCAGGATTATCCACCAGCAACTTGCTTTAAAATACAAACTTGTTGATTCCGAAGTACCGTACTACAAGTATGTGCCCGACCCAGTTCTCGAGAAAGACCATGTCACGATGTACTGGGATCTGCCTATCATTACTGACAGGACTATTATCGCTAATAAGCCTGACATAGTAGTGATAGACAGATCAGCGCGCCGCGCAATGATAATCGATGTTACCATCCCACATGACGAGAACCTCGTGAAAGCTGAGAAAGATAAACAAATCAAATATCTGGACCTAGCGCGCGAGGTTGTCGATATGTGGAATGTGAGCTCGGCTATCATTGTGCCGATTTTCGTTACTGCCAATGGCCTGATGGCAAAGAACCTCGACGAACATCTTTCGAGGCTCTCATTAGGGGGTTGGATCAAGGGCCTGATTCAGAAGGCAGTTCTCCTCGATACGGCTCGCATTGTGAGGAGGTTACTGTCTCTGGAGCCCTAACCACCGGTAGCTTGGACCCTGCTCCCACACCGGCGGATCACTATTTTTATATTTTTAAATGTTTTTTATTACTTTTTTGTAAGAAATATTTAAAAATTTAATAATATGTTTAAAAATGAATAAACGAATAATAATAATAATAATTCTTTATTCAGATAACTAGAGATCCAATGTGTTAGTACTTACAAAAATAACCTACAACTATTGTTAGTAAAATGACATTTATAAAACTATATTTAAATTATGGTTCTCACCATCTTTTTAAAAATTGGAGAGGTAACATCCTCACCTATTATTTTGAGGATGCTGTTGCTAGATTCTCGCACTCTGCTCAGTAAAGATGCAGTTTTCTTGCGAATAACCGCATGGAAACCCTCGGTTCGATTTTGCACGAACATTTCCGACGCGCTACAGAAACGAGGCTTTCGCAACAGCATCCTAAAAATATTATTATATTGGACGCGCAGAGCGTCCATCGCTCTTTTGGTATATGTGACCCACAGGTTTCCCGTGTAGAAGCTTTGGCAAAATGCCTTAAAAAGGGTAATTTTAACCTCGGCACCACATCGGGAAAATCTGCGTGCCAGCATATTACCTCTGACCGATAGGGCTCTGCGCTCCCTTTCAATGTCTACATTGTCTTTAAGGTCGGCAGTGAGGAAGTGCCCAAGATATTTAAAAGAATCTACCCTATCAAGATTTAAGCCATTTATCTTAACGGCAGGTATACACTCAGGACCTTTACCACCGGCCTCAAAGACCATGTACTTGCATTTCAACGCATTGTATATTAAACCATGACTGGCCGCATAAGCCTCACAGCGCCTCAGCAACTCTCCTATAGACCGTGCAGTAGGGCCCAGCAGCACCATATCGTCTGCGTAACTTATGTTATTTATACTAACACCACCCACCCTGCATCCGACATGCATGCTGCTGAGCTCTACCAGTAGGTCATTTACAAACACGTTGAAGAGCCGTGGCGACGTCAGCCCCCCCTGTCTCACACCACACTCCAACCTAAACGAGTCCGAGAGTCTACCGGACCACTTGACCTGATTCATTTGGTTAGCATACCAGTACTTCAGGATGCCTACCACTTCCACCGGTACATTTCTGTCTCCAAGCTTTCTCCAAAGCATATCGTATGACACAAGGTCAAATGCTTTGGAGAGGTCCAGAAAACAGGCATACACCGGCGTTTTCCTATCAGTGTAGTATTGGACAGCGTACTTGAGACTAAGGATGGCACTCTCTGTCGACAATCTGCGTTGAAAACCGAATTGTGAATCATGCAAGGTAATACAACTCTCCAAATAAGTATCCAGTACACTGTCCAACACCTTTGCAGCAGTAGTCGCCAGAGAAATAGGTCGGTAATTCCCCTTGTCCGAGACGTCCCCAGTCCTGTTTTTAATTATAGGAACTACAATTGTTTTCATCATATCCGATGGTAAATATGAATGCCTAATGCATAGTGTATAAAACATGGCCAGTACCCTCGGCAGGTGAACCCCCGCAAACTTATAATGTTCAATACTGAGTCCGTCGTGTCCGGGAGATTTGCCTTTGCTCATGTGTACAATAGTCTCTTTTACTTTTTTGGCTGACAGGAGTATTCGTGACTCGTCTCCCGAACACATCGTCTCATTCTCTGTCCTTGGCTCGGAAAAGCCAAGTGGCGACTTCACTCTAAAATGTTCCATGAACATATTAGCGATGTCCCCAGGGTTGCTTTTTCCGTCCACACTCACAGGAAGGCTAGGCCTCGCTTCCAATTTCCCTGTAGACTTCCAGAACTTTGCAAAATTCTTTGAAGCTCTTTGTTGAGTTATTATGTCCATTTTAATTTGCGTCTGATTATCCTGGCACCATTTTAGACGACTCTTAAAAATCTTACGTGATTCGCGCATTCTTTTATAGATGTTACCAGAACTCGGTTTATTATGAAATATCCAATTTAGATATTGAAGCCTAGCCTCACTGTGAGCGTCCTTAACGTGCCTGTTCCAACCACACAATCTTTTACGTTTTACAGCGCTATCACTCACTGGTTGACACGTCTGTATAGCAGCATCCGTCAAACTATCAATAATTCTAAAATACAACGTGTCCAATGCATGCTTATGTTCAACCAGGCTACAGGAACCAGAGCTGCAACTCGAAAACTCCATCGGAAAATCTATCTCCCGTAACTTGTCATTACAAATTTTTTGATAATTATTAATTTGGGTTTTGCTTCTCTCACTCCAGATAACTTGACTCCGCATTTTGTTTTCCCAATGCAGCTTCTGTTTGACTGTACCCAAATCACAGATTATATATAGTGGTAAATGATCGGAAACAAACACGTCTTCATTTACCCCTACATTGACAATCGTTTGCCACGCTGATAGGGAAACCACACAGTGGTCCAACCATCTCCTACACCCATGCGCATCACTTACAAAAGTATGGCAATTACTGTTTAATCCTAACTTTTCTATATCTGCACAGATCCAATCCTGATCACTACAAAAATTCATTAGCTCGTTATAAAATAGTTCATGTGGATGTGCATTAAAGTCCCCCAACATGAAAATACTCTCTACATCCAAGCTCGCTACAATCGCACTAATTTCTCCTAATATCTCTGCAAAAATGAGTAAATTTTCTATTGTGTTGGTAGGCATATATATAGAGAAAACAACAATAGATCGACTCGCTGTACTGGCTCTTATAGCACATAAGCGACTACTCTCACAATTTATCACCGAAACTGAATCAAAAATGCCCTTCCTCCAAAGGATGGCCACTCCCCCATACGGTCTCCCTACCATTACACCCGCAGCAGTATCAACGGCAGACTTGCCTGTGTATTCAAACTCCTTGTCAATGGATCCAAGAAAAGAAACGTCATGGGGAAACAGCCACGTTTCCTGTAAAGCCACCAGGTCCGACGTTTCACATAGAAATCGTACATTATCCACTGATCGTTTAATTGATTTACAGTTAAAAGTTGTAAATTTGCTACAATTATTTTTACCCATATTTACGAAATTTTTAAAACGTTCGGACTTGACGGCCCTGTACAGGCACAGAACGCATAAAACGTCTATAAGTTACTCCATCAGGCCAAAAACTGTCATTCATAAATAAATCTAACTTAGCTTTAGGTACATCTATTTTGAAAGCGTTGTAATTTTTATTTATTTTCATATTTATTCTTTTAAGTGTAACAGTTAACTGCGTTTTATTTTTAACATAGCTTATAATGTCTTCTTCACTAGTGTTTATACTGACATTCGATATATATAGCGGTATATCAATATCTGCCGCCCGAAATTTAACGTCAGGCGTAGTAAACGCACAACCTCTTTGTTGACCAAGTAGTTTATACTTTGGTTTGTATGATTTACCACGCACTACCGTCCACTCCGAATCACCGTTTGCTACCACTGGTTTACGAACAGTGTTCAATACGAGTTCGTTCGCACTGCCCGTTGCTAAAGATAATTCATTCGTGTTTGACTTAGACACACTCACTGTTACCTCCTCGGATCGTTGCACGTTAGTAGGGGACTCGACCGGTGCGCGCGCGCAGGTATCCAAATTGCAAGCCGGTTTGTTCGAAACCGCGGTGTCACCCGAGGCCTCCACGCGCAGAGCCTGTTGCGCTGTCCCGCTCGCACTCGCATTGTCACCCGCAGCCACCGTGTCCAGCACCGTTTGCGCTGTCGCACTCGCACCTACACTGTCGCTCACACTCCGTTTCCCTCTACGACTGGTGTCCGAAACCATAGTAGCCGCTTTCGCCTCCACGTGCCTTTGGTTATCTGTCTCACAATTATGCTCGCTAGTGAAAGAGTTAAAACTCACCTCACCGTTGTTTTTTACTGAGGAGTGACGAATCAAGATGGGGCGTTCATTGACCTCACACTCAGCTGACCGATTTACAGATGTTTTAATAGGCACATAATGCAATCCAATGGGTCCACTGTCAAGTAAGCTGTTTTGCAAACAGGCCCCTCTTTTTCTGTTTACATTCAAATTTCCATTTAATGGTAGTTCTGTTATTGAAGCATGTCTTAAGTATTCCATCTCCATTTTAAGTGCTTCAAAGTTCTCTTTACTTACGGTTTTTTCTTCTAACAAACTGACCTTATTTTGTAGCCTCAGGATATCTTTTAAAAGTCTGGTCACATCCACATGATCGAAAGATACCGGCGGAAGCTTGTCTAGTTCCTTAGCCACGAAAATTGGGAATAGCTCAGCGTCGGTACTCTTCATTAAACTTATGATGTCGTCCAGGTCTCGGGATAGTTTTTTCTTCCCATCCTTTCGACGTTTTGGTTTCTTTGACCCGGGTATCGAATCACAAAGTAAATTCTTCGCCTTCACTATATCATTTTCTGAGAAAGATGAGGTGCACAGATGGTGGATGCTCTCTTCATCCATATAATCCAACACATGATACACAAAAGCTAAAACTTCGTTTATTACTATATTGCAGTTCGTACACTTCACAACCTGCGAAGTCATTGTCCTCGCTCTGAGTCACCGTTTAACGACACACGGCACACGTCCGCACTTCGTAGCCGCTATTTGACAACTTTAGACTTTGACTATTAAGATGTGATGTTGTGGTCAGATCTGCGCGACGATAGCGTTCGGCATGGGAGTGGACAAGGCGGACGTCCGCTACGTGATCCATCACAGCATGCCCAAGTCCGTGGAGGGGTACTACCAGGAGGCAGGCCGGGCGGGACGGGACGGGGAACCGGCCACGTGTCTGCTGTACTACTCCTACTCCGATGTAGTACGATACAGGAGGCTTCTGGAAAGTATGTTGGCTTATACTACTTATTATATAGCTACTTCTTTTTTTTTTTTGAATTTATATTGTTCCAATCTGGGCGCTCCCCCAATTTCTTCCATGAACTCTTTTCCTGTACCCCTTCTTTCAGCCTTAGTGGTAACATCCACGACGTTTTGCTGCCTAATTGGCTATCTGACTGAAACATTCTAATAAGTCCGTCAGTTAGATTGTCAAAACATCGACCCGTAACAATTTTTTCCTTTCTTTCGTAAACCAAAATTGACGGAGATACGATGCTTTTAAATTTGGCAATACTTCACAATTTAGTACAGATTTTATAGAATTCTGACGTCTCGAGCCCCCCCACTCATAAGTTTTAAAATCCGTTCAAATGTTGGTAAATATTCATTGATTTTAGAAAAAAACAAATAAAAAAAACTATTAAGATTTGTAGTTTATTGAAGCTGTCAAATAGCCAATTCTGGGTTTTTGTTTTATACTGAAAAAAAAATCCATTGGCAGTTAGTATCCACGTTTTGTTTCACAAAAAGGACTGCCACCTTAAGTTACTGTAAAGTGTATTGTGTCAAAATAGCAAAATATTGTCAGGAAATGGGTATGATTTAGAAATAGATCAAAAATTTACATTTTGCCATGCCACGTTGCGCTAGCAAGTATTGTGGCTATTCGCTTGTCATAGAGAGGCCTATATTCCAGTAGTAATTAAGAGTGATTACATATGACACTTGTGCTTGTAGTGGAGCGCAACACAACGGCTGAAGCGCGCGCCGTGCACATCGCGAACTTGCTGCACATGGTGGAGGTGTGCGAGAGTGTGACGGAGTGCCGCCGCGCGCAGGTGCTGGCCTACCTGGGGGAGAGGTTCAACAGGGAGGACTGCGTCAGGAACAGGGCCACGGCCTGCGACAACTGTCTCAACGCACATGACTACAAGGTACTTAAACACCGCAGTCGTAACTTGAAGGCAATGTCAAAACTTAAAGTAAAAAAAAGATGATTTGTTGGTAGAGGACATTTAGTAACTCATTTTTTATTGTAGCCGGTTGACGTGACGGAAGACTGCAAGTTGATAGCGCGCTGCATCCGCGACAGCTGCAGCGGTCCGCGTGCTTCCTTCACGCTGCTGCACGTCGCGGACACACTGCGCGGCTCCATGCAGGCGCGGCTGCAGGCGCTGCAGAAGACGCCCTTACATGGCCGGTGAGTTACATCCGCGACAGCTGCAGCGGTCCGCGTGCTTCCTTCACGCTGCTGCACGTCGCGGACACACTGCGCGGCTGCAGGCGCTGCAGAAGACGCCCTTACATGGCCGGTGAGTTACATCCGCGACAGCTGCAGCGGTCCGCGTGCTTCCTTCACGCTGCTGCACGTCGCGGACACACTGCGCGGCTCCATGCAGGCGCGGCTGCAGGCGCTGCAGAAGACGCCCTTACATGGCCGGTGAGTTACATCCGCGACAGCTGCAGCGGTCCGCGTGCTTCCTTCACGCTGCTGCACGTCGCGGACACACTGCGCGGCTGCAGGCGCTGCAGAAGACGCCCTTACATGGCCGGTGAGTTACATCCGCGACAGCTGCAGCGGTCCGCGTGCTTCCTTCACGCTGCTGCACGTCGCGGACACACTGCGCGGCTGCAGGCGCTGCAGAAGACGCCCTTACATGGCCGGTGAGTTACATCCGCGACAGCTGCAGCGGTCCGCGTGCTTCCTTCACGCTGCTGCACGTCGCGGACACACTGCGCGGCTGCAGGCGCTGCAGAAGACGCCCTTACATGGCCGGTGAGTTACATCCGCGACAGCTGCAGCGGTCCGCGTGCTTCCTTCACGCTGCTGCACGTCGCGGACACACTGCGCGGCTGCAGGCGCTGCAGAAGACGCCCTTACATGGCCGGTGAGTTACATCCGCGACAGCTGCAGCGGTCCGCGTGCTTCCTTCACGCTGCTGCACGTCGCGGACACACTGCGCGGCTGCAGGCGCTGCAGAAGACGCCCTTACATGGCCGGTGAGTTACATCCGCGACAGCTGCAGCGGTCCGCGTGCTTCCTTCACGCTGCTGCACGTCGCGGACACACTGCGCGGCTGCAGGCGCTGCAGAAGACGCCCTTACATGGCCGGTGAGTTACATCCGCGACAGCTGCAGCGGTCCGCGTGCTTCCTTCACGCTGCTGCACGTCGCGGACACACTGCGCGGCTGCAGGCGCTGCAGAAGACGCCCTTACATGGCCGGTGAGTTACATCCGCGACAGCTGCAGCGGTCCGCGTGCTTCCTTCACGCTGCTGCACGTCGCGGACACACTGCGCGGCTGCAGGCGCTGCAGAAGACGCCCTTACATGGCCGGTGAGTTACATCCGCGACAGCTGCAGCGGTCCGCGTGCTTCCTTCACGCTGCTGCACGTCGCGGACACACTGCGCGGCTGCAGGCGCTGCAGAAGACGCCCTTACATGGCCGGTGAGTTACATCCGCGACAGCTGCAGCGGTCCGCGTGCTTCCTTCACGCTGCTGCACGTCGCGGACACACTGCGCGGCTCCATGCAGGCGCGGCTGCAGGCGCTGCAGAAGACGCCCCCTTACATGGCCGGTGAGTTACATCCGCGACAGCTGCAGCGGTCCGCGTGCTTCCTTCACGCTGCTGCACGTCGCGGACACACTGCGCGGCTGCAGGCGCTGCAGAAGACGCCCTTACATGGCCGGTGAGTTACATCCGCGACAGCTGCAGCGGTCCGCGTGCTTCCTTCACGCTGCTGCACGTCGCGGACACACTGCGCGGCTGCAGGCGCTGCAGAAGACGCCCTTACATGGCCGGTGAGTTACATCCGCGACAGCTGCAGCGGTCCGCGTGCTTCCTTCACGCTGCTGCACGTCGCGGACACACTGCGCGGCTCCATGCAGGCGCGGCTGCAGGCGCTGCAGAAGACGCCCTTACATGGCCGGTGAGTTACATCCGCGACAGCTGCAGCGGTCCGCGTGCTTCCTTCACGCTGCTGCACGTCGCGGACACACTGCGCGGCTGCAGGCGCTGCAGAAGACGCCCTTACATGGCCGGTGAGTTACATCCGCGACAGCTGCAGCGGTCCGCGTGCTTCCTTCACGCTGCTGCACGTCGCGGACACACTGCGCGGCTGCAGGCGCTGCAGAAGACGCCCTTACATGGCCGGTGAGTTACATCCGCGACAGCTGCAGCGGTCCGCGTGCTTCCTTCACGCTGCTGCACGTCGCGGACACACTGCGCGGCTGCAGGCGCTGCAGAAGACGCCCTTACATGGCCGGTGAGTTACATCCGCGACAGCTGCAGCGGTCCGCGTGCTTCCTTCACGCTGCTGCACGTCGCGGACACACTGCGCGGCTGCAGGCGCTGCAGAAGACGCCCTTACATGGCCGGTGAGTTACATCCGCGACAGCTGCAGCGGTCCGCGTGCTTCCTTCACGCTGCTGCACGTCGCGGACACACTGCGCGGCTGCAGGCGCTGCAGAAGACGCCCTTACATGGCCGGTGAGTTACATCCGCGACAGCTGCAGCGGTCCGCGTGCTTCCTTCACGCTGCTGCACGTCGCGGACACACTGCGCGGCTGCAGGCGCTGCAGAAGACGCCCTTACATGGCCGGTGAGTTACATCCGCGACAGCTGCAGCGGTCCGCGTGCTTCCTTCACGCTGCTGCACGTCGCGGACACACTGCGCGGCTCCATGCAGGCGCGACAGCTGCACCGGTCCTAGCTCCTGATGTATACCATGCCATGTATTAGTGCCAATAAATAACGTTTCTTCTTCTGTGTGTTTAACGTGTTGACATTTTGTAGATGCAAGTCGTGGCACCGTGGTGACCCGATGCGTCTGCTGCGCCAGCTCGTCGTGCGCGGCTTGCTGGCCGAGCGGCTCGTCGTTAACAACGACATCGCCAGCGCGTACGTCGTGTTAGGACCGCAGGTGGACAAGTACGTAGCAAATAATTATTAAGCATATGTTTAAATATTAATACCTATTTCAAATCAAATTGCAACTTTTCAACTATAAGATTGACACATTGGTGACAAACCTTACAAATGTGATAAAAAACCTAAATCCTGACAAATATGCCAGAAAAGTTTGTCGATAAACTAGTTCAAAAGAACGTATTTGTATCCGCTGGTGAAAAACCCTTATAAATTCAAATTCAAATATATTATTATATTTTAACTGAAGTAACGGTCAGTTGAAAAAGCATACCGGTGAAAAACCTTGCAAATGTGATAAAATATCTAAAACCTTAAAAATTGACTAGAAATATTTTCGAGGATTTAAATAAATTAGTTATTCTAAAATTATCCTTAAAGCACTTACGTGGCCAATAAAAACCAATAGGCCACTATGCACATCCTTTAGGTTGCAGTATCCTTTCTTTATCGGAGAACTTTACTCCTTGTTTCTCATACCCCTAAATATCCAAGTCTAGGGTGGGCAAAAATAGGTTTTGATGTATACCATGTGTGGTCAGACTGATGCGAGGCGGGCTGCGCATCGTGTTCCCGATGAAGGTGTCCGCGGCCGCGCCCGCAGCACCCGCGGCCCCGGCAGGACAGGACGACAGCTCGCCCGTGGCCGGCCTGCTCAAGAGGCTGGAGGAGAGGTGCTACGCCGACCTGGTTGAAGCTTGCCGGTAATACACAATATGTTTATTTTGTTTTTAATACTTGTATTTTTCCATTTCAGAGCAAGGTTTTTATTTCATTGTTGAATATCTTAATTGAATAATCCAATCTCGTTGCCATATTGTAATTCTCGTCACTTTTTCACGAGAGCCCTTTTTTGTTTCGTGCCAGCGAGATGGCGTCAGCCCGCGGCGTGTCCCTGGCCACAGTCCTCCCGCAGGCCGCGCTGAAGGCCATGTCCTCCCGCATGCCGGAGCAGGAGGACCACATGCTGGCGCTGCCGTACGTCACGCGCGCCAACTACCACAAGTACGGACAGCAGCTGCTGCAGATCACCAGCGCATACGCCATCGAGAAGATGGGTGAGTCATACATAGCCCTACGTCACGCGGCTAATTTTATTTTGCCTTATAAATTAATTCTCATTCTACTGCTCGAATACTGTTCTTAATTGACCTTACCAGCTTCTGAATCGATTCCTGGGGGTATCTTATCAAAGCCCGTTTCAGCTCATTCACACTTGAAGGAGCAGGATTTCTGGAATGAACCTTCCTCTTCAGTTTATCCCACAGTTGCTCGATGAGATTCAAGTCTGGGCTGTGCGCTGGTTAATTCAATGTGGCGATACCGACTTCTTCGAGGTATTCAGTCGTGGCACAGGCAGTGTGACAACTAGCGGTATCGTGCATAAGAAGGAAGTCATCGCTGATATATCCCACATAAGGACCGACATGTTCCAGCAGAATATCGGAAATGTAGCGGTCTGAAGTAAGACCACCTCCTCATCTCCCGTCAGGCACGAAAACAAGCTTCGCTTTACCGCCGAAGGAAATACCAGCTAAAATACAAGATATATCAGCGGCTTATATGGGTGGTTCTTACCACCCATATAAGCCGCTGTCTCAGCGAGACAGCGTTGCGTAAATCACTCCCAGGTTGCTTGTAGACCAGACCCTTTCGGTCACTGGCGTGCAATAGTACATTGTTCACCAAGAGGAGAAAGTGATCAATTACCGTCGAGGGTGTCGTTTGAAGCCCGACCCGTAGGGGAGGGCTTTAAAATACCCGAGATCGGGAATCGCACTTTCTCTCGAGTGATACATAGTGCTTTATACTACACCTACGAGGAAAAATTTTTTTCATCATCACTATCACTACTTATCATTTTTATTTTTCTTTCTACGAAAACTGAATCCTCAAACAACACACAAATTGAAAATGGCGCCAATGGCGTCTGCAATTTTCATATGTTCTTTTTTCAAATTGGATAGCCGGCCGCCGCAGGGTCGCACTGCTAGCCCGACACCATCCAACACACAGTGAGTGGCCAGTGTCATTTTGCGAACTTGGAGATAAAAACTCACTGTAAAAACTTTTTGGCTTTTGATATTTAGGTTACCGGCGCATAGTCTTAACCAAAATTAAAAAAAAAACCACGTAAGAAATGGATTTTCATACACTTTTCTCTCCCGCTCAGATGCGTCTTCTCCCCGCATATTTGTTCGATATGCAATGACGTACTTTCTACCGTAAATTTGATAAAGTATCAAGGTACTTTCCATGCAGGTGTAGTATAAACACATTTTACACTCGTCGGAAAAAAGGACTCGCCTCCATTGCTCAACCTCCAATCTAGATGGGAGCGAGCAAATTGAAGGCGTTCTTGTCGATGACTTGTCGTCAGTTTCGGGCCTATGGCAGGAATTTTTGGAGTCAAATTAGCTTGCTAAGTCTTCAATGATGATGATTTGACAACACGGTTGCCGCAGTGGCTAATTCATTCCAATCACGCTATTATTTAAGGAGCTATCTCGGATCAAATCTAAGTAAATGATTCCATAATGCTGCTCGCGAGTGTATATTTGAAAATTCCTTAAATAGTCTTGTATGATCTTCAGGTCTCCTCATGCAGTACCAGGATGAATTGGAGGCGGAAGAATCAAAGGTGGCGGAAGACGAGGCAGGCTCGGGCTCCGACACGGACTGGGGACAGGTGGCGCGGGACGGAGGGGGGGGCGGACAGGGGGGGCGGCGGAGGGGGCGGGGCAGGACATACCGGGGAGGGGTGCGGAAGAAGTATGTACACCTCTTCTTTCTACTTTTTTCCTTTATTGTTCATCATTTTCAGCCTATAATAACCCCCCTACTAAGACGCAATTAATCCACCACGCGGGCCAAGTGCGGGTTGGTAAATGTAACATTTCTTCGAATATTTTGGTTTTTGGACTTGCCGGTTTCGTCATGATGTTTTCTGTTTCCGATTTGAGAGCAGTGGTGATGAAATAATGCGCCTGGCTGAGTTTGAGCCCACGACCTACAACTAGCCTAACTACCAACTGCTCCCTGTTTATTCCTCAGAATAGCGAGAAAATAAGAAACTATACAAAATTAGGTTGCTAAGATCATTTTGTATGGAACAGCTGATACTTTTTGGTAGTTGATCCCATTATTCTGTTTGATGTCGTCTATCACGTTCTTGTAATCACACATTTCTGTCCTATGATGGATTTTTAAACCGGAATGGTTCTCTTCCTTTTAGAAAATCTATTGACAATATTGCTTTTGTATGTAAAGTAATTGTGTTTTTTAGGTTCAAACGTAAGCCAACATCTGCAGCCAAGAAGAAAGCGGTCCGCGGAGCTATGAGTACCAGAGGGCGCGGCACCGCGCGGGGCTCCCTGTCCTACCCCTCCAGCGGTCAGTACTCACTCACATACTTGTATTGTACGGGGTTTTCGACCACCGTAGCTCTCTGTGTAACTTTGGCATTTGTCTTAGCCGAGGTTCTTATTTCTTACTAGTTTTCGCCCGCGTGTAAGTTGAATACTATCCCAAATAAACGTAATACTAGAATATATTTTTATGCAACACCGCCCCGTACTCGAATTTTTTCCTGTATCGTGGTTGCGTTTACAAATATTAAAACTTACATACACGAACACTCAGACACGGAACAACTACATGTAGGTAAGACATATATTAAATATTAGTTTCTGCCAAATTTCATTCAAATAAGTCCAGCTTTTCTTCCTTGGTCGCGGGAGTCACGAATTACCGTGACCCCGCTACTTAAAGGGCTATTGAAGGACATCGTGGATTTTAGATAGTACGAGTCTGACAGTTCCTCCCGCTCTGCCCTGGGTGGGAGGACTCAGGACAGGAGGAGGTGATGATTTTACCACGTAAAAAAAAGCTGTTCTTCCGTAATTGAATATTAAACAAGTTTCACATACATAATATAGTAGGATCAAGTTGATTGAAGTTATTAGCGAAAAATCAGACATTTCGATTTGTATTGAAAATAAACATATTTATTTCTATATAAATGGTGTATGTATGTGTTGTAGGAGGCCTGGGCAGCATGCCAGTCCCGCGCGGTACGTCCGCGCAGCTCAACACCAGGCCCGGGGTCTTCAACCCGTCCAGACTGAACCTCATATGAAATACCATCACTGACCATGGAGACAGCTGCTATACAATACTTGGGAATGTTCAAAGACTTATGTCCCATTCACATAATGCAAAAACTTCCATGCAAGTTTGACTTCATTGCAGTATTTATTCGATCCTTAGGCCTTTGCCCAGAATGAAGTACACAAGCAGTATCTGTATCTGTTTGATCACCAGAATTTGTTTTCGCTCGATACAGTTTCTAACTGTGACTATTTCCAAACACGATATTAATTTGTAAAGATTGTTTTGGTTTAGTTTTTTTTTATAGTCCGCTGTAGGGTGCTTCCCTAACATTGACATTAGTCAATGCAGATGTAAAATGTCTTAAAACTTAAATGCAGAAAATGTCAGTGAATGCTCAACGGGATGAGTCTAAATAAAAATGCAAGTTGTCAATATAGTCTAAACTTGCAAGCAAGTTATTGGATTCTGTAAATGGGGCTTTAGAGCGGTTATGCGTTGCATCCGATCCGAATTCGTGAAAATACGTTTCGAAGTAGCTATAGAACTATTTGTATGGTTGTTTACGTACTAAATCCGATTTCCGTCATCTGATTTCTCTTTCTTTATTACCTGTGAGTTGTGAGTCTTAAATTCAGAACATAATATTGACGATTTCATTATTTATATTTTAATGACCGAATTTCGAAATTTCATTTCTTTGGTTGGATTAGGATCAGATATCGAATTACTGTTGCGTTTCAGTTCGAAACCGAAAAGTTCATGGGTTCCGGATGCAGTGCGTAATTGATCTGAACTTTTCTATTAGTAGCGAGGTTATTCCATGTTTATTATTTGTAACCAATATAATAGGTACGGTATAAACCTCGTTCTATGTTCTAATAATTGTGCTAGTGGCTATGTCAAAATACTTCAAGGTT
This sequence comes from Agrotis puta, assembly GCA_943136025.2. NCBI lineage: Eukaryota > Metazoa > Arthropoda > Insecta > Lepidoptera > Noctuidae > Agrotis > Agrotis puta. The sequence goes on from OW964182.2 coordinate 1,784,754, forward strand.
CGTGTACAGTTGAGTTTCTCGCCTACAAATCCTAGACGGTTGGATATTTTTCTCGTGTGAGTCTTAAAAATGATCTTTTTCATAATTTCTTCCAAATGAACGAATTAATTAATAAATTCAAATGTGCCTGTTCAATTTTTATATTGTAAATAATTGTTGAAATTCGTATTAGTGTGATGTTCAATTAAATTATAACTTAATTATTTATTTCTTTTCTTTGATATTTAACTGTCTGGTTGTCAGACTTTCGACTCCTAAAAGTATATCTATCGATATCGACTCGACTGTCAAAGATTTACAAATGGCAGCCGGAACAATTTTTTTATCGTGGTAATATCATCAAATGAGTCCTCCCACTCAGGGCGGGATGGGAGTCACGGTGATCCTTCAATAGCCCTTTACGTTCCAGGGTCACGGTTACCTGATGAGACAGACCCCGGCAGGCTTTGGCCCTCTAAGGGCGATCCCCTCTGGTTGTAAACGGGTTGTACTAAAGTGTGTGGAAATAAAAGTCAATAAAGTCTGTACATGTATAATGATCTTCATCGCGTTGCCTGACTTGGCCAGCTCCAGCGCCTCCTTGGTCTTCTCTAGCGGGAAGTGATGCGTGATGAACTTCTTCAGGTTTATAGCTCCGGATGACACTGCCGCAATTGCTGGCGGGTAGCTACACAGCACAGGACAAACTAGTGGTTAGTCTTTGAAACTTTATCGTTGATTTGGCCTGAATATGCATTTTAGCAAATTGGGTCGACAAATAGGACTTTTGACATCGTCAAAAAAAAAATGAGGGAGCCTTACAGTAGTCGCATAAATGATGATTGTATAAAATAAACAACAACTAAAACCACTTCAACTTTGACTGGTCCGCCCACATGAAGATAATAAAATCCCTACAGATAACCTTACTCTTCGGAGTCTTGTAACTTAACAAAAAAACGCGCTTATGTAGGTCGACCGATTTGTGTCTGTATAATCATCCTTACCTTAGACGTAAAGATGCCATTTTAATTTTTAGGTAGTAGGAATAGGGGTTATTTGGATGACACCCTTGTGACTAAGAGAGTGATGAGTATGAATGCTGATGGATGGAGAGGAAGGCCAAAGAAAAGATGGATGGATTGTCTAAGGAATGATATGGAAGAAAAAGGAGTAAATGTTACTGTGACGTCTGATAGAAAAGAATGGAGGAAAAAAACGTGTTGAGCCGACCACAAGTAAAATGGGATGAGGGCAGGAAGATGATGAGGAATAGGGTATTTTACTGCATAAATAAATTGAAAATCTATTTAGTCCGTCAGTTAGAATATTGATAAATAATAGACACGTTTTTTTATAACGCTTCCAAATTCGGGAGTAGGGGTTTGTGAAGTCATAACGCTTGTAAAATTGTAGCGACCGAGTGACGTTTTGTGAATTTTAGAAGCGTTGTATTTTGTTCGTCAATTTTAGTTTATGTAGCAAAAGAAATAATAGAGGTCAAAATTTTTTTGTTTATCTCTTTTTCGGACTAAAACAAATTTTTGAGTAAAATAGCTTGCAAATCGTACGAATCGCGTCATAACCAAGTGTGCTTACAGTAACGCCACGCTCAGGACTTGAGGCCCACAACTCAAAAGCTTCAGCGAAAGAAGCATCACTTACGTGTTAACGATCCTGAAGGAGCCGCGCACGTCCACCTCCCGCAGCAGCGCCTGCGTCAGAGGGACCTCCACCGTACTGTCTCCAATGCCTACCACTAGCACTACACCTCCTTTCTTCGTTACCTGGTAAAGAACAGATGTGGATAATCAACCTGACTTCAAATACTCTGCCGCGGCCCCCATAGAGGGCCAAACGCTACCGGCGTCGCGGGTCTGTGTAAACTGGTAACCGTGACCCTGGAAACTAAAGGGCTGTTGATGGAACACCGTGGGTTTTAGCCAGGAAGTCCCACAGTCCCTTCCAGTCCCACATTCCCTTCCGTTCTGCCCTGAGTGGGAGGAATCATTTGATTATTTCACTTTTTGAAGGTTTTTTGAAATTTTTAGATAAGACACTCCCCCAAAGCGCCGCTCCTTCGACACTTCCTGGTGTTTTGGCTGGGAAGAAGAAGTGGTGGAACAGACTCCCCAGCAACACATCTATCTGTCTGTACGGTTTGAGGAACCAAGATTTTATAGAATTTAACTGTTACAGAACATCAAACATCAATCCGAAATGACATCCCAGTTGTGACTAGAAAGCACGTAGTGACCTCGGAAGTTGTTTGGTCCTATATAGGCCTCGTCAGCTTAGTCTCTGAAGGCTCGCGTGGAAGACTAAGAGCCCCTGAACCAGGCCTTGTCTTTGGAACTTATACATTGCCAATATCAATATAGATTCAATGCAACGTTTTACCAGCATAGCGACCCTCTGTGCGGAGGCGAAGGCACAGGGATCGATGGTGACCTCAGGCTGGCTGCCCAGCTGCGACACGATACCGTCCACCATCTGTTGGTCGCTGTAGTCCTTCACCAGGAAGGTGTAGTCCGCGCCCAACTCACGAGCTGTGTCCAAACGGGATTGTACCACGTCTGTCGAGGATAATTATTGAATTTTAGTGAATCCTGCCTGCTTGTTTTATTATCAAGTGTGGGCAGATCTGAAGAAAGATACTTTAAAGGAATTAGATACATAAAACCCCGCAAGACTAACACAGTCCTCCGCAACCACCTTTTTTTAGCATGTTAAATTCATTCAGTTCAGGGTGGAGCCAATTGGACTGTGTTCCTTCATAAGCCCTTTAAATTCCAGATCCACTGTTACATAATTAGACAGACGGACGCAAATTTTCCGCTGCTGTTTCAATCTGCTAGTGTTTTGATCTATGATTGTGTACCTGCTGTTGAGTATGCTTGGGTACTATAAAGGCTGTAGGGAGTGATTTGATTTTTCTATTTTCTATAAAACCTAATAATCAAAAAATCATCAGTTGGACATGGCAAGAAATCCAAATACTAGTGGGACTAATACAACATTTTAAAGGTCTGAGATTGCCCCGTAATAAGCGAAATTACCGGTAATAAGTATAGTGCTGGCACCCATAGCGCGGGCCGTCATGGCACACAGGATGCCGATGGGCCCCGCGCCCAGGATCAGTACCCGCTGCCCCAGCCTGATGCCGGCCCTGTTGCACGCGTGCATGGCGATCGCTAGAGGCTGCACGGCCGCGCCTTCTTCCATGGTCAGGTTTTCTGGCATCCTTGAAAAAGCCCATTGAAACCGTAAATAATGTTGATTTCAAAATTAATTGTTTTTTGGATGTAATAAACTTTTTGAATTGAAACTAGAACAAACTGACCTTTTGACAGCAAAAAAAAAATAGTTGTATTTATATGTATAACATTACAACCCGCTGACGAGCACTTTGATGGCTGGTCCGATGTGGCATTAGAATAGAGCACTTATGCTAATATCCAACATAATTAGATCTTCTTCGAACTACGAAGAACTTTAGCATGATTTGTAGAATTTGCGCCACAACTGTATCGTGTTTCGGATATCTATGGACACTACAGACTGAAGTCCTTTTGACGCGGCGCTAGTATTTATGTTAATACATCAAAACTGCCGGGGTCGCGGGACTCACGAATTACCGTGACCCCGGTACGTAAAGGGCTATTGAAGGACACCGTGGATTTTACTCAGTACGATCCGACAGTCCCTCCCGCTCTGCCCTGCGTGGCAGGATACATGTGATGTTTTTACCACATAAAAAAATACCTTAAAATATAGTACCACTACGAGGAGCTTCTTTCGTAGCGCGCACTCTTTGACTTACTTATGGCAGAAGTCAGCGACATGCTTGTAGTAGCGGCTGAGGTTACCGGGCGCGCCCATCGATGAGCAGTAGTACGGGGCCGCGCACAGGTTGTACCGGCCCAGCTTGCAGTACTCACACGAGCGACACGGCTGGGTCGGCTCTATGGACACGCGGTCCCCCACCACTAGTGATGTCACCCGAGAGCCTGTCTGGTAGAAAATAAATAGCTGACTACTCTGTATTTTTTGAGAAATTCATAATTCTAAGGACTAACTTCTATTACATTTTGAATTGGAACTATAGTTCCGGAGATTATCTCCACATACAAATAAATTTTAGACGCCAGACCGTCAGACTTCAATAATAATTAAGTATGACTAATTATTATTCACTTCCTCTATAATTAAGTATGACCAGTACCTATCGCAATCAAATTACTTTTCTTTCGGAAGGTGGCTTTTATTTGTTTTTATTTTATTGACTTTTTTTGGCCACCGACTTCCGAAAGAAAAGCTATTTTTATTTGTTCATGGTTGTTTTTGTCGGTTTTTTATTTTCAAAGTTTTTTTTTTATTTTCCCTTTTTAGTTCAAATTCATAATACATACATAATTTATTTATTTATTTTGAAATCTGTTTGAAATTTGTAGGACCGATAATATCATCGTCCAAGTACACAATAAATAGGTAAGTGAAAAATGTTCATCAAATGAAAACTACTGAACTAAACTGAATGAAATATATAAGGGACCAAATGACAAGTATAGTACTGCAACGAACAAAAAGAAACACGCAATTCGAACCAGACTGAACGAAATAATCGGTGTACAAACTTAAAAAAGTACCGACCGAATTGAAAAACTCCTTTTTGAAGTCGTTTTAAAATAAAATGAGCGTCTCAGACTATCACAGGCATTGAATTTTGTGCGAGCTAGCACAATTATTTTTTGGTACATAACTGTTTATACAAGCTGTGTACTACCTTAAATCTATTTGATTCAAACAGGCATCATTCAAGTGGGCTTACCTTGACGACAACTCCGGCACCCTCGTGGCCAATCACGATAGGCTTCGTGACGACCTCCCCGCCACAACCCCCAGTGGTGTACAACTTCACATCAGACCCACATATGCCCACGCAATCCATCTTCACGAGCACCTCTGTAACAATGAAAACAGGTATAGTACTACGCTCTTAATATTGTGATTTTAAGAAACTTCGCACACGTAATTAGGACATGTACGTCAGAAAGCTGCACGATGTGGTACCCCCCTTGAAAGCATCTACGCCTTTAATATTGTGCTCCAAACCGTTTTCGGTTACGGTGGCCAATCTCAGCAGAGATTAAGTAACATAACAAAGCCTTAAATCCCTGAAAGCGTACATAATACAATAAGCCACATTTTGGTATTAAATAACCTGCATTGGGACCTCGTGATAGATAGATAGGTCCGTGAGTCCGTGCTCCTGTATTGAGAACGAACGTTATGAACAGATTCTAAGGTGATGCGCAAAAAAATCTATTTTTACTTACCATCATCATTTATTTCCGGCACTGGGATATTTTCCTGAAACAAGTTGAAGGAAAGTTACATCACAGTTTCAAGTTAAAGTTTACTTTAGATTAAAAAATCGTATTAAATGTCGTAGGAGGTCTTCTTACGACATTTCATAAAAATCAGTACTTCGCACACATAAGTAAGACATGTAAATCTAAAAACATTTTAAAATGTCTTATTGAAAAATATAATTGACTAGCTGTTGCTGTTTCACCCGCTACAACTCAAAAATTATCTCGTGGGAACATAAAGTCAGGATAAAAACTATCCAGTGTGTTTATCCGTGTATTCATCCAAATCCGTTCAGTGATTTTTGCGGGAAAGAGTAACAAACATCCATCCATCCAAACAAACTTTCACATTTATAATAAGTATTAGTAAGATGCAGGGTTGCTGTTTGTGCGGAAAAAAATCTGTTTAACATGAATACTATTTTTCGAATATGTTATACATTTACTTTTTACGCCTATGTATCCTGCATATGGTCATGAAATTTCATTAAAATCTGTTATTTCGAAAAAATGGACTTGATAGTTTGTATGAAATATTGTTCGGCGTACAACTTTTTACAAAAGCTAGCTTTTTCAGATGTTTTTAAATCCGTTTTTCTTATTTTATACTTTATTTTACAGACAATGTATCTAAGTATACTCCCTTCCAAAACAAATATTTTATTTAGGGTCTGCGAAGCATATATATAGTTCTTCGGCACTTAGTCCCAAAATAGTCACCCTTTTTCTAGCTATCAAATATTTTGCGAAGTCGTTAGATCGTTTCTGTGGTCTTCAAATTTTGTAATTGCTGCCTAATTTTATAATTTACCAATCAAACCTTTTAGATATTTTAATAGAAAAATAAACTTACAATTCTGACATCGTAAGGTCCGTATAGAACCGCAGCGTAATTCTCAGCCATATTGGTCGGGTTTCCGGAGCACTATGATGTGATTAATTTAATTCCATCATAATCATAATTTTGACACACATTGTTAAAAGTTCTGCGCAACGTAAACATGTGGGAAATATAACCGTAATAATGATAACACGGGATGAGAAGGTCTTATTTGTTATCAGATATTTGTTATGCAAACTGCGAGTATATTATTATACCTACTTAATCTTAAATTATAATAAATATCACGAGTTGGTATGTTTCTTATATGTTAATCTCCGAAATCATCAAACTCATTTCAATTACATTTTTCGGGTCGTGAGACTATCTTATCAGGTAATCACGGCTCTGGAACGCAGTCGAAACCAGACTGTCGTCGCTGCTAAACCCGTATCTATACTCCCACCAATCACACTAGACCAGGGGTGGCTAACTTGATTAGACATAAGATCTACTGTTTATTAACGAAACCCTGTGCGATCTACCAACCGTGACGGAATAGCGATTGAAGATGATGCTGCAGTAGTTGGTAATTACGTTGCGCAGTCTGATCTACTTATTTATATTATTTGCTTTGCCATGATCGACTGGAGTAATAGTCGCGATCGACCGGTCGATCGCGATCGACCTGTTGGCCACCCCTGCACTAGACCTTTCTATAAAATGATCTAAAATCCTGAATACATGCATGGACTACACAGTCCCATACATACTGGAACATTCCAAAACTATCTCGAATCATCAGGGTAAAAAAATCTAGAAACATCCAGGACAATCCTAACCTAACTCCAACTCCGTAGAATTACCGAGAAACTTGTGGATTAGTCTCGTAGTACGATCGACGTAACAATAGTAGTATTGTACAGAAGGGAGGGTTTATGTACGAGTATGACTCTTTAATGTATATCTTTCTAATCTTATTAAATCTAGCGTTTGCCAATCGAGCCCCAGCCTGCGCGGGCTTCCCACGGTTCTGCTTGTGTACGTTGCTGGTGAGTGCCCCACGTTGCTGGTAAGTGCCCTACGTTGCTGGTACGCGTCTACGATATTGATGTGTGCCCTACGTTGCTGGTAAGTTTCCTAGAATACTGATTTCTGCCCTAAATTTCTGGTAAGTGCCCAACGTTGCTGGTAAGCGTCTACGATATTGATGTGTGCCCTACGTTGCTGGTTATTTTCCTAGAATACTGATGTCTACCCTAAATTTCTGGTACGTGCCCAACCTTATTGGTGAGTACCCTACGTTGCTAGTAAGTTTCCCAGGGATCTGCTTGTTTACGTTGTTGGTATTGCCTTACGTTGCTGTTAAACGTCATACATTATTGGTGAGTGCCCCGCGTTGCAGGTAAACACAATAATATTTAACTGGTAAGTGCCCAACGTTACTGGTGAGTACCCTACATTGCTAGTAAGTGCCCCAGGGATCTGCTTGTTTACGTTGTTGGTGATTGAAGTATTGGGAGCACACGGGGCGTCGGGATACAGAGTCCAGGAAAGAAACAGCTGTTCACGGTTACAAGTATTTAATCCGACTGACACCCACAAGGACGAGAGCGCTCGGCTACATTTCGGCTCCTACTAACGTATTCATTATAATACTTAACAATAATTTATATCTACCTTAATCCTAATACATCACAGTGATTGCCTTACGATGCTCATAAATGCCATACGTTACGAACGAGTGTCCCGTGTGTCTTGACCTTCGATACTGCTGCATGCCGTACGTTGCTGGTAAGTGCCCAACGTTACTGGTGAGTACCCAACGTTCCTGGTAAGTGCCCTACGTTACTGGTAAGTGCCCTACGTTACTGGTGAGTACCCAACGTTCCTGGTAATTGCCCAACGTTCCTGGTGAGTACCCAACGTTCCTGGTAAGTGCCCTACGTTGCTAGTAAGTGCCCCAGGGATCTGCTTACGAACGTCGTTGGTAATTGTCTTGTGTTGCTGGAAAACACCATGTATTTAACTGGTGAGTGCCTTACGTTCCGTTTACTGTAAATGCCCTACGATACCGTTGTAAGCCTTATTACGGTGCTGGTAAGTTCCCAATGTTACTGGTGAGTGTCCTACGTTGCTGGTAAGTACCCTATGTTACTGGTGAGTGTCCTACTTGCTATAGTGCTACGTTACTGGTGCGTGTAAAGAAATCAAACGACAACTTTCGGAAAACATAAATCTTATTATTTATTTACATATAAAAATATATATTTTATTCTCACTTGTGCTTGTTCTTTTAGATGTAATTAGTTATAATTTATGTGGATCTCCAAATATCATAATTTGCAAATGTGTAAACACACTCATTAATGTATTTTTCTCATTTAACAATTTTAACTTAATTTAAACAACGAATATTTTTTTTTCCTAACAAATAACAATTTTAAAATTACAATAATATTAATCAGTAGGTATTTACAACAACAGAAACCTACTTTATCAAATATGTTGTTTTAAACAATTTAATTTTAAAACAACAAGTCTTCTTAATAAAGAGTAGTTAACAAATGGAATACAAACTCGATATTGTAGTTTCTATTTTAAAAGGTCCATCGGTTCATTATTTTGTTGATTTCAGTTTGTACATTACTTGCACTTTCCTGTCACAAATTACTTAAATCTTTTCTTTCTCTTGTTAATAGAACCCCTAATCGTGATCTGAGATGAAAGGACGTTAGAACTTCTTGGGGTTGTTAGCGTCGCGCGGCTGCACGTGGATCATGACCTTGATGCCGGCGCCCTGCCGCGCCACCTCGTAGGCCTCCAGGGTCTGTTCCAGGCTGAAGTGGTGCGTCACCAGGGGCTTCACGTTGATCTTACCGCTGGCTACCATATTCAGCGCGATCGGGTACCTGAGGACATCATAAATGGATAGACATTTAGAGGGAGCACAACAGGACACAATAAAAAGTCAAATGTTTGATAAAGTTGTCCTATGAGACTTTTTTGTTGTTATCAAAATCGAATGAACCATAAACTGCATTCTAGACTTCGCGTAACGACTGAAATTATTTTGACGTGGCGCTAGTGTCTATGTCAGTGCATTAAAAACCATAGTACCACGAGTTTTCCGCAGCACTTCAGTCGTTCTTCAGGCTCTCGAAAGACGCTGACAATAACATAAAAATTATATAAAATTATTTCATGTTATGAGATTTTGAGCACACGTCATAACATCCTTTTACAAGTGAGTCCTCTGCCTGTTAACTTACTCGTTGACATATCTGAAAATCCCGCGTATGTCGACCTCCCTGGCGAGTGCCCCGGCCAGCGGGACGGTCTGCTCGGCCGCGCCCATGCCCACCAGCACCGCCACGCCGCCAGACTTGGTGGCCTGCACATCATCATAACACATAAACATTTGATAATATAGTCATTACAGACTGATTAATAGTGGAACAAGCGTCAGTGCTGCCATATGTTTCGTAAAAAAACACTGGAAAATATGGCATACTTTAGACGGCCGTTCTATTTCCATCCCCTGCTTCTCCTAGAAGTCAAAATCAACAGTGGTGTTCGCAAGGAAAGTGCTGAAGGAATAAACTTCTAGAAGATCCAGAAAATCATTTTAACCGTCCGAATAAAAATATTCAGAAATAATTAAGAAGGTTTTCTAGTAAGAATAGTGGTTGTGAAGTCACTGTGCGCGATGACAACAATGAAATAATGTTATATTTATATTTGTTCGAAACTTATAAGATTCTCATTTCATTTCTGGGGAACTAGATTGTTGATAAACATTATCGCCTTGTTTTTCAATAAAAATAATCAAAACCTATAAAAGTACTTAAAAAGGTTGCGACGCATATAAAACTAAGCAAACACCGCTCCCGAGAGTCCCTAGTTATTTCACATTTCTGCCACATCGCGCGCTGCAATCGATTTGACGGTCCCCACCACCGAGCTCGCACACATAGCGAATAAAAGGTACCTATAGTCCCCGCCAGATAAGTCTGGAATATGGTCTGGTCATTGATCTTAATATGCATTATTAGGATCAATGACCTTTCGAATTTAATAATACCATCGATCGTTGGTATTATGAAAGAAAGGTCATTCATCGAAAATATAAGGTCAAGGTCGCCTCATACCACGATACTTTTGTTTTGATCGTGTTACGACATTTTCTTCCCTTTTTACTTATCGTATTGAAATATTAGACTACACTGGTACACGGGGGTCAACGAATTTTATTCGAGACTTATGTGGCGGAGACCATAGTAACTGTTTTTGTGAAGAACTCACCAACATGGAAGTCCTGACGGTGGCCTGCGCTCCGCTGGCGTCGAACGACACATCAGGCTGACTTCCGAGGAGCTCGTGTATCTTCGCCACCACTTCATCTTCTTTCGCCTCCCGTGTGACCAGGAGAGTGCAGTCAGCTCCCATCTGCTTGGCGAAGTCCAAGCGAGACTGGAGCACGTCTGATGTGAAAGTAGATTAAAAATATTGGGCGGCACAAGATATGGTAGTCATTCTTTGTGATAGAGTTGTTACATTTACTCTAGAAATAGCAGTTGAAATGTGTGTATTGATCTCATTCAGTGTCATTGGTAGATTTTTTTATCGTGTTTATACTCGTATCATCAAATGAGTCCTCCCACCCAGGGCAGGACAGGAGGGACTGTCAGACTTGTACTGACTAAAATCCACGGTTTCCTTCAATAGCTCATTACGATCCGGGGCCACGGTTGCTCGTTAGTCCCGCGACCCCGGGTTATTGGTAGACATAAAAACTGTATTTCGTAAAGTGGATTGTATTTGGTTGATAAGATCCACCTCCTAGCGGTCCATCCGGCACCACAGCCTACCTGAACCTGTTGTGACGGATGAGCGATCCCACTAGCTGTGGTATGGCTCACTGCGGTCCGTCTAGCCAGCATACAGTCGGAGTCCGGTACCAAACAATTTTTACTATGTGTTCCGAGTTCCTTATGGGTGTGCTCGCTCTATCTGAGGCCTTATCTTTGCCTCTGATTAATAGAGGCCAAGAGCTCGTTCCATCTTATGGCCCGTTTAAAACCTTGTCGCTTAACTTAGTAAGGGTCGGCGAGTGGTAAGATCAAATGTATAGAGAAGTTTAAAAGACGCCACGAGGCGCTGCCGCCCGTCGCGCCGCTCACTGCTAAGACGAAAATCATGAACAGGCTGTTAAGTCTTACTCGGATTGTCTCATCACATAACCGTGACCCTGGAACGTAAAGGGCTATTGAAGGATCACCGTGGATTTTAGTTAGTACGAGTCTGTTAGTCCCTCCAGTCCCGTCCTGGGCACGAGAACTAATTTTGTTGATTTTACCACGATAAAAAAGGCTGTTAGTGCCTCATTTTTGGTTTTGGGCTACATCGAGTCCAAGAGCAAACCGATTTTAAATAAAAAGGTTATTTTGGTTTTCTTGTCACATTTTTACCACTTAATTCAAAGGCTGGTTACTAAGACAAGGTTATTATCATCCGAGATGGTTAAGTTACCTGTAATGAGTACTTTGCTGGCGCCCATGGCCTTGGCAGACAGCATGGTGAGCAGGCCGATGGGCCCGGCGCCCAGCACCAGCACCACGTGCCCCCCGGTCAGCCCCGCGCGGCGACACGCGTGGATACCTACCGACAGCGGCTCCAGGAGCGCGCCCTCTTCCATGGACACGTGGTCCGGTAACCTGGGGACAGACGAACAGAACACTCATCGACGAGGATCCAAGATAAAATTTAATTATTTTATGCGTATCAACGTCTACGTCGGGAATTGTAAAGCTTTTTCGCGGAAAGATAAGTATTGCAGAAGATCAACCAATAAAAGATTTAGTTAAGAAGCTCGAATTTAATTAATAAGCTATACGAATCAAGATAAGTTTATGTTTCTGACTATTTGATAACTGTCTCAAAGGCAAGATTTTGAGCACACTTTCTCATAAATAATTTATATTTTATGACATAAAATATTTGAAATTCGGTCCCGTCATCTGTACTTATATTACATACTAGCTGTTCCCCGTGGTTACACCACGCTGCTCGGCTCCTAATAGTCGTAGCTTGATTTAAGATAGCCTATAGCCTTTCTCGATAAATGTACTAACCAACACAAAAACATTTTTTCAATTCGAACCAGCAGTTCATGAGATTAGCGCGTTCAACCAAACAAACTCTATAAAGCTTTATAATATTGGTATAGATTATGAAACAAGTACAGAATAGGTACAAGGGAACATCAACTTACTAACACATGGTGCTTATACAATTCTACTGTTTCAGGTAAAAGTATACTCGAAAAGTATGGAACAGCTGAATTATTTAATAACCGATAAAATATTGTTCATCATGATGAATCATGTTCTACATTTGAGTTGACCTTGACAGCTTCCTTAGCCTTACCCCCTGTATACAGTGACGTGTACAAGATCCAAAAAATCCCGAGGAGACGCCGAGATGTTTATGGTTACACCACGCTCGAACGAGAGAATTTAATAGTTTTCTTACAAGGAAGGTCATGTTTCTGCGGAAAATCTTGAAACCGCAATTTAGGATTTCAGCCTGAAAGAACAATGCCATCTATGGAGGGTGCTATAACTAATTTCAGAATTAACAGACGAAGATACTAACTTGAAACAGAAGTCAGCCGCGTGCTTGTAGTATCTGGCGAGGTTGCCGTGCACGGGCGGCGTCGCACAGAACAGCATGTCGGGGCACAGGTGGTAGCGCCCGGTCTTACAGAACTCACAGTAGCGGCACGGCACGCCCGGCTCGATGGCCACGCGGTCTCCCACCTTCAGATTCTTTACTTTCGCACCGAGCTGCAAATAGACAAGAATTTCTTCATCACTAATTCATTCGTGGCCTGGTGGCTTACCATGTCTTAAAGCGACAGTAATTCCAGTATGGGAACGAGATGGCGCTAGACAACTTGTTTAGCTCTGTCTCTTTCCTACAGTGGATTCACTCTCGATTTAAGACATTATGGTAGGCCATCTGGCTTTTTGCTGAACTGAGCCTATTTAGCACAGTCGTGAGGCACATGGTTCCTTTTGTGTTCTTCCCTTTTTACCTGGCTGCGGTAAAGCCAAAGGGGGGGTTATGATTTTTTTCTATTGTATTTTTTGACTTCGAAAAAAAGAAGAGATATTGATACTTCAGATTGCTTATAACAATAATAAATAGTATCTATATCTATACTATATAATAAATCTGTAGAAGGGTCAATTCTGTACATTGAAAATATTGAAAAAATAAATAGCGGGGGGTAATGCTGGATCGATACCAATCCCATATATATGATTAAAAAAATTTTTGTCTGTCTGTCTGTCTGTTTGTGCAGGCATCACGTGAAAACTAACGGTTCGATTTCGATGAAACTTGGTATAATTATTCCTTATTATCCTGGGCATAACATAGGATACTTTTTAACCGACTTCAAAAAAGGAGGAGGTTATCTTTTTTTTAATTTTGTTACCGCATAACGACCGACTGGGTGAACCGATTTTCATGATTCTTTTTTTTGTTTGAAAGCTGGTGCTTCCCGTGTGGTCCCATTGTCACCAAATCAGGATCTGATGATTGGATCTTGGAGAAATCGAGGGCAACCCTCAAATTTTATAGGCTCACCCATCGTTTTTCGTAAATCTTATGAAGTAATTTAAGTACTTGCGTATGGGAATCATGATCTTATGTAGCTGAGCTGATGATGGAAGGTACAACTCCTTAACAGTAAGGAGTAGGCATCGACTGATTCATTGTTCGCGAATCTCCGGAACTACACATCCGATTTAAATAATTCTTTTTTTTTGTGCTAGGTATCGTTCCACTTTTTTTTTTTTTTTTTTTTTTTTTTTTTAGGGTGGCAAAATCATCAAATGAGTCCTCCCGCCCTGGGCGGGGCGGAAGGGACTGTCAGACTCTTACTGACTAAAATCCACCCGTGTTTCTTCGGATGCCCTTTGCGTTCCGGGGCCGCGGTATCCTGGATTAAGAAAAAAGCCGCGACCCCAGCAGGCATTTGGCCCCGTAAGGGGCCCCGTCGGTGACGAGTGAAACACGACGCGCCACCGACCCGGGCTTGGTCCTTGGTCGGACGGCGAGCTTACCCATTACTCACCGTCCGCAAGCCCGCTCCGCCGCTGTGCCCTCTGCTGTTCAGAGGGACACGCGTTGGAGCATCCACCCGACAAGGTATCGTTCCACTTAGGGAATATTGAAAGTTTCATCAAAATCGGTTCAGTAGTTTTTGAGATAGGGAATTTTATTAGCTTATTGTGTACATGAGGGATGTTATTACCAGTGCTACGGATTATATTATATGTATTTGGCAAGAATTTGGGTTGAATATTTAAACTAAAAAGAGAAAAATAAAAAACTTTTTCAAAAAAATATGTAACCGCCTTCAAAGTCGTCGGCAAAAAATAAACAATGAAAAAAAAAATAACAAAGCCATCGACTTCCGAAATAAAAGTTATTTTGTAGATTATTTTACCCTTTTTTGTGGTTGTTTTTGAAGGCGGTTACATATTTTTTTGAAAAAGTTTTTTATTATCCTGAAAAAATACGTAGAAAAAAAAATCTTATTTTTCAGTTTTATTCATAGACGTTGTTCTGTAGAACTGCGAACACACGTTGCATTACCCGCAGTGGATTCAGCGCCGTAATATTTATAAGATTTCATTGTCAGAGTTACTCAAAATGGAGAAATAAACCATCCACGCGAAGACCGACATCCGCGCGGACGGAGTCGCGGGCGGAAGCTAGTGTATAAATAAAATCTGGCATGAATAAAGGTTCAAATGTTATTAAAACAATTCTATTAAAAAATCATTGACCGACCATTGACCAATGATCGAATAGATAATGAATTAAGCAGATTACGCTTTTTTAGCAAAATGACAATGGGACCATGTTGGAATGACGGATTTATAAAAATAACAGACTTGGCTGATCATGTTCGGGGCGCAAAAATATTATTAAAAGAATAAATATAAAATTAAATATATGTCTTACAACTTCGGTGTACTAGATATGTAATTTTCAATATCAAAGGCCGACCTTGCTTGCCGTTAGTTCCTATTTACGGTCTGATCTACTCGTTTATTCTTGGCACTCAATTTAGTTCGCTTGTACATCATAATAATTATATTATTCCTATGTCCACAAGATAATAGCGTCGTCTCGCTTTAGTGATACGTTAAGATTTTGTGAATACTGAATCTTTCGATTGAGCGTTAGAGTTAGAAATAAATCCTTTTTTTTACGTTCATCACATGATTCCTCCCAACCAAGGCAGAGCGGGAGGGACCGTCAGACTCGTACTGACCTAAATCCACGGTGTCCTTCAATAGCCCTTTACGTACCGGGGTCACGGTAATTCGTGAGTCCATCAACCGAAGAAATAAATCCTAAAGGAAATATAAAAATACCGAATAAGAGAATGTACTCTTTACAGGCATAGGTACATAGGTTTTTTTTTTAATATTGTTCAAAAACCACGTCCGAAGAGGTATCACATTTATAAATTAAATTGTCAATGTACAAAAATGTATGTAAAATTAAGTAATTTTATTTAATAGCCATCAGTCTTCTAAATAAGCACCTTTGTAACTCTTTTTGTCTCTTAAATTAATCAAATTAGGTTTGTAGATAGTATTGCAATATGTACCACGGTTGGTTTTGAGTTAGCACCCATATTCCATTATTGTTGTTTAAAAAATCTTATATGAAATTAAATTATAATCAATCATCAAAATAATTAGATATCAAAACGCCTAGCACTGCGATGGTATCTCCTTATCTCGTCATATTTACTGACATCGTGAGTTATTATGTTTATCATATCAGTCTAAACCGCTAAGTACATTATAATGATAATCATCACAAGTAAGTCGCGGTAAAGCAATAAACAACGTGCAGACAATTATGTGGTTTAACTGTTTTTAACAAAATTGTAATAAAATGTTTTGTCTTATTACAACAATGTTTACTTTACTTGTTAACAATAAAATTACATCTGCAATTTAACGCCAAATTAAATGAGGATTTTTACTGGCTTGAGCGCGCCACAATAACACCTAGATAAGTACATTATTATACCAAAGATAACATATACCTATATCTATACATATAATAAATCTGTAGAAGGGTCAATTCTGTACATTGAAAATATTGAAAAAATAAATAGCGGGGGGTGTTGCTGGATCGATACCAAACCCAAATATGTGATTAAAAAAATTTTTGTCTGTCTGTCTGTCTGTATATGCAGGCATCACGTGAAAGCTAACGGTTTGATTTCGATGAAACTTGGTATAATTATACCTTATTATCCTGGGCATAAAATGGGATACTTTTTATCCTGGAAAAATACGTAGAAAAAAAAATCTTATTTTTCAGTTACTACAGCACGCGAGCTCAAAAGCAGTAGCTCAATAGAGGGATCTCCTTAATTATTATAGGCTTAGCCGTATTTGGGTCCAATAGATATTTATAAGATGTCATTGTCAGAGTTGAGAGATAAACCATCCACGCGAAGACCGACATCCGCGCGGACGGAGTCGCGGGCGGAAGCTAGTAACGTAATAAAACGGTAAGAATGGAGTGAAGAATTCATGACGGTTTGCGATGGTATAGTATTATTTTTATTTTTTTATAAAAATGTTGCCCCACACTAGGAATTTCTCGTTGGGGTGCGTTTACAAACATAGAAACTCACATACACAAACACCCAGACCCGGAACAACTATTTGTAGGTCATACAAATGCAAAAAGCAGTCCAATCGCTCAGCCACTACCCCAACAATGCTGACATTTGGTAAAGCGTTTGGTCGTAGGTCCTGCTCGCAATCGAGTTTATCTCACACAAAAAGTTTTACCTAGGTATCGTTTCGATGAAAAATATTGCAAAGTGGCACAATTAGCGCAGTGGCTAAAGAAGCGTTCGACTGCTTCACAGCGTGTCGCGGGTCAATTTCCACAATTGTGGTCTTAGTCTGGCCATTTCACACCCCTCCAGGGTCTGAGCCTTGTATCTTGCACCGTTGGCACACCCCATTCTCGGCACTGTCCGCTACTAAGCCATTAGGCCTCTTCTTTCACCTGGACAATTATTTAGAATCAACTGAATGAATTTGCGACAGATAAAACAAAAAGAAAATCCGAGATAGTTGAACCATAATCTGTTGTCTAGATCGAACATTAGATACCTA
This sequence comes from Agrotis puta, assembly GCA_943136025.2. Taxonomy (NCBI): domain Eukaryota; kingdom Metazoa; phylum Arthropoda; class Insecta; order Lepidoptera; family Noctuidae; genus Agrotis; species Agrotis puta. Next base: position 1,802,165 of record OW964182.2, read on the forward strand.
CCTACGTCAGAGAGTGATCAAAGTCGTTATCAGCATCATTCATTATTGTTATACTGGCCATGACATTTAATTTTATGATAAACTAGCGGGCACCCGCGGCTCCGCTCGCGTGAATGTCGGTTACCGCTGCAAAAAGCCTACTTTGGGAAGACACGGTCAGCAACATGATTCCCAGGTCTATTCACAGACACCGACACTAACATCGACGACGCAGTCATCACAAACATTCGACATACATAGATATAGTGTGTTGCGGACTTTTTTGTAGATATTTATAAGATCAACAATTAATCAGAACATTTTATGGTTCTATCTTTTATAGTTTATGCAGCGTATATACTAAATAAGTAACTTTTCTGGTTGATTTTTTACACCTTGTGGCCGAGAGCCTTGAGCCTATTCGTTACAATCAAACAAACAAAGTTTTCCTCTTTATAATATTAGTGTAGACTACCAAAATAACTAATTTCGTACCTACTATTGCTTCAATTATAAAGAAATAAAATGTAAACTATTAATATAATTAAACACTACCAAAAATAATTAATATTCGTACCTACTATTGCTTCAACTATAAAGAAATGAAATGTAAACTAATAATATATTAGGAGCTCGTGGCTAAATGAATACAGCCGCACAGGCCGATCTTCCGGGTTAAGCCGCGCTTGCCAAGGTTGATCTGTGGATGGCCGACCATCTGTCATAGCGAGTTTCCTCCGTGCCTCGGAAAGCACGTAAAGCCGTTGGTCCCGGCTGTCATTTGTAGATCTTTGACAGTCGTTACTGTTAGTCAGAAGCTCTAAAGTCTGACAACCAGTCTTATAATGGGGTATCGTATTACCCAGTTACTGGGTTGTGGAGGTCCGACAGGCAGTCGCTCCATGTAAAATACTGATATACAGCTGCATCTGGTTTGACTGGAAGCCGACTCCAATATAGTTCGGAAAAGGCTAGGCAGATGATGAATAAGGTCGAACAGTCTGAACGTCTATTCGCATCAACAGCCAAATATTGTATGAAGCTCGCGCGCTTTTTTTTTGTGTATGGCATCTCGCAGGTCAACCTTTAGTAGGTTGTGAACTGCTCAACGGGATTTTTCTGTGGCTGCCTTAAGATTTTAAGGCCTCCAGGCGCGCGGACCCACCCGCCTTTTTATACCTCCCGCGGCAACTGATACACAAAAATAATCCTTATAGCATGATTCTGTATTCACGCGCGATGACTTATTAGCGTATTTCATGTATAACTTTGGTGTTTCTACACCGATTTACATGATTCTTTTTTTATTGAATAGATAATAATGTTAACTTTTTTTAATTAGGGATGAGTGAGAGTGTTGTAAACGTAAGAGTAGACAAATATAATCAGAAAGCTCCGAATTGCTAAGCTATCGGGAGTTTCACGTGTTATTGTGAGTCGACCATAAAAGATAGACATGATGCTGTCAAGGAATATTTTTATAAAATTTTAAGGAGTACATTTCCGTCGAACATGATTGGATTAAGGCTCCACACGCCACGGAAGCTTAAAATGGGGTAGCTTCTCCCGTTTTCCCAATATTTCCCTTCACTGCTCTGCTCCTATTGATCGTAGCGTAATGAAAAGTATACTATAACCTGCCCAGGAGTATAAAGAATAATTGTGCCAAATTTCGTTAAAATCCGTCGAGTAGTTTTTGATTCTATAACGAAAATACAGACAGACAGACAGACAGACAGAGAGACAGACAGACAGACAAAAATTTTACTGATTGCATTTTTGGCATCAGTAGCGATCCCTAATCACCCCTTGATAGTTATTTTTTAAATATATTTCATGTACAGAATTGGCCTCTCTACAGATTTATTATAAGTATAGATTATAAGTATAGATAAAATAGTAAGAAAATTGATTAAGTTGCGGTCTTTGACGAGGCATTTGCTCAACAGTAATGTTTGTTCATGCCATCCCCGAAGGGCTTGGCAGACGTGATCTTTTACATGGTATCGACTTTAGGTAGGTACTCCCGACAAGTTAGGTGTTGGTAAGTCCCTATACCTACCTGTATCTATCCTCTACCTATCTACCTGTATAATATCAAACCACGGTGGTTGCGGGGACGAGATCAATCGACGCATGGCTATCACAAGATCTGCCATGGATAGACTGAAGAAAGTATGGAGGAACCGCAACGTAACCATATTTCTATACGCAGACGAGACCTGGACGCTGAGGGAATCTGAGAAAAGTAAAAGAGACGACCTGGAAATGTGGTGCTGGAGGAAGATGCTTGGAGTATCCTGGACTGAATTTCGTACCAACATATCCATTCTCCACGAGCTCGGTATCAAGCAGCGTCTATCAGATACGGTCCAGACTCAACTCGACCAAGTCTGCAGTAGGTGGTCCGCTGCATGAGTGCACACGAGTTACAGCCGACAGGGAGGGATGGCGTTGCATTGTGAGGAGAATTATGGCAGCACGATGTCTCGTTGCAACATGCTGACCACGACCACACTGTCAAGAGTGAAACGACGAAGAAGAAGAAACCTAACCTGAAGCCTTTATTCCCACTGCTGGGACACTGGTCTCAAGTCTATCAGAGAGAATGAGCTATAATCCCATGCTTGCCCATAGTTCACTTAAAGTCTTTCTAATAATATACTAATTACTAATCTTACTGTCTTATCTTACTACAAATGCGAATGTTTGTGAGGATGGATGGATGTCTGTTACTCTTTCACGCAAAAACTACTGAACGAATTTGGATGAACTTAGTAACGTAAGTACACAAATAATTTATAACATGGATTAACACATAGGATAGTTTTTATCCCGATTTTAGCTTCCCGTGGGATAATCACTGGCAACAGCTTTTTTTCTTTTTTTTTATCGTGGTAAAATCATCGAATGAGTCCTCCCGCCCTGCCCTGGGTGGGAGGACTGTCAGATTTGACTGACTTAAATCCACGGTGTCCTTCAATAGCCCTTTACGTACCGGGGTCACGGTAATTCGTGATCCCGCGACCACTGGCAACAGCTAGTATTATAAATGCGAGAATAGATGAATTTGGTAGGTATGGATGTTTGTTACTCTTTCACGCAAAAACTTTTGAATGAATTTGGATGAAATTTGGTACACAGATGGATTATAACCTTAATTAACGCAGACAATTTTTATCCCGATTTTATGTATCCGTGGGATAATTTTCGAGTTGTAGCGGGGGCGAAACCGCTGGCAATAGCTAGTAATTTATATATAATATTGGAATCAGCTGACTTCTCTTGATAGTTGTCCAATGTTTTAATGCAACATGGAATATGCAACGCAGATGAAGGTCAAACAACAGTCTTGTTTTCTGATAAACCTACGGGTGATAGTGCACTGAAGTTCATTACCTTATATCATCGCCCGATGAATACTATTTAACCTGGGACTGAGTTATTTAGTAATAAATGTGTGCATTAAAATATTAAAACCAACTATGTCTGTTACGAACAACGCTCATAACGGTTGGTTACGAATTATAAAGATAAAATTACAAAACAAAATAGACGGGAAAGCGGCAATCCAATCTTCACTCATTTTTTCTTTAGCTAATTTCGTATAATTATTCATGTTCATCTTATTTTTACTTTCCTTATATTCGTAATGAAAAGCAGTGTACCTTTTAATTTTAGTCCCTCCACTACTGGCGCGCCCTCGCTTCGCTCGAGTCGAGACTGAGTAAGTTACTTTCACCCCTAGATTAATAATTTACGATTGATGGATCTTGCACGTGATTATTTAGTACCTATTAGGTACGGATGAATTTCTATAAAAAAGTCTAAGTTTGTTTCAGCCCTTTTTGTCAACATTCATCCCGCGTGTCCCATCGGGGTTAACCGCCCAAAGAGCCAAATATCGGTCAACTTAAACATGTTAGAGTCATCAAGTTTTATGATAACTAAGTTAAATATACATATACAAATGTTTCCAAGATCTCACTCAAGCTTTATGTTCATAACTAAATTGTGTCATGTGACATATAAACTGCATTGCAGCTACATTTGTAAGAATCAATAACTTAGCTCTGGAGTGCTCTGGCAAACATCGGAGCGAGTTTTCTATTCGATATACGTTTCCATTATTTTTCAATGCTCTAAACAACATCATCATCATCATCTCAGCCATAGGACGTCCACTGCTGAACATAGGCCTCCCCTTTAGATCTCCACATATACCGGTTGGAAGCGACCTGCATCCAGCGTCTTCCGGCGAGCTTAGACCTAAATGACATATTGATTAGATTTATTAATACTTTCAAATAGCCAATAATTATTCCGAGTGCGCGACAAAGTATTTAAAAAGCAGGTAATAGCAAGGCAAGGCGAAGTTCACGGTCATTGCCTGCGCCGACAGAATATAAATAGACGACAAACACATGTTTGTGGGTGTGTCTGTATAGCACGACACACCTCCGGCTTCAACAGACATTTTAGACATTACCAAGTAAGTTCAAATACCAAATAACCGGATCATTGACAAGTGTGGTCGACCTTGAATAAAATGTGGGGCCATATGCGACAATATTTGCAGATTAACAAAATTATGCCTCCATAGCCGGACAGGCGATAACAATAAAATTTATCGCTGCAGATATGTACGTCAAACTGTTAATGAAATTATGTACTTAATTTATCTATCTCTCTTTGTATCAACGTTAGCGATTTTACAGATGCTGTCGTTAATTTTTTCCCAATGAAACAGGAATGTTTATTTATTTATTTAAGGTACACCAACAGCAAAACATGCAATAGCAATAATTGAAAACAAAAATATAAAACATATATGTATGTGCTAGTATGTAAGCCTATGACAGGTATACGCAACAATTACTATAAAAGTGGCAACAAAGTAACAATTTGTAGTTACAAAATATTATAGATCGGTTTAAATAAATTTTTTTCTTAAAATTAAATGGGTATGTGCGGTATAAATATACCCATGTATCATATTTCATAACAAGACATTGATACAGAAAGAAATTAAGAAATTGACAAAGGTTAAGAAATTACTAAGTAGGTTGGTTAATGCGCTCCCGTACCTCCGAAAATGATCGTTGAACTTTTTGAAGGAGACGCCGAATAAATCGGAGTCTAATGATTTAAAACTGCTATTACAGTTTCTGCATATTCGAAGTATAGGAGCGTTAAGACCGAGGTTCGATTTACGTTTCCGTAAATATGATCCGGAATATGGAAAAATCTACTGATGGGATGTCTAGGGGGTTTCAAGGGGACTGAATACTGAATACGCTCCATTAAATCGAGATAAAAACGTTCTGCCATTGTGATGAAGTTGAAAATCTATGAAAGAAAAACAGATTTTAAACGAATGCGTTTTAGTGTTAAACATTTCATGCAGATCAGATACATCTACGATCAGTTTGTTTCTATCAATCTAGCAGTGACAGAAAGATTTATATCGCAAATAAATATTTTTAGTACAAACGTGATGAGGAGGATATAGCAATAAAAATATTTGGCTGCATGCACATTTCCGTGCGTCAATTTTGACACGCTTTTATGATGCACCCGTAACATCAGCTGATGTTAAAACTACGCCAACTTGCATTCCGACATTCTACACATTTGTAAGATCAATTTTCAAACAATGCCCACATGGTTATAGATATCTAGGGCTTTCAATATCGATATTCTATCCCGAAATACCTACCGTAATAAATGGTTAGGATATTTCGGGTTATTTTGACAAACGCCAAAATAACTATTTAATACCGTGATTACCGACTGTACTACTCATCAAATCAATTCAGTCTATATCAGTCCAATGCTGGTAATACGCCTCTACCAGGCTGCGCCACATCTCCCTTCCCCCACCTTCCGCACCCAGTCCGTCCCAGCCACTTTTTTGAGCTCGTCGCTCCATCTAAATAGGGGACGTCCCACACTACGCTTGCCGATACGCGGTGTCCACTCCAGGTGACCTGCCATAACCGAGAGTAGTTCCGCTGAGGGAAAGAGACAGAGCTAGACAAGTTGTCTAGCGCCATCTCGTTCCCTCAGCGAAACTACTCTCGCTTTAAGACGTCATGACTCATTTTCACCACTGGTCATCGCTCCTTCGATAAACATGGCCAGCCCACTACTACTTCAGTTCGCCTATTTTGTCGTTTACTCCGGTTCTTTTTCGGACTGTACCACGCAATATCAAAGAGAGAAACTATCCATACCTTAGCAACAACACCAGAGGCCTCGTGTCCCATGATCATGGGCTCCTTCAGCACGAAGTGGCCGCAGGAGCCGCTCTGCCAGTAGTGCACGTCCGATCCGCAAATGCCGACACAGTCCATCCGGAGAAGCACCTCTGTAATACAAGGAATTTACGTCATTACTAAGGTCTTCTTGATAATCAAATGGTCTTTTCCAAGGGGTATTGTAATACCCAACACTAAATGGTTTGTAGAGGCTTGATAAGCAGTCAATACTTCCTTCCTACTAATAAAATAAATGTGATTTGTGCGGATGGATGGATGTTTGTTACTCTTTCACGCAAAAACTACTGAACGCGTTTGGATGAAATTTGGTAAGTACTCAGGTAGTTCATAACCTGTATTAACACACAGGATAGTTTTTATCCGACTTCAGATGAAGTCGGATATTATTCCACGGGAAGATTCCCGTGGAATAATTTTCGAAGTCTACCAGGCGAAACCGCTGGCTACAGCTAGTATAAAATAATGATATTCATCCAACTGCATCAGATTACGTTGGAAGCGGATCCCAAGACATTTGGATTATGATGCTTTGACGATTGGTATCGAAGAAGAAAACGTGTTGCGCCAACCCAGAGTAAAATAGGATAAAGACAGGAAAATGATGATGGCCAGATGATGATGCCGACGACGTCTGTCGTCTATTAGAACTTGAATAGATCCTAACAAAAAGCTGAATAGAATGATTGTGAATGATTGTGTAACGACATTATTCGGAAATAGCAAAACATTTATCCTCAGATGTGAACTGCTAACTTGGCAAACACATTTGCCAGCATAAAGAAGGGGAATATTTGTTTGTTATGCGATTGAGGAAGGTCAAGGAACTATCGGTTTATCTGTTTGTTTGTACGCATAAACCTTGTATATTTACGAGTAATACTAGTGCTTTCTGTAACGTTTTCGTGCTTACTATACCCAAGTAACAGAGTAGCACTACAGATGTTAATTGAAGAGTCTACTCTCTCAATAAATTGTATTCTGAACTATTCGATTTTTTAATAGCTGCTTCTAAATATCATCAAGTTTAGATTATTACCAGTTTTGCAAGTAAAACGAATTTATTTGTCGCTCTCGTTGATATTCTCATTCAGCTTTATTTAAATACATAATGTTCTATAATTCTTTTATATGGTTTTAGTGATAAGAATGATGAACATAGATCGATGTCTTCTCGTTCCTAATAGTGTAATGGCACATACAGACTCCCCCAGCCGCAGTGGTAGACGCCCACGGCGTCGGACGTCGCAGGACGATCTCCGGCCACCGTAGGCGCGGGCATGCGGGCAGCGAGTAATGGGCGACTCGCTGTCCGACCATGGACCATGCCCGGGTCGACGGCGCGTTGTGTTCCACGCGCGCCTCAAAGAGTGTCAGCATAGTGACGGGGCCTGTAGAGGGCCAAAGCCTGCTGGGGTCGCGGGACCAAGGGATTACCGTGACCCTAGTACGTAAAGGGCTATTGAAGGACACCGTGGATTTTAGTCAGTACAAGTCTGACAGTCCCTCCCGCCCTGCCCTGGGTGGGAGGACTCATTTGATGATTTTACCACGATAAAAAAAAAGCCTACAGACTCGAGACGGCGAGAAATCCCGAGAACACCCGAGTAGCGAGAATGTGGGAGGTTTTTCTAATAGGTGCCGAGCAGCGGGGGTGAAACCGCGGGCACAGCTTTCCTGATAAAAGGCCAATAACAGTCTGGCCTGGGAATCGAGCACAGAATATGCTGAATACCCAAGTACCCCAAGAATGTACCTACCTAATCAAAGAATAACCCACTAGATTAAAGTAAAGCACTAATACTTGTAGCTATGCAACTATTCAACAATATGTATTTAGTGATAATGGCTGCAATCTATTTCATCGACAATAACAAACAGGTAGCTGCATAGGTTTGCTAGAAAATAATTATAGGAAGCATAAACACAACTTTGCCTTCTGCAAAGTCCGTAAGCAAAGTCCAAAATTGTAATAGGAGTGATCTTAAATATCCAATAATATTAACAAGAGATTTCTGCTAAAATACGCAAAAATCATGTGCCCCTACCCCAGTATCGTATCTTGGACGTTGTGTAACAAACCATCATCATCTGCCTAGCCTTTTCCCAACTATTTTGGAGTCGGCTTCCAGTCAAACCAGATGCAGCTGGATATCAGTATTTTACATGGAGCGACTGCCTATCGGACCTCCACAACCCAGTAACTGGGTAATCCGATACCCCATGGTAAGACTGGTTGTCAGACTTTAGAGTTTCTGACTAACAGTAAAGTACAAATGACAGCCAACGGCTTTACGTGCTTTCCGAGGCAAGGAGGAAACTCGCTTTGACAGATGGTCACCCATCCACAGACCAACCTCGGCAAGCGCGGCTTAACCCGGAAGATCGGCCTGTGCGGCTGTATTTATTTAGCAAACCAACAATTCAAATATGCTTCTTAGATATAAAACACAGTGCCGTAAATAGCATTTTATGCGCCCAGTGCGAGCTTCTTTGCTGCACTGGGCGCTGGTCTGGTCAATTGTGGTCCTGAACTGCCCATTCCTGCGCCATTCCAGGGTCTGCGCCCTGTGCCTGTGACCGTTGGAACACCCCGATTTTTAGGACTGTAAAAACCTAATTGTACTTGCCAATGATAAAAGCAAAGGCAAAGGCAAAAGTAGTCAGTCGTCTATACCAATACGTGTGAGCTGAACACACCTTCGATCAATAATTTGATCGAAGGAACACACAGTCATTTTGTCAGTTTATTCTTTGACGTCTGACATGGATGAAAAAAACGTGCTGCGCCAACACAAAGTAAAATAGGAAAAGGGCAGGATGATGATGATGGCCAGATGATGACGTTAGTTGTGCTCTATTAGGACATGGACATATCCTAACAAATTGTTAAATATGAGTATTTTTTTTTTAATATTTTTTTTTGTGGGTACACTTTCCGGGAAGGCTGGAGGTGAGCCCAAATCAAACTGTGTACTGATGGCCTACCATGATATCTTAAAGCGTGAGTAGTTCCGCTGTGGGAAAGAGACAGAGCTATACAAGTCATCTAGCGCCATCTCGTTCCCACAGCGGAACTACTCACATTTTAAGACGTCATGGTGGGCCACCTGCTATACCTTAATGGATAAACTCAATAACACAAACTGATCTGATGACCGAACCCATAGGAAGCCGGTTTGACCCAACAATGGAGTAACAAAATTAAGAAAACCTTCATAAACTCACCATCATCAGCTATTTCTGGTATCGGCGTTTGTACCTGAGAACAAGAAGCATATTGATATATAAGCATAAGCAAGGCTCCAAAAGGTCCTCGGCGCTGTAATGTCAGCAAAACAGGTATGCAGGCAAATATTTTTAATCGGTTTTCCAATATCCCATACATTTTTTACTATAAATTTGTCTAGATACCAAATTCTTTGCCTGTATGTAGCATACAGTCCAAAAGTGCATACATTCAGTATATAGAATGCATATTTTATACAGGAAAACCGTTTGATAATTGTGCATACCTAACTGCATTGCTGACTGTGCTTTCACATACTACTTACTAGTTTTATACTTAAGACACAATGTTCAAGCTGTCAAAATAAGAAAATATATAATTTATTTACTAAATGATCGCAAAACGTGTGGTTGAAAACTCAAAATTAAATGCTCATTACGTAAATAGGGAAACTACGAAAAAATACCAAAACCATTTCAATTAAAAATGTACCTTATTAAACATAGTTTAAATATCAACTGGATTTTTTCCCTACTCGAGTAAAATGTACATAAGGAAATAATAACACAGTGGATATGTAATTATTATTCTAAACCATCGATATCTTACATAATAATTGCTACCAGCTATTATGTAGATATTAACCTATTGATAAAGTTAAGTAAACATTGGCGATAGCTAAACTATTAATCCAATATCTAATGAGCTAGTAATATTCCATTGCTGGAGATAAAAACGTTTCTTTAGCAGAATTATCGATCGTGTTAAACGAACATGAAAAATTTAATTAAATTTTACACAACACGTTTGTACTTCAAGACGACTCCAACGAAGATATTTATTTAAATATATTCAACCGATTAACACTTACTGATTCTGATTCCTGGCATTGTCAACGAATTTATTAAATTTGAATTCTTATTTTTATGATTTAAGACATGTATTTATTTACTCACCAGTTGCAAATCCTTGGGTTTGGTAAGAAGCGCGGTTAAATTGTCGGCGGCCATTTTGGACGTGCGTTTGGCTCGGCTTAGAGTGAACGACTGCTGTGAAATGGAATGGCCGGACTGTTTAATGAAGCAAGTTGAATGGGGCACTGCGCCAACAATATATGAGTGTGAGCGGGAGGCGTGTCCGTTTGTGTGTAAACTTGGTCGTGTAAAATAATGTGTAGTAAATTTTATAGTACCCGAGTAAACTGCGAAGGTCGTATCAGTGACGTTTTAAAAATTACTAAATAGGTACCTACCTAACTAAAAATAAATATAGGCTACTTATAGGTATTATATATTATGGGCGTACTAATCTAGGTATAATTGATTAGGTACGTCTTATAATTAGTGTCATTTTATTTCTATAGTACTTATAAAAACTATTTTTTTATTTTTAAGCGTATTATACGCCTGTGACGTCGCGTATCATAAATTTTTGACGAAAGAAAACTTCAACTGCCAACGAACAAGTAAGTATTTACTAGAAAGACGCTGGTCGCCGTTGAATAGAATAATCTTTATTTGCAATATGGTCGAATTTTACATTCCTCAAAAATCTTAAAGAAAAGGTTAATCTTAATTTTATCTTCGCAAGCGGAATCGTGTATGCAACTAGTAGATATTTAGGTTCCTATTTCCTACAGTATTTGCCTAGACGTTTAAGTTGATTATAATGTTCTCTTGATATTTACTTTATGCTTAGATGGAAGTGGTTAGGTCATCAAATCATTATACACAATTTCTTGCGCCTCCGACATTTCAGATTATTGTATGCAAGCAAAAGTTATCATGTTTATGATTTTGGTGCCCCTTGGAAGCTGGTGCCAGCCATGTGCCCATCCCCCCCCCCCCGTATAGATCCAGCCCTGTTCAGCAGTCACGCTTGCGATCAAGGACGTGATTTAAAATATGCACGAAAATTATTATGTCTGCTGTTCCCTCATTTATTTCGAGTTTTTGCGATCTATAAAGCAGCTGATATTTTTTAGCGTATCAGGTTGGCCTCATAATTTTTTATTTTTGTGTTCGACAAATCACTAAGATATTATTATACCTATTATAAACTTGTGAAAATCCCTTCACGCGTTATGTTTGACAATAGCTAACACAATCACAAATCGTTTACGATACACACGACCAATTAAGAAATCTTAAAATCCACATTCTAATCGATTCACCCGTTTAAGAGCTACGGTGCCACAGAAAGACAGAAATTAAGTGTTAAACCTATAACACCACATTTTTTGGTACGTGGCTTACAAAAATAAGGTGGCTTTTACCTAGATTTAACCTTATCTCAGATTTTACTTACTATCACAACTATTATCGACAAAGTCGTAAATTTTACTCTTACATTATTTACTTTTCCGTTGTTTTACTAAGTATCATATAAATATTATATCGTTGCTGTTATTTGATATCATTTACTTTTATAGGTGCCTCGCCTTTCTTTCAATATTGCGAAGGAAAGTTTTATGTAATATACTCTCGTATTATTCAGTGTCAAAACTGGAAATATTATGCTTCCATTCTCCCATTTACCGAGTTTAGGTATTCCCAATCAATCACGTCAGCTTGTCGCAGTCTAATCTAGACATAGTATTGAGTATTCTGTTTCTGGACTTACATCTATCCCAAGCTGCGCTCAGTCAAGTTTTGAAACTCGTCGATTTATCTAGCAATTCTGGGCATAGCGCTTCTCTCTTAATCTTGGATGTAGTTGAATCATCCATAAAGTATAAAACGGGTGAAATGGGGCTTTCTCGACGGATCGGCAGTAGGGTGCGAAGGTGGAGCTATACTGCAAAGAAAGGATTTTTTTCATCGCGAAGTATTTACCCTTTCGTACACTAGTCACTAGGCGACGCTAGTCTTTGTTATCCAGGTGACTATCGCATTACAAATCCATATAGACGTTCGTACACAGGCACGCGTCAATAGATAGATGCCTAAGCGTAAAGCCCGGTGCCCATAATCGGCATCGGCACGACTGAGAATTTTAGGTGGCAAACAGCAATATACGAGTACATTAAATATGGTCGTAATAACAAAAATACCGCTTCGGTATGCTTGACGCTGCTGTATCGGCAGCCTTAAGAATGCTTCGGGATGCTTCGGCATCCTTCGGTACGCCGCCGGCGCCGAGGCACCACTCGAAATTTCTACTTTATTGTCATTATGTTAATGTATATTGCTATTTGGCACCTAAAATCCTCAGTCGTGCCGATGCCGATAATGGGCGCCGGGCCTAAGAACGTTGCAGCATGCCAAAGCATAGTTTCCGCCAGTGTGCGCTTGCATGTAGGATGTCGAAGGATCCTGTTCCTTGCCGATGCCGATAATGGGCGCCGGGCCTAAGGTATCGGAGACTTGCGTCGCCTTGTGTACGAAGAGGCTTTTAGTTTCTCTGTCTAATTTATGGGCCACGCCACGCTAGTAACTACTTGCCACCATAGTGAGCACACTCTCTTAGATCTTCACTAACTGTGCCCCGCGGTTTCGCCCCGCTGCTCGGCTCCTTTTGGTTGTAGCGTGATTTTATATAGCCTGCCTTGATAATTAGACTATCCAACAACAACAAAAATAATTTATCAATTTGAACTAGTAGTTCCTGAGATAAGCACGTTCAACCAAATACACTTTTCAGCTTTAAAATATAAATATTAGAAACTTCCATAGTTTGTCAGTGGCTGCACAAGGTATGGATAATTTTACTTGTTTTTGGGCATAAGGCCAGCCGCTCATTGGTAACTTTTTTAGGGTTCCGTAGTTAACTAGGAACCCTTATAGTTTCGCCATGTCTGTCTGTCTGTCTGTCTGTCTGTCCGTCTTCGCTTAATCTCTGTGACCGTTAGCACTAGAAAGCTGAAATTTGGTACCAATATGTATATCAATCACGCCGACAAAGTGCAAAAATAATAATTGGAAAAAAATGTTTTTTTAGGGTAGCCCTCCTATATGTAAAATAGAAAGTGATTTTTTTTTTAATTTCAACCCTAACGTGTGATATATCGTTGGATAGGTATTTAAAAATGAATAGGGGTTTACTAAGATCATTTTTTGATGATGTCAATAGTTTCGGAAATAATCGCTCCTAAAGTCAAAAACAATGTGTCCCCCCCCCCTCTAACTTTTGAACCATAAGTTTAGAAAATATGAAAAAAATCTGGAAAGTAGAACTTTATAAGGACTTTCTAGGAAAATTATTTTGAACTTGATGGAAAGAACAGTTTTTGTGCAAAAAAAAACAAGAAGGTGGTACAAAATTCCTGGACTAAGTTTGTAGTATAATCAATTATTTAATCATATATACAAGCATTTTTTTTAACTTCGTTTACGTATTTCATTATTTAAGACGGGAAACTACGGAACCCTACACTGAGCGTGGCCTGACACGCTCTTGGCCGGTTTTCTTTTTTAAATTCAGTCGACAACGTTGTCATCTGATATCTATCGGCTGGCCTTATGCCCAAAAATGCAAGTAATATTACCAATACCTTGTGCTGCCACTGACAAACTATGGAAGTTTCTAATATTTATAGAATTGAGACGCTGTAACATTCGATATGAACAAGAATTACTAAAACTCTACAACCAATCACACAAATAAAAAAGAACCAATCACAGTAAAGGAATCGATAAGTTGTGTTCTTACGGAGTGTCAGCGTCGTCGGCGTCGTCGGGACATATTTGATCTGGGACAGGAATCATCTGAACACAAATAACAATTTTGTTAACTGAACATTTAAAATCAAAACTAAATACGTTCTCATCATAACATCATTAGAAAATAATACTCGTAGTACGTCACCTACTAAATCCTATGATACATTAAATGCAAAATAACACTTTATAACCTGTAGATAAAAGCCAAAATCGTGAAAGAGTATTAACCAAAGTACAATTTGGAAAACTAATTGAGTTATAATAACGTACGCAAAATGTCCATTACTAATTCATCAAAATTCTGATTCTGTAACAAGGTTTTATAAAGCACTAAACATTCATGATTACGATGTGCTATCAAATAGTCGTTTTACTATTCCACATGTCGTTTGTTGCCAGTACCATGGCTCCGACGCACTTACTGATAACGAGGGCTGGACCCTGCTTTGACGCTACAAAAAACCCTGTGACAGTTTCAGAGTTGAGTTTATCCACTCGGGCATACGATTCGCTGGTCAGTGGGGAGTTCAACGTATCCCGGGATATTGAGAATGGATGGAAAGTTAAGGTAAATTATAACTCGTGGAGATTATTGATAGCGAGTTGCCAGGATCGATCGATTGTTGTGTCTTCACAAGATTGAATTTTGTGAAGACATAGATACGTATTATGTCACTAAATCTTAATTACATCACTTCCATGGAGACCCGAAAGTTATGAAATGAAGTCCATGAATACCAAGCTGGCTCCAGTGAGTACCAAGTAAGGAAATTAACTGTCTTTGGTGGTGCAAATCCCAGTGATTCGGCGTTGCATTATGCTCCAGGGTGTCGAACGTGGTAAAGCACCGCGATAAAGCTGACTAGGGGAGCTATTCAGTAGGGAGATCAACGTATTCGAGGATTAAAAAAAACGGGTTGAAAATTGAGGTTTTTGAAGTTATTTTTTTAAGAACAGGGTGTTACGTTGCTCAGCCCCGATTGAAAAGGAAGGATCTTTCGACAACACGCGTGTTCTGTGTGTTGGTAGGCTATTGTTCCGACAGTTAATTTCGTTCATCTAGTCGCCATTTGTATACACTTGATAATGTTTATTCGCGGAGAATATTGTCAACGCAATGCTGGACCAGGACAATAATTGGCTTAAAAGTCTCCTTGTTTGCAGGCAACTATGCAGAAATGCGTGGACATCCGCAACATGGACTCCTGCGACTTCTTCCGCTCCTTCTATATGGTGAGAAACGGCTGCGGCGACGAGGACCGGAACGAGAAGGAGACGTATGATAACATGCTGTTCCACTACGTACATCCTAAGTGAGAGCTTTACTGATTTTTTAAAGTTTTAATTATCTATGAGAATTGAGATGAGCGAAAACAAGTTCATAAAGTTACAAATTAAAGGCCAATTTTTTTGGTTTGTAAACAAGGAACCCTTATAGCTTCGCCATGCCCATCTGTCTGTCAGTTTAACTCAGAGACACTTGTTGTATTATAGAGGCAAAACATATCCCCTATGACTTTTTTTTTATCGTGGTAAAATCATCAAATGAGTCCTCCCACCCTGGGCACGGCGGGAGGGTCTGCCAGACTTGTACTGACTAAAATCCACGGTGTCCTTCAATAGCCCTTTACGTACCGGGGTCACGGCAATCCGTTAGTCCCGCGACTCCGGCAGGCTTTGGCCCTCTACAGGCCCCGTCACTATGCTGACACTCTTTGAGGCATCCCCTATGACTAAGGAAAGATGAGGCCAGGATTCAAAAATGCAAAACATATCCCACAATTAACAATAGCGTGGGCAAACTTTGGATACGAAATCCTGTGGCTCTAAAGGGAACATATTAATAAGCAAATGCTCTAAAATAAAATCAATAATATTTTTGATTAAACAAAACGCACGTATTTGTTTTTGTGACCCGAAGTTATCGGGGTCTTATCATTATTGTGTAAATATTGGTCTCGTCAATATTTTATTCATACTTATATCACATTCAATTTGGTAATTATTATCTAAGTTGTGGATACGTGGATGATGTCATCGCAAGTGATGTTAATATTTATCTTTCTTCTTGATGTAGCGTCGGTTTTTAGTTAAAATCTACTTTTATTAATTTCTCCATGAACCTGCAGTGCTGCTCTCTATAAACACAAACTTGTGACAGCGCGGTCGCAGCGCTCACGTCATGCCACGCTGGGCCTAAGTTTGCTATTCACTAAGCTGTTGATAGCAACACTAGCGCACACCGCTCGCGCTGCACGATCAGACGATCTCAAAGACGCCTCGTCGAAAAGCATATCAAAAATTGAACAGCCATTCTGGTACTAACCACTTATTTAAATTAGTGTTATTTTATTTACCTTAGTAATTATTGCCAAATTAATTGCTACCCTCACGCCTTTCAATGTCCACCTTCTAGCTTTCATGATGTTATTTTTTCGATTTTCGCCCTTTGAAGGTTTCAGCACCTGCAAAATTTCGAAAGAATAAGTACTTAAACTATTGTGGTCTTACTACAAAAAAGTTAAACATCCGTGGAACACTAGTCAAAAAAAAACTGTCAACTAAAAAACGGCAGTCGACGTCGATATAAAGGGTCACTTTTTTAGACAAGTGGGTTTGAGGTTTGACAAGTTTTTAATTTCAAATATCAATGATAACAGACTTGACTTTACACTACATATCACAATGTCTACACAACCACTTTATCCTTTATTCAAATAAAGGTATATATATTACCACATCGTGTTTTTTTAAATAATGCACTCTAACTTTTAATACGGTAACACTAAAGGTATTAATATCATATATTTATAATCTATAATAATTTGTTTATCTATTTTATTTCATTTGACAACCTGTCAACGTCATTTGTCACTGTAAGGTAATGTCAAAGTTGACTCAACGGTTTTGTTGTGAAAAAAGTCGAGTTTTTGGCGGGTGTTTTCAGAAATTTTAAAAGTTTGTTCAAGAAAAAATCTGGTACGTACTTTTTCGACGCAAATTCCAAAACTATAACATATTTTCACTAATCTTACGTGTTAGCAGCATTTGCAATTGACTTATTCATATAATTTAGATGTTTCAAATATGTGGTAAATATCTTACCCTTGTCCGATCCCACTTTGAAAAATATCAGATTATCTATATAAAAATCGGTTGTCTTTTTGTATATTTTTTTTTTGGACTGCAAAAAGCTAAATAAATATTTTGAGAAGTTCATATAAAGTTCTTACGTAACGTGTCAATTAATACTTTGTTTATTTCAGATATTCATTATGTCAAAGAAAATAAATTTAATATGTAATATGCAATACTACTATGCAAACTAATAAAAAATTATCAAAAAAATAAAATGTTTCATTTCCAAAATATAAAATAAATATTATAAGTGCACCACGTGAACCACGAGGAAGTCACTAGTCAAGAAATGAAAATTAAACCGTAACGGACAATGGTAACAATTTTACCACCAACATCAAAAATTTTGAAGTCATGAACGGATAATGGTAAATTATTTACCACCAGAAAAACTACCCCATCCCCTATTATTTTTTAAATTTTGATTTAAAATATGAAATCAGTGACCCTCAATTACCTAAAATACAACGCAACCTTTAAAAAAAAATGAATACCGGCTCGCGTTTGTTTAAGGGTTATCAGATCTACCACTTACCATTTAAGGGGCCTTTTTATACAAAACCACTTTTTGCTTTTATTTGTTATTTTCTTGCAGATTAGAATGTCCCATAAAGGCAGGCCGCTACAAGGTGATAGATTTCCCGCTGTTCACGGAGGACAACTACCTGGTGGTGCCCGAGTCCAAGATATCAACCAGCGTGTTCGGGTATATCTTCAGACTAGACGGATTCATTCAAAAAGAAGATAACCGGGAACTACGCAAGGTTCAAATTACTGTATTATGCATTTTGAACGAAAGCTTACAGTGCCATATCTGTATCGATCGATTGTCGATCCTTGATAGAATGGATTACTTAGTCGATGTCGATCGACTAATTATACTATTAATTGATTATGATGACATTGCGAGCGTTCAGCCGATAGTCCCATGGAGAAGTTTTTTAATGGTTTACGTACAGACGTATTTAAGACTATATAATTCTATCCAAGCTATATAAAAACTTTCAGATATTCTGTGTGGAAGCGTTGCTGCAGCTCATGTACAGTCGGAAGCACAACTGGGTGGAGAGGACTCGCATTAAGGAAATCAAAGAAACCACTCTCAGTACACCAATACCTGTTACTGAAGAAGACGATGACTGAGTTATTTAATATTAGTTATTCACCGTGGTTTCAGGCTCACTGTTCGGCTCCTTTTTTGGTCGCACCGTGATGTTTAGCCTATAGCCTTCTTCGATAAATGGACTATTCAACACAAAAAGATTTTTCAATTCGGAGCAGCAGTTCCTGAGATTCGCGCGTTCAACCAAACAAATTCGTCAGCTTTATAATATAAAAAAAGTATAGATTATCGTTGTCACGTCTTTTTTGTACATCGGGATGCAGCAGAATACCAATACTGAGTTTTTTTTTAGTAATACTCGTAAGTAGACCAGAAAAAAAAACTAATTGCTGTTTTTTTACCAATAGTTCTGCCTAGTCAAGTTTAGTTATCACAAGCACGATTGTCGAGCTTGAAGTCTCGAGGGTTCGATTCCCAAATCGAGCATCAGGTGTTGGACATTTCCATCGAAAGTTTCAACCACACTGCGAGCCTAGCGCGGTTGGGACCGCGGGTGTGGAAATATCTAACATATGAGAAACCGCCGCTCGTGGCCATACTGAAGGGTCTAAGACGAGTGCCTAGCGCGGTGGTTATGAGCGAGGTCGCACGCGGGGGCATTCACCCGTAAGGCTGTTTTTCCACCAGAGATGTGCTATGGATGCGCTTGATGTCTCCACCAATCATTCATTCATTTTTTGGTGCACATAGCATAGCTGGTGGAAACGGATTCAACTAATATGTGTTTTTTATATGGAAGGATACGTGCTATGGATGCGTGCTATAGATGCCTGCTATGTGTCGTCTTCGCTACTATCGATACACCGGATAGCTCGAACTGCGCATCTTCTCGCGCAGCTACTTTTGCGGTCTTCATAACACATCATACTCGTACCGCTACATAGCGTAGCATCAGTGGAAACGGTCATATAACCGTAGCTGCACATCACACATCTCACACACACACGCACATCTCTGGTGGAAAGGCACCCTTTAGGACTGTGCCTCGAGTTTTGCGGCAGCCGCGTGGTTGCGGCCTTATAAAACAGCGGAAAATTCCGCATTCTGAATTCGAAGTTTGTCGTCGAGGGCACGCTTTTCCACTTTTGACGTGGTGGTCAAAAGGTGAAAGACATACTGCTTCGTTCCCCGCTGTTAAGACAAACGTATTTCAACTAGATAGGCTACAGCATAAAGTTGAAAATCTATTACAAGCTCATCGACGAGCTCGTCGTAGAGACTTAGGCTGAAACCAGACGATATATTGAGTTGTGAAAAAAGCAACGCAAAATGAGTGGTCTGCACTGTATCAGAACATGAAATTACGCGACTCATAACTCAAATAATTACGCTCGTACAAAGAATAGCATAGCTAGATACGATAAACGAACGCTTCAAGTCGCAAAAATAATAAACAATTTTAACTTTAAAATTATATTATATAAATATAAACGATACCAAATATATTTCCAATACAAGAAATTTTCTATAAACCATATTTTCAAAAATCTTTTATAAGAAAATCATTTAAACAAAAGGGACCACATACATTATCAAAATTAATGCGCATATTGAGGTCTGTGGGTACACAAGGTTTAGCAAAAACTTATTTTGTATGCTTTAGCTGCAATCGTATAGATAGAGCATTAACGATAATAATACTTTACGAATAATATTATAATGTTCTAAAATAAATAAAGGACAACATATTACGAGACATCCTATTTAAAGTACCTAATAAGCTTACTAGAGAATTATGCATTTAAAATTATTAAAAAAATATTGTATGTATAATGGCCCAATACTAAATACATTTCATATATTCAAATACGATACAACATTTCAGGAAACGACAACGCTGCAAACACAGTAAATACTAAAATTGAATAAACTGTTACTAAAATATCTCTTTTCATTTTCATAATCGGATCAAACTCTGTTTTGAAACTGAATTTATTACAGTCATTAACTGTACTCATGTTTTTAATCCTCTCTTTTTTCAAGGATTCTATAATGTTTTTATTTTCTTTTGGCTTTTCAATTGTCTGTGGTATATTTATAATGGTTTTATAATCAAACAGTGCAGCTTTTGAAGTAGATTCAAACGCTTCACTCACTGGAGAGCATTCTGCAAAGAACATTGACTGTACAGAGGGCTCGCTGAGCACTCTGACAATAGAGTTAGTAACGTTTGTACTATGATTCATGCTATGTGGAAGCACTTGTGAAGCGACATCCGTGAATTTTCCGACAGCCACGCTGTCTATCAAATCTTCACCAACTTCTTTGTCAACATAAATCGTTTTGGGAAACAACATTTCGTTAGAGTAATTTGGTATAATTTCTGGAAAGTTCAATTTACTAGACTTCTCAGAACCTAAATTGTCGGATAAATAAAACGAATACAGACTCGGGTTAGACTCCAACTGTCGCAGTCTATCTAGAGATGATAGCGAAACGACTTCACAGAGACTGCTTTTCAATGAATTCCCCATTGCATACGCAGTTTCATTTATTAAAATTGTTTCCAATACTTTGTCATCTTGGTTCTCAAGAGGGTTTTTATCACTCTTAGTAATTTGTGTTTGACATGTTGTGATATTTTGAATTTCGCTTAAGAGTCCCACTAATATGTCCAAGGAGGTAGTGTATTCGATATTAACAGGTTTATCTGCATCTGAAACCTTTTCTTTATTTTCTATTACAGTTTGAGTTTCTCGGCCTTTTAATGTGTCTTCCACTTCGTTGTTTTGACTGAAATCTATGAACACGCGCTTGGGGGGTTCAGCAGGTGCATTGTTTGCAACAACCTGTGTAATTTGTTGTTTCCTGTTCGGTTCCACGACGTTAGTACAAGAAGTACTTAACCCTAAAGTGATTAATGTAGTAGCGTCCAGAATGTCAACCTGAGCAGCTTGCTCGAAGCGAAGTAAAGGCTCTGCCTTTTTAGAAATGTCTTCATCAATTTTATGGTTAGTGGTATTGAATAGAAGCTCTTCGTCTTTTTCTTCTGATTTTTTTGAAACCGTGTCGAATAATTGTATAAGAGACTTCGAATTGCACTGAACTGCTTTATAATCCGGAAAAGCATATCCAACAGTTGAAATTTGCATAGGGAAATTGCCGAATCTCCAATGTAGATGAGATTTCGATAGTATAGGCACAGCGGTCAAATCAGAAAAGTTTTCAGAAGTATTTTCTTTCGTAGTTTCGATTGGTGTTTGAACAACGAGCGAGCTTGCGTCTCCTGATTGTAGAACTATTAATTGCTGCATCGATTGTTTCGGCGTCATGGTCGATTTTTTTATCCGTAATCGTTTTTTAAAAGTGCCCACCGAGAAACGGTTACATAAAGCATTTTCAAATTTTTCAAATTCTGCGTAAGATCTAACAGGTTGTAGATCGATTTGAATAGCGTCTGTCTTTTCAGTACTGGTTGGTTTCTGTAACTTTTCAGAAGCTTTATCGTCATTTTCGACTGACGTTATTACATTCTCATCATTTAATACGTCTAAGACATAATCAGATTCAGAAGATGGCACGACACTGGTACTATTTTCAGTGAGACCAGTGCTCTCTTGACATTCAGTCAGTACCTCTAGACCCTGTGAAGTTGCCTTCATTATTGAGTTTACAATATTGTGTAGCTTGCTTCCTAACTCGGTAGACTCTTGAAATGGTGCAGATGAGGTCGAAGACGCTGTAACAAGATCATGAATATGTCAACAATTAATATGTTTGGAAGTTAGTCAACACGAAATATAAATTCTAGTACACACCCAGTTCGATGTCGGTCGGCAGAAGAGGAACACGCAACTTATGTGCACTCTGCGGATCACTGCGGTTTTGCAAGCTTGGACTTGCACATCCATAATGATTTTTCACGTACGATTCAACTGCCACCATTTTTTTCTTTCTGCGTAAATATTTAAGTTAAACTCTTTGATAAATAATCTACAAGCTTACAAAAGCTTCAAATGATCAACTTACAGTGTTTCGGGCGTTTCCGGTACGTTAATTTGTTTGAAGGACGGCCCCATCACTTGCTTCCTTTCCTTAGCTTCGGGACTACTGCTCCGAGAGGGACGTGTTCTTATTGCTACTAGCTCTAAAATATATATAAAAATATATAGTTGGATATGGATGAAGGAATTTTAAAACTATGGAGTAAGTACCTATCGAATTTTGTTTAACTATCATAAACTTAGACATCTTAGTTTTAATAAGTTTTAATTATTAAAACATCGACCCTATGCGTTTTCAAGAAATCAAATAAAATTCACCTTTACACACCTGAGGGAGGCACAGGCGAAGGTGGCGACTTGGATCCTGCTACAGCGGGCACTGCCTCGGATCCACTTCGTTTCGATTTGTTTCTGGTGTTTGCAGACCCTGGCGGTCTATCCGCAGCCTGTACTGGAGCAGCTGCTAGCCGTTGTAGTCTATCTGTCATTAAAGTTCTGCCATATTTAGTTTGGTACTCCTCACTGTGCGCCTGCACATACGTTCTCTTCGGCTGTGCGAGTGAATTCAATCTGGAAGTTAATTTGGAAGGCCCTCGGACAGCTTCGCCCCTGGCTTCTTTAGCTTCGTCTATCATTTCTATTATTTTCTTTCTTGGTATTCTATCTGTGTGTTTATCGTCGACGGGACTTTGTTGATAAGGTATTTTTGGTAAATCCATCTGTTTATGCAGTCTAGATTTCTTTTCTTTTGGTGTTGGAAGTCTCACGTACTTTTCAGTCTGAGAGTCGTTATGTTTATCAAGTCGTGAGCGACGTTTAGAAGAATTTTTCCTCGACTCACTCTTGCCGTCATTGGATATCACTTCAGCTTTCTTCTCATGTTTTTGTTCAGTGTCAGGCTTCCTTCTAATTTTTTGTACATTCTCAAACTCATGTAAAAGTTGTGATATTGCTTTCAAAGGATTTTCTTGTACCTTAATAGTCAGATTACCGCCAGATCGCTTGCGATTTTTTCGAATATTATCTATATCTGCTTTAGGAATCAATGATGATTTCGAGTTGATAATAACTTTAGGTACGACAGGTGATAAACATCCAGGTTTTTTATTATGAGTTTTGTTTGACTTTTCATCAATGTTATTTTTGTCAAACATAAAAGAACTAGGATTAGATGTTGGTGAGCGGTGCTTCAAAGTTGTGCCACTTTCACTTCCCTGACATATAGAGCTCATTTGATCTTCTTTGTCGTAGATTTTTTTAGGAAAAGTTGTTAGTAACTTGCTTTTAGTCGATTTCTTTTCAGTGTCTTCAGTCTTTCCTAATTTATTCATCAAAGTATATATTTTATCTATACTTTTTTTACATTCTACTGATGTGGTTACCTTCTTGGGCTCATAGATATCTTGCTCATGCATATTTGGAGAATTCAACGGAACTTTGATTATACGTTCAGATGAGCGCAACTCTTTAGAAGTAATCTTATCATTAACATCATCGATCATCGTAGTACTCAATCTGTTAATATAAAAGATAGAGAAATAAATAAAACTGCCTGATCCCATAACATTTCCTTTAAGTACGCAACAGGGTTCAAAAACATGCAAGAGAAATAATTATGTACTTACAGATTATCTTTTTTCGGAAATATTTCATCGTCGCCAATAGTCATGTCGGTTTCGGATGTACCAATAAACTGCGAAAGGTAATTTAAATTATTTCTGAAATCATTGGACAGAACTGAAGTGGATGTAGAATTTAGATCTTTTGCATCATTTTCTTTTTTTTTCATATTGGTATACATCATTTCCGTAACTGCTTCATCTAGGTAATAACTCCTGTTTATATATTTCTTGTTATTTTTATCTGGTGTCATCGATAGCACGGACTCATTGTGTTCTCCTTCATTATCATCCGTATTTATCTGTAAGACTTCTCGCTGTGCTCCCTTTCGGTTCCTTCCTTTCACATGCTTACTAGGTTCTGCGTTCGTGGCTTGTCCGTAGATTGAATCATAGAAAGATTTATTTGATATTGATAGCTTTGTAACAGAGCTAGCAGACTGTGGGAATGTGGTCCCTTTTGTGAATTTATGCTTAGTAATCTTGCAGTTTTCGACTGGCGCCATTTTTTTCCTTTCTCGCCGGTCTCTTATTTCTAAGAGCTTTCTTCGTTTCTTTTCTTCCAAAATGTAAGATTGGTTTTCATATGGTGATTTTATTCTGACTCGCGTCGGCGATTTTTTCTTCTTGGATGCTGACTGTGACGTTTCTTCTCCGCTTTCTTCTGGTAAAGCACTCTGAATGGTCAACTTTCGTATAGTCATACGCAAATCGTCAGGAAATACATCATTTGATGCTTCCCTATGTGACATCTTAAGTTTCTTATCCCGAATTTCCTTCAGTGCGTCATCATCATCACTCGATCCCAGACAGATGTAGTTCTTTAACGACTCGTTGATATCATTTTCGCTGCATTCATATTCATTGCTATCCAGAAAAGAATCGTCCATAAAGTTGTCGTTAGAGTGTGTGCTACACTCAGACACAACGGACACTTGATGTATCGATTCCGTAGTCATCGTGATCGGTTCCAACTCTACTATTTTAGGCTTTCTTTCTGGAGAATGGTTATCGTCGTTAGTTGGTTCTCTACAAGTTACAGGTCTACCTCTGACTTGTAGAGAATTGCTTCTTAGCAGCACTTCTGTTTCTAGTATTTCTGAAAAATAAAAGTATATGAGAATTTCCTCGACTTCGTTAAAACATAATAAGGACATAATCTTAAATAATATTAAAGTTGTTACCGCGTGGAACAGGAGCAGCTTGAAGAATCATTATTGAGTTGATGTTGCTGATAACTTGGCCCGTGTCAGAACGTTGTAACTGAACCATCACATCGACTCTTTCTTCAACTGGCTGGTTATCTTTTTTGCAACTTATAATAAGATTTTTAGCGCAACATTGGCTCAAAAGTTTATACGGTCCACATAGAAGTTTCGGTACTTCCACAACAATTCTCTTTTCGAGAATTTTCGACAGAGACCTAATATCTACTGCTGAATGAACCAAGTCATCCCATGTACTGTTTCGGCCGCTAATCTTTCCTTCCACATGCAGCGGTATGCTAGTAGACGTCGCCAGAACTTTAGTACGCCCGTGGAGATCTTCCGCAGTAGTTTCTACTTCCCGCCACTTTTCTTTAGCTTTATCAGTTAAATAATCACCATTGCTGATTCGCTTCAATTGGTCTATCGTATTCTTAACGTATCTAATAATGTTGTCCATATAAAAGTTGTAATTGTCCTCCAAACGTTTGCAACAAATAAAATCGAGTAATGAAACTGGGAGTACTGCGTTCTCAATACTAGTCGACTTGTTCATGAACTTTAAGCTTTTGAGTTGGTCTTTTATGTATGGATCATTGAATAAGAAGTGTTTGTCATACTCGGTGGTGAGGTTGGAGGTTTGCATCTGGAGGTCGCCGAGTTTGTGGCAGAGTGTGTTCACAGCGGAGGGCGGCGTGGTGAGCAGGTCGAGGCGCTCGCTGTTGAGCAGGAACACGCTGCGCAGGTCCTCGGTGCTGAACCGCTCGCTCATGTCAGAGTCCGACTCGTCATTGTACACGACGGTCTCCACGTGCTGGTTCGGCCTCTTGCGCTGCAGCTCGTTGGTATTTGACATCAGTTTCGTTCCCAGGTCAATGTTCTTATAGAGAAGCACTAAATCTCTGGTAGTTAGCTTCTCAACATCTGAATGAATATGTCAATTATGAATGATCTACAAGTAGTTTGATATTTATTGTTAAACAAGGTCCCGGCTGTCATTGACAGTCGTTGCAGGTAGGCAGTGACCCACACAGTGTGGACAACATGTCTTAAGAGGTTTTGTATTATCCAGTATTAACTGGGTAGAAGTCTAACAAGCAGTCACCGCTTGGTATTTACTGATATTCAGTTGCATACAGTTACAGGACTGGAAGGCGACCATAAATAAGTACTATAATAGGCTATGATGATGATGTTCGGAACTTATTGCTAACAACAAGTTTGATGAAATGCAAGTTTAAAGTTGAATAACATTAAGTTCATCTGTTGACTTAAGTATGTAAACATCAGACGCTCGTTTATAGTAGGAGAAGGGTGGGACACTACATCCACCCCAGTCTATTGTTACTTTTGCTTAGCCTGTACCGACCTCAAGAACATGAAAAAGCACTTACCGCTGGTATCAAAATTCTGGTTCTTAGCCATGAGTTCGAAAAGTTCGTTGGCTGTCTGATACTCATGTGAATCGGTCTCTTCTTCGGGAACTGCGACAGTCTCCCCTTTTGCCCCTTCATTGTCAGGTATCTTACTTATTAACATGCCTGCTATCACTAAGATTTCGACTCGAACGCCCTTACTAACAAAACTAACAACTGCTTCAAAAGATATACAGAATACAACACAATAATACTTGTAAAAATACAATTGACAAAACCGTTTTTAGAATTGTAAAAATTTGGTATCATTTTAAAAATATACACATTGGAAAAGAATTTGTGTCATTATTTTGAAATTCGAAATATAACATTTATTTTTTATGCTCGTGGTATGCCAGATTTTAAATTAAACGTCAAAGCAACGTTTAAGCACTTTTTGATTACAACCAAAGAGTATTGATACGATTTGAATTGTACGAATTGTTTGTGGCGGCATCGATAATTTATTGTTGGTGGCACGATAATGGTGATTAAAGCTTGATCTAAACACGAAACAAAAAAAAACTAATTTTTCAGTACAGAACGCGAGCTCAACAGCAGTAGCTCTACTTATAGGGGGATCTCCTTAATTATGTGGCTTAGCCGTATTTGGGTCCAATAGATATTTCTAAGATGTCATTGTCAGAGTTACTCAAAATGGAGAAATAAACCATCCACGCGAAGACCGACAACCGCGCGGACGGAGTCGCGGGCGGAAGCTAGTTCAAACTATTGTGGCTAGTAGATACCGACTTCGATCAATAATAATACTAGATTCCCGATGAGCGCTTCAATAACGGACCGAAAAATAAGGCCACAAACGATTTTGTGACGGTATTTCAAATCCTTGTTGCTTAGATCTAAAGTATCATTTTAGAATGAGTACTTTTGTACTGATGACATTTTATCTTCAAGAAACATTTTTCAATTGTTTACGTCAAACCTAATACATTTCGCAATAGTAATTAAACTGTATGTTTGAGTGTTAAGGTTTATAATAAACTGAAGTTGTTAATACTATTGTAACTTTTTTTAAGAAGTGTAGATATTTATGTGTGTGCAAATGTGGCCGCTTATGCGACTCCTTTTTGTTCCTGATTCTTAATATAGAGCTATTATTGATCGAAGGGTACCGAAGTCGCCGGAGACTTGTGAACTCACTCGTCTTTCAGTGTTTTAATTATAATATTATAGTAGGCACTATTCACACGTACAGAACCGCAACGTTACAAGTAGATTTAGCAAAAAAATCGATGGTTCAAAAAAAAATTGTAGATCTGGTGGCCTACTATGTCTTAAAGCGTGAGTGGTTCAGCTCAGGGAACGAGATGACGCTAGACGACTTGTATAGCTCTGTCTCTCTCCCACAGCCTAACAACTCACGCTTAAACACGTTATGGTAGGCCACCTGAGGGGATCCTGGACGTGGCTGAATAGTTGCGATGACAACTCGTCTCATTAGCTATTTCGTCTCTATCCCTATTACATATGAAGAGGGCCAAAGCCTGCCGGGGTCGCGGGACTGTACGAATTACCTTGACCCCGGAACGTAAAGGGCTATTGAAGGACACCGTGGATTTTAGTCAGTACAAGTCTGACAGTCCCTCCCGCTCTGCCCTGGGTGGGAGGACTCATTTGATGATTTTAGCACGATAAAAAAAAAACCCTATTACATATGAACAGATGCATGAAGTTATTAAGTTTAACATTTACTATCGAAGCCGGTGCGTGGTTGGATGACCATATACACCATTATTTTAGTACAAATGTTTTCACGCCTCGTAAACCACGTTAAGCCGTAGATCCCGGATGCAATTTCTTTGTTCATACAATTTGTATGAAAAAATGTTTTGCTTTAAACCAACATTCCGTCCGATTCCATCCCGATTTTTTTCTTCCAATACAATGAAATGATTCTACATGATACAATCGAACAGCATACAAAAAATTTGGCCAATTTCAGTTATGTTTGTGGACAACTCGCACTTTAACAAAAAAAAAAACGACGGGTGGACGACTCTGGGAGTGCCGGCAGAAGTGGAAACTTCAATAGTAATAAACACACGAACATTCGCGCAAGCGCCCTGCGCCGTCTTACCAATTTTCGATCAGGTCACGTGTCCTGACGCGAGTTTAACATTTTTTTACCCATTCCAAAAAAAATGCACAACGCCGCTAAAGAAGTTTTCATTTAAAAAAAAAACAAACACGCCAAAATTTTTATCAAAAAAGAGCTAAAGGTTCTTAAGAAAGTTTTCCCGTATCTCTTATGGATGCGGATTTTTCCAGTCAACTCAAAAAATAACGCTGTATACATAATTACATCTAGAAATAAAAGGTCTGTTAGCTCAATGCAATCAACCTGCCAAAACAAAGTAAGGAATATTCGGAAATAAAACCATCAAGTATAGATTAATAAAATTTATTAAAATATAAAAATTAAATTAAGTACATATATTAATACATTATGCAAAATAAAATACTGTATAAGAAATTGGAATGTTAACTAGATTAACGATTACATTTCATTGGTTTAATGTAATATATCAGTCTTAATAATAAATAGCACTTAATTACCATTACGACGGCGGCTGACAACTTAACATTTTCAACCTTATTCTCATACGAATAAGGATGAAAAGGGGTCAACAGCCATTGCTCGATCTGTATATTCGAGTTTTTTTTTAGTATAAATTATAGTATCTCATGATATAAGTAAGCATTTAAATTGAAAGTATTCCTGAGCACCTAAAGTTATGTAACCTAAAAGCGAACTTATTGCAATTACAATAAAGTTCATCGTGTTTCATTGATATTGCTAAATTAGCTGTTAAATATACATATATAAATATAACGATTTTACTGTATTTAGATTTCGAGACACTTGAATTAATATGCAGTTTCTCTAGCTAGTTATATTTATCCTTGTAGTGATTTAACCTCTCGGGCGATTTATAATTGAAAATGATAAAAATCAACGTCCAATGAGCGACTGTCTGTTATGTACAGACGTGTGTACGTAAGGCGCTGGAGCGTTTTCGCTTATGTACACCCGGGTGTACGTAACGCGCCCGAGAGGTTAACTAACAGTGGCGGTGCAATACACACTTATAACGCATAACATTAAATTATTAATTTGTAATAGAAATCATAAAAATGCATGCGTTTACTAGAATATCATATTTATATTGTGAGTACGCATATAATTCTAAAGCTCTAAATACTATGTGCGGTTGCTATGTTAATCAAAGATTGATGTTATCAGTTAACACGAAAAAAAAGTGCAACTAATTATAAAATGTAGAAGTTCAGCGTTTTAAGTGTCGTAGAAAATACATTACACATTTTAGAAACGAGAACATGATAAAAACGTTAGCTATACGCTGTGTGCACGCCTCCGATGTAATCACATTATGTGGCGAGATAAAATTAGCTGATATTTGCCACCTAGATATTTTCTGCATGTTTTTATTAAAATATAAATAAAACCTAAAAAAGTTCTAACAAAAGTTGAGGTGCATAATTAACACGTCCTTGTCTCCGTCTTATCGCGCACTGAGATAGATTTGATAGCCGCCACCACCCACTTAGCAGATAGAGTATATTCTGAAATTACATTTTAATCTGTCTTCTTCCATACTTCTCTGTTACGTATCTAGTTAGTAGTCACCACATTTCTAGCAGTATCATTCTATGCCAGCAGGTACATGAGCTCTAGTGAAAAAAGAGAAAAACCCTACAAAAGTAAAGAACAAACCCTACAAAAAAACTGAGTGAAACGTAAACAAAAACATGTTCATTGCTGACATTCAAACCTGCGATCAACGACGTAAAAAGCGAACACTTTAACCATTAAGCTATTCAACCAACAGAGACCTCGGCGTAATTATTTGATGAAACATATTGTGTGGCAACAAATCTTCAATATTGCCCGTTTAAAAGAAAAAATAAGATAAATGTAATACTGGTGTCTCAAGAGGTGGTGGTAGTCCTCAGCTGAAGGTTGTATCTACGTAGGTATCCTGAACAAGGATTCCAGCAGTTCTGGCTCCGTCAGGTCCTTCTTGTATTGCTGTGCCAACTCCTGGATGAGGTGGCGACGGCGCACGTGCGGTGGCTGGTACCTGTAATATTAGTTTAAAATAGTTTGATATACCACGTTTGAGTTTGTTGAATTATAGTGATTATTGGGAGAAGTTCAAGTATTTTTTCTCTTTATCCCGCATTAGGTGTTTCTCTTGCGCTGCGCACGCGCAGCAGGCCGCAGCGCCGCGCGGACACACAGCTACTTACAAGTCAGTGTTGAGTCTGGTGCGCCTGGCTGCATCCAGGGCCGCTCGTCGCAGACAGTCGGGCAACAGTCGTGGTGCGAGCAGCGCTCCGTCCGCCAGCACGCCGGCGGGCGGCGCGCTGCGCACGCGCAGCAGGCCGCAGCGCCGCGCGGACACACAGCTACTTACAAGTCAGTGTTGAGTCTGGTGCGCCTGGCTGCATCCAGGGCCGCTCGTCGCAGACAGTCGGGCAACAGTCGTGGTGCGAGCAGCGCTCCGTCCGCCAGCACGCCGGCGGGCGGCGCGCTGCGCACGCGCAGCAGGCCGCAGCGCCGCGCGGACACACAGCTACTTACAAGTCAGTGTTGAGTCTGGTGCGCCTGGCTGCATCCAGGGCCGCTCGTCGCAGACAGTCGGGCAACAGTCGTGGTGCGAGCAGCGCTCCGTCCGCCAGCACGCCGGCGGGCGGCGCGCTGCGCACGCGCAGCAGGCCGCAGCGCCGCGCGGACACACAGCTACTTACAAGTCAGTGTTGAGTCTGGTGCGCCTGGCTGCATCCAGGGCCGCTCGTCGCAGACAGTCGGGCAACAGTCGTGGTGCGAGCAGCGCTCCGTCCGCCAGCACGCCGGCGGGCGGCGCGCTGCGCACGCGCAGCAGGCCGCAGCGCCGCGCGGACACACACAGCGTGGCCACCTCGTGCCGCCGCCACGGCAGGCCTGTCTCGCAGTACGGCAGCAGGTCGTCTGCACAACAAAAAAAAATTCTATAGGCAAGTGAAAACGTGAACATTATTATCCTAACGGATAACTAAGCCAAATGCAAATATTCATAAACAGCGCCGTCAATGACCGAAAACACATACCCCATCATTAATTCCCGCCCCTCCTAACACCGCGCGACGCTGTAGCTTCACTCGGAGAAAAATACGAGCGTTTTCGCTATGAGCTGCGTCTCGTGGCGTGCTTCAAATGATTCTACACATTTTTTTAAAACAAAAAAACGTTGCCCCACACTAGGAATTTCTCCTGTGTCGTGGGTGCGTTTATAAACATTTAGACTCACATACACAAACGCCCAGACCCGGAACATTATACTTTGTTTCTTATGTCCGTGGTTCTCTCATTATCTTGAAACCAATGAAATTTTTGGAAGGTTTCTCTTCTACCACGTGTGAATTGCATACTTTTTTTATGGGAAATAATAATGGTTCCGACAAACAAATTAATCTCCAGCGATCTGTGTCCGACTATTATTCCACTAGTTAACCAGCGTTAATGAATAGTTAAACCGACAAAAAAACTTAAACCTAAACGAAAAAAATATCCAATCTAACAAACAAATAAGAGCATGTTTAAATTACATTTTCTCCTAAAAAAAACTGGATTTTCAATTAAAAAAAACTAAGCCTCCAAACATAAATATTGAACTTCCGACAAAATTACTAAGTTACCGACAGCAGAGGTTTTGTCAAAATAATCATATTTTTACAACTAGCTTGAACTGTTTTAATTTCTTTTGTTGGTAATAAAATTTATTTTTTAACTCTCATTAATGATGAAAATTCCTCAACTGTTCGGCCCGCTCGATCAGGTTCGGGTCGCGTTCGGCTGTTTTCGCGTGCGAGTTCGTAAGATCCCAGCGCAGTGCGCTGGGATCTTAGTCTGCGGGTACGAAACTTGCGACGGCGGGGCGGCGCGACGGCGATTTAATCAAATGCATTAAAACATTAAGCGCTGTGTACAAAACGGGCGATGGCGGAGCGGCGCGATCGAGCGATGCACGGGCGTCGGCAGAGCGGTGGCGGCGCGGAGCGACGAGAACAAACTAGTTTGGTTTCGCCGCTCGCGCGGGTACATAGTGTTGCATTTTTATCACAGTAATAATATATAAAATAATTGAAATTGACAATGAAGAGTTAATATCTTTTATTTTATCAAAACCGGCTATATGGGACAGTAGAAAATTCTCCCAAACTGCGTCGTCGTTGATTTATTGAATGAACACCATCTCTAGGTAATAAAAATTCTCTCATTAGGAGACTGGGCTCCAATAGTTCTCTTCGACGTAAATTCATGTTTATCACAACACTACGTGAGCGCGAATGCACGGAGATTTGTTTCGTACACACGCAAGACACCGCTGTCTCATCGCCCCGCGCCGCACCGCCCCGCCCCGCCGTCGCTCCGCCCGTCGCAAGTTTCGTACCCGCAGACTTACGAACAAAAATAAATAGTTTTTGTTGCGCAAAATTAAATAGTTTTTGTTGTTATTGGTTTAATATTAGCAGGTCATCGAACTAATAAGTGTGTAATAAAGGAAGCTACTAACTTACTTATCGGAATTTTAGGGCACCCCGACTTGGATAGATAAGGTTAGAAGGAGGTGGCGGGGTCGTAGTGAGCGATCGAAACGATCGAACACAGATCCCGCCACTTCCATCGCCACCTCCTTATGTTTTTTTAAACCACCCAGAAGTATCTTGGCAGGTAGGGAAGTATAATTCATGATATAATTATGCAAGTAAAAGTTGTTGTTACAATTATTTTTGTATAAGTTTCTGTATAACCACTCAGAATAATATTTTCATTATAATGTTAGTTAAAATAGCACCACAGTGTATAAAATATGAAAGGTAATTTATGAATGAATAGTAGGCAAGTAATGATAAAAATTAAAAGGATAGTTTTCAGTAAAACGTAATTTATGCTGGTAGAAAAGTATTAAAGCAATAAACCAGTCATGTTTATTTTTCGAATATTTCAGTATCTCATTCGGTAGTTCGTCATTTTTAATCGGAAAAACGTAGTCGGTAAGTCAGTATCTTAGGCAGTAGATTTAAAATTTTGAGTAAGGGCAATTCTTAATTTTTTGTCGGAGCTTTTATTACTACCTTTTTTTTATTAACCTATTTTATTATGATTAAATTCCTCATTCATTTCCTTAATTGTTGCCAGCAGCTTGTCCCGCAACAATTTGAAAATTATTCTATGGAAACATAAAATTGGGATAACAATATCCTCTATTTCTCTATAAATTATCTGTGTACCAAACATCCAAATCCGTTCAGTAGTTTTGTATGAAAGAGTAACAAACATATAAAAACTTTCGCATTTCTAATATTAGTAAGATCGTGCTCACCAATTGGTAAATTCAAGTGATCCTCGAAGTCTTCAAGCCATATTATAAGAATCTTCGTCGTGTAATCCCTATTACGCCTTCCACTACCTGGAATAAAACAACTTTTGTAATAATTTTTTTTTAAATAACCACAATAATATTTATGATGTGCACGCGTCGCCGCGCTATAACTATTCGTTCGGAGAAAACCATGTACGTTTTCGCTATGAGCGGCGTCTCGTGGGGTGCGTTAAACATTTCAATACATTTTGATCTTCATGCTCACAGCGGCATTGTCGTCGTTTAAGTCTTAAAGTAATGTTAAGTAAATGTTTATTTTTTTATCTTTATAAAATCTTCCTTTTATTAGGCATGCAAACATTATAATTTAAAGAGATAAGACAATGAAAGCAATTAAATTACTTTTTAATACAGTTGCATGAAAATTGACATTTTATGGGGGAGTTTTCTGTGCGTAAAATGCAATTTCTCGCACTAGTTAAATAAAAAACCGTACTACCAACATAATAAATTAATATGGGCTCTCTATGCAACCAAAGAGACTTTAGTCTAATCTTTTTTCATTTTTACTAAAGTATTAATTCAATATTACCTTAATGTGGGACCTACTCGGTCCCACATTCAAAACCCCGAAAGCTTTCAACTCGAGCTCTCTAATCGCTTTGCTTGCCTTGAGAACTTAGTTTCAGTGGACGAGATCAACGACGGGCTAGTGGAAACTGTCCGCACGGTAGGGTCTAAGTTTTTTAGACCCTGCCGTAAAGATAGACCTCAGAAATTGACCGAGCAAACCTTAAACCTCATGGCTGAACGACGTTTGCTACAGTTGCAGTCTTCCGATGACGCGAAGTCATATAGGCAGCTCAATAGACGTATATCTAAGTCCTTGCGACACGATCTGCGTCTCTTTAATACGAATCGTGTTAAAGAGACCATACAGCGAAACCAAGGCTCCAAAGTGTTCGCAAAGGACAAGTCTATTGGGCAAAGCCAGATGACAAAGCTGAAACGGGAGGATGGCAGCATAGCGTCGACCAAAGCAGAGGTTTTAGGCGAGATCGAGAGGTTCTATGGACAGTTATACACTTCGGTCGCAAAGCCCGTTGACAGCTTGGTAGGAGATCCAAGAGCCAAGCTGTCCCGACATTATACCGAAGATATCCCGGACATCAGTCTGTACGAGATTAGGATGGCCCTGAAGCAGCTTAAGAACAACAAGGCGCCGGGCGAGGACGGAATCACTTCAGAGCTTCTGAGAGCGGGTGGAACACCGGTACTTAAAGTCCTCCAGAAGCTCTTTAATTCCGTCCTGTCCGAGGGCAAAACGCCTGAAACGTGGAGCAGGGGTGAGGTGGTGCTGTTCTTCAAAAAAGGTGATAACAGCCTATTGAAGAACTACAGACCCATCACGCTTCTGAGTCATGTTTATAAGCTGTTTTCAAGGGTTATCACGAACCGTCTCGAACACAGACTTGATGACTTCCAGCCTCCCGAACAAGCCGGTTTCCGAAGAGGCTATAGTACCATAGACCACATCCATACGCTGCGGCAAGTTATACAGAAGACCGAAGAGTATAACTTGCCATTATGCTTAGCGTTTGTGGACTATGAGAAAGCCT
This sequence comes from Agrotis puta, assembly GCA_943136025.2. Lineage (NCBI taxonomy): Eukaryota > Metazoa > Arthropoda > Insecta > Lepidoptera > Noctuidae > Agrotis > Agrotis puta. Next base: position 1,837,784 of record OW964182.2, read on the forward strand.
TCGATTCGGTGGAAACATGGGCGGTGCTTGAGTCACTCCAGCGATGCCGTATTGACTATCGGTACATCGAGGTATTGAAGTGTTTGTATAATAACGCCACCATGTCGGTCCGAGTACAGGAGCATAGCACGAAGGCGATTCCATTGAGAAGAGGCGTAAGACAGGGGGACGTTATCTCCCCGAAACTGTTTACTGCCGCAATGGAAGACGCCTTCAAGCTCCTGGAATGGCAAGGACTTGGCATCAACATCAACGGCGAATACATCACTCACCTTCGGTTTGCCGACGACATCGTAGTCATGGCAAAGTCGATGGAGGAACTCAGCATGATGCTCGATGGCCTCGACCGAGTTTCACAACGGGTGGGCTTGAAAATGAACATGGACAAGACGAAAATTATGTCAAATGCCAATGTTGTGCCCACCCCAGTCTCTGTTGGAAACTCGGTACTCGAAGTTGTTGACTCATATATCTACTTAGGACAAGTAGTCCAGTTAGGTAGGTCCAACTTCGAGAAAGAGGTCAACCGCCGAATCCAACTCGGTTGGGCAGCGTTCGGGAAACTACGCAATGTCTTTTCGTCCGACATACCTCAGTGCCTCAAGACGAAAGTCTTCGACCAATGTGTGTTACCAGTGATGACATATGGCACCGAAACGTGGTCCTTCACTATCGGCCTCATCTCAAAGCTCAAAGTCGCTCAACGAGCTATGGAGAGAGCTATGCTCGGTGTTTCTCTACGTGATCGAATCCGAAATGAGGAGATCCGTAGACGAACTAAAGTCACCGACATAGCCCACCGGATTAGCAAGCTGAAGTGGCAATGGGCAGGCCATATTGCTCGCAGAGCAGATGGCCGATGGGGTCGAAAAGTACTAGAGTGGAGACCACGGACTAGCAAACGCAGCGTAGGACGTCCACCAACAAGGTGGACAGACGACCTTATAAAGGTCGCCGGAAGACGCTGGATGCAGGTCGCTTCCAACCGGTATATGTGGAGATCTAAAGGGGAGGCCTATGTTCAGCAGTGGACGTCCTATGGCTGAGATGATGATGATGATGATGATGATGAATTCAATATTTTTTCTTCGTTACAAGACTGATAATAATCATGCAAAAAAAAAAAAAAGAAATTTGTTATTTGTTATTTATTTGTTCAAATAATAAAGCAATATTAGTATCGACATAAACAAAACATTGGCTGTATGAGTACACTGCCTTTGCGTATGATTACAAAAAATATACTTGGCGCCATTTTCCTAAAATTTTCTACGCTAAGTGAAGTTAATTTTTTATTATTAAAATTTTTATTTCTTCGCAACTGTATTAAAAATAGTTGTTCAATACACGTGCGAATCTGTCTTTACAACTCGATCCAGCTATTGACCCTCGCCTACGGCTCGGCTCAAAAGTTGGAACTCGTTCATAAAGACAGACTTTTCGCACTTGTATCGAAAATAACTATTTGGTACGATGACGCCACACCTCCATATTATTATTGAACAGTAGATAAGAATAATATATGATTTTCAGTACCAGTGAGATGCGCAGCAGGTTGTTTGTCCAGGTCCAGACTGAGCGCGCGCAGCTTGTCGTGCAGCTTGGCGGCCCCGCCCGCCCCGCCCGGCGCCCCCGCCCCTCCCGCCCCCCCCGCTCGCTTCGACTCGCTCACACTACGGGAGTATGTGCCGGTAGCACTACTACCACCTGACACGTCCCAACATGATCCTGCGCCTTTCTCTGAGCTATATTAAAAATAATATTGTTTATTTTTTCTTCCACAAATAATACTTATCAACTAACACGTAAATGGAATAAAAATGATAGCTATGTTTATTTTTGGGAGACTGGTGCCTAAACTAAGCCGAGTCTTATACTTCACACCAGAGACCCCCTACAGGCAAAAAATGTTCACTTGTTATTATAATAATTATACTGGTGTGTCCAAGTTTGTGAAAATATTGAAAGATACACATACACGTTAGATAACCGACCCAATTTTCGTTGAAATAAAGTACATCATAGAATAAAACACTTACCGATTAGACAGACAGGAACCATCGACGTCCGACTTAATGCTATCGTTTCGATCCTCACTGTCCGTGGGCTCGCGGCCCGAGGGTACCACGAAAGCTATCTCATTCGTAGAGTCTGACCAGTAAAGTACCTGATACAAAAGAAAAACTTCAATTCTGGATATGGATCATATTTTGGAAAAATGAACTCAATGATCCAGAAATTAAAGTTAAAATTCAAAGAAAAGATGGACTTTAAGAAAGAGACAGTTTCGGCTTCATAGAGAGTTCTTTTTCACATCTTATAATCTGTATCCGGTTCGTTGTTTACTTAATGAAATGATATTAATTTTTGCAAGTACGTTAATATATACACGTTGTCTTTTTACATACTAGATGTGGCCGGTGTTTCGTACCTGACTACTCTGAGAAGAAACAGCCGAAACGAATTCAGAGGTCACTGTCTCTTTTAAAGTCCAGACATTATATTGGTCAAGTCATACTAGGACTATGTAGGTTAGTGTCTGAGCTGATCTTTTGAAGGAGGAACCACACAGATTTGAGTGAACCTGTTCAGTCAGTGCAAGCAAATGTCAGTTATCGCGTAGCTCGACTCATAACTCCAGGAGCTTAACGACACGCCGAACAATATCAAAGAAAGGACATATTTTGTGTAGGCCGCATAAGTTACTCAATATGTCAAACAATCAACATAAAAAAAAACTGGGGAAAAAAAGGGTGACTCATACACTTAGGGAGCTTTCCCATGACGCCTTTCGTGCTATTTGCAATTTCTACTAACTAAAAATGAAAATCGTCCTTGCTACTACGATATAATGATGCAATTCGATTGACTTGACGTCGTCGTGGCGAGCGTGTTTTGTTTTTCATCTACCCGTAGACAACCGCACGTTTTATGTCATATGTCGTAGTGGTAAGGATGACTTTCACTTGTAGTTGGAATCGGTCGAATTCTTATTATTTAACCGTAGTACCTGTTCCCTGGCGTCGTATATGGCGGGCGCGTGTTCCCCGGGCGGCGGCGGCGAGGGCTGCGCACGCGCATCATAGCTGCACGACACGTGGCCCGCCCAGCCCGGGTGGCCGCGCACCAGGACCGGGGTGCCCAGCCTGGTGGACATACAGTACAGAACAATGTTAACTAAACATTTCAGGAAAAAGGATTCCTAAATTTAAAAACTTTCTTAATATGAGTCGTTAGTTTTGAATTAAGAGTTGAACCAATAATGTGTGCATTGATTTATTGCCATATACAATCTAAGTGTTGACGACTCTATCTTATTTTGGAGTATTATAACCATCCTTTTCTATCTTTGCGAGCATGCAACAAGATTTTATTAGAATTAAAAAAAATATAGATTTTTTAATATATAATTAGAATTAGAAAATAATTTAATGAATTACGCAAGAATAAATTCTCGCGATAATTTATTAGATTCTAATGATTAGAACATAGTATTGGATAATTCAAGTCATAGCCATTTTTTGTACTGAAATTTAAAAACATCAATACATTGATTAGATGTGTGAAAATATACTTGGTACATTGAAAATATTCTATCTAAGATCTTTCTTTTAAATTGGCCAACAGGGCACACATTGGCAACATATCTGAATCCGTGAAAGATAAGAAAAAACTTTTTAGGAGACTTTAACTTTCTCAATTCTATTGTATTATTGTGACAACATTGTGTACTTAAGACATGTCAAATAAACTTATTTTTACTTTTTTTTCTCTAACAGTTGTAACTACACTTACAAAGATGGGACAAAACTGTAAACTTTAACTCTATAACAAACATACCCTCTTAGCATGCGCACGAAGGCAGGCGGCACAGTACTGAGACTGCGCGCGTTGTTGACGATGTCCTGCGCGTTGAGCTGCCCTGCGCGTGCGCAGAACACGTGCACGGTGACGCACGCGCGCGCGCCGCACGCGTCCACACGACGGAGCGCCGACAGGAACCCGGGGGCACTGTCGTCGAGAGCTACCAGGCGGGGTAAGGCTCCCTAGGGAGGAAAAAGCTTAGTGACATGTCCCTACAGGAAAATAAATGTAAAATTACATACATAACTGTGCTGACGTCTGTACGTTTTTAAGATAGCATTAAACGCATTCAACTATTTGCTTGGCAAACAGTCATGTGCGTGTGTATGTAAATATCACATCTACGGTGCAAAAATGTATAAATTAACTTCTAACTAACCTTTTTATCGCCTCCTATATTCAGATATCCGAAATGCGACAGGAATAATCTTGCCGTCTGGAATTCAGTGACCGGCTCAGGAGGAATATACTCTTCGGGTACCTTAAAGCAAGAAAAATTTCGTACCTCAATCACTGGCACACAGATAGATTATGCTAATTCATAAAGTACTTTAAGGAGTTTCGATAAGATATAAAAGAAAGAGCAAGAAGTACACACAAAATACCTTATTTCCTTTTTTTTTGGTTCGCAAATCATAAAATGTGTCTTCCCACTCTGGATGGAGCAGAAGAGACTATCAGACTAATACAGACTAAAAATCACAATATTTCTTCGGTTGCTTTATTTCCAAGGTTGTCCCATTACCCTATTTGTATGCTGAAAGCTTTTCGAGGTGAACATGAGCAGGACACACCTTCATCGTCCAGGTTTTGATTGATCTTTGTTTGGATCTTGATCAGACGGCGAGCTATCCATTACTCGCCGTCCGCAAGCGTCCGACAGCAAGCGAAATCTATGTTAACAGTTTCAGTGCCCATCACCCAGGATGTGGGCCGAAAATAATTAGTTTAGGTGCCAACAATCCGCATCCGAATCGTCGTTATAAGAAGCTATTGTGTATGTGTACAGTGTACATGCATTCATACCCAGACCCGACTATCGAATCCATAGTGCAGCGGCTGAGCGATCAATTGCTGCGTAGCGTTTTGCGAGTTCGATTCTTGCACGGAACAAATATTTTGTATGACGTACAAGTAGTTGTTCTTGGTCTGGGTGTTTGTGTGTGTGTTTTTATGTTTGTAAACGCACCCACGATACGGGAGAAATTCCTAGTGTGGGTTAATGTTGGGGTGCTAAGACAGGAAACCTCCACGTGCGCCCGTGGACTGGAGTTCCCCTTACGGGGCCAAATGCCTGCTGGGGTCGCGGATTTTTTCTTAATCCAGGTTACCGCGGCCCCGGAACGTAAAGGGCATCCGAAGAAACACGGGTGGATTTTAGTCAGTAAGAGTCTGACAGTCCCTCCCGCCCGGAGGACTCATTTGATGATTTTGCCACCCTTAAAAAAAAAAAAAAAAAGTGTGGGTTAAAGTTAAAGAATTATTTCAGTGGCGTCTTTCACATCACTCACACACCATATACTGTTTCAGCCAACGTGCCAAAGTATTGTTAATGAAAAGTATAATAGAACAAAAAGTTAACATTCTCATACTCACAACATTATCTTCGCTTTCTATAACTTTTTTCTCGATGATGGCCTGTTGTTCTAACAGTTTGAACAACGTTGGCGCTTCCGGGTCGTTTAACTGACGCAGTACTGCTTCCAGACTTGGGAATGCAGAGTCACTGGAGAGGAGAATTGTTTGCTAATTAATGTTGTTAATTTAAAAATTAGAGTTTAGGGCAATAATGACTTGCTCTGAGGTTTTTACAACTATGTTAAAGATGAGTTTTTTTTTTAAATCCTGAGCGTAACGAGGGATTGTAAAGGAGAACCCTGAGCGTAGCGAGGGATTCAAAATACGTTACTCGAGTTTGAAATAGTGTTGCTGCCGAGTTGGACACTTTACTTACTAGTTACAGTCAACAAGTTTGACAACTTTTATAACTATTAATTGGTACATCTACCTCATGTCCACCGGCCGTGCGCACGCGCCGCCCGTGTTAGTACTCACAGTGCACATGGTGGCGCGTGCGGCAGCGGGCGGCAGTGCGGCTGCGCGGGCGGGCGCGCGTCCCTCATGTCCACCGGCCGTGCGCACGCGCCGCCCGTGTTAGTACTCACAGTGCACATGGTGGCGCGTGCGGCAGCGGGCGGCAGTGCGGCTGCGCGGGCGGGCGCGCGTCCCTCATGTCCACCGGCCGTGCGCACGCGCCGCCCGTGTTAGTACTCACAGTGCACATGGTGGCGCGTGCGGCAGCGGGCGGCAGTGCGGCTGCGCGGGCGGGCGCGCGTCCCTCATGTCCACCGGCCGTGCGCACGCGCCGCCCGTGTTAGTACTCACAGTGCACATGGTGGCGCGTGCGGCAGCGGGCGGCAGTGCGGCTGCGCGGGCGGGCGCGCGTCCCTCATGTCCACCGGCCGTGCGCACGCGCCGCCCGTGTTAGTACTCACAGTGCACATGGTGGCGCGTGCGGCAGCGGGCGGCAGTGCGGCTGCGCGGGCGGGCGCGCGTCCCTCATGTCCACCGGCCGTGCGCACGCGCCGCCCGTGTTAGTACTCACAGTGCACATGGTGGCGCGTGCGGCAGCGGGCGGCAGTGCGGCTGCGCGGGCGGGCGCGCGTCCCTCATGTCCACCGGCCGTGCGCACGCGCCGCCCGTGCCGCGCCCCGCACACCGCGCCGCTCCCCGCGCTGACAGCGACCACGCGTAGCGACCCCAGCCACAACGGATTATAACTGGAATGGAAATATTACCTTAGACCTTGTTCATGGACATACAGGGCATCAGGCAACGCGTCACGGGTGGCGGGCTGCGGGCGGCGCCGGTTGACGCCCCCTGTGTCCATGAACGAGGACTCAAACAACAACCATTACCAAAAGTACCAGGACGTCATAACTCACCAATAAGCGTCGGCTGCGGCTCCTGACTGTTGCTGAGCGGCTCCTCCAGCAGTGACAGCAGTATGTTCCCGTCGGCCACGAAGTGCCGCAGACGACCGTGACCCAGCGCCGCCAGCCAGCGCTCGTCCAGGCGGCACCACGACGAACCATTGCCGCCGTTGCCTATTTGCTACATTTTAAAAAGACATTCCATCAAAACCAAACTCTTCTTCTCTTTACAGTAATTTGACCTATACAATACAACCTTATAGTAAAGACAATAAAGATCAAAACAAGTACACACATCAAAAACAGTTTGTGATCACTAGCATAAGCTGTTTTTTTTTTAAATAGAACTTTATCAAGAATACATCTTTGTTGTGTGTTTTCATTAGATAGAAATACCCTGTTTGAAATCTATACTATAATAAATCTGTAGAAGGGTCAATTCTGTAAATTGATAATATTGAAAAAATAAATAGCGGGGGGTGTTGCTGGATCGATACCAAACCCAAATATATGATTAAAAAAATTTTTGTCTGTCTGTCTGTCTGTTTGTGCAGGCATTACGTGAAAACTAACGGTTCGATTTCGATGAAACTTGGTATAATTATTCCTTATTATCCTGGGCATAACATAGGATACTTTTTATCCTGGAAAAATACGTAGAAAAAAAATCATATTTTTCAGTTTTATTTATAGAAGTTGTTCTGTAGAACCGCGAACACACGTTGCATTACCCGCAGTGTATTCAGCGCCGTAATATTTATAAGATGGCATTGTCAGAGTTACTCAAAATGAGGAAATAAACCATCCACGCGAAGACCGACATCCGCACGGACAGAGTCGCGGGCGGAAGCTATTAAAAGTAAAGAAAGAGTTTATCAATTCGATGTTTATCTATACAACATTATTTTTTGTTTATGCGAAACCTGATACACCTGTCTAGTATTTTTGTGTAAAGAATCAATGTACAAAATTTTAAAACCGTATCATAAAAAATCACAAGGTTATAAGTTTGTATATTACCTGGTTGTCCGTTCAAAAACATGCTTATTTCGCGGTACACCCGCGTAAACCGCGTCTCCTATATTATACACTCGTGATAATAGCTTGGCAATAGGTACCTAACCGTACGGTGATTGTACTGTAACTAACTGGTAATAAAATTTAATTAAAATATTTTTGAAAAGAAATATAACACGGTGTAAAAATTATTGGAATCGAATCAGTTACTGATTCTGAACAAACTATATTCAGGTTTCGCATATACTAAAAATAATGTTGTATATATAAAAATGTTATGTTGGTTTGTGTACGCTTTAAAAACTCAAAAAGTTCTGCACCGATTGAGCTGAAATTTTAGCATGATATATAATCCGCATCAAGGATTGTTTTTATCTATTTTTTGCATCAGTCACATATCCGCGACCGCGAAAAAACAGTTTTTTTGTGCCACAGCGAAGCGTGGCAGCGAACAGTTAGTGTTATATATATTTTTATCTACTATCATGCTATTAATCCTCTATAAAAGAACCTATAACAATTAGCTTATTGCCAACATTAAAACACTCAATGATATTATGATCATTATATCATCCAAACGCGTGATATAATGAATCTCAAAAAGAGAACATTCTCATGCAATGACATTTTCGCCACCAGATCGCTAAAATTTTGAAAAAAGAACAATAAATTGTAGACTAATTCGTAATTTCGGATTCTCGTCTTATCGTGTTATATCCCGCCATTTTTTCACTCGAATATGGTATGCGAATATGGTATGGTATGAGAATCTTTTATAGAGGATTCACATCATGATTGTAGATAAAGTCTTGTATGCAACTGTTATAATTAGGTATTAAAACACTCATGTGATACTATTATCACACTCGGCTACGCCTCGTGTGATAAACCCACATTCGTGTTTCAATACCCCTGATTATACAACAGTTGGATAAATAACTAATAAAAAATCAATGCCACTTTTCGTTTTAATTTTATAACTCAAGAACGGGCTCACCTATCCAAACCAAATGTTTAGGCTTTGTTCGGACTATTTAGTAGATGGTTTATGTGAAGTTTCACAAAATCGGTCGAGCGGTTCTTCATTTATCACATTTTTTGTAACATAGAAGTATTGATTCTGTGGCGCTACGAAGTTCGCGCTCTCTTCAAAGTTAGAGTGAACAGGCTTCTTCTGGGTAAGCTCGCTCCATCGTCGACCTTGTCTTTGTCACCCCTGACCTAGACTAAGGTCAAGAGCAAGCCCATCGTACACAGAAAAGATGTTGTCATGTTTAAAGCAAATGTACCTGTTCTAGGATTAACATAAGTAGCGACTCCGCTGCATCTCGCACTCTCATGGAAACAGGTTTCAGTTCCTTCTCATCCTTCATCTTGGGAAGCTCGCCAGGTTTGCCTGTAGCAAATAATAATAATCTTGAAGGTGTTTCACATAAAATTTGTTTAATATTAAAATTATTTACGAGCTCTGGATCAAAATGACAAAAATAAACAGCAGTATAGGTCTTTACGGTTAAGCTGCGTTTATAATAGATAGTTTCCTCCACGGAAAGCACGTAAAGGTGTTGGTACCGACTGTCAATTGTAGATCTTTAACAGTCGTTAATCACAAAATTTAAAAGTCTGACAACTAGTTTTACCAAGGGGTCTCGTATTACCCAGTTACTGCGTTGTGAGGTCAAATAGGCAGTCGCTCCATACAATATACTGACATTCAGCTGCAACCAGAACATAGTATCGGCATAAATAAGATACCAGGCAGTTATAACACTAAGGAGCTCACCTTGACTCTTGCTCCCCGAGATGCCGAGCTCCACCACCTCCAGCAGCGTGGCGATGCACTCCTGGTCGGCCAGCAGCGCGGGACACAGCCAGGCGGCCAGGCACGAGTACGCGGCCACCACGCACGAGTGCAGGTCGCGCGAGTGAGCCTGCGGCGGCCGGCTGCACTGCACCGTGATGTAGTCGCAGATCCAACGGACCGCGCGCTTGCGCTCGATCGCCTCTGATACAAGGACGAGATTTGTGAGCTGACGAAGTGGGAGACGGGATAGAAAGATTCCTCTATCTTAATAGGCAATAAGGGTTCTTGACGTGACTTCGAAAGGAAACAAGGAGTTTTTATATTGAACTTAAAAAGATATAAGCAAGAATCAATTTTTAATAAAATTATTGTAACTATGAACGACTTATGTTCACAGTATTTCTTCAGGTTATGCGGGGTGGAATTTTGAAAGCTGAGAGGAAAGGTACAACCTTGAGATGAGTGAGAGATTTTCAATTTTTTATTAGACTTACCGATTACAAATTCTAGATAGCATGCAAAATACAATACAAAGATATTAATTACAATAACTAATCTCTCTCACACAGTAATACTTAAAGTACGCATGACTATTTTCATATATTTAATTATTTTTTATTAAATAACAACAGTTGCCACATTTTATTTATTACGAGAAACGTTTCTATAATTTCAATATTTGTACGAACGTTAAAAAAATCATCCACACAGATGTTATTTTCTTAACACCGAAATGATCACATTAAATAGCTTTTAATATTAATTTTACGGCTTTTATTATGACTTCGAAAATAAATGCAAACTAACTGTATAATTTCGTGTACAATATTTTTGTTACTGACCTGGCTTCGAAGAATGCAGCTTGGCAAGTCCAGAGAGCAGTTCCAAGGCAGCCAGGGAGACTTGCAGGTCACCCTTCCACGAGGAGATGAGGCGGTGGCACACCAGGTACGTGGCCCGGACCACCAGCGCCGCACCTGGTGGCACTCGCACGTCATAACATAGGGGACTACATAGTATACCTAATTACCTACGCCATACAATCGAAAATAGCTTGTGCTACTCAGAACCTCACGTCTTTCTCCCACGAGAGTTTCACAAATAAATTACAAAACCTACTACCTCATAAAATCTCTATATTACTCTATTCTTCTCGTCAACGTTCATACATCTGATCATACAACAAGTCTTACTCTTGTTATCGAAAACCGAAGCCTCGTTTACGCTTATCGTGTGAACGAAGCTTAGATTTCTCTACAATGGACAAACGACCCAAGCCTCATTTATTTTTCTTGGACTCCATCTTGAGCGGGAGAAATTATTATATGATTTTTTTAACCACAAAAAACCTATTTTTAAGTTTAGATTGCATGATGAAAAATTAGTCTTGATTTCTCAAAATATTAGCTAAACACTAGACTTTACAGACCAATAATTGAGCTTGCCGGTTCTACTTCATGGAATCGGTCAACCGCAATGACCCCGTGTAAATTTTTCGACGTTTTATAAGGGCAAAGTGTAAAAAAATATTTTGGTTTTGAATTACTTTTTTTTTTTTTTTAGCGTGGTAAAATCATCAAATGAGTCCTCCCACCCAGGGCAGCACGGGAGGGACTGTTAGACTTGTACTGACTAAAATCCACGGTGTCCTTCACGAGCCCTTTACGTACCGGGGTTACGGTAATGGGAAAGTCCCGCGACCCCGGCAGGCTATGGCCCTCTACAGGCCCCATCATTGTGCTGACACTCCTTGAGGCGCGCGTGGAACACAACGCGCCGTCGACCCGGGCATGGTCCATGGCCGGACAGCGAGTCGCCCATTACTCGCCGCCCGCATGCCCGCGCCTACGGTGGCCGGAGATCGTCTTGCGACGTCCGACGCCGTGGGCGTCCACCACTGCGGCTGGGGTGGAGGGAGGACACTGTCCTCTCCCTCACGCGGCTCGCCTCCTCCTTCGCGAGCATAACTGCTTCGCAGAAGGAGGCGACCGCTTCCCACTCCGTCTCGCCCCGCAGCATGGCCTCGACCAATGCAGGGCGCGAGAGGTCTCCGCCTATCGCCGTCGTGAGGACACGGCGGTGCTCTGCCCAAGCGGGGCAGTCCTGCACCGTATGCTCCACCGTGTCCTCCGGACGATCTTCGCAGTGGTGACACACAGGCGTTTCCTCCCTCCCTATCAGACACAGGAACCTCCCGAAACATCCGTGTCCGGTGAGGACCTGCGTCATGCGGAAGGTAAGGACGCCGTGACGCCTATCCAGCCACTCCTCAAGGAGGGGTCTTACCGCCGCGATTGCGGCGTGCCCGATGGTTTTGAATTACTGGAGAATCTTGATTGGATAGAGTTACATAATTATACACTAAATTCTAGACATTTACACATAAGTTTAGTTCATTCTTTAAATAATAACTTAAACACACTTTCAAAAACAACGTTGTGGAACAAAATCTCCTCGATTGTTGAAGCTAAAAAATCAGCTAGATTTGAAACAGCATAATTGACCAAAATAAGTAATGTTCAAAAATGAAATGTACTGTGAAATAACGACATAAAGGCAAGCAAAACATTAATACAGTAAACAAGCGTTGATACGCACACTGTGAGCTTTTAGCAGTAGTTGGTGAAAGTGGGATTTGTTTTTTTTTAATAATCAACGCATCAGAAAGCTTACAGTGTGCTTGTGAAAAAGGGCAATTTATTGACATAGCGATAAGTATTTTTGCATATAACATACCATAACTCTCAGTCTCGTATTTATAACGATATTATATATATTCATAGTGATTAAGAAGTTTACTTTAAAGTTGCTGTTCATTCAATTCAGCTATTTAGATGTACTCTGTAGGTAACACGGCGACACCGCTCATTCAATAGTTTAAGTTAGTTAGTGTCCAATACACCTTTGCATAGAGCGCACGTTGTTTTATTCAAAATAGTCGCATACGAATCACGACCTTATCACCTTAACAGTTGCACGATATACAATGTTAATTGACTTTTGTTTCTGATTCTAATTTTCTTTTTATTGAATGAAATCCGAACTTTAATCAAATTTAAATTGTCTTAAAGGTAACAGTAATGTTTCAAATAAGCAAGCTTGTTGATGACGCTACACGATGCAATTCGACCGATTTCAACTAGAAGTGAAAATCATCCTTACCACTACGACATACGACATAAAACATACGGTTATATACGGGTAGATGAAAAACAAAACACGCTCGCCGCGACAACGTAAGTTACTCTAATTCAATCATTATATCGTAATAGCAAGGACGATTTTCATTTTCAGTTAGTAGTAATTGCAAATCGCACGAACCGCGAGATGTTTTGCAACACAACGTAAAATTCAACCCGTAATGTAAATTTTTACCCGCGTTGCACGTCAGGTGTTACATTGCATGTTATGTTGCAAATACGTATGTGACAAGATTTTCTAATTTAGTCAATAAACAGCCCTTGTGAACGCAAACAAAAAGGTGTGTAATTACCGAAAACAGGCGAGGATGGGTCTAGCTCCCTAACGTCAGCGGCGAAGTCGTCGAGCGAGTGTCCCTCAGCGCTGCCGGCCGCGCTGCCGCTGTCGGAGCGCGCTACAACACGCGCCACCCGCCGCTACTTATTAATGTGCACTTTACTTATGGCCTGAACTTGATATTTCCACTCAGAGAAATATCAATTCTAAGTTTGTGTATTTGACGTTAATTTTAGTACGACGACTGATTTTTAGGATAAAAATGTTGAAATTACAGCGTAAACTGAACTCCAATGTGTAGGTAGGTGATATACTTTTAAATGTTCTTTCAAAGGATAAGATTAAATGGATATTTAATCAGCTTTTAGCAGGGTGATACCCTCTAAATCTGTGATGATTTTTGTTCAATTTACTTTTGGGAAATTGACCAAAGTGTACGTCTTTGTGTACTTACATTAACATTTTCGCTGAGGTTATAGGAGTACTTTCCAAACTATTTAGTGTCTGAAAGTATTTCAGGGTGACCACTATTTACCAAAATTAATATTCCTTGACTTTTCCAGGTATTCCAAGCGATTTTTCAAGTTTTTCCCTGACCATAATTTTAAATTTTTTACCACAATTTAACTTCAAACCACGATATTTAAAACGGAAAAAAAAACGTGAGTTAAGTCTCGAACCCTGACCAAAAAATTTGTGGTCTTCGACTGTATTCAGTTAGCTACGTAACGTATTCATAATTAGTTAAGTATTTATAGTTCTTAAGTTTCCCTGACCTCCTCAATTTCCCTGACAATTCCCTGATTTTTACATGGCTAGCAAAATTCCCTGACTTTTCCATGGCTAGCAAAATTCCCTGACTTTTCCATGGCTAGCAAAATTCCCTGACTTTTACATGGCTAGCAAAATTCCCTGACTTTTCCATGGCTAGCAAAATTCCCTGACTTTTCCCGGTTTTCCACAAAGTGGCCAGTGGCCACCCTGTATTTCAAATTTTTTCAAAATCTCGTCTGTAATGTTTGATGGGTACAATTGAAAGTTGGCTCGCAAAGTAAATGTAGCGTGTATGTGTGCGTTTTCGTGATTACTGCACATGTGTATGTTATAGCAGTGGTCAAGAAGAAAAGAAAAAGAGTAATTATTATCTCTCTCCTTCTTTTCTTCCTCTCTTTTTCGCAGCAGTGGTTTAGCTTGAGAATGTCAGGAAGCTATGAAACAGGTGCTAAGTAGGTAATTATTTGAAAGTAGCCCCTTTATGTAAAAGGGGTTTATTAACTAAGGCTTTTTTTATACGTTCAGACTATTTCAAGACGACAAGATGGTGGTCCTGAAACAATGTTTTTTGTGTATGGAAGTTTTATTTTGATTTTTATTTTTCTTGGATAAAGTTAAAGTCGTTTCAGGAACTGATTTTCCATCAATGATTGATTTGGACCAATTTGAAAATAACTAATCGTACTATAGAAATAGGGTATTTGAGTGAAAAAAATCTAATTACTCCGTAAGTTAGGTTTATCAAAAAATATTTGACACGTATTATTACTTATGTATTTTTTATGTTGTCTAAAATTGTCAATACGTCACAAGAAAGTACAGTTTATACTTGCGTCTGTCGTCACGAGCCCCCATTATCGAATTTAGAATCGTTATCTATATATATAAAAATGTTATGTTGGTTTGTGTATGCTTTAAAAACTCAAAAAGTACTGCACTGATTGAGCTGAAACTTTAGCATGATATGTAATCCGCATCAAGGATTGTTTTTATCTATTTTTTGCATCAGTCACATATCCACAACCGCGAAAAAACAGTTTTTTTAACGATCAGCTCTGTACCAGTGACCGCGCCATCTACCGGAAGCGAGGATAACACTCGCTGACAACCGCAGTCGTAATGACGCAGTCACATGAGAAGAAATTTTAGCATGATATATAATCCGCATCAAGGATTGTTTTTATCTATTTTTTTTTTTGTTGAAAAAACAGTTTTTTGTGCCACAGCGAAGCGGGGCAGGGTACAGCTAGTATTTTTATAAATATGCATTGATTTAATAAAAGAAAAAATACGTATCCATTATTTTGCAAAACTCTAGCTGACGGACTAATTAGATTTGATATTTATTCATACTGTCAACATGTCTATAAGAATGCCGTTAAAAAAAGATTCGTCCATAAATCACCTGACGTCATTCGTGTGAAAAAGCCTGATCAATATGTAGCATCGGTCACACAAATGTGACGATTCACTTTAAAAAAGCTTGCCAAGCTCCATCACCTACCTTTATAATCCGTGCTGTGTGACATAGTGGACCCGGGCGGTGCGCTGTGCGTCTTCCCCGCCGCAGCGTGTGCGTTGTGCCGCACGCACAGATACAACGCACTCAGTAGCGGCACGGCCAACGCATCCGATGTCTCTACTTGCACCGCAGATACGCAGATTAGAGATATCTTGCCGCGAGTGAAGTCGCCTAATGTCATGCCGGCACTGGAAGGAAAGTTAGAAGCTTATGTCTTGGTAATAAGGATGAATTTTGGTTGGTAGTGGTGTGGTGGCAATGTTATTAAATTATGAGAGCTAAAAGTACTTTTATAAAGCGCTCATTAAAGGCGTGGAACTCTCTTCCTACATATTGTGGGTGACTGGTGAACTATTTCTGTACTAGGTTTATTATGTTTAGGCCAAGTTGAAATAAATGATTCCATTTGATATGCTTCTTCTTTACATAGTATAAATCAAAATCGATTTAGTCTGTCTGTACGAGCATAAATGCGGAACGACTGCACCAAATTAGATAATTCGTTTTTTTTATGTTCACCAGGAGTTCAAGACAATGTTAGGATGATTTTTTTTCGGAAATGCCCGTGGGCTGAGAACACGGGCGAAGTCGGGACGGGCCAACAGATAATTTTTTACTTACTATTCATTACATCCTGGAAACTCCGGTACAGGAAGTCCCTTATAATGATAGGGGAAGGCGACGAGCGACAGTAGAGCGCTGATGGCCGCCTTACGGAGCTCTCTCTTGTCTATGGAGCCGCACTCTAGTTTGGGCTCTCTCTCTGACAGTATTTGATCTAGGGCTGTCACGAAGTCCGGAACTAGCACTAGAACACCGTCCAGGTCCAATCTGAAAGGAAGGTTCTGTATTTGGTCAACTTGAATAAGTAATAAAACAATAATGGCTGTGGCTTAATTCACATATAAAAAAAGTTTGCGGAAAAATCTTAATTTTTGTTATGGTAGACTATTTATGATTTCTTCTACTTTATAGATTCTTTATTTAAAAATTTAGAATTTAAACAAGAAAACAGTTCAATGGTTTAAAAAAAAAATGTTTATGATAGTGATCACAAACTCTTTTTGATTGGATGGTAAGTGTCAGCGAAAACTCACCAAGGAGATGAGTTTTCTCTGAAGCAGACAGTACCACGTATGAATTACATCTGAGGTAGCATTTATGATTTTTCTTTAGTACCTGAATATATCGGGCGCGTTGTAGACCACGGCGGCGGCAGTGGCGGGGTCCCTGAGGCCGCGGTGCAGCGCCGCGTAGCAGCGCGCCAGGTACGGGGCCAGCACCTCCTCGCGGCACTGCTTGGAGCACAGGACGCGACATACAGTACCCAGGGCTTCGGCGCGACCTGCGCAATGACATACCTTGTCATTAAAATCACGATATATAGATATTTTGGAACGCTTAATCGCTCAGACAGTAACTTCTCCGAGCGAGTAATTGTTCCAAAATATCTGTTCTGAGCCCCTAGACAAACGACGAGCGATAAACGTTAACGCTCAGTAACTTGTAACACATTTTCAACTTTATATCCTAGCGTTTAAAGTTGAAAATCTTTTGCAGATTACTGAGCGTTGTCGTTTGTTCCATTCGATATCGATTAGCCGTCTTTAAAGAATTTTCAACTTTACGTACTTGGGTAATAAGTTGAAAATTTTATTAAAACTTCTGAGCGTTTATGTTTATCGCTCGCCGTTTGGCTACAGGTTTGACATTTTATCAGTAATACAATTCAATATTTTGATTCTCTTCATCATTCATTCATCTTTTCATGCGTTTCATATAGGACGTATAATTGCAAAAAAAAAAAACATGTCCATGTTGGGTTGGTAAGATATATCAGACGACGAACGTTAATTATTTTTTTGGTAACTGTGTCAAACTCTGTAATACAGTTTTTTCAAACCACGATTATTATCACCAAAAAAAGCTTTCGTCTACAACTACTTGATAGATTCGGCGATGGAAATATTTTATACAATCTGACAAAACAATAATTATGATGGTGGAACCAACACACAAAGATGACGAACCTGGCTGATATGCGACCATGTTCAGCTTGTACGCGGCGTCCGACAGCGAGGGAGGGGGCGGGGTGCCTTCCGCGCGCTCTGGAACAATTTGTAGTTGAAATGTAAATGCAACATGTTCATTATTCATCTTTTTTTCCATAAAATGGAAGTCAAGATGGCCAATACATAATGTATGATTGATGAAAAGATATTATTGATGCCAAAAGATTCTCATTTCAGAATGATGCCAGATAGCAACTCGGCTGCAGCCCAAGATTTGGTTCAATTAGAACAATGGTTTTACACAGTGCTATCTGCTGTCTAGCCAGTAGACAGCTACTCGGCTATCTCGCTCGGCTCGGCTGCCCAGGCTTGTGACTTGTCGCGGTGTCGAGTCAACAACACACTGGTTCCGCTCACAACTTTCCGGCTAGCACTGACGAGCTTCTGCTAAACGCGTCCAAACGATGCGAGTAACGTACGACCGATCTGCCACCATGTGCGAGTTGCTGCAGGACGAGCAAAAGAGTGATAACAATAAATGCTGGAGTCGGATACGTCTATCCAAGTCGTACGTATGAGTAAGGGAGCTTCCCCATAACGCGATGCAATGCAATTCGACCGATTAAACTACAAGTGAAAATCATCCTTGCCACTACGACATATGACATAAAACGTGTGGTTGTCTACGGGTAGATGAAAAACAAAACACGCTGGCCACGACGACGTCAAGTCAATCGAATTGCATCATTATATCGTAATAGCAAGGACGATTTTCAGTTTTAGTTAGTAGAAATTTCAAATCGCAATGCAGCTACTCGGCAGTCTGACTTGTACGCTAGATCGCACCGTGTATACTTGTCATAAGACGCTTATTAGCAAGAAACTTACGTAGGTAGTGTATACTCACGTTGGTTGTTATAAGCAGGTGTAGTCCCAATGAGCGCCGCCTCAAACAGCCACTCCCCGAACAGATGGAATATAGAGTTCACCTTCGGACGTAGCGGCGTTAATGGTGGCTTGTCAGATTCACCCACTGAACAAGAATTAAAAGTGCCAAAAGTTAAAAAAAAAGTGTCTGCCGCTTACACATACTGATACGTGTTGAGTTGAGCGCGACAGTAGGGCGGCAGAAGCACATTCCTTAACATTATAAGAACAGTCGCGCGACTGTCGCGCTGCTAAAGTCGCTTAAACGTGGAAGCGGTCTTAAAGTACAATCGACAAATTTAAATTATGATGGTGTAAGCTTATTTTCTAACAGACATTCAAATACAATTAGGTCCACATTCGCGTAGACATACATATCCATGGTAACGACCTTGATCTTTGTTATTTTGACGGGTTCAAACGATTTATTGTCAAAATGGGTCATGATTTAAATTTGTCGATTACAAATTAGAGAAAAATGGCACACAGTTGTCACCGACCGGGAACGATCACGAGTTTGCCAGCACTGCGATTGAGCAGTTGCATCGCACGCAAAAAAACTAAATAATAGGTATAACTATTTACAACACCTAACTTATCTTATCTGACTACTATTATAAAGTTTGTAAGGATGGATGTTTGTTACGTTTCCACACAAAAACTATAGATACTAATTTGAATTTTTTAATGAAAGGCACACAGTTGGTTTATAACCTGAATTAACACATAGGATACTTCTTATCCCATTGTTTGATTCCCCAATGACAATTACCTAACTCACGCGGGCAACACCGCGGGTTTAAGCTAGTTTTATTAGATAAATATTTGTTACTCAAACACAATCACAAAAACTGAACGGATTTCTATGAAATTTGTCTCCTTTGATAGGTTGTAGTCTCGAATAACACATAGGACACCCTTTTTTCCGGTATTACGTTTCCGTAAGTCAATTTTCGAGATACACGCGGGCGAAGCCGCTAGCAACAGCTAGTAAATCATAATTATGATTATAATTCTTATCACATCATTTGGTTTTAAGAAGAATGTTTAATTTAATCTAATTATATGTTTTTATTACTACATTTTTTATTTCGTTGCCACTAAGCTTACATACATTTGCATTTACATCTATTTACATGTAATATCTTATTTAGCACTGTTTCTGCTTTGCTTTATTTACCAGACCTGTTATATACCTACGTTTTTCTAATTCTCATATTGCATAAGAAATTTGTATAAGACCCTGGGTAAAATATGTATCTCTAATTCTCATTCAAAAAGTATCGATCAGTGTATAGGCAAGTTCATATTTCTGATGCACCTCTAGTAAACATAATTTAATTTAAAAATAAATACATTTCACATTTTCTTTTTATCAATATGATAAGAACTAATTTACCTTGAGATGACATCGAGTTGGGCGGCGTAGTAGGCGCCACACTGGGCGGGCGGCTGCTCGTCAGACCAATGAGAGACGTGCGCGGAGTACCTGCGTATGCGCACAACAGAAATAAACTAACCTTTTATTTATTTACCGACGTTATTACCGAGTCCTGAATATATAAATATTGAAAGTCTAATTTATAGAGAACATAAATGTAAAGAATCTTACGTTAACGGAATAAGGTTGAATTTTAAATACTTTTTATAAACGGACAGACATTGATGCAACTATCGGTTCTAACACAAAATTGAAACTAGAAAAGACAACAAACTTCAATAACAACTAATATTTAGTTTCTATTATTTATTTTAAATGTTCACAGTTTGTAAATTATTTACTAAATGTCACTGTAAAAGCCTCCACTACTGTAAATTCTAAAATTTACCAATATCCTGGCTTTACGGGAAACATACATACTACTAACAATCTTCAATTTCGAAACTTAAAAATTCAACCAACTGGTGATATTAAAAATTAATGGCAACTCAGAAAAAAGA
The DNA here is from genome assembly GCA_943136025.2 of Agrotis puta. Taxonomy (NCBI): domain Eukaryota; kingdom Metazoa; phylum Arthropoda; class Insecta; order Lepidoptera; family Noctuidae; genus Agrotis; species Agrotis puta. Next base: position 1,858,055 of record OW964182.2, read on the forward strand.
AACAAAAACCAAAAGGGCACTCAAAAAATAAAAGAAACTCAAAAAGCGATAGATATCAAACAAACCAAAGAAAAATAAATGCACCAAACGCAATGATAAAAGTGCTTGTATCAAACAAGTGCAAAGGAATTATTATACACCTACTTGATAAATTATATTATATCTATAATATAAGTATAAGTATTTAATTATAATTATATCTATAACCTGAGATTATAGAATGTCCAGATAATAATATTTTTTTATTAATAATTGACCACTGAGAACAGGGTATGTGACTGAAAAAATCTGATTAATCTATCAGTTAGATTATCAAAAAATATTTGACACGTATTATTTCTTTTGTTATAAACAGAGGTCGGAATTAGGTAGATTTAATTTAGTACTTGCATCGAAATGTTGATATTAATATGGATCTTCCCGGGATTTCTAATAGACAATCTCGTGTGGAAAACAGTATTACAAATAAATAATATTAATAAAAATATCAGAGATAGATTAGACAATTAAAGTGTGTAAAAGTAAATAACTATTTTATTTAATAAATCACGGGTTTTTTCTGCTCTTTAGAAGTAATTCCTCGATATGGGGCATATCCACTTTATTCTTATGCTGTGTGAAATCAGTGTAAGTAGATGAATAACTCTACCTAATTCCGACCTATGATTATAAACCAAAATTGACGAAGATACGACACTTTAAAAATTGCCAATATGTCACAAGCAAGTACAATTTTTACTTGCTTTTGGCGTCACGAGCCACAATTGGCTATTGGACTGAAAAATTACAATTAGTCCGTCACTTAGATTATCGAAAAATATTCGACCCGTATTTTTTCTTTTGTTTCGTAAACCAAAATTGACGGAGATACGATGCTTTCAAAATTGGTAATACATCACAATTCAGTACAATTTCTACTGAATTCTGACGTCACGAGCCCCCACTCTCGAGTTTTGATGCGTTGTATTTTGGTGAATATTCATTGATTTTAAAAAAGAAAAAAAACTTGTCTGATATTTTTTTAAACTCTAAATGACGGACTAATTATATTTGTAATTTATTGATGCTGGTCACATGCCTATGAAGCCAAAACAAAAGAAGAAAAATTACACCCTTCGTTCCATTCCTACGTAAAACACGTGAACATGTCCAAGGAAAACATTTAAATGTGTGCGTGGCGCTCACTCACACGTTTATAAAAAAGTGGCTTTACGAAAATCTTTACGTTTAGTTTTGAACACGGAATCTAGACATTCTATAATCTAAGCTTTCAAACTTACTATGTACAGTACACACATCACGTTATACAAAACTTGTTTATCTTGGCCTCGCTTTGTATGTTTTTTCCGCACAATGAACGGTCAGCTTATACTGGTTTTGCGTAACTTGATGTGAACCGACGCCAGAACATCAACCTACCCTAATACGTCAAATATCTTTAGTCGATTATCAACTTTACCACAAAACAAGAAGATTCATGTTTGATTGAAAAAAGTGACGGATTGTGATAGATTAGCGTCTTTACTCTGTTAAAGATATTTTCGTTATCAATAAACTATTTATAAACTAGAATATTTATTCTAAGTTCCTACATTTACAGTGCAGAGGTCTTACTCAGTTTAACGATTTTGATACTTTGGAATAATGCTGTCTCTTTCAAAAATACTCGAACAAAGGCGTGTGAAAGGGACAGTAATATTTCGAAGTATCCAAATCTTTTGAAATGACTAAGGCCTCAGACAGATATGGAAACCGTTTTGTTTTTCACGATATTTTATTGCAGTGGTGATGAAATTCATGATAAAGTAAAGTGCTTCTTGGGTTCAAAACTTCGCTTAACAATTTTGAGTCAGAGACGTTACCATTCGGCCACTGTTCTTTATTTTTAACTTCATTTGCCCATGTCCTTTCGACTTTCTGCCCTTTGGGCCACTAAACCCACAGGCGATGCCAGAGGCAGTACTGTCCAATCGAAACCGGATGTTCAACCGGAACAAAAACTAATTTTTGGCCGCCAGTACAGTCCAGTACTTGTTGTACATTTACTAGCTAGAACCAGCAGCTGTAAAAGATAGTGTCAAACAAAATGGCTTCCACATCGTCACATATATCTTACTTCGTTCCGGCAGCTTGTCCCTCGGGCGCGAGGCTGACACGCTGAAGGACTTGGCCAGGCGGCGGTGAGCGGGCGGCGTGAGCTCGCCGTCGTCCAGCTCCCCGCCCCCGCCCCCGCCTCCGCTCCCGCTCGCGCCCCCGTTCCCGCCCCCGCCCCCGCCCCCGCTCGCCCACCATCTCTCCGAGCCGCGTCCTGAGCCATCCCCAGGTTACACTACTTATGGTACACTACGGTGCTACACATGCCATACATTTGACTGGTAAAAGTTATTTGATAGACATTTTTTTTTAAGTTAAATAGTTTTGATTCATACCGTAATTATTTTTGATGACGCCTGATATTAAGCCTGCTGCATTTATTTTATTTTTAAAATAACAATCACGATAGAGACAAAGGCATCTAAATAGGCTTCCGTTTCCGAGATATAATTAATTAATAGACAAAGTCTATAGATTAAGCCAGCGTAGCCGTATTTTGAAATAGAAATAGCGGAAATTAGTAATAATCAAACCTCCTTTAAAAAAATCATCTAGCGGTCTACTAATATGTGATGCATATGCAAATTAATATGTAATAAAAGCTTAAAAAAAAATTCGCTACTCGCGGTGCCATGATTTCAAGAAGTAGATAGACAGTATCTTTTGAATATGTGCAAACAAATATACATTACATTAAGGTTGACGCGGAGATTCCCCATCAAAATATAAATGGAAAAAATATCTGTCGTCAGCAATTACCTGACTAAAATTATTAGATCTCATCTTTATTAAATCTTAGTGTTTGTCATTTTATTGAGTGGCATTAGTTCTAAAACAGGCTAAAAAGTGCGCATATTTTGTTTTCTTCTACAATGCAAGTGTGCAACCCAAAATAGACCTGAAAGCCATTCTCTAGAACGCAGCAAATTTATATTTATCAATTTAAAGAGGCCAGTATGGTATCTATTTTTTAAACCGATATTCATAATTTACGCTCTAGAGAATGCCATATTGTTATTCGGAGTCCCCAAAAAAACAACACTTCAAGTAGTTATTATTTTTAATGTGATAGAGGCAAAGATAGTCGGCTTTGTAATTGGCTTACTACTCTAAAGTTGATTGACATTTGTAGTATATAAAACCTTTTTGAAGTTTCAAGTTAGTTGACAGAATTATTGTAAAAGTGGTAATTACAAAGTCGACTTTATTTCAGCGAATGGCATTCTCTTCTTGTGACAGCTAAGCCAGATCCAAAGCAGATTTTTTTAATGATCCCCCAACAGCTACTTATAAAATAAAAACAAAGAATTTACATTAAATGGTCAAGTTACTGGCACTGCTGAATTATCAAACTATCAGTGAAAAACCATACAAATGGAACTACAGTCTCTTCACAATGCATTATAAATGAAAGGTCTCTATAGTTGCCCCAAAGCGATTATCGCGAAAAAACATCACTTGTCTTATACGTTTTGTGGATTTCTATTAAAGACAAAAAAAAATCATTCAAAGGACCAATTACAAAAAGAGAACACCAATTTCAACTAACCATGCCTTCTTACTAATCTACGTAAGCCACACCACACCAACCCAGGATCTAATCAGTACATACCAAGGAAGGCGTCCACGTGCGCCGCGATGCCCTTCATAGCCTTGTGGAAGATGGAGGGCAGGGCCTGCAGGCACGGGTGCTGGCTCGGGTCGCGACTGCCCTCGTCTTGGGTTATTGAGTACTGTCAGGAAAATAGGCTACTTAACTTGCTGGTGACGCAATTCGTCTGATTTCAACTACAAGTGAAAATCATCCTTACATCTACGATTTATGGCATAAAACGTGCGGTAACCTACGGGTAGATGAAAAACAAAACACGCTCGCCACGATGACGTAAGACAGTCCAATTGCATCATTATATCGTAGTAGCAAGGACGATTTTCATTTTTAGTTAGTAGTAATTGCAAATCGCAAGAATCGCGTTTTGGGCAAGCTCGCTAAGACTACCCGTATTAGTGTCATAGGCGCATGGTGAGATGACACTTGCCGAGTGGGTATTATTTTTTTTTACTCCTCCGCAATACATTTCTGATTCTTTTCGTTTCTGGATACAAGATAGTTATTGCTCCCAGTTTTATTACCTTGACGCTTTTGTGATATCACTCCTATCCTGACGCCGAAGGCAAGGATTTTTTGGTTCAAATGTTACGAGTCTAAAAAAGAGTTCCGAGTATTTGCCATACGCCTAATCTATGTAATTTTGCTGAGACCCCGAATTCAAATTTGGCAGAGGTAAGCCTCTGCCAAATTTGAATTCGGGGTCTCGGGGGCAAAAGCTTAAAAATGTTAGTTAGTATTTTTGTGTTCAAACTTGTAGAAAGTCAGGAGTCTGGCTGATGACGTGTGGTCGGCACAGGTCCACGGGGTTCCCGATGGTGTGCAGCATGCGGTACCAGCTCTGCATCACAGCCTCCGCGCTCATGTCCGCAGGGATCAGGTTGGCGTCTTCTTCACCTACACAAATATGTCGAAATTAAATGGAGTGGAGTTTCTTGCCCATTCTTCTCCATACAGATCTACGCTTTGGAATGTGCAACTACAGAACTTTACAAGTTATTATGTATTGTGTCTGGGACCTTAGCATAACTTCTGTTTTTTTACCAATCTGTAAAGCAGTACAACTAAACTTTTACTGACAAAAGCTTTTTTAACTTTAAATTTAATATGATCTACATTTATACGAGCGGCGACCAATGAGTGCGAACTCATTATTATACACCTACTCGTAGGCCTAGATTTGGTCTCGCTACGCCACTATGACTAATTATGCAGTGCAGTGTCATCAAAACAAAAAGTGTTTGCAAAATTTCGGCTTTAATTGAGGATGACTGCTTTAAAATTCAGTTGCAGGATTTGCCGCGAACGAACATAGCTTGTAAAAAGGTAGAATAAAATTTTGTAGGGCTGACAGAACCGGGGTCGCGGGACTGTACTACGAATTACTGTGACCCCGGAAGGACACCGTGGATTTTAGTCAGTATGAGTCTGACAGTCCCTCCCGCTTTGCCCTGGGTGGGAGGACTCATTTGGTGATTTTACCACGTAAACAAAAGGGCTGACAGAAAAATGTAATAACGTATTTTCTCCATCCGTAATGCAAACATGTCTTCTACTTACTGATAGGCATGGCAGGGAACAGCGGTCCGTACATGTGCTTGAGCAGGCGCGCGGTGAGTGCCAGCGACGCCCGCGTCCACTGCTCCGTCAGCGGCGCGCGGTGTCGCCAGCGGACACACTGCTCGCGGAGGGTGCGCCACAGACCGGGGACTGGGAAGCATCTGGGAGACAGACCAACGATTCTTAACCACGTTACAATAAGGTTGCTATTCAGTTGCTGTTATATTTTTGCTTACCTATGACACGCCAGTATCCACACTTCGAAAAGCACACACAGCACCCTCTCACAGAGCTGTTCCGCTGCAGAATGATGCGGCGCGGGCGGCGACAGCAGCGCCGACGCGGCCGCCAGCAGCAGCAGCAGCAGGGAGCGCCACTCGCGGGCGCCCAGGGCCCCGCCGTCCGCCAGGGCGCGGGAGAGACGTAGGACACGGTGGCAGAGGACGGCCTGCTTGCTGATTAAATCTCCACCTGAGTATTGTAACATCTAGGCTGTAGTAACGGAAGGGATCTGCAAAGGCGGCCTGCGGACGGAGAATAATGGGTTGCTCGCCGTCCGATCAAGGACCAGGCCCAGATTGACGTGGCATCGTGTTCCATATTTCTGTTTGTTTATTTGAACTAGGTATTCACTTTCAATCGGATTCCAATCAGAAATTGCAAGAGCTAAGGAAGCAATGAAACCGCGGGTTACAATTAGGAACATAATATTCGTTTGTTTTTTTTTTATATAATTATATAAACAGGCAATATATTTTTCAGTTCAAACCAGTAGTTCCTGAGATTAACGCATTAAACCAAACAATCTTTTCATCTTTATATTAGTATAGAAGTTTAAATAAAGCGAAAGATGTCCACTGCTAGACATAGACCTCTTTCCTTCTCCTAAGCAGGCACAAGGAACAGTCTTGTGCCCTCTGTATGTAAGTCACTGACATTATTGTAAAAATCGATTACTTACCCAGTTCCATTTGATAAATGAATGCGAGAGCTTGTAAAATAAATGTAATAAGTAAATCTGTTATTTTTCTTCTTTTTTATTTGATCTCCAATAAGCATACTATTCAGATATCATGATGAATAAATAAAAGATACATGGATTGTGTGTAGAATGATATGATACTGAGACAATATTGTGCAAATCTTGTTTTGGAAAATAATATTTAATTACTACCTACTATAAAGCTGAAATTAACTCACTCTCATTAGGCCTCGGCACGAATAAGTTATGCAGATGCCTCAATATCTTCCTGGCATACTTGTGCGGCGCGGCGGCGACTGGCGGCGGCAGCGCGGGCGGGGGCGGCATGGCGGGCGGCGCGGGCGGCAGCAGCGGCGCCAGCCACGCGCAGCACACGCGCACGCAGTCGCGCAGCGCCTCGTGCTCCACCAGCGGGAGGGACAGACCGAAGCGGATCACTTCCAGCACCCATTCCACCTGGGGACAAGTCAAGGATTTATTCATACTAGAAATTCCATGTTATAGGAGTGAGCCAATATCGTAGGTGCCCGCACAAAAGAAATACTTGTATAATTTGCAAGTAATAGTTCTGGGTCTAGGTGTTTGTGTATATGAGTTTTAATTTTGAATTTGTAAATGCACCCAAGATACAGGAGAAATTCGTAATATGGGGCAATAGTAGATAATAAATCCAATTTCATTATTTAGATCTAAAGCCACATCCTCATGAAAAACATGAATTTACTGGAATTAAATGACAATCAGTGTACCTTCTGGCTCATGCACAATACACATACCTCAGCATCGGTGGTAAGAGGGCTGGGTTCATGCGAGGCTAGCTGTTTGACCACAGCCAGCACGACGTCCCGCCCGCCCACCGCGCCCAGCACGCCCCGCCCCCCGCCCTCCAGCGGCAGAGAACTCCACTCGGAATACATGCCGCCGCTATCTTTGTTCTGAAAGTTTATATACACACATTGTCACTAGCAAAATTAATAAAAAACTTTATCATGACAAATTCTTTGTTGTGTGTTTTCTTTATATAGGAATACCCTGTAATAATAATATAAAAAGAAGAAGAAATTATAAAATAATCTAATGTGACAAAGATTTTGATTTTTCAAAGTGATCACAAACTTTTTTGATGTGTGTATGTTTGGTAGTGTGACATCCACCAGTGTCCAGTGTCTAATTATGTGTTTAGTAGTAAGAGACGAAATGTAAATTTTTAGATAAAGCCCAATAATTGGCTTTACCATGTCAGTTTGAAGCCCCTGTATAACACTTTAAATATAGTTCAAGGTGTGAAAGTTTGGATAAAATTAGAGAAGGTATAAATGTTATTATGAAGGCACACTGTGCATATTTGCACTCTCTTTCAATGCAACTAAAAAAAATAGTTTTTACATGAAGCAATATCCCGAGGACAGGATGATGTGGCACAGTCTGAGAGAGGCTTATGTCCACCAGTGGACTGCAGTATTCTGAGTTCATTGATTGATTAAACTTCTGAGTCTACCTGTGGGACTTTATTGAAGTTGCATGAGGTTGGATTAAGTCAAAATCTCTCTAACATCGTAATCTCTCTCCCTTCTCCCTCTCTTCTTTAACCTGTAGCTGCTCAATGCTGGATGTACAGGTCCCTTCTAAATCTCTCAACTTTTAGCATTTTTGTGTCATGGGTATCCAGAGTCTTGTCTTTTTAATGATATTGTACGTTCACCTTAACAAGTGAACTAACTGATTGAGGCTCTCAAAGAGTGTCAGCATAGTGACGGGGCCTGTAGAGGGCCAAAGCCTGCTGGGGTCGCGGGACCAAGGGATTACCGTGACCCTAGTACGTAAAGGGCTATTGAAGGACACCGTGGATTTTAGTCAGTACAAGTCTGACAGTCCCTCCCGCCCTGCCCTGGGTGGGAGTAATCATTTGATAATTTTACCATGATAAAAAAAAAGTGATTGAGGCTGTTAATTAATGTTTAAAACAACAGATGATTAACTTGATTCACATCAAGATCACTGTATTTGTAATAACTCTTCTATATATGCACTATTGTTAGAAGTTTTTTACAAAGAAGAACAAATCCTTTTGTATATAATTGCATCAATTGGTGCATTCAATCAGTACCTATGTTTTGGGTTTTTTATTGTTACTGGTGGCGTAGTACCAACTGGGAAATGATAGTTGTGTAGAAAAACAACAATAACTTTTTTTATATGTAAAATCAGTCTGTCTCATTTCTAGACTATGCTCAATGTAAAGTTACTTTCATACAAGGAGCTCGTTTAATAAGTATTCTACAACGTGACAAAGTATATTTAAATATAAATATATCAAACTTACCTGGTTGTTGACTCTATTAAAGATGCTTACATTCATAAATAACACTTAACGGTACCCTTTAAAACGGTTCACTAACTTCCACCAATAAAAAACTACAAAAGCATTATAGTTAGTAGGCGAGTATAACTAATAGGATTACGATATTTAATTCACTAGGAATTATTTAGGAATCTCTATTTAATTTCCTCAGTTTTCTAACAGATTGAAAAAGTAATTTTGTGAAATGTGAAACAGATATATTAAATACTGGTACGCAAGAGGGAGAGAGAAATTCATAAAAAAACAGGGGGCGTCAGCTGTCAAAACTGTCACTGTCATTGCTGGATGATACGCTTACTCTTCTTCTTTCTCTGTTTATTTCCGTTTATGTGACAGAGAAAAGGTTATTCTTTTGCTTAATATCTATGCTAAGAACCTATCTGAAACCTGAAACACTTCAAAATGTTTTGACATTTTCTATAACGTTCAGAAATAAAGTGATCTCTTTCACATTCATTTATTTTAGTCTTGTGAGCTGGGGGTTGGCCAATTTCATTATACTATGTGCTATTTACTTGGTTCCAAATAACTTGGTACCGTAGACTGGTAGAAGTCAGATGTGGAATCTACTTAGCGGATTGTGCCTACGACAGCCGGAAATAGCCTCGCGGCGTCCGTTGTCTTAGGCTTCTCCCGCGGCCGTGACGTGAGATAGAGGCTGTCCTCCCCCTTGATCAGGGCACGTCTCCACCATATGCCCTTTTATTTACGTGACCGACTTTATGCAGCAGAAAATAAGGGGAAGTTGGTCAAGTAATGCAGGCCACTGACAGTATTATTATAAATGAAAAGTTTGTATTGTAAGGATGAATAGATATTCAATTTTGCAAATATTTATCTAACACATACCACAGAATACTTAATAGTACCTAAAGGTACAGAAGTGTAACTCCCAAAAAGAAAACAAACAAATGTAAAATCTATGCACGAAAGAATAGAGTCCATTTTTACTTGCAGCCGCATCACTCACCTACTTTTATAATAGCCTAAACTTCCCGTGCGCAAGCAAAAATGAACTGAATAGTGACGCGCGAGAGTTCATTTTAGTTTATCTGACGCCAACGACATTAAAAGGTTACTGTCGGTCAAGCTCAATAGGGTTGCGACTCGCGAGTTTGGGCACAGTTAGGTAGGAATACGTATTTTATGCATTGTTTAATTACATTATTTATGCATTGTTTAATTCTCTTATTACGTTAGTTTTGTGGCACAATAATAAATTTAACAAACCTGCGGTCTTTGTTTACATCAAATATCAAAGATTTTAAAACGTTGTCAGAAACAATAAGTTAAAAATAACTTAAACCCGACTACGTAAAAATTGCGCACTGAAAAGTATAAAACAAGAACAAGCCGTGGTCGTATGCCACCTGCGGTTCTTTCACACAATCTTTATTGGCTAGGTGGCATACGACCACGGCTTGTTCTTGTTTTATACTTTTCAGTGCGCAATTTTTACGTAGTCGGGTTTAAGTTATTTTTAACTTATTTTTTATTTACACTATTTTGGGGTCATATTATTTGAAGTAAGTAATTTATGTTACATGTATAGTTTCTGAGTTGTGAATTTAAGATTTATCATTTGATACCCATGTTTACACTGTTAGAAACAGAAAATTAGCGAGTAAAAGCTATATAATGTATATATATTTCAAATGTGCTCATCAAGCCCTTTAATTTGATACCCATGTCGATATTATGCGAAAATATTTTTTTTTTCGGTAACGACTTTTCATCCCCTAGAGGGCGCCATATTGGATTTGGTGACACGTCACCTACCCTATAACCAGCGGACAACTGAGACGCTTCTAACGACACCTCATTTGTCATGTAATGATAAGTAGTTTAGAAGTTATGAGGGAACAAACAAACATACATACATACAAACATACATACATACATACAAACATACATACATACATACATACAAACATACATACCGGTCAAAATCATAACCCTCCTTTTGGCTTTGCCGTAGTCGGGTAAAAAGATTAGTTCCGTTTCAATCCGTTCTGGCCAAGTTGTAGTCATAACTTTAAAGATCGATTGTTATCGTTTACGGCAAAATAGGTAACTAGTCCTTATCATTTCATTCATTTCATTGTCACAGGCCCCGTGTTGCGTGTCTTTGTAGGTAAGTAGGTAAAAATGTCGCGAAGAGAAATACGATCGCTGACCTTGAATGCGTAGTGTAGCCATTTTCTGAGTTTGAACGTGTCTAAACAATAACGTAAACATCTTCCTACTTTCTACCGATCATAATTCGACCTACCTACGTATTCAGCTTAGGTGAGTGAGAGTGATGTCAGGTTTGATATTCGTCTATTTTATTTATCTTGGTCGTCTAGTAGGCCAAATTTGTAACCTACCTAATCATACTGATCATGATTACTAGCCGGTACTTGAATGACATTAATAAGCACACCACAAGCAGGTAGATAGTTTTTTGATCATTAATAAATATGTACTACATAGATAAATATTCACTTTTTTCCTTACCTTTCGAAATCACGTGGTAGTGTGTGAAACGTGAGGCTCCTATCACTGTCATTATTTAAACAACCAAACGTTATGCAGTATTTTCTTTTCTTCATCATATATATATTTTTTTAAACTTATGCGTAAATACAACCAAACACCAAACTTAAATATTATTTAAGTAAGCGCGTGCGTAGTGGGCGGCGCGCGACAACCGACTAAATGGCCGTGACGAAGGGGCCCCCGCCGGTACTTGCAGTTTTATACCTACACCGCGGAGTGAGCCAGGCCTGCACATACTAACATAATTCATATGTGGGCAAAGTCACAGGAGGAAACTCATCCAAATTAGAACTCATCGCCCACGCCAGCACATCATCGCGATGTTCTTATTAATAAAAAAGAAAAAAAACACACTGACGCGAGAATGCAGCCGCGCGAGTTTTACCGGTTGCCTTAAATTCAGGGTTGTCTCAAAATTTTTAATATGCAATGGTCTGAATCCTGTCGACCAATTTTTAAGTCACAAAAGTTAATGACTGCCCCTAGTATATACATTTATGAAACAGCAAAATTTGTAAAATCCAACACGAATCTTTTTGAAAACAAAAATAATTTAAACAAGCGTAAAATCACTCACTCAAATTTAGAATTACCGGTGCCCAGAATAGAAATGTTTAGGCATAGTTGCGTCTATATGGCTCCACTAATTTATAACTCGCTACCTAAAAAAATTGTTGACTTACCCTACCGCAAATTTTGTTTTTCTTTACAGGAATGGTTAATTAAAGAAAGTTTTTACACCATTAACGAGTTCCTAAAAAAATACTCATCGCATTCCTATCATTTTAAAAATGCATTGTGAGATTTCGAATTTAATGTAAAATTTTATGATTGTTTGTAAATTTTATGTTATTCCTTGGTGTATAAAAGTATAGTTTATTTTGAATTGTTTGGTCGTTTTCAATTTTATTTTGTTTTAAGATTTTATGTATAATGGTGTCCTTAAAGACTAGTGTTGTTTCTATTATTATATAATTTTACTATTTTATTTTATTTCGTTAAATGTTTTGATGTCTCTATGGTGTGTATGCATTTCATACCATTGTTTTGTTTGTTCGTTGTTTAAATTTACGAGTATGTGCCTTTGTTTCTATGTGTTTTAGTTTATTTTACTCTTTTTTTGTAATTTTGGTTTGTTCATTTCATATTAATATTCCTTTTAAACCACTTAGTTCCTAATCATTGTTTAAATTTTGCATGCTATTGTTATGGCAAAATGTGTCCTGCACTTAAATATAATGTAACACCTTATGTATACCACATTTTATGCAAATAAAGAATACTTACTTACTTACTCAATAGATTAACATAAATGATACACAGAATTTTTATTAGATGCTTTATTACCTATTCCCCTTTAGAAATACATTGATATTAATAAAATGCATAATTATAATCTTAAAAGTTCAGTCAATACTTTATCATGTCCTTAACCTTATCATGCATTAAACTTAAGAATCACTTAGATATAGTAATATTAGGTGATTCTTAAGTTTAATGCTATCTACAGATACCAACACAATTTACAAAAATATTAATTTCAATTTTGTTACATTATTTAACATTCTTATTTATGTAAAAGACTAGATATATATCAATTAGAAGGTTTTCGCACTGGTGCTTCATAAAAATTAAGCTGGAGATCTGTAGCGATCATCACCATTCCCTCATCATCTTTCTGCCCACATAGGGTTTGTGCACCACTTTTTCTTCTTCCATTCTCCCATCATTATCACCACTTATAGTAGTAGGTAGTCTAGTGTGGGAGAGTGCAGTTTTGATGGCATAATCTTAGATGTTTGGAAAATCCACCAATGATGATGGCCCACATTCTATCACTACTGAATGCATTACCAATTGGCTGAATTTTGGGCAAAACATGTTATTTTTTTTTGTATAAGATATTAAATGAATATTATATCAAATAACTTCACAAGTTATACCACCATACAAGTTACGTAACCTAATATTATAGCTTTTTTTTTATCCTTGAATAATATTCAAAACTACACAAAAAAAAACAGTGCCATTTTTAATCTCAAAAGATAATACATAAAGCACCAGATATAATGAAAATCACATTTATCACAAATGGTCTAAAACTACTAAGTAATAATAGAATAATATGGAGAGTTAGTACACATTGTGTAGTTAAGAAGACAGTTATACCATAGTTTATCGCAAAACCACAATTTGTAAAAATGTTTGTGTAAACCGTAGTTTAACAAGATTTAAACCTTGGTTTTTAATTAAACCTCATTTTGTAATAAGATGTAAAGAGTTAAAATATTATTTGCCTTAACTTCAAGACAGTAAGTAGCAGCTAGCTTTTTTAAATTCTATAAATAAAACTTAATTGAAAAGGAGTAATTATCCACATCTGTTTCCTATTCCAGATCTCAGGTATTATGTAAGGTCCACCTATTTGATTTATTGTGATAAGGAACTTACAATACTCACTGCATAACACTTAAGTTTTTCTATTATAGGAGAGAATATTAAAAATGTTAGATAATAAAAATTATTAAGCAGTTCAAGATTTTTTTTTTTTTTTATATTCCACAACTATCACACAACGCCATCTAGTCCCAAGCTAAGCAGAGCTTGTGTTATAGGTACTAGACAACTGATAAACATACTTATACATTTCTAAATACATACATATTATAGATAAATTACACCCAGACACAGAACAAATGATCGTGCTCATCACACAAACATTTGTCCTGGGTGGGAATCGAACCCACGACCTCCGGCATAGCAGTCAGGGTCACTAACCACTAGACCAACAGGCCTGTCGAAAGATAAGCTATGCACTTGTAACTTATCCTTTTTTTTAAGAGCCTGCTCTGTCACACTCCTGGGCAAAGGCCTCCCTCCACTCCTTCCATGATACTGGGCATCCTCCTTCCAGTTCGTCCCACCATATCCTATGTGGCTTGCCATGACCTCATCTTACTGTCCCGGGGCACCAGTTTTGAGCTATTTTGGCCCTTATTTTTTATTAACTCTTAAATATATGATGAAATTGATAGTAAAAAAGTAAAAGTATTTGCATTTTCCTCCATTTATCCTCGTACTCCACTATCTTTCATATCCCTAGCTTCCAAAAATTTCAGCTTCCATTGATCACATTCCTCTTCCATAGATTGCAGCTTGGCTTTGTTGCTGTTGAGCATTTTCTCTGTAATCCTCAGTTTATCTTCCCATTCTATGGCCTCCGGACACCTTTCATCACCACTGTGTTTATGAGTTGACATTGTTTTCTTAGCTTGCTGTACAGTTTCTTCAGCCTGCTTTATTATCATCTCAGCTTTCTTGCTCAGTTCATCTTGAATTATAAGCATACTGACTAGCCTGCGAATAACAAAGGCCAAGAATATAGCAAAGCTAGTTATGTAGAAGTTTCTCTGAGATCGAAAAAGCTTCACACTAGCTTTTAATTCAATCGCCAAGTTTGCAGGAGCTCCAGCCTCCGAGCTGTGAGAGTATTTATTCATTTCTCTCACAGCGTCCATCAGGAACAGACCTAAAACACCTAACAATACATAGAAATACGCCGCAGCATGTTCTTGAAACATGGAGAACAACCGCGACTTGAAGAACTGATTCCATCTCCTGGGACTAAATATAGGCATTATCATGATGATGACGATTGCTACCTCTAAATAGAGGTAGCCAGCAATAATTGTCCATTGAATAGACATTTTATTTTAATGACCGGCGATTCAAAATATCAATATAAATATAAATCTTTTCGGTTCGCTTTTCAGTACTACTACAGCAATCGTAGGTATTTTTACTCTTGCGTTATTTTACATCACGCACTTATAAAATGATCACAAAAATATTGCAATAATTGGATTAAATTTCACAATTTTCACCAAAATAACTAGGTACAATCTAGAAACTTTGACACAACTACGCTTTGACTCATAGCAGTCGGTGACAGACAGCGATTGTTTTGACCATAGATTTAAAGTATGGACTACGCAATAGCTGTCTAATAAGAGAAATCGTAGGCGGGACTTACATTTCTGGTACAAGAAAGAGATGGCTATTGGCTCTAGATTAAAAGGATTTCACGGAATTTCACAGATTAAATGATAATATAATGATGATCAACGATTCAAATAATGAATAATCAACAAAAAAAAATTCAATGATAATGTTGAGGTAAGAAAATGAATACGGAGAGATAGGCAACAGGTTACTAAGAAAAAAAAACGGTCATATAAGACTGAAAAAATGTCTTATTCCATAGTTTTGTGTTTGGCTAGACGAGCTGAAGAGCAAACGTGACCAAGTCCCATACCTCATGAGCACGGATGGAAGACTCCAAAATCGACAAGGATGGAAGGATGAAAGACTCCTTGTTGCCAAACTTAGCCGTGCCAAATCAAAACACGGTTTTTTCCGAAATATCAAATGGACTCATTTTTAAAGGTTTGGTCAACAAACGCATTACATCGCGAGAGATGGACGGAGTGAAGGAAACCTTAGCCCTACAGTGGGACCACAGACTAGATAGGTTAGTGGGACAGAGCGTAGGGTATTCATAATAATCAAGTTGAATCACAATAGTTTGTGGATACCGCAGACTGTAAAAAAAAACTGACGGATCGTCTACTGATGCTCGCTGGAACGCACTCGGTGGTTAGTGCATTTTCACTGAGTTTGCGGGGCTGGATGCACGCCGGCCGGCCGGCATCAGAATTTTGTTCACAATTTTGTTGACATATTAGATGTAAATAAGCGCAACCTTATTTGCATTGTGGTAAAAATCAATGAAAGGTTGAATATTATTTAGATTGAAATACTGAAAAGTTAGGAATTTATTTTTCAGCGTTGTTTTAATTCGACTAAAGTGCATTTAATTTAGTAACTTTTCATCGTAATCTACGGTCAACAAAAATAAAAAAAAAAACATTAAGTCATGTCATTTTGCAGTCATTTGATCAATGCTAGAAAATTTGAAAGAATTATTATTTTAATTGTAGATTCCGCAAAGCAAGCAATGGCTAGTATAGAACTAGATATATGGCGAGGTGAATGGGGACTCGCTTCGATTGATTTAGAATGCCTGAAAGTTTTAGTAAGAACTTGTCTTTATAACCTTTAAATCGAAGCTGCCGGTTTATTTTTTGGTATTTATTCTGTATTGAATTGTTTGCAGACTTACATGAAATTTATTGGTGTGCCCGTGCGAGTTCGAGAAGCGAACAACCCATTTTTTACACCTAAAGGGAGGCTCCCCGTCATGAAGGACGGACGCAAGCTACTTTCGAATTTCGAGGAAGTTGTGGATTATTTAAAATCTTTGGTGAGTGTAGTTCTTGTTTAAATTAATTACAGCTCCATTTTTATTTATTCTTTTCTAATTAATAAAACATACATTTGCCATTTACACTGATATATAAATTAATCGATTTAAAATCGTATTATTACATCATGTTTACATATAATGTATGGGCACATTTCTTTTCTTGAATGTCAACTGTTTCATAAATAAATATTGTTTCACAGCATTTCAGCACAGATGTACACCTGAACACGAAGCAGGCAGCAGAAGCCAGTGCATTTACACAATACTTACGAGATAAATTGTACCCAGCATTCCAATATGCATGGTGGGTTGATGATAAGAACTACTGTGATCTAACCAGACCAACCTATGCTAAAGCACTGTGTATTCCATTCAACTTCTACTACCCATCACATTACCAGAATGCTGCTAAAGAGATGATTGATGCTTTGTATGGAGAACACACAGACTTGAAGGAAATTGAAAGAACTGTAAGTAACAATTAATTAATAATTTTAAAAAATCAGACCAATTAGATCACAGTTGCATATTAACCTGAACTAGGCTGAATCTGTCCTTCAGATGACAGAAAAATATTCACTTGAATGTGGTTATAATGTTATTTTATTTAATAACAAATGTAACTTACAAGTTTTTTTACCAGGCATAAAAATTTCCCATGGTTTGGCAATACAAGCCCAATATATAGATATTCTACTCTAAGACAAAGTGCACCCTTTGGAGATTTGAATTTTATGAACCCATTAAAAAAAAAACATTTTTCCATTCTGAATCTAGTTTTACCTTGATTTCAGATATACAATGAAGCGGAGAAATGCCTCAAAACTCTATCAGACAGACTAGGTGAAAGTGAATACTTCTTTGGAAACAGGCCCTCTTCATTTGATGCAACAGTGTTTGCATACCTTGCACTGTTGATAAAGCCGCCATTCCCTAATCCCACACTGTCCAATCATGTGAAAGGCATTGCAAACCTCTCCAGATTTGTTGCTAGAATTAACCAGAAGAATTTCAGACATGTTACAGATGGTAAGTTTTTTCATTTTTAGATTTATATCCTTTTTTTAGGATTCCATACCTATATCCTATACAAAAACACTTTTCAGAAAAGGCCCAAAAATTTATGGAGTGTGAATGTTCTCCTTTAAATGATACTTCATTGTGAACATAAAAATTGTAAGTTTACAATTAAATTTACGTATGCCGCTTTATGCGGTGGATATGCTGTACTAACCATGTATAACACCTGTATACCTACCATATTCTATGAATAAATATTTTAAAATCTTTAAATATAGGGTAAAATGGGACCCTCCTATTGTCTGTCTGTCCATCTGTCATCAGGTTGTATCTCATGAACCTAGAATGTGATAACTAGACAGAATTATTCTTACATGATATAATTCTGTTGTATAACAACAAATACTAAAAACCAGAATAAAATAACTATTTATATTATTAAATGAATTTAATAAAATGTCTCATTTACACAATAAGCCAAGCCCAGACCAACTACTTGTGTGTCACACAAATGTTTGCTTGTGAGTGTGAGTTTAAATGTCTGCAATGGACGGACAACATTAATTGATAAATGTAACAAAGAAATCATGATCATTTATCGTGCGGGAATTTAACTGTGTTGATTATTCGGCTATTGCACCAACCATGCTGATGAATTAAGCTTTTCTAAAAAAATCTCTATTATAATATTCAATGAAATTCTTTGTACTTCAAATGCTGAGTTCTTGTACAGTTGTGGCCCATCATAATATGACCTATCTTAAACGGCAGAATAATGTTAAAGTGGGTCAAGTAATATTGGCCACCAACAACGGTTTTGGGGGGGGGGTCAATAAATTGGTCATTGGCATGTCGAAAATTGGTACAAGCATGTCAATAACTGTTCAACAGCAAAACATGGGTGGCCCCAATTTTTTTGATGACCACTATAGTTGTAAAAGTTATTAACCAGTCAACTTTCGGATTAAATGTGTAAATATTATTATATTATATTATAATTGTTGAATTTATGTCATCTTTTAACAAAACTACAGAATACAACAGATTGAACTCCAAGAAGCAATCGACGGGCACGCAGTCGGACCGCGAAGCAGCGAACTTCCCTAACCAGACGCGCAACAAGATCCTCGCAGCCCTCTTTGCAGCTATTGCCATGACAGGCTATGCCGTCGCTAATGGAATGTTCCAGGTCAGTAAGGAAAATATAGCAGCTGTTATTGCAGCACCCAAATATTTTTATACATATGAATATATCTAAGCTTTTTAATACTTAATTGGGTAAAGCACCCAATTGCTGACCCCCCACCATTTATTGACCGCTTAACAGTTATTATCAAAAATAATAAAATCTTGCAATATGGCATAAAAGCTAAGGAAAATAAAATATGATTTCTCTTTAATTATATTGGCGTCACAGAAATTTGGTATTAGAGATTGGTATTATTTCGGTTATTTAGGACAGAAATCTATACAATATGCTTTACCTTTAGCTTGTTAAAATGATGGTACCTATATCACACTCACGAATGGTACTCACAAAATATGAAAAGCCATTTTATGGACATATTAATATCATGTGTATATTAGGTGGTTAACCAAATGTTCCAAAATATACCAGTTATTGACACCACTGT
The DNA here is from genome assembly GCA_943136025.2 of Agrotis puta. Classification (NCBI taxonomy): domain Eukaryota; kingdom Metazoa; phylum Arthropoda; class Insecta; order Lepidoptera; family Noctuidae; genus Agrotis; species Agrotis puta. The sequence continues at coordinate 1,877,183 of OW964182.2, forward strand.
TTGTAAGAAGTTTTTTTTGATGGTGAGGTAGCTTACCTTACATTCATATTTATTATGCCCATTTTCGTTGGTATCTCTGAGTGTGTGTATCTGCGTAGTCGCAAACACCGGACTTAAAAACAAAAACTAATCTACTAGAAGATAACCTAAACTAATTGGAGCAAGGTGTATTTTCCTGTCTATCTGTTGGAATAAAATGGCAAATAGGCAAAATGAAAACTTTTTTTATGTATTCCACGTAAGTTGACAAAGTGATAAAAGTCTAGTAAAAAAAAAAAATTTCAATCTTTTGTTAACTCGCTTTATACAACTAAAGCCATATCCTTTCAAATTATTTCGCCGGTGAGCTTGTGAATATCTGCATCATGTTACAAAACAATGAAAATTTTCATATTAGAGAAGAAAAAGAAGCTACAATATAACTTAGAAAATACTTGCGAAAAAATTATGGCCGCATTTGAAGACTGAAGATTTACATAGTCTGAAAAAGAAGACTGAGAAACCAATAAGATTACCTTTGTTTGTTTTTCATGAAATAAAACTTTGTATTCATAATAATTAATACCTGAATTTATTCTTGCACAGTCGGGGCCCATCATTATATGACCTATCTTGAACGGCAGAATAATGTTAAAGTGGGTCAAGTAATACCGACAACAACTGTTTTACGGGGGGTCAATAAATTGGTCATTGGCATGTCGAAAATTGGTACAAGCATGTCAATAACTGTACAAATGGCCTGTTCTTCCTAAAGTCGAGTAAATAATATTTTTTATCTTTGAATGACTGTTTAAAATGTTTTAGTTACATTCTCCAATATTTATTTGATCATCCTAAAACATTAATTTCCATTTTCAACTCCTTCAAAAGTGGGTAAATGCTTAAAGGGTCAATAATTGGGTATTTTACCTTACTTTATCCTACTCTCCTCTTTGGAATGCTTTCTTTTTTTATCTGCAAATTCTGAGCATAGCCTTTAGTGCCATACGTTGCCTGTTTATGAAAGCACATCGTGTGTACACGTGTCGACGGCATGTTATCTGTTTTGATAATCTGAATGTTGCGATATAAACTCGTGTAACGTTATTAGAACGCTGCTACGAATTTGCAGGCACAGGCCCCCGCACATTAGGCAGCCTAGCTGCGCAGCCAGGCTGCGGCAGCTGCTATCAGCAAATCGAAGACTATTCGAAATCCTTCCGTCGAGCGATATAGACTTGAAAGAACATGTTATTACCAAAATACGTCTGGCTGCTACGACTAGTGCGCGGAGACTGACGGCAGCCACATACATTCGCCGACACACACTCTGGCTGCGCGCAGACAGCTGGCTGCCGTGCAAACAGGGGCGTTGTATTGGCTGCCGCAGCCGGGCATTATTCGTGGCTGCCTAGTACGTGGGCTCCCATACAGCATCATATGTTTTACTAGCTACCACAGGCTGACTAGTGCGCGGGGTCCTCAGAATTCGCTAAATGTGCATGTTGTTTTTACACTTTATAATTCTGTAAATGTAAACAATCTCGAATAATTTATATAAAGTAAATATACATAAATAAGACTGATTATATTAAGATTTGTGACATTGACCAGAAAATTCGTCAGTTGTTTACATTATTGGAGAATCTGAAAACGCATGTGTTTTATAATATTTGTCTCGAGTTGTATTCTTATTCATTCTCACAACATATCATTTTGTTTGTTCAGGACTTCAAAGAGTTTGAAAATACGCGAGAATTCAACGACATGTTTGAGAATGATGAAGACGACAACTGACGCTGACTGAAGTTTGGGAACGCCTCTCCCGGCGCCGACGTGGCCCACGATCGGCCAGCTTCCGCCAACATTGTCTACACACTGGCCTCTGTTCCGTCGCTTCTGTATATCGTCCAATCTGAATACAAGAAACATGGGTGGGAAGTACGTATATAATGACTACTTCCGAGTTGCTTACAAGTGTTCATTTTGAGCTCTTTCAAGCCACACGTTCTTTGGTTCAGATCGGATGCGTACGCGCAATATTATAATTTTATTTTTTACAAATCCAATATGCCACGAAAGTTATTACTGCGAGTATTTTCACAGTGTTGGCGGCCCATGTACCATTATTTTAATATTTCGCCTAGTCTAGTGATAGTTGTGGCTTTTAGTGACTACTAGAGACTGTTATGTTCCTGTTTTATCGACGATACGTCTTATTATACATTGTTATTACTAAATACTAATGAATTATTGGTGAAAGAAAGATTATCTGCCTCTGAGAAACTAACGAACATGTCATGGCTACATTTTCATCAGAGATGCGTGGTGGTTGGTGCTAGGATTTGCATAAAACTTATCTCTCAGATAGCTTGGTAGCATGGTAGTCCCAAATAATCATAGATTTAGAGCATGGACAGAGCGTTCCCTATCCAAACGTCAAATAAAATTGGCGTACTCTTTAGAAAGAGTGAAAAACAATTATACGACCGTCTTGACCACCGACCGACCAATGGTTTTGTCTCTTCCTAGAAAGTATAGCAATTTTATACAGACAATTCTTGGGCCATGCTCGATATCTATCGAAATAAAATGTGTATTAAAATATATTCCCTGCATTTAGTGTTCTGTTAATAAGATGACATGTATTTTAAATAGATAATTATTACTGTCTCCATGTTTTGTTGCTACTGCCTGTTTTAGATTTTGTTAGAAACGTCATATTTTCAAGTATTTCTTAATGGATTCAGTGAAATGTAGTTTATTTTATTATTATATATGATACAAATCCGTTCTGTATAACAATATTTTATAACTGGAATTTTGTTTAGCAACTTTAAAGGCAGCCGAAGAGCGAGCTCGGCGTAGCGTGACTTTGGCGTGCTTCGTCTCTAAACGCCGGCGCTAGCGTGGCGTGTTATGAGTGCCGAATTACGTTTATTTTCATAATAAGTTAGCACGCCAAAGACACGCCACGCTAACGTCACGCCAGGCCGAGGTCGCTGTTTGGCAAAGCCTGAAGACTTACTTCTTTTGATCTTGATGGTACAGCGGTTACATAGATCCTGAACTGCGTTCACGTTTCCCATCATCAGTAAACGTAAGACAGTTATTTATGTTTTTATACTCAAGATTACCATGTCCATAAAGGTTATTTTGCAATGTTTTCCAGTATCTTATAAATTAATGTTTGGTTGAATAATAATCGTAGAGCATCTAAACATTCGAGACGTAATGAATAATCTTCGGTTATATTTTAGTTGATAATAAAACAGGTAGAGATTTTGGTTTGTGAATGAGAATTTATTTGTTGGTTGTTTTATCTTATTCCGTTGAGCGTGAATAAAATGTGGTTCGTTGACGTTGCATGTTTTATTTTGTCTGGGTATCTTAAACGCTTTAGCAGAATCATAACGTTTTCTTGTGTGGCAAGCAATAGTAATAAGGGGCAGAGTCCTCCCCAAGTTGTCCTGTGTCACCTCGAACCAGTCGATCACTATATTGATCATAGTAGACTATGATTCTGCTAAAGTAGCTTTTTTAGACCCTTGTTTCTCTCTATTGGGGTCGAATTTCACTATCTGAATTACTTTTCTGTGTGTTCGCTTCGATCATTTTATGCGTGTTTGCGCCGCGCGCCGTGCCGTGGCGTAAAGTTAAATATACAGACGCCAGCAATTCAACCTACTCGAATCTGTAAAATTTTACCAATTGAACATTAACTTTCCACTATTGTGATAAGGTTGAAATTCTAGTAAAGAAATTTGACAGATTGTGGTAGGTTGATGAGCTGGCGTCTGTACAAGAGAGTCATCAATGGGTAACTTATATAGTCAGCCAGACAAGTTTCAGTGTAAACTGGCCCACGCGGTAAGCAACGCCATCTGATTATCTTCCCAATTAGATGTTCACAGGAAAATAGACCTAAGGTACTCATGCAATATTGCACAATTATTGGGTTAAATAGCTCTATAACCTTGATATTATAACACTCAAAAGTAAGTTTAAAACCCCTTCACGCCAAAACAGCTGTTCCAATTTTGATGAATTTTGGTGCAATTTTAGATGGGATCCTGGAGACATAGAGACATAGAGACATAGAGATCATAAAACTTAAGGGGCCTATCGGAGCCGCAGGCAAAAGCTAGTACATAATAAAATATATAAGTAAGGGTCAGTTCACACCGAGACGTGACCATATCAGAAATGTGTAACTTTTCGCGTAGTACCTATATAAAGTTAAGCCCGGTTTCCACCGCGAGCGGAACGGACCCATTAATGATTTCGTTAAACTCGCAAACGCAAACTGCATACTTGTATTTCCACCAACAAATAGTCGGACGGAAAGAGCCGAGCGTGTAGAAAGAGTAGAAATGAGCTCGCTCAGTTCTAGGGAGCGGAGCGGAGTACTTACGGACTCCGCTCAACTCGCAATTACAATTTTCCATAGTAGCGTTTCCACACAGAAAGTGGTGAGCGGGGCGGATTGAGCGAGTAAAAAGAAATTGAAAAGAGTCCGCTGCGCAAGGCCTGCACCGACTAGTTCAGAACGGACTCGCTCGCTGCCTGCCCCCCGCGCCTCGCCTCCCGCAGCTACGCGCCAGCTGGCGTGTAGAAAATTATAAAATTATTATTATAATTAATTAATGTATAATTATATTATTAATTTTTATTATATTATAATCTGCCTTTATTCATTTTTCAACATATTATTTTACATTTTTAAATATGTTAAAACAAAACAAAAAAAGAAAACATTTAAAAATATAAATAATAGTGGCCCACCGGTATCGGGAACAGGGTCCAAGCTACCGGATAATTAATTATTATCAACTGAACTCGTTCTCTGTGGAAATTATCTATTCATTTTTCATTTTCCGTTCAGCTCAGTCCGCTCATTTCTTTATCTCAGTTTCATTTTGCAGTGGAAATCAAATGACCAACTCTTCGTTGGTGGAAACGCAAACCTATTTCATTAAAAAGGAGTCCGTTCCGCCTAACCATTTCCCGCACATTACCCTTTCGCAGTGGAAACCGGGCTTTAGATTTTAGTCGCTCTGTTGAAATGTGCGCGCAACGTTGCGTCTCGTTTAGAAATGACCCTAAGGATTTCTTGTAGTAGGAAAAGGTCAAAGTAATATTATTTTTGTGTATTCAACAGCGCTGGGCGTCATGGAGCTGGCAGAAAACATTAATGGTCAACCGGTTCCGTATCATCAGGAAGCACATGGATAAAATTACTAAATTAAAAGCTGCTAAAGCAAGCGAGGACTCGAAGCCGGCTTAATCTTATATTGAAAACTGAGCCTAGTATTGCGTACTGGCTGTACCTATTTCAAAATAATACGATTGGTGTGATTGATGATATATTGTAGGTATTTCTGTAACAGAAATTGCGTAAAATATATGCGAAAATTATGTTTCGTATTAGGCTAAGTAAAAAAAAGTAGACAACGATTACAGTTTTATTCTAAAAACACTAGTAGTTTTGTATCCAATTGCTGTATAAAAGTAGGTACTTACCTGAGGTTGGAGCATCAACTTACATTGTACATCGCCGTCATTCCCTATCCGTGCCAGCTTTTTAAATGTTCAATTGTAGAATTTAAAATAATCTTTTTTGACGTATTTGTGATTGTTTATTTCTTCTTTATCTTTAACCGACTTCCAAAAAGGAGGAGGTTCTCTATTCGACTGTATGTATTTTTGTTTCTTTGAATCACACACGGAGGATAGACATATAAAAAATGTCACAAGTAAATAATAATTTACTTTTCACGAATATTATTTGTGAAGCTCCAGCGTTTACCTGGTTTAACAAATTAAACCCATTTCAGGAAGTTCAGGAATTTGTGACTTTCTGCCCTTGCTGTAGAAGAAAAAAAATACAAAAATACATATGGTATGATGTTAGTAGTTTCTGTCTGTCCTAATTTTTGATGAGTGGCGTAATTATTAAGTTTGGATCAGGAGGGATTATCAGACTGTTGCACTCTGTTTCTTCGATTGCTCTTTGCGTTCCTGGGTCACGAACTCTCATGAATCTCCTACAGTCCTGATGCTAAACAATGAATACCTAAGGCGTGATTTTATCGTCTTTTAACCAACTTCAAAAATAAATAAGTTCAGTATTTTATCACTTTATATCTGTCCGGATTCTAGTAGGTCTAAGCAAAAGGTAGTGTATGTGTTTAAGAACATTATAATGTGTGTCAAATTCATGATGTATGTGTGGTAGGTATAGTGTCGTGTACTTGTGAGAATTTGTAAAAAATATTAAAGTGTGGCACAGATACTTGGTACCTTACGATCTTATTACATTTCGATTTTTTTAATAACTAATTTTACAGATACCTATACTGTATTTAGTATATTGCCAAAGAAACTTAAATATTATTGATTTCTATTATTTTAATGCAATTTCAAAAGACATCCTTTGTATAAGATTTACAAGACATACTTTACAATGTTATTAAAATAATGTGCTGTTGAAATTAAAGTATAAATATATAAAATAAAACAAATATTTCTCGTAACTCCTTTATTCCTCACATTTGAACATTGTGTAGCAGGTACACTTACAATTTGGTACGAATCATTTCAACATACGATTTGGACTGCACTGGGGTACATGTTAGCTATTACTATACTGATTATTCTTGGTACAGTGACATTTTACTACACGTTTAGAAAATGAGATGGCACAAATTTTCGGCGTAGACAGACTAAATATTAAAAATATCGGAAAAAAAAGAAATGTAAATGGAAGTAGTTGCAGTCTTATATTCTACGTGGCTACGTTTCCAAAGTCACTATTTGAAACAACATTGTTAAAAAATCGACTAAACTAAAATGTAACATGCATCCCATCTCTATTACAAAATTTCCCGCCCTTGCGATGACTGTTAACTAAAACGACGGAAGCGCCGTTCATTAATCAGTTTTTAACAGTTCGTAAACTTATAAATTACATAAACATCTCGCTTCTATATGATAAAGTTATATTATACTTACAATGTTACAACAATACTGCTTGTTCGTTACAACTTTATTCAGTTGAATAAGGATGAGGCCACGTGAGTTTTGACGCGACTTTCTTAAGCTAGGGCCAAACTACTGGGAAATGCCGTTAATTAATATTATACGAACGTTAAAAGTCTACCATCGCGAAAAGAACGGTATATCCCGTTAGTGTTGCCCCCCATTAAAAAAATATCGCACGTTGTTTCTCTGTGTGGCCACGGCCTAACACGCAGTTAATATTTCAAGTAACAAGATCAGACGACGATTGTATCTCGTCACAATATGTGATGTTGGATGTTTTACAAATAACAAAATGAATCAGCAAATCTTATTGTAGGCAGTTCCATTTATGAACAGACACGAGCACATTAATTTTACCCAATCTATCAACTACAATAATAGATTTTCAACTTTATCACATATGGTTCATGTTCGATTGGTATAGGGTGACGTGCTAGCGTCTGTATATAATAATATTTGAATCTACAATTTGTGAATGTCTTCTGTTAGTCAGTCTTAGTTCTGACTTCTCAGGGTTCATCAGTTGACGACTCCACGTTTTTTCTGTGCCCTAAATACACAGGTCACTTAAGCTTTAAATATTTCGACTTTTATCCCAGTTATTCACAATTTCGAAAGTGCCAACTTCATGTAAGTTTATACTGCATTTTTTTCATTAATTATTTACAATTCTACATTTGCGTTTAACTTGGTATCCCGTCACACCTGTGAAGTTTTTCCAGCTTTTAATTTGACCTGTATTGCTATATGATTCCGTTAAATTGTGGCCAGTTTTTACATATAGAAGCATGACATAATATTTCCTCTACCAGTCATTATTATCTCGTAAAGAACGAACACATCGCATAGACTTGTACTGTTAAAAAGATAACTGAATACACTGTATTCAACAAATTACTATACTACTACTATGTTAGTAATTGGACATTCATAAGTATACATTAAAATATTAACATTTTTATCAGTTCAATACTACAGCTGAACGAATTTTTACATAAAATGAATTAAAATTACAATTATAAGGAAATAAATATTAAAATAATAACAAAGTACTTAAGTAAGCGCTGAAGCTGCCATATGTACAACATAATTATTTATTTATATAAGTTAGATTTGGTTTTATGTACAGTCACGACCAATATGTTTACACTTATCGAAACTGAAGAGCTTTTTTCTTTTGGAATATTAATTGCTACTTTAGAAGAAAAAGGAACAGAATTTTAAGTTCTTCGATACTCCATTGGGAGGGGTTTTGTTTCAGGTGGGCAAAAAAAACATCAACAATTGTTAGGCAGTATGGACAGTTGTGCTTGGTTTTTTTTTCTATATTCTTTACTTACTATTGAAGACAAGTTTTATTTTAATTCTTCATTTGTACACTCAGGATCCCGTTGTGGGTTACCTTTGAAAGCACCTATGCTTATGTCACTATCGCTCTTATTGTATTTCCGCACACACCACAAGATTTGTAAACACTATGGGCGTTTTTACAAAGACAATAACGGTGGCGACATGACACTGGCATATTGTCTGCTCTCGCTCATTTTCCCTAGAAATGCATGAAAATACCAATCCAACCGATATCGTGTCGTTATCGTAATCGTCTAATGTGAAAGAACCCTATACAGAGCGAATATAATTTTGAAAAGTTACTATATTGTATAATATTAGTGATAGTGACTGTTCGTCTTCAGTTAAAAAGACGGAGTTTCGTCGAAAGTCTTAAAGAAGTAATAAAGTGTTACTATATTGGTGCTGTCATCGTCTAATTATACGGTTTAGTAATGGTAACAAAGTACTTATTTATAAATATTAAGTGGCCCATTCACTATAGTCTGGCAGGCAATTGAACTGGAAAACTCTAAAAGCTGCCGCTCACTGGAAACTTTTTGTCGCCCTGTCGAATGTATAAGCCGCTAGAAACTATTTGCTGTAATTCGCGCACTCCAATTATCTCGTCATAGCACTCGACGGGGAAACATAAAATCTCCGCAAAGAAAAGTCACCAGTGAGTGGCAGGCCTAATTAGTCTGTCCATGCAAAAAAAAAAGAAAAAATATTTTAACGTATTTAAAATTAGCTATGCGTCATAACCTAATATAATAAATATTTTACTAGGTTCTGACGTCACGAGTTCTAGTCGGATACACATTAGTATAATACGTTTTAGCTTTAACAAAAGATTAAAAGGAATAGAGTACGTTATTTTTCAATACTCGGACTAATTACAGTTGCAATTGATTGATTTATCAACATGCCTATTTCATTCGATCGACTGCTGCGCAGCCTGTCGTGTGTTCGATCCCCACACGGTATAAATATTTGTATGATCTGCAAATAGTTGTTCCGGGTCTGGGTGTTTGTGTATGTCAGTTTCTATGTCTGTAAACGCACCCACGATATACTGCAAATATAGTGAATAGTCCACTAGGAGTGAATATTAATAACGACGATAAGCTCTGTTAGTTATTAAGCGGAAATAGAAAATAATTACATCAATCTGTTATAATGGAATTATTCAGGAATGGCCCAATTGTGTCTACGTTTTCTTAGAAAGTAACCACACTTATGGACGTACTTTATTTGAAGAGAAAGAGCATTATATAAGCGTATGTCGCGACGACATCATGTCAGAAATTCATGTTTACTGCATGGACACTAAAGTCCTTTCTATCCGGCTCAAGTCCGGTCCTAGTCAACAAGTGTGGTCACTTTTACATCAAACGCGTTGACGAAGTTCAATTTCGTATATTTTTATGGTCACACCATAAAACGATTGATTATAAAAATATACCTATTATTTTAAAATGGAATAATAATATACATTTCTCAATCAATTCCTTGTTACAGGGAACTTATAAAATATATGTTTAATAGAGAAAACGACGTTATCACCACTATATACATCTTAATTATTATGTACGTCTTATTAACACGAATATATTAAAACTTGTAATTTACCTAATACTCCATAATGATGGCTGCGGCGTTGGCTAAGCCTTGTTCGATTTATTGACTTGTTCTTGATAAACTTTTGATGAGCAGTTTGTTATTAAAGGCTTTGCTAAACAGCAAACTCGGCGTGACGCGACGTTAGCGTGGCGGCTTAATAACTATGAAAATATGCCGACGACCCGCTAAACTTCAGCGCTAGCGTGCCGACTTATATATATTTTCATATTAAGTAAACACGCCAAGGACACGTCACGCTTGCGTCGCGTCACGTCGAGCTCGCTGTTTGAAAAAGCTTTAATAAAACATAAATTGAAGGCTAACGGTCATTGAGTTATAGAAGTTATTAAAACTAGTATATTTAAGGAACATAAAAAAAAGGTTCTGTTCTAGGTCAGAAGTGACAGAGACGAAATCTACGATGGAGTTAGCTTACCCGGAAGAAGCTTGATTACTCTTACTTTGAAGAGATTCGGTTTGTATGCTTTCCGGAAGATGCAGGAAGTTTTTCTTTACAAAATTAATCATCATTCCTTTTCTTAAAGATGTGTATCTATGAATTATAAAGTATAGGTGAATTGATACGATGCAATTCTATTTGCGTTGTAAACTAGAAGTGAAAATCATTCTTATTACTACGAAAGTAACTCGTTGGTTTGCTATCTACCTAGTCAATTCCTGAACAGACATTTTAATGGATATGGATATGAAGACAATAACAAACTGCTCATAAAAGCCACAATAATGTACACGTCGCGAGCAAACAAATTACTATCAATAATAAAAAAATACAACTACACATCGTAAGCATTAATTAGACATTCAACATTCATTCTTACTACACGGAGATAAGTATTAGAATCGTTTGTTTTTTTAATCGGGGGCGTTTAATAAGGACTGTGATTCTACGAGTTGACTAGCGTCTATGAGGCTGACTTGCATGGAGTCCAGGCTGCCGGTGATGACGTCAGAGCGACCCACGCTGAAGGGGTAGAACCTGGACACCGGGGGCCGCGCCTGGGCCTCTGAGGGCTCCTCGCCGTTGGAGTGCCGCGAGAGGATCGAGAGGGACGGCAGCTTCTCTTTTATTTGGTGGATCTGTTGGAGATAAAGAAAGATTTATAATTAGATACACTTGGCTGTCATATTTATGAAAGAATATTAGCCTGTCAGCAGACAAAATGGCAGATTGACTGCTACGCCTATTAGCCATTCTAGATTTTTTTTCTAATCTTGGTAAAATCATCAAATGAGTCCTCCCACCCATACTGTCAGACTTGTACTGACTAAAATCCAGCCATTCTAGCTTACTGAAAAACTTTGTCACCAAGCCGTTTACTATATTGTTTCTATGCCTGTTAGTTAATTTACCACACGTAAAAGCAGAGCTTTTTGGCGTTGACGCCAGTTCGATAACCAAAATACTTAGGCTGAGATAAATAATTGTTGCTATGCATCCATCATAAGTATTACTTCAGGAAGTACTACTTCGGCTAAGCGAAGCCAAGTATCAGATTTGGGATAAATAAAGGTTTCTTTGGGCTTTGCTTGATATAGTACCGGCTAAGTCATAGTTCATGCGAAAGTAATACTTTACTGTCATGTTTCAGAAGCGTTCACAATATACTGGTTAATTTTAGTTTCATAAACAGCCGATTCGCTTTATTTTATTATAGATTTAATATTATACTGAACCGAATTTTCTAATACTTGGCTGTAGCTTGTACGACTATTTATCTCGGCCTTAGACTATAATCTTCCATTTTCTATTGTATTTCTAGCGCCCTCTTCGTGCCCGACTATAATTAATGACTATTATTTATTTGACTAGCATAAATTGAAAAGTTATTCCTGTAATTTCCGCTTAGTGTGACATAATATTACGAGCATAATTACCAGGATATCATGAATGTGCTGTAGTTGTTTGCAGTGAAGTCATTATACTGAAACCACACTACACTACTCGTATTCTAAATTAAGGCTGGACTTAATTTTCCCTTTTCCTTAAAGTTGTCACACTTAGTGAACAGCTGTTATAGTGACATGTGTGGTACCAGGCCAACATGAGCGCACTGTGGATTCCAATTAATAGTATCGAGCTAGTGTCCTCCACATTCAAGCGTGTATTCTTTATGCCTCATATTCATTTACTTAGAAACTGACACATGTTTGGGATGTCTACAAATTAACACAAAAATCTCAGGATGTCCTTCCTCAGATGACAGAACTACTAGGGCGACATAAGGTTTCTGCGGTATATTTATTTAATCCTGTGTAGTAGGGGGGGGGGGAGGCAGTATTTGGAACGCGCTATGCGTCATTTCTCTACACCCTATATATATTTTGTATACAATGATATTTAACTACAAGGACAACATGAGCTTCAGAAGCATAAAGATCGGAAAACGTATTTATTGTATCAATGTTGACGTATTGTGGTTGCGGTTACGACATTTGCAATATTTATACCAGCGCAACATAGGCTTTCTGAAGTAACTCTCCCATGACGCACCCACAGCTATGTTAACTTAATACTGGTCGGAAACAAAGTTCATCGACAAGCAAAGAAGGATGGACTTATTTTCCGTATTATGGTTATGTCATTAACAACATCCATGTACTAGGGCCGCATAGGCATGTTGAAGTAAATAAAGGCTCTTGAGGCTAAATAAAGTCTGTCTGTACCTTTGTCAGGACAAGGTATGTAACAGAGGAAATTTTCGGATAATTCGTCGGGTAATGCGAAGAAGTTAGTAATGAAATAAAACTAAAAAATATTGTGCGCCTAATAGGCCGCCCACTTCAGCTAAATACAACGTGTGAAAACAAAGAATGGATGGAATAGCAATGCCAGGACAGAATTCATTTCAGGTATTAATTATGTCTGTCTCGCGGATATCGGTCATCGCATGGTCACTGTGTTAATAGTGAAGGAGAAATTCGTTCGGCATTTTAAAATGCGTTCAATTAATTACTAGACTGAAATACTTTTTATAATATTGTAATGTTTTTAACGACAAGCAGCGGTCCAATCGCCCAGCCACTGCGCTAACCGTGCCGTCCATGACTTAAATGGATAAAACACGTATTTTTCCTGACCTTTGACGCGGCCACTATTTAACTGAGCTTAAATATGCTCCAGGGCTACATGAGTTTTCTATAGTAATATTGATCTAAGAGAAGACGCTTTATTGAGACCGTCTCACTAAAACAATACTGGTTGGTCACAACCTGCTCATTGACGTTGAACTGTATTGTTGTTATGACATAAGCAATATTTATGTACCAGGATAACACAAGCGTCCTGAAGTATACTACCCTTGACGCATTCATTACCTAATTTTCCTTTTTATGGTTATGTAATCATCAACATGACTCCATTACAGTTTTGACGAATGACGTGGCGAACAAGACAAGGAATTAATAGAAACTAATTGACCTATCCTGTCGCATTATGGTTATATCATCCTCAACATTCATGTACCAGGGCGACATGAGTCTACTGGAGCATACTGACCCTTCTTTTTACGCACAATGCAAAACCCAATAAAACCAAGTCTGATTGGCCCTGTCGTTGACCGTCTCCTTCAGAAGCACAAACACAAACAACATCGTAAGTTGAAATAATATACAACGGCCTATATCTGGGGGCACGGCAGTGCCCCAGCCAAGTCTCGAGTAAAACGGGCACGGCCGTACCATCTTTTCTCGATGCGATTCGAGGCTGTTTCGCCCCCCCTATATCTTCGACGTGGACAAAGCTAGGAGTTTAGGTTTTCGGTGAATAATAGTAGGCATTAGAACAAGCTTAAGTTCGAAATTACATGCCAATTGAATTAATAGTTTAGGAGTTACGGTCGATCAAAGTTACACCATTTTGTCACTCACTGACTCACTGACCGATCATCAAAAATCTAAGGTACTTCTAGCAGACTTACAAACTTCAAATTTTGCACCAAGATAGGTCATTAGCCACATATAAAGGAAAAATTATAAAAACATTAAAAAATAATATACCATAGAAAACAATTTTATATTTGCGGTTTGGCAAGAACATTATGTATGGATTTTGACTGCATTGTTAACTTTGTTCGTTGTTTAAGTATTCAATTGGATGAATAAATACATAGAATAGAAAAGAATAATATAAATGTAATACATAGACTATAATTAATTAATACATAAAGTTCATAATTCATTAAATTAATAAAGCTAAAACTCCATTGTATTGCGATAAATTTCGATTGTATGCGCGCTCGATAGATGACGTTGTACCTGTCTGAATCGCGCTATGGTTTCGTTACCGAGCGCAGTATAAGTAGTACTTTAAAATAATTCGATAATTTTCTTTTGATAGCGCCATCTACCTATGAAAAACCATTTCGAAACTAAAAAAATATTGTAGCTATATTCGGAGAACTTAAGTTAGCCGGATTAGATAGTAGATTTATTATTGTTATTGAAACAGTTATTTAGGCAAATAGTTTATTAAACACTTACAAAAAATAAATGAGATCCCACCAAAAACATTAAATGTAAAAAAATGCCAAGTCTCTCGATGCAGTCTTTCCATCGTAAAAAGTTTTGAGATCTCATAGAAGCCAAGTCCTATTCAAATTATTTTATAGTTATAAATCAACATTTAGTAATTGTATCAATAGTTTTCTTTATATTATAATTATAGTGACTTGGCAATGAGCACAAGAAGAAACAAAACGGCATATTTGGAGTTGAAAGTCACACACCGCATGCGTAAACATTAATATCACAAAATTAATTCTCTTTTGGTTTATCCGTGTCGTACCAACCGAATTTCGGCAACGGCAGTCAGTCTCATCCAAGACTAGTAAACTGCGCAGGACATAAATTATAATGCACAAGTGTGTACGCAAACACTAGTGTTAGTGTACTCTTGGTTCATTTACTTTCATAAAGCGATGGCCCGTAAAGTATTTTTTATTATTGTATTGGAGCATGTAGTCGGTAGTGGCCATCATGAACCACACGTAACAAATAATCTGATCACAGGTCTCGTCAGTAACATTTGCACATAATTCCAGGCAGCAAGCAGCTTTTAATTGGTGCTCATTGCCAAGTCACTATAATTATAATATAAAGAAAACTATTGATACAATTACTTAATGTTGATTTATAACTATAAAATAATTTGAATAGGACTTGGCTTCTATGAGATCTCAAAACTTTTTACGATGGAAAGACTGCATCGAGAGACTTGGCATTTTTTTACATTTAATGTTTTTGGTGGGATATTATTATCTTGCCCTATTATGGCTATGTCATTACTTACATTAAGACACCAGGGCAACATGAATCTACAGCAGTATACAGAACACACAAGACAGGAACAAATAAGCACTGACTGACTAACCTGCCGTATTATAGTTATGTCATAACTAACATTGAAGTACTAGGGTAACATAAGTCTACAGGAGTATACTGACCTTCTGCAGCGCAGCGTAGTTATGTACATGGTATTGAATGGTGCCGGACAGCGGGGAGTCCAGTGGCACCAGCCATCGTTCGTAGCACTGTGACCACAGCTCCATGCCAGCCACTGAAGTACAAGGTTCTAATCGACTCAGTTCGGTTACTGATTTGTTTGGAAGCGAAGATTGTGCTGTAGAAGAAAATCAATTATGTAACTTAACAAACGAATCAGTGCTGTGGATGAAACTGACAAACATAACATCACACTTCTAATCAAGCAGGTGAAAACTAAGATACAAATAACTGACCCAGTTTGAGTCAGTATTAATAGCTGAACTGTATTGCATACACTTTCTTTTTCGGCCGAGAAAAACGGTGCCATAGAATCGGCCCACCATTTCAATATGGAAGCACCAATGGCCTTGCATGCAATATTTCTCACTACCAAGCTATGGGAATATGTAAATCTGCAGATGTGTCTAGTTTAGTCCCAATTAGGTAGTCATCTTCTTCAAATATTGTCCGCTTTTGGACAGCTCGCGTCATTTGTTTTGTTATTAATACCTTCTTCAATATAGTAATGAGCACATATATGTTTATGATGGGGTGTTTACTTCTTGATTAGCATCTTCTTCAAATATTGTCCGCTTTTGGACAGCTCGCGTCATTTGTTTTGTTATTAATACCTTCTTCAATATAGTAATGAGCACATATATGTTTATGATGGGGTGTTTACTTATTATATTTTAGTTAAATGTATCATACATTTAACTAAAATATAGATATACTCACATAACCTCTGTGAGACCCCAGTGTTAGGCTTGACGCCGTACAGCGGGTTGTAGAACAACGCCTTGTCTTGTTCTGAGAACTGCTCGCCCCAGTCCCACACCGGCCTCTGTACGAAGTTCTGGAAAGAAAAACATTTTTAGGAATATTCTTTGAATGGAATCAAAATGTTTAGAAATCAAGTTGTGTAACAATTTGCATGAGATTTTCGTAGTCTACTTCTGCTAAAGTAGAAAAATAAGAAGTACTTTATTTACTCAAAGGTTTTTTTTTTGTGGATTTTTTCTATTATATTTTAGCTAACAAGAGCCTCTAGAAAAGAATGTCTGTGTTATGTTCTAAAGTTGGCGCAAGGCATCGCTTTGCATATTAGAACACATGGGATGGCAAAGTGCGAAAACTTATGTCTTCTGTAGTTTCTGAGTAGGAAAAAAACGTAACTTATACTTACGTATTTCTTACTACATATTATGACAAATAAGTACAAAAGTTTGTTAGGATAAGGGAATAGATAAAAAGATGCTTGTTACACTTTTACACAAAAACTACAGGATACTTTTTATTCCGTAATGATTGATCATGATTTTCCCGTAGGATAATTATCAAAACTCACGCTGGCAACACCGACCATAAGTTAAAATGTAAATAATAACAAAAAAAACACCTTAGACACAGCCAGTTCCCGATCCCTCGCGCAGTTGAACAGAAACGTGTCAAAGATGTGGTTGTGCGCACAGTCCCACAAGGTCGTCAAATAAGTCTCCGTGAACTGGAAGTCAGCCGGGAACTGTTGGAGAAGCTGCCACACGCAGTCCAGGTACAGCAGCAGTACTGGCGCTGTTTGAGCTGAGGTCGCTTCTTTGGCCGTCGGGTCTTTTGGGTTGCCCGGACGGGGGAGGCCGAATCTGAGGATTAAAATAAGATTTTTTTTGAACATAGGGCCTACACAGTACCGAAAATAGGGGTGTGCCAACAGTGCCCAAGCAGACGTTGGAGTGGCGCAGAAATGGTCAGGCCAGCGGCCGTATTATGAGTGAGTAAAAGGGACAGAGCTATACAAGTCGTCTAGCGCCACCTCGTTCACTCACTGGAACAAGCCCGGTTTTAAGACGTCATAATACGGCCCAGGACCACAATAGGGTATTTGACTTAGTTAGTCACGTAATTATCAAAAAAAATTTGACTCATACTTTTTCTTTTGTTACGTAAACCAAAATTGACGAAGATACGATATTTTTAAAACTGCCAATACGTCACAAGCAAGTACAATTTTTACTTGCTTTTGATGCCACTCTCGTATTTTGATGCGTTCTATCTTTGTAAATATGCATTGATTTAAAACGACAGAAAAATACGTAGGTATCTATTATTTTTTCAAACTAATTAGATTTGCAATTTATTGCTAAGGCAATAAAAAAGGCTAGGTAGTTATGCCACTGCCTACTTATAAAATATCGAAAGATGCATAGTTAAGGTTGGTCGTTTTTTTTGGAGAACAATGTATCAGACTGTTATTCAATTGAAACATGAACGGTAGATAAGATTTTCATGTTGAGAGTTTTTAATTTGACATTTTAAACTAGCACCTTTTTTACCTCTCTGATACACACTGTAGATGATTATGAACTTTATTAACAAATGTATAAAGTCCAACAGATATTTTTTTTTATCGTGGTAGAATCATCAAATGAGTACTCCCACCCAGGTCAGAGCGGAAGGGACTGTCAGACTCGCACTGACTAAAATTGACGGTGTCCTTCAGTAGCCCTTTACGTTCCGGGGTCACGGTAATTCATGAGTCTCGCGACCAAGTCCAACATATAGGAAAAGTTCAGTTTTCTATCTCATAAATGCTTGGCTTTACACTTTTTGTTATACACATCGTCTTCGCTAATTTATGCCTCTTATGTTTATGCAAAAATCAATCAAACACACGCAGTGGAATAAAATCCTAAAGTTATAAATATTAACTACCTTTTTTGTAACTATTTGTTTCCATTTTCCTGATCTAAATTTTATTGCAAAACCGAAAATGGTCATTGTTTTGGAC
Source organism: Agrotis puta (assembly GCA_943136025.2). NCBI lineage: Eukaryota > Metazoa > Arthropoda > Insecta > Lepidoptera > Noctuidae > Agrotis > Agrotis puta. The sequence goes on from OW964182.2 coordinate 1,895,445, forward strand.
ACATTAGACATGAGGAAACATCTAAATAAAATCAGCATTAATTAATAATACATAAGGACTTTTTCCTGTGTATTGTTTTGTGTGACTAACATGGTAAAGGACGAGCTTAGAGATACATAAAGTACCAGGACCACATAAATGTATAGAAGTATTTTATAAATTGCGGGACGGAAAGTTGAACATGCATGAAACATAATTATGTGCTGAGGATTATTTTTGTCTCCCTCGCACAAATGTCATACTTCAGTGAAAGATAGAGACGGGAACATAAGCACCAAACCACGTTTTAAGTAACGGTTACTATGTACCCGTTTTCACTAACACTAACGCGACATGCGCGCCCTATGTGACCGTCTGCCTATCGTTGAAAAGTCAGCTCTCAGTGTTGAAACCAAGTGATGATAATACAACAATGCTGTTATTTAGGCATTTCTTTAGGTGTTTTCTCCTTTCAGTGATACCAGGCACTAGGCCGATGCTTACATTGTGAAGCTCGTCTAGCTAGACTATGTCTAAAACAATTTAAACAAACAAATAGTTATAAAAAAAGTTGAAACAAATCATTACCAGGTACCAGGAGCACATAAGTTCGAAGGAGTTCTCACCTATCACAGAACGGGTGTCCGAGCGCGATCCATTCCTTCTGTATGAGAGACTGGAAGCCCGATATTGTTCTGAAGTGTGGGTCGACTAGTAATTGTGTGAGGCATGATACCACGGAACAATAGTCTACGCCATCGCCTGAAACATAATAAAAAAATTTGCTTTAAAACTGGTTGTTACAATCACAGAGAAGACACCGGCGGCGGCGGCCAGGTTTCGCGGTTAGAATTATTTACAAACAAAGGTTTTTAAACTCGTATTTATTTTATTAGAAAAACAGAAAAGCGCTAGAGTTATGTATTAAAATGCTGTTAACAGTGAAGCAGTATGCTAATTCCGCGAATTGGTTACAGCCGTGAAAGCAAGTCCTCCCTTTTTTATTTTTTAGTAGCGTGGTAAAATCATTAAATGAGTCCTCCCACCGGAGTCAGAGTTCTGCTAGATAACTTAATTTCTTGCTATTTCGACACAGCTGGGGGACCCACGCTATAAAGACATATCACAACGATCCATCATCATCAGCCTATAATTGTTCCCACTGCTGGAACACAGGCTTCTTCTGTGTGAGAGGGAGTGGGCCATAATCCACCACGCAGGTCCAGTGCGGGTTGGTAGATATCACATGTCTTCGAATTTTTGATTCTAGGACATGTTTTCTCACGATGTTTTCCTTCACCGTTTTAAGAGCAGTGGTGATGAAATAAATTACACGAAGTAATGCGCCTGGCTCGGTTCGAACCCATGACCTATAACTCGTAAGTCGAGGCCGATACCACTGAGTCACCACTGGCACACACAGTGTTTATAATGATCCGACTTTCTTCAAATCCTCAAAAAGGGCATGAAAGGTCGGGAACATTCGGCGATACCTTTGGTGTCGCATACTTCCATAAACTACGGTGACCACGCACCATCAGGCAGGCCGTATGTTTCTCATCTTTATGCTGTTAAAAAACAAAGAATTACCTTCTTGTAAGACAACGGTGACGTTATTAGACAGATGTTTGGCGGCCTCGTCAGCAAAAGTGATGCAGTTGGACACGTAGCGCAGCCACCGGCTCGTGTCCAGGATTGAGTAGTACTGGGAGTCTTGCAACTGTGAGGAAAACAAAGAATTTATTGTAGCGAACTTTTATTGCCTTCTTGGAGTCAATTTACATCGAGATTCGACGCACATTTCAATTGAGTGACTCATAATCTAACTTTATTTACTAGACGAAAAGATTCACATTTCACCGGTGACGCCACACGGTGTGCGGCGCAAAGAGGTACATTAATTGAAATGGTATCAAGTGGTAACAGGCTTGTTCTGAAGCTCAATCCATCGTAGAGTTTGTCTCTGTCATCTTTGACCTAGAGTACAGTCATGGGCAAACACAACCCAATAAAAAAAAAGTTAAAATCAATTACACATACATGAACCCTACAATCATAACATGATAACACATGCATTTTTTTCGGCAGTCGTGTTAAAAAGAATATCATTACACAATTTTTCGGCATGAAAAAAAAAGAAAATATACACCAAACCAAGGATTGCCTACAAGCATTTATTTTAGTATCGCCAATAAAACCATAATATTATATAAGTTGCTAACAATGACAATAACAAATTAACCGCATAGATGAACATAAAAGGTAATCATGAAATACTTCATTCATAAACTACAAAATAACAGGAAAACTAGTAAATAATTTAGTTTATCTACTATCATGCTATTAATCCTCTATAAAAGAACCTATAACAATTAGCTTATTGCCAACATTAAAACACTCAATGATATAATGATCATTATATCATCCAAACGCGTGTTATAATGAATTTCAAAAAAAGAACATTCTCATGCAATGACATTTTCACCACCAGATCGCTAAAATTTTGAAAAAAGAACAACTCGTCTTATCGTGTTATATCCCGCCATTTTTTTACTCGAATAAGGTATGCGAATATGGTATGTTATGAGAATCTTTTATAGAGGATTCACAGCATGATTGTAGATAAAGTCTTGTATGCAACCGTTATAATTAGGTATTAAAACACTCATGTGATACTATTATCACACTCGGCTACGCCTCGTGTGATAAACCCACATTCGTGTTTTAATACCCCTGATTATACAACGGTTGCATAAATAACTATTAGTAACCACAACGTATAAATGTTGTTTTTATAATATTGATTCATAGGCAATTTATTTATCTAGTTCCTGGAATCGTCGTTTCAAGTTTATTTAAATATTAACTAGTTTTGGTTGTTTTTTTAGCCAACTAATAATTATATAATGGGAGGAAAAAGAACACTTTTTTTTGGTCGATTCATAGCTCCAGAACCTTGAAAATCGAGCCGAGTTGTCAGCCTGTCGATTTTTTATCGCTTGCATTTCGGTGGGTGTGTGATGGAACTACGCATCTTGATTCCGTCTGGTCCTTTCATCTTCAGACTACAAGACGTACGACTATGTGCCATCGTTACATGGTGGACATCTCTCCGGTACGTATAGAATAGAATACGTAGTCGTACAAAGCGTTTTGCCAATACTTTTATTGTGCGCACAGCTAAGGAGTGGATTCAATGTTCTATTAAATTGTATACAATCTTGGTTCCTCTAACCGTACAGACAGATGTGTTGCTGGGGAGTTTGTTCCGCCACTTCTTCTTCCCAGCCAAAACACTAGGAAGTGTCGAATGGGGGGGCGCTTTGGGGGACTGTCTTATGTAAAAAAGTGCTGATAAATCAGCCTAATTTGAATAAATGACTTTTGATTTGATTCCCTGCTGTGGTCTGTGTTTTCTGATGGCTACAACCTTGGGGTTAAGTCGGTTTAAAAATATCTACTTACCCAAAATTGTCCAAGCGTGGTCGGTGTACACAATTCTACAAGTTTCTTGTACGATGTCTGTAGAGTGTTCAACGGAGGGAGTATCCCGGGGCCGCCCGTATTCGTGAACGTGTTGCCACAGAGGTACAGTACGTGGGGCGGCGTTAGCTTCGGATGGGAGCGACGAACCTGGGAATATAGACTTTACTTTAGTGTGGTGAAGGTTGCATTTTGATTGTCATCATTAAAATTACTGAGGCGTTTGGGTGGTGTCTGGATATAAGATAAATTATAATGCATGTAGGCCTTGTTTTATTTTTTAACGTGTACTAGACCCAGATTCGGCCGTAAACATGTACTTTTGGGCGGAAAACCACTCAAAATTAAGACACTAAGGAAAAATTTGAGAAAAAACGGTAAAAAAGAGTTTGGATTAAAAAGGAAACCAAAATATACATGACAATTCGTCAATTCTGCCAACGGTCCCTTCGGTCATACACCTCGTTCACATATGAATGTTATTGTGTTTTTTGTACATAATATGATTTTCGGGTTCAATACCTTCTATGCAATTAAATTAGCGTATTTTCCGCGTATGACAACAAATAATTACGTGTTTTACGTAACACAAGGCTTAACTAATCGATTAAACGACTACCGTACTTTGTTACGAAAGAAACATAAACAAAAAAATCGTGAACATGATTCAAAGTAATTGGATTTATTTCTGACGTTTTTTTTTGCAGATAAGATATTTTGCTTATCTTTCCGATGGCTAGTCTCGTGGACATCGTGCATAGGATACACTCATTCACACGTCTATTTTCAAAGGTGAGGTAGGTGGAAACTACGGCAAGCCAGATGGCTTGCCGTAGTTTCCATCTATCAATCTGCTTTGACCTTTTCGTATTCTTTTTGCAAAACTGCGTCCACTTTATATCTGGTCATACACCCGCGGTTGCGTGTAGTAACTATTGAGAAAGGTCAGGTGGGTGACCTTGCTCAATAATTTTGTTCACACACATCTATATCCAGCTCGAGGGACCATGTCTCGAATGTCTCCATAGCTTCGAAAGGTCAGTTTTCGGAAAACGTTAGAGCAACTTCGAGCACACGCAACGTCTGCGCTGAATTTTATACTTAACGGCAGTATTGATACAGTCCTTTATTCACTGACGAAAAAACATGCAAGGATTTTCCGGTTGGGCGAAATTGACCCTTATGCAATATTAAACGGAAACCTCGATTTTAGATCCTAAATTGTTATTCACATACCTGTTCTAACAAAACGCTCTCCGCCGTCGCCGAATGCTCCGTAGTCAATAACTCTCCACTCCTCAACAATGCTGCACCTTCCGGCCTGCCCCACACCCATATAGGTACCCTCCCCGACCGGAAGTGCCGCGCCGATTCCATCAAGTTATAATCCAACACTGATGAAGGAACTATCAGGGTCTCGCCAGCAGTCAGCATAAACGCGTCAGAAGTTCCATTTATACAGGTGATCCTCCAATGGGGACATTCACATCGTTCCAGTTCCCTTTTCCAGTCTCCTGGTCTTTGGAACATGTTCATGTCTGAGGGGAGAGTGGGGTAGTAGGGCTCTCTGTACTCGAAGGCGAAGAGGAGGTCGTGTCTCTTTGGAAACGCATGGTGCATTAGTGCCAACGCTATCTTTCGGCCGTCGATCGGTGAATTCGCGAAGCTGAATGTTAATACTTTCATGTTCTGGAATAGAAATGGAAAGTTTGTTAAGAAGTGTATCTGAGGTTTCAACGGCCCGAAATTTCCTAATTACCAGTATTTTTGTGTTAGGTATTTAAATTATATACAGTTTTTAAGGAGAGTGTACAATATCTCTTTTCAAATGAGTCATAGTTGCAGATAGATCTATAAGGGCGCCATTCGATCACCGCACGGAACAAAATATTTGTATGATCTGCAAGTAATTGTACCGGGTCTGGGTATTTGTGAGTTTCTATGTCTGTAAACGCACCAACGACTCAGGAGAAATTCCTAGTGTGGGGCAACGTTCTTTAAAAATAATAATTTATTTACTTTTCTTTTTTTATCTCTACTAAATTATAATTCGCCCAAAATATGTAGTTTTTTTAAATAGGGTAAGATATAAATCTTATTTTCATCATATTCTCTTTTAGTTTCTTATAAGTATAAACATTGCGATGGCCCAGTTGTTAAAAATGGAGGCCTATTGAAGATTACTACCATTAACCCAGACTATTTAACCAGCCACGATCTGATTCCTTGTCACCCACCCGCTAATGACGCGACATTGAGTCACGCGCTAATCTGATTAGATAGTGACCCGAACAGATTGCCTCAGGAACGCATCTGCATGAAATATGTGTATTATCTGTGTACCGAGCACATATCTATGTTATGTAAATATAGGTGAATTTAGTGATAGTGTGTTTGTGTATGTTGAACATAATTTTTTAGGTGTTTCGGTGAAATGAGACTGGGTTTATATATATATTATTTAGGCAATAATGTATTTATTAAGTTGATTCAATCCGTACATAAAATTTTCATAGAGTGACAAAGATAAAGTCTATGGTATCATTTAAGTTTAGAATGTAACAAAAAACAGAAATACTCGTAAATGACTGTCACTGTGTACTGTAAAGTCAACCGTGCGTCGTTTAAATTAATACATACATGGTAGATAACCGCTTGCTGGATAACCATTTCATCAAATAAAGACGAAAATAACTGAAATACGAGACCAAAATGACGCGTATTATAAGATTTTCATTTTCTTTTCGGCCTATGTCTTGCAGCAGTGAAGAATATTCGTATTATAGGTTCCAGTTTGTTGCAATAAATGTTTTTTTTTTGTTAATGTTTAAAGTGTAGCTCAAATTGAACTACACTTTAAACATTAAGTACCGTAATCTGGTCCTACTTTGCTCCGATATTTGCTCCAAATGTTAAAAACTAAGAATATTTTAAAACAAACAAAAACAAACAAAAAATAATTATATGTTATTTTAATGAAATAAGACTTATTTGACAGGTACTTATTTATAGGAATTGGATATTATGAAGTATATTATTAATTTATTTTTGATTAAATAATAATGAGCAAAATTACCCATGTTGTCGGGTATCTTTGCTCCTAGAAATAGTTTCTATGTAATCTCCATTGTTAAAGCTGTTGGAGCAAAGTAATGTCAATCTGCTCTAGTTACAATAAGTTCTGCTAATATTGATGTTTCTGAAGCCTTCGGATGTGAAATTCGGTGAAATGTTTCAGATGCATTCATAATTTATTGAATTATTGCAAAAGTTTCAACGTAGAATATTCGACAACATTTTACAGAACAGGGCCTCAAGTCTGCTATTACAATAGTGTCAGAATGGTCTATCATTGATTTCATAATTGTTGATTTTGACAAGTTTGGTAATCTACTATTATAATGGCGTCATTATGACTTTCCAATGGTCAACCACTGACATTCCATTGAAAGAAATGGCTTAGAATGGTAATCTCGTACATAATGACAAGTGAATGACTGCCGTAAGGGGTAATCTGCTAAAATTTTGACAGCTCCTTTGATCATTGACCTACCACTGGATCGTCATTGTGCAGTCATTGCTTTTAATAGCTCGGTTGTCGAAAAGAGTTTGTTATTTATCGTGAAATATTGAGTGAAGAAATGTATTCACTACGAGCAAATACTCTCGAGCTAGCCGCAGCAGTGGATGCTAGAGAAAGAAGATGGGCGGAATGCAGAAGACGTTGTCGAGCCCGTCGCTTGACGAGAAGTAGTACAAACCCCTTTATTGATATTTCCGAGGCGGAATTTGTAAAAACGTTTCGCCTTGGAAAGGACTCAGTAAGGGGGTTAATTGAAGAACTCATTCACCTTATGGCCGGACCGCGTCGAAACGATAGCATATCGGCAGAAATGAAAGTTAGAAAACTGAATTTGATTTTCATTGATTTATTATTCTGTAGCTTTAAACACGAAATAGTTGAGTAATGTTATATTTTTTATTGCAGATTCTAATAGCACTTGCATTTTATGCATCAGGGTCCTATCAAAATTTGATTGGACAGAGTATCCTCCATAATGTTGCAAAACAATTAAAAAATAAAACACTCAAACGAAAATAAATAGCAAAACACCGGCCGCTAGAATTGTAAACAGTAAGCACTAATGTCACATTTGACTTTGACAGCTAAACAGATCTAAACAATATTAAGTTTCACTTTTATCCGCGTTACACATTTTAATGTTTTTGCTATTTGCGAACTTCTTACTACTTCAGATTGCTTATAACATTATTAAATAATATGTAAAAATGTATATAAATGAAATCTGGCATGAGTAAATGTTCAAATTTAATAGTAGTTTTTCGAAAATCATTTCTACTACCGGGTTTTATAATAATGGCAATACAACAACGTCATTCTGCCACGATTCCATTACGAGACCACTGACCGACCAGTGATCGTCATTATAAATTTAGCAGATTACAAACTTTTATCAAAATAACAATGGGATCGTGTTGGAATGACGAATTTATAAAAAATAGCAGACTTGGGGCCCAGGAGCATAGTTACCCGTAAGGAGCAAAGTAGGACCAAATTACGGTACTACAGGACATTTAGCCCCCATTTTTTTCCACGCTAAAGACTAAACAAATCTGCTTTGAGACCAGGACATTCAAATAGCTGAATGTTGTATCATCGATTCGAAAAAAGAAGACATGCCGGTTTTAGCGAACCCTTTTTCTCAAAAAGGTGCGTCGAGTTTCAGTAAATTAAGAATTATAATAATATTACTCGTATATTTAAAGAATGGAGATGAGATAGTAGAAATTGGTGGATTTTCATTGATAAATATATTTTATTTGATTGATCGTATTTGATAAAGTTTAATATGAAGTTCAATCACTGTTTACGCAGGTGCAAAATGTAAATTTTTACTTAAAATCTAGAATGATTGGTTTAAAATATGATTTTATTTTTATTCATAAAGTTTCACAAGACTCAGACGTGAGATATGAAACGAGAGTTAATTTAGATAGTTTCATGGTGAGTCATCCTAAAAATATGTAAACAAACGTATACGTAAAGATGGTTTTATCATCGAAATGATTGTAAAAATATGCTTAGTGAAGATATGTAGAATATATTTGAAATGTCGATGACTCATGGTCAAGGCGATGATTAAGATCAGAAAACTAATCATCATTCATAAACTTATAATACGGATAGGGCACCAATTGACGGCATGGCATGGCTTAAAATGGCATTCTGTGGCATTTCACAGGCAGTGGCAGATGAAAGCAATCGCTAGCCGTTGGGATTATTCCCAACGGTCTAGATTCAACTTTATTTTAATAACTTAGCATTCACAATCAATCTATGCGTCTTGATAGTTTCTATCCCGAATTTATGTTCCTGTGGGATAATTTTCAAATTTTAGCGGGGCTGAAGCCGCGGGCAACAGCTTGTTTTTAATAAACAACGTTCTACAAAAATATGTTATGACAAACATTACTATGTTTTCAGAATTACGTCAAATAGTATAAATAAATATTTATAGCACAAATGTTTGTTATTTTTTAAACCCAGACTAGCAGTTTTCTATACAATTCACCGGATTTTAAACTGTAATTGGAATTGAAAACGCCACTTCTAGAGAACTATGAAATCAATACAAATTCTTAATGTGAATTAAAAATGTAACCGCGCTTCTAAGAATTAGATTGTTGTGATTTTAAATATTTTTGAGTTTACTCTTGGCATTATGTCTTATTTTCCAGTTGAAAAGATGCCGTAACGTACACCAGGTAGTTTTTCAGTTACTTTATGTTTCTAGATTGTTCTTTCATGATTGTTGCTAAGTAGTGAGTGCTGTTACTAGGACTGTATGACTTCTGGCTTCACCTGACCACAATTTCTTGACTATAAAAGACTTCTGATTTACTTTTGTCATTAACATTTTTCTTCTCAGAGTAGTCGGATAAGAAGCACCGTCCTAATCTAGTATTGATCAATACTAATTTTCGCATGCGGTTTTGGCCGTGTAGAAGACGAAAATTAGCCAATTAGTCCAGATCAAAACAAAATGTGTACTACATTTTTCAAATCAATTCCGCCAATTTTGTGTGACAGAGTAACAAACATCCGTGTATCCATACTCAGAAACTTTCGCTTTTATCAGTCGTTGTAAGTGTTATTTGAGCCTATTTACAGAAGCATATTTAACCAAATAACGGCAAGAAATGGTTGGAAGAGCTCCAGAAGTAGGACAGAAGCTAAAAAAAACAGTATAAACCCACCTTGCATATAACCTGCAGTCCTTTCACCTTGCCGGGCATATCGCCGTACGGCATGAGGCGTCGCCGCCGCTGTGGCCCACCATCCGTCAGCCACACGGCGCCGACGCCTGTCAGCGGTACGTCGAACGCTCCCAGCAAGTAGTTCCGTTGACAGTACTCCTGGATTTACAGAAAAAGAATAACATGAATTTATAGAAGAAGACTGTACGCAAAATACACGGTTTGGCCATCAGTCCGATATGTTATAGACTGATTTTTAAATCCTGAGTGAGACTCGTATAGACCAGGGATGCATAGCATAAAAGGGAGGTGGAAACAATGATGGAATTATTTATATTACATTCTCCTCCAAAAAAACCTATTCAACTATTACATTTACCGTAACAGGAACTAATTACTAAAGAACAGTTGGTTATCAGATAAAAATAAGGAAGTTCAACTACCAAGGCCGCATAAGCCGTGAGAGCAAAGAAATAAGAAATAGATTCTATTGTTGACCTATGAACGGTAGCGATCACAACAGAGGATTTCGAGCTAAGTATTTTTGTCAGCCGGTTGACGACAAGACCGCGTTTGTATGATTCTTTTATACTTTGAAAAAGTAAAAAGTATGCCATATCCTTTCCCACCGTTTCGTTAAAAGCTTTCTCTGGCTACAAATTTAATTTCTAAAATCTTTTGCACTGTAATAAAACCTAAACAAATTGACATTAAAAAAAAAACTTATTTATTTTAATATTGCCTACACTGGGACGTAAATATTTTTCAGTATTTAACTAGTTATTGACTTTAGGGGAAGTTCTTCAGGGAAAGACCCTATTCCGTCAAGATAAACGTCTGGCAAGAGGTTCATTCCTGAGGTGTGAGTCATAGTTTTAGGTTAATTAATTTGTTCGTTGTGTTTCCTTGATCAACTACACAATGTAGTTCGTCATGAATAAAAATACCGGGTTTTTTTATCGCGTGGAAATACTTTAACCCCTTAACCCGTTGGAGTATCAAGCTTCTATGTAAGAAGACCAAGAATTATGCGACACAAACTTTGCGATTTCTGGACAGAAAGGGGTTCCAATACGTATCAGGGTACTACTATCTAAGCACGAAACCTGTAGCTTCGGCCAACGATTCGGGCGTTTCTTACTCTTTATCATTTACAGATCTATGGCTAGTTAGTGGTACGAACTAAACATTGGTGACAACATGATTGAGATTCTCGATGTGTTGTCAGAATTTATGAAATCAGAACTAAAAGGGAGTAGGGTTCACTCAAAAGTTTCGAGTTATTTTCGTACGGGCCTATATTTTCGTTGACAGACTAAGAGGGAGGGGGATCCGCTATTCTATTTACAACAGTCTTTTGGCTGATATGATCATGAATCCGTAGCTAGTACTCACATCACTGGTTGAGTTTTCCAAGGGCACGAAGGACAGCTTGTAGTTGGTGATGAAGAGCGAGCCGAAGCGACCTCGGTCCCACTCGCTGAGCGGCGTCAGCATCACCACACTGTGCGCCGCACCCGTCACTATCTCTCCTGAGGACAAAACAAAATGGATTCTTTAAAACTTTGCAATCATAAAATACCCATTAAATCATTTAATTTTTCTCTGTACATTATAATTCTGCCCTGGGGTCTACAATAGGCAATTTGAGAGCATCAATAAATTGCAAATCTAATTATTCCGTCAATAAGACTTTTGAAAATGATTTATGCATTTGTCAAACAGACCGGCAAAAGCGAAGCGTTTCCGACGCGATACCGAACCGAAGCGAGACGTCAGTCCGATAGTTTCGTCACGTATCTGATCGCTTTTAATGTGACTGGATTCAAACAATTCCATACATTACAAATAAAAACGTCACGCTTTGCATTCGCGACGCCTGTCTGTTTGACAAAGGCTATAAGGATGGACACGTATTTTATCTTTTGTTTTATCAATGAATATTACGCATCAAACTAGAGAGTGGGGGCCTGTGGCGTAAGAAATTAGTAAAATTGTTTAAAAGTTGTGACGTTTAAAAGTGTCGTATAAACGTCAATTTTGGAGAAAAAAAAAATAGAATTCTTTGATAATAATCTGTCTGACTACTTCGATTTTTTGAGTGAAATAGTCAATTATGTAAATTCTAGATAGAAAATCCAGCGCTTAATACATTTTGGACATTGTTCTGAATTCATGGTACCAGCTTACGCGTTGATATCCCATACAACGTCTATGACATGTTTTGTAACTTTACGATACTTGCCTTCTTTATGTACAGTTAGGTATGCAAACAGCAAGTTTCAAACGGTTTTCCAATGTTGTCATGTGTCTGTACACCAAAGTCTTTGGCTACATGTAGCATACAGCATGCATATCTATACAAACTTGCTGCCTGTATACCTAACTCTTTCGCTGACTGTATTTCGAAGTTAAACTCTAACAGTACTACGTAAAATGTTCTCGTTTGGTTGGCTGCAGCTACTTACTATACTTGCGAATATCAGGGTTATTCAAATGTCAATGCAAAGGTCGCGGGGTAAGTTCAACCCTACGCTATATAGAAGCACATCTATGTATATTTGGTTGCAGTATTTGAGCTGGTTCTCTACTAGAAATGTGCGAAGCTGATCACCCAGGAACGACTACCAATAAGACTGCTCATTTTAGAATTTGAAGAATACAATTTCGATATAGTTTCCCTTCAAAACAACAGAACCCAGTAACTGTCAACAAACTGCGGCCGTATTATGACGTCTTAAAACCAGGCTTGTTCCAGTGAGTGAAAGAGACAGAGCTATACAAATCGTCTAGCGCCACCTCGTTCACTCACTGGAACAAGCCTGGTTTTAAGACGTCATAATACGGCCCCTGGTAATTTAATTTATTTAACTTTTCTGATCTTGGTTAAGAAACTATGATTTACTGAATATGGTCATAACATACTTTGGTGGTATTTTCTTATTTCTCTTTATTATGTAAACATATATTGAAAGCGTGAGTGAGTCACAGAAGTTTTTTCTAAAGACGATGGATATCAATATTACTACGGCTTTTTTGTTACGTAGGCCCACATCATCGCGTGTTCACAAGGTGATGAGCAGTGGACGTCATGCTTGCACAAGAATGACTTAATCGCAATGTTTTTTTAGATTTATGTTGTAAAAAGTCTATCTTGACAATATAGAGGCGCTAGCGCGAGTGTGCATTGTGTGCAAGTAATTATTTCGATTTTAAAATTGAAAATTGTTCCCCATATAAAACTTACTTCATTTTTTGAATTAATTTATATCAATGGGAGTTACAAAATTGTATTTTATAAAACTGTAAATAGACCTCCATCTCCCCTCGTCCATGCTAAAAGATACTTGTATTTTAGCGTATTTACACTTTACGTTTACATCACTAAACAATGTGTTAGCGTCTCTGGTATATTCTGGCGAAAATTTGAAAGGATCCTATTTCCTGTGATATAGATATATATCAACAGCCTTTTTTTAACCGACGAAAAAAAGGAGGCGGTTTTCAATTCGACATGCATTTTTTTTTATCACTCTCTTTAACGGCCTTGACGCAATTCGTTCTGGTAGTCTGCAATTGCGGAAAACGGAGTGCAGTGTGTCTGCATCTGGGAGGATAGTCCAGTGCTGGACATAGGCCTCATCAATCGCACGCCATTTCACTCGATCACCGGTTACTCTCATCCAGTTGTTACCGCCCTGCACCTTGCGAAGACCTTTGCTTCACCTTGCTTGAATGAACAGCCTTGCTTGTATAATTATGTGAGTGTTACTGTTGCTGGGGAGTTTCTTTCGCCACTTTTTCTTCCCAGCCAAAACACTAAGAAGTGTCAAAGGGGGGGGGGAGTGCTTTGGGGGACTGTCTTTTGTAAAAATTGACCTTCTAAAAGTGCTGATAAATCAGCCTAATTTGAATAAATGACTTTTGTTTTTTTTGAAAACTGGCCGAATTTTCGGCAGTCTGGACTATATTTAGATTTTTCTGATTACATTAACAAGTGCCCAAACAATAGCAATTGACTTTACGAACGTTAACAGTTATTTTTTATTAAAAACGCTTTATCTATAATAAAAAAGTGCAAACGACCCACTGACAATGAAATGACTCATACGTTAATTTTGATGCTCTGATTAACAACTTATTAAATGGTGTATGTATTGTTATGAATAATTAAGCATTTAAATACTCTACAGTTTTATAATGTACAGGCTCATTTCATACGTAATTAAAAATAAAACAAATCTAATCAATAAATGTATTAGAAACCTGCAAATGGAATTTAGAAACTTCATTTCAAAATATGGTCAGTTAAATTATTGGACCGTGGGAAACTGGTTATTCTGGCATTTGTTTAAATTGTGCTGAAAACCTGACTCCACAAATTAATGATATTTTCAGGTATCCAAATACAGCACAATAATTGGAAATTAGAGAAAGGTTAAATAATTATCTCTGCCTCTTTTGCTAGTGAAGATGTTAGGAGGCTGTTAAAATTATTTAACATCTATGTTATAATTTGAACAGCCTCTTAACATGTTCACTGTTACCCGTTACCTATATCAAAGACTCAGTTTGTGTGTCTGGAGATATTTCTGGATTATGGACAAAAAGAAATGGGGAAAAAGAACAGAAAACATAACACACCATGACAAAAAGCGTATTCGAGTGTTGGTTAGAAAGCCCAAGTATGGGATCTGTAAATCGGAGATACGTACGTACGTATGTTAACCTCTCGGGCGCGTTACGTACACACGTCTGTACATAACAGACAGTCGCTCATTGGACGTTGATTTTTATCATTTTCAATTATAAATCGCCCGAGAGGTTAAAGAATCAAGGAGGTTGATTCGAAACGATTAACGAGCTTGGGGTGCTAAGGACAGGATTTCTGGATTGTATGACTTTTTTTTGAAAAAGAACAAAAACATAACACCATGACAAATAAGAGGATTCGGGTGTTGGTAAGAAAGCCCAAGTATGGGATCTGTAAATCGGAGATGAAATAAGTACTAGGCTGTTAAAGAATCGAGGAGGTTGAACAACCTTGCGAAGCGGCACATTTTGGCCGTCAAAACAAGTCTGCTACTAGGGTGTCATAACAACTGAAGATCTTGTAGCGAGCTGTGCAATACAATAAGTTTTCGTTTTGCCGTCTGATATAATTGAGTTTTCTTGTGGCCTTCACACTCAGCGATCTGGACCATACTTTTTTTATCGCGATTTGTCGAAGGAAATAAGAACGATTTGCGCAAAACGCGGTGACCGTGAACGTTGTCTTTGACTCATGCGGCATCGTGCAACGAAAATATTTGCGGTATTGTATGTATTTTGGCGGTTTACTTTTTATTACTGGGCATTTTGGTATTTCAAGGAAATCTTGGACGTATCATCGCCATTTTTAGACTGGACAAAGAATTCAGTTCTAAAATGTAGGCGGGCTACAAGAACAGTTATCTACGAACTATTATTTTGATCGACTAGCCATACAAACAACGGGTAGTCTCCTTATTTCGGTCTTTACGACTTCCGCAGGTGACTAAAGAATTATGAATATAAATAAACGTGAACAAACATGTTTTAAGAAAAGAATGTGTTAGGAAATATTGACAAACACGCGATTCGGGTACTTTGAAAACGTCATTATGGGTAGTAACTACTACGTAATCTGTGATAGGGGAGAGTAGAAGAAAGTCCTTCGTCCTTGGGTTGCATTGTAGAACCGCTCCTTCGGAAGATAGGTCTTAGGCAGGAAGATGGTTACTATATTTTTTATACAAAACGTTGCCCCACACTAGGAATTTCTCCTGTATCGTGGGTGCGTTTACAAACGTATAATCTCATGCACACAAACGTCCAGACCCGGAAGAACTACTTGTAGATCATACAAATATTTGCTCCGTGCGGTAATCGAACCCGCCACCCAAAGCGCAATAATCCAATCACAAAGCCACTGCACTAGGCACCTTATACAATTAAGTCACCATAACAGTTTGTCAAGATCATAAGAGGGCATATCAAGGGTCACAGGGCGTTATAGTGCAACAACAAGAATGCATTCCCTGCATATCACATTGTTTACAAATAAAATGGTACAAAATAAATTACTGTAACATATTTTATGCTGACAGAATGATTAAATTATACTTTCGATAAGCACTCTGGACAAGGTCAAAGATATTAAACATGCGTAAAATTAATAAGATACTAGGACAGCATAACAGCCCTGTAATTACTGAATCAATTAGAAATATTAAACATACCTCTGCTCAGAACACCCATTGCGAATCACAATACTCTATCAACTGGTGTATAGGACACCACTTCCTACCATTACTATAGATCGAGTTACCAGGAATTCATACATAAAAGGCGATACAGTTACGCATACGTAACGCATACATAATGATTATTATTGTAATTTGCATCATGCCTCAACTTGAGTGAAATAAAATGTTGGGCACAAACACAGGTTATATTGTTCTGTCCTTGAATGTTCGTAATTAAGACGAAATTATGATGCGTCATTGACCTCTCGTTCTTTGTAGAATATCGCCCGTAATTACATAGTACGATGTAGGCCAGTATATTTTTTTTTAAAGGGAAAATGTAATTATGTTTAAATTCTATGAATGTAACAATGACAATTTCGATTGTTTTCTTAAATGGTTTAGTGGTTTTGGGGGCATAAAAAGGTCTATTTTATTCTGTTTCTTATGGAAACAACATATTTGTATGATTTACAATAGAATCTAAGACCATTTATGATTTGATCAAATTTCATATTTGTTTTTCTTATAACTAATTTTAAATTCACACAGCAAGAATTTGTTAATTCAGTTCCCTTTCAATAATCCAAGAGATAAACAGGCTTAATCATCTGTCAGTTTAAAAAAGTAAAATAACATACTTGTTATTCATATAGATTCCACTATCTTTAGAAACTAGTGCAAGTGCAAGATGAGTCATAATCATAACACAACTTTTTTCTCAAGTAACAAAATGACAAAGTTTCACAGGGTTGGACTGGGGTTTGGTTGGTCTTGCATGCTAGGCGCTTGGGGGGGGGGAAGCTTCTCAACTATATGGCCAGTTAAACTCTGGCATTTAAAAATAAATATATGTGTCTCATTAGCATACTAGAGAAGGTTCAAACGTATTATGGCTTGTATAATATAGAGACACAATTATGTAAAGGGCTCAGCACTCATAAAGGTAGAGTAGTATTGCAGTGACATGTAAATTGTAGTATATTCACAGTTATGCATTTGTATTTTTATTTGGGCTCATTTCTTTTTGGCTAGATTAACTAAATATTTAACAAAAAAAAGGTCAATTTAATAATCACAGTGAATGGAGATCAAAGAAACAATAGATGGATTGTTTGAAGGATAACTTCACTAGAGAGGAGGTGACGGTCGTGGGACTCACGAATTACCGTGACCCTAGAACGTAAAGGGCTATTGAAGGACACCGTGGATTTTAGTCAGTACGAGTCTGACAGTCTCTCCCGCTCTGCCCTGGGTGGAAGGACTCATTTGATGATTTTACTACGCTAAAAAAAATGAGGTGGAAACTGCTGTGATGACGAGAATTAGAGAAGTTTTTTATTTCTACTTTGGGAAAATTATCAAATGAGTCCTCCCCCACCCAGGGCGGGTCAGAAGGGACTGGCAGACTCGTACTGACTAAAATCCACAGTTTTCTTCAATAGCCCTTTATTCCAGGGTGACAATTACCTGTTGAGACAGTCTCACGACCCCAGGAGTATAGAAAAGTGTGGAAGATATGCTGACCCCCAAATGAAGTGGGATAAGAAGTAATTTATAGTTAGAATTGTGTTAAATCAGGGTACTTTACTGCTGGTTGCTCATTACAATTAAATACCATGAAATGCATATTTTACATGTCAACGGTCCCTATGTATAAACGGACATGTTAAAAACCAAGATTTATAGGATAGTGGTTTTGATGTTCAAATCGCTCTAGAAATACTTAAAAACACTTTTCTGTAAACCTCGGTTTTTGATGTGTCCGTTTGTATGTAGAAACCGTTGATGTAGCAACTGTCTGCCAATCTTTCGCAGGTAGCCACAGAGATTGGATGAGGAAAGCTCAAGAGCGTGCATTTAGAGAGGCCTATGTTCAGCAGTGGACAAATGCAAGTTGATGATGATGAACTACCTATCTACGATCTTCAACCCAGTTACTGGGTTAAAATTGTTAATATACTCATTGAAATGACAGTAAGTGGCTTGTTGTGAGTCTTACCATTTAGAAGCTTAGGTTTCACTTCTTGTAGCGATCCATTCTTTTCTCCTTTACTCTGAAACAATGTTGTAACAACATAGATAACATTACATAGAAAATTTAATCACCAAAGTGTTGTTTACTTTGCATAATGTTACAGGCCTATCTAAATTGATGTGGTGAGAGCTTTTGAATTACCTGCAGCCATGTTTTTTTATTTGTCAAGTAATTAAGGATGTGCTTTTAACATTTCACAATAAACTATTCAACATCAAACTTTCTAACCTCTATCAAAATAAATAACAACACAGCAAAAAAAAAAACCATTGATTATGGTTTTAAGATTGGTACGTTATAATGATTGTATATCTTAGTTATGCGAAATATATAATATAATCTTACCACAGGAGATACATTGATGTAACTCTTGAAGTTTTGAACCAACTTTTTCTCATTCATTGTAATCAAATAATACCAACACTGCGTTGACCCACTTTGATCGATTTCAACTATGTTTATTATTCTATTTATAAATAGATGCTTATATTAGGTTGAACGGAAGGTGATAATTGATTAAATTAACAGTTATCCACATGATTCTACCTAATAAACATATTTTTGATAACAATCATCCGCGCAAACACTGTACTATCTGGATACAAATTATTCATCAACACATTGAGTTTAAGTTTGATAAAACCATCGGTAGATTTAAACTAAACTTAGCTGGCACTAAAATTAGCTCGAAACGATATTAAATTCATGTTGAAAGTAATATTTTTATAATTTTAAAAGCTAGGCCCACGGCAACACGCAAACGATCAATGACAGATAAATTGGTATTGCAAGGGTAAATATTTCTCGTCAGTTATTATTTATTATGCGTGCAACATCATAAAATAATAATTTACGACTGGAATCTAATAATATTGATAAAAACTAGATTTTAAAAATAGTTACTAAAGTATAACTTTTCTGCACGTCTGTCGTATACGAAAAGTGTTTTGTCTCTTAAACATTTATTTAAGAAAACTATTATAAATTGTGCGGAAAATTCATTCATTTACATTGTCACAAATGTTTTCAGGCACGTAATTTGTCGGAGCTAGCCCGCTAGCGAGAGCTAGTTGGGCGTTACAGCTAAGCCATTATTTAAATTTTCATGATTTTCAAATCAACAGCAAATGTCGAATATTTTGTTTGCCTGTGCAGTTAAATCCATAATGTATGTACATCATCTGTGATTTTTTATTGAAAAAAAAATCCGGACCATAGACTCTGCATGTCTAATAAAAAAATGGCGATTGTTAAATTTTTGTTGGGAGTTTGAAAGTACAATCCTCAAGCACATATTTAAAACTTTAAATATCTGTTGGTGAAACTGTGAATATATATTCTGAAAATGGCTGACGCTTTGGTAGAGCGGAGACCCACCGCTCGGTTTTTCTGCCACAGGTGTAACATTGAATTCGAAGATGTTTTGCAGGTAAAAATCAATAGTTTTGGTTATATTTCATCATAAATGGGACTCCTTTTCATATAATACGCTTATACATGATACATGCATCAATACTTTAAGTTGGGGAGTTTATTTCATTACATTTGTAGATAGAGGGGCGAGATTTCCGTGGGCAATTTCCAATTAGGCTATTGGTGCAGCCGGTCGGTTCACAATACTGTGTGACATTTCTTTGGAAAATTGTTCTGGGGTCTGGATTGACGGAAATTGTCAATTTCACGCAGTTACATCATTCGTATTATGTGGCGTTTTGAATTGTGTACTCTGCCCAGTATATATTTTTATGTACTCAGTTATATACATGCGTACATCCCACAATAGCCCCTGGAATGTCATGGATGTCAATAGAATCTTCGCTTTAATTAGTTGTCCAAAAAAGAACCAAGGATAAAGTTTATTGACAGGCTTCTAGATGCAACAAACCATGTCATATCAACACCCATTTTTCCTTTTACCTATTTACAAAATAGATGAGTGTACACTCCTTGGTTTCTCCCACAGTGAACACAACTGTTAACCTCATAAAATCAAAATTTAATTAAAATTCTTATAGAAAAATTACTGAAATTCAATTACTATACAATTTCAGGATTACACATGCCCATACTGCGCAAGTGGTTTCATTGAACAGCTTGAGAACGAGACTGAGGGGCTGGCACTGTCAGGGGACGACTTCAGTGATGCGGACATGAGCAATATTGATGACATGAGCAATATCGATGACATGAGCAATTTGGACGACTCAGATGATATCCACCACTTGTCACAAGTATGATACCTCATATTTATTACTCTCAACACTTATCTAGTAGTTATAATAATAAAGCTTCATTTGTCTACAAATTCATGAGTACATAAGTAAAATCAAGAACAACTTATTTTTTATCCTCAACTAAGCTCTTAATATCATCCACCCATCTTTTTCTTGGTCTACGTATGCTCCTCTTGCCTGTTGGACCTTTCCATTTGGTTCTTGTATGAGTCCATCTTCTATCCTGTACTTGTAGTTACTACTACAATAAAAGATATACATTGCTTTAAAGTACCAAAGAGTTGATATATAAACTAAGACCTATTGTTTGACTACAAGTAATTTTTATAAATTAGTCAGTGGTTAGTCTGGTTAGATTACAAAAACATTGTTATGTATTGAAAACATGCCATTGGCACTGATTTCTTTATAAAGACATATTATTAATCTCACTTAGCATCAACTAGAGAGCTAAAGAATAAGTAGATTACCCCAAAAAAGCAGGTTCGTGATCATCACCCATCTGGCCAGTTTTTTTTTTTCCAACAATTTTTGGGTTAGGCAACTCGATTAACTGGATTCTAGTATGATATTATCCTTCTTATAAAAAAGGCAATTTTGTTTATGAATTTGAAAAAGAGGAGAACTGAATGTTGCATAGTAAGTTATGAAGAGGCTATGTCCAAAAGTGCCTGGGTTTATTAAAGTATCTATTAGACATGTTCTCCGAGTATCTCCGTCTTCTTTAAAAAAGTTGGGAATATCTCTTTTACGTAAAGAAGCATGACTTTTAATCTGACATTGAGGTCATGATGTTCACTGCCCAATGAACCATGAACAAGTAATAAATAATCAGTTGTCTGTGTGAGTGTTCTGAGTCATATAGAAATGTATACAATCTGCCAACACAGCATGTATGATTACAATATTATGTCCTATGTTGAGTATTATCTGATAAAAATCGGATAAGGTTGAAAGGGAATTTGCAAAATCATCATTAGTTTATTACCTTGTCCTTGAACTGAGTTCAATATCATTCAATATATTAAAAGTGGCCCAACTAGAAGTTGCATGGCTGCTAACATGCATGTGTTATACATTAAACCTTCCTCTTGAGTCACTCACTATCTATTTATAATAAACTGCATTATAATAATGTTGTATTTAAAAAGATCTAAACTTACAGAGAGAGCCATAAAGATATACTTTGTTTTAAGTCACAGTGTAAAGAAATTCACAGTTTTTGCTTGGAAAAAAATCTGTTCCATACATAACAACTCGCCAACTTCAGTTGGTGTTAGTAGATCTATATGGTGACCAATTCCTTTAAATTGGTGGGGTTTTAATAACTTGTTGATTCTCACCTAGTTCTCACCCCAAATTTGTATAGATTTGTTTACATTCATATGCTAAATTATCAGTTATTTCAGGGTATGAGTGTTTTATACACATTGTTAACATGTAAACAGTTGTATGTTTTGTTTTCTTATCATATTTTCTGATAAAAAAATTAAATGCATTATATTTTTTAAGTTACATTTACTTATTGTTACTTTCTTTATAACAATAAGCAAAGAGTTATGCTTTGATAATATTTGATTAGAAGGTCTTGAAGTGACATCACCCACTGGCGAAAAAAAAGAACAATACCATCAAATTAGAACTGTAATTTCGCACACGTGTTTCGACCACGCAAATAAGTATGTCAGTCAGGATCCCCCGGGATGTGGCTGTCCTAATTCGACGTCGGCGATCGTAATCGCGTGCGGTCGACACGTCACACGTGTGTTGACGTGAGGCGATGATTCTGGCGAACACGTGACGCCCTCGCGACGTGTCGTGATAACGTATGTTTTGTACGCTGTCTGATCGCTCTTCGCCGATTTCACAGTGTAAACGGAACAGGAAACCTAAGAAGCTAGAATATAATTCCCTCGCTAATGACCTGTTTTATTTGGGGTCGTTGCAGTATGTCTTCGGTTGATATGACGGTGGTTATTACCTAGACAGCACGGCTAAATCGATCCGTGAAAATCCCTCGTTATTCAGTCGTTTAGTTGGCACTGTAATTGCCAATTTATTTGTACACGTAAAAAATAATTATCTTAATGCGACATGCGGCACCCGGGTTACAATTTTGTAGGTAAACGCTTTGCATGAGTGAGGCGATTCAGATCATTTGTTCCTAGTAATAATACGCTGTTTATTCAGCCTCTACGCTGTCGCTTGGCGACACACGTGGCCAAGCGCCGTATTAATAGATGAGATAGATTATGCGCATTTGTTGCTCCACCAATGTTTATCGTTGTCATATTGCCCTCGAGGAAACGCTGATAACAATGTTGATATGGTTTTTCTTGAAAGTTCGAGACGTTTGTTTACATTTCTGTTATCATTGCAAAAGAACGGAATAATAAATTAAATTATTTTATTAATTTAGAGTAATCTATATATTTTCGCTTTTAGTAATTTAGTCGCTATAATCGCGTTTCCATGAAATTACAAATTGCACAACAAAGGGAAGGTGCCGTATGCATAATGTATTTCAATTGGAAATACATACGTTCGATGTAAATGGCAATGTCTTGTATGACGTCATTCAATTGTTCAGATAAATGTGCACTGTTTTGTTCAAGAGCACAAATATTGGTCAAAAATCCTTATGGCGGAATTAATGATTAAAGCAGAAACAGCTCAAACTTATGTTTTTATGTCTGCAATAAGACTAGCAACGGATCAATATGTGAGCAATAACAATAACTTATTTAAAACTAATTCCCCCACCGCGTCTGTCTGTCTGTAAACGCGATGAACTCAAAAAGTACTGAAGAGATTTTCATGCCGTTTACCAATTGACGGAATGATTCATGAGGAAGTTTTAGCTATGTTATCTTTAGAGCCCAGCTTCACCCATGCGAAGTATTCAGCTTCACCCATGTATGTTGATTGTTTTCCTAATCAAGTTAAAAAGTATACAGTCCACACTGATTGTAAATATTAAGTACCACTATAATTTGTATTATATTTTCTTGATTTCAGGGCACCCCTCCAATGTTGAACGATCTAGCATTCCTAATGTCGGGCGGCCGGTTACGGTAAGTTACAATAATTTCAATCACTCATAATAAATTATCAAATCAGTAAATTACAGTGGGTTTCATCAATTGGGTACCCCAGTAAACGTAGATGCTTTCATGGGTACCCCTCACACTGTGCAGCTGATTGTACGTAGCTCGTAAAACTGTTAAAAGCTTCTAGGCAAGAGTGCTTCACCGTCGATAACATCTTCGCTTACCATCAGGCGAGACAGAGGGCAAGTGCGAGCCTATCATTAAAAAAGAAAAAAAACAGTAGGTAAAAAATGTAAGAGCAATTTAAAATTATAATTTTGTAAGTTATTTAACACTAACCACAGAATATGTATTAGCACTAACCACAAATTACTTCATGCCTTAATTCAGCTTCTGCACTTAGGGTTGATTTTACAACAGTTTATCCAGTCTAGGGGTTGAATGGTCCTGGTTTTGTATATAGCAATGACCTTGGGTCGCTCGCAAGTTCGTTGAATTACGTTCTGAGGTGCAAGAGGGCAGGATCGTGTGTTTAGTGCCCATTACGAGCAAAGTACTGAAAAGCACGCTGTTTGCCCGTATCGGGAGACGCGATTTGAAAATTGTTTAAATAAATGTTTAAAAGCATCTTTGCTGGGTAATATTTGATTCCCATTGTAGCGAACATACTCATCAGCAAAAACTACAGTAGCGCAATCTATGCACCCATACCATCCATACATGCATACCTTCCTTTTCACTGGGGTATCGAGAAAATGTCCACTCTGTTCCTACTACCCCTAATAGACCAAAGATCAGTATTCACAGTATTCATTAACCGTTTATAACGAATCCTGCCCACTCTGCTGCTTCTATGTTACGAATGTTTTAGAGTTCATTTTGACCTATATAAAATGTGGAAGGAGTCCATTTCGACTTCCAGGTCGAGAGGATTCATTTGATGATATGATGGCAACCCAAAGCAAGGGTGCAGTAATTGCAGGGGTCGAAACTAGTCAGTAAAATCAGTAAAAGTCAGTTTTTTTTAGCATGGTCAGTAAAAGTCAGTTTTTTGAGAAAATGGTCAGTTTTTTCAGTTTTTTGAGATCAACACATAAATTGCTCCATATATTTTTTTGGAACCTTATTAATTACTAGCACTTTGCCCGCGACTTCGTTCGCGTGGGTTACGTACTTTCCTTCTTCCCCCTTTTCACCCCCTTAAAGGTTAAATTTCCAAAAACCCCTTCTTAGTGCTCCCCTACATTATAATAGGAAGCCGTGTGCAAAATTTCACATTCCTAGCTCCAGTAGTTTCGGCTGTACGTTGATATGTCAGTCAGTCAGTTCTCCTTTTATATATATAACTAGCTTCCGCCCGCGACTCCGTCCGCGCGGATGTCGGTCTTCGCGTGGATGGTTTATTTCTCCATTTTGAGTAACTCTGACAATGAAATTTAATAAATATTACGGCGCTGAATCCACTACGGGTAATGCAACGTGTGTTCGTGGTTCTACAGAACAACGTCTATGAATAAAACTGAAAAATAAGTTTTTTTTTCTACGTATTTTTCCAGGATAACAAAAAACTTTTTCAAAAAAAAATGTAACCGCCTTCAAAAAGAACCACAAATAAGGGTAAAATAATCAACAAAATAACTTTTATTTCGGAAGTCGATGGCTTTGTTATTTTTTATTTCATTGTTTATTTTTTGCCACCGACTTCCGAAATAAAAGTTATTTTGTAGATTATTTTACCCTTTTTTGTGGTTCTTTTTGAAGGCGGTTACACTTTTTTTTGAAAAAGTTTTTTATTTTTCTCTTTTTAGTTTAAATATTCAACCCAAATTCTTGCCAAATACATATAATATAATCCGTAGCACTGGTAATAACATCTCTCATGTACACAATAAGCTAATAAAATTCCCTATCTCAAAAACTACTAAACCGATTTTGATGAAACTTTCAGTGTTCCCTAAGTGGAACGATACCTAGCACAAAAAAAAAGAATTATTTAAATCGGATGTGTAGTTCCGGATGTGGAGATATGCGAACAATGAATCAGTCGATGCCTGCTCCTTACTGTTAAGGAGTTGTACCTTCCATCATCAGCTCAGCTACATAAGATGATGATTACCAAACGCAAGTACTTGAATTACTTCATAAGATTTACGAAAAACGATGCGTGGGCCTATAAAATTTGAGGGTTGCCCTCTATTTCTCCAAGATTCAATCATCAGATCCTGATTTGGTGACAATGGGACCACACGGGAAGCACCAGCTTTCAAACAAAAAAAGAATCATGAAAATCGGTTAACTCAGTCGGTCGTTATGCGGTAACAAAATTAAAAAAAATACAGTCGAATTGATACCCTCCTCCTTATTTTGAAGTCGGTTAAAAAGTATCCTATGTTACGCCCAGGATAATAAGGGATAATTATACCAAGTTTCATCGAAATCGAACCGTTAGTTTTCACGTGATGCCTGCACAAACAGACAGACAGACAGACAGACAGACAGACAGACAGACAGACAGACAAAAATTTTTTTAATCATATATTTGGGTTTGGTATCGATCCAGCAACACCCCCCGCTATTTATTTTTTCAATATTTTCAATGTACAGAATTGACCCTTCTACAGATTTATTATAGTATAGATAAATATATATACACACATCAAAAGTGTCTAGGGATCAACATATATTTTTGCAATAACTTTTCTCCTGATTGATATTAATTAAAAAATTTTTTAAGGATTCATCAAATAAAGTGTTTTCGTTTGTCACAGTAACGATAAACCAAGTCACCTTTGCATTAATAAAGAAATTTGCCATTTTCCTAATGAAGGGATTTTTGACATTTGAACCACTAACACAAAAGTTCGAAAAAAAGACTGAAATAACAGTTTTCTTTAAAATTTTATTGGGTCACTTAAACAATTAATAATCCGTGTTTCTACCGCGAACACTAACAACACAAGAACATCGGTTTGGCATACTCAAAATGAGTTCATCCAAATCACGCTGTGGAATGGCCGCCCATGTTCGTTGCAACAACAAAAAAAGGTCTTCTTGCGACTGGATACCCTCCATATTCGGCAGAGCTCTTCTCTGTAGCATATCCCATGCATGCTCAATCGGATTCAAGTCTGGCGACTGAGCAGGCCAGGGCAGGACATTGATGTTAGCTGCGGCGAGAGTCTGTCTTACAACTCTTGCGGTGTGCGGTCGTGCATTATCATGCATTAACTGAAATAAGGGACCGATTTGCACTTGTAGAGGAACGATGACGTCTGATACAATCGTCTCAGCATAAATTTGATCGTTGAGGTTGCCTCTGATCCAAATCAACTCAGTTCTTCCGCCGATCCAAATACCCGCCCATACCATGATGGTTCCACCACTATAAGGATGGACTCTGATGAGTCTCGTTTTGGTATGAGACCGGATACAAGACGTATACGACACTGGAGAAGCCCTGGACGCCAACAGCGATTAAAATCCTGCCAAGAAGTCCATCCTTATAGTGGTGGAACCATCATGGTATGGACGGGTATTTGGATCGGCGGAAGAACTGAGTTGATTTGGATCAGAGGCAACCTCAACGCTCAAATTTTTTATATCATATCATTTTAAATATACAATTAGATTGTGTCAACAAAAAACAAATTGCTAGTCATTTCTAATTTTCTTAGCCAGGCCCAGTGATGGTTTGAGGGCAACTAACAGCTGATGCTCTATTATGATGTCTTGTGATTATTCCACATGAAACTTTTATTTTAAGTTAGTTCAGATGGTCAGTAAAAGTCAGTTTTTTTAGATTTCTGGTCAGTAAAATCAGTATTTTTGAACACTGAACCTGTTTCGACCCCTGTAATTGATATACTTGTTAATGCTTTGAGTTACCACATTTATGGACGTAGAGGCGAAAGGATTCAGTAAGAATTGTTGATTATGAGTCGTCTGACGAAACCAGTATGTCCTAGAACCGGCAATTCGAAGCCTTGTGACGTCTACCAATCCGCACTGATTCCACGTGGTGGATTATGGCCCACTCTCTCTCACAGAGTGGAAGCCTATAGAGCATATGTTATTTGGCATGGGCCATTGAGGCCCATTATGCAACGTAGAAAAAATGGTACGTTTCGGGTTGGTCGTTTCTATGAAGAAGAACCGGAAAGAAACTCGAAGAGTAAATAAGTGGAATTAGGGTCTTTATATGATTTAATCCTGCTACTGTCCCACTGATCAGTGACTCGATCAGTGTTTCAGAGAGCGGAGGTAAGTGTGTGTTCCTCTGTCAGCAGAGGAGCAGGCCGGCGCGAGACACTCATGGAGCAGCTCGTGTGGATGATCGGCGGGGCCCGGCCTGCCACCGGCGCTGTGACGGCCGGCGCACCCTTCGTGCTCGTGGGAGCGCCCGGGGACTACGTGTTTGGCGGTGAAGGTGATTATTCCCCTTTCCGTTTTTTCCCTACTCTGAGCAAAGTTTCTCTTGCAATTTTCCTATTTTTCGTACGTGCTTTTATTAACATTAAAACCTGTAAGCCATTATAATATTTATTACTTGTGTGAATCGAACTTGAGACACACAGCGCAACAACCGACGACAAAATTATCTAAAAATCTAAAAGCCTATTTATAAAATATCAATTAATTTCTGAATGATAGTGCCTTCTTTTGAATTATTCATAATACTTGAAAATGTAGGGCAAACTGAAGTTTGTTTCCAAAAATTGTAAGTGGAATTAATCATATCGCGAACTCAAGTTTACACAGTCATAATCGATATAATATATAAAAATCGATGCCACTTTTCATTGTAATTTTATAACTCAAGAACGGGCTTACCTATCCAAACCAAATGTTTAGGCTTTGTTCCGACTATTTAGTAGATGGTTTATGTGGTTCTTCATATATCACATTTTTTGTAACAAATTATGTAGTAGTAGTAGTGTAGTAGTATTGATTCTGTGGCGCTACGAAGTTCGCGAGGTCAGCTAGTTATTTATACAATATTGTACTTTTAATTTGTGATTCTTGTCAGGTTTTCGTTTATTTGTTTTATGAGTGTCTTACCGGGCAGTACTTTTATCTCTGTCATTCTAAAACCCCAATTCTGGGACGAGATACCCCTCGCGTACCTTACGTTTATGTTCAAATTTTATGTTTCATTTGAACTCTTAGTTAAGTATAACAATTCAAGTTTGTCTATCTTTACATGCACTCCTTATTTCCGGGACCATCCACAGATAATGACTTAGTAACAGCAGCAGAAATCGCGCTAGGTATATATATGTACAGACATTTGATCATTTTAATTTATAATCGTGATCCCCCTCTCTTAGTAATTGTATTGTGATTCCAGGTCTAGATGCAGTAGTAACACAGCTGTTAGGTCAACTAGAAAATGCGGGGCCCCCGCCCTTACCGCGGGATCAGATAGCCGCACTGCCGTCAGTACAGGTCACTGAGGAACAAGCCGCAGCCAACACGTCGTGTTCAGTATGCTGGGAGAACTTCACAACTGGTGAGTTATATTCAGCTCTTGCTTATTATAGTTGCCTGGTACCATAGACGTAGAATAGACAGAATATAGGCATGAATTTGACCAGTCACTAGAAAGAGAGATAGAGATTGTGCGGCCATTTCTTGTCTCTTACTACTAGCCTCACGATCGCTTTGTCTCCCTCACACTTTTCTGCTCGTATTTTCTTTATAGGCGAATGGAGAACATTCAGTTCATTATCTATACCTAGCACCTCGTGGAACTGTCTCATCAGGTTTTTTTTTTTATCGAGGTAAAATCATCAAATGAGTCCACTGTGAACAATGGGCTATTGAAAGATCACCGTGGATTGTTTAGTTACTACATGTCTGGTAGTCCCTCCTATCCCGCCGAGGACTTATTTGAAGGTTTTACAATGATAAAAGAAAAAAATACCTAAGGACACCGTGGATTTTAGTCAGTACAAGTCTGACAGTCCCTACCGCCCTGCCCTGGGTGGGAGGACTCATTTGATGATTTTACCACGACAAAAAAAAAAAGCACTGAAGACAAATAACTGCCTGGTATTTGTGCCTGGCCTTTAGATGTGTGGTAAACTTCGTTGAAATAATGATGAAATGAAATGGTTAACTGTTACTATGATTATAATTATTATTACTCCTTAAAAAGCGTATTAACCTGGTATTAGTAGCAGAAGATGCTCTATCTGGCAAGGGATTACCTTAATCTGTAACAAAGAATAACAATATTTTCTATTAAATATTCCAGGCGAATCCGTATCTCGGTTAGAGTGTGACCACATCTTCCACGCGAACTGCATCACGCCATGGCTGCAGCTGCACGCGACGTGTCCCATCTGCCGGCGCTCGCTGCTGCCCGAGGAGGCCTCCGAGGCCCCCGCGGCCCCGGCGGCGCCCGCAGGCCCCGCGGCCCCCGGGGCCCCCGCCCCCGCCGCCCCCGGGGCCCCCACCTCCACGGGCCCCAGCACGCCGGCCCCCAACACCGACACCTCCGCCAGCCAGTACCGTGAGTCCTTATGTAAGACTGCACTGCACCTTCATGCGATCCTTATAAGGATACGAATCACCTAACGCTTTCCATTTACTAACAGACAAACTTACTTTAAAAAGATGTAAATATGGAAGTGCCTACGCTTATTCACGACGCGGAATATATTTATGAAAAAGTTACTCCAAGGTCAGTAAAAGCTTTATGTAGAGTAAAGTAAACATTTATTTGCATAGATTACAGTTACAGTACATAAGAACAAAAACAATAAATAAAAAAAAAGAATGACATTTGCTTTAGTTGAACGACGCGACTTCTTAAATGTACCGACTAATACGAGATCTGATGATCGGCTTCTGTATCGATATAAGTGTGTGGTTTAAAAGAGGTCTAGTTACTAATTACGAAGAATTAATGTTAATTCGGTCTAGGTTATTTATATTCTTATTATGATCGCTTATTAATTACTTGTAAATAATTAAGACACGCCCCACAAACCATTTGATATACTTTAAGCAGCCAACACTTTCGCACTACACATTAATAACTGCCCAATACATCTTTTTGCATTTATTACTAACTGCGGCTGCTGAAAGCATACCATTTGTTTGTTAATTGGATAAAAATAAAATACCAAACAATTATTGTTGTGCTACTGCAGAGTTAGAGGCTAATCTTATACAGCAAAAGCACAGCCATTGATCACCATGCTTGCTTATTTCTTGTTATTTGTATATTACCACCAAATGTAGGTTTAATTTTAATTGTCGCAAGAAAGAAGGTTTAATTAAATAGTCTGTTTACAAGGGTGTTAACAGGCAAGAGTAGAGTGTATGTTTCTTAAGAAGAGAGGGAGTAAGAATTTATTAGTTTTCTATAGAAATCCCAACGACTTATGCAAAGGGGGAGGTCAGCACATTGCTATCAGTATAGTTTAGTGTTATGATGAATATACAAAACACTACTGTTTGGGGGGAGTGTATGTCCTGTGTTGTGGTAGTGTGGTACTGATGTGGTGTGTTGCAGCGTCCCTGACGTCCCTGCTGGTGCGGCGCCTGCCGCGGCGCCTGGGCGTGGCGGGCGCGGGCTGGGCGACGCTGGGCGACTCGTCCAGCTCGTCGGGCAGCATGTCCACGACGTCGTCGGTGACGGCGGGCGGCGTGTGGGCCCCGCAGTCGCGCTCCAACTCCAACTCGACGGGCTCCAACTCCACGTCGTCGCTCAACTCCACGGAGCGCGAGCGGCAGTACAACATGGACATCGACTTCGACTAGGGCTCCGGTCCCGGCCCGGTACTCCGCGACTCAGTGACGTTCGCCTCGACGATGGTTGTGTTGGTGAAGTGTTTTGTTGTGATGTGTTCGTGATACGACATTGTTGGATAGTAAGTTGTATCGTTTATTTTTTTATTTATGTTAAATTGATAATATTTTTTCATAATGTATATCTCATGAATACGACCATTGTACGAGTCTATGTATAAAATATATAGTTGATACCATTACTTAAAGTTCTTACTTTTAGATAATAGATCATCATATAAAGGATCAGTTGGAGTTGTGTGCCTTTGATTTGTATTTGCAGTGTAGTGTAACATTTCCATACGAGATGACACAATCGTATTGTTTTACAAATGTCACGTGCTATTTTATAACACTGTGTACTATGATAGAGACAAGCGTGTACATTTAAAAGCTATTGTAACTTGAGAGTAAATTATTTTGCCTTTGTGAAGATAATTTTCTAAGTAATTTTTTTTTTGCGAAAAAATTAGTTTTCAAACTTTGTACAAAATTTCGTGAGTAGGTAACAATTTCATAATTGTTATACGCAATTTTCTTATTGCATTGATTTTTTCTTTTGTAAATTTTGTAAATATGCATGTAAGTTTAAGAACTTTGCTATAAGCTGTAGTATATTTAATACTCAGATAAATAGCTGAATATATATTTCGCCAAACGAAGTGATTTTAAATTGGGTTTTATAAT
Source organism: Agrotis puta (assembly GCA_943136025.2). Taxonomy (NCBI): domain Eukaryota; kingdom Metazoa; phylum Arthropoda; class Insecta; order Lepidoptera; family Noctuidae; genus Agrotis; species Agrotis puta. The sequence goes on from OW964182.2 coordinate 1,927,258, forward strand.
AAGGGGATCCTTTTACTACATGTTTCTATAATCGTCTAGTAATCGAAATACTTTAGACATCAAGGAATATTCCATCTGTTATGTTGACAATGCAAGAATCTTTGAATTGAGTAAGCACATATTTTTTTTGTATATAAAGAAATGAGTTTTAAAAATAATACATATTATTTTCTGCTTTTGGAAAAGAGGTTTTTTTTTGTAGAGGTGACCTTTTATAAACGTGCTTTTTATTTTGGGGTATTCGTCGCTTTAGAGGAGATAGCGAGTGTATATGCAAATATTAGAATAGATGTATAGTCAAATATATTGTTTGGTAAAGTAGATGTGATGAGAGTCGCTGGCACGGCAGCGGTGCGAGTGAGCGACGCGTGCATGCGGCGCCAGTCGCCGGGTCTTAGACTACGTCATGTATGAGATATAGCAGGGTTTGTGAGTGAATGACTACATTAAATTATTTTACTATTATAATACCTTTTATTTTCGACTGAGTGCTGTATCATTACTGTTCTGTTTGTGGTTTGCTCAAGTGTACAATGATAAACAATGGGATTGAAGATATCATTATACTACTAACACATAAGTTTACGTCCTAACTAAAAAAGTGTAGTGTATTTATCTGGGATTTCAATACTTGTACTAAGATTTATGATGAAATTTTGAACAAAAAAGAAAAAAAAAATTGTGATCTAATGAATGTTTAGATGTCGTGTTATCTTCATATTTTGTAATACACACATGGCAGGACATTCCTGGTAGTTTGAGTTGTGGGTAGTTTTGAATAATACTACATTCATAACAGAGTGAGACGTTTTTGTGAGAATATATATTATATATATCTATCTATATCTTTGAACTTAATTGTGACTTTAATCGAGTTTATTGAGTATATTTGTAAATAGCAGGCCACGAGCTCGAGTGCGGCGAGGCGGAGCGGTCCGACTCGTGCGACACGTGCGACACGTGCAACACGTGCACCACGTGCGATACGTGCGACAAGTGTTGTCCACACGCGGGTCCCCGCCCAGCTGCTGCCTCACTCGAGGCCGTGCCTCGTAGGATACGAATGTAAGTAAAACGAACAGCTCGTAACGAGACACCAACAATACTGAATAGCTAATGACTCGATGTTCCTATCCACCTTAGGTTACATACTAGTGTTGATTGGACGGATGTCTCACCAGGCCCGATATGTTCTAACTTACGCTTCTATGTGATGATTTCTCTATAATATACTAAATGTACTAAATTATATTTCGCCTAATTACTTCAATAAATAAAGTAGAAATCATGAACATACTTCTAGGCTATCGGTGATTCATGTGTCTCAAAATATGCATTTCAAATTTTAGATCCGGGAAATCTGGGTCTTAAGACTGATCTCTTAAGTGATAATACTTAAGTTAATAAAATTTGAAATTGTATTTTTGTATAATCTTCACTTTTTCGTAGATTAGGCCTAAACATTCAGTGGGGTATACTATGAAAATGGTTTAAAACAATCGTACGTGATGCTAAATTGTATATGTCCCTATAAACTTTTTTTTTTGTTTTATAGTTAAAAAGGAAGGCACATATTTATAAAGTAATTCCACCTGGTTCATATTTATTACTAGTTAGGTTGGAACACGCCAGTTTTAAGTAAATTGCGGTCGGAAACAATTAATTTGATATGGAACTTTGTGGCGCGTGCCATCGAGGTCGGTGTCAGGCAGGTGTTTGAAGGGAAAACACATTAGGATTGTTGATCATTTATATCGATAGTACATTGCTGTACTTTCATGTGTCTACTCGAATAAATATTTAATGCAAAGGTTAATGACACAGTGACAAGTTGTGTCTTTTAAAATGGAATCATTTTATTTATGGTTAACACACTGATTAGATAATATCCCGCTTTGAGTTCTAATGATAGTGTTAGTTACCATGTCTGTTTAATAACGTATTGTTTGTTTAATGATTTCATATTTTTCATTGATCAATAACTTATATGGACATCACAATCCACTGCCCGGTACGCTTTCCCGAGTAGTATCATATTATTCTCATAGCTAACATAAATACCCTGACTCTGCCTAGGATACCATATATGAATAGTTCAAATACACATATACCTAATGTAAACATTGTCTAATATTATTAAATACTAATAAATACAGTATTCTATAATAATCTGTCTTTTATTAACATTATTTCACTTTGCAATGATAGCTATTTTACACACGGGCGAAATTATAACGCGCTAGATTTTAAACCTACTGTTAACCGTCCAGAGTTGAAAATCTGATAACGCGATTTGATGCGCGGCGGTCTTTTGGATTCTCATTGCTCGGCTCAATACATGGAAATTAAAATTCAACGCACGATATAAAATGAACCATGCTTACAAGGGCTTAAGATTCTATTTCACAAGTCACTTGGTATAGAATAGTGACTACCGACCATTATAAACGTATTCATAGCGGTTGCACTATGGAATGAAAACTGGACAGAATTTATTGTCTATGGTTTTAAATCTAGGTTTGTAGCAAGTAGCTTGTGTAAAATGATCATAGCTATCATTGCAAGAATAATAAATAAACAATGTATAAAGATTTCATATATAGACGCCAGCAGATCAAGCTACCAGAATCTGTTAAATTTCTTTGATAGATTTTCAACCTTATCACAATAGTGGAAGGTTAATGTTCCGTTGGTAAAAATTGTCAGAATGGGTTAGGTTGATCTGCTGGACAAAAATAGTAGTAATTAAGTTCTGCAAAGTTCTATATCAAATTACAAACTTGATACATTATGTATAAAGACAGTCTTAGAAGTTTGTAAAAACGTTAAAATTACTAAGGAATGTAAATGTTTTAAATAACATTAAATTTTAATGTAAAGTTTGAAAATAAATGCAAGTATATTGATTTCAGTGTTGTTATTTTACTTTGGCTTTTTGGCCCTTTAGCGCTCACTGTTATTTGAAGTTATTATTACCTAAATCCTTTCATTCATGAATAGTGGCGTAGCGAGACCGAATTTAAAGGGGTAAGACGCATGTGCGAGGCCTTTTTTTTTTTGCGGACGAAAAATATAACTTGCTTCCTGCTCGCGCGAGGCCCCTTGTTGTAGGTTTTTTTTTTTTTACCCGACTACGGCAAAGCCAAAAGGAGGGTTATGATTTTGACCGGTATGTATGTTTGTATGTATGTATGTATGTATGTATGTTTGTATGTATGTATGTTTGTATGTATGTATGTTTGTTTGTTCCCTCATAACTTCTAAACTACTTATCGTTACATGACAAATGAGGTCTCGTTAGAAGCGTCTCAGTTGTCCGCTGGTTATAGGGTAGGTGACGTGTCACCAAATCCAATATGGCGCCCTCTAGGGGATGAGAAGTAGTTACCGAAAAAAAAAAATTTTTCGCACAGTATCGACATGGGTATCAAATTAAAGGGCTTGATGAGCACATTTGAAATATATATACATTATATAGCTTTTACTAGCTAATTTTCTGTTTCTAACAGTGTCAACATGGGTATCAAATGATAAATCTTCAATTCACAACTCAGAAACTATACATATAACATAAATTACTTCCTTCAAGTAATATAACCCCAAAATAGTGTAAATAAAAAAAAATAAGTTAAAAATAACTTAAACCCGACTACGAAAAAATCGCGCACTGAAAAGTATAAAACAAGAACAAGCCGTGGTCGTATGCCACCTAGCCAATAAAGATTGTGTGAAACAACCGCAGGTGGCATACGACCACGGCTTGTTCTTGTTTTATACTTTTCAGTGCGCGATTTTTTCGTAGTCGGGTTTAAGTTATTTTTAACTTATTTTTTAGTGGTAAAATCATCAAATGAGTCCTCCCACCCAGGGCAGGGCGGCAGGGACTGTCAGACTTGTACTGACTAAAATCCACGGTGTCCTTCACTAGCCCTTTACGTACTAGGGTCACGGTAATCCCTTGGTCCTTGGCGTGGAACACAATGCGCCGTCGACCCGGGCATGGTCCATGGTCGGACAGCGAGTCGCCCATTACTCGCCGCCCGCATGCCCGCGCCTACGGTGGCCGGAGATCGTCTTGCGACGTCCGACGCCGTGGGCGTCCACCACTGCGGCTGGGGTGGAGGGAGGTCGCTGTCCTCCCCCTCACGCGGCTCGCCTCCTCCTTCGCGAGCATGACTGCTTCGCAGAAGGAGGCGACCGCTTCCCACTCCGTCTCGCCCCGCAGCATGGCCTCGACCAATGCCGGGCGCGAGAGGTCTCCGCCAATCGCCGTCGTGAGGACACGGCGGTGCTCTGTCCAAGCGGGGCAGTCCTGCACCGTATGCTCCACCGTGTCCTCCGGACGATCTTCGCAGTGGTCACACCCAGGCGTTTCCTCCCTCCTTATCAGACACAGGAACCTCCCGAAACATCCGTGTCCGGTGAGGACCTGCGTCATGCGGTAGGTAAGGACGCCGTGACGCCTATCGTAACGTAGTTTTTGAGATAGTGATTTTTTTTGTATGGTTTTGAAGCCGATTCCTTTTTTTTTCCAAAAGTTTTAGCTTATTGTGTACATGGGAGATGCCATTACCGGTGCTACGGATTACAAAATTCTTGTACACTTATGTATTTGACAAGAATTTGGGTTGAATATTTAAACTAAAAAGGGTAAAATAAAAGCTTTTTCAAAAAAGGAAACCGAAAAAAGTAACAAAAACAACCAGAAAGAGGGGGCAAGTAACCTACATAATCATAAATATTTTTCAAAAAAAGTTCGGTTATTTTTTTTTTTAAGTTTTTATTGTGTAAAAAATTTAAAAGATAACATAGATCTGTCATCAACGTTATGACGATTTTTAATAAACCCTCTTTTTTCGTAAATGTCAAACGTATGTAAAGATCCATAATTCAAAAGACCTTTTACAAAGGTGTCTTACAAACACACATTATTGTATCAACTAAACCGGTTTCAGTTATTCAAATTAATGTTTCTAAAATATCCTCATTTCCTATGTAATTTATCTAAGTAGACGAACGAAGTTCTTAAGTCGTCTTTTTGGTACTGTACTTCTTATCCTCGGCTTGTCCCAGATTAAAATCATATCAACAGTGAGGCTTGTGATAATTTCGATATTGGTTCAGCAGAGAAGTGGGCAATAGTAGGTAACGCTATTTCGGCTACTCTAGTTTGTACAACTACAACAACATACAACATACAAAGCAGTTTTATATGACGTAATAAAAGGGGCTTTGAAGGACATTTATTATAACAATTACTTTACAATACATTTGCGCATCAATTCCATGTGGTATTCAAAACTTTTTTGTCAAACACTATGTTCGACAGCGATTAAGGTTCTTAGAAAATAGGTCCCATTATTGGGTCCGTTATTCAATAGAGTGGCTTTTATTAATGTCAAAAAGACCAAATTGTTACGTATTAGGAGATCCGGAGGAGGGGTTGAGCAGGTAACACAGGTAGATTAATTATGAGGTACCAGGAGAGCAGATGTGCAGACACGTGCGACCGAGCGCGGGCGCCTAGCAGGCGGACATTAGTGACCGGATGAGTTATTTGGATTTGGAGTAAGTTGGAACATGGTCATTTTGAGAAAGGGACGTTAAAAAAATTAAGAAAATAGAAAGGGTAATTAAATACTTTCTACCTTTATTTCTTAATTATTTTCACAGGATACTTTTTATGAAGGTAATAAGATCGTATTATGGGCTAGTTCACACGTGATGTAGTGAAATCCAGGGCGCTTTATGGCTGATTCTTGTGTCTAAAGTGCTCGAGCAATTTTTAATAAACGCCTGATTAAAATTAACGAGCAAAGTTTCGCAAGGTGCAACATTTTTCGTATTCAAAGCATTTATTACACATACATTTCAGACACTTTTTGCGGATTCTCAAGAAGCCAGTCAATCGATCCAAAGCGTAGATCTTGATACAAGAACAATGGATAAGAAATTCCAAGAACACTCTTCAACAAAATTATGCATTCAGTTGCAACTATGTAACAGGATAACTACTCAATTATGGAAACACTTTACTACACTCAAAACTATCAAACAATGATATTAACTAAAAAGCATCCATAGCAGTGAACTGCCCTCCATTATTTTAAAATTGGAATAATAATGTAATGTAGTTAAACATGGCGCTTTTGAGATGTTTATTAGGTTGGCATTCTTGACTCTACGGGGAGTGCAATAATGGGATTTATTGATACAAAACATCTTTATAGACTTGGGATGCCATATTTTATTTCTGGAAGAAGGATGTATGCATAAGCACAGACGTCAGCACTTACACCTACCTTTATCATAAAAGGAGATTCATGTACGATTGAGAATGACAGATTGGGGTAGAGTGATGGCGGCGTCTGTACCTCCAGGTAACAACAGCAAATTAAAAAAGATACATTATTGGCTAGTTTCGGATTCGTAGATCTGTCACGCATTGACAAATACAATGGACACATCACACATAGACATCGTCTTTGAATACTGTTAGCATCATAGCGTACTCCATTTGTAGAGAGTAGTCAATTTCATGCAGGTGTTGCTCAATCTATCCAGCGACAAACGTTATAAAGGTAGAGTATGACCACAGTCTACGTCTATGGTCACTATTTGGTCACGCAATAATTAGGTGACGAATCCGAAACTAGTCATTTATCTCTTTCTAAAGTTCGACGTGCAATATTTAAAGCAGGACGAAGTAAAACAAACCGACGGCACGGCTGAGCGATTGGCTGCTATGCTAAGGCCGCGGGTGCGATTCTCGCGCGGAAAAAAGTTCTTTCTTTATAAAATGTTGCCCCACACTAAATTTTACCGGAATTTCTCCTGTGTCGTGGGTGCGGAACAGGAGCAAAAAAATGTTGCTGTTGTCAGCCACAGCAACATGGTTCATGACCACCGTTTTAAGTGACATGTACGCACACCCCAACCAACCCCTTTAGTGGTTACCGGCGTGACGGTAGCATTTTGTAACAACTGTTATTACGGCTCATTACACGCTCTTGACAAACAGCATGTGGTGGCGTGGTGGAACACCACATTTGGGGAAACCACTGATGCATCTGAACAGTAACGGTGGTTCAAGTCATGTAGAACTGGCATGAAGGAATACTTTTTAATAACAGCCTTTGAGACCAAGGTGGAGGGGAGCGCAGCGGAAGGAAAACGAGCCGAAATTAACCAACCTACTAGGAGGACAGACGATCTCATTTGGATTACCGGAAAAAATGGATAGATAAAGATATTCAAGGCTGTCAAAATTTGTTTTTTTTTTTCTAGATTAGAACTTTCAACATTTTAATAAGTTTACTCTGCCCTTAGGACCTACTTGTTGAATTTCATATTTTATCTCTCTTCTACGTTCTTGTTCGCTTCGGTGGAAACTAGTCCATGCTGCCTTGGATTAGCAAGGCAAGGCTTCTCGTAAAAAGAAGACGTGAACAATCACCAACGCGAATCGAATCGCTCAACTGGATAAATCTTGTGCTATATACCGTCACAACTGTGAGTCGGATACAAGACCATTCTTGAAATGCCACCTGGGTGTCTTTAGCCTCCCAAGCTATGGAGCCACCAGGCCAAGGAGAAGATATGGCGTGATGGCTTGATTAACGTCCTCAAAGTAGAAGGAACGGTGAATAGAAAGCTCGGGATAGAATCGGCTAATACAAAACGTATTAATAAAAGTGTGAATCTAACTTTCTTGGGAACTCATATAACCCATAAGTGAGCAGTCTTACATACCCTAATATGTTTAAGTACTGAAGAGACCAGACTAGAATGATTATATTACACAACATTAGTCCCAGGCAGCGCATAGTGTCGTAAACAGTAACAGCTGTTCCTAATCGCCTAATGTAAACGAACGTTTAACATGACCATAACTTATCACAGTCATAACTTATAACAGCATACACACCTATATTTTATCGCTCCTTATATTTAATTTAATCCTCGATCACACGCAAACGCGGCCGACACAAAACGATACAAAACTGATGTGGCGCGGCGGGCCGAGGTAAACAAAACGAGCGCGGGCGCAATGCAATTATTACAAAGGTGCGTGCGCGCAGCTGACACCGCACCTGCCGCCATCTTTAACATTTCTTTGAGTTTTTTTTCGCCATCGGAGTTATTGGCCTATTTTTTATGGCGCAAGCTGGCCCGGCAGCTGACAGCCGCATGTGTGTGTGGATAAAGGCTTTGTTACCTTTGACTGGCAGGACAAGGATTCCTTAAGGCGGTGTCTAGGATAATAAGGGCATCGCCAGCTGCTCAGATTGAAAGGTTTGAATCTTAGCCAGCTGTGGGTGCCTCTTCGGGTTACACGTGGATAACTTTGAGTTTTTTCGTCGCCTATTGTTGTCTTTTCGTTTTATTTGGATTTCAAATAAAGTTAATTGTGTGTTTTTTTGTTGATTTCAGCTACTTTACGGCTATGGGAATATGTTATCAAAAGCACATGTCATATTTTTCCTTAATATTTTATTAAAACCCATAGAATTTACTAATGGCTTTGCAGTATTTAGGTTTAGGTAATGGCTATGTACTTATAAAATATGTAATACTTACTTCTTTACTTCAAGGTAACTTCCCAAGGAGCACCACAAGCTATATTTTAGTTTATTCTTATACCACAGGCTGTATAGTGAGATTGTAGCTGTAGAAGTAAGAAATAGCCTGTAGTGGAGCTGTAGTATGATGTAAAAGGAAACCACAAGAATATAATTATCCTCTTATAATTGTCTTCAAAAGAAAATAGTTCTTAATCGGTTTTTGAGAGATATAAGAATGGGAAAATTTGTGAAACTTGCCATACATTTCTATTATAGATATTTACAATACATAGCGATGAGTATGAATGTTGATGGATGGAGAGGAAGAGGAAGGCCAAAGAAGAGATGGATGGATTGACTAAGGAATGATATGGAAGAAAGAGGAGTGAATGATACGGTGACGTTTGATAGAGGAGAATGGAAGAAAAAAACGTGTTGCGCCGACCCCAAGTAAAATGGGATAAGGGCAGGAAGATGATGATGACAATACATAGCGACTGTTTTTTTTTCATGCAATAAAATCCTAGTGACGATGGCGAGTTAGCGGATTTACCAAATATTTCATTAGACTCGCTTAGTTAAAGTTCAGTGACTTTACAAAAGAGAAAGAACTAGTTAATTATTTTCCTTAACACCAAGCGCCTAAAGGCTCGATTACCGGATTACTAATACCTGAAATTCCTTGTATTGTGTCCGTGATGATTGTGGAAGGTAATCGTTCGTTTGTGACTCAGTTAGTAGGGTCTACGACCTATGCAGCACGCAGTAAGTCAGACAAAAGATATACGTGTTTGTGCTGAAGTTGTCCAGCCGCATTATTTTGAACGTTAGTATCCACCTGCTGCAGTTTGCTGTAATTAGCTAAAGAAGGTGAGGACAATGGGAAGGGGAGGTGTGGTCTAATTATTGGTTAGTTATCGTAATTAGTATTGGGGATGTGTTTTGGTGGTTCCATGCGGGACTTTTAGTAATGATGTACTCTTTTGTTTAATTTTTGATTGTTTCCAACTGTTTTATTTTTTTAATTGATTGAATAGAGACAAACAATGCTTTTTTTATCGTGTTAAAATCATCGAATTAGTCCTCCAACCCAGGGCAGGGCGGGAGGGACTGTCAGACTTGACTGACTAAAATCCACGGTGTCCTTCACTAGCCCTTTACGTACCGTGGTCACGGTAATTCGTGAGTCCCGCGACCCGGCAGGCTTTGGCCCTAAGACAAACAATGCAAGCCAATTTTATCTGATATATCATTTGATTAAACCCACTGTTGCGTGAAAAAATAAAAAGAAAAACCTTGTTTTTGCTACTACGTACGTGTTTAGAGTTGTCATTTTTTTAATTTGATGAAATAATCAATCAAACCAAGACTAAGCTTTATTGAAATAAAAGGTAAGTACCTTTTTTAACCTATGAATGCTATCTTGCTCGGGCTCATCTAAAATATTCAAATAATACATTCGTCCTATTATTTATGGTACAAAAATATACTCAAAAGAAATTGTATTTGATTCCAAGTAATACTTAGAATCTTTCCCATAGCGTAACCGTATCAGCAGGTCCCCCATGGATCGATGGTGCACACCGTTGGAGGAGCACCCTTCACAAAAGTAGGTCATGTTCCCCCATGGCCGGGCACCCTCGTTACCAGGAGACTAGAGCCACGCAAGAGATTCGGTTTGTAATCAACTGTAATAGATAATGTTCTTTGTTTTAAGAGTATGGCAGCTATATTATTATGTTACGTTCTTATTGATACGACTATTGCACAGAACAACATTTATTTCTACATATTATCAAGTTAATAAAATAAATAATTATGCTCTACTTTGCGTTTTGAAAGTTGAAAAGGTTTGTTTTATTGTTTTTGCTCGTACTCTGTATTTAACATCGATTTCCAGTTATTGCATATAATTGTACACAATTTGTAGGCTTTTGTTTTCTGACGCAAATAAAAAGACAATAAATTTAGCACTACGAGTATATACCCAATGCATATTATTTTTTCAAAATATGCAGATACAAAGTTCTAAGTGATTCTTCTCGGTTATTGGAACTTAGTTGCACATAATTATACTACTAGTTTAGTGTTTATAGCGCAGGCGGACGGTGAGTAGTAGGTAGCTCACCGTCAGATCAAGGGCTCGTATCGACCGCGTATTGTTTCCCAATGTCCATGCGCTTCAATGCATGGGCTTTTTTTTTTTTTTTTTTGCGTGGTAAAATCATCAAATGAGTCCCAGGGCAGGGCGGGAGGGACTGTCAGACTTGTACTGACTAAAATCCACGGTGTCCTTCACGAGCCCTTTACGTACCGGGGTTACGGTGATGGGTAAGTCCCGCGACCCCGGCAGGCTCTGGCCCTCTACAGGCCCCGTCAATGTGCTGACACTCCTTGAGGCGCGCGTGGAACACAACGCGCCGTCGACCCGGGCATGGTCCATGGTCGGACAGCAAGTCGCCCATTACTCGCTGCCCGCATGCCCGCGCCTACGGTGGCCGGAGATCGTCCTGTGACGTCCGACGCCGTGGGCGCCTACCACTGCGGCTGGGATGGAGGGAGGACGCTGTCCTCTCCCTCAGGCGGCCCGCCTCCTCCTTCACGAGCATGACTGCTTCGCAGAAGGAGGCGACCGCTTCCCACTCCGTCTCGCCCCGCAGCATGGCCTCGACCAATGCCGGGCGCGAGAGGTCTCCGCCTATCGCCGTCGTGAGGACACGGCGGTGCTCTGCCCAAGCGGGGCAGTCCTGCACCGTATGCTCCACCGTGTCCTCCGGACGATCCTCGCAGTGATGACACCCAGGCGTTTCTTCCCTCCCTATCAGACACAGGAACCTCCCGAAACTTCCGTGTCCGGTGAGGACCTGCGTCATGCGGAAGGTAAGGACGCCGTGACGCCTATCCAGCCACTCCTCAAAGAGGGGTCTTACCGCCGCGATTGCGGCGTGCCCGCAATGCATGGGCTGTCAGGAAAATGACAGGGTTAAATAACTGTCAGGTCACCGGAATATCTTCACAGGTTCCCACGGCCCTGGGACGCAAAGGGCAACTGAAGAAACAAGCTGGTTTTTAATCAGTCGAGACCGACAATCCCTTCTGCTCCAACCAGAGGATATAGGAGGGAGGATTCAATTTTTCGTCTACTGAAAAAAAAAGTCAAACACAGTTTGGTACGATACAGTGAAAGAAAGCTAAGGTTTGTGGTAGAATTAGTAGAATTTCAACTTAATTTTCTACCATTTCTAGTAGAATAGAGACTTAAACAGGGATAGGAAAGCTTGTTGTTCTCCATAACTTTGCTGATATTCTGTCGCTCCCCCTCTTATATATTTATTGTTGTATTCTATTTAGGTTAATATCCCCGTTAGTATTCGTCCTTTTATCCCTTTTATGACGAATCGTCGCAACAAAATTGTTTTCGGCATTCAGATTTTATCGATCAATAAGCTAATGGGTATTTTATTACGTTGTTAATTGTATTTGATTTGATAAGAAGGGGCTGGTTTATGTTATAAACGGCTAGGAACTTGAAGACTAAAATAACTAAAATGAAGCAGAATTATGAATGAAAATATTAAGTCTAGAACTGCGACTTAAGTTTTTTTTTCGATTTAAGTCTGTCGAGAAGTTTAACCTATATTACCTACAGCTGAAACATGATCTTATTAAGTTAACTATTTCAGTAGATAGATTGCTAAAAGTTAGACATAGTGTTTTTTTTTCGGAAAATAAAAAATAATTTTCATGATATTCACTACCTAAGAATATAATTACGCCGAATGTGATGCAATGTTTTGTTAAAGCTGTTATATTGTTTGTATTAAATATTAGCCAGTTGTTTGATTTTTTATTAAGTACTTTCTGCAGTCAGTGATTAAATCAAAACCAAGTTCTTTGAATTTAAACATAATGTTTATTCGTATGCATACTAAAAACAATCAAATATATTTTGACAGTAGTCCAGAGAAAGTTATACAGTGCAAACCATTAGGTCAGTTATTTAATTGTACGTTTTTTGCTGAACTACGACATACTGTGATCACCAATTTACATTATCCCGAGCACTAGCAAACCGCCCCGACTTCACCCGTCCATAACTAACAATTTTCAGAATATCTTTGTATGATTTTTGTGTAGAACTCAATATTAATCTTGTGGCGTTGAAACCTACCAAGATGAATAGTTAGTCAAAATGATAATTCGATAAAAATATACATGAATTGCTATAAAATTCATAAAATTAACATAGACTGTCAATTCATAACTTACTCGTAGCTATTTCTTAAAGTTAGTTAAATATAAAACATTTTTAAACTGAGCTTACGATACGATAGTTAAATGGCAAGGACGTTAAATTAATTAAAAGCTATTTATTTTATACATAAAGTTATTTTAAACCCATAACATCTAAATATAGGTTTAGGTATAGGTAGTATCAGAAGATACAGGTAGTACTGTAGGTGTTTAATTGTATTACTCTCGTTTCATGGTGCCCTGGTCGTTGTATGGGGTCACGGAGGGTTGTATCGGGGTCGAGGACTCTGGCACACCCCTGCTTTCACCATGGCGTTACTATGGACGAGTATATTAATGATTTTAGTCCCCATGGCTTTGACAGCCATAGTGTATTGAAACAATAAATAGGTTGGCACAATTATCACGCTATTGCTTTGGTTACTGCGAGTTTTGGTGTAATCGATCTGTCAGTCATATTAATTAATTATATTGTACGTAAATTATACTAGAAATGTTCATTGTTAAAATAATTGTCTTTTATGTACTTATATAATAGCACTTTTTTATTTCTACGTGGTATTATCATCACATGAGTCCTCCCACCCAGGGCCGAGCGGGAGGGACTGTCAGACTCGTACTGACTAAAATCCACGTTTTCCTTCAATACCCTTTGCGTACCGGGGTCACGGTAATTCGAGAGACCCGCGACCCCAGCAGGCTTTGGCCATCTCATTAGTACTTTACGAAAGATTTTAAATGTGATTATCGTTTGGCGTGGTGGTCTAAAGGGTAAGCCTTTGTTCTGTAGTGGATGTCTTCCAGCTGATGATTTTAACTCTTGCTATAAGCATAGACGAAAATTTTTTTTTTTTGTGGATTAATGGCGTGACCGGAGCCGACTAATTAATTCTCAAAAACATTTTGATGTAACGATCTAATCATCATTTGTCTAGCCTTTTCCCAACTATATTGGGGTCGGCTTCCAGTCAAACCGGATGCAGCTGAATATCAATATTTTACATGGAGCGATTGCCTATCAGATCTCCACAACCCAGGAATTTTATTTTAAAAATAGAATTTTATAGTATCTAGAGTATTTTGTATTGCCATTGAAATTAAGAATGGACAATTTATTAAGCTAGTTTGTATTTATCTCAATAGTAACAGTATATCAACTGAGGAAAAATTAACAACTGTATTTTCAAGATATTATGAACTTGCTGACTCGTCCTTCAAATAGTTGTACACAAAAACTAGACCCAAACATCCCAAAGCTCTCATCATGAATGGCGAGGACCTGAATTAACCTTCACATAATTATAAAACAGGCCTAAATAACAGTAAATACGGTGTTCACAGTCTGACGGCTCGTCCACGACCTCGGGTGATCCGATGCTGGGTGCTTGCATATTAGACGATAATGGTTACGACAAGATATCGGTGGGACTGGTAGTTCCAACATTTTCTTGGGAAAATGAGAGAGAGAGGACGATATTCCCGTGTCGTGGCGTTATCGTCTAATATGAAAGTGTCCAATGAGTATCTACATGCGTGATAATGATGTGTTACTTCTTTCCTGTGCGAAAATCCACTATCATTTTCATTTGGTTCGACGAAACTTTAGGTATTCCAAAAAAAATATTGGTGATAATGTATAAATAAAACTATTGCGAATTATATTAAGACTTATAATGAAGATCGTCTAGGCGCGGAGTCTCTTGGCATGCTCTAAGCAATTATTTGATGAGTTTTCTATTCAACGGCTGTCGCAAAACGCAACTAACGACACCACTCGAACGCTTAAGTCGTGGCCAAGAGGTAAGGCCCAAAGAAGGATAATAATAGCGCCACAATTAACGGAGAGGGTTCAGCGGCCGATCGAAATCCTTGGGCTGGCCGTCACCCGCGCCCGGTGCAACCAAGGTAGGGCTACCAATAACATACATCTTGAATAATCCGGACATGGAAAGGCCTTATAATTTTTCCGTATTTTTCTTCTTTGAAACATTGTTAGGTACTAAGTTTAGGTAAGTACGTCAAAGGGTAAAACGGTGATAGAGTCATTGACACTGACACTGTTCTGTCCGTCCGTCAAACTGTCTGTTTGTCTGTATCTCATGACACGTGAAAGTTAGACAATTGAAATTGTCACAGATTATGTATTTCTGTTGCTGCTACAGCAACAAATACTAAAAACAGAATGAAATAAATATATAAGGGGCTAACTGTAACTTATAAATATCGTGATTTTATTTGCAGTTTTTAAACAAAATGGTACAGAACCCTTCGTGTGCGAGTCCTGCTCGCACTTGGCCCGTTGTAATTAGATAATAGCAGAGTTACAATAGCAAAAAAATATCGATTTAAAAGTAGATTGTATTTTGTAGTAAAATGCCAAGATTGTTTGTAAATGGTAACCCTGAGAAGGTGTCAACGTGCGTCCTCCAAGTGCATTCGATTCGTATACTTTTACTTCACATATAAGTAGGTTTTATTTATTTGTTGTGGGCTGGGCAGACATGTAGGTAAGCACGGTAGAGTATAAGTGAGTTTTTTGTTATTTGTTTTTTATTGTTGATTTTTACTGTTACCTCAGGTCAATCACATTGATTGCAAGCCTGCATATATGTTTACTTTTACTTACCTAGTCGATTTGCTGATCGATTGATTGCTGTGCAGCGTGTCGCGGGTTCGATTCCCGCACGGAACATTTATTTGGATGATCTGCTAGTAGTTGTTCCGGGTCTAGGTTTCTATGTTTGTAAATGCACCCACGATACTAGAATGATGCAAATATTCTTTGAAAAAAAAAACAAAGTTTTTTTGGGAAGTTAAAGATATTGATTTTCTTATTTTTAAATACGAAAGCCTGTAAATATAATAAGTTCGTGTACTCGTATAAACACGGCAACTTACAAACACAGTCATACCAACAAATATTAGTTATGTAGAAAAATGCGAAAATCGAACCCACGACAAGCGACGAAGCAGGCGACCCGCACAGCCACCGAGCCAGAAAAAAAAAGAATGTTATAAAGTCATTAATGTATTCTGGGTTTTCCTTCAATCGCCATAATCTGATTTCTATTCTTAGCGTTATTCTATCTGATTTATATAATTGTTCGCCAATAGACAATTTGACAGCAACAATAAAATACAATTAATGTAATTAGTCCGTCACTCAGGTCCGTATAACAGATCGTCACTCAATACTCAAGCATTACTTAAGACTGCACGATTAGCGCAGTGGCTGAGCGATTTGTCTGCTGCGCTGCGTGTCGCGAGTTCGATTCCTGCACGGAGAAAATATTTGTATGACCTACAAGTAGTTGTTTCGGGTCTGGGTGTTTGTGTATGTGACTTTCTATATTTGTAAACGCACCCACGACACAGGAGAAATTCCTAGTGTGGGTCAACGCTTTAAAAAAAAACTGGATTCAAGACATTTGATTGTTTAAACTAGTTTTAAGTAACACTTGAGTTCTGAGCTGCGTTCTGTCTTACGGGTCTTGGAGTTTTGAAAAATAATGGAAAGTATTTTGTCTTTCGTGAAATTTATTATTATTTATAATTAGTACGAGTATATACAGTAACATAACGCATCATAATTCGAGAATGGAGACTCGTGACGTCAGAACTCAGTAAAAATTGTACTATTTTGTGACGTAATGCCCATTTTTAAAGCGTTTTACGAAAAATACTGCAGGATTTTTTTTCTTTGTGGTTAATTAATTATTGTCGTTCGGCGTGGCGGTCTAAGGGAGAGGCATATGTTCAGCAGTGGACGTCTTCTGGCTCATGATGATGATGATGAACTGACGGACTATTAAGAATATTTCAGTCAAATAACCAATTCCAGTTTCTCAAGAAAAGAGTGAATGTCACATAAAATGCTTCTTATAATGAACATAATGACTCACTATTTGTCGCAGCCAGTGTGACTGGATCCTTAATGATGCGTAATAGTGGCATTTAGGCTTTATAAGTGATGATTGTAAATGGTATTTAGTCAATACAGGTCCATTTACAACTGATATAGAACGACTAACTAGTGTATAGGTAGACTTGTTTGTTACGGGAATCGAACCCGGCCTGTTACTGCAAGATGCTTGATAATGTAGGTATTTAATCACTAAGCTTAAGAGTCAATAGAAAATTAATACTTTAATTAGTTGTTGAGTTTAAGCGTGAAAATACCGGCGCTTTTTTTTTACGTGGTAAGATCATCACATGAGTCCTCCCACCCAGGGCACAGCGGGAGGGACTGTCAGTCTCGTACTGACTAAAATCCACGGTGTCCTTCAATAGCCCTTTACGTACCGGGGTCACGGTAATTCGTAAGTCCCGCGACCAAAATACCGGCTATTGTTGACCTTTAGTATTTATTGTAGCTTGGACTTTGTTCTTCTTCCTCCGTTAGGCTACTATTTCTTATGTTTTCCAAAGTTTTATTAAAGAAACATTTACAAATTGTATGCTACTATGTAAAAAAAAAGCGAATGCAAAATTTTGCATGGTTTTTTGTTACTCAATCACGGTCGTCAGAACTGCTGAATGTATTTTCATATTTGGCTCACATTTATAGGATACCGTATCCCGTACCCCTCCGCAGGATAATATTTCAAAGCTGCTGGCAACAGGTATAAAAGATAAAAATTGTGGTCATACCATCAATATTTCTTAATTGCACTGAATTTTGATGCATATGTCATTTATTTTTTTGGTTCGAGTAAATATTATCGGAAAAAGGAATTAATGTAAGCGCATCATTCATACACTTTCAATTCTTTTTTTTTTTTTTTTTTTTTTTATCGTGGTAAAATCATCAAATGAGTCCTCCCACCCAGGGCAGGGCGGGAGGGACTGTCAGACTTGTACTGACTAAAATCCACGGTGTCCTTCACTAGCCCTTTACGTACCGGGGTCACGGTAATCCCTTGGTCCCGCGACCCCAGCAGGCTTTGGCCCTCTACAGGCCCCGTCACTATGCTGACACTCTTTGAGGCGCGCGTGGAACACAACGCGCCGTCGACCCGGGCATGGTCCATGGTCAGACAGCGAGTCGCCCATTACTCGCCGCCCGCATGCCCGCGCCTACGGTGGCCGGAGATCGTCTCGCGACGTCCGACGCCGTGGGCGTCTACCACTGCGGCTGGGGTGGAGGGAGGACGCTGTCCTCTCCCTCAGGCGGCCCGCCTCCTCCTTCACGAGCATGACTGCTTCGCAGAAGGAGGCGACCGCTTCCCACTCCGTCTCGCCCCGCAGCATGGCCTCGACCAATGCCGGGCGCGAGAGGTCTCCGCCTATCGCCGTCGTGAGGACACGGCGGTGCTCTGCCCAAGCGGGGCAGTCCTGCACCGTATGCTCCACCGTGTCCCCCGGACGATCCTCGCAGTGGTGACACCCAGGCGTTTCTTCCCTCCCTATCAGACACAGGAACCTCCCGAAACTTCCGTGTCCGGTGAGGACCTGCGTCATGCGGTAGGTCAGGACGCCGTGACGCCTATCCAGCCACTCCTCAAAGAGGGGTCTTACCGCCGCGATTGCGGCGTGCCCACACTTTCAATTCTAGAAAAAAAAACTTTGCAAGTAAAAGTACCAGGCAACTATAACAGCAAGGAGTTAACTTTTACATCAGAACCCCAATGCTCTCGTTCACCCCTCAACAAATAATGCATGCGTAAGATAAGCGAGGAATCTCTTCGGGATGTTTGTCCACTTTATGATATACATCCTATTTAGGATGGGTGCGCCCTATACTAATATGGCTTCACGATTACTGTCCCAAACAGGATAAGAAAAAAGCACATATTAACTGCTTTTTTTTTAACAACTTTGCACACAGTAGGTACTAGGATTTTCTCCTGTGCGTGGGTGCGTTTACAAACATTTAAAGTCATATACACAAACACCCAGACCCGGAACAACTACCTGTAGATCAAACAATATTGGTTCCGTACGGGAATCAAACCCGTGACAACAGCTAGTTATTTAATACAATTTCGCAAATAATTTAGAGCCCACCCAATAGCGTCGTTCACGCGCCACACCTGGCTAACATATTTTATAACCATTAGACTAACACAAAGAGGTTGTTAATACCCACCAGGTGCATCACCCATTACCTTTGGAACATGTGTCCCTAGTAACTAGGTGTACAGATTATAACGATTGCGCATACACATGTTCTTAAGGACAGGTGGCTAGTGGAGCCTAGTAGATGTGCATGTTAATTAGTAATTAAAAGATGACATTAAAAACAAAAAAAACATATGGAATATTTATGGCGATGCCGTGTAATTTTGTAACTGAGTAATGGCACCTTGTTCAAATCATGTACCATGACATCTTAAAGCCAAAGTAGTTCCAGTGTGGGAAAGAGACAGAGCTATACAAGTCGTCTAGCGCCATCACGTTCCCTCACTGGTCAGCCCAACACATAGGTCATTTGTTGTAGGATCTTTTTACATCAACTTGTACTAGTTCTTTAGCTAGCTTCTCAGGTTTTGGCTGGCTATACCTGGGATTCGATTCCCCGGGTCTTGCGTCGGCCAACGTGTTACTGGGGGCATTTTCTATGAGGAATTTCACAGTAACTGCTTCAAAGCTTGGATAAGTTGCCCGGATCAGCTCGCCTTCTCCTACATGGGAAAACATAACTGGGGTGTACTATTAGGTGAGCCGAGGGATTACAGGCGTGATGTTATAAATATATATTAGAATATGTTTTTTTTTCTAGCTGTAATATGAGTTAAAAAAAGTGAGTTTTCGTCTAATACAAAAGTAATTAACGCCTCAAATCTACTCAAGTTAAGTATCCTTACTTAAATTACATCAATAGCTCAGATCATTGAGGTGACACAATTATAAATGAAGCTATTATTTTATAAGGTAGCTTCGACACTAAACCTTAATTATTTATACAACAAAATTAAAACTAGCCACAATATGGATAACCTGTATCTTATCAGTTTAATCCAGTCTCGTAATTAAACAAACAGAGAAGTTTTAAAGTTCACCTGAGTTACTTGCACTCCGGCAATAATTAATATTCATTTTTTAATTAAAATCCGACGCATTCCTGGTTCGTAATAAGCACACACGACTATTGCACCTTTATGGTTCAATATAGTAATCAGATCAATCTATAAGGTAAACTTGTATTTTGCTAGTTTTTGTTGGCAGCTTCTTCCTCGCGGTTTATTCACTTAAATATTTAAAACTTCATGCAAAAGAAAAGGTACGTTTTTTTTTTATCTTGGTAAACTCATCAAATTCGTCCTCCCACTCAGGGCAGAGCGGGAGGGACTGTCAGACTCGTATGACTAAAATCCACGGTGTCCTTCAATAGCCCTCGTTCGTGACGTTCCTGGGTCACGGTAATTCGTACAGTCCCGCGACCCCGACAGGCTTTGGCCCTTTAGAGATCGTCTGGCGACGTCCAACGCCGTGGGCGTCTACCACTGCGGAGAAAAGGTACATAGGCGGACTTAATGCCTGAGGCATTCTCTACCAGTCAACCAAGGGCAGTGGAGAAATAACAGAAATAAATTTGCATTTGTTGAAAATTACCCCACAGGAACGTAAAACGGGGATAAAAGGTAGCCTGTACGTTATTCGAGATTATCACTACATAGTATAAAACAGTTACTCCCTGCTGTCTGTCTGTCCCTATGAATGCTTAGATCTTTTAAACTACGCAACGGATTTTGATGCAGGTTATCTAAATAGATAAAGTGATTCAAGAGAAAGGTTTATATTTAACTTGCATAATATAGTAGAGATTGCACCCGTGCGGAGCGGGGGCGGGTCGCTAGTAACCTTTATTTTTGCCAAATTAGATCCAGATCTGTTCAGGACTTCTGGCGTGATTGAGTTACAAGCCCATCTGCATTTATAAACAGTTTGTGTGTTTGACCTATTTCATGTATGTAAGTTTTCTCACGAAGTTTTCCTTCACGATATGTAATGTTTAATAGTACCTCCCTATCTACACATAGGCGGTGTGCGTGTGTGTCGTCATTTCAGTATTGGCTATTGATCAATCAGACCCTTCGTACATAAATTAAAGTAGGAGCGGTACTGTCGACAAGAAAACTGTTTGTTACTTTGATTTATTTGGTTTTCCTTGTGTTTTTGTATGCGATTAGGGGACGGTTATCATTGTGGGGACATACAAGTAGTTTATGTGACGTATTTTGATTGTCTTCTTGCTGTATAAGCGAGGGAAGGAGGCGAGTTTGATGTTCGGACAGTTTTGGAGTTATTGATAGGGAATTGATATGCGTTCTTTAAAAAACCGGTGACAGTCTTTTCTTTTTTCAATTGGATTGCGTAGTTCAGATAAGCAGTCGCTTCATAAAGAATACTAGTATTCAGATGCATCCAGTAAAACTACAAGTCGACCCCAACATAGTTGGGAAAAGGCTAGGCAGATGATCAAGTTAGTATATAATTATATAATAACAACAAAATTTTATTTAGATTACAGAATAGAATATAATACTCGTAACATTTCTTGTAAAACATGAATATGCATCAAATAATTTGTGCAAGGTCTTAAATAACAAGTTGATCTGTATGTTTTGCCAATTATGGCGTACAATAATAGCTTACATGTTTGGTTTAGAGCAAACCAAAAATAAGAATTTGAGTTTACACAAATTAATGCTAAATAAATGATAAAGAAATAAATTTAAAAAAAACAGCTCACATTTTATGTAAAACACTAGTTAAGTTGTTCCTAAAACATTCGAAAAACTCATTTCTTTATATGATTGAAAGAAATGACGTACAACTTTTATGAAATCACAAAGTTTTCGCGTTCGGTAGTACAATATGTAGTCGAACTAATTGTTTGGTAAGCCCGCAATTTATCTTCTACCTGTCTATTAGATGTCTGACCAATCTAGGTATCTTGAGATGAGTCCTAGGAAGCGTCTAGGTGACTGATATTGAGTGATATTGATGAATGTGTGTTACAGTGTGTATTACTTCGGTTTCTGAGCGAAATCTTCAGACTTCGGAAGATTTAAAATATACTTACTTTTTTTTATTTTTTATTTAAGGTCGTTTTTCAACATCTAAGGTCATTAGCGACCACAGTTAACAATATATTAATTTACGTATGTACATAAAATAGGGTACAATACATTTGCTTAAACAAAGAGGGGCCCAACCAAACGCTAATGTCCCCGAAAACGACCAACACATACAATCCAGTACAACCCAGAGAATGCAACCCAACATATGTAGCTTAATATTATTAAGCCACATATATCAGGCACTTATTTTTTTCTTATCAAGGAACCGGAACATAAAGGGCTATTTAAGAAACACCGTGGATATTAGTGTCAATACGAGTCTGACAGTCCCTTTCCACACTGGGCCACTCATATGATGATTTTCTACGATAAAAAAGGGGTTCACAACTCGATGTGCATATTTATAAATGTATGATCACGCATAATTTCGTATAGCGTGGTCGATTTTTTTTTATAATAAACAGTATTCTTTAAAGTGTTACATTAAGGGGCCTCTTACAGTCCACTAGCGCCGCCAATCGAAAAAATGTCATAACTCGTAAATAGAATCAAAAATACAAAATGTGGTCTGTAATTACTGTAGAAAAGGCAATAACGTAATTTTATAACACATTGTCAACACTTGAAATATAGCTGTTTAGCAAATTTTTTTTATTTGTAACAAAAACGGCCGTTTATGTTTAGAATGCACGATTTAGCTAAACAGCTATATTTCAAGTGTTGACAATGTGTTATAAAATTACGTCATTGACTTTTCTACAGTAATTACAGACCACATTTTGTATTTTTGATTCTATTTACGAGTTATGACATTTTTTCGATTGGCGGCGCTAGTGGACTGTAAGAGGCCTCTTAAAGGATAAAAGTGGCTTCTAAAAATGATTGAATTTCTTAAATAGTGATCAAGATCAATACAATTCTGTAAAGAAGCAAACTGAACTTCAATTTGTCATTTACGCATGACTCTTTTAGAATGATTATTTATTAAAAAAAAAACATTATAAAATATAATAAATGCGAAAGTCTCTGAGTAGGTATGTATATGTTTGTTACGCTTTTACACAAAAATTACTGAACGAATTTTGATGAAATTTGGTACATAGATAATTTATCCCACTGTATTCTGCAATACGAAATTATTGAATTAGAGTTATTTTTATGAATTAGATTTTTATGAATTATTGAATTAGAGTTTTTTATGACCGCTCATAAAAGTCATATATCATACAAAAAGTATTTAGTGCATGCATACTGCGGGCTTTCCCAAAGTCAGGTTCTACCAGGTTCTACCTCAAGCTATTTTCCTTGTTGGGTTTCTTCCTTTATGTTCAATTGTTCAAGTAAAATAAGACTCCGCATTTAGAACATTTTTAAAGTTTTTTTTAGGTACTGAATGTAAATACAACCTAGCCTCGATGGGTTCGGTTAGGTTAAATATTTATTGTTTTTTAATACCTAGAATTAAAAAAAAACATAGTTTATTGATTTGATAAATGTGTACTCAATTTCATTTCAAACAAGTTAATCGATTTTTAAGAAACCCCTAACGCATAACAAAGGGCATGATATATTTTTTAGAAACGTCAGAAACGATTTTGATAGGACATTTGTCTTCTTAGACATTGTGTTCACATAAAAAAAAATATTTAAATCGGTTCACCTCTTTAAGAGCTACGTTGACACAGACAGACAGACATACACAGAGCGGTCAAATATAGAACCCTCTTCATTTTGCATCGGGTTTAAAAAAAACATTAAACGCAGTATTTTTTTTTGGTTACGTGCACATTTAAAACAAAAGACCTGTGACTTTTTACCAAAGCAAGTACCAGGACATAAGTCGAGGCAAGAGGTATCTTCGTTCACAAGGGAACGGCTCAGAGGCGCATCTGGTGAAGTTTGCACAGCAAACGTTCACTTGGCGGCCCTTTGTAACTGATAGATTGCAACTTGGCTGCCGCACTCATAAAGCCTGTAATCCTGTAGTAGTGTAGACTACGAAACATAAACAAGACATTTTTTTTACATTTATTTTGCACTTTATACTAAAAAGAAAACTAACTGCTACCATGCTATATACTATTTCACGCTTAGCAAAAAAATATTTATCTTAAATCTCGAACTTTTATAAAATTATATATATACATATATATATATATCTTATTTGACAGCACGGTTCGCGCAATGGCTGCTGATGGCTGAGCTGCGTATTGTGGATTAGATTCCGGCACAAGACAAATAATAATGTTTGTATGTTAATGATTTGTTCCCAGTCTGTGTGGTTGTGTTTGTAAAAAATATAGTGCGCGGCACCCTTTTTTAGAACAAAAAGATTTCATAGCTAGTTTTATAAAAGTTTAGACAACCCATGACGATATAAATCAATTTATCAGGCAATACTACACTGCTGAATGTAAGCCTATCAAAGAGCGCCAACACTTCCTATCCATCCGCTGCCAGCCACATTCATAGATTTTTTACTCGTCGATAACAATTTATATTACAAAATATCAAACCAAATCATATCTTGCAGTGTAGTGCAAGCAGGTATCGGTGTGCAGTACAAATATTGTCTGAGCGTCTGCCGCGCGCCGCCGCCGCTCTGACTCACCAAATAATGGGAAAACTGAGACACAACACACTAATCGATGCACTTTTTGT
This sequence comes from Agrotis puta, assembly GCA_943136025.2. Lineage (NCBI taxonomy): Eukaryota > Metazoa > Arthropoda > Insecta > Lepidoptera > Noctuidae > Agrotis > Agrotis puta. The sequence goes on from OW964182.2 coordinate 1,951,763, forward strand.
AACAAAACTATAAGGCTAGCTTACAAACCATTAAATGTGTTAAAGCTAAATTATATTATGCAAGATGTGGTGCAATCGGGCATTTGTGAATTTCAAATCCTGATCATTTGTGGTTTATTTGATTTTGGAACTGTTAATCAAGTGTGCAAATGTGTGTATAACGATTTAACGGTTGGTTACAAAGCTTCTGTTTATTTAACATAAAAAACGGCAACACAAACATCCTTTATGTCTCCACAATATCGAGACAATGAAGGGCAAATTTTGTATTCGTACGATCATTCCAGACCAAACTGTAGCTATACGGATCGTTAGCTAGATTTGTGGACAGACAGACTGATCCATTTGCGGGGCTCGTGATGGCGGCAGACTAGTGAAAAGCAAATTAAATATTTAATACTTGCAGTGAGGGGGAGTGTCGGGAGGCGAGAGAAGTCTTTTTTCAACCCGTTTGTTTTTTCATGAACTTTTTCGACAGGCAGACCTAACATGGTGAATTTGTAATTTCGATTGATCAATCAGGCTGATGAATTTTTTAAAGCATTGATTTTTATTTGCTCTTAGCCGATATGTCGCCCTGGTACTTTTGTAGCGTCATTTTTTTATTGAGTCACCCGTTCATTTGGTATTTAATGAAAATAAGTCTTTCGGTATGTTAATAAATTTATGGGGTCAAAGTTATTTATTTTATAAAAAAGGCAACAACAAAATATAATTATAATATTTGACCCCATAACATAAAAACAATATTACAAATAGGAATAGTTATAGGTAGATAGAGAGACTTCCACACTTTTTGGTTTTGGCCGCAAAAAAATATGTTCCGTCATTTTCACGTAGCATATTTTAGTCAGTGATTTTTGCATAGCTATATTTTGTGACAACCTGTGTGCTGGTATGATTAAAATATTGAGTGCAGCACTCTCTGTGTTTTTCATCCCACGCATGTAGTAAAACGGAGGATTTGAGGTCGCTGTGAGTTTTCTATGCGATGCGCTTGCAATGTGTCCGATATTGTACTTTACTGGCTTATTTAACCTTTTTATTTCGCAGGTATCATATATTTCTTTATTCATCTTTTAACTTATTGGTTAAATTTATTAATATTTTTATAAAAAAAAAAGTATAAAAAACTTGGGTTCCCTCTGATTCCATAATCTCCCCTGGCTTCACAAACATGACTGCACATTTGTCCACACCAAATTCCATCCTGATGGCGCTACTGAAAGTTTCTGTTACCTTCAGGAGCTTCATCAGTTGCAAGTTGTTGGCGGCAAAGAGTTTCAGATCATCCATATGAAGAAGGTGAGATATGACCTGACCACCTCTCTTCAACGATCATATATTATTATTCTAAACTAAAAGTGGATTCATAAAAGTCAAGGGTGAATTGCTTTAACTTAACCGTAGTCGGCTCACTAAATACAAGGTGTGTTTATTAAATGAAGTAGTGATAAAATTCTAGCGCCAAAACACCTCTTCCATTTGCCTACGCGCCTGGTAACGTAACCATTACGACCAATAAGAATAAACGTACTAGGGAAATCCAATTTCACGATGATATTTCCCAGAGTTGTTTAAAAAAGAGTTGCTGAGGGGAACAAAGAGTAAACATTGCAAAAGTTTGAAAAACGCGAGTCAGGTGCGGTGCGGGATTATATTGCGAGGCGAGGGACCCACTTTGTTGCAAATACAATCTACGTACTTGCTACCCGTTCTGCGGGCCTGGTACTTTGCGTATGCAGTTGTGGAGTCTGTATAATGATAATTGAATTCTTTCATGATTATTATAATTATAAAAAGACTATTTGATGTTAGTAGATTCCTGGAAGTTGAAAGTTACTCTAATAACTTCTAGCTGATATTTTCTGCGCTTTTTAACGGTGAGTATTTTGTAGAATAATTTAATTTGCTACATCCAGATATTATTTTACAGCGTATGGCCCTCCTACACAAGCAATACGATACATGATACCGTGTGCTTGATGCCAGCGCTTTAATTTTCGTCCCAGGATCTGAGGGTGTCTCGAAGAAGCAGGATACCGTTGCTCTGGAACGTCCTGGACGCTGAACTGTCAGTGAGTCAGAGTATGACAGACCCTTCCGTTCCAACCAGGCCGGGAGGACGCATGTTATAATTTAACCCCTCCAAAATAAAAAATCACAGTGCCAAACACATCTAAATTGCTTCTAAAACACTAAGAACAAGATCTCTCGTGCTACATTTATTCAACTCTTGGAAATTGCTATACAGCGGCGGGAAAACTACGAGTGTCATCATTTTTTTTTTAACCTAATATTTTTGATACTGCTTCAAGGCCATAACGTAAGCTTCAGGGAAATAACTTTATTATTCCCTCACCCCCTGCCCCCTCTTATAGCCTATATCACTCAGGACAAAAGCAGCTTTCAACTGGTGAAAGAATTTTTGAAATCGGTCGAGTAGTTTCGGAGCCTATTCAATACAAACAAACAAATCCTTACGTTCGCAAAATACGCGCTTTTGACGAACAAACGACACAAAATAATGCCTACACTTCTAAGCTTCACAAAATTGATCAAATAGGTTTGTACTAAATGCGGACACAGATCCGGACAAATCTCTTTATAACTTATTTACAGAAAGTATTAGCCAGGTTTCATGTCTGGGTATGCACTATCTCAGTACACACGGCTACACATCAAACTTTACAAAACCGGTTTAAGTTGACCGTTTATTGTGCAAAAAGGTCATGTAAAGCGAGGCTAAGATAAACTGGTTTGCATAGCCGTGTGTACCTACGTTTTCGTGACGTAAAGTAAACGGAAGTTTTGACGTTAAATTGACGGAAAAAATAGTTCCTCGTGTAGTTAAATCATAATAATTCAAGTACGCTGTACGGCAAAATACATAAGTTTTGTGCTAGGGCCTCGGCTATACACCTTAATCACTACCTTCTGGTTTAACCAGTCAGAAAGAAAAAAACAAAACATAGTCTGTTTGCAAGTGACAGTAGCAAAATCACAGTAACAAATGTTTCTTAGCAACAAATAGTTCCTCTTTCTAAATACTTCTTGTTTCATGCCTATATTTCTTGTTACATTGGAAAAACTTTTCCGCGGCAAACTTGCCAGTGGTGGCCAGCAGAATATAAAATAAAAAATTGACCTGCGGTTCCGTACCATAGTGTATAAAACGGCAAAAAAACATTTTTGTTGTATTGGAGCCTTCTTAAATATTTATTTTATTCTGTTTTTCAGTATTTGTTGTTATTGCAGCAACAGAAATATACCATATGTCTAACTATTATGGCTTATGAGACATAGCCTGGTGACAGGCGGAAAGACAGACAGACGGATAGCAGAGTATTAGTAACAGGGTCCCGTTTTACCCTTTGCGTACGGATCTCTAAAAACATGGTTGGGAGTAACTGTTGTCCAAACGTTTGGTTGCACACAATAAATAAACCGAGGCTTGGACAAACAAACCAGCGATACGGTGTGTTGTACCAGCATTTTGTTTGCAAAAATATTTGTTTTAGACTTTAACAACTGCAATCACCTAAAAAGTATGTGTTATAGTTTCATCACATTTAGGACTAATATTTTATTTATCTACAAAAAATTATAGAAACTGTGGTCACACCGTAATGACATAAAAAAAAGATATTATTTTGCCTGTTCCGGGAATCGAACTTCGAACTTCAAGATCAGTAAATTACTAATTGTTTGATCAATAGTTAAAGTTACTATACAAGTTAAAAACCTTTATATTTTCTTAAAAAATGTAGGATTTAACGAATACTTTAATTACTAATCAAATAAATGGCCTTTCAGTGTTACTGATGTTGAAGCTGTAAGTACGATTCCCGGGACGAGTGTCGAGACAAACTTTAGAATGCTACTAATAGATACGCCCTATTAAAAGTTTGAGTCGTTTGTTTGACATTTTGAGCAACGTAACGACATTAGAAGACAAAAGATTTATAATGAGGTCGAGTATCAATCTTCAATTGTATGTAAAATAAACCAATCTAGCATCTCCCAACATTATATTTAACAAGGGTATCGCCACCCTAGTTGTCATGACAAAATTTCAAATGAAAACTAAAATGAACGGCGCGTAATAAAAAAAAAGAAACCCACTTTCCTCTTTATTTTTTTTTTGTTTCCCCATTGATCATTGATAAAATTAAGGTAAAAAAAATATGAATTCGTAAGCAAATGAGCTGGAAACGTCACAATAGCACGCAGACTTTCAAACAGGCGGGCATAAATCAGGGCTGAGGCCGTTGTACCCGAGCAGGAAGCAAAGTCGATGCACCCTACACACACAGAGACACCGCGCCGTAAATACGGTTAACTCACCGTAGACACAGAAGTGTGCGTGACACGAATACACGAAAACGCGGAAGTACCACATTAACATATATTTTCCACAAACACTTCCACACCACCCACAGTGTCGTTACAAGTCTCCTACTCACACTACAACAGATATTCCTTTGGTTTTGTCACTGTGTGAGTGCCGCCCTGTAGCTACAACCCGGGGGTGTGGCATTCACATAGACGCTTTAAACAGAACTGGGTGCATGTCTATGTGAGTGTGCAGAAGTGTGATTGTATGTGTGACTGAGCTGAGTAATGTCGATACAGCGTGTATTTATTTAGTTAATCATTTATAACTGTGATTTCAGGTGCGTCATTTCAATTCATTTATAATGCGGAAGATCGAGTGTTTTGAAATGGATGTTTTATTTGGTTTGTTCTGTATTCAATGTTGACGGAAATAGACTGTTGATGATTTTCCCGCTAAAAATAAACAAAGTTACAAAAAAGGAACTTGAAACATTGCAATTTTTTTATGTTTACGCATTCGCCATACATAGCATTATAATTCACGATAAAGCCGAAACAAAACCTAAACCAGAAATGCAGCAATGCACAAAACGTAACTACGTCACTATACAGCAGCATGTATATAGTATACAGGGTGCGGCGGACACGTGTCTACGGCGGCTGGCTGTAGCAGTGTGCGCAGGGGAGGGGGCGGCCGGGCGGCGCGGGGCGCGGGGGCAGGAGGCAGTGCGGCGCGAGCCCGGCGCGCCCCCGTTCACGGCCAGGGGTCGCCGACCGCACCCCGGCTACGACGTAACCCCGCTACGCCGTAGATCCGGAGCTACGGCGTAGCTTCCTCTTTTGTTTTAATTTCAAACCGTCTATGTAATTTGATTGTTTTTTATTTGGGTCACATCATTATTTTGTAATTGATGATTGTATTTGGATTTCATGTTATTGATATGCCTCTGGTTTTTAGGGGCTTTAAAAACGTTTATTATTTCTTTTTTTGAGGTTATTTCAAAATAAATCATGTTGCTCCACTTTTTGGGTAAATATGTGTATTTCTGGTATACAAACATGTTGTGTGACAGTTTTCAATTATTTCCGGCATCAATGGTGTATCAATACGCTGATCACGTAAGGAATTTTCATGGGATTTCCTATTCGAACCCGCCCTGGGGGTGTGTCTGAAAATTGCTTTTCGTCTGAAATAACTTACATACTTTCTAAAATTAAATAAGAACTTCGTACTTTAGCTAACTATGGAAAATAATGTATTAACATACGAACTGTTTCAAAAGTATTCACTAACTTTTTTATATTAATTTCAGTAGTCGACTGATGTACATTTTAAAGAATTAACTTTTTGACAAAGAGATGAAAAAAACGAATAAACATCTTAAATAAACTAACTGCCCGAGACTAACAAACATACCTAAACTAAGAACTACCCTCTTTTTGTCTCGTTACAAAAACTAACTGAAATCTACGATCTCTTCCGGGCTATAAAGAACTTTGCTGTAAAATTGGCCACGGTTCAGCGCCGCCTGGCCTTAATGAATGTCCTGAAATATATCACGACATGCTTTCAACAGGGTGGGCAGAACTATATGAATTGTAGTTTAGATATAACTGCTGGTTATAAGTGAAGGGGTACTTGAAGAGATATTTTTACTAAAAAAAGGGTCTTTTTCATCACATGAGTTCTCCCGGACGAGAGGGACTGTCAGACTCGTATTGACTAAAATCTACGGTGCCCTTCAATAGCCCGTAACGTACCGGGGTCACGGTAATTCGTGAGTCCCGCGACCAAAAGATGGGTCTTTGCTTAAATTCTTTCTGTGTTTTAAAGTTTGTTTCGCGCCAGACTGATTGAGCGGGAAAAAAAGGTGGGCCTAGTTATTCATCAATTTATTTTCAAATACAATTATCATCATGAGATTCGTTTAATAATTAATCAACTTACTCATTTTCATCCCCAATAGTCCCTAATTAAAATAAAAACAAACTGCACTCCAGTTCAGTGCTCCCACCACCTGAACACCAGGACATCATAACTCAGCCCAACCCTTATTTATCCACGAGGACTGCATAATTGCTGCAATCGGGATGCAGCAGAAAAATCAGGAAACGATCACGCAAGCCGCGTCACTGTTACATAAGCGCGGGAGGGGGGCGGGTTACGCAAGCGGTACGGGGCGGGGGGGGGGGCGGAAGAGGGGGCGCGCCGCACGGGGGTGGGGGGGTCGTCGATCGATGCGCGGCCGTTCACCCGCCTGCAATGCGCCTCGCCGCCTGCACACAGCCGCCTCCGACTCATGCTGCCCTGGTACCGCCGTCAGCGCCCGGTCGTTCGCTTTTGGGGAAAAATGGGGAAATTACGTTTGATATACGAGTTTCGGTTTCGGGTTTACCTTTGTAATTTTTCGCTGTTTAATTAGAATTTGGGTTTAATTTGATATTTTTTGAAAACTGTTTTCTTGTTTATACTTAATTCAGTAGCACAGTACAATCTTTATAAATAGACGAGAACTATCTATATATAATAATCTATAATTACAAGAGCATTTAATTATGTCATCATGATAATTTATTATAATCAACCAATAAAACACACAACAAAGAACAGAAACACTACTTTTTCAGAAAAATAGTAACAATAATAAACAGCCAATTAGTACAACACATCAATTACAAGACTTAAAGAATTTTCTTTGCGGTGTAAAAGTTAGAAGAAAAACAACACACTGTATCGGCCGTAGACACGGCTACGTGACAGCACGCTACGCGAGCCGGCGTAGCGCTACGCGCGTGCTACAAGTACGTATACTTGCAGGGGATTGATTTTTCCTAATTCCGTATTCTCGTCGCGTTTTAGGATATTTCGGATAATAGCGTACTCTATGGGACACGGAAGTTTTCTTTGTGAAATTGAAGAACGCTTATGAAATGGAACCATTCTTTCTTTCATTTTTGTGGTCGCAAGCATAACTACTAAGCATGAGGTCTTGTGTTCAATTCCCGATTCGATCAAAGTAGCGGTCGTAGAGCGATCGACTGCTGCGTAGCTTGCCGCGGGTTCGATCCCCGCACGGAACAAATATTTGTATTACCTGCAACTAGTTATTCCGGGTCTGGGTGTTTGTGTATGTGAGTTTCTATGTTTACAATCGCACCTACGACACAGTAGAAATTTCTAGTGTGGGAAAATTAAAATAAATGTTTTTATCGGTGATTATATCAGGACTTTTTTGACGAGAGTAGCGCGGTTGATGGCCCCATCACTGATGGTCCTCTATACATGGGAGTAACTAGGATGAACTAGATTTACCCTTGCCTAGCCTTTCGAGGTTAACAGGTGAGATGTTTACGTGCTGTAATGATTATTTTTCCGCATTTACCTAGTTGTATTTACCTACTTTCCTAAATACTCAAACAAAACAAATAAAAATTCAATACAAAATATTCAATGAATAATTGACAGAACTACAGAATTTTAAAGGAGATAATAACGGAATACAGTAAACTGCTTCATTGGACGTTGGACTTCTGGTTATGAAAACCTAGGTTCGGTTCCCAAATCTGGCAAAGATATATCTCTGGTGTCCTAAAATAGAGGCCTCGGCTTAGTTTAGGCACCAGTCTCTCAAAAATAATAGTTTTACATGTATATTTATTACATAACTTGTTTAGGCCTGTTGGTCTAGTGGTTAGTGACCCTGACTGCTATGCCGGAGGTCGTGGGTTCGATTCCCACCCAAGACAAATGTTTGTGTGATGAGCACGATCATTTGTTCTGTGTCTGGGTGTAATTTATCTATAATATGTATGTATTTAGAAATATTATAAGTATGTTTATCAGTTGTCTAGTACCCATAACACAAGCTCTGCTTAGCTTGGGACTAGATGGCGCTGTGTGATAGTTGTGGAATATTTATTTATTTATTATAACTAAGTTGCATTGATTGTTTTAGATAAACAAAGTAGCCGGCATGGTTGGCACTGTGGGTGAGCGATTGACTGCTACGCTGCGCGTCACGGATTGATTCCCACACGGATAAAATATTTGTATGATCTACGAGTAGTTGTTCTCGGTTTGGCTTGGTATGTGAGTTTAAATGTTTGTAAAACACCCAAGATACAGGATAAATTCCTTAAGTGGGGCAACGATTATTTTTCTTTTTAATTAAATATATCGATGCCTTACGGCCAAAAAGGGATAAGCGACATTATTTTGCGAAATCGACTTATATATATGGTTAAAATCGGCTTTTTTTCCGATTCTAACCATATATATAAGTTGATTTCGCAAAATGATATCGCTATCGATATATCGGGAGGACTCATGTGATGATTTTACCACGAAAAAAAAGGGTTGCATCAGTCCCTATACACACCAAAAAATCATCAAAATTGCTCCACCAATTAATGTATGTGTGTGAAATCGGGGTTGGTCGGTAACAGTTATGACCCGAAACAACTACTTATAGACCATACAAATATTTGCTCTGTACAGAAATCGAACCCGCGACACGCAGCGCAGCAGTCCAATCGCTCAGCCACTGCACCAACCGTGCAGTCACATTATTTTTTGCATTACTTTTATTTGACTGATATCTGTGTTTCATTCCTAATTCACCCAAACAAATATGGTGGCGCGGGGCATATGCCGTTCAACCAATCAGCGCGCGAAGTGCGTTCCGTTTCACAATTTGACGGTTTCACCTCGATAGATTACAATTTAACGAATAATAAATAATACGTTAAATTGTAAGCAGTACGGTGAGGTTAACAATATTTCGACAGTTTACAATCTCGCTAGATATATTATAACCTTTTTTTTTATCGTGGTAAAATCATCAAATGAGTCCTTCCACCCAGGGCAGGGCGGGAGGGACTGTCAGACTTGTACTGACTAAAATCTACGGTGTCCTTCAATAGCCCTTTACGTACCGGGGTCACAGTAGATTATAACCTAACGGTATTTACAATTTTACGGTGACATGTCCATAACAAACGAGGTCAATTTCGTATTTCATTACGTACGTACGTACGTATATCATTCAAAAATATCTTCAGAACTTCATGTAGGTATGAAACGGCAAGTATTAAAATTCAACAATCCGTTAGTAATGTAGCCCCACTTAGTATACGTGTAACTATGTAATATCAGCGACCTTTGATCTCGAGCTTTTGACTCACATCATAAGTATTTTGTAGTGACCCTTATTTATTGCAAACCTTTAATGCAAAGAGACTAGCAGGAATAACTGAAGAGAGAAGAAACGATTGGAAAAAATTTGACGCATATTTTTTTTTATCGTGGTGAAATCTTCAAATGAGTCCTCCCACCCAGGGCAGAGCGGGAGGTACTATCAGACTCGTATGACTAAAATCTACGGTTATCCTTCAATAGCCCTTTACGTACCGGGGTCACGGTAATTCGAGAGTCCCGCGACCCCGGCAGGCTTTGGCCCTCTAGAGGGGGGCCCCGTCATTTTGCTGACACTCTTTGAGGCGCGCGTGGAACACAACGCGCCGTCGACCCGGGCATGGTCCATGGTCAAACAGCGAGTTGCCCATTACTCGCTGCCCGCATGCCCACGTATGTGTGCTCAAAAATTCCTCGTATTAGACAATGACAATAAGTAATATCATCAAATAAGTCCTCCCGCGCAGGGCGGGGCGGGAGGGACTGTCAGACTCGTATGAAAAAAAATCAACGGTAAATCTACGGTCATCCTTCAATAGCCCTTTGCGTTCCAGGTTGGCGGTTACCTGATGAGACAGTCCCGCGACCCCGGCAGGTAGACAATAACGGTATCGACACGATATCGGTGGGATTGGTAGTTTCATTTAATTCTAGGGAAAATGAGCGCGAGAGGACAATATGTTGTCATGTCGTTAATTTTATCATTGAATGTGTGGTGTAAGGTATCAGATTCCGTCTCGAGACTGTCTTAACATCCCACTACGTCCTTGCAACTTAAAGGACAATCGAAAAAACGGGGTCGTTTTTGGCCAGTACGAATATACAGTCTACTCCGTTCCACCTTTTTTTTTTTTTTTTTTTTTTAGTGTGGCAAAATCATCAAATGAGTCCTCCCGCCCTGGGCGGGGCGGAAGGGACTGTCAGACTCTTACTGACTAAAATCCACCCGTGTTTCTTCGGATGCCCTTTACGTTCCGGGGCCGCGGTATCCTGGATTAAGAAAAAAGCCGCGACCCCAGCAGGCATTTGGCCCCGTAAGGGGCCCCGTCGGTGACGCGTGAAACACGACGCGCCACCTACCCGGGCTTGGCCCTTGGTCGGACGGCGAGCTTACCCATTACTCACCGTCCGCAAGCCCGCTCCGCCGCTGTGCCCTCTGCTGTTCAGAGGGACACGCGTTGGAGCATCCACCCGACAGGCTATTCGCATACGGGCAAAGAGACCCCTTAGGCACACAGTGCCTAAAAGAGTTTTTGCCCGCATCCCAGGGTGCACCGGCCCGAAAAACTGGTCTTCCCCCCGGACGTATCCGAAGGGGAACTCCAGTCCACGGGCGCACGTGGAGGTTTCCTGTCTTAGCACCCCACTCCGTTCCACCTGGAAGAGACTTGCTCTGACTAAAATGCACGGTGTTCCTTCAATAGTACTTTACGTTCTAGGGTCGCGTCCACCTGTCTAGACAGTCGCGCGACTCCAGCAGGCGATTGGCCCTCTATAGGCATTAGTACTTGCCTGAGTTTGAACTCGCAATCTTATGCATGAGAAGCAAGATGCTAAACCTCCTTGCCATCAAGACTAAACCAATAAAACATGATTTCCTGTATTCCAGAAACTGCATAAACAAGACAGAACACAGACATTTCATATTTAAAACGGAAATAAAAATCTAACATACTTATAGAATACTTTAATGGCGGCGCGCCATTGAAAGTCGATTTCCTCCACTTACTGTCGATAAGTTTAAAAAGACGTGTAAAGCAGTTTATATACTCTTCAGAACATCTGCCAGATGCATCAGGAAATAAGCTAGACTGAGTCGATTTACCTATCCAGTAACTTAGTAAGAAAATGTTAAAGAAACATATTTGCAGGTGTATTTGCATTTTGTTTATGTCAATTTGTGAATGTGAGGTTTAGATTGTTTGAGTTCCTTTGAGAGTAAAATATTGAAGTACACTTGTAAAATATAATTTCCAGTAAAAAAGTTACGTGAAAGGCGAACGAAAAAGATTTTTCTCTTTAATACCCCCCACATATTGGGAATTTGTCCAGTATCGTAGGTGTGACCATGCCCGGGTCGACGGCGCGTTGTGTTCCACGCGCACCTCAAAGAGTGTCAGCAAAGGACGGGGCCCCCCTGTAGAGGGCCAAAGCCTGCCGGGGTCGCGGGACTGTACGAATTACCGTGACCCCGGAACGTAAAGGGCTATTAAAGGACACCGTGGATTTTAGTCAGTACAAGTCTGACAGTCCCTCCCGCCCTGCCCTGGGTGGGAGGACTCTTTTTATGATTTTACCACGATAAAAAAAGGGACATGTATTTTTTTTTCGTTAAACCAAATACATATTTACAAAGATATAATGCTTCAAAATTCATGAGTGGGGGCTCGTGACGTCAGAAGCAAGTAAAAACTGTACTTGCTTGTGACGTTTTGCCAATTTTAAAAGTGTCGCCATCTTCGTTTTTTTTTTGGTTTACTTAACAAAAGAAAAACATGTCAATGTTAACTAACTAATTAGATTTTTTCAGTGAAATACCCTAATGTAAGCTATGGTTGTTTCGATAATCTGTAGGTACACCATTCAAGCCGCCATAAAATTTAATAACTTTAGTAACTAAACGCTTTATCGATATTTAATTGAAACTCATCAAGTCGTGTCTGACTCCCGAAGGTCACACAATAATTTATATCAACTGCATTAACATTCTGAAACCGTTCTTTGATTTAATTAGAAAATGTTTATAAAGGGCATTCTCTTAATCTTAATTCTAAAACATTTTGGCACCGAAACATAGATTTGTTGTTTGAAATTATATTTGCACTAGAAAGTGAGCTATTTGTACCTACTGAGAGTTACCAAATATTTTTAAGCTATTGCATAGCTTTTATCGCGGGTTTTGAGCGCGGCGACCGAATTAAAACATTTCGTAACTAAAATAAACCTAACACTGTCAATGTCACATCTGTCATGTCAACGTGAGTGAATAAAATTTGAATGAATGATTTTTTTCTTGACGTTTCACTTGATTGACGTGGCTGAACTTAGCCTAATTAGTACAATAACTTCCCATAGAGTAACGATGAGATAATATTCTCGTTAAATATTCGCGGTAGGTGATTTTTTTTTTTTCATAAATAAAATAAATAAATAATTGCATAAGATTTTAGTCAGTAGAATACGAGTCTCTTCTAACACTCTCTTCAGCGTAGCGCGGGAAGACTCGTTTTATGATTTTACTACCAAAAAGTTCAACCACATAAATACAACAATCAGTAGGTCATAAATATCGGATAATAAAATTCCCAGCATCTAAGTTTTTAAACTGACATGGTCACCAGCAGTATTATTATAACTAAAAAATATTTATTCATAATTCACAACATCATCAAAAATCAACAAAACATCAAACTAAACATCAAACTAAAACTAAAATAAAATTATTAATTATTAAAAAAAACAGAAATGGAAAAAAAACGCAGACACTTAGGCGTCAAAGTACTCCTCCGCATCGCTGTCATTTGGAAAAGTGTATCAGATTTAGTTTTATTCTTAAATTTCTAGTTTTAGTTATGTAAATACTTTTAATTAGTACTATTTTGTTAAAAAAATATATGATGTACATAACCATGCAATACATTTTAACATACATTAAAAAAAAAGAAAATGTCCAATCACATTTTCTAATCCTCCCCTTCTAACTTCAAATAAAGCACATCAACACTTCGTATACAAACGCATAAAATTGCAGGGTGGACCTGACCTACCCCAACGACCAGCGCAATGCGACGTGCTTACCTACCCTAGGAACAGATAGGTGTACCCCAAGTATAGCTGGCCTGCCAGACTTACACCAGTACTAAATTATACACCACTAGGTTTATTGTGGGGGCAGACAGCACTAAAACTGTAGACTTGGGGGAACTTCGTTAGATTATCGATGGAATATTGACTTTTTTTTTCCGTACGGGGATCGAAACCCCGACATGAAGCGCAGCATTTAAAATTTTAGAGACTACAATAAATAGTTGGTTTCTCTGAACTTTGGTAATGAAACGTCAGTCTTTTTGAGAATGCTGATTTTAGAAAAAGAAACAGTTTGAAACATGAAATGTTTTGAAGTCCTGATGACAGCCATATCAGAGGTAAAGTAACTTGACTTCAATTTGATAAAAAACTCGTTCCTCGTCCGGACACTTTTTTTTAAGTGGTAAAATCATCAAATGAGTCCTCCCGCCCAGGGCAGGGCAGGAGGGACTGTCAGACTTGACTGACTAAAATCCACGGTGTCCTTCAATAGCCCTTTACGTACCGGGGTCACGGTAATTCGTGAGTCGTTCGGACACTAGAGGCGTTTTCATAATACTTCGTACCAAGTACGCTGTACAGTAAAATACGAAAATCTTGTGCTAAAGTCTCTGTCCAAAACACAACATTAAGAGACTTGTGACATCTACATACCAGCTTGCGTTGATTATGCGTCAAATCTTCCCATAGATCGAAGGTCTATGACCCGGCTTTGGACGAGCTGATCACTTAATGGTTTTTGGAATACAGCCATTTATGTATCAACTTAAACTAGGATTTGAATAGGTTTTGCGATAATAAACTGAAATCTATCATAACAGCGACTGGACATACTAAGTATGTAGTTATGGCGGCTGACTCTTTTATGGATCCCATCTCTTTTTTTTATTTGAGAGGGATTTGTTTTTGACTCTAGTCTAGGTGAAAGGTGTCAGAGACAAACTTTACGATGGAGCGACCGAACCAAAAGAAAGCCTGTTAACTCTTAGCCCCTTTGCACACTAGGCGCCGCAAGCTTCCGATACTTTGGTATCCATTGACGCGTGCCTGTGTACGAACCTCTATGGTAATGTATTACGATTGTCGCCTGGATACCAAAGTCTTAATGTATCGGAGACTTGCGTCGCATTATGTACGAAGGGGCTACTTTGAATAAATTCGGGTTGTATGCATTGAGGAACACAGACGAACACACTTTCTTTTTTCGTAGAGAAAGTAAACCACGTGGGAAAGATTAACGGTCTATAAATATCAGTACTCGACCTCGAGCAAATAGGTTGTTATCTCGCCATCTGCATTCATCACTTGCACCAGATTAAATTCCCACAGAATCCCTTTTGAGATTGAAACAAGTTTTCTTTTGGAGAGAACTGCATAGAAACAGCATGGGACTAAGTAACGGTTAGTTTGTCCTTGGGCTGGTCAGGTCGCCAGTCACAGCGGTCGAACCCCAGACAGCCTCACGTCTAGACGAGGGGTTCCAAGTGCATTTTTCTGTCTGGACCCCTCTTTCAATGTATAGAACCCCATCGTTTATGCGTGTGCGTTATTTAATTTTAAGCACAAAAGTTTTGATGAAACCATTCTTATTGGTATACACTAACGGTCCATAATTGACTGATCAGATTTATTGGGAAGTTCGACGTAGGAAGTGATTGCCTTTGATGTATTTTGCACGTTGTGCTTTCAATTTTTGAGTAGCAATTATTTGTGTAGTCGCTGACAGACTTATTTGATTGAGGGGAATGTTTAATAACTTCTCTGTTTTGATTTTGGTTTCGTTAGTGTGTTTGAATGTTTGTATGAGTAGGTAATATTATGATTTGTTGGATGTAGATTTGTGTACAAAGTTGTTCTTAGACAAATTAAAATGCCTGTTTCGTAACTTACCATCACTTATGATCAGACCCCAAGTAACCTCCGCTCTTTGATAAAATATCTGTCTGAAAATACTTACCTAATTAATTTAAAGAAGCCCAAGTCAAGACCCACCACCCTCCGTATCAAGTGCAAGAAAGAAAAATAACGAATTACAAGATTAAATTTTTTAATGATCCTTTTGGCACATATCAGTCATGTCGCGGAACTGTCTAAACAAAACCGCGGCTCTGGAACGGGATGGTTTTTAGTCAGTATAGTCCGTTCCAGCCTTACTCATTTGATGAATTTTCACATTATTAAGTATCTAGTTACGACTTTAACGGGGAGTATAATGACCATCAGACTCATTAAACAATACATAAATACAGTCAACACAAACATTAAAATAATGGAGGTAGAATTTACATAGAGGATGCTTAGCTACATTTCATTGTGTCTATATTCGTTTCAGTGTCTAGACTAAATCTCGTCTTAACAGACTAGGAATTTATGAACCCCTTGAAGTCTAGCAGCGCCGTAGGCAAATGTTGGGGGCACAAGACAAGACGTTGACATTCTTGGAGGTTTTTCATTGTTGTGGGATGGAAGAAAGTTTGTCTTCAATCTTATGAACTCCTGGTACTAAAGTCTAAGGTGACGAAGAAAGCTTTGTCGTTCTTTCGTAATTTTGTTACTTTTTTGTACATGTTTAAAAGTTTTAAATTCTAAGAATTTGTTTTCTTCAGGTAGTCAATCAATATCATCTACGTTTCATGTGGAAGTCAAAAAATAGTGTGTCTAATTAGGCTTGTCCAGTGGACTGTGTTTGGTTAATCACTTATTTTACTAAATATTTTTTTTTTGTTACGTGTTTCCAGACTATGCCTAATTTATTTAAAATATTTAAAAAGAATATTAAAATATTACATCTGTCTTTCAATAATAGACAGAAACCTAAACCAATGTTTAAAATGGAAATCTTAAGAATTAAAATGTTAACAGCTTTCCTAAGGTTAATCCTATCAAGAGATTAGCTTTAATGCGATTTAAGTACTCTGTTAGAGATGGCTTTAAAAACAATATCGTTAGGAGACGGTTAATTTTCAAAAAAAAATTAAGTAGAAAATAAAAAGTCCCGCGAGGAATGAAATTTTCCTCTTGTTTTGTGTGGCATTCCCTTGAGGGGTGACTAAAGGGGACGTCGAACAAACCCACCACGTTTGAAAATTTTAGTACGAGTACATAAATAGTTAACACCCAGATAATTGTTATTACTTTGTACAAGTTTAAACACGAATCTTATAACTAACCTGTGAAACTGAAGTGTGATGTGAGTTGGTACCAGGCTGTCATGGGTCACGAAGAGGTCGTAGCTCGTAGGACTAATCATCGTTTCAATACTGTACATAAAGCGTTATAGGAGGTAGCTATGTGCGATGCGTACATAGCTAGCTCGGAAGTGGCTGCAGGTCGTTGCACATCCCGGCCGACGTAACAGGGGTTTGAGGGCAGAAACCTCGCCCCCCTGCCCGGGCAATTGCCCCTCGGTTCATTATCAAAGTTCACTAGTACGGTGCACACATATAGCTCGTTGTATCGACGACGTCGCGTTGCATACACGTCTGCGCGCTGGACCACATTATTGAGAGCTCACTGACTCTAGCCGCGGAAAGGAAGTAAAGCGGTTCGAACAAATATTGCAGCTCTATGTTAACTGGCCCCCGCGACGGGGGTGTCGAACCGTGCCGACATTTCACGGAAACAGTCGAACCCCGGGCGGGAGTTTTGACAGCTCGCCCGGAAAATCTGCAGCGAGGAAATGCGCTTGCAAACTTAGTTAGGTAGGTATTTAATTTGTTAATTTTAAACTTAAGTGTTATTGGAATAAGGGTTATAGAATTTCACGTGGTTTGTTTCTAGGAATTCTTGGCGTCTGTGGCAGGTTAGGTGCAGTAAAATGTATTAGTTATTATTTCACTTACCTAGCCAGACACATACTGGAATGTTAAATTCGGAATAGAATTTTCACACATTTCGGCGAATAAATGAAAGTCAGTAGAGTTAGAAACTTAGATAGAGAGAGATATGCTACCCACCTGCCAACTTATATTTTTTTAAAACGAAATTATTTTTTTCAAAGATGTTCCATAGAGAGAGATATGCTACCCACCTGCCAACATTTTATTTTAAAACGAAATTATTTTTTTTCAAAAATGTTCCATGGTAGTTGCAATTATGCAATAACAAATAGACAGCAAAGGGAAGCTGCCTGGGCACAAAAATAATCCATCAAAACCTGATTGCCATCGAAACTGCCGGTACGCAGACAGTCGCGCGCG
This sequence comes from Agrotis puta, assembly GCA_943136025.2. NCBI lineage: Eukaryota > Metazoa > Arthropoda > Insecta > Lepidoptera > Noctuidae > Agrotis > Agrotis puta. The sequence continues at coordinate 1,969,301 of OW964182.2, forward strand.
CCACATCAAAGCTTTATGTGTTACCAGGCCCACAAAGGACGTATGTAGTGTAGGCGAATTGAATTGGTTCGTTGGGGAAGTTTAGAGAGAGAATAATACCTACTCCAATATTAAGTTTTTATTCTAGACGAACTTCAAAAGCATCTGGTTGTAGGTCTTAAAGCAGTGGAAGATCAAAGAAATGGCTGCTAATTGACTTGAGAAATCACTGTTGAGATGACGACTAATAGGTAGGTATCGAACCATGAAGAAGACGCAGCGCTTCATCATCAGCTGGAAGACGTCTACTACTGAACAAAGATGTCCCCCTTCCCCAGCGGTTATTACTTCAACTTGCAAATTTTAAGAGCTATGTCAGTTTCTCTGGTTCTCGTTCCACGCAAAATTACTCTGAGCATTACTCTTCTTGCATAAGATTGCTCGTTGAGTGACTCTTAGTTTCTCTGCAAGGTCAGCAGTTATATACCACGTCTCAGAGCTTTATATGTCATCACCGGTAACACAGATTAGTCAAACACCTTAGTCTTAAGGCACTGTGAGGATTAATTTAATTTCCTGAACGAATCTTCGGGAACTTGAGATTCTTCTGCGACTTCTGTCGAAGTCAGACCTACCTAGCTGAACAACATGATGTGCCTACCCTAAATAATTTGGGAAACGGTTTTTTTTTTATCGTGGTAAAATCATCAAATGAGTCCTCCCACCCAGGGCAGAGCGGGAGGGACTGTCAGACTCGTACTGACTAAAATCCACGGTGTCCTTCAATAGCCCTTTACGTTCCGGGGTCACGGTAATTCGTACAGTCCCGCGACCCCGGCAGGCTTTGGCCCTCTAGAGGGGTGCCCCGTCACTTTGCTGACACTCTTTGAGGCGCGCGTGGAACACAACGCGCCGTCGACCCGGGCATGGTCCATGGTCGGACAGCGAGTTGCCCATTACTCGCCGCCCGCATTTCCGCGCCTACGGTGGCCGGAGATCGTCTGGCGACGTCAGACGCCGTGGGCGTCTACCACTGCGGCTGGGGTGGAGGTAGGACGCTGTCCTCTCCCTCACGCGGCCCGCCTCCTCCTTCACGAGCATGACTGAACCTCCCGAAACTTCCGTGTCCGGTTGGAAAACGGATAGGAAAATGATGATGAAAACAGTCAATGGCAGAGGCGAATCGGTCATTTACTTTATTATTTTTAATGAATTAACATTATTCATCAACAGAAGGTAGGAGTATCGCAATTAACAGTTCACGAAATAAATACCGTGTCTGTTAAAGGGACTTCAACTAATGACTGGTGGTGAGAGAATTTATATCGTCTTAAATGGTCGCAAAGTGATTTTAATGTCCCCCGAGAAGCCGGGGAAAGAATACTGATGTTTAAACTATTAAGGGTTTGGAGTTTAGTGTCGTTAGATTACGTTTGAAGTAAGGAGGGTTGTATTTATGGAGTGGTAATTTAGTTTTGCTTATAGCTTCCCATTGTGTTAGCTTGATTGCCTTGTATTCAAAATCACATCAAATATTTTATTAAAATAAACATTAGTAAAAAAGACAAATAAACTTTTGAAAATAATGATAATCTTAAAAAATTCGATGCCTGTACTAAGTACATTAAACTCGTAATTTAATTATTATAGTCTACTTTGGTGGTCTATTTTTCCTTCCAAGGCCTTATCACGGGTTTTCACGTTTCATGACATAAACGGGGGGTGACGTAAAATTAATTTAATTTAATTTACATTTATTTTTTTATTAGGAACGTGGTTTATTTAAGACAGTGTTAGGTTTATTTTCGTTATAGAATTTCTTGATTCGGTCGCCGCGCTCAAAGCCCGCGATAAAAGCTATGAAAAAGCTTAAAAAAAAGCAAATGCAACCAACTTCAAAAACAACCACAAAAAGTTTAAAATAACCTACATAAGAACTTTTCTAATTGCAATACAGTTAGTTAATGAAATAAAAAGCAAAGTTATTTTAAACTTTTATGTGGTTGTTTCTGAAGTAAGTAACATTTTTTTTTAAGTTTTTTATTAAAACGTACAATATACCTGTGATTTTCCATGAACTGAATTTGCGCTTCATGTGGACTCAAATATACCAAAGTGTAATTATTTATTTTAAAAGTTTATTGCAATTTACATCTAAATGTTTGGATATTCAACTTTTGGCTCCCCCGTTTAATGCCTCCTCTTTGTGAGTGCGCCTAGGACCTAGTTAGTGTGCTGGAAGATGACACGTGCCTTCGAATTTTTGTTTCTAGGACATGCCGGTTTCATTACAAAGTTTTCCATCACCGGTTTGAGAGCAGTGGTAGGGAAATAAATTACAGAAAGTAATGCGACTGGCTGGGATCGAACCCACGACCTACAAACTCGAAAGTCGGGGCCGATAACTCTGGGCCACCCTTGCACTTTTGATCTACACTGGCCTTGGTGAACTGCTTCAGAAAGATCGGGTGCGTTGTTCTAGCAATCGGAGTGCTCGTATGACCAGATGTATGAATGTGGATGAAGAAGTAAATAAGGGTCTTAGCCGATGGCGATTGTGGTTTCTGTCTACTATGTGTGTATTTATAGGTTTTTATTTTGTTCATCAATGAGGATAGGACGAATTAAATTAGTACTATAGTACTGTTATAGTGGTCTAACATATTGTAACGAACCAATACCCAAATGAACAAAGTAGAATAAAACAAAAAATGCATCCATTAACCATGTACATAAAATGTCAATACGTAGGTACCAGGACAACATAACACATCAACAACTCATACGTTGGCAGCCCCGTCTCGGGACTATTAATTAATTACCGTAATTGCGAGTGAGGATGTAATCCTGTACGCAGACAAGGGGTGGAACCAGACGCCTATTATGAATATGACCATGTTTTGATATACTATGCCTATTGTACTTATATGTTTTCCATTTTGCGTCGTTGAGCCCAGACGGATGCCAGTCTGAAAGAGAAAATTAAATTATGCTTTTATTACTTTTTTAAAAGTCTTTGATGCGATATTGAAGGGGCGCTGTGATCACCCGTGTTGTGACGGGACAGGCAGGAAGGTAAATGTTATTTTCGTTTAAGCAAGTTCATTTTGTAGACTGTCTCGGTTAAATTAACCTGGTAAGAACAGTTTTAGTTTTTTTTTACGTTATGTTTGTTTTACACGGCCACGCTCATCATTAGCCTATAAATAATCCCACTATTGGGACACAGGCCTCTCTCTGTGAGAGACAAGTCGGCCTAATGCGAGATAAAAATATGCAATTGTAATGATTTGCCAAAGCCTGCCGGGGTCGCGGGACTGTACGAATTACCGTGACCCCGGAACGTAAAGGGCTATTGAAGGACACCGTGGATTTTAGTCAGTACGAGTCTGACAGTCCCTCCGGCTCTGCCCTGGGTTTGACTCATTTGATGATTTTACCACGATAAAAAAAAGCCTTTTCCTAACTATCTTGGGGTCGGTTGGACATCTATTAATATTTTACATAGAGCGACTGGTTGTCTAACCTCAACAAAAACGAGCGAATACGATACCCCTTGGTAAGACTGGAAAAAATATACAATATAAGAAACATACACGTGACATGACGATTCTCATACAAAAACCTTGTGACGATTCTTTAATAATTTATTTTGTGTAACATGTAAATAAATAAGTTTCATCAGCATTTAATTAATTCTACGAATTTAAAACCAATTACTTATTTAATTTAGTACGAAATGAAAAAAAAAATTGACAAAAATCATTAATAACTATTATTAACTAGCTGACAAATAAAATTGATGGTCGTTTTCTTAATTTTTACCCGACTACGGCAAAGCCAAAAGGAGGGTTATGATTTTGACCGATATGTATGTTTGTATGTATGTATGTATGTTTGTTTGTTCCCTCATAACTTCTAAACTACTTATCATTACATGACAAATGAGGTCTCGTTAGAAGCGTCTCAGTTGTCCGCTGGTTAAAGGGTAGGTGACGTGTCAGCAAATCCAATATGGCGCCCTCTAGGGGATGAGAAGTCGATACCGAAAACAAAAAAATTTTGCACAGTATCGACATGGGTATCAAATTAAAGGGCTTGATGAGCACATTTGGAATATATATACATTATATAGCTTTTACTAAGTAATTTTCTGTTTATAACAGGGTCAACATGGGTATCAAATGATAAATCTTAAATTCACAACTCAGAAACTATACATCTATACTTCTATACTAATATTATAAAGAGGAAACCTTTGTATTTTTGTATTGAATAGGCTCAAAAACTACTGGACCGATTTCAAAATTTCTTTTACCAGTACTTAGAGGGATTCTTCCGAATCCGTATAGGCTATATTTTATCCCGGAAAATAGATAGGATTTTTCATGGTAGTGAAAATTGTGGAGTAAGGCGTCGAAAAAACTGCCGTACGTTAACGATTCTCGCGAACGCTGCCTAAATGGTTAGAGATGTATGGTTGACTTCTATAGAAAAGTTGTAGTACTCAATAATGCCTACAATAAAAGTCCACGATAGTATAAACCAAACCAAAATAAATGTCCACCCGTGCGAAGCCGGGGCGGGTCGCTAGTATAACATAAATTACTTACTTCAAATAAAATAACCCCAAAATAGTGTAAATAAAAAATAAGTTAAAAATAACTAAAACCCGACTACGAAAAAATCGCGCACTGAAAAGTATAAAACAAGAACAAGCCGTGGTCGTATGCCACCTAGCCAATAAAGATTGTGTGAAATAACCGCAGGTGGCATACGACCACGGCTTGTTCTTGTTTTATACTTTTCAGAGCGCGATTTTTTCGTAGTCGGGTTTTAGTTATTTTTAACTTATTTTTTTTTAATTTTTTTATTCTGTTTCTATATTTTCCGTGACGTGACATCGTCATTCCACGGGTGTCCCCATTTAGTTCACATCTCTGTCACATTGCACGCTGTAATCAATTTGATAGTAAATTTTTTTTTTGCGTGGTAAAATCATCAAATGAGTGGCCCAGGGCCGTGCGGGAGGGATTGTCAGACTTTACTGAATAAAATCCGCGGTGTTCTTCAATAGCCCTTTACATTTCGGGGTTACGGTATTTGTTAGTCCCGCGACCGATGATAGTCCCTACCCTCGACTTCGCACATAGTGTAAACTAGTCCACGATGGTCTCTAGGTGGTTGTGGATGGACTCGGACTTAATTCTCCGACTTGTTAATAATGTTATTGTAAATAGCAATCTGTGAATGTGCTCGACCCGGGAATCGAACCCAACACGAGCAGCAGGCACGCTTCACAACTGAACAATGTAGGCGGGGACGAAGCGGACTAAATTAATTCTGCAACTGCGATCACAATTTTGCAACCACTTAGTATAGCAGGTTAGGCATAATGACGGGGACCCCTCTAGAGGGCCAAATCCTGAATAACTCATGAATTACCGTGACCCCAGAATGTAAAGGGCTATTGAAGGACACCGTGGATTTTAGTCAGTACGAGTCTGACAGTCCCTCCCGGTCTGCCCTGGGTGGAAGGACTCATTTTACCCAGATAAAAAAAAACAACGGCGATCACAATTTGGCAACCACTTTGTAAAGCAGGTTAGGTATAAACGTCTTTTTTTCTTTCCTTGAGGCGCGTGTGGAACACAACGCGCCCTGGTATGGTCCATGGTCGGACAGCGAGTCGCCCATTACTCGCCGCCCGCATGCCCGCGCCTACGGGGGCCAGAGATCGTCTGCCGACGTCCGACGCCGTGAGCGTCTACCACTGCGGCTGGGGTGGAGGGCGGACGCTGTCCTCTCCCGCACGCGGCCCGCCTCCTCCTTCGCGATCATGACTGCTTCGCAGAAGGAGGCGATCGCTTTCCACTCCGTCTCGCCCCGCAGCATGGCCTCGACCAAGGAGGAACCAAGTCATCTTAAATCACGCGGCCACGCGCTGGCTGTGGAGGCAAGTTATATTTTTCGTTCTGAAAGAAAAGAGCCTCTCAGATGCGTCTTGCCCTCTCCTAGATTCGGTCTTGCTACGCCACTGAATGTATATAGGTACCGCTGCATGAGGTTACGAAATTCTTGGTTTCCTTTGTTCGGAAACAATCTGTACCTATTTCATCAACTATCTCGCAATATTTCCATCTGTGCAACGTCAAAGGCCTCTTTATTAATTGAGAGTCCTCAAAGCGTTCGATGTTCACTATCACATAACCGAGTAAATATGATTAGTTACCAGGAGCACATAGCATTGCAGCAACACAGACACACGGCACAAAAAGTAAATAGGTAGCGTTGCGGGATTCTATCTACACAATCATACTACGCAGCGCTATCTATGCGCGGTGCGGTGACCAAGTGCAATGAGTAATGGGACATACTTCCTGGTTTTTATGTGGTCCTTGTGTTATACAAAAATTATCTTTTTTGTTTATATAAGCAGGGACTGAAAGCATTTTCATTCTACTTTACCTTCCTTGCTCTACCGTACCTCACTGCAATCGTTAAGGAGGTATTTTTTTTTCTACAAATAAAAGTCCTTTTTTGGAACACATTTTACGTATAATACATCACAAATGTGAATAACTTATAGCCTTAATTTAAAGGTAATACATTCATTACCAAAATAACATCAGGATAAATGCATGTCGTCATATAAAAAAATACGTTTTTTCCTATCACAATAATTACACAGGTTAACGACAGTTCTCTTTAGGCAAAGAGAGCGGGATTAAGGCCCTTGTCCACTGTAATCACATCTTTATGGTATCCTCACGTCGGCTTCTTCGAAATATCCCCTGAGACTGTATATCTCACAATTGTGGATAATCTTATCATTTAAAATAATCATTATCCTAGAAGATAGAAGCACGCAAATTTGAAATAATATGGTGTAACTGAAGATGCACTCAATGTTTGGTTTTTGGTAATGGCTAAGACTACTTGTAGCACTCACATATGCATAAAAGTAAATCTTTACGACTAGTAAATACTGATTGTGAGTAAAATACAATTAGTGAACCAAATAGCAATACAACTGTTCTGAGAATATGTTATTGAATCCAATTTGTAGTTCCTGAAATTGTTTTCAACACCGTAGTTATGAAAGCTGGAATCATAATATTAATTAGTTTAGTATCGGATTTAATTAAAATATAAGTTCAAGAGGGTTAAATTAACAGAAATGTAGGTGTTAGCAACAATGCTTTAAATAATCAACCAAAATCTATAAAATTGGTTCATCTTTTCACCACGAACAAAATTACATGTTTTATTATCTGCTTGGCTTTCCACGAAAATTGATCATGAAACCAATCTCATGCCACAAGGCCACGATTTCATTAACATATTTAATTATCTTCTTCAATACGTCGTATCGATGTGATTAGTCCATATTTTCCTACCTATAAAGCATCAATCGTAGCCACCCCAATGCCCAGGGTTGCAAGCTGGCGGGCGCATCCGGCGGTCGCCATGACTACCGCCTCCCGCCTGCCTGCCGCATCCTACACACCTATACCACCCTGGTAACACGGTACGCAATACCAGCCTTTGACGGTTCCTGGAGCGAATATTAGTTTCCCGCTGTTAGTTTGTTGTGTGTATAGATTTCCGAGAAATGTTCAAAGCGGATTTAATCTGTATTCTGCAACATATGGAACTGTTATCATATTGCTCTGAAGCAATTAATCGGATTACGGTTTCTGTGAAATGTTCATATCTGTAAAATGTTCATATTTTTCTTTTCGTTTCTCGTAAATAAATATCACTATTTTGTTACTGTTAATAATTTCCATCTACCAGGGCTTAATTAACGGTAGGAAGTGCATTCATAGCTATGATTTCGGTATACATATTATAATATTATCGTGGTATATACCTGGTGTTCCTGAGTGAACAAAAGGAAATGTATTTTCATGTTCTCTGTCCCTGTAATAGAGAATATTCAATTTAATTTATTGAAATGAATAGATTTAAATGTTAAATTTATTAAAAGCGTCTACATTTCAGAGTGATTAATTTCCCGTACCTATGCTACGTGGTGTATTTTGTGGAAATATATTATTAGGTAGTAAATATGAACCAAAGAAGACCGCAATGTATAACAATTGTACAAAGATCTAAGTTTTCATTTTTTCAAACCAATTCACAGTTTCCACTCAAGTTATAGACATCGTACTAAGTTAACATAAAATCTGTGATGGTTACAGACTTACAGATAAGCTCGCGATCCTCATCCATATTGAACAAGTTCGGTGAAAATCAACAATCACCTTGGCGAGTGAACTTTGGCATATCCTTTGTTGTCACAATGCACCCGGTGCAGTGGTGGGGAAAGGGCAACGCGCTTTGCCTTGGGGTAGGTCTGGCACGCCAATATAAGGAGGCGTCGAGACAGATACCTTTACTAACGACACTTCAATTACCCCTAATACGAAGAAAACATTCCATTATTTACAATACATTGCTGCTTTATTCAGAAGATTGCAAAACTTACATAAACAAAACCAGCAATGGAAACGGGCATATCGAGAGTAGCGTTTTTAAAATGCGGCTCAGTTTGAATGTAGTAAGGGGAGTGCAGCCAAATTATCGGACTTCCCGAAGAAAACAAACCCAGGAGACTAGTTACTCACGCGCTGCGACGCTCGATATACTTGTTTGCAGGCACTGCATGTGCATGCCTACTTGGTTTTATTACATCCTAGTATTACGTTTATGAGCGAATAGATTTTTTTTTTTATCTTATAGCTCGGGATTTTTTTATCTTTTTGTACATACAGGGTTATTTGTAAAACATTAACAATCTTTTATGGACCGAAACTACTTACAACTATTCTGTCTTAGCAATAAAATTTGCGTAAGACTAAGACTACTGAACAAGAATATTGAAAAAGTTACACATACAAATAAAAATATAGCAAAATTAGATGATTGAAATGAATATAAAAATAAATAGACTACGAAAACAGTGCTGTTATAGCTACGAACTGTATCTGAAAATTCTTGAGCGATTGGACTGCTGGGTGTCGCGGGTTCGATTCCCGCACGGAGCAAATATTTGTAAGATCTACAAGTAGTTGTTTCGGGTCTGGGCTTTTGTGAATTTGTATGTTTGTAAACGCACCAACGATACAGGAGAAATTCCTAGTGTGGGGCAACGTTTTTAAAAATAAAATTAAAAAAATGTTTCCTTTCTACTACATTGAAGTTCCTTAGCAATATTACAGTCCTATTCATCTTATTGCGTTGTTTCTCACACACACAGGATTTTTTAGGGTTCAATACGTCCGAATGAAATACGGAACCCCTTATAAGATCAATCGTGTGTCCGTTCTTCCACCCTTCACATTTTTTAATTATTGAAGTTATACCTATCTATATAAAAAACGTATTTCGGAACTTAAGCTTGGGATTTGTGATTTCCATTTATATTTAATTAAAGTATGTTAAATTTCTCTGAATACTGAAATCTGAATACTGCACTATTACCGAGAAATCCTGTTACTCAGTGAAATTGAATTCACATGTAAAGGTGTCATTATTTATTTTGTGTATTCTATAAAACGATATTTTGTTTATGAAAGTTTTTACAGTGAATTTTTATTTTTAAATGGATGAATTTTTCATTAAAAAAGTGTACAAAAATCTCATAAAAGAAATTGCACAAAAATCAAATTTTCCTACAGATAGTTTTACCAGAACTTATTCGGAGATAATCAAACACACGTTTATCGCAGTAGCTGAACGATCGACTGTTGTTCAGCGTGTCGCGGTTTCGATTCCCGCACGGAGCAAAAATTTACAATAAGTTGTTCCGGGTCTGGGTGCTTGTGTATTTGTGTAAGTATGTTTCTATTTTTGTAAAAGCACCCACGACACAGGAGAAATTCTATGTGTGGGGCAAGGTTTTTTCAAATAGACTTGACGGGTGATGTTTATCAGGCTGGTGATAGCCAAACCTCTTAGTTAGCCATGGACTCCTAGTACCAGCTGGAGTATATTTGACTCACTTTTCCCTTCTTTAAAATAGATTTTTCTCAGCAGAAACCTGGAGTACCCGATAGACGGCAATAAGCTCGCCCCATGGTTATTGAACATAATATGCGATATCTGAGGCCTTACAACATAATTATGAGCCATCAAAAATATGTCTGTATTTTATTTATAGCGTAATTGAAGTGTTTACTGGGTTTAACGTATGGAAAATTGAAACAAGCGCCTCTAGTCACCCTTCTCTACAAACTAGAGTGTATAGGCATTCGTGGTAAAACTCTAAACCTCTTCAAGGATTATCTACAAAACAGAAAGATGACAGTCAAAATCGACTCATGCCAAAGTGACGAAAAAACAGTGGTTTACGGCGTCCCGCAGGGCAGCGTGCTAGGGCCAACACTTTTTCAAATCTATATAAATGACTTATGCACGATGTCCCTCCATAAATCGCAGATCTTCACATATGCTGACGACACTGCAATTGTCGTTTATGGCAAGACGTGGAACGATGTTAAGCGCACTGCGGAACAATCGATAAAGACTGTTGGGAAGTGGTTACAACGAAACCTTCTCACACTCAACGTGGCAAAATCCAATTTTATTCCATTTTCTATTAATTATAAGAACAAAGCACCTTCCGATTTTCAAATTACGGTACACTCATGTTCAGATCACAGCCACTGCTCATGCGCAACGCTCACTCGCGTCAACCAAACGAAGTACCTGGGTGTAGTGATTGATGACGGACTGAAATGGTACGACCAAATTGAAAATATTACTTCAAAAGTCAGACGACTTATTTATATTTTCAAATCTCTAAGGCTCTGTGCAGATACAAACATTCTGAAAATGGTTTACCTAGCACTTTGTCAGTCCGTTATCACTTACTGCATTCCGGTTTGGGGAGGAGCTGCCAAAACCAAGTTTATCGAAGTGGAAAGGGCGCAGAGAGCTGTCCTCAAGGTTATGCTTTGTAAACCATATAGATATCCAACTACAAAACTATATGCGGACTGTAAACTACTCACAGTGAGACAGCTCTTTGTTCTCCGAGCCACACTTAGGAAGCATAAAGCACTTCCACCACCAGATTATACTAAGCGTAGAGCAAAACTGATTTTCCCAACAATAAGCCACAAGACTGCATTCGCCAAGCGACAGTTCTACGTTGTAAGCTCTTTCATTTATAAAAACATCGCAAAAAACATTCAATTAACAGGGCTGCGCCATCATGAAGTAAAGTCTTGTCTTCATAATTGGCTCCAAGATCAGGATTACGCTCGTACAGAAGAACTACTTCATCTCCGGCAGTAACCGTGCAATAATCCCTACACTTACTGATCGACCCATAATAATACACAATGACATTGCAACACACATACACACTAATATAATTATACAATCTCAATCATGCAGGCACCCCTACGCACACTTATACCTCCTACTACACATTAACACACTCATATACATACCTACACATCCACACTCTACACACTATTACCTACACATACACACCCATAACACAGTAAAATTCCTATATTCCTAATTAAAAATTTTGTTTAATAAATAATGTAATTGTGCTTTCAAACCTATCTTTTTTCTAAAAAAATTTAAAAAACACACTTTGCAGTTAAAAATTTTGTGTACCAACGTGACAGCAGAACACTGACTCCTAAGTCACAGGATCTCCTAGTTTGGGAGTCAGGGATACTCTATCTATATGTACCTTTCTTCACTGCAATTTATGTAACCTAGTGTTTAAGCATTGTAAAGGTTCTTGTATGAATAAAGATTTTTATTTTTTTTTATTTATTTATTTTTTTTAGTGTTCCAACGAGGAACTAATTCTTTTATTAATTTATTAGATTAACAAGTTCCCGTTTATTTAACTGAGGGAAAGTTTAAAACCCATATTAAACGTGTCCTTATTAAAAAAGCATATTACAAAATTAAGGACTACGTTGAAGACAAGGATGTGTGGCAATAGTTCCTTCTGCACATGTGGCTTCCCTGGCAGCTCAGCAGCAGCACCTATTTGTACTTTAACTTCTCTCATTCACGTGTTAGGATAATATGATTCTTCTATTTTATTCTTGTATATAGTTTTTTATTTTATTTTTGAAGTGAAAACTTCTTTAGCGGCGTTGAGCACTTTTTCTGTAATGGGTATAAAATCTTAAACTCGCGTCAGGACACGTGACCCTGACCGAAAAAGCGTAGGACGGCGCAGGGCGCTTGCGTGAATGTTCGTGTGACTTTATTACTATTAAAGAAGTTTGTATGCTGGATACATTCGTTGCTAGGTAACATTGTTTATAAAAGATGTACCTACGTCACATTGGAAAATTATTGAAATAAAAAGTCAACCATTTTTGCGAGTTTTACTAAAATCTGTTCACAAGATATTTCCAACAATTACTATTCAAGTTTTCACTTCTGCCGGCACTCCCAGAGTGCAACCCGTCGTTTTTTTTTGAAGTGAAAACTTCTTTAGCGGCGTTGAGCACTTTTCTGTAATGGGTATAAAATCTTAAACTCGCGTCAGGACACGTGACCCTGACCGAAAAAGCGTAGGACGGCGCAGGGCGCTTGCGTGAATGTTCGTGTGACTTTATTACTTTTAAAGAAGTTTGTATGCTGGATACATTCGTTGCTAGGTAACATTGTTTATAAAAGATGTAAGTCACATTGGAAAATTATTGAAATAAAAAGTCAACCATTTTTGCGAGTTTTACTAAAATCTGTTCACAAGATATTTCCAACAATTACTATTCAAGTTTTCACTTCTGCCGGCACTCCCAGAGTGCAACCCGTCGTTTTTTTGAAGTGAAAACTTCTTTAGCGGCGTTGAGCACTTTTTCTGTAATGGGTATAAAATCTTAAACTCGCGTCAGGACACGTGACCCTGACCAAAAAAGCGTAGGACGGCGCAGGGCGCTTGCGTGAATGTTCGTGTGACATTCGTTGCTAGGTAACATTGTTTATAAAAGATGTACGTCACATTGGAAAATTATTGAAATAAAAAGTCAACATTTTTGCGAGTTTTACTAAAATCTGTTCACAAGATATTTCCAACAATTACTATTCAAGTTTTCACTTCTGCCGGCACTCCCAGAGTGCAACCCGTCGTTTTTTGAAGTGAAAACTTCTTTAGCGGCGTTGAGCACTTTTTTTGTAATGGGTATAAAATCTTAAACTCGCGTCAGGACACGTGACCCTGACCGAAAAAGCGTAGGACGGCGCAGGGCGCTTGCGTGAATGTTCGTGTGACATTCGTTGCTAGGTAACATTGTTTATAAAAGATGTACGTCACATTGGAAAATTATTGAAATACAAAGTCAACCATTTTTGCGAGTTTTACTAAAATCTGTTCACAAGATATTTCCAACAATTACTATTCAAGTTTTCACTTCTGCCGGCACTCCCAGAGTGCAACCCGTCGTTTTTTTTTTTATTCTTATTATTGTGTTCGTTTTGCAATATTATATTGCCTTAGTTTTAACACCAGTTCAGATTTGTTACAGTTTGTAAGACATTATAGAATTAACCCAGCTTTTATAGCTTTCTTTTTTGTATAGATTTTTCCTTACTCTTTGTTTGTGAATGTGAGAACATTGTAAGTCGTGTGTATATATATATATTTCTTTTTTTTTTGTAGCACTAATTTTAAAAAGGACTTTCCCCTTGTTACCAGGCCTACGTTTTTCTCACATTTCTAAGTATCCAAAAATTGTAACAATCTGATTGTAAAACCATACCATATTTTAAAAGAGTAACCATGGAGTTTCTTGCCGGTTCTTCTCCATGGAATCGACCAACCCGAACCGAGCACCTGCTGTCGACGTTTTATAAGTGCCCTCATGGGCCTATGTGAAATAAAAACTTTTGATTTTTTGATGTTTGATTTTACGCCTCAAAAACTTGAACAGTCATGCTTGCATCTAGTTGTACGATATGTAAAGACGATAGCTAAATTTTACCAATCGTACATTAATCTTCCACTATTTTAATAAGGTTGAAAATCTATTAAAAGAATTTGATAGATTGAGGTAGGTTGAAGTGCTGGCGTCTGTACAATTGCACACCTCTGCCAAACCATGTAAGGCGGTCGCGGGACTGTACGAATTACTGTGACCCCGGAACGTAAAGGGCTATTGAAGGACACCGTGGATTTTAGTCAGTACGAGTCTGACAGTCCCTCCCGCTCTGCCTTGGGTGGGAGGACTCATTTGATGATTTTACCACGTTAAAAAAATGTATTATGGTTTAAAATCTATTAAAGGAATTTGACAGATTGAGGTAGGTTGAAATGCTGGCGTCTGTACAATGGTACACCTCTGCCAAACCATGTTAGGTAAAATCATGCGCCATATTACGTTCTTTCAACTAAATGCCCCCCAGGACAAGGATAAAAAATAAGAAACAATTAGATAATATTCATTAAAACATCGTTAAGTGTAGGGAAGTATAATAAATTAGGCTAAGTAGTTTCCTTTGAATCTCATGAAAAATTCAATATGGAGTCTGAGAGAAATGAGAGCGGTAGGTATTGACTTAGCTTCTATCTCTGGCAGTTGATACAGTTTCAAACGTAACAGTGTTAAAGACGTAATTTCTAAACGATTTTATGAGTATAATAAAGTACCTACTTTTAAGTTTTTTGACGGATCATTGTCCTGACAATGAACCCACAGTGTAAACACATGTCATCGAAACGATTAGACTACTAATTACTTTAACTGTCGGATTAACGCACCTTCCTACTTTTTTCCCATCCTCAAAAAGAGTGTCAAAAAGTTGTGAGGTTCTTTTTTTCTTTTCTTAAAAAACGTTGCTCCACACTAGTATTTTTTCTGTATCGTGGTTGCGTTTACAAACATAGAAACTCACATACACAAATACCCAGACCCGGAACAACTACTTACAAATTATACAAATATTTGTTCCGTGCGGGATCGAACCCGCGACACACTGCACAGCAGTCGATCGCACGGCCACTGCGCCAGCCATGTCGTCAATCAACAACGTGTTGGCAACACGCAAGCGATACCCCTGATGTTGCGGTGTCCATAGACTTCGGTGACCGTTTTCTTACACTAGTGCCAAATACTTCTTTACCACCTTTATGTTATAACTGCTCTCGACTACTCAAATGAAATTCTTACAGTTGATACAATATCAACCATAGAGTCTCCCAGTTCTTTTTGTGGAGGTCCGACAGGCAGTTGCTCCATGTAAAATACTGATATCTAGCTGTATCTGGTTTGACTGGAAGCCGACCTCAATATAGTTCGGAAAAGGGTAGGCAGATGATGATGAGAGTCTCCCAGTTCTAATAAAAGTAAAGCATGTTTTTATTTTAAAATTAAATATGTTTTTGAACTAGTAATGATGTTACAAAAATTGACGTGAGAACAGAAGAAAATTCACTATCATTGCAATGTGAGTCTCATGTGCAGTGAAGTTCTGTTGGCGCAGACTAAAATATTATTCAAAGAGCATGAAATAAACAAAATTGTATTCTAATCTGGCTAGACCGCGAACTCTATGCTTACTCTCTTCTAAAAATTCAAGTGAGACAGCAAACTTAAAAAAGATATATAAAAAAAGCTTTCTATACTTAATAGAGGTCCCTATGTCAGTCAAGCCTGGGTCAGAACAGTAATCCTCTCGTCAAAAAGGTTGGCTTGTGTTACAGAATTCTCATTAGACCGCAAATTAAAACGCTCTCAGCTTTTAACGACTTTTGACACATTCTGTTTTTAAAAATTCACGTGTTTTTTTTCTAACGGTATAATGATTACCGGGAAAACCTGTGTTTGTGTTTATTTGATTTTGTCGGTGCTTTCCGTGGAAAATAAACATTGTAAGGGAAAATTATGGGGGAAAAATTATTTTATTTTGGGCTTTTCGTGGTAAACAACCAATTTAATAGAAATAACTATTCGAAAATGGGGCTATGGTTAAAATAAATGAAGATGCTTCAAAATTTTTCAATTACACTTTTAAACTAAATTAATTATCGTGACCTTGAATTAGAAACGTTGTTTACAGAAATTCCAATTCCAATTGTAAACTGAAAATGACAAGAAAAATAAAAGTTGCCTCGTGGCACAAATTAATAATTGTGCCACGAGGAAATTGTGCAAATCACAAAACTTGATTCAAATTTAAAAAAAGGTGTGCCCTAAAAATAACCACAAAAGTTTTGGTCTAGTGGTTAGTGACCCTGACTGCTATGCCGGAGGTCGTGGGTTCGATTCCCACCCAGGACAAATTTGTGGAGGATCAGTTTGTGTGATGAGCATGCACGATCATTTGTTCTGTGTCTGGGGTGTAATTTATCTATAATATTTATGTATTTAGAAATATATAAGTATGTTTATCAGTTGTCTAGTACCCATAACACAAGCTCTGCTTAGCTTGGGACTAGATGGCGTTGTGTGATAGTTGTGGAAATTTATTATATAATTGTCTTTACACTAATATAATTATAAAGCAAATGCGTTTGTTTGGTTGAACGTGTTAAACTCAGAAACTACTGATTCGAATTGAAACATTCTATTTTTGTTGTATAGCCCATTGATCGAGGAAAGCTATAGGCTATGTAACATCACACTACGGCTATTAGGTGCCGAGCAGCAGGGGTGAAACCGCAGGAAATAGGTAGTTCTTTAATAAACAAGAAATGTTAAACAGAATTATACTATCAAAGAAAAATTGCATAAATATCTCGCGCAATTTTACCAATTAACCTTAGAAAACACCATCAGATGTTATTCAATCATTTTCTATTCATCCAAACATAAACAGCACGATTACATAATTAAGTATGTAATCTTACGCATCAACACAAAACAACATGTTACATAAACTACATAACAGTACCAACCCAACAGACGTAAATAAAACATTTCAATCATCAAATTACGCAGTAACATTTCACTAAGCGTATTGGGCCGTCGAAATAATTATTGAAACCCTACAATGCATAATCCCCCTTTGCCATGAGCCGGCGGGGGTCGGTTATTAAAAAGTCTCCTCTAGTTTGCTCCCTGCTCCAGGCGTGAGGTAGACAACTTATAGGTATGTCTGGTCGTCTGGCGTGCAGTTTCGATCTGTTTCGGTCTACAGCGGCAATAGTGCAGCTTTTATGCCCAGACTGTGGGCTTTGCACGAATGCGCGGATTAAATAATTAAAACGAATGATTTTGACACTGAAAGTACTCCATTTATGCGCTATTATTACTTAATTTAAAGACTAGTAGTATTTATTTTCTCCATTGTGAAAATATAGCCATAATTTCTATACAGAATGTTGTATTTTTTATTCAAAAAATCGAGTATTTGTCTCGTGTTCGTGTCTGGCTCTCTGGTGATGTCACAGACTGCATCGCTTGTACTCTAACAGATAAAATGTTTATACAGCACTTTGTTAATAGTTTGGTGTGTCATTGTCTGGGTCAGGTCTGTTTATTACTCATTTTATTGCTGTTACGATTTTCTAGATAGTGACTGACACACACTATTGATGAAAGCTCTCATTATATTGAGCGTTTCTCTTTATGAAATACTTTTTTGTCGTCTATAATTAGGTGCACGTACGAAATAGAGACTTCCACCTTGATTTTAGGGCACGTAATAATTTTACCTACATAGATGAATGTATTACGTATGTTGGCGCCTGTATCCAGTGTTCTAGTTAGTTAGTCTTAGTAGTAAGAACAAACATCACTAATTAAAACAGACAGATATCTGAAATCCAGTGCCGTCGTCCATTTCGAAATGCCATTAATTACTGATGTGATTATTCTGCGATCCTGGTATTTCAGTAGTGGACAAAGACAGGTACCAGGAATCCATAATACGTTGAAAGCATAGCCTTACCAATCAAGGTTATCGGTGTAACACTGATTGATTTGGAAATGTTGTCCGAAAACAAACAAGGACTGCAAATGCCTTTCCACCAGAGATGAGCTATGCATCTATGCTGCGAGAATGTAAAAATTAAGCTTCTAAAAAGTTGACCATTTCCACTGATGCTTAGTATTGTTGCGGAGCGGGTTAAGATGTGCTATGAAGGTACCTACTATAGATATACTGCTCTGCAATTAGCTACTCGCACCATCCATAGTGTACATTCATAGCACGCACCCAAAGCACGCTTCCTTCCTTATCAAAACAGCTTATAATGCGTTTCTACTATTGCTTTGCTATGTGGCCCAACGAATATTACCTATAGCACATTATATTATTACATTACATTATATACATTATACTTAATAGTTAGTGTTTTCCACACATTTTTATAACAAAAACTGTTATTTTTTTTCAGATAGGCGCTATAATGATGTGTTTGGAAAATAAAGGTTTATTTTTTCTTAGTAATTCACTATTTAAAGGTTAAACAAAAGTAATTTATAACGTGATATGAATAAAATTACCCCGTATTTGTTAAAAATATTCCTCTGCTTAGAAAACTTATCCAAAAGGATTAACATATTAATTCGGTGAAGAAAACTTTAGAAACCAATTACTGCGCCCCAGACAGTCACATTCGAGCTGACATGTTGGAGTTTATTCCTCTATGATCTATGGTGTGTTACCCCATGGTAATAAATCGATACCTCTTGACGGTCAGTTCGATGATGGACGACAACGATAGATACAGATAGTGTTTAAACCGGGGATGATACTACACTAAAGGCCGCTATCCCACTGGCGATTTACGAGCGTTGACGTCTCTCCAACGTCTGCGCAGACGCGACGTTGACGTCACGAGTCTATGGCAAGCGTTCGCCTAGCGACCTCGCAACGTTAACGCCGCGTTTGTTAATAACAAGTACAATCACGCCTTCTTGCTCTGTCAGTGTGGGAACGAGCGGGTACTCAAATAGTATCATGTATCCGCTGAACGCGACGTTAACGTCGCGTTAAACGTACGTGTTACGCTTGCCACGCGAAGACGCAACGTTGGAGAGACGTCAACGCTCGTAAACGCTAGTAGGATAGCGGCCAAAGAGCTCCACTAAACGTTCTAAAACAGTCATTTCACACTTCAATAGTCCACACTTAAAACAAATAAGATGAAAAAAATAATAATTAAAAGCATGAAAATATGAACACATAAATGTTTATTCTTTCAATTTTTTTGTTTAATAAAGAAAGAAAGAAAAGAGATTTATTGACATCTTGACTGATACTGTTTTCAATTCATTATTAAAATCGATTACTATACTTTTAAAGGTCACCTGGTGGAACTTGTCATCACTCTGCACATTAGAACTAACATCAGTATAGGTATAGGCTCTTGCACATGCAAACGGCTGGTATATTTTCAGAAAATGCTATTGAAAAATTGGTATTTTCATTTTATTGAATTTTGTAAATACCCAAACCACAGCCACAACAAAGCCAGCGCCGTTCAAGCAGTACAAAGAGGCACATAACTAATCGAGATGCAAGCGGCAGTCGTTTTCACAGTTCTTTTGTGTCTGCTCGTCTGGCCGGTCTAATGGATACCGGATTCAGCCGCTTTTTACCTCGCAGCCTTTTCATTACTAATCCTGGATGAAAGCATGCAGATTGTTTGAATGTTATGCTCTCCTAGTCTTTGAGGGGACATCGCTTTAAGTAATTAAGGCTTTAATATGATTGCCGGTTATGTTTAGAGGTTTAGTGAAAGGAATTTACAATATCATCCTTGTGTACATCGGGGCCCGTATGATAAACATGGCTCGAGAAACATAGACCTCCGCCTTTGTTTCTTGCAGTAGGTATTTTTTTTAACTTGGTAAAATCATCAAATGAGTCCTCCCACCCAGGGCAGAGCGGGAAGGACTGTCAGACTCGTCCTGACTAAAATCCACGGTGTCCTTCAATAGCCCTTTACGTTCCGGGGTCACGGTAATTCGTGTGTCCCGTGGACTTCTAGACTTACAACAGACACACGTATGACAGATAGAGGTACCAATGTAAACGAAGCAATAGCGGCACACAAGTACCACGTGACGTTTACTGAAAACCCCGAGAGAGAACGGTCTGTTGTATGATGCCTTTTAAACAGCCTGTAAAAGTCTGCGACTGAAATGGTATCTGTCAATGGGTTTCAGGATTGATAAGTTGGTAATCGTTTTATGATTTTTCCAAGTTCTCTATCTATTCTATTTAATATCTAAATATATGTATGATAAAGAGGTAAAGCTTGTAACTTTGTTTGTAGGAAGTTAATTCTGAAACTAGTGAACCGGTTTTGAAATCTTCTTCTTCTTTCACTAGTAGAAAACTACATTATTCTTTAGTGGTAAACATATAATTATTAGCTTCACGCAGTGGTTGATCGATCGACTGCTGCGCAGCGTGTTGCAGGTTCGATCCCCACGGAAAAAATACGAGTACTTGTATGATCTATAAGTAGCTATTCCGGGTCTGCGAGTTTCTATGTTTGTAAACGCACCCACGATAGAGGAAAAAATCATAGAGAGGGGCAACGATATAAAATAAAACTAAGCCACATCTGTTGGTCGCGGGACTAACGAATTACCGTGACCCCGAAACGTAAAGGGCTATTGAAGGACACCGTGGATTTAGTCAGTACAAGTCTGACAGACTAGTCTGACAGACTAGACAACATTCATTTATGATTTTAAAACGAAAAAAAAAACGACCTCTGTTAAGTCACTCCATGTAAAATACCTTCTGATATTCAGCTGCAAGCGGTTCGACTCGAAGCCGAGCCCACCCTAATATTACTGAATACAGGCAGATGATGATGAATTACTTTGTGTCACGTCTGAATTATGTTAATCTCTGTAGGTATCACACCTTTTTTTTTGTTTTTTGTTTTCTTTTTTTTACCTAATTATTGAAGTGAAAACTTCTTTAGCGGGGTTGTGCACTTTTTTTGGAATGGGTAAAAAATGTTTAACTCGCATCAGGACACGTGACCTGATCGAAAATTCGTAAGACGGCGCAGGGCGCTTGCGCGAATGTTCGTGTGTGTTTATTACTATTCAAGTTTTCACTTCTGCCGGCACTCCCAGAGTGCAACCCATCGTTTTTTTTTTCTTGTTACTGTGTATCCTTTTATGTACCTATTTGTTTTTGTGTCTCTATTGCACTGAATAAATCTTTTATCTATCTATCTATCTAATTAGAGTCAGTTTGGTTCGAAGGTTACTTCTTCAATCAGCAGCTTTTACTGCTTCTTCGAATTCAGAGCCTTCTATGAAAGCAGTGTTACTAGGAAAAACGAGATGGCTTTAATGTTGAATCTATACTATAACTATAAAGACTATCATTATAAAGTAGAAGAGTTTGTTTGTTTGTGTTTTAACGCGGTAATCTCAAGAACAAGACGGCACGGTTGGCGCAGTGGCTGAGCAATTGCACTGCTGCGCTGCGTGTCGCAGGTTCGAATCCCGCCCGGAGAAAATATTTGTATGATCTACAAGTACTTGCTTCGGGTCTGGGCGTTTGTGTATGTGAGTTTATATGTTTGTAAACGCACCCACGACACAGGAGAGATTCCTAGTGTGGGGGCAATGTTAAAAAAAAAATAGTGGACCGATTATTTTTTTTTTTGTGTTGGATTGTCCACTTGTCTAGGAAGGCTTTAGGCAACGTTACCGAGGGAATAGAGGATTTCAGCTGGCAAGTGTGAGTTGCAATGGCCTAATTGATAAGGCGTCTCGAGTACTCATATTGTACAGAAGACGCGGATTCAAATACCACTTGCAACTGAATGTTTCTTTTCTCAAAAATCAGCTTTAGGCTTTAGGCTGAAGAGCATAACCTTTTTTTTATCGTGGTAAAATCATCAAATGAGCCCTCACACCCAGGGCAGAGCGGAAGGGACGGTCAGACTCGTACTGTCTAAAATCCACAATGTCCTTCAATAGCCCTTTACGTTCCGGGGTCACGGTAATTCGTACAGTCCCGCGACCAAAGAGCATAACTTTACGATAAAAAGGAGGTAAACAGGGAGTGAAACCACGGGGCACAGCTAGTTTCATATAAAACGCTCGGTTCAGCGAGGAGAGTTGAAATTCAACTGTGTGCTTTCATTTAGCTGTTTCCTAGTACGAGTGAAAACAATATTTGCAGAGAGATCAACATTTCCTGAAACTGACATAATATATTATGACTAGCTGTTTCCCCGCGGTTTTACCTGTGTTGCTCGGCTCCTATTAGTCGTAGTATGATGTTATATATTCTATAGTCTTCCTCGTTAAATGGTCTATCCAACACCGATATTTCAATTCAAACCGAACAGTAGTTCCTGAGGTTAGCGCGTTTAACCAAACAAACTCGTCGGCTTTATAACATTAGTTAGATGGACACAGTATACCAAGCAACGCAATTACATTGCAAATAGTTCTTCGACAAAGCAAGTGAACCTTTTTTTAGCGTGGTAAAATCAAACGAGTCCTCCCACCCAGGGCAGGGTGGAAGAGACTGTCAGACTCGTACTGACTAAAATCCACGGTGTCCTTCAATAGTCCTTTACGTTCCGGGGTCGCGGTAATTCATAAGTCCCGCGACCCCATTAAGCTTTGACCCTCTAAAGCCCCGTCATTATGCTGACATTCTTTGAAGCGCGCGTGGAATACCACGCACCGTCGATCCGGGCATGATCCATGGTCGGACAGCGAGTAGCCCATTACTCGCCACCCGCATGCCCGCGCAAGCAAGTGGAGCTAAAGTAGGTATTATATATTAGTACTTTCCTAGAAAGAGTGTAGGAGGGTACTGAAACAGCTTCCACGAGAAACGTACCAATTAGCAAGGTATTAGGTATTCGTGATAAAAATAAGGATTTCTGCAGATAACAGACTTTTTTGGGACTTTTTACGTAGTGCGAGATGTGCGAGATAGAAATCAGTCAAGTGGTGTCCAGTCCAGCGCGGGCGGCGCCGCCTGGCCGCCCAACTGTGCACATCACCGCTCTGCCGCAAACACGCAAAAAATTCTATACAAAAATTTTAGCCCTATCCTCTCCGCTTGATCCTTTTACACCGAAGCGAGGGATGTGGAAATAACGAAATATGATTGGTTATTCAACACACATCTCCTCTCGTCTTCTTTCCTCTACGCTTTGGTGGACGCTGAGCCTGAAACGGCGAGGCGGACGGCGGACGAACGCGTGGCGCGGCGCGACGCTAGCTGATACGCGCAGTGTGAATCAAGAATAACAACAGTCAAAGACTATCAAGAAGAGTCTATAACTATTAAATCTGTAGTCATTCGACTAAAAGTCTGTCGTCTGTGCAGCCCCTATATGGTTCTCAGTATATTTCTTAACTGCGTGTAGAGGTTTCCTTGGAAACAGCGCGTTTTATTTCTGTCAAGTAAGGTAGTTCCTCCCACCACACAGAAAAGAAAATAACGCGTTGTTCGTGTGTTCATTGACATGACGTAAACAGACATACAATCGACTCTTCTTTGAAAAACATGCTTTTTGTAGTAGTCATTGTAAGGTTTATTTCTAGGGAAGAATGAATAAATACGTTGTTATGCCCGTTTCTACTGACGCCGAAAGATTGGCCGGAGAAAGCCGAACAAAAGATAGAGTGGAAGATTATGGGGGAGAACTTTGTCCAACAGTGGTAAAATACAGGTTAATTAAAAAAAGTTGACATGTCAGTGAAACGTACGTATAGTTGAAATATCAACACTTGCCCCAGCACTGAAAGTTGATATTTCAACAGCAATAAAGCCATTAATTTCGACTTAGGTGTCAAGTCATTCGAAAAATATTTCTTCCGAGGATGATACGATGTTCTTAGATTTCTTTTTTGCCTAAAAACTCCTCTATAAGTTCACTAAACAAGCGTGTGTTTTTAAAATATTGTGTCGCTTGTTTAATGACTAGCTTAAAATAAAAGTCTACGAAACATACCTTATGTTGTTATTTGTAAGTAAAGCTCGTCTCCATATAATTTGACTGCACGGTTGTTGCAATGGGGAAAAGGGGGACACGCTGCGCAGCAACCAATCTTTTGAAGATTGGTTGCTGCTCATCGTGTCCCCTTTTTTTTTTAAATCATCAAATGAGTCCTCCCACCCAGGGCAGGGCGGAAGGGACTGTCAGACTCGTACTGACTAAAATCCACGGTGTCCTTCAATAGCCCTTTACGTTCCGGGGTCACAGTAATTCGTACAGGCCCGCGACCAGTTCGATCCCCCCTTGGAACAAATATAAACGATCTGCAAGTAGGAGGACTCATTTGATGATTTTACCACGATAAAAAAAAACTAATTGTTTCCGGTCTGGGTGTTTCTGTGTCTGAGTTTCTATGTTTGCAAACGCATCCACTGTACAGGAGAAATTACTAGCTGGTGAACATTTAAAAATTCAAAGACTAAAATATACATAAAATTGTTGGGAAAAAACCGTCTCCCAACGGGAAATCCTAATCTAATTACAATTAACTCAGCTCCCTCACTACAACAGTGCAAATCTCTTTAATTATTTGAAGTAGCAGTTAACCCTTACCCGCGGCGCTGCCCGCTGTGCGCCTGTGAAGAATCAAGGGCGGAACGAGAACGCTCCACGGATTTGTAAAGCTCTGCTATATTGCAAGCGGGGAGAGGGATTGTGAACGCATAACGTGGGCGGTGGTTGAGATTACTATTATTGTGTTTATCGGATAGTATGTTACGATTCTCAATATGATTGATAATCTGACAACTAGTCTTACCAAGAGCCGATGAGATAAGGAGACGCTCAAAATGAAATGCATGATGCATATTCAGTTGCATCAGATTAGACTACAATCCACCCGACATGGAAGCCAAAGGACGTCTATGACTTAGTACATTATCATCATCTTCCTGCCCTGATCCCTTTTTATTTGGGATCGACGAATATTTGCTTTTTCTATTTTCCCTTGACAGACGTCACGACATCATTTACACCTTTTTCTTTCATCTTTCTCTTCCTCTCCATTCTTCCATATCATATTCTCGTAATTCAAGATGCTTGACATAACGCTATTTCGCAAGACATCTTACTTTTTAGCTAACATTGTCATGCGTGGTGTCTGATACTCGCCACGCTTACGGTATGACCTCGCCTCGAACATACAAATTACAGTGGCCGCTACATTTTTCTTACCATTCAAGGGCTAGTCACCGTCGTCCGTCTTCGGGGTGGCGTCTGAACCATTGAACTGTGCGCGAGATTATGTTTCACGCGATGAAACTCTATAGTACTAGGGCAACAGAATATTGCAAGAGGTATTTTTAGTAGTCACGAAATGAGACTGGTTTTTGTATTGACAAAGTTCAGATCAGATGTCAAAAAAAGAATTTTGTGGCGGCGCTTTAAAAATGTTCTGAAAATAGATTTAGTAGACACTTTAATAAAAGGACCACCTATGAATATGTACAATATTTTTAGCGTCAAACTAAAATTATA
Source organism: Agrotis puta (assembly GCA_943136025.2). Lineage (NCBI taxonomy): Eukaryota > Metazoa > Arthropoda > Insecta > Lepidoptera > Noctuidae > Agrotis > Agrotis puta. The sequence continues at coordinate 1,994,694 of OW964182.2, forward strand.
CTAGCCTTGACTTTTTCTGGCACGCAGTGGACAATGGTGGAAAGCGAGCTTTACTAACTCAGATTTCGCTAGAAAAATGACAAATACCTAAAATATTACCAATTTATCACTCAAAGTTTGAATGGCACTGAATTCCTAGTATCATTAAGACCAAATATAATAAGATTAATCATGTTTCGCAGGACTGCGTAAGCAGGGGAGAGTAAAAATGGAGTTTCTTGCCGGTTCTTCTCCATGGAAACGACCAACCCGAACCGAGGATCATTTTATAAGTGCCCTCATATTTTTTTGCCATACCTAATATTGGAATCAAATGTAGCAGCTCTCGACTTAGGACCCATTAATATTAGTAGTAATTTTTACCTGTGTTGCTAAGCAACTAGGCTTCTCCCAGTTGTAATGTCTCTTTGTTTCTATTGGCCTTGTTTTGTTCTGTCTCCTGCTTGACATAGAGGAAAGTGGAAACATATTTTTCCATACATCCCAACTATCCTCCACTATTCCTTTCTGATAAATTTCGTTGCAGGATCCAAGACAGGTAAATTCATTCTCCGGAGCATGTCTAGCTTCATGGTCTCGGCGCTTTTCTGGTGGTTGCCACTGTTGATTCTGGCTTTCAGGGGTTGTTGTGGTTTGGGAATAGTGTGGTGGGTTTGTCCCAATAAAAAAAAGTGCCCTCATGGTCCTATGTGAAATAAAAATATTTGATTTTGAAAAGCACACGTAGAAACTGGGTTTTAGGCAGTTAGAGTCTGAAAGTCCCCTTCACTCTACAAAGGACATTTTATGTTTTTTAACACCACGAAAAAGTACATACTGAGTATCTACCACTTCACTTATAAACATACACTGCGAGAAAAGTACAGAGATACTTAAATAACAATACTAAAATACTCTTAAAAGTTCATAGGATTAACTCAACCCCTTCCTCGGAACCCCCTTACCCATTGTGTTGGGTCTACCGTCAAAATGATTACCTTAATTAGGGAGAACCCAACAAGACAAATAGGCATTTAAGGAGTTCCTTCAGACATTGTACATAATAGACTAGGAATATGACGACCATTAATTTTAAAAAGATAAAAAATAATTAATTTTACTAAATATTGGAGAGGATCTCAATTCGTTTGTTTGATAATAACTTTATTTCAAAATATTTAGAGTGTTTTTCGGTATCTGGATTTGTCCGTAAGAAATTGTAAAGCCAGGTAATTAATATACGCCATCAGAAGTCTTCATGATCATCATATCAGCCCGGGATCACCCACTGCTGGGTATAGGCCTCCCCCTTTTTATGCCATATCTCTCGGTTCTGTGCGTCTCTTATCCAACTATTCCCCGCGATCTTGACAATATCGTCAACCCAACAGATGAAGAAGTCTTAGGAAAAAGAAAATGGACCCCTTTCCGAACCTTATGGAACTGAACTTGGTTTCTAAATTTTAAGGTTTCCTGGTACATTCTAAGCAGCATTGTAATGTAGAGAAAAAGAAGTTTATTTACATAGCCCGAGAGCTAACTACGTGTAATGTTTAGGTCGATATTTGAAGCACCCGGAAAACTTGCCCAAATCATCTTCAATTATCCCTAATTACAGTAATTCATACCTGGCTAAGTAGAATAAAGCCAGACATTTTTAAAGATGTGATTTTTTGGACCTTGAAGAGGAGGACCTTGGGAGGCATCTTGAAACACCTTTAAAATTGAATATTTAAATATTGGAAAAGTTTGTCCTAATAACCTCTCATTGACACTCCAGACTCAAATTCGTCCTCCATGTCCTATAAACAGGTATGGCAATCGCTCTTTTAGATCCCTTTGTGAATGCATTCTGTCTACAATAACTACAGGACAGGTAGGACTCATGCCTAAGCAACATGCAAATATTTCAAGCCAAAATAACGCACACACACACAACAAATTAACGCAGAATCCTGTTACGAAATAAAGGGGGGCAGACTGTTGCAGCCATTTTAGATCCGACGCACTGCAGTATTACGTCAGTGTGAGTGCAGGACGAATGCAGGAAGTGTCTGTATACTGCTCATGTTAGACAGGAAAGCAGCAGTGGCAGAGCGGTGCAGTGAATCCTGGCCCCACCCTTTTGCCACGTGGCAGTTCCACCTTGTCTGGCGCGAGATTTATGTGTGTATTCAATCAATTCCTATGTATTCCTGTGGTCCTAGTACATTAACTGATCCTTCGGAAATGATGATACATTGATACGGTTATGAATATGTATACTGTACCCAAAATACGCGGTGTGGATTTGGGAGTTGTGGACACCACCCCATTATATGATTAAATTAATAAATACAACGTACCATAAACTCTATTTAATTGTGCCGAGTTCTGGGAAATCAATCCTTACCTTACTGGCTATCGAAAAGGGGACAAGTGGCACAATCATTTTTTTATGAAGACAAGCAAGCCTACAAAAATAATTGTTCAGCACCGACTAGGAATAATCGTCTCTAAAGGGATGGGCTGTCCTCTGCCTCTCTTTAGTATTTTTAAAGCCATTCGTTCCTCTGGGACCAGCCCCACTTATAAACTCACCATACCAGAAATTATAAGCTCGAAATTATACCGACCTTCTGTTTTCCTTCCATTTTGTGTGCAAATTCATGGGGCTGTAAATCTTATAAGCAATTCAGTTACTTGCTGCCATGTCGCTTGAAACGTGAGCGACATACAACGTCTCAATTTGACGCGCTTGGTTTGTCGCAAGTGACAGTGTTTTCGCTTTGTGTCGCTTGACGCTTCCTCATCGCGAGCAGTAAGCCTTGTGTTATTTTCCCGACTTTGTGCTATGGAATGATTGATCATCTTTCGTATTATGCTTGCCTAGTACACTTAGGTAATAGTTATGTGGAGATTTGTCAGAAATAATTATTTTCTCACTGTTATTGTAGTAAATAATGATTTTCTCCGAGGAATGGATAACTAACTATCAGAAAATCTGAGAAAGGTAAGTTTCTTTGTTTGATTGATTATCTAATGAGGCGGTACTGTTGTGTTCATTTTCCTTATTTTCACGGATGGTCAAATTCTCATTGTAGTTGTCATGGAATAAGGTGTTATTATTTATATTTTTCTTTTCTTTATCCGATCTTGTCGCTTTGTTTTTATACATCATCAACCATGAAATAATTACACTCACAAGAAAAGGGCAGCAGTGTAAAAAAAGTTGACCAAAAAGTACTTCTAAGAGATACCGGAAGTTATTTATATTCAATACGATTGCAGGTCGAACCCACGTGAAGAAAGAAAATTTACGACGCCATTCTACTTCCAGTTACGTGGCTACGTTTTTCAAATAGCCTCATAAAAAGTGGCGCGAAACGGCATCCCTTCAAACAGAGCACCTTTTACCGCCACGCATCCTGCTTCTGTTCAAAACTCTCATCATTACATAACACAAATAAAAATCTAGAAAAGTTTCTAAATACGTAGCGCAGGCGGGGTGCAGAGGTGGGCGGTCGCCATGGCAACGGCCGGTTGCAGGAAACTGCACAATCGATGTTGCCAGACGCTCTGCTGCCGCCTGTGGATCAATGTGTCTCTAGTACTACGCCCGGCTCCCGGGGAACCTACCTTACTGCGGCAGTGTGGGTGCGCAACGCGGTATATCGCTGTCCTCTTCTCACTCAACCATTTCCCGATGAGCTGCGTAGCTAGGTTGTGTCATTCGGTGAGCTTACCGAAGTCCTGGCGGGCGCGAGCTCAGCGCGTGCTGGTCGCTGGTGTCAGTGTGCGACGTTTTCCCCGGGCGCTGGGGTAGTGTGTGTGAGTTGTGTCAGTGTTACGTAGATCGCGTTCCATTTTCGAATGTTCACGTCGGGAAACTTGTGAATCGGTTAGCTGTGTGGGGTTGTTTGTTGTTGTGGGTGCGTTCAGAAGCTCTGCCGCGCGCCGCCGGGACCATTGTTTGTTTTGTTGTTATTATCGTTCAGGAATTCTTCTCTCACTGCATACACTCTGTAATATTCAAAACATTTTAAATTACTATCTCATAATGATATTTTCGAATTATTTACTGAGCTCAACCTTAGATTCTCAAAGCCATAAACGAAATACATAATATGCATGCACACAGTATCGATACTACGTGACTATAAGTTTCTCTTTAAGGATTTCAGGGTTTGGTAAACATAGGGCGGGAATTCCTGCACATATATTATAGGGTCTGATTTGTATAAAAGAGAAAGGGTGCGAAGGGGAATGCTATTGACGATATCTGATGACTGGCTAAACGTTAAAATATTTAGACGGGACTAATAATTAATAACGTTGTCTTAAAGTGTAGGGGAACAGATTTATAAAGTTAAAATTCGGGAATCTGAGATTAAATTCGGATAAGTGGAAGAAGGTTTGTTTAATTCACGCTTCATGCAAAAATAAATTAAAATCTACTAGAATTATCGAAACAAAAAAAGGAGGACTATTGCTACTAAAATCTTTTGTCTTTCAACTATCAGTTTACGAGGTTATCACTAAACCCACACGCACGAGTGCTTTTTTAATGGTCGTTAATAAGCGCCGAAATAGAACAAATGCATTCCCATGTACATATCTGTTCAAACGTCAGCGCTTTTTAAACGCGATGCTTTTTTTCGAACTGTGACATTTAAGTTCAATTTACCTTCTTGTTTCAACTCGGCTATCGCTTTTTTAACGACCGTAAACACGCTCGTGTGAATGGGGGTTTAAGATCAGGCTTTGCTGCAACCATACAGTGTAGATTTAATATAACTGCATTGCATTAGTGCACCTAATGCCTACCCTTTTAACTGAGTTCAACATCTGGGACAATGCGCTCGCCTTTAAAGTTCACTGGCTACCAGGACATCAGAAGGCGTGTAGAATCAGACTTATGGGGGGTGGGAGGCAAGTGAGAGAAGGCCTAATAAAAAAAAAGATATGAAAAAAAGAATGAATGCGTGCGGAATGCTCTACTGAATGACTACAAGTACCAGGGCTTATAAAAATAAATAGTTATAAACAAACTATCAAATTAATGTATTTTAAATCAACTAGAATTTTGATGAATTTCGACATAAATCGTTGCAATTTAATGTCAGGACCCCGATGACAGAGTATGTAATGAAACAATTCGGCATGAAATATATTCCCCAGTCGAGATCGGATGCCAAATACATGATATCATGGCGAATGAATAATGCCAACTGACAGAATACTACCGGTCGGATATTTTTGTCCTATAAGGTTTAAAATTAAAGAGTGTCAGCATAGTGACGGGGCCTGTAGAGGGCCAAAGCCTGCTGGGGTCGCGGGACCAAGGGATTACCGTGACCCCAGTACGTAAAGGGCTAGTGAAGGACACCGTGGATTTTAGTCAGTACAAGTCTGACAGTCCCTCCCGCCCTGCCCTGGGTGGGAGGACTCATTTGATGATTTTACCACGATAAAAAAAAAAAAAAAAATAAGGTTTAAAATACATACCCTCTATAGGACAAAAATATCCGACCGGGAAAAAATGTCTAGCTTGTTTAATACTAACGAACCTATTGGCGTCAACCGAGCACTAAAATATCTGACGTGAGAACTTATTATCCCAAATAACAGTTTCCCCAAGCAGGGAATCAAACCCAGAATGACTTTGTGTTTGGCAATAGCGCTTGCTGTCTTTACTTAAAAAAGGCAATTTACTCTTTCATAGAATAAACTAGAACCCTCTTTCTGACGCAATCGGGAAAGAGGCTTTTATTTTATAAATTGGAAACCGATATATCATGTCTTTGCTCAAGCACCAAAGAAAAAAGTTACCAAGTTCTCAGAAAATACACAGAGGTGTCTCTTACAACTTCTTTAAAGTACAAATTCTCTTTTAAATTAAGTGTTCATTGTGATTGCAACAATAGGTGAAGAGGTGTCAAATCTCGGTGAGATGTACAATATTATCCAGATTTGTCCGTGAATGGACAGGACATACAATAGATAGTTACCTGGCGTATTATAGTATTGAACGGAACACGTGGTTGTGTGTGAAACTGGAAATGAATCATGAATGATCCGCAGGTTGACAAAAGATGAAAGGGATTTTATTGTAGTTTGTGACTTTTGAAATGTACTTTTTAGTTTGGCTTCAACTACGCAAAACTTGAATGGGTCCTATTACCAAGATAGTACGGAACAACGAACTTCGAAGAATGTTCATTGTAAACATGTTATTTTGTTTACATCTTGGGCTTATTGCTTCAATTTCTGCATCCAGCAAGCACAGCTTGATCGGTGCGTTTACAATCTTTGTACACATTTTTGCGTTTGCATCTTTATACACAACCAGACACACCGAATACAACCGACAGTACAAAGAAAAAACTTGAAATTTTTTTTTGAGGGAGTCGAACCCGCGACACTCAGAGCAGAAGCTAATAAGTCATCCACGTCGCCACCGTGAAATTGCTAAAGAATTAACTAAGCTTCTTTGAAACTAAAACTATACCTAACATGAATAAGCAAGCATGAGTACTAGGAATGCATATTATCAAAGAGGTCTAACTTTATGATTACGTGCCTCAAAATTCACAAAAATTGTATGTAGGGTGGCCGGTGGCGAGTACTATGAAGGAAATCCGACGTGTTAACGGCATTGTGGTTAGTGTTACGATGAGTTTGTGGCTAATTAGCACTAATGTGTAGGTTAACTCGACCCTACACGGGTAACAGAAGCTATAGGAGGTAGGGAGACTAGATGCGCTAATTAGGACGGGTTATTTATTACAATCGATGGAAGGGGCAGTGAAGGAAATAATCTGGGTGTAGTTTGTGGTCAAATATAGCTTGTCTAGACAATTGATTATCGTTTATGATTTATTACGTTTTTTTAAGTTATATGTAAACCTGGTAAGTAAGTAAACCTCGTACAGCAAATTTACCAGGTTTACTTAGTAACTTTTAAAAACCTTAAAATGCGGAATTTTGAAAAAGTTGAGCAGAATGTTGTGTTCTGAAACTGACAACACAACATTGTTGTAAAAGTATTTTTATATCTCCGTTAATATTTAGGAGGTACACCAATATGAATAGAGTATAGCGGAACAGTGTATAAGACGGGGACGCGAGGTATAATGGGGACATATACTCTCAGAAATTAATAACTTACAGACACTTTTGAATTGTCAAAAAACAAAACACATAAAATGGAGTTACAGTCCCAAACACAAGGCAAAATACTTGTAAAAGTACCATAGTAACCCATTATAAAACGTAGATTTCTATGGAGAAGAATGGGCAAGAAACTCCATAGACAGTTGGACACTGCTTATTATCATTATTGATCACCGGGTACTCTCAGCTAGTGGTTGATGATTGATCTCTTTTTTGTTCTTTATCTAGTGGTTGATTGATTTGTTTTTATGTTCACAACATAATCTTCAATCGTCAAAGCTAGTTTTACAACACTTTGTCACAGTTCCTGTGGCCGTTCCATTGCCCGCTATGCTGGTGTGATGCAGGGTGCGCCGCCCTGGGCGTGACGATGCGTCACATTACTGCGCCCACCGCCACATAACCCGTGCTCACCACGTGCTGTCATGGAAGGGAGAAATAAAGAAGAAGTTAACAAATAAAATTAAAGAGATTCGTTTGTCCTAGTATGGACTTGGACATGTGATGAGGAGGGATGACAATCATTTGACAAGAATGTAAAAAGAGTAAATGATGTTTTGTTGTCTCACGAAGCGAATGCAAGAAGAAAACGTGTTGCGCCGACCACAAGTAAAATGGTATAAGTGCAGACAGATGATAAAGATTTATTTAGCAACTAGCTTCCGCCCGCGACTCCGTCCGCGCGGATGTCGGTCTTCGCGTGGATGGTTTATTTCCCCATTTTGAGTAACTCTGACAATGACATCTTATAAATATTACGGCGCTGAATCCACTGCGGGTAATGCAACGTGTGTTCGCGGTTCTACAGAACAACGTCTATGAATAAAACTGAAAAATAAGATTTTTTTGCTACGTATTTTTCCAGGATAAAAAGTATCCTATGTTATGCCCAGGATAATAAGGAATAATTATACCAAGTTTCATCGAAATCGAATCGTTAGTTTTCACGTGATGCCTGCACAAACAGACAGACAGACAGACAGACAAAAAATTTTTTAATCATAAAGGGTTTGGTATCGATCCAGCAACACCCCCCGCTATTTATATTTTCAATGTACAGAATTGACCCTTCTACAGATTTATTATATGTATAGATAGGCTTACGTTGGACCCACTACCTCGCATGATGGTGAGGGAAGATGTGGTCGACGGTGAAGCAGGCTTGACTAGAAGTAACCTATTCACTATGGACGTCACGGCACTGTCTAAACAGGAAACCGTGACCCTGGAAAATAAAGTGCAATTGTAGGAACACTGAGGATTTTAGACAGTAACAGTCTGATAGTCCCTCCCGTTCCACACAGGGTGGGAGGACACATTCGATGATTTTACTGCCTTAAAAGAAAAGGATTGGTATATGGACGTAGACGTGGTAAAGTCATTAAAAAAGAGTATTTGGTTCCCGTAGTTGAACAGTCAAGTTAGAAAACTTTAAATATTTTTTCGGCTTAGTTAATTTTTGCTCCATGGGGATGATTTATTTCTTAGTCGATTTTAGGAGGAAGCTACTTGTTCCTGTTGCTCTAGTAGTCGTAAGCGTGACAGCTGAACATGATGTCCCGAATTTATTTCTCAATTCGGAGAAAGTAATACTCGGTTTTTTCATTATGATTTCCTCAGTAGCAATCAGTCAAATATTTAGTTGGTTATCAAGTTTAAATAAAACAATGAAAAGATTTACGAATTACAGCTGGGACAAACGACTTTACGTGCATTCTGAGCCACGTAACATGAAATTTTCTATAATAAACTAGCTGTACCCTGCCCCGCTTCGCTGTGGCACAATTTTTTTTTTAAATTGATAAAAACCATCCTTGATGCGGATTATATATCATGCTAAAATTTCAGCTCAATCGGTGCAGAACTTTTTGAGTTTTTGAAGCATACACAAACCAACATAACATTTTTATATATATAGATGGTCACCCATCCACAGACAAACCTTGCCAAGCGCGGCTTAACCTGTGTGGCTGGTATTATTTAGCCGAGCTCCTGATTCAATTCAATTCAGCACGTGGAATTTTTGAAACTTTTTAGTACAAGGTAAAATGTAGGTGTAAATGAACCCCTTTTCATAAACAGACAAATTACTGAAATACTAAGAAGATAGCCTTTAATCTCGGCAATGTCTGAAACTTTACTAAATTGCGGAGCTTAAATTACACACCATTTGAACAAGTACAACGTTTTTAGTAAATCTTTTCGACCTTCAAGAGGAGCTTACGATGTTTCAACGATCTGTGGTGCTCTATGTTCAAGAATATTTGTTTTTCCGGAACTTTGTTCTGATCTGTGAACTTCTCCTGTTTTGGGGTGTGTTTACAAATATTTAAATTACCATACAATGCAACAACTACCTGCAAGTCTAAAAATGCTACTTTTGTTCAATCATAATTATAAATTGCTATAGAATGATTCTTTAACTATTACCTATTGTATTGCTTGAGCAATAGAGTAGAATTTGGATTTTACGATTTAATCGCAATTCTGCTAATGACCTTCTGTAAGCTGTGTAAATACTTTTAAGTGCGGGAATCGAACCTGGTACACGCAACGCAGACGCCGGTCGCTTAGTCTCTGCACCAACCCCGCAGTCTACTTTAACTGTTTTAGCTGGTATCTGGATCGACCTGTAGCGGCTTACTTAAAATCTACTATTTCTAATTTCGCCTATACACATATTTCTGTGTATCTCCTCCAAAATCCCAACGAATCACCCCCAAATTTCATTTGTATCATGTGTCATCGGAATTAACGCCTTATGATTCACCCTACGTCTACTAGACAAACGACTAGGCAACCTCGCCCCCTACAGACTACATTAGGCACTAATGCCATTATTTTAACGTTCAAATTACATTTTGTCTATGGGTTTGAAGATAGATGACCACTATGCTCGACTACAGTGAGTTGTAGTCACTTTAGATAAATTGTAATTTATTTTATTATTGTTACTCTGAAAAAAAAAGAGGTTGAAAATGCTCAAAAGTCGTTCTCATTGATATTTTAAATTTGTTGCAATTTCTAACTGAATTTCAGTTTGTTGTACCTAAGTATTCTGTAGCAAATATATTGTAATAAAATTGATCTTCATTACATCAGGTGAAATTCGGATTAAATCTAAATAAAAGCAAAGGTTGTCTGGATGTATGTATGGATGGATGAAAGTGTGTTACTCTTTTACACAAAATATACTGCACGCATTTGGATGAAATTTGGTACACAGATAGTTTATAACCTGGATTAACACATAGGGTAGTTTTTATCCCTATGTTATCTTCCCATGGGATAATTTTGTAGTTAGATCGGGCGAGGTCACTGGTAACAGTAAGTATTATAAATGCGAATGTTTATGTATGCGTGTGTGTTTGTTTCAGTTTTTATCATGGATAATTCTTAATAAAGGCAAAACCGCTGGCAACAGGTACATTTATACTTAGATAAAAGCCTAAATTGTTAGCCGAATGAATTAATAACTCGTAAACTAATTAGAAAGCAATTAGCTTAATAGATAAATAACAAGTTGTATCAATTTTTTAACGCAATGAATATTCAGGTTTATTAATTTCACATTTCACTTACCTCGTTCCTGTGACGTGGGTGCCGTATTAATTTTTTGTATACTTATAAATAGAAATTAGAACCACAGATAGGGTTCTAAATTTCTAAAATGGGGTTCTAAATACTAAGCATTGCGATAAATTTCTCGCTACTCGCTATTGCCTGCGACTTCGCCCGGTACAACTCTAAAATTATTCCACGGGAATATAAAATCGGGATAAAAACTGTCCTATGTGTCAACCCAAGTTACAAACTATCTGGGCATCAAATTTCACCAAATACGTTCAGTATATGGTGAAATTTGATCCTCCCGCCCTGCCCTGGGTGGGAGGACTCATTTGATGATTTTATCACGGTAAAAAAAAATACGTTCAGTAGTAGTGACTGAAAGAGTAACAAACATCCATCCTTACAAACTTTCACGTTTATAATATTACTAGGATAGCACTAGTAGGAAGTAAGATTGTAGGATAGGATAGAATTAACAAAATCTATATACTTCTCTAGCCTGGGTAGTAATCGTGTCTTTAGAAAGGGCGAAGCACTTGAGACGCCCAAAGACAGGTGTAGGGAAACAGTGTATAAGACGGGGACGCGAGGCATGATGGTAAATCAGACACTTAAGGCAACGCTAGTCCTACGTTAGTGTTGTATTAAGTATGCCTAAAGAGTGTATGTCCCCGTTATACCTCGCGTCCCCGTCTTATACAATGTTTCCCTGCATATTTGTCTATCACATTATAATGTAAAAAGTAAGACTTATATTCGATAACAAAATATATTTTATTTTATTTCATAGGCCTTGTACTTAAATGTGGGAGAAGAAAGGGTTAACAATGAATGACTTAAGTAACTTAGATTCTTGTAGTAATTTGTGGAACTTCTAACACCCAAACTAGGTTTTGTCCTTTGTCATTTGAGTAACTTATACGGTCTATCCAAATGTCCTTTTGTTTTGTCGTGTTTTATAGCTCCTTGAGTTATGAGTCGAACTACACAATAACTGACAAATGCTGGCACTGTCTGGACAGAAGAACACCTCAGACCTGCATCGTCCTCGTATAACTTGACCAATATAATGTCTGGACTTTAAAAGAGACAGTGACCCCTGAGTTTATTTCGGCTGTTTCTTCTCAGAGTATTCAGGTACGAAACACCGGCCCTCATAGTTTATAAAAAGACATGCAATGTTTTTCTAAAGCTATGTACTTGCATAAATAAATATTATTTTATTTGTCGCGCAACCTCTTTTCTGTAACCTCTTAAACGAACTCCGAGCTCTGACGAGGCGGCCATAGTGTAGAACTTCAATTTTGACATAGAGTTAATATAAAGAGTGCACGCTGCCACGTTCTCGGTGGACGTTTTATTATAATTTATAGTACCAATAGTTATAACAGTAATTGTTACAAGTGCAGTTTCCTTACAATACATAAATCGCTATGCTAAACTACGCCTTCAAACCCGAAAATGAAAAGCGTACCCACATTAGCTAATGAAAGTCGAAAGATTCCATATTTAATTTTATCCTAAGTGTCAGAAAAAATCATCACAAAAAATACAGATGTCATTCCATAGCTCACACAACAACCAGACATTTTAAAAGAGATATATGCTCCCCTGGTACATCCAGACTTACAAATGCATTATGTCCCATCCCTCTTCGATAAATTTGCTTTATGAGCGAGGCCCCTTCATCCCCTGCTAATATTCAGTCTAGTTCGGCAAAGCGTTAGGAATGCCTAGCTGGGGCCCCTAGCCTGTGGCCCCTAGCATGTGGCCCCTAGGGTTGGTAACCGCGGCGCGACGGAGTCTCAAACAAACTCGTTATCACGTGGTTGATTGAAATAGGGATGATGCTGTGATTTGCGAGAGAGCCAAATTGACTACAGTTAGTCTAAAGAACAAGACATACGTATAGAAGAGTAATAATTCAACAGAATTAAGGGACTTCTTACAATACCAATAAGTATTTATGAAAGTAAAAAAAAAACATGAAAGATGCTCATCATTCCTTAGTTAATCTTAGCTTACCATTAGGAGAGTTAGTGGTGTAACGCGAGCCTATCACTAAAAAATATGTATCTGGTATTGGCCATACAGGCTATGACTATTGGAAAAAATTGTTTTGACGCCTTCATTTTTTGTCGATTTGAATAATGTCTTGGGAATCACGAGGGAAACTAAAAACATTTTTTCTTCAAACCTAAAACGACATTATTTAGAATTGTAACTTTAGTATGCAGTAATGTAGCAAAGTAAATAACAAAATAGTCCTATCTGATTCCTACATCATTTAGTAGAATGTTCTAATAAAAGTGAACAGAATTGATATTTTTATCCACCAACTCCAACTATGGCTTCAATACCGGTACGATAAAACCTTTTCCGTAATCTATCGATATAAGATTATCCCTTTCTCGTATCGATATCGATAGTGGCATCCCTAGCAGAAACGGGGAAGCTTTGTATAGCAAACATATCGGCACCTGTCTCGACGGGTATAAACAGATTTGTTTTCGAATCAAACACTTCCAACTTTATGTATATGTGTCTGGCTGCGAATTAGCAAAACAGTTGTGACTTTGAATTTATTTTGTGTATTTACTACGGTTTCCATTCACGAAGTTTTTGTTTTTGTCGTTTAATAATTTCGTTTATCTACTATCATGCTATTAATCCTCTATAAAAGAACCTATAACAATTAGCTTATTGCCAACATTAAAACACTCAATGATATAATGATCATTATATCATCCAAACGCGTGTTATAATGAATTTCAAAAAAAGAACATTCTCATGCAATGACATTTTCACCAACAGATCGCTAAAATTTTGAAAAAAGAACAACTCGTCTTATCGTGTTATATCCCGCCATTTTTTCACTCGAATATGGTATGCGAATATGGTATGTTATGAGAATCTTTTATAGAGGATTCACAGCATGATTGTAGATAAAGTCTTGTATGCAACCGTTATAATTAGGTATTAAAACACTCATGTGATACTATTATCACACTCGGCTACGCCTCGTGTGATAAACCCACATTCGTGTTTTAATACCCCTGATTATACAACGGTTGCATAAATAACTATTATGTAACTTCTAATCGTACTGAACGTTTTCCTTAAAAGAGTGGAGGAAATCTCTTTGAACTCATGATTGCCTGGTATTTATACAAATTAAAACCGATTGTGTAACATGATTTAGGATCTTAAAATGAGAAGAAAGGGTTTTTTTAATTTTATTTTAGGTTTTAAAATCATCAAATGACCCCCCCCTCTCTTTTGATGATTTTGCCCTGGCTGGGTGGAGGGGAAGGGTCTTAAAATAATTACACAGCGAACCAAACCGATAATAGACGACTCAGGCCCCGTCAACGTTCCTTTTCGAAGTGTCTCCATGACTAAAATTCACCGTGTTCCTTCAAAAGAAAGAGTTGGAGAGGGCTGTGCGTAAAAATATATTTTAGAACTACCTACATAATGTTATTTCAATCGTAGAGAACTCCGTTTTTATACAAACTATGCGTTACTTCATTAATACAACCAACCATTCAATTCAATGGTTACGCAACCAAGAAACACCAACAATGTCTGGCATTAACTTGACCTTGAAAAATAAAACTTTTAAGAGTAACCCCGCGAGTAGGGAATTTAAATTCAAGGTCAAAGTACCAGGGCATTATAACTCTCAAGATAATGCTAAGTCTTTTATTACAGAAATCATTGCAGGCGTGATTTAGGCGCGCGCCATATTTCGCCTGTTTTGACAATAAAGAGGGAAAGTAAGGGCCAATTGCTTGCGCGTGATAACACTCGATTATAATATTTGCTTAGTACAAGGACGCCAGAGTCTATGAGGAGGTTTCATAAGTCACTGAGAATAATTGGTTGAGTAAACACAATGTTACAGAAACTTATTACTTTGGCTGTATTCTTAATCAAACTTTTAGGATTATTAAATCTTTGTTCTTTGGTATTTCAGGCGTTTATGCTTGCCTGGTAGATCTTCACTGCAGAGCAGTGGACTGCGACATCTTGCAGACAAGGTTTTTAAACATATAAACAACAATGTTTAGTATTTTATGCAAGCTTTTGGCCACGTGGACATTGGACATGAACCAGGGAACCTAATACCGGGTTTAAAGTACCTATTGCCCTAACTCCCGTCATGGTCTGTCAGTGTGTCAATTTTCTAAATCCATGTAGCCATTGAGGGAGGCATCCAAAGCGTATCCGACCAACGGATTTGTGATAATATTACGTATTATGTTACTAACTTGTACTTACAAATTAATAAAGAACTCCACGTCATTAAGTGGTTTTAATTTTTGTTGTCTGTTTGGCTAATTTTGGAGTAAAACAACCACCAGTATCATCTGTAAGCCTTCCTACATCCGCCCATCCTCACAAACGTTTGCATCTATACTATCACTATATAGTAAAAAACAAACAAAGTCGCTTACCGCTGTCTGTCTGTCTGTCCCTGTGTATACTTAGATCTATAAAACTACGCAACGGATTTTGATGTGGTTTTTTAATAGACAGAGTGTCTCAAGAGGAAGGTTGATTTGTATATAACATGCATAATATAGTAGAGATTGCACGCGTGCGGAGCCGGGGCGGGTCGCTAGTAATATTATAAAGCTGAAGAGTTTGTATGGTTGAACGCGCTAATCTCAGGAACTACAGGTTTGAATTGTTTTTTTTTTGTTTTTGATAGATTATTTATTGAGGAAGGCTATAGGCTAAATCACGCTATGACCAACAGGGACGGAGGTAAAACCACGGAAGACATCTAATCTATAATATACGTAATGTGCAGTAGTTTTAAGTATATCGTTTAAAATATGTATTAGTTTATTATTGTTTTATATTTATATGTGTATTGTGTTTTAAGGCCTTTAGTTGCCTGAAATAAAGGATCAAATAAATAATAAACTTACTACTATCGCTAATTAGCCTGAAAAAGTAGTGATAGACAGATCAGCGCGCCGCGTAATGTTAATTGACTTTACCATCCCGCATTACGAGAACCTCGTGAAACAAATAAAGTATCTTGACTTGGCGCGCGAGGTGCGGAATGTGAGCTCATCTATCATTATGCCGACTGTGTTAACGGCGATTGGCCTGATGGTCAAGAGCCTCGACGAGCATCTCTCGAGGCTCTCGTTGGGTAGTTGGATCAAGGGCCTGATTCAGAAGGCAGTACTCCTTGATACGGCTCTCATTGTTAGGAGGTTCCTGTCTCTGGAACCCTAAGGACCGGTAGCTTGGACCCTATTTTTACCTTATACCTATTTTAATATTTTTAATAGTTATTTATGCAACTGTTGTATAATCAGGGGTATTAAAACACGAATGTGGGTTTATCACACGAGGCGTAGCCGAGTGTGATAATAGTATCACATGAGTGTTTTAATACCTAATTATAACAGTTGCATACAAGACTTTATCTACAATCATGATGTGAATTCTCTATAAAAAGATTTTCATACCATAGGGTGTTGTACAGAACTATGTGAATTCAAGATGGCGGGAAATAACACGATAAGACGAGAATCCGAAATTACGAATTAGTCTACAATTTATTGTTCTTTTTTCAAAATGTTAGCGATCTGGTGGTAAAAATGTCATTGCATGAGAATGTTCTTTTTTTGAAATTCATTATAACACGCGTTTGGATGATATAATGATCATTATAGCATTGAGTGTTTTAATGTTGGCAATAAGCTAATTGTTATAGGTTCTTTTATAGAGGATTAATAGCATGATAGTAGATAAATGTTTTTATTGTCTTGTATCTTTGTTACAACCTTATTAGATTAGATTCACCATTCAATGTATGTTTGGTAGGTCAATGAAGTGATCTATTTCCTGAAATCCCACATTTTAGTTTCGCTATTTCTGAACGTACCTAAGTAAATATTTGATCGGTTTTCAGGTGATATTTAAGTGGGGGTTAACAACCCTTACAAATATCTTGAACAAGTCT
The DNA here is from genome assembly GCA_943136025.2 of Agrotis puta. Lineage (NCBI taxonomy): Eukaryota > Metazoa > Arthropoda > Insecta > Lepidoptera > Noctuidae > Agrotis > Agrotis puta. The sequence continues at coordinate 2,011,387 of OW964182.2, forward strand.
TATCTTGGCGAAGATAAAGTAATTTGAAAGCCACTGTTATTGGATTAGGACTCATCTTTTTTTAGGTGGAAAAATCATCAAACGAAGCAAATAAGTCCAGCTTAGGGTGGCGCGGAAGGGACTGCCAGTGTGATACTGACTAAAATCCACCGTGTTCCATCAATTGGCCATTACTTTCCAGGGTCACGGCAGTCGACCCGAGCATGGACCCTGATCGGATGGCGAGCTACGCATTACTCGCTATCCGTATGCCCAGCGCACACGACTTATCTTAAAGTAGGAAGTCGTTATTTTGCGAGAACATTCTTTTGATTGGAATTTGTCCATTTTTTTTTATCTACCCCACATTAGTTTTTTCTCCTGTACTGTGGGTGTTGTTAACAAACAATTAAACTTACATATTCAGTCAGATTCGGAACAACTACCTGTAATTTGTGACGGAAACATGTTAAATTATGTTGTTAATCTAATAAATAGTTTTTATTTTGGAATTCATTTAAGTATTGCCTAACCTAACATTAGGTGAGAAAACAGGTCATATAATGTGTTATATATAAGGTTTTAAATACGAAGTAGTCCCAATCAATGTCCATAAGGACTAAGAGCGCATAGGTTAACAGATTACCATTCAAATCAAATAAAAAGGCATTATTAAAATATCTCCGTCCCTGTCTTGTCACATTATTAATATCGGAGTGACAAAGAGCTAAGACGTGAGTTCGTTTCCTCTGCGTTATCGAAACGTCTCCGTATTAAACTTTCGATGCCTATTTGAATAAAGTTCATTGGAAAGTTAATTGTCTTTGATATTAGAAAAAATGCTTCTAGGATGACACGTTTTTTATAGAGTAGTTTTCAAAAAATCAAAAAAAAAATATTCCACATGTGCCCTCAATACAAAACGTCAAAAAATGTCACGGTTCGGGTTGGTCGTTTCCATGGAGAAGAACTGGCAAGAAACTACAGGGTTATTCTTTTAAAAATATTTGTTTTTAAAATGTTATTGTTACAGTTTGGTATTACATAAACACGAGAGAACATCGTACGCATGATAAGAAGAGGGTACTTCTTACCAAAAGCTTAAACAAAAAAAAAAGTATATCTATACATATAAAAAAATGGTAGGAAAATCAAAACTGTACATTGGATATTTTTAAGGAATACTTGGGGTGTGATCTACAATCGATACCGAAGCCAAAAATATAGTTTCAGAATTTTTGTCTGTTTGTCTGTATGTATGACCGGGATAAACTCAAAAAGCACTGCACGGATTTACTTCAAATTTGGTACGAATATTATTAAGAATTCGGGTCAATGTATAGGTTACATATTATCACGCTATCACCTACGGGGAACGAGCAGTGAACCTTTAGTTCTTTAACGCATTCACGCAGACGACGTCGCAGGCAGCAGCTAGTATAAAATAAATAGTATTGTTCTTCGGTTAATTTTATGGTAAACATTGTTGTAGCAACATATTTCTATAACACATTTTATTCTATTACATATTTTATTTATGTAGCACGTAACATGTTCCTGTCGGGGTCGTGGGACTCACGAATTACCGTGACCCCGGTACGTAAAGGGCTATTGAAGGACACCGTGGATTTTAGTCAGTACGAGTCTGACAGTCCCTCTCGCTCTGCCCTGGCGGGACACATTTGATGATTTTACCACGATAAAAAAAAGCACGTAACGTGTTGCAGAGACACACAATGCATGAAGTGGTGTTAAAATTTTGATGTCGCGGTTGGCGCAGTGGATGAGCTATCGACTGCTGCGAAGCGTGGTGCGGGTTCGATTCCCGCGATCGAACCCGCGAACGGAATAAATATTTGTATGATCTGCAAGTAGTTGTTCCGGGTCTGGGTGTTTGTGTATGTGAGTTTTCTATGTTTGTAAACGCACCCACGATACAGGAAGAAATAATAGTGTGTTAGAAGTTTAAAAAAAAAATGTTTTCAAAGAGTCTAAAACAAACGGCAGCTTGTTCACTGTTGACACAAATCGCCATGTTGTTTTCCGACTACTACGCAGCAAGTAAATAAATACATACCCTCTATTTTGACTAGTCATCATATTTCTAAAACCAGCACGATATAACTGACAATATTATTGTATATCTTATAACCAACCTGTTAAGGTTTGATTTACGTTGTTGATAATGAGCAAGAAATTTATAGATGTTTGTTATAAAGTGTGGGTACTACTAGATGTGTCAATAAAAATAAATAGAAGTTTATACAAACGCTCGTAAAGATAGATCCTCAGCAGAATTTGAAGATAACGCACACTTTGTATGGACGAAAGTACTAGGGCTACAAAGTCTGCTAACAACTTAGAAGATACTAACTCGTCACCTGAAAGTACAACGGAGGTTAGTTGACACGTTGGAAAATATTCTTAAATAGGTGATAGTTTTTTGTTTGGTGGCCATCAATTGAGGTCCTGCATCCAACACTCTGCGGAGTGGAAGGGACTGCTGGACTCTTAAAGACTAAAATCCTTCAGTTACTTTTTGCGATCCAGAGACACAAACTCAAAGTCAAATCGTTTATTTCAATTAATCCAACAACAAAAACACTTTTGAATGTCAAATAGTAAAATTAAAAGAAAAGGGATAGGATTGATTCTACACACGATGTCCTTTACAGTCAGTGCTGCGATAAATAACTACATTAGTTCAATTTACGAACTTTAATCAAAGTTGGTAAAAAAGTTCAAATTAATTAGATTGAACAACACAACCTAAAATAAATAGAACCAAGGAACCCATGAAAAGTGATGACGGTGGTACTCTAAAGGAAAACTTATCAATCCTATCAAATGTCAATACTCTTGAAAGTCGCAATGATTTGGGCATTCAGGGTTCTCAGTTACAGCCAGAATAAACAGTCTTGAATGAAATTTATTCTTTCTTTCATTTACTTAGCAATGGCCTTGATGTTTGTTATTGTTTTTTTCCTAACTAAAGGCCACATCCAGTACCCTGACATCTTCACCCAAAGCCCAAGGTGGTAGTATCAGGGAATCTCGGCACGCGATTTCTAAATTACCCTGAACGTTGGCGCGGCGGTGCGGTGTCCCAGTTCAACTCACCTACTTCTGCCGGCCATGCACCTCGCCACGTGGTTTGGAGTACTAGGGGAGCAGACTGAAACAGGGGTAACGTGCGTTCGACCTCAGACGATGACTTGAGTTTCTTTCACCTTTGTGTCGCGTTCACTCGTGGACCCAAACAATTACTTTCTTTTCTGTTCTCCGCATAATTGCAAAGCGTGTTCAAGCGGGAAATACAACGTGAAATATTAACAGTATGACATGCATTTGGCACAAAATCCTACATTTATCTCACACGTTTTTTCGCTACAGATCTACGATCCCATGTTTTTTCCGTTGAAGAAACCTATAAAAAATCTAATCTGCCTGAGTTTCAGTTTAAATTCTTAAAAGACTTTTCGACATTTAAAATTATATTACAAAATGGTTTAATTGGGTATTAAATTACCTAGTACGCAGACTACATGAAGGGTAAGCCCTAACATGTTCTGGATTTAACTTTGACCTAACAAATTCGAGTCTAGTACTTAGTTAATGTTAGAAATCCATTAAATACGGAATAAATGGTTGAAAAGACTTTATAAACACATCTCGTGAAAATAAAGGCACCTTGCTAGACAACCGGGTCAGTGACCGCAATCAGTCTTTGATGCAGCCGTGTAAACCACTCGGATGTGGGCAGGAGGTACTCAGTTGTATCTGGCTAGACAGGAACATCAAACGGAACAAAAACTATTTGATGGATTGTACCAACCCAATGAATGGAGATGGAGAAATAGATACATAATTAACTAACTGTTCCCCAGTTAGCCTTTCTCGATAAATGGACTATCCAATACAAAAATAATGATTTAATTGGATCTAGTAATTTCTGAAATTAGCGCTTAAAACCAAACAAGCTCTTCAGGTCTTAAACATTAGTTAGTTATAGTTAACGTAAGAATTTTCTCAAAAATTCAAGAGTGAAAAGCACCTAATCAGTTGTAATGAGGTACCAGGTGATCATAAGTGAGAATGCGGTAGATTTAATTTAAATGTAGACCGTACGTGCTGCAACTAAGCATCCATTCCCCTAAGGTATTATTCTAATCAAAGAGTGGCTGATATGGTCTTGTAAACTGGAGAACAGTATACATTCACACTCACAGCTCTCCCCTTTTTTTATCGTGGTAAAATCATCAAAGTAGTCCTCCCACTCAGGACAGGGCGGGAGGGACTGTCGGACTCGTACTGACTAAAATCCACGGTGTCCTTCACTAGCCCTTTACGTACCGGGGTCACGGTAATTCGTTAGTCCCGCGACCCCGGCAGGCTTTGGCCCTCTACAGGCCCCGTCACTATGCTGACACTCCTTGAGGCGCGCGTGGAACACAACGCGCCGTCGACCCGCGCATGGTCCACGGTCGGACAGCGAGTCGCCCATTACTCGCCGCCCGCATGCCCACAGCTCTCCCCTAAATAGTAAATAGGCAAGAAAAACGCAAAAGATTATTGAAGGTCAATATTACAAAATCGAAACAAAGTATTGGAAGAACCCATTCACATTTATCTTACCCAACCTGGCGATCGAAGCCAATAATTTAGACTACAGATAAATTATAATAGTAAAGCATACATACTAAATAATTGTTAGTAGGTTCTTGATTCAAGGGTCAATCAATCAACAGTCGTTTACATTTATAATATTGCTTTTATAATCAGCTAAAAAATTGTACCATTTAATTAAAAATTAAAGGCAGATAGTAAAGTAACCTACACTAATTAGTTTTCCAGTAGTCCGAGCTTTATATAAATAAGCAATAAATAACTTTTTGTTTAGTAATAAACACTACAGTAAAAACATCAGAAAGTATATAAATAAAAGCGTGGAGGGGACAAACCCATGACTCAAGCTGGACTTCCCTGATGGTTGGCAGCATTATGGTAATATGGTAATATGGTAGTATTTATGGTAATGGCTGGTGAGCCAATTAATTAATGGAGTATGTATAGCAATTTAGTTGACAATAGTAGTGTAAATGACTTAGTAGACAAAACAATATTAATGACATGTTTGTTTGTGTATTGAGTTGAAGTGTTTCTTAACGCAAACATAATAGAGCTAGGGTCGACGGCGCGTTGTGTTCCACGCGCGCCTCGAGGAGTGTCAGCATAGTGACGGGGCCTGTAGAGGGCCAAAGCCTGCCGGGGTCGCGGGACTAACGGATTACCGTGACCCCGGTACGTAAAGGGCTATTGAAGGACACCGTGGATTTTAGTCAGTACGAGTCTGACAGTCCCTCCCGCACTGCCCTAGGTGGGAGGAGTCATTTGCTGATTATACCACGAAAAAAAAAAAAACATAATAGAGCACGGAGAATTTCTTGGTGAGGGCAACGGTTCTTTTTATCTAAAAAGAAGTTTTTGTTGGTAAGTAGGGGCAAATCTCCGGAACCAGGGATCCAGTTTTTGGTATTTTTTTTACGTGGGAAAATCATCAAATGCGCCCTCTCACCCAGGGCAGAGCGGGAGGGACTGTCAGACTACGACTGACTGACTAAAATCCACGGTGTATATAATAGCCCTTTATGTTCCGGGGTCACGGTAATTCGTACAGCCCCGCGACCAGACGAACGAATCGAAGACAGAAAGAAGCTAGTTAAAACCAAAATAAATATACTTTTTAACTTACTGCGTATGGTTGCAGTCAACATTACAAACTGACGATCAATGAGCATAGGTTTGATTACTAGGCGAGCACTTTGGGGTACTCATCTAGGGATTTATTCCTTTTGTAATAGCCTTGTGTCATTTTTTTAAATGGTGATGTGTGCTCTATACTTTCTTTCTCAGCTACATGAAGCGTCATGACATTCTAGTGTATGGTGTATAAGCTTATGTACGTCTTTTCACATTAGACTTGTATTTAATTTAAGATATATTATTCTTTAATCAACTTAAATAAAGCTACATAGTTTAATTTACTTATTTGAACAATTCCTAGAAAAATAATAAACGTATTTGTAGCGAGGTTGCTCCCAAATGATGAGTAATTAAACAATGTCTGGAGAAGATTTAAATTTTTGTAATTCAGAAAGATGATGGCAATTTAGTTGAATTTCAAGAGTAAATTGAAATCCTGTAATTATTTATTTATTAACAGAAAAATTTAGTTAGGGCTAAGATAATAAAGAAATTACAAGGTTAGATACGAGTATTTTATATTTTCTGTTGAATTTAAGTCTGGACTTAAATGCAATGAAAAGTTAATATTTTCTTTACTTAGCTAGTGAGAGAGAAATGGGTTTATGCCCAGGACATTTAGAGCGCGTTAAGAAAACGCCCGTGGGATACCTGTAGACGCAGAATAAATGCCTTTTGCCAGGTATTTTTGCCCAGTTAACTTTCTGCTTAATTTTTGACTATCAAAGTTATTTGTTTTTATGCCCAATGTCGAGCATTTATTTCGGTCTAAACTTATTTATGCCCATTATGCCAACTTTATGCCCATTTTATTCATAAATGTTTTTGCCCTAGACTCATCAATATTCTCGACTTGTCCAACAAGTATCTAGCTGTAGCGTGCTGACTTTTTTTGTAAGCTTTGCTCCATACTACATATTTCTTATTTATTGTAGGTGCGTTTACACACATATCTAAACTCACAATCACAAACACCCAGACCCAGAACAAGCACCAGTAGATCATACAAATATTTGTTCCGAGCAGTTATCGATGCGCAGCGGAGAAGCCAATCGCTCACACAGAAAACGGTCAGGAAAACTATTCGTAATAATACTGCAGTCAATTCATAAAGTCCTGGTACTAACTAACTTCTCCTATGTATACCTATTAGAGTGATGTTCGTACAAAAACAAAGAACAACAATACAATCGGCTGATTACAATTCCTTGCGAGTAGGAGCAGTTAATTGGGGAAGTGGATCACTACCCGGTTGTACCCTTTGTTTTACTACATAGTCATACAATCTATTTTCGTAGTGGACTGTAGGAGAAATATGTGATCTATATCCTACTTATTTTATTTCTTCTTACTAATATACAAAAGTTTGTGAAGATGGATGAATATTTTTTACTCTCTGACGCGTTTTTGAAGTGAAAACTTCTTTAGCGGCGTTGCGTACTTTTTTTGGAATGGGTAAAAAATGTTAAACTCGCGTCAGGACACGTGACCTGATCGAAAATTCGTAAGACGGCGCAGGGCGCTTGCGCGAATGTTCGTGTGTTTATTACTATTAAAGTTTTCACTTCTGCCGGCACTCCCAGATTGCAACTCGTCATTTTTTTTAAACATTGTCCCACAGTAGGATTTTTCTTGTGTTGTGGATGCGTTTACAAACATATAAACTTACAAACACAAACGCCCAAACCCGCAACAATTTCTTGTAGGTCATACAAACATTTGCTGCGTGTGGGAATCGAACTCACATCTTCCATTATCACAGCATCCTTTCCATAGTGAGCCCGGCCTTGTCACGTGTTTTCACGTTTATGTGACATATGACTTGACCAATATAATGTCTGGACTTTAAAAGAGACAGTGACTTCTGAGTTCGTTTCGGCTGTTTCTTCTCAGAGTAGTCAGGTACGTACTCATCTAGTTTGAAAAAGACGACGTGTAATGTTTATATTAACATACTTGCAAAGTAAATATCATATCATGAAGTAAACGGGGCTTGGACGTTAATTCCAGGGATAAAATTAGTTGCTCGTTCGTACACTAGAGGCCCTTTTTTAATTTTCCATACAATTTACCTCATAATAAAATACGAAAATCTTGTGATAAAGCCTTAGATCCCCTGAACACCGATCTCGTAACAAATCTCACGTAGATTACAAAGTTTTATCAATTCGTAAGTTGAGCAAACCCAGTTAGGCGCCACTTTGCAATTAATATGAAAGTTGTTCATAAAACTGTATTTTCAACATGTTGTGTCGAAGAAAACTTTCAGTGTAATCTCTTTTACTTTCGTTAAAGGGATCAAGAGGTATGTTATTTTTAACCGACTTCAAAAAGTAGGTTCTTTATAAAATCTTTTTTCTGGAAAGAGAAATTGCAGTGCGAGCAGGATTTGAACCTGTGACTTTCCAGTTCAACACAACTTTTCAATTCCAACAATTGAATCACAGTAATTCTTACAGGTGTTCGAATTTTTCATTCCATTACTGACAAAAGCTTTTTATGAAAATGAGAGAAAAATTCGACTGGGACTCAAACCTGCATCTTTCTGGATAAGTACTAAAAACGTACTAACTTGAGTATCAGTCGAATTTAAGTGCTAAATACACTTGCTTAGAGCTTAGATAGGGTTATTCGGTGACATCAAATGATTAGATAATTTCGAAATTAGTAATGGTTTTTTGTACAATTAGTTAACTACGGTAGTAAATTGTGGTGATGACGTTGCATCGTGAAAAAAAGAATCATGAAAAAAAATAAGTTTATAATTCAGCATAACATATCAACTTTTTAATAAACCGATACACGAGCTCTCACGACTAAATCATATCATGTAACTAGCTTCCGCCCGCGACTCCGTCCGCGTGGATGGTTTATTTCTCCATTTTGAGTAACTCTGACAATGACATCTTATAAACATCTATTGGGCCCAAATACGGCTAAGCCTATAATAATTAAGGAGATCCCTCTATTGAGCTACTGCTGTTGAGCTCGCGTTCTGTAGATAAAATTGAAAAATAAGATATTTTTTTCTACGTATTTTTCCAGGATAAAAAATATCCCATTTTATGTCCAGGATAATAAGGTATAATTATACCAAGTTTCATCGAAATCGAACCGTTAGTTTTCACGTGATGCCTGCATATACAGACAGACAGACAATTTTTTTTTTAAATCACATATTTGGGTTTGGTATTGATCCAGCAACACCCCCCTCCTGACCTACCGCATGACGCAGGTCCTCACCGGACACGGAAGTTTCGGGAGGTTCCTGTGTCTGATAGGGAGGGAAGAAACGCCTGGGTGTCACCACTGCGAGGATCGTCCGGAGGACACGGTGGAGCATACGGTGCAGGACTGCCCCGCTTGGGCAGAGCACCGCCGTGTCCTCACAACGGCGATAGGCGGAGACCTCTCGCGCCCGGCATTGGTCGAGGCCATGCTGCGGGGCGAGACGGAGTGGGAAGCGGTCGCCTCCTTCTGCGAAGCAGTCATGCTCGTGAAGGAGGAGGCGGGCCGCCTGAGGGAGAGGACAGCGTCCTCCCTCCACCCCAGCCGCAGTGGTAGACGCCCACGGCGTCGGACGTCGCGAGACGATCTCCGGCCACCGTAGGCGCGGGCATGCGGGCGGCGAGTAATGGGCGACTCGCTGTCCGACCATGGACCATGCCCGGGTCGACGGCGCGTTGTATCCACGCGCGCCTCAAAGAGTGTCAGCATAGTGACGGGGCCTGTAGAGGGCCAAAGCCTGCTGGGGTCGCGGGACCAAGGGATTACCGTGACCCCGTTACGTAAAGGGCTAGTGAAGGACACCGTGGATTTTAGTCAGTACAAGTCTGACAGTCCCTCCCGCCCTGCCCTGGGTGGGAGGACTCATTTGATGATTTTACCACGATAAAAAAAAAAAAAAAAAAGCAACACCCCCCGCTATTTATTATTTAAATATTTTCAATGTACAGAATTGACCCTTCTACAGATTTATTATATGTATAGATAATCACCCAATCACACTACAAAATATTTTTTCACATATTCCCACGCAAGCACCACCACGCTTAACAAAAAAAAACAAAAGAAAAAAGAACACATTTCAATCTCATCATCGATATTGAACATATTGTAACAAAAAGCCGTCACTTTAAACCACATCCATTAGGTCATGAGAACAGGAAGTGAGGGTATGTCGGTAAGGTGAGCGGGCGGAACCCGCCGGATGCGACGCCGCAGCCTCCCGACACGACAGATGAACTGACCATATGGGACACAGGTACGAACAAGTTGAACTACTTAACAGGTAAGATTTAAGTGGGTAGTCTGTTATCGGAAGTTATTTGTACATTTTATTAAATGACTTTTCACTTTTTTGTGACGTGAAGTAAGCGGGAACGTTGACGTTAATTTAATGACGGCACGGTTGGCGCAGTGGCTGAGCAATCGACTGCTACGCAGCGTGTCGCGGGTTCGATCCCCGCACGGAACAAATATTTTTTTGACCTACAAGTAGTTGTTTCGAGTTTGGGCATCTGTGTATTTGAGTTTCTATGTCTGTACCCACGACACAGGAGAAATGTCAAGTGTGGAGCAAGTTTAAAAAAAAAAACAGTTTCTAGTTCGTACACTTTATTTTTTTTAGCGTGTTAAAATCATCAAATGAGGTTTCCCACCCAGGACGGAGCGGGAGGGACTGTCAGACTCGTACTGACTAAAATCCACGGTGTCCTTCAATAGCCCTTTACGTTCCGGGGTCACGGTAATTCGTACAGTCCCGGTATCTTGGCAGGCTTTGGCCCTCTAGAGGGGCCCCCGTCATTTTGCTGACTCTTTGAGGCGCGCGTGGTCTCCGCCTATCGCCGTTGTGAGGACACGGCGGTGCTGTGCCCAAGCGGGGCAGTCCTGCACCGTATGCTCCACCGTGTCCTCGAGACGATCCTCGCAGTGGTGACACACAGGCAGGCACCCAGGCCAGGTTTCTTCCCTCCTCATTAGACACAGGAACCTCCCGAAACTTCCGTGTCCGGTGAGGAGCTGCATCATGCGGTAGGTCAGGACGCCGTGACGCCTATCCAGCCACTCCTCAAAGAGGGGTCTTACCGCCGCGGTTGCGGCGTGCCCAGTTCGTACAGTAGAAGCGTTTTGACATTTATGTCGTCATCGTACGTAGAATTCGTGCTACGATCTCAGAATAAAATAAGTTGCGATTTATATGACAGCGTTTAATATTATAATTATTTCGACGTCGTTACATAGTTTATTGAATCGTTTCTCAGGTATTGTGTAACGTAACGAACTTACACGGGTGAAGCCGCAGGCGGAGGCTGGTTCATGTAAAATTTCAACCGATATCCTCATAACTATCAATCAACTCATTGAATCTAAACCACGGACAACATTCCACTTCGGCAGCGGGGACCTAAAGTTGTTGGCAACATTGACAGACAGATCACAAAATAAAACGTAGCCAAGAGACGAAAGTCCGTTTACAAGTTACGACGGTCAAAGTTATCGCACGACACACTTTGTGAAGGATGGCAGATGCCCGTTTACACCTAATGTCTACTAACGACCCGATCCGCGACTGATTCGATTTGATTTCGATTTATTACACAACTATAATATTCGAATTGTTAGTTTTAGTAAATACCGTCAAATTGGGATAGGTGTTTATTATAAATTCTTTCATTACTCAAACAGTGAAAGTAGTTCATAACATGCCTGATGAGCGTGTTGAAAGTCATACATTGCAGCCCTCGGAGAGAGGAGAATCGCTTTCAACTGACAGCTGCCAAATTAAGAAAATAAAACTAGTTCTATTTTGACATTTCTATTAAACCATGTTCTAACTTTTTGTACAGCCACTAAAATACAGCGCAATTAAATTAAAATTACGTAAAGTTAAGTCGTCGTTGCCGAGTGAGGCCAAGGAAACGCTGGCGTGACGACCTAGACACCATCATGACAAATTGGCCGGAGAAAGTCGCACACAGGGAAGAGTGGAAACTTGTGGAGGAGACCTTTGTCCAGCAGTGGGACGTCACAAGTTAAAAAAAAAGTATTAAGAATGTATATTATGACTTTAATTTAATTTAGCTTCAACTATTTCTCTAAAATAACAGATTTCGGCAAATTTTTTGCCACACAACCACAGGACAAAATTAAAAACGAAATAAGCGAGAAAACGACAATCCGATCAAAACGAATTTTTTCTTTAGCAAATAATTTATGTTCTTATATTTACTTTCCTCGTATACGTAATGAAACAAGCACAGTGTTTACCTCGGGTAAATTACTTATACGTCTCTCGAACTATTGGCAGCTCGGGACGAAATACGTAACTTTCACCCCTTGGACAGAAATACTATTATTTAATTTATATTTTATAAGGACAATAAGACAACGATGTTCTTTACTATAAACGTCAATGCCAGTTCTAAAATGAAATCGTAAGGTGTAAACGGGCGTTTATGTCTAGAACTAACCATTGCTAGGCAACCGTGAGCGCGACACGTGTATCTCAAGGCCGCGACCTCTAAATTTTGCTACATAATAATATATTTAAACAAACTTATCATCTGTCTGTACAGTTTCAGTATTCGAATAGATATTTTAATTTGTTACCTTGGGGTCTACTTGCTAGCCGTCCACCCCGTGCAATGGCACTACAAGTTACCTGTAACCTGCGGTGAGGGCTGAGCGATACAACTGACGATGGTAGACCTCACCAGGGCCGCATGGCTCGCAGCCGACATCCTGTCAGAGTCCGGCATCAAACAATTTCTACTGTGTTCCGTTAGTGCGCACTACAGCAGTTCCACTTCTACGTTACTTTAGTAATTTATAAGTTTTTTATAATTTTTCTTTTTTCTTTCTTTGTTCAACCGCTTTTTTTTCTATAATATGCACGATGTGCACCACTTCATCGTCTACCTCGAATTGTTCTCGCTGAGTTCTGCTTTTAATGTTGTGTGTACTTATATTAAATAAAATACGTTTTTTTTTTTTAATTTATGTTATTTGGATTCCTGACTGCAATTTTTATAACTTTAATGAATGTAATGAACTGAAATGTTTAATATTATGGATCTTTTAGATATCTAAAATAAATTATTTTTATTTTATTTACATTTTTATATAAATAAGCCATATTCAATATATCACTAAATACAATGCGTCTCAAGCGTCACAACAAAGGTATTCTGCTTCTACCGGTCATTACCTAATATCTGCCAGGGTCGCCGTCTCAACTGCCTTGAACTTAATTGTGATTCCTAGAAACTAAAAACCTATTTGCCCATACGCATAAAAATTAAGCGATTTTTCACGGTCACAAACGATATGGTCGGTTTTAATTTTTGCACACACTATCCAAATTTTATTCTTAAATTGTTGTTTCGGAGGCAGTTTGACAATAAAATAAGGTTAACCATTTTTTAAGTTTGTTTATTTGTATAACCATCTAATGCGTCCACGCCCTTGGACCGGAAGAGATTTTCAGTTTCTGTCAGAATTCACTAACTAAAAAAATAAGTTAAAAATAACTAAAACCCGACTACGAAAAAATCGCGCACTGAAAAGTATAAAACAAGAACAAGCCGTGGTCGTATGCCACCTGCGGTTGTTTCACACAATCTTTATTGGCTAGGTGGCATACGACCACGGCTTGTTCTTGTTTTATACTTTTCAGTGCGCGATTTTTTCGTAGTCGGGTTTTAGTTATTTTTAACTTATTTTTTATTTACACTATTTTGGGGTTCTATTATTTGAAGTAAGTAATTTATGTTCTATGTATAGTTTCTGAGTTGTGAATTTAAGATTTATCATTTGATTCACATGTTGACACTGTTAGAAACAGAAAATTAGCTAGTAAAAGCTATATAATGTATATATATTTCAAATGTGCTCATCAAGCCCTTTAATTTGATACCCATGTCGATACTGTGCGAAAATTTTTTTTTTTTCGGTAACGACTTTTCATCCCCTAGAGGGCGCCATTTTGGATTTGGTGACACGTCACCTACCCTATAACCAGCGGACAACTGAGACGCTTCTAACGAGACCTCATTTGTCATGTAATGATAAGTAGTTTAGAAGTTATGAGGGAACAAACAAACATACATACATACAAACATACATACATACATACATACATACAAACAAACATACATACCGGTCAAAATCATAACCCTCCTTTTGGCTTTGCCGTAGTCGGGTAAAAACCAACCTGTTCCTTCAATTGCCTTTTGCGTTCCAAAGCCCTGGAAAGCCCCCTACACTGGCAGGAATTTACCCTATCGACTCCAACACTTTTTTACGTTGCCCCACACTAGGAATTTCTCTTGTATCGTGGGTGCCTTTACAAAAATAGAAACTCACATACACAAACACCCAGAGTCGGAACAACTATTTGTAAGTCATACAGATGTTCCACGCGCGCCTCTTGAAAGTCAACAAAAATGACGGGGCCCCCCTCTAGAGGGCCAAAGCCTGCCGGCGTCGCGGGACTTATGAATTACCGTGACCCCGGAACGTAAAGGGCCATTGAAGGACACCGTGGATTTTAGTCAGTACGAGTCTGACAGTCCCTCCCGCTCTGCCCTGGGTGGGAGAGTCCTCCCATTTGATGATTTTACCACGATAAAAGAAAAAGTCATACAGATACTTGTTCCGTGTGGGGAAGGAACCCGCGACACGCTACACAGCAGTTGATTACTCGACCACTAGGCCAACCGTGCCGTGAAAACTTTACTGACAGCTGTTTGAAGCGAGAGTGGAACACGTTGATTTGGGCCGTGTCCTATTACTGACGGCGAGCTACAAATTACTCGGCGGGCGTCTGAAGGCTGGGCCTACGGTGGTCGGACACTGAGTCGGGATCCCCGACGCCGGTAGCCGAGGCGTGAAGGAGGGACAAAGAGAGAGGTAATCCTCCTTACCTCTCTCTTTGTCAAGATTTGAAGTTAGTCTTTACCCGCCTATTTAATTTAAAAACAAATGCATTTTCTCAATAGTTACATTTTTTATGAATTGTGCAAATCAAGTGACAAGTAAACAACATACTCGTATTATTATCGCCTCTCGCTACGTAACCAATAAATATTCCACAATTATGTATCGACTCGGATATTCGATAAATTATGAGAAAAACATATTATTATGTCCTTTGTCACTTCAAATTGAATATCTTCCTGTGATTGTTGTGAGGTATTACGAATATAATGATTTGTTTATTTTTTCGTACAATTACGTATAAAACACTTGTTTATGCCCGCGGCGTTGCCCACTTGAAGTTCTGTAATAATTATTATCATTATTGTCGTACCGTGATACAAACCATCCAAATCCGTTCAGTAGTTTTGTGTGAATAACGGGGGGCACTCATGCCTTTGTCACAGACCGGCGAAAGCGAAGCGTTTCCGAACCGAAGCTAGACGTCAGCGAGACGTCAGTCCGATATTTCTGTCACGCCATCGGATCGCTTTCGCGTTTCTATGTGACTGGGATTCAAACAATTCCATAAATTACAAATAAAACGTCACGCTTCGCATTCGCCACGACAGTCTGTTTGACAAAGGCTTTACGGAGTGAAGTACACCACAACTTATTTAAGTACGTTTTATTTATTTTTTATTGAAATACAACCGAAAATGTTTATCAAAATATCTAGTTAGCAAGAATCGGTAGATCTCATGGCCCTCATAATGTGGTCTCCAGGAGGCGCTTTCATCACGCATGCGGAGTATACGTAACTAACTATTTCTCTGGGTTTCAACCCCGCTGTTCGGCTCCTATTAGTCATAGCGTGATGTTATATATCCTATAGTCTTCCTCGATAAATAGACTATTCAACATAAAAATATTTATTCAATTCGAACCAGTATATAGTTCCTGAGATTAGCGCGTTAAGCCAAACAAACTCTTCTGCTTTATAATATTAGTAAAAAGTAAAATTATAAAGTATAGATATGATGAAATAGATCTTGAAACATTATTGGCTAATAGCTTCAATATCTAAATGATTCCTGGTGGACGTTCGTGTATACGTTGTGGTGGGGATTCATGTAAACTAAAATGATCAACAATACAATACATATCTTTGGACTTCATAATCCTTTTACGAAATTAACAAAAACATAAATGGAAAATATACATTTACTGAATCATAACATGAGATTCCTCTACCAAATAAAAAAATAGTCATCTAAATTAAAATAGTAAATACTCTTAGACATTGATGAACATACTCATTGAATCCATACATGAAAAAGAGATGCTGTCAAACTCCGAATAATAGTAAAGCACTAAGTACATTTTTGGAGTTGATCTTAAATAGAAAAGGCATAGACCGGGGGGGGGGTCGCGAGACTGTCTACCCTGGAACCTAAAGGTCTGTTGAAAAATGACCTAGGATTTAAGTCGATAAAAAAAGGTAAAGCATAGAACACGATGATACCGTGTTACAACAGTTTTAAAGTAATTTATTAGCCTATAACTGACCCGTGTGAATGAGTTAACCCTCTAATCCGGCCGGTAGCGGATAATCTCCCTCCGTTTAGCGCGCCGCGGCCGGTGCAAGGGTTGGACGTAATTGGTTTCAGTTTTAATACTGACAACATGAGTGTTATTTGTTTATTAGTTTATGATAGGTTAGGTGTTAACGGCCATGATGATGATCATCACTTTAGCCGGTTAGAGGAGAGGGGTTTTTTCCTAGTCCTTCCACCCAGGACTTGACGGCAGAGACTGTCAGACTTGTACTGACTACAATCCACGGTAATTCTTCAATATTCCTTTACATTCCAGGGTCACGTTACCTGATGAGACAGACCCGCAGCCCCGGCAGGCTTTGGCACTGTAAGTGGGGTAGAGAGGAGGATAAAAAGAAAGTGGTACCTGTACTCAGTATCTATCAACGGTGAAACTGAACGTGGTCATCTTAATCCTGTTTAAGAACTATCACAAGCTTACCACAAAATTAAACATCTGTGGAACACTTGTCTAAAAAACGGTCAACGACAAAACGATATTTCACGTTGATAAACACGTTCACGCCTGTTGGTCTAGTGGTTAGTGACCCTGACTGCTATGCCGGAGGTCGTGGGTTCGATTCACACCCAGGACAAATGTTTGTGTGATGAGCACGATCATTTGTTCTGTGTCTGGGTGTAATTTATCTATAATATGTATGTATTTAGAAATATATAAGTATGTTTATCAGTTGTCTAGTACCCATAACACAAGCTCTGCTAAGCTTGGGACTAGATGGCGTTGTGTGATAGTTGTGGAATATTTATTTTTATTTATTTATTTTATATAAGGGTCGTTTTGCAGTGACATTAGACAACCGTTCAACAGCTGTTTATCAACTGGGTAAGACGGTTTGTGTCTATAACAATGACGATAGATACTAATATGTTACTGTAAGGTGGTTCCCCTCTCAAGAGGTTTGACAACCGGTAGCTAAGACCCTGTTCGAAATGCTAGTGGACTACTGTTTAAGAAAAATAAATTAAATGCTTACTATTATACTTCGGTAAAATCATTTGAAAAGATAAACAATGTGTAAATACAAAAATATACTAACAGCTCTTGAACGGTGAAGTCTAAAGTCACCCTTAAACTACACAGTTATTTTTTTCTTGATCTAGAATAATGTTTTTTTTTAAGAAACTTTGCCCCGCATTAGGAATTTCTCCTGTGTCGTGGGTGCGTTTACAAACATAGAAACCCACATACACACCCAGCCCTGTCATAGAAGCTGATTCAAAGTGTTAAGAGTGTACATGCAGCATTATTTTTTTATTCAGTGGATACCAAGATAAAAAAAAATGTTTTATTGACTTTTTTGCCACCGACTTCCGAAAGAAAAGTTATCATGCACTTTTAAGTCGACTTCTTTGTGTTTTTATTTTTAATTCGATTACAATATTTTATTAAGTGTTTTTTTATTTTTTCTAATTTAATTTCAGATATTGAACGAAAAATCTTGCCAGTGACATATTGTTTTTTACATGCTCACTATTCGAATTCGACTTGGACTTGGACACTTCGACGTCGACTTCAAGTTATCCATAGGTAAGTTAATTACATGATCCACATAGCAAAAGCCAAAAAGTCACAAAATAAAAACTATAGAACCGAATTAGTAAAAACAATATGGGAAAACGCCAAGTACACTTCATCGAACAGAAAAGAATCACAGAAAAAGGACCAGAAATCTCGGAGTAATCGGTGTACAGCCAGCACATCAACCTATCTCAATCTGTCAAATTTCTTTAATAGATGTTCAACGTGGAAGGTTAATATTCGATTGCTAACATTTGAGAGATTGGGGTTGGTTGATCTACTGGCGTCTGTACATGAATACATAAAAAAAACCGTCCGAATTCAGAACCTCCTCGTTTTTGAAGTCAGAACAATACAGAACTTTCAATTTTTAAACAATAAACAAACTTTTCAAATCGCAATCAAAAAAACCCGCAACACTGCTCCAAAAACGCAACAACCAATCAATCAAATCAATGACTACTATTCCATAAACACAGCATCGAACAGGATGTTCCCTGTAACTTGACACCCAGCTGTTACCAACTTAACTTTACCGTTGCAAAAGCGAACACACTGACTTTCACCACCCTTCGCACTTAAGATATAAGGGTGTATTTGAAGTCGGGATGAATTTTTGAACTGTTAAGGGCATGGTAATATGTAATAGCTACTTTATAAGCACCAGCAGATGTCCTAGATAAGTATAGTTCGGTGTTGGTCGATTTTTGAGCACGATCACACGTTTTTCTCATAATTCTGAGCAGGATGTGTCCCATTCTTAAGTGCGCAGGTGATGGTAGGGATGTTTGTTGTTCACCTAGTGAGGATACAATTTTGAAGTGATTGTCTCTCTTTATTGGGAGGAAGTTGTGATCTCATGTTACTTTGTTATTTCGCTTTTGGTACAAAATTCGGTGAACTTAATTAAGTGGGGCACAATATGTTTGTATATGGAACGGATTCGGTGCTCATTTTCTCATTTCTTTTCGTAATTTCAGTGATTGTTCGCGGGCATGCGAGCAGCGAGTAATGGGCAACTCACTGTCCGACCATGGGCCATGCCCGGGTCGACGGCGCGTTGTGTTTCACGCGCGCCTCAAAGAGTGTCAGCAAAATGACGGGGCCCCCCTCTAGAGGGCCAAAGCCTGCCGGGGTCGCGGGACTATACGAATTACCGTGACCCCGGAACGTAAAGGGCTATTGAAGGACACCGTGAATTTTAGTCAGTACGAGTCTAACAGTCCCTCCTGCTCTACCCTGGGTGGGAGGAATCATTTGATGATTTACCACGTAAATTAAAAAATGTCCGTGATTGTTATGTAGCAAAAAATATAAGGTTATAAAGTTGATTATTATGAGTAGGTTGAAAAGATGTCGTGGTTAGCGCACTGGTCAAGCGATTGGTTGCTACGTGTGGATTCGATTTCAGTAAAGAACAAATATATGTTCGGGGTAGGCTATTTGTATATGTGACTTTTAATGTTTGTATATTCATATAGTGGAGGAACGTTATTTTTAAGAGTTTAACACTAATTTATGTTAGTTCCACAATAGCGTCCGTTTTCCTGAAAAGATGAAGGCAGAAGAAATTATAGTCAGATCTGGAGTATGTAACTGCTTACCTCTTGGATCGACAGGGGTTTTTTTTTACGTGGTAAAATCATCAAATGAGTCCCACCCAGGGCAGAGCGGGAGGAACTGTCAAACTCGTACTGACTAAAATCCACGGTGTCCTTTAATAGCCCTTTATGTACCGGGGTCACGGTAATTCGAGAGCCCCGCGTCCCCGGGGATCGACAGGGGTAAGTTACTTTTTTAGGGTTCCGTACGTCTGAATACAAAAACGGAACCCTTATAGGATCACTCGTGTGTCTGTCCGTCCGTCGCTTACAGTCAATTATCTCCGAATCTATTAGACCGATTAAGTTGAAATTTGGTACACATATCAATTCCTGTGACCCAAACACAGAGGTGTGACGTGAGCAGATGAAATCTGTATATGGGGGGTCATTTTTGGGGGGGAAGGGGAAAATTAAAAAAAAAAATTCTGAAAACTGCATCGTGTGGCATATCAAATGAAAGGTCTTGTTGAGAAGATCTTAAATGTATTTTTTTGTAATTTTAAAATAAATAGTTTCCAAGTTATTCAAGAAAATAGACGAAAATTGACCATTCCCCCCTTATCTCCGAAACTACTGAACCTAAAATTTTGAAAAAAATACAGAAATTAGTTTTCTCCTTATAGATTATAGGAAAACCTATAAGAAGTCCATGATATTAAAATAACATGGTAAATCACTCAATATTGTGCGTACCAACTTACATTTGCAGGTGGAATGTGTGGGAGAACATATTTTTTAACTCCAATGTTAAGTTTTGTTGAATCGGTTTGTAGATGAATATTTAATGAAAAAAATAAGCCCACAATGAGCATTCTACGACCAATATTTTAGGAGATATTAATTAATTTTTTTTCAATTTAATTCCGCCCGCGGTATGACAAATAAATGCTTAGTAAGGCGCGGGCCCTTACTACGGCATTGTGAGACATGACCTTCACGTTGCTCTACTTGTTTCTAAGATGATCAGTTTGCGCGAGAGACACTTCCAAATTGACAAAACTAAAAAATATGTATGATGTACATTACCATATAAACTACAAGCGAAAATTGGTTTGAACGAGATCAAGTAATTAGTTTTTTTTTAATACGTTACAAATCGTAAACCGTAATTTACCTTTCAAAGTTACAACCAACTACAAGAACTTTTATATTATGTTACTTGCTGCTACGGAACCCTTTATAGGCGAGTCCGACTCGCACTTGGCCGGTTTTTTAACGTTATTTTGGGCACACCACAAGATTGTCCGGTTAAGCAGCTCAGAACCTCCTCTAGACTGATCCACTTGCGCCTCAAAGAGTGTCAGCATAGTGACGGTGCCTGTAGAGGGCCAAAGCCTGCTGGGGTCGCGGGACTAACGAATTACCGTGATCCCGGTACGTAAAGGGCTAGTGAAGGACACCGTGGATTTTAGTCAGTACAAGTGTGACAGTCCCTCCTGCCCTGCCCTGGGTGGGAGGACTCATATGATGATTTTACCACGATAAAACCAACCGTGCCGTGAAAACTTTACTGACAGCTGTTTGAGGCGCGAGTGGAACACGTTGATTTAGGCCGTGTCCTATTATTGACGGCGAGCTACAAATTACTCGGCGGGCATCTGGAGGCTGGGTCTACGGTGGTCGGACTCATTTGATGATATTACCACTGAAGACTGATCTGCGAAATAACACTCTCAAAAAAAATGAAAAAAAAATTAGTTCATACATATCATGCTGCCAACACCCGCCAGCTAGACGTGCTTCCAGCAGTAGTGACACTCACCTGGTCACAGGTCACTGTCCTCGACTACTACTATTACTGTATTACGCTAGTATCTTCTATGAGCCGGACATTGATTGAGGTTACTATTTATATCAGTTATTCAACAGTATTTTTTTTTGTTGTGTTAAAATCATCAAATGAGTCCTCCCACCCAGGGCAGGGCGGGAGGGACTGTCAGACTTGACTGACTAAAATCCACGTTGTCCTTCAATAGCCCTTTACGTACCGGGATCACGGTAATTCGTAAGTCTCGCGACCAGTTATTCAACAGTAGTGTTACTTTTAATCTGATTGTTCTGCAGTGCACAAAACTATGCATATAATGTCCCTTTTTTATCGTAGTAAAATCATTAAATGAGTCCTCCCACCTTGGGCAGGACAGGAAGAACTTTCAGACTTGAATGACTAAAATACACAGAGATCCTTCAATAGCCCTTTACGTTCCAGGGTCACGGTTACCAGAGGAGATAGTCTCGCGACCATAATGTCCCTTACGAAAATCTAACAGATGGCGCCTGAATTAGACTGCTGCGCTGTGCAAATTTACCAACAGGCCGTGGATGGCTAAATTCAAAACTATGTGGCCTATTGTGACGAAAATTAAAATTGCATCTTTGAATTTTTGAAGAAGTAGAAGTCTGTTTTAATTTTTTTTTTATTACACAATAGACCTCGCCAACCAAAAGTTACTTATGTACTCTTTATTTAATGTAAATAATAGAATTATACTGTGTAAAAAATATTCAAGAACATTATGAAACCACATCTATTGGTACATTCCATATTGAAATCGTGTAGAGTAGGCAATAAACATAGGCAGTATGTAACTACCGCTACGTGCACTGTGTAGTACGTAGCGCTACGTGCTACGAATTTCGTAGCACGCCTACGATATCATGGCGTACTGTTTTGAGTGCACTGTAATGACAAATGAGAAGTGCCTGTGTATTTATGATCGCCTGGTAGATTTAAGATGGATGTATTGTGGCGCTGTTAATGAAATAGGCTTCAGTAGTTGTAATTTGATAGTCTTCACAGTCCATATCTTGCTGCAACGACCATTTGGCGTATGGAAAATGATGTTGCTAAACTTTTTTTAACTTCCCATACTAAGACTCTCTTGTTTCGTAGGTGCGCTTACAAACATTTGAACTTGAATACACAAGTATCCAAATCAAGAACAACTATTTGTAAGTCATACAAACATGTATTCGTTCAGTGCGGGAATCGAACTCAACCACTCCACAACTACGCCAACTGTGTAAGTAAACAATTGTTTAATTGTAATAGTCAAAAAAAAAAAAAAAACTCGCTGTAGTTCCGAATGACCAAGTGCCAAAAAATATAGGCTACTTGGCCACGATAATTTCCAGTTCAATTTGTAAGAAGGTCATTAATATAAATTATTGGTACCAAGTTCAAATATTCATAACTCAATTATATTGAAGTAGATCTTCAAACGACTCTCATGAACACTTTCACTGAGATCTCTCAAAAGATTTCAATGAGACGTCTTATGACTTGGGTACGATGTTGATGAAAGTGTATTGGACGAAATGTAAACATAACTTTGTGGGGAACTTTGTTACTTCTGTCTCAGAACTTGTCCCCATTCATACATAAACTCACGATTTTTTGCCATGGAGGTAGGCAGAAATTACAAAGCGTCACCAGCTACAATACTTACTCGTACATACTCCTTTCACATTTCAAGTTTAACCATTTCGTTAAGGCCCTCAAAAATGAGAATTTTGAACGTCACACGCAAAAAATAAAGGAAAAATGGGCTTAATCCTACAATCATTCAGGGTAGATTTGTATGGAGAAGAATGAGGAAGAAACTCTATGAATCTGGTCGTACACACCCTACTTTTCAACGATTAGATCAGTGTAGGTGGTCCCTGGTGTTTTCAATCACATTGACTGCTTTCTGTGAGATTAGTTTTTTTACTTAAAATAAGTTTGTTCTTAGCCTCATACTAGCCCAGAGGCACAGATGAGCCCTAAGATGGAGCAAGCTCCTCAGAAGGAACTCAGAAGTTCCACCTGCGTAACAACGGAACACAGTAAAAAGTGCTGATACCGACAGGATGGTGGTGGTGTGCCAGGCGACCTGGCCTGGCGATGCTTACCACCACCATTGGGATAGCACATTTTTTTTAACGTGGTAATGTCATCAGATGAGTCCTCCCACCCAAGGCAGAGCGGGAGGTCCCTCCCGCTCTCGTAGCTCTGTCAGACTCGTACTGGCTAAAATCCACGGTGTCCTTCAATAGCCCTTTACGTTCTGGGGTCACAGTAACTCGTGAGCCCCGCGACCCCGGCAGGATTTGGATAGCACATAAGAAAAGACATTATTATTTTGGGTATAAATTCAAATATCCAGTTGTATAGACACGATAACATACATAATTAACATAACATAACATAACATAACATAACATAATCTAATTACGGCTTTACTTTATCGTCAAAAGGTAGATAGAAGACTTTAAATATTTTAATTTACTACAATCGTATTTTGCCACAAAAACATAGAGTCTAGTACTACAAACACCAAAACTTCGCCTAACACAAGAATCAAATCCAGGACCACAAGCACAAAAGCCGAACACACGAAGCTAGAATTACTGACTGAGAGTAATTCGTTATCTTGAAGTAATTAAGTACACGGTACATATATCGCGATAGTGGGGATTTGCCTCATTAGGCGAGGTTCATTTACTGATTGCTTTTCCCCAGAGAATACCTAACGATATAAAGTACGCGTTAATATTATTTATCGTGGTGTTCTAGCATTATAAGAATCTTAGCTTTGCTAAACATTATTTGCGAAATCGGTGGTGGCGACTATCAAAGTTGATCGCAGCGCGCGATGTAACAGATATGTGTACTAACTTGGGACTCCCGGGAGTGACTTATGTCAAGTTTAATGTTACACCACCAACTTTCTACGTACTTCTTTAAGTTTTATTTAATTTTGTAATAAATATCCAGCCGGAAATGTTTTTTCGAGTGTATGTATGTATGTTTCCCTGAGTCCCTAATTTGCTCACTAGGTGACGCTGTCATCGCGCACACCGTATTACTTAGTTTTTCTTGAATCATACATTTGATCATCATACGCGACGAGATGAGACAACAGGTTCTTTTTTAAGAGAACATCATTATGCCTTAATATCTCCTGTATTGTGTGTTTGTTTATAAACATTTAACCTCAAATACACAAACTGGTATACCTGGAACAATTACATTGTAGGTTATACAAATGTGTGTCAAGTGCGGGAATCGAACCAGCGACACTCAGCTCAGAAAGCGAGATATTGTAGTCAATGCATGGCTTAGTGCAAGTCAATATTTTCATAGCTCTGAATTGATGGATTTTCAGTTTCACCAGTTTATGAGAGTGCTTATAGATAGCTGAAGATAATAGTTTTCACGCTATAGTTGTCGTTATTTATGGTGATCAGTAGACTATCTTCGATTTACGGCTACTGGCGTTGGTGCAGATCAGGCTAGTATTCAGAAGAGCTTCGTGTTACTGGAGGGGCGCTAAAACGTCGGATTTTTGAAAGATCGCTCTTGAAATTACAATGCAGTTGTTATTATTGAAAAGAAAACGGTTACATGTGATCAATATATTTTTAATCTGTCATGCAAAAAGAGGTGTGTTATTAGAATGAGTTGTGTATCTGTTTTGTATTTCTGTAGTATCTTAGTCCCTAAATAAACAGGATCAGTCTGTGTAAGTATATATAGCGTGCAAGTAGTAATTTTAATAACATGTACAAACATCCTTTCTTAACAAGTGTCCTCGGCCAAAAAGTGCATGAGCCTTTTTTCTTTATCGTGGTAAAATCATCTTATGAGTCCTCCCACCCAGGGCAGAGCGGGAGGGTCTGTCAGACACGTACTGACTCAAATCCACGGTGTCCTTCACTAGCCCTTTACGTTCCGGGGTCACGGTAATTTGTGAGTCCCACGACCAAGTGTTTGAGCCTTGACTTTTTAATTAAGTTTTTGTCTGTACTTGTATTCTCGAATTATGTTTGAAATGTAAATTAAGTTAAGCTTGATTGATATCTAGCCTCTTGGCAGCTGTATCCAATCTGCTTCTAGAAGTGAAGACTTTTAATTAGCTTGCGCTTTGCTTAGCACTTCTAATTAGTGAAGACTTTTCGTCCTACATACTGCTTTTATTCCCTTTATTTTAGCTGTAAGTCTTCAATGCTTATCAAATGAATAAAGGTAAAGTTGACAAGATCGACTTGGCTTTTTTTTACGTGGTAAAATCATCTTATGAGTCCTCCCACCCAGGAGGGACTGTCAGACTCGTACTGACTAAAATCTACGGTGTCCTTCAATAGCCCTTTACGTTCCGGGCCACGGTAATTCGTACAGTACCGCGATCCCGGACCGACTTGGCTCTTAGATATAATTTATTTAATTCAAGCGTTTAATGAACGGTTATTTCGTTCATTAACTAACTATACTTTCAAATTAATAATTGAACAGACCCGAATCTCACAGTTCAACTCGAGATCAACAAACCCTTTTCAACCCTGATAAATAATTGCTGAAGTGTGCCAAATGTATGTGGATTTGGGATATAGTAGGCAAACTCTTCTTTTAAATTTCAAACGTTTTTATTAAAAATATATCGCAAAACTATGTTAAATTATTTATCGTCTTATAAACGTCCTTTCCGTTCGCTCCCCTTCTAGAAACTCCTTGTCATCTTTCCGTTCTTTCTTAAATTCCTTTCATTCTTCGCTTCACTCGTTCGTCTGCGTTCCGTTCCACACTCGTAAAGAGTCTTTTGCACCAATCCTACATTCGGCCGTCCTGCACTCATATCTGCCCCCAGATATGGCCTTCTACACAGCTCTCAATCACATAACGTCATTCATCCTATGTTCACACCTTTAACATTAAATCAAAACATCTTATTTCTAAATCTTAAATCTATTCGTATTTAAGAAACAGTCTACCAAAAATACAAACAATAATCTCTAATGCACAAAAGAGTTCTGAATAAATCACATCAATAGTATCAGTGAGACCCTGAGCACTGTTATTGACACACTCCTCACACACACTCTTGAGCCCTGGATCAAACACAAACTGAGTTCTTTTGATCTTTTGATGCACAGTGTACAGTGGGATCCCTTCTTTATCTATAAAGTATAAATATCCCTCTTGCTTTCCATCTTTGTACAGATTGCCACTGTCCATCCAGAAGTCCTGGTATCGTCCGTCTTTCAATATCAGCTGTCTGATGGCATTCAGTTCTACATCTGTTTCTTGACCTCGTCTTATATCTTCATGTAGGCTCACTGTTGCCACATTTGGATTCCTGCTGAGAGCAACTGCATGTTGCATCTTACTGCCAGCTCTGTGCTCGATCTCATAATCATACTCATCCAACAAGAATACCCATCTAGCCACCTTTGGTGCCAAATCCTTCTTCTTCAATGTCTGCTCAAACGCTTTACAATCAGTAACAATTTTGAAGCGAATTCCATATACGTAATGTCTAAACTTATTTACCGCTTCCACTACTGCAACTACTTCGAATTCATAGCTGTCATCAATGATCGGCAGCGGAAATTCATCTTTCACAATCTTCTTACTTAACAAACGGTAATCAACACATATTCGCGTTGACCCATCTTTCTTTTTAACGAGATCTAATAATGGACTAGAATACTCGCTAAAACTCACCCGTACTATTCCTTTCTGCAGCCATTCATCTACCTTTTCTTCCATCCCTTTCTTCCATAAGTGACAAACTGCGAGGTCGTTGAGCCATAGGAATATCGTCTTTTAATGTTATCTTCATTTTGGTTAGAGGTTCTTTCGTCTGAACGGGCCTATCTCCTTGAACAAGTCGCAAAACTTTCGCCTTTAATTTATTGTCAGTATTACCTGTAAAATCAATCTTATTTTCACAACAATTCACCCTCGACAACCATCCATCATCTTGTGTCAACAACACCACAGCGCCCTCACGAACAACCATTACTACGTTATTAAGGAACTCTTGTCCTACAATTATCTTATAAGGCATTGACGCCTTAGGTACAATATGAAACACTACGTTTTGATATACTTTTCCATCAATGTTCAAGTTTACAATACTTCTTCCGCAAGACTTCACACTAGACAGACCGAGTCCCGACATTATAGTATTATCGTCATAGCACGGCATCTCTAACTCCTGCCACAAGTCCTCAGATATTAAATTTACGTCACTACCCGTATCAAATAACGCATTTATAGATTTTTCACTTATTTTTACTTGTTTTATGGCTTTGTTTTGCCGGTTACTAGGCTTGTTTACACTTTGCATGACATTGACTTCTTCCTCATACGTCATTTTTGACATGTCAACATGTCCACCTGAAGCGCTGTTATTGGCCGCCGACGTCGTTCCGAACATAGCCGATTGTTTCTTCGTATCCGACTCGTACTGTTTTACCGACGACCACGCTTGCTGATTGGTCAATCCGGACGCCTTCTGTGGCTGCTTCATTTCATTCACTGACCGATGTGACGTTCCGTCGTTCAAGGTGCAATGGGGACTAATATGGCCGAACTGATTGCATCGAAAACACTTCAACCCATTACGGCATGCACTAGCTCGATGACTTTTCTCCCCACAGTTATAGCACCCTTGACCCGAACCACTTCCTGATGCCGCCGCCTCCTTGTTTGATGCCGCCCCCGCTTCCCTTGCAGGTCGGTCAGCGTGCTGTTTAGCAGCTTTCTTCTTGATTGTCTCGTATATAGCCAACTTTTCTTTCAACGTTGGGTACGTCGTCGCGCCGTACAATACCGCCTTGTTGGTTTCAAGATCTGTTATTCCATCCACTATGTATTGGATGGCTACATAGTCTGGAAACTTCGCTCGCTTACCCATCTCCTTCATTATCAGCATATACTGAAAGTATGACTCATCCCTGCGTTTTTTGCGCGATGCCATGAGTTCATGCATTTCTTTAACATTCACTGCATCAGGGAATTCTTTCAACACAGCTGCCTTCAACTCTTCGTACGACTTGTGCACCTTCTCCGTTTTTAACCACAACTCTGCCGTTCCCGTTAAAGACCTGCGGGCTATGATCAGTCGCTGCAGCGGAGTCCATTTAAATATCTCTGCATTGTCATCGAGATCTTGAGCCCATTTCGTTGACGTATAAGTCTGATCTTCACCACTGAATTTCGTAATGTCTTCCATGCCGAAAAATCCTCCGTCTTTGCTGTCCGCCATCTTTTTGTCCGCCGTTAGTTTGAAAACTATTCATTCAAGTCTTTCGCCTTAAAATGCCGCCTCGCCGTTTGGTTTCCGCCTTTAACAAAATTTCGTCTTCGTCGTAATTTTCGTCTTCGAATTCTTCCCCTTTTTTTTTTCAAGAGAGCCCCGGCCACCTTTCGTCTTTTGTTTCGCCCACTATGTCTATCCACTATATCTATTCTATCCCGGACGAGCCCCCAAAATGTGGATTTGGGATATAGTAGGCAAACTCTTCTTTTAAATTTCAAACGTTTTTATTAAAAATATATCGCAAAACTATGTTAAATTATTTATCGTCTTATAAACGTCCTTTCCGTTCGCTCCCCTTCTAGAAACTCCTTGTCATCTTTCCGTTCTTTCTTAAATTCCTTTCATTCTTCGCTTCACTCGTTCGTCTGCGTTCCGTTCCACACTCGTAAAGAGTCTTTTGCACCAATCCTACATGTATCTGAAACAGATTGTTCTGTTCCAATTTACAAGTTTATGTCTGAAGCCTCGACTTATCTCTCTCGTAAAGGTGCTTGCCTATCATATCATCTTAAATATGTTCAATTATGTGTATTTTTTATTAAGTAAACGATATTTTCCGGGGTCGAGGGACTGTACGAATTACCGTGACCCCGGAACGTAAAGGGCTATTGAAGGACACCGTGGATTTTAATCAGTACGAGTCTGACAGTCCCTCCCGCTCTGCCCTGGGTGGGAGGACTCATTTGATGATTATACCACGTAAAAAAAAAGTAAACGATATTTTGATGTCTCTTGGGTGCACTAATGCACACACAATATTTAGAAGTTAGGTAACGCTTAGAAATATTGAATTTCTGCGGGAATCAAACCCGTACACTGGCGAGAGTAAGCTCTTTTGCAAATTACTGTCTTAGCAAATAGCCTTTGAACAAGATATTTAGTAAAAAAAATTACAGACGTCAGCACATCGACCTACCTCAATCTGTCAAAATTCTATAAGATATTTTCAACCTTATCACAATAATGGAAGGTTAATGTTCGATTGGTAAGGTAGGTTGACCTGCTGGCGTCTGTACATACCTAACACCAAATATTTATATTATTCCTTTTCCCTGTTGCGTCAAACAGAACATCGTGATCGATAATAGTTGGCAAACACACCAAACGTCTTTGACAATATCGATCAAATAAGTTCTGATTCAATGACTAGTCTGCTGTCTAGTCTACACTACAAGGTTGCTACGGCGTAGCGGCGTAGACAGTGCTACGATACTATATTGAGTCGTACACATCGGAGTCAGTTTGCTCCTGTTTTTTTTTATTGTGGTAAAATCATCAAATGAGTCCTCCCACCCAGTGCCGGGCGGGAGGGACTGTCAGACTTATACTGACTAAAATCCACGGTGTCCTTCAATAGCCCTTTACGTATCGGCGTCACGGTAATCTGTTAGTCCCGCGACCCTGGCAGGCTTTGGCCCTCTACAGGCCCCGTCACTATGCTGACACTCTTTGAGGCGCGCGTGGAACACAACGCGCCGTCGACCCGGGCATGGTCCATGGTCGGACAGCGAGTCGCCCATTACTCGCTGTCCGCATGCCCGTCCTTTCTGTGTATAGGGTGAAAATAAAAGATATGTTGTCGAAAGTTATAGTTTATATTAGATTTATAATAAGATATGTAGTCTACAAAATTTCACAAATTTTCACAACGTTATTTGAACCTAAAGCGTCTACCCATTTTATTATGAAAATAAAATTATCGAAATCACTGGATCTACGTACGGCGGGGGATCATTTTACGTAACCATTATTTTTTTAAATATAATCTAATAGGCTGATATTTTATTCTCGCGTATTTTTACATGAGTAAGTCAAAAACTAATAACGGTAAAAAAATAAAAAAATATCAATCCATAAAATGAGCCCCCGGTGAACTCAACATTACAACGTCGCTCTCATACATATACAATAATATTTGTTATTGTTATATTTAACTAGAGTTATACAGAATAATGATCCTATGAAATATAATTATGCATTCTTTAAATTTATTCAATAATATAATAATACTTAATAAGTATCCGTAGGTAATGGTTAGTCAATGTCGTGCTACAGACTACTATAGTTTATAATATAATGAATGAGTCGTATTATTCTTTATCATTTATTACTTTAAATTTATTATTCGATATCATAACCACTAAACGAACATACAGCAGCCTCGGCCCAGGCGCGGGCGCACGTAATCACAAAAAAACATCGTCAACACATAAAATAATAATCAATAATAATTAATAATCATACAGATAAAAATCATTCATAAAAACATTACAATAAAAATCTAAACATTAAAACACACTTAAAACAAACATTATATTAATATTATCATAATCATAGTGTGTACGTATGTATAATATCATTTAAGCGAATATTCGTATAGTCAAAAATAATGTGAGCATGGCGCGCGGGGGAGCGGGGCGGGGGCCTCGACACTGCGCCCGGGCCGTGTCAGTCCGGGCCCGGGCGCCACAACCGACTCATTACCTAACAACACATTAGCTAAGCGCCCGCGGGCCGCACATACACTACATTACACTAGACTCTGAACAGACAACAGGCCGCGGCCCGCTCCCCGCGCCGCCCGTCCCTCGCCTATTATATTATTATTATAATATCTTAATACTTTACGCTATTACGTTAGTAAGCTTTATAAATTTTCGTTTTCTTCATTTACGCTATCAATAATAATTATACAACTTTTTTTAAATTTTATGTTTTTTTCGAAATTTCTATCATAACGTACTTTCGACTCTCTCTGCGGCGTCTAGCGCGGCGTGCGCTCGACGACCTAATAAAAAACGTTCATAATAAGAAAATATATCGTGAACAACTCTGCCGACTTACGATAGGTACGGCGCGGCGGACGGGCCGTGCCGGCGAGGCGCCGACTTTTGGCACCAGGATTTCGATTACGCGATTTTTACTTCTTTTAATATTTTTTATAACGATTCGAGTAAAAAAGATCCCTACTACGAGAACGTGCGACTCGTGGTTGCGGCAGCCGCAGCGGCAGTGCCGGCGCCTTACGAGATGATGCGGATGGCCTGGTGCGCCGGCGCCGAGCAGGCGGGGCACGGCGCGCCGCCCGCCGCCAGCCGCTGCGCGCACTCCAGGCAGAACAGGTTGTGTCCGCACGGCACCAGCGCCGCCGCCACGCCGCGCTCGGCGCACACGGCGCAGGCACGCGCCGGCGAGGCCGCGGGCGACGGCC
The DNA here is from genome assembly GCA_943136025.2 of Agrotis puta. NCBI lineage: Eukaryota > Metazoa > Arthropoda > Insecta > Lepidoptera > Noctuidae > Agrotis > Agrotis puta. Next base: position 2,043,090 of record OW964182.2, read on the forward strand.
GCGTGGGTCCCCACGCCCACACGCCCGCCGTGCCACCGCCAGGCGACTCGAACGACGGAGACTCGCCCAGTCCCTCGTCGCGCTCCGTTGATGACCAGATGCCCAGCAAGTCGCCCAGCCGCCCTGATGAGCCGCCCGATGAGCATGAGCCGGCAGATGAGAACGCGGCCTCTTGTTCAGGCCGCAGCAGCGACGCCAGCCCGGCGCGGTACAGCGTGGCCAGCGGCTCGCTGTCAGTCTGTGCGGGCACGCCGGTGCCGGCCGCGCCTGCTGCACCGGTGCGCAGCGCGATGTGCGCCTCGATCTCCTTGCGCGCTGCCTCCACGCTCTCTGGCAGTCCCGTCACCTCGAACACGGGCTCGCGCTCACGCGACGGTGTCACGATGTATGTGTGTGTGGTGTGCTGTATGCGCTTGATGGTGGCGCCTTTGGGCCCCACGACGAGGCCCACCACGCGGTAGGGCACGCGCACCTGCGCGGTGACGTGACCGGGCGCGCCCGCGGGCGGCGGGGGCGCGGCGCCGCACTTGCGCGACGCTCGGATCTGAGAGAAGTGCTCGGCCGCCGAGAGGATCTCACGCTTGGCGCGCGCGACGTCCTCCTTGCGGCCGGTGACCACGAACACCGGCTCCTCGCCGCGGACCGGAGTCTTGATGTATGTGTTGGTCTTGGCGCGCAGCGCCTTTATCTTGCAACCTGGAACAAAGAAATACAATTCAGCATAAGGCTTCATTTAACATTATAAGTGACTCGCCGAGTAAATCTAGTTAAGGTGCCCATCACAGGCCTGTTCAAAACCAAGGTTGTTCAAATAACGACATTCATAGCGGTCGTGGCATTGTAAAGCGTTGAAGGCCGTTTAGACGTTGTACATTTTGGGTATGACGGAGTAGGTGCGGGCAGCATGTTCTCGGCGTCGATACGGCCCTCGAGACGGGCACGCCGCGCGCCCCCAGACGGGTACTTAACCGAATACGTAATGTAATTCGTCAGTCGGCGTCAAGCCGGCGCGCGCTGCGGACGCGGCTCCGCAGGCTCAGCTATGGTGATGAGTGATGGTGGCGTACGATGATTGATGATTATCGAGTGAGCTGATGACTTAAAGACCCATCAACGATACAAGTCTAACACTCTAAAAGTAAATTAGTTTAATTCCACAAAGTGTTACAATACGGTCGCACCACGTGTACGTTGTAACATATTAAGTAATATTTTCGTCTCGCATCAGCGCGTGTCGCGGGCTCACTCCGTCCCTCTCGCACGTCTTACTCGAATGCGGCAAAAACATGGCAATGTAACGCAGCATCCGCGACTTCCCTAAGACATGACCGGACTACTTAAAACAACACCGACATGAATTCAGAGAAGGGGTCGCATCTTCATGTTGGAAAATTGAATTTTATAATATTGATTATTTTACATGCGTGAAAAAATCAATGAGGAATTTCACTACCTTTTAGTAAAGTGCGTAGTATTAAATAATATAGTTTCTAAATGGCCACAGTTCAACATGTTGAGAGTTCATAAACAAAGCACTTAGTTCTTAGTCCTCAATATTAATCAACATACAAATAGTTAAGTAACAAATTAATGAAACAATACATAATAGCTTGAAATTCAGTTCGCGTGAAAAGCAGGTATAATCCCCAGCGGTTACAAATGGGAAAGGCCTATATGTAGGGTAGTTTTATGAATCACAGGTTGACGACCCGGGCGGTAACCTCGCCGGATTGTGTCGTACAAAATTGAACTCTATGGCCTAGAAAATAGAGATAATTAGTTTATTTATACAACGTGAATTCCGTAACGGTTCTGGCAATGATATTTTGTGCTTTACGGTTGTGAATGTAAGGTTTTGAATGGATTGTTTGATTTTTCAGTTCGATATTTGTGGTCGTATCGGTAGTTGGAAGGCTCTATTCGATTATGATTGAGACGGACTATTCCGTCTGTTCCGATTGATTACGGCGTGTCATCCATTTATCGACAATTTCTACTCTTAATTTATTTCCCTAATTGATTTGTCACGTCGGTTTTTATACTTTTAAGTTCGCACTAACAAACTTGATTGGGGGCAATTAACTTCTGACTTATTCATAGATAACTGGAATAATTAATAAAGAATGCTTAAATAAAATAAGCCAATTATGTTTGTTTTTTATTTCCCACACTTATTTGGCCTATTTTATGAACTAGTTGGACAAAAAGTTATAATTAATCCAGTATCGTCTGTTACGTAGGCTCGTAGCTCGTAGACTGGTGCTACGAACTTCGTAGTCTCGTAGCAGAGTTGGATACTAAATAAACTAGAATGAAAATAAACTGTAACTTTCAGCCTACTGTAAACAGTGTTATTATTATTATGTTTACAGTGACTTTGTATAAAGATCATTCAATAGAGTATTGCAGTTATCATAGTAGAAGATGAGTAATTCTGACGTCAAGCTTGGCGCAGTGGCTGAGTGGTTTAATGCTTCCACGGGTTCGATTCCTGCACGACATAAATATTTGTGTGATTTGCAAGTAAAGCTTTTTAAGGAACATAAAATTCAGCTGTGAGTGGGACTCGAACCCGCGTCTTCTGAAGCTTTACGATACGCGACGCACATTTATACTCATTTACAGGCGTGAATGAGTTTAAATATTTTAAACTTTAGACCTCGAAGTTTTTCCAGGTCTGGGTTTTTAGTTAACAAGCCCACAATACAGAAGAAAATCTTAGTGTTAAGGGAACAAAAAATAACTTTGTTCTGACAAACGAAAAATATTTTTTTCCATTTCTGAATGAAATTTCCTTAATTTTAAAATTCTTATTCATAAACAGAATGAACAGGATAAAACTCTTTTAAAGTAAATCAAAACTGAAGGAAACCACTACAATTCATTCTGTAAACACAAGTTGAGCAGCTTAGCGAGTAATAAGAGACCTTAGCCCAAGCGAGAGGAAGTTACCGACTTATTTATTTTTTATTCTTTTATGAAAAAGTTCGAATACCAGCAAAGTTATTTCATTAAGTCACAAGCACAGAAATGTAAACATTTGGTAACTTCTAAAAGTAATTGATCCTATACTATTTGATTGTGGTCTTATGGTGTTACGAACGTAGTTTTTTGAAACCCTTATTACCTATAATTAAATTGATCTTATTATCAAAACTAAAAGATTCAACCTATCTTTTTTATGAAACATAAAATTATTGTTTAATTATCTTAATTATTGTGAATATGAATTGTTGTTTAATTATGTTAATTGTGAATATGATCCTTGTTGGTTGAAATAAATAATAGAATTGAAAAATTGAAATAAAAATCCCTTCTGAATTTGATTAGAGCATTCACATAAGTGTGAAACCATCACAGATGAGAAAATACTAGACAGATTATGAAAATACTTTCAAACGACAATGAAGTATTTATTGAAATGCCTTAAACTATTATTAAAGGTTTAAAAATAATGCAATAGCCAAGTCACACACATAAAACTAGAATTAAAGCACCAAATACATCTCAAGATTATAAAGATTTTGTAAACAATGAATACTTTTGTGAATTCACTACACTGACATCAGTAGCTTTTACATGTAATTAAGAAGTCTAAAGAAATTATATCTCTAATGTTTAGTACAACGACTTAGTAAAGTGCACAAGGAACTGGAGCTCTGCCAAGCGCCTTTCGGACAAATTAACATGCGCAATGTTAACGGCAATGCCCGCTGCCGTAATGTAAGGGGGATTAACATAACTTTATTTTAGATTTTTTAACGCAATTTAATAATGCTGAGTTTATAAGGACAATGTTCGCGCAGCGGTTAAGAGATCGACTTTTAAAAAAAAAACGATGCCCCACGCTAGGAATTTCTCCTGTATCGTGAGTGCGTTTACAAACATAGAAACTCACATACACAAACACCCAGACCCGGAACAACTACTTGCAGATCATACAAATATTAGCGGGAATCGAACCCGCGACACATAGCGCATGAGTCCGATTTCTCAGCCACGGCGTCAAACGTGCCGTCGTCATTTTCGTACTTCTGAGCTGGCTGTCGCAGGTTCGAATCCCGCACCGAATAAAAATTTATCTGACCTACAAGTAGTTGTTCCGTGACTGTCTGTGGATGTAAGTTTAAATGTTTGTCAGTACGAGTCTGACAGTCCCTCCCGCTCTGCCCTGAATGGGAGGACTCATTTGATGATTTTACCATGATTTAAAAAAAAAGTGTCAGACAGTCCATTATCGAACATCACGCTACGAGTAATAGGAGCCGAGCATCGGAAGAAATCGCTGGGACCAGCTAGTCTGTTATATTTCAGTCCTATGTAATACGGGCGAGCCCTATCCAGACTCCGTGGCTGCTACTGACAAATTCCTAATTTAAAAACCCGATAACATTTTTCCGATCTGGGAGTTGAACCCCGGACCTCAAGTTCAGCAGTCGCGCTTAAGATTAGTCAGTCTATTATGGATGTAATGGATATTTGTTACACTTTCACACAATACCTACTGCACGTATTTGGATGTAGACATATGGGACAGATTATAACCTGAATTAGGATACTTTTAATCCCGGTATGACTTTTCCGTGGAATAATTTCCGAGGTTCTCGCAGGCCACACCATGGACATGATCTAAGCTAGTATCTTCATGTTGAAAATATGATTAATCCAGAGTAAAAATAAAAAGGTAAAAGTTTAATATCTACGATACTACAAAGCTTGAATGAATCGAAAATCGCGTGAAAACGAATTTGAGTTAAGTTCTGTAACTTGGTAGAAATTACCGTGACCCATTTCTTGTAATAAAATACTCGCTTGTTTTTATGCTACCCTTACTATTACTCAAGTATTCGGCGAATAATTTAGAGAACCGATTCCTTGAAGGTTTTTCAATGAAAATTTTTGTAAGGTTTTAGTTTTATTATTTATTTTACCTTGGGAGGAAGGACTTATTTTAATGTTATTTAATTAAACTCTACTGCTTCCTATAATTCACGTATAAATCATTAGTATTGTTGTTTGAAGGTACTGTGGGCGTCGCATAATAAGCTCTTGAAAAAGCCACTTTGTAATTGTATATAGTAGTAATAACTTCAAAATAAAAATATGTAGTTATTTCAAATAGGCCAGCAACAGGCACTTTTAAATTGGTAAAGACAAATAAAAATGACAATTCTACAAAATTATGGTGCTAAAGTCCCAGAAACAAGACAAAATAAACCGTAGATGCCCATTCTAAGGCGTAGTCTCCATGGAGAAGAAATTATAAGAAACCCCATGGAAACTCTTACCACATATCTTATGTAATAATCAATAGCTGTATAAATAAAAACCCCAGCGTAAAAACATCATTTGTTACAAACGCACGACAAAAGTCGAAAGCCTTCCGCACGCTCCATACATACCATTCATAAGAGTGCTACGGTGCTACGTGTCTACGAGAGTGCTACGCGGCCACTGCACCCGCTACGCGGCTACGGCGTAGCAAACCGGGTCACCGGCCCCCTACCCGCTCCCCCTCGTAGCCTTTTCATGAGTAATATAAATGCGTATTTGACGTGAATTCTTACGTTATTTTATATTTAAGGCTGTAAATATTGAGCTTTAAGTATCGAATTATTGCTATAGCATTTTTATGCAGTTTTTTTATATATTTCAGGTGATACTAAAATCATGAATTTGTAACATTAAATTGTGAATTAAATAATTTTATTAGGTAATTCATTTCAGAGTCACAGACCTCAATTTAATCCCAAACTTTTATAAAAATCATCCATCACTTGAACAACAAATGATTTATTAAATGGCTGAATAATGGTGAGATTATGAAAAGGAATATCCTGAAAGCGTCGTAGCCTAGAATAACCACAAAAGCCTCTGAAGGCTGGTGTGAGGGCAACGACCTGAGATTTGTCATGATATAAGGGTTTCGAAGTAAACGAGATAAATGTTTGTATTATTTGGAGATAAAAGTTTTCCTTTCGATACGTTCTCTCATTAATTTATGATATTGAGACGGAAAACATTTTTTTAAATTTTAGTTTGTCCTTCTAGACAAAAAAGGTACAATTTTTTTTTCGTGAAAAAAAATTAGTAAAATTATTACGTAATTTTATTTGCTACCACAAAAACACTGTATAAAACCAATATCATAACAAAAAAAAAAAAACATTTGAACAATTCCCATTATCCCCAGAGAAAGGCGAAAACAAAAAATAATCCCCCTGTATGAAAACATCGCTACGGTTGCCGGTCGATGCTACGCGGCTACGAGATCGCTACGCCAGCCGCTACGATTGTTTCAAGTAGCGCATGACTGGGTCTGTTTTATTTGCAGGCTTTTTTTATTTTTATTTTACTTTACTACTGTTTTGTTCTATTTCGGTAGGGTTGTATTTTTAAAGAAGAACATTGGTTTAAGTTAGTGTATTTTTCCAATAACCTAAAATTCAATAACCTTAATTTGCTTGTTTGGTTGAACGCGCTTATCTCAGGAACTACTTGTTCGAATTGAAAAATTATATTTGTGTTGGATAGTCGATTTATCGAGGAAGGCTATATGCTATATAGCATTACGCTACGACCAATGGGAGCCGAGCAGCAGGGGTGAAACCACGTTGAACAGCTATTCATAGATTGCATTTTCTCACGTTCTATTTTCGTTGCTTAATCCTTGACTAATTGAAGCACTGAATGACGTAGCACTAAATAACCTTCAAGTTACGAAATAAGCTAAAACTTGATAACTTAGCGAATACCTTAACTTCCGAGGCTTTCTGCCATGGCGTGATTTATTAACATGTCAACAAATAACAAACCTTTCAAGCTGATATAAACTCTATTCGTTGAACGTTAAGGATCATTTTACAGTGACAAGATTTACCTCGGTTAAGACACTGATAGATTTGCAGACGCAAACTATAATGGGTCCCGCATATTGATTAAATATGTTTGTGTACTAAGGAAACATATTTGTTAATTACTGACACATATACAGTTACATAAGAACCGTAAACTACTAGATGTGTTCCAGTGTAAATGACATCGTATGGTTCTGTGGATTTATGGTGTCCTAGTACATTTTATGTTTTTTCCGTTGAGAGAATTAGTGAACGTATTGCTTTTTTTTGCTAATAAAATAATTATTATAGTTTTCGTACAAACATTATTTTAATAATATAATAGAACGAATAAGGAAATTCGTATATTTTTCCTGCACATTTTCCTTATCATGCACCAAATGATAATTTCCTGTTACGTAATGAAAAAACTGAACTTTCTCCCCTTGTAAGGGATGAAAATGGTCTTTTTAAAAGTCCAAATATTATGTTTATGAACAAATCCTTTTCAACATTTGCAGCTTACAATACTGAAAGATCATACATATACAATGAGTATTCATATTTCCAATACGACTAATAATGAAATCTATTCGAAACATGTATTACTACATCTCCTTATAAATATGTCGTCCTAGTACAACGTGAACAAAATACCAACAGGACAGTTACAAGTGCAGTAATTTGGAAATGTAACGTAAACATGTAGGTCAAACTGTAGGTACAGCGGACACATAAATACATAAGCAAGGGAAGCACCGAAAAGCGTAGTCACACTGAATAATGGAGAAGACAAAGCCTGACTTTTGTCTCACTCACACGAGGCTTCTCACTCTATCTGCACTTCTTGATATCGTATGTGGATTAACTAATATTGATACTTTTTAATTTTGGTAATTAGTGTAACGAAGTTTGTTTCTGTTAGCAATTGTTTGGTCAATAACCAATGGAGACAGTAACTTTCTACAACAAAAGATATTTAACAAAGTAGATCCTCTTTTATCCTCCCAAAATTATTATTTTTCTTTCCGAAGGGGGATCGAGCTCGCTGTTTATCGACATTTATTGCGTAGAAATATTATTTTTCCCGGATCCAAACACCAGGACGCTACGAAGGGGAGGAGGTGATCGATACCTGGCGGCGTCTGTATCACCCAAGCTACGTTAACGCGAGACTCTCCACTTTGTTTTGTATACAAACAACGTTTAATTCAAATATGTAAATTGAGCCCCCAATTTACGTACTAAAACATTTTTCGTACCTGTCATCTTTTATTTCACAGATGTCGGTTACCGTTATTTATACACTTTTTCACTTTACGACCGCTGCGTTGTTCAGATAACCGAGTTCACAACGTTAGTTATGATCTAACTACGGCATAAAATTTTATAGAGGTTTGGTTACGTGCCGAGTATACAGTTACCAGGACGTATAAAGAAATCTTTCTAATAATAAGATGGCGGAGCATCGACTACTCACTAGGCAAGCATAAATCATAGGACGTCGCCATAACAACGGCGGTAGGCCGTGCAGGGGTGGCCAACCTCGGGCTACCCCCCGCTCTGAGGCAAGCTGTTTTCCCGCGCCCGCCTTACTACAGCTGTTTTCCTATACAATGCTATAGACACTCTTCCTGTCTATAATGGATGCCCGGGAAGTCGGGAATGAGTTTTCATTTATACTGCCTTTTCTCTGTCCCAATTCAGAATATTTTTCTTCCCTATAATACTCGTAAATCTTTACCGGGATAATAGTGGTTTCACTTTGATATAATGTTTTGCTATCCTATTATACATCAAGATAATTTATGCACCAAAATAAATAAATCGATTGTTAGTATTATTAAGGCGAAGTCGCGTATGTTTATTGTAACATTACCTTTCAAGCGGGCTACAATAAAAGTAGTCCGGAACAGAAATAGTACGGAACAATGTTAATTTCTGAATTAAAAAACGTCAGATAAATCAGTGGTTTTGTAAATAAAAGCGGGCGCAATAGGGAAACGTTGGCCAATGCTGTTTAACCAGAGACACAGTTTCGTCATAACGTTTGGCGGCACGCCAGGGCCGCGGGGGCTCAGCAGATCAACAGCCAGCGCTGAACTGCAGTGAACTCACACTACGACGTCAAAAAACTGTCAACACTTAACGAGTTGGACAAACATTCGTACAAAGTGTACGATACAAACAATTTAAGGACAACTCTGACCGAAGTTTGTTTTAAACACACTGGAAATCGTAAATCAAGTACCTTTTAAGAAATATTTAAGACACCTACTGTCGCAAAATAAGTGGATGAAAAGAAAAGAAGTTGAACATCGGGCGTAAGTAAAAGAAAAACAATCAAGGGGTTTAGCGCCCAAATGTGTCAGCTGCTTCCAAACTTTTCTTTATTCTCACTCATCACACTTGACGCCGGTGATAAGACGCGAAACTTTCTTGAAAAGTGTCATCAAGTTGACCGACGTGACGCATGCGGTAGACCGGAGAGGCGGAGAGCATGCGAGTGAGGGGCTGAGCGGGGTGCGGCGCCGCAGGGGCGCGTGCCGTGTCGCACCCTCGCCACCCCCGATCGATACCGGTCAACGACCTCGGCAGGGTCTGCGACCGGTGCACCGCCGGCCTCGCGGATCTAACCCACATTCACGAAGAGTCGCCGACTCGCAGCCCGCCCCGCTAATTACTACACGCAGATTACGCTGAAATATGCATTGTTTTGTATCTGGGTCACGTCAGGGGGACGTATGGTTTGATTCTACGGGTGAGTGCCTTTTTTTAAGTCCGAATAATTTTTTTTTTTTTCAAGTATCCCTCAGTACTTTTTATATGAGGGGGGGTCGTTTAAAAAAAAAGGAATTTAATTACATTTTCTGGTACACGTCCATTATGTGTTTTATTAACCTTTTTCATTTTTAACAGTAAACAAGAGTTTGTTAGTCTTTTTTGACGGTTAACTAATTTTCTAATTTTCCGGTAAGAAACTTGGACGGCTATCTAAAAAATACTTTGTAATAACGCAAAGTTTTGCTAGAAACAATACAAGCGAACCGTCGAATTCCTCAGTAAAACAAAACATCCCCGCCCTATTTATCGCAACCTTTAATATTAGAAAAATTATGCCAGCCACATTAAAAACCCGAATCATCACCATTTATCACTAAAATTAAGGTTACTTAAAGAAATTTCCCTCAGGGGAGAAAATGACAGTTTTTCTTGAGTTTTTGGGGCGGCCATTGCACTCGGCTTACATAACAGCAGGGGTATAGAGGTAACAAGAGGTAAGCAGACACTCCGCCCATTCAGACACAAACAGACTTAATCGGCGGCTTCGCGGCAAATAACAAGCGTCTTTAAATCCTTGAGGGTAAAATCTAAATTTAACTGGCTCACGGTCAGGAGATGTGTGTGCAGGAATGATTAATGATGCGTCTTAGCGTGTGCGGGTGACGCAGGGGGTGCGGTGCGGCGGGGACGGGTTGGGGTTGATCGAACTGAAATTGGCAGCGTTCAACGTCCGACCGACATTTGTTTTATTCAGTAATTTGTCATGGTACAATGGTTAACGAATAATTTATCACCTTACTGCGGTCCCTGATAGGTCATCAATTAACAAAGATTTTAAAATATTTTAACTGATATTAATAAATTAATGTTTGATCAGATAACTCGGTAAGTATCAAAATTGTTTACACTATTATAATTTAGTATTCGTTGCTTTAAATTTAGGAGCATTTGAAAATGGAGCAGTGGATGTTTTGAACACGAGGCCTTTCGCAAAGCAATGTGGATCTTAACAAGTTACGATTAGGTTAGATGTTGAATGGGAGTAGTAGACATGCGCCTTTCTTCGACCAGTGTTGTGGAGCATCTTTGAGTGTCTACTTAAGCAATTAGGCACCTTGTTGCTTAAGCAATAAATGTTAATCTCGTTTAATGTTTTGGCATCGAGTTGATACATTGCAGGAGTGGGTTGACACGTGGCGTCTAGGGAATGTCGCGTGGGTGTGAGGGAGAGAGGTGTTCGCCATTTCGCTCTGATTGCCCGAGATAGACATCTTCCGACGAAAGGGAAACAGCGGGACGAGCCATGTTATTTTCGTGATGGTTAGTTTTTTCGATCTAAATATTGTTCAAGATTGCGGTAAGAATAGATGATTTGTTTTGGAGTTTTATTATTTTGGTATTTTGAGCTTGATTTGAACTTGATGTAGTTACGAAAGTGGTTTTGATACTTGCACTTTTATAAAGTCTTAATTGAACTTACTTTTCAACAGCATTTTTCACTTACTAAGCAAAATCGATAGATAATTTCCCGAGGAATTATTTATTCTAACATTTACATGTACCAGGATAGCATAAACGGCTAGATCCAAACCAATGCATTAATCCTTCAGTTACTGACTTGTACCAAAACTGTCACACATTGTCGTAACTCCCTGCTAATATTTGCCACTTAACAACCGCCATGAAATAGTTACTAACACTTTGTTGTTCTGATCTTATGTCTAGGATACTTAGGACTGTCTGCAGTTCAGGAGTTGATGATGGCTTACCTGGAAAAAAGACCAAACGTTAGTTTTGTCATAGATAGATAGATAGAAAGTGGTGAGAAATATGTCATGGTATTAATTAAAACAGAGATTCGAAGCTTATATTTAAGAAAGGCTAGGCAGATGATGATGGGAAAGGTTACCGTTGTCCTCAATAATTATTTGTGACTTTATCCTGTGTTGTATATTGTGTGCAGTCAGCAAAACAGGTTTGCAAACAGCAATTTTCAAACGGTTTCTTCTGTATACTATACATGCTAATAAGTTGTATGTGTGCACTTTTTTGTTGTATGCTACATGCAAAGACACATTGAAACTTATAGCACAACATTGGAAGACGATCAAAAATAGCTGCCAGCCTAACTACCTATTTTGCTGACTGTTATAAATACATAAAAAAACCCACTGCTGGGACACAGGCCTCCTCCCAATAAGAGGGAGCGGGTCATAGATAACCCACACCGAGGTCCCAGTGAGGGTTGATACATAGCTATTACATATCTTCGCTTTTTAGGTTCTAGAATCTAGGTAAAGTCGATGTCGTCGCGGTCACAATGTAATATTCCTTATCCTTATTATTGAATCCTTATCCTTACTATTATTATAAATGGGAAATATTGGATGGATGGATGTTTTTTACTATACATTTATGAAATTTAGCTCAGAGATGGATAATAATAATATAATCTTTAATTAACACAAGATACCGTTCATTCTGGGATAATGTTCCTGTGGGAAAATGTTTGAATAGTACGCAGGCAAAGCCGCTGGCAACAACTAGTTATTTATACTTTATTGTTGGATAGTCCATTTATCGAGTAAAGCCTCATTTAGACGATGCAAGAACTCGCACGCGAGTTGCGTTACATTGCGGACTTTATAGGCAAGCATCCAGATGATCAAACAAATACCGCAATGTAGTGAAACTCGCATGCGAGTTCTTGCTCCGTCTAAATGAGAGACATCCAACACGACCAATATATAGGAGCCGTGCAGCGGGGGTGAAACCGCGAGGTACAATTAGTTATTATATAAAATCACACATTGAGCTTAAAACAGTAAACTATTAAACACAATTGTTATATACAAATTCTGTATAATCAATTACATAATATAATCATCATATAATATGGACATATATACGGATGTGAATAGACATTCATGAGCAATTAACAGGTAGTTGAAAACTTTACGACTCGCTAAGTCAATTGAGCCGATAGCTAATTACTTACTCGGTTAAATTCAATCTGTCTATTTAATTATGTACGAAAGATAATATGTATTAACTACTTAGCTGGCCCCGCTTTGCACGATTATTTTGAATTGAAAACAATATGGGTATTTACGAGTTATTATTCATTTATTAGATGAAACTTCGAAATAAATATGTTATTGAAATTATAGGGACAGTTGCATTATAATTCGTGATTCAGTTTAGAAGATCAACGCGCTCAGACGGACAAACATGAAAGGCAACTTTAATTTATTATTATGTTTAGATATATAGATTACATTCTTCATAACAAAAATAACATTATTATTCAGATGATTAGATAATTTAATCGACTCGAACTTGATATTCCTTGTTACGACTAAATTATTTTTGATTAATAGTTCAATCATGCAAATAACATAGGTATTTTTATATTAACAGAACTTCGACGTAGGTAAGTAAAAGTCGAAACAAGGTCAGACTGGGAAGAAACGCAAAAACTTGCCACCCAAACCTTCGACCACAGTGTAGGATGTAACCAGTAAAATAATTAATACTGACATTTGACAGACGTGATTTAGGTTTTAGCATCTTATGGCTTTTTTGTTCGTGGTGAAGTCATCAAATGAGTCCTCCCGCCCTGGGTGGAGCAGGAGGGAGAAGGGATTGTCAGACTTGTACGGACTGAAATCCACGGTGGTCATTCAATAGGCCTATACGTTGCAGGGTCATGGTTACCTGTCCCGCGACCGAGTCAGTCCCGATCTTTTGGCTGTAATTTGTAACGGAATAACTATAGAATTGACGTGAATGTTAATGCTTGTATCATTATCTCTGAGCGGATGTAGACATTTGAACAGAGTTTTTTTACTGTGAGTTCTATACTGTGTACCACCAAGTCGCATAACGTTTGATACAGTTGGCAGACCTGTCATATAGCATTACTGTTTGCCGATTACAACTTATTTATAAAATGTTAAGAATATTTAGTTTCATAATAAAAGTAAAACTAAAGATCTCAATTCTCTGCGGGGCTGACGAGTATCGGAATCGGTGAACTTTTCAAGAACATAACTATATAAATTCCGTTGAAATATTGAAGGTATATATGGATGGTAGAACTTAAATTTGCTTTTTAATTTTAAGTACAATATTGAACATTAAGTAATGTGTGATAGAGTGCATAGCAAATAATAGCAATAAATCGTAATTTGATTTCGATAATTCGATTTTTTTTTTTAAATACACCGAGTTTTTGGAGGTTAAATCATCCAGTATTTCTTTTACTACAGGGTGGTTTTAAATCACAACTAATAAATTGAATATTACAATATTGTGCAAAAAAATACATAATTATCTCAGCTCACATTTGTTAAATTATAATTTATACATTTTGATTTTATAACTATACAAGGTATCAGTGTCAAGGCTGCGCGTGCACAGATAGCTTTCAAATATAGAACGCGAATAAAATAACGTATTGTGTAGATGAGCAGTTACGCTGAACAATAGAGGAGCGAATGCTACCACTAGTATAGATCAAGGTAGTAATGAGTACTACGCTTCTTAAACTTAGAACTTTAATTCAATAAACGGTTTACTTACTGGCATTTGATAGACTTGAATCATCGTTCTAGTCAAGGTATAATATTCCTACTTAAACATAAAAATGTGAAAGCAAGCGTCTTTTGTTTTTGTTTTCATGGTTACTAAACTGAAGAACCAATTTTGATTGAGTTTGTAAGATAAAGAAACCTTTTTTACCTGAAGAAACATTATTATTCTGATCGATATTTTTATTATTCATTAAATCGGAAAAGGTAAGCCTTATTAAATTGAATATCATAACTTAATAATGTATGCAAAATGCCATTGTTTACATTATAAAGTACCAGGCAACCATCACAACACAAGAGGGCGACTTCAATACATAAACATAACACTTAATTGGTCCCCAGACCTGAAAACTAATTATTAATGCTCTAAACACGAGGAGACGATCATTTGTTTAATTAAGACATAATAAACATGCAAATAAATTAAGATTTTAAACATTTAATTAATACCAGCATAACACACAGCACTGCATTTCGAAAATTAAAAAATAAAACGCCCATTTTTGCATTCATATTTTTAAATCGAATAAAAAAAATACAGAAATATTTTCGCGACATTCAGCCGAGCCGAGGTCTTAAAACTCGTATTTTTATTGAATGTAAGAGTGAATGAATTATTAATGCGAAAGCTGTCTGTGTAAACACTGCGTTATGACTGAATAACATTGAATTTGAATTTATCTTTTTAATAAAGTTATGAGGTTAAGGGTAGACTACATCATCGTCTTGTTTAAATAAATAAAGACTTTGGAATTGGAATTCTATTTTATTTTCGTTTGAATGTGGAACAATGAAACATTTGTTAGAGGGGATCTGACAGCTTACAAAAAGCCATCCATGATTGGTAGTTTTAGTGGCATTTTTAAATGAAGTTTTGTAACTATAAAACGTCCCATAAGTAAGTGTAAAGTATGGTGATCAAGTACTGAACGTTTAAATCTTCCAATAACAAATGGCTTGCTGTTCATTTGCTATGTTAATCTGTTAACAACTATTAATGTATATTTCGGTGGCAACAACAGCTACCTCACAATTAGTCATACACTTATTACGCAGCGTTCGTCGACAGCTCGAAACACGTGTAACTTTGGTATATCATGGGAATTTTATAAATTCAAAGGTTATCTTCATTCTCGGAAGCAAAAAGTTTGATAAGTAGGTACCAATTTTAATCTAGACTGTTTAAATATCCCTTTACACCTATAAAAGTGAGTCAAGTTAATAAACTGCGCATTTACGAACTAGATATGACTAACAAAGTGCATCGAACCTCATTTTGACAAGTCGACGCACTAGGTACCAAGATGACCACGATAAACTTTTGCATTTGTCATAAAATAAACGAGAACAGGTTTAAAGTTGTACCTACGTCAACGTATGGACAGAGGCGTTATTTATGTTAAAGATTGTTAAATACGACGCCAGTTATAAGTGGCAGGAGAAAATAAATGGACTCCCGAATGTGTGTTCCCAGCTGAATCGTGCAACGTTGCAGGCGCCGTGACGTCACCAACGTGAAAAATATCGCATTGTGGAGCGCTGTGTAACCTATATCTGAGAATAGACAACTATCTCCCGATTGGTCATAAGTAGTGCATATTGTTAGTACGTTTCGCTGGTATTCAAACATGTAACAGCTAAAATTCCTGAGTATTTCTGGACTGACATAAACAGCTGATTACTATCTTTCGTGGGCTATAAAAGCACATTTTATTTGTCTCTCTCTCCACGTGATAACGACACATCGGTCAGTAGTTACAAAACGTCGAGCGACTGACGAACCTCGGAGCCACACGCGTCTTGAATCACGTACCTACGTCAAACATCTTCCAACAATTAGTGTTCTCGCGAAAATCGATCATAACATCAACGGAATTGGTTGCACATTGCAGCAGAAATTTAAAATATTTGGGATAGTAGTAGTAGAAATAAAAACAATTGTTAGTAATTATCTTCACGGCGTGTGTGCCTGTGGGTGAACGCACCGGCGTGGCCTGGTTGGCCCGTCGCCAGCTCTCACGGTAAACGCTTCTAATCACTGAACTCTTAGCGAGTTAGTATGCTCCTGATAGCTTATAACCGCCTGGTACTTGCTAAGCCGATGCACCTAGCAGTCATGGGTCGGCCTATGTCACTGGCTAGTTTTCCTGGACGATAATTATAAAGTTCATTAAACTGTATTACGCGTATGACGTAGTTAGTCATGAGTCGCCTACTAATTAACAATATTGCGGAACAAATAAACTCTGCTATGTTTATTAAGATACATAACAGTTTTGTAGATGATTATTATAAATACTAACTAAGTATAACGTCGGAGTATCGTTAAATTGTGCAACTCCACTAACATTGGGTATTGCAGGAAGATTTACGTTCGGGCGATAAGCGTTATCGGTTAATCAACCCGGGTATCTTACGGTGCAGTGACATAGACCTTACCGCACCTCACGCCGCGCTCCAAAAATTCGGTCAAGTGTGAAAACAAATGCAGCTGCTAAGGATTTCTTACGCAATTTAATTTACATAATTCAACTTAGAATTATGAACGAATCAGCTGATGGTTAAAGGTAAACGAGGTGAACAGTTAATCAAAATACAGTCAAAAATCAGAAATAATGTTTTTTTTTAGAAAAAATGTTCATGAACTTTGAAACAAAACATTAAAACAACACCTTTGCCCAATTCAAGTATTATATCAATTTCGTAAGCATTGAGCAACACACATTAGACATATTATAATAATCTTCTGTAAATACAAAGATTAATCTGCGGATTTGTCTCACTCAACGAGTGGACCCCAAAAAAAGATTGGCCAAAAGCACGTATGTTTTATTGGTCTGCCGGCGAAATATCAAAAGTTGTTTTAGGTATAGAGCTGTATATACCAGGTCACCATGACACCGCGAGTCATGTTTAGATGTTGATAACTCCGTGGCTATGACCTCCTTCATTGCCGAACGTTAGAGACCGTTTCCGGCTAGCAGCCATACTCAACGGAGGTCACTGTGAGGCTGCCGAGAGCTCTAAGAGCTTAGCCTTTGATATACCTTTTGTTTATATGTCATCGCATACATTAGCAAATGATCAAATAGCTAGTGAATGTGGATGTTCTTGGCTGTGCGGACGAAGTGACAGATGTGCCGTGATGTGCCAAACATGTTACAAGCCGGTAAACTGTTACAAAAGAGTCTTGTGTCCAGGAGCCAACGGGACAAAGCAACTACAACTTCGACGGTTGGTAACAGACCACCCTCAAACATTTGAATAGGAAACCGTTAAGAAAAGAACGTTGAATACCATACAGGTTTATAGGATCTCCTAAGGAACAACAAAGGGACCCAGTAAAGGGGAACACACGCTGACCCAAAATAAAGAGAATTTGTAAAAAAATCTATAGCGGAATCATGTTTCGATACAATTGGCTGAGGTACTAGGGCCCCAGGTGGTAAGTGGAGTATGTTCAAGTATTACAAAACATAAAAGCCGATAGTATCTCGGCCTTGAGTTTAGCTATTCGGTAATGACCCTGCGCAAGCGACGCTAACCGTCGCCGTTGTTGCGATTATGTGTTACGCTTGAAGCTCAGTTATAGATAGGCGAAGCGATTGAGACATGGATTAACTGCAAGACACTGCGTCATATGAAAAAAAAACTTGAAAGTTCTACTGAATCTTGGTACAGAAATTCTAAAATAAATAGTTTTTAAGTCAAGGGTGAATACTTCTAGGCAACCGTGCTTCACATCGACTACATCATTCCTTATCATCAGGTGAAACAATGTTCAAACGAAAGCCTATCGTAAAAAAAAAGAAAACCCCATATAGCTAAGCCACTTCCCAAGCGAGCAGTAATCTTGATTCTATTTTTTAAGTAGTTGGACATCGTTATAGCGCTCAGCTATCGCGTTGCCTACCAGTACAGCAAAGTTTTACATGATGTTTATTTTATAAAGACGGCGAATAGAATCTGATACAAATTGTATAATATTATTAATCTTGTTTGTATGAGAACCGAGGGCAGCAGAGCTCATCTCCTATACTTTACTTAGCTAAAAAACTTGTGATGTTGAAAGGGCAATGAATCAAAAGATTCGAAGTTTTGTCTCGACTTGAAAATGAATGTATGCATCTCATCTGTAGTCAGCGGATGTACTGTAATTATTTACAAATGACACTTATGTGTCATAACTCATAAAGGTTTGTTCATACTGCCCCTGTTTTATTTACATATAATTTTTGGTACCAAAATGTCTCAATTGCGATTTATACCAAAGTTAGGATAAGGAAGATTTTAGAAATAATAAAAATTGTAATTTGAACGCCGAACTAGATCCAATTGAACATCCGAGGTACCAATGGTCAGGGCTCTTGAGAAAGGAACCTCCTAACAATACGCGCCGTGTCCAGAAGTACTGCCTTCTGAATCAAGGGCTTGATCCAGCTGCCAAGCGAGAGCCTCTTCAGATGATATGTAATTGTGAATAGATATATCTATTCTATAGCAGAAAAGCGACAGTTCAAGTCAGGAAACCGTCCAACTCAACTCACCAAGTAAATATAAGTATAAACAAAGTGTCATAATGTCAATATGAACATAGCTTTGTCGTGTGGAAAGCCGCAAGCCGTTGTGGTTAATTTGCAAATATTATTAAATGCGAACAAAAGACGCAGACACCCACATGTGGAGCAGTTGTGAGTACTGCCAGGATTTGAAGAAAGTTCTTGAGGAATGAGGGGATAATTAAAGACTGGTTGAAGACCGAAAGAGGAGAGGCGTCTTGTTCATGGTTGCAGAGAAAAAATATCAAGATTCTAGAATTATTCAGACAGATTCACGGTCGCGCGACCGTCCATAAACGTCACGTAAAGGGCAACTGCACGATTAGCGCAGTGGTTGAGAGATTGGATTGCTGCGTTGCGTGTTGCGGGTTCGATTCCCTCACGGAGCACATATTTGTTCCGGGTCGGAGCGTTTGTGTATGTGAGTTTGTATGTTTGTTATTGCACCCACGATACAGGAGAAATTCGTAGCGTGGGGCAACATTTTAGTAAAAAAAATTAAAGAACGTAATGGTGCTAGACGACTTGTATAGCTCTGTCGCTTTCCCACAGCGGAACTACTCACGCTTTAAGAAATCATGGTAGGCCACCTGGATTTCTATTTAGTAGTCAGACAGTCCCTTCCACTTCACCCAGGATGGGAGGACTCAGTTGATGATTTTACTAAATACGCAATAAACAGCAGACTGATTAAATTGTCAGGGTTTCCATTGTTGATGAAGTTCCTTTTATATTTCTCACATCATTGCATATCAGAACTCAAGTACCAAGAAAACATCGAGCTTATTTCAATTTGATTGCAGAGGCGTTTTTATGGCAATTAATAATGCATTGTTAATTTAAATTCGCCTGCAACAATGACGTTATAAGGTAGTCAAGTGCCGAGAACTCTTGACATCTATATCGTCGACGCTTCGCCTCTGATTTATCGAATAAAGTAATTCATTCCATTGTGTTTTTTGCGAACATCGTAAAACATAACGCCAAAGGTCAACACTAGCAGGATAATGTTACAACTAAAAAGACAAATAAAGCTCCCATTGTATAAAAAGTAAGCTGGCTGGCGGTGCGGGCCGTGTGTCGCGCCCTCGCCTTGCGCGCCACACGCTGTGCGTTTACGACGTGCCGACGAAACCCGAGCTTGAAAATCTTCATTATCGCAACCATCAACCATACTTTATACCTTACAACCACATAAACAATCTCAAATTTAATAAAAACCTCATTAACTCTCCTGTCACTACTACCATGCAAAAATTAAACGATACACGATGAATCGAGTACACCGAATTATTTAGTTGGTTCTCGACGTCCGCCTAGTGTTGTCTCATCACTATTCCGTCCCTGAGGATATGAATGGAGGATAACATTATTAAGCTCCACAAATAACGGTCCTGAATGCAGATGAGCCCTGTAGCTAATCTAAAGTTGGCGCCTGCCGACGCTAGAAATAACAGGGCGCTGTACAAATGTCGATGTCCAAATACTATGAGTGACGCACTGGCGGGTAATCCCACCACGTGGACACACCACATCACTAATTGATCACACTAATGTGTAGAATTATAAAACTTGAATTGAGATCAACAGCAAAGCGACGGAAGAAGCCCTAGTAATGAGCAGCTTGAACATCCATTATCAGTGAATGCAAACGATGTTCAACATTTGAAGCAATGTCTGAGAGGTTAATCCTCGCGTTTTATGCGCAATAATTTGCAATATTATCTATAGCAGAGGTTAGTTCTCTGTATACCGCGTCATGCTCCGTGACGCTCGCGAATCGACGCTTCCTAAATTCTAAATAGATGGTGCGGCCGTAATAAACCCGTGATTGTGTAATAAAACTCAGCTGCTTGGAGAGGCGCCACGGAAAAAAGTGTAAATGTACGCGTTGTTTACTAACATTCAGTTGTAAGTTTCACGAACGTGGCTATTCGAGTTCAGCGTCTACCACAATGATGAGACCTTTGACTTTGCTCATGGACGATTATGCGATCCTTGTACCAGGATAATATAGCCATTATGGAGCTTTCAACTCCAGCTCGCGAATTTTATTCACCGAGACCGCTACGGTTTGAACCGATATTAAATAATCGATTGTTATTTTTTTCTTCTCGGAGGTGTCAAGTTTTTGCTGCACCGTCATTATGACGGGTCGAAAATTGCAGTGCTATCGTTGTGGTCGGGGAGTATACTAACGCTCAATTAATTTCGAATGCGTTTTGACAGCATCGAATTACAAACAAAATAATCATGTGTAGGGGAAAATTCAGCAAGAGGAAGATAAGGTAACTTCTTCGTCAAATATTGGAGAGTGAAAAAAGTTGGGAAGGAGTTTGAATTGCTTTGTGTGCTGTACATTGCGATGTTAGTTCTGTTAGTAGTCGTGTTTGTCTAGTACAGCGGTCGGTGTAAAGGTCAGCGCTGGTCGGCGAGTGCTGATGACGAATGTAAGGGGTTGATGAACGCAACACGATCTATTTCGGAGCGACTAAAAGCGGCGGCGGCTCACCGAGTGACATTTAGTCGGGCTAGGTGCATCCGACTCGGTACTATCAGATACTATAGATAACTGTACTGCTACTATGAATAGTTTTACTATATC
Source organism: Agrotis puta (assembly GCA_943136025.2). Classification (NCBI taxonomy): domain Eukaryota; kingdom Metazoa; phylum Arthropoda; class Insecta; order Lepidoptera; family Noctuidae; genus Agrotis; species Agrotis puta. Next base: position 2,064,469 of record OW964182.2, read on the forward strand.
TGGAGCTTTTGAATTTAAAGAAACGGCGACGTCTGGTCTGAGAGTCTGAGACACATATTTTTCAGATAAAATGTAAACGACTGCAGGTATTTTTTTGAACTCTGTGGAAAAGTAAGTTTGCAATATTATGCAAAAGGATAAACTTGAGTATACGAGTATTATACGCATTTTCGCATAAAACTCAGGGTTTTTTGTTTACGTACAGAAACAGATAAGAGATCAAGTTTTTATATTTATGAATGGCCGTTCCACGCTGACTTTATTTCCTATATATTCTGTTTATGACTAACCTGTTTCTAAGGCCGTATAGTATTAGAATGCGTTGAAGGATGTCTTAGTAACGTTCATACAGACATTCCTGTCGTAACGAAGCTCGATTCGATGCGAGCCAACGCGTGCCCAATCTGATTAAACTGTGAAAATATTAGTGTGATCAAGTCCCACATAACATGTATATAACGCACGCACGAATTTACGAGCTTTGTACATATTTAAACGTTTCAAACGAGTTTTGTCAGATAAAACATAATGGCAGACTGTTAAAAAAATAAAGAGTACATTACGGATTGTTGGAATTTTCCCACTGACAGCTAAGTACAAAACCTCCTTCGTAACATGCTGCCCTGGTCTATAAATAATAATAATAAATAAATATTCCACAACCTACCCATTGGGCACCCGAGGTATTCCAGATACAGCACCTGTCAATATTTTCCGCAGGTGTCAGCAAGTGGAATAGTTTATGATCTGGCATTTTCCGGCAATTTTTTAATTTTCTTTGATCCATTGAAAACAAGTAGGTACAATCGAATTAGTTGTCATGCTGCAAAGCAGAAAAAATATTTGCCAAAAATCTTGTATAAACAAAAACTATAAGTACCTAACTCCTAATTTAGAACACGGAAGAACAAACGATTTTGCCCTAATATGGTTGGATGATTTAATAGTCCGTTTGACTATTTTAGACTTTAGTATTAAATAAATGAAAATATAAAATGAAGAGAACAAAATAGACATGACATAAAAATAATAGGTGGGGTCAGTAAACATTTAATCATCTTAACTTTTCCTTAAATTGGTCCTTGAGAGCCTAAGATAATAAATTACAGCACTGATCAAATAAGCGTCGATTTAAAGCAAAATATTTATAAGCAGCTAAGTGTGTCATGTTTTTATCAATCATCGCTAAATTAACAATACAATTTGAATCGTTAATTTGGCAAGATGCAATAAAAGAGGAATAGTAGCACAGGAGTGATTCAGAGTGCGCCTGAGCACATGATTGATGATGTGATTCGAGGAAGATGCGGACCATTTGATGGAGTTAATTTATTGTGAGAAACAGACACTTTTAAATGAACTTACTGTCAGGAAAAACTCGCTAATATTACTCCAAAATTAATTATTTTGATTCTACAACTTATTTACATAGATTCTCGATAAGAAAAGATTTATTTTTTTCATTATAAAGGCTACCACCGTACAACCAGATCACAGATTTCATCGTTATTAGTGTTAGCTTCGCGAAATAACTCATTAAACAAAAATGATAGGAATCGTAAACACACATGTGTGTGCGACGGATCCAATTCCAAACATTTTAATTAAGGTGCGCCCGCGTCGCTGTCGATACAGCTCGAGACAAAGCGAGAGTAACAAGTATAAAATGAATCGGCGACCAGCGCCCAGACGACCAGACGACCAAAGCGAACGACCAGACTGCAACTTCGCAGAAACATTAAGTTTTTCACAAATGTCGCGCCCCCAAATTCATTCTAACGATTTGAGACTTCTTCGGGTATCAAATTCGCAACCAAATAGGTTAATGGATATTTCGATTGCAATTAGAGTTCGGTGACCGCGGATATCGGCGCGAACAAGATCTTTTCGCACGCACAATAAACGAGCAAGTCATTACAATGACTAACGATAGTTCAACGATTTTTAAGAAAATTTCGATGTACGAATACTTTTATTGTTCAAATTGAAAGTGGGATAGGCGCGCGAGATAAACAGTGCTTTCATTTTTATTCGTCCTCGCATTCTATTCAGGTTTGGGCTGTCACTTTTTGTTTCGTTGCGCCGGTAGTGCGACTGGAGTAGGATCTCGATTGGTCGCGGCCAGCCTTGACCTTCGGCAACGATCGGTCGCGCGGGCGAGCGTCGACCCGCGCCGCCCCGCGCCACCCCGCGCCTCCAGCCGATAGAGATGCACTACTACTTATTGTATACCGGAATGAGTATCGATACATCCAACTGTTCCACAAATCGATAAAGTTGCTTATTTGGTTCCGAAAATCCAGTCAGAGCCAGCTTGTGGCTGATTGATTATGTAATCACTCAATAATTTAGACATAATGGCTACTAACGACGCATAAATTAATGTCGTTGCTGTAACAAGAACAGTGGAGCTTTATTTTAGCGGTTATTGTAGGTCAAATGCCGTGTCTTGTTTTCTTTGGGGGTTACAAAAGTGCGCAATTTGCTAGTTCACATCTTTTATTGTCCAAGACAGAAAAATATATTATGATTTTTTCTCTAATTAATCGATAGAAATAATGTTCTCGTCTCTATGCACGGATCGTAAGGAGCGGTGCCTCTGGGCGCGTACGATGCACCTCTGCACTATGCGTTTGTCTTCCGCAAATTATGTATGTATGGGCTCACCCAATCACGTGATACCAATTTCACAACATTTTATAAATCGAAGGAAGCCTTAACTCTTCTACCTTTTTTATTTATTTGCAGCTTTAGTAGTTTTCCATTCAGCCTGTTTAAAAGGCATTTGCAAATAAGAGGAAATGGCTTCAAATGAGATGGAACAGTGTGTGTATTAGTGTCAGTAACACGTAGGTAAGACTAGAGTGTGCTTGTCTTGAGGGGCGCCTCGCCAGCCATGACAGAGGCACTTCCGCTGGACACGGGACTCACGGACACGCCGTATGAACAACATATAACGATTACAAGAACACTATTGTAATAACGCGCCTCAAACTATATCTCAAGGACGCTATTGGTTCGTTAGTCAATATTTTTTACCCAAGACAAGTACCAACAAGAATCAATTTGAATAGGTAGAAGAACACGATAAATAAATTGATTTCCGCAGTAATATGTATTTATACAAATCTTTATCTAGTCTTATCACGAACTACTGGAACTTTTCGCGAAACTAGGCATTATTGGAGCTGGGTGTACCAGGACGGCAGACGAGGCGGGACGTAATCTTGTTAGTCAAACATACGAGCACTTGAATTATCGTGCGTTAACGGCGCGCACACATGAATGGTACATACGGCATGTACGGAGCGTACGCGATTCATTCAATTTGTTTACTCGGAGTCATCGCATGCCGCCGCGACGCCGCGGTCAAGGGCGGCGTCCATCGACCGCTACGCACTCGCCCCAATTATTACAACACCTACTGGAGCCGCGATGTTCGCAGCAGTGTTCTATAATCACGGATTATACGATACACTATCTAGCTTTGTTATTGTTTACACATGCCGAACTTTCATGTGAATACATGTAGTGTATAACAATGAAACTTGAATATCTTGATTTATGGGTGGTTCTGAAGGGATTGAGTGGAGGTCTTCTGGGATGACAGCTGCGTAATGTTTTTTTGAAAAGCAGCTAGGAGCAGGAGGCGATGGAGTTGGACAGCATATGGTAGCTCGTCCACAACGTGACCGGCGCATGCGCCACGTGGAGCGAGACCTTCGTGCGGACCACCAACTCTTAGGTCATTTACTCCAATTACGTAACACCCGTGTAACAACTACGACTACGTATATAATCGGCGGAATTTTTATTGACTAATTATTCGCCATTTTTTATAAGCGGTGAAGTCAGCGGATATAGCTAAATATTCAAACAGTGTATCATTCGAGGCTAACAATAACGTATAAAAAGCCTTCGGATTGAATTATCTCACGTCGATATCTATTGGTGTGTATGTACACAGCGGCGCGGGCGCTCCTGGCGGGAGCTGGGAGGCTGCTCGCAGGGAGATGCAGCCACATTCCACGCCGATGAGTCGCCCCCGCTGGACCACCGTCGCGAGCTTTTCACACGTAAACAACATGTGGAAGACGTTCATTACTTAGATTTTACTACTCTCGACGCCGTCTTGTTTCAAAGATAAAGTGAACCATTCATTGCGAGCCGCGAGCCAGCGCGGAGTCAATGCCCAGACGGATTAAAGGGCCGATTAACGAGCACAGTTTAATTTATAACCGGAATAATAAAAGCTCACGGAAGGACCGCCGCGCACCGCCATCGCCAGCCCTGACTAACCCATATCGCTCCCGACTCATAACTCAAGTGTCAACAAAACACACTGCTCTTAGCATTCTTCTACAAACGATTTTTTACAAAGAAGTCTGATTCCTACCGCGACATGATATAGAGATGCTAATTCGACGCATTCGATCTTATTAGCTAAGCGCGCCGACATAACTTTCGGTTTCGCACAAACGTTAACATTGATTTAGAGCAGAACGATAAAAAGTAAAAGAGTCGGGACACTGAAACCGGTTGAACGTCGTCCGGGGCAGCCGAAAACTCTGTAATTATGTTAACGAGACGCGCCACAGACCCACGTGCTCGCCGCTTAGTTTATTAGTGCGATCGTAAACTCAACGATAGTGAAAGATGCTTTCATAACTCTGAACTACTTTTATAGACTGTTAACGCACGTGTCCCCGCGATAGGCCCCGCTCTGCTCGATACTGTGATAGTATATATGGACCGGAAAACGCGGTGAGATTTGCCGGTGAGCGAGTGCTGGAGGTACCAGGGAAGCGTGACTGATAAGGAGGTTACACAACGGCCTGAGGGAGCCAAGGTCGCGGCAGATGTGGGAAGCACAGGCTCGTCGTTCACGGCTTATCTCGTCGAATGTTTGCCAAGCATAAATAAGCAGCGCCTCAACAGTACGATCGCAATGCTCGTCGATACGGCGCACCATGTTTATGGGTGTGAACGCACTCGGCTATGGCGTCGTGAGAACTCACTACCACATATTAGGAGCGATGATACGCGATAAAGCGACACGTGGTAATCGAAGCCTGGCGACTACAATGTGTCAGTGTAACGTTGCGTAACTATTCCAAAATATGTTTATCGGAACCAAATGTGTACTTTTTGGGTGCGAGCTCCTTGTTAGTCAGATTAAATGATTTTTTAATTTATTCGTGCGCGGGTTCACCGAGGTATCCGACCGATAAAGAGTTCACGCGATCTCCGCGGGAGGCCGAGATGACGCCGCTAACATTCCAAAACCGATATTATTTATTTTTAATAATGCCAATGAACGCTTAGCACGTTTACCTTCGATTTGCATCTACTCCTTCATCGAAGCGCTTCCTGTTCGAGCCTTATTTGTGTTGAGATTATTTGTGAACGATATTCATTCAAGTGGAGAGCGTCTGCGGCGCGGAACGGACTCGGACGCTGACGAAGCGAAAACCATTCGCCGTCGGAACCCGGCCAGTGGCAGTGGGTCAGTGGACCCCGGCCGGGAGCCCGTGCCCCCACAGGAATCCCGGCTGAAGGCCGCCATTCATAATAAAAATGACATCAACCGCGTGGGAACATATAAATGCCAAGCAGACGACCGGTCGGACCGGCAGATTTAATTACGACACCGCTGATTAATATTGTCATAAACGACATTCGGCAAACTGTTCCTGTTCGTCGTTAACACAACGAAACTGAAAGCTACGTACGAGCTGTGGGCTGCGGGGGTAGCGTTCACAAAAAGACAAGAAAGCGTGTAGACGATCGTGATGCGTCAGCGCAATGCACTTCTGCCATCCTTGTCGCGACGCATGCACTTGTCGCAGTATGTTCGTCCCTGTCGTGCGCCCGTCAGCGCCGCCCTGGCACGTCTTGCGTCTCGCTCGCGCCTCATCACTTTGTTTGAGGAAGTGCGCCTCATGCTTACGGGATCGCTCCGGCCGGCAGCTGCTTTGCATCGCATACCGAGCGGATTAGGAGCCGAAGGTTTAGTCATTGAAGAGAATCAATCGAATAGCAGCGCGTGTGGCCGCGACAGCTCCCCCATAACAATGAGTGATAGCGCATCCGTCTCTCTCGCGGCGGACCTCGCCGTGCTGTTGCTCCGCGCCAGGTTCAATATCCCAGACCTTGGACCGATCGAGAGTATGCCCAGTTGAAACTAGTTACTCATACCTACAACTACCACCTGCCTTCCATGTAATTTAGCCAGTATTTTTAACTGCTCACTCGGAATGATCCGTTTATAATATTAATGTGATGGTAGCCATTGTCAATGATGTCGTGAGGCTTCGTAAGGAAATGGATTTTTCCATCGCTTTGTCGGCGATGTTTGGGCGATTCGGTCGGGGTCACGTTTTGACATAAACGACTGAACATAAAAAATTGAGTAGTTTATGATTTCTCTACCAGGAAAACTAATGAAGCGTCGGTGGTCGGCGCCGAACCTCGTACCTACATCAAAATATACGAGCGCCCAATTAGATGTCGGCCGCATTGCGAAAATAATATAAATATTAGTAGAACCGACAAAGGTTTTTAATCACCGATCTCGATGCGTTTTGTTCCTTTTGCGGTCCGAAATTACAGGTTGCGAGTTCGCTCACCCCGGCACGCCGCGCTTAGGGCAACTATGCTCTCGTGGATCGTGTGAAAAATTACCAGAGATTTTGCTCTTATTTCGCATTATAAGTGGCATTCGATATGTATAATTTCTGCATCCGGCCGAATATAAAGCAGCTTGCACGCACGGTGTTGCGGTTTTCGATCGGATTTGAAGATCGATGAACTCTTTATAGGAAGGGCCGTTGTCGTTCGTAGTTAGCATTATAAATAATATCAAAAAGAACAATGAAAACGAAAGCGTTGTCGGCAGCGGCGGACGCGGCGAGCGAGCGAGCGCATCTCGCGGCTCGCTCCGCCAAGGTTACGTCGTAGGGGCGGCGACCGGCGACGGCGGCCGGCGAGACGGCCGTGACGTCACGGGCGCCGGAAACGATTGTCCGCTCATAGTTACGGTTACATTTTGAGTTTAGAAGAAAGTGCTCTGACGCCGCGTGGGCTAGGTCAGTGCGATGCACTTCGATCAATGGTTACATCACTACATTCGCGGATCGCGCGTCGGGACGCGGCCCCGGCTATTAATAGACATGTTTTCAAAATAAAATAAACAAATAATTTAATTCGTGGTGGTCGTAAAGCAGAAGCGACAACAAAAGGCTGGTTGCTGGTTTTGTTCCGAATCCGGCAGAGGTACAGATGTACAAGAAAGCGGTCGACCTCAGCTGATAGTCGGCTGATAAACAAATTAATTGTCCTCCGGATGACAATGGACGCCGTTTTATTTAGCATGCAGAAAATGCTAAAAATAAAATCGCTTGTAGGTACACTTACGGTCAAAAGTTTTTTCGGGACACAGTAACATGTATTTTTGTGTTATTTACGACTTAATGAGGTTTTTAACGTGTTACACAGATTGTGCAATATGTACCTACTTAATACATTTCAATACGTACTTAGGTACATACATACTAGTTTTTGAGGAGAAACACTGCTGATGCTTACCTGGAAATAGAAAAAAGCACTTGTTAATTAATTTATTCATTTAGAAACAGGTTTTTTTAAATTTATACATCGAAAAAATATAATAAACAATAAGAAATTGGTTCAAAGAAAATGTTTAAAATATTATTACTTTAAAATTCAATTATTTTAAATTAGGTTTATTAATGGATTTTCTTAATAAAGTACTTTTTTAAACTTGTTTGCAACTGAAGCTATTTAGCTTCTACAAGTTATGAAAGCTTATTTTCTCTGCTCAGCTTTTGCAAAAAAACGGTTCTTACAGAATGTTGTCATATTTGGAATTCATCTGAACTCCCATCTCAGCGTTAAAGAGAAATGATAAATATTTCGTAAACATCACAAATTCACAATGCAAACACACAACACATTTTTGCGTAAATCGGTATAATGACGTGCGAAACAAGAGAAAGTTTACAAACATTAGCAATAATGACAATATCTCAGTACTTTAAAACATTTTGCAACTACTTACTATGTAAGGTATTGTAATTCACTATTCAACATTACATGACCTACAAAACAAACCATTTTTGTAACCCTCAAACGTCCGAGGAGCTTGCCGAAAAATAATTTACATAGTACGTACGCAGCGCCTACTTTCCTTATAAAAATATTTTGCTTAACATAGCATATCGCGAGTGAGTCGCGAGGCACAACCAGGCATTATTGTGCCACCGGTTTAAGAAGACCCCACGTCTCACCTTCTAGTGTTAAAAAGCACTCGTAATCGAAAGAATCAATGTGGATGGAGAGGTCAGTGAAGCCTGGTCAGGGTGTATTTAAATACGCGTCCCGGCCGTTAGCGTTTCCGATAGGCGCGTGACGCAGAGGTACGAACAGAGAATTTAAAGTGACTCATAGAGTAGGCACAAGAGCAATGAACACACGCGACTATGTACTGGACCCCAACACTCCATCAACTAATAATACTCCTCTAATTGTTCTGCTGACAACATTCTTACTCCCAGACGCCATCTAATAGGAATACTTTATTCGCATCACTACTAAAACTTTCAATAACTATTAATGTTGAACTTTCACTATTGTTTGACTTCTGTCCTAATTTCTACAATACTATTACGAACAGGTGACTTCGAAACAATGTCAATTTATAAAAAGAACTCAAATAAACTTCCATTAAGTCAATTATCGGCGTTTAATAGGACGATAAATCGAGAGGCAACAATGTGGACGAACCGCTCCTACCTAGCTGAAGCTGAATAGGAAGAGTTTGCAGCCTCCAAAACAAGTTGCGCAGGAGCAAGTAATCGAAACAAATAGAGTTGAGGACACGCGATGATTATTTGCGAAGCCGTAGTTCTTATTACCAGCACATAGAGGTCATACTGCAGAGCTTTCGTAGATGTAAATAATTGTAGAAGCGCGCGTCGCGAGGTGCGAGACGCGCGACACATTGTCAACAACACTGACGCTAATTTCACCAGAAACCATTTAAACTTTTAATGTGTTATAAAAAGTAATGAAGGAACTCACGCTGGTCGTCATTATCGTTCGCAGGGACATAATTCAGCGTTCTCCCGGCAGTAAAATTAAAAACGCGTAAATGGCGCGGTGGGCTCGCGGTACCCGAACAACTTCAATTAGATTTCGCGAAAGGCGAACAATAAGAAATAAAATCTGATCTTTTACGATCGCTCTGTCAGACGTCGGTCAGGGGAGATGATCGTAAAAACGGGAATGCAACGGGGCCGTGTTGCTAAAAAACCAAAAGTTAACCGAATCTTGACAACTTTTAACCCGAAACTGCCGGGACGAAATTTGATGGGGCGCTTTACGGCCTAAAAGTGGGTCACTCGCGTACAAAGGCACGGCCACGAATTTCCACTTCAATTGACGCGCGCAATAAAAATGACGCCGAAGGTGAGATGAAACATCGCCTCGGAATAAGTACCTCAGCCAGGGTCGGCAGCAGTCAGCCAGACTCAGACTCCAACATTTACTGCTTTTAAATCAGCGTGGGAAACGTGGAACGGATAATTAATTCGATTTACTGATGCGCCTTTCTTAGTGATCGATTCAGTGCAAATTCGCATTTGAAAACATAAAATTCGCAGTCGTTCGTCGCACACGAATACTTGCGGAATGCAAAACGGAATCTCGCTCGGTCTTTGTTGTGGATTCCCAGACGGCGGCGGTGGACGGCGGCGGAGGTAAAAAGCGGTCACATGTACCGCCTTATAAATTATGAACCCCACCGGGGGTTATTAGTTGTCGAAATGACAGCGCGGAGCTGCCCAGTGCCGAATGTGACGCCCGCTTTACCGTTACAAAACCTAGACCACTAAAAAACTAAGGGCATTAGGGTCGGACGGCCTGTTTGGTGCACCTCTAATACTTTTATTTTTATCGATTTAAATTCGACTGCGTTCAGAAACAATGCCTCACGGCAACAAAACATTTTGAATATAGAACGCGAAGATAATCGTTTGTTATTACTAATTAATCATGACGAACGGGAATCTTGAGAGTTGCGACATAAAATTACAATAACATTGTTATCTTGTCATATTATTGACCTATCAGAGAAAGCAATAAGTCAACGACTTCAGTGCAATGAAAGAAATTCTCTGTTGATGTAGCACACGTCAATGTAAATAGATGTTATTATAATATAACGTTATTTATTAAAAGTTACGTAAGTGATTTAATGAGGAACATAGTTTTTGTTTATTGTACTACGTATTTGTAAGACAATCTATTAATAGCTAATTGGTATTATACGCCTATGCATATGATAAAAGCTATTTATAAGTGCATAAATCAGATAGAACGCCGGAGCGTCCCACGCAAACAACATCGAGGTAGGTCGGGATTAAAACAAATACTGAAAATAACACGAAATGTACGAGAGTGATAACGGTACTCCATTCACTTACAAACTTTATGATTGATGGAGAGTAATCTCATCAAATTCGATATAACCTTGCTAACTCGATGTTTTCGCTATTTCGTCCGCCTACTAGGTCGTAGCTACCTTCAAATCTCCATTGTGAACCAATTAATTCGCTAAACGTGATGTTTTTAAATAATAACTAACCTAAACATTATCGAAACAAATTAAAATTGTTTCATTATCGTCTAAAGAAACACGCTTTATGCTTGTAATACCTACCTGACTGTAATTACAGGTTTACAGCTAATCTTATTAATAGTTACATAGTTTTTGTGTTTAAATCACCGGGTATGTAATAGGTAGGTGTGTTTTAAATCGTCCTTTTAGATCAAAATTGAAAGACCTCAGAAGTCATATTTTTTGTATTTTCAAAAGTTCATGATGATAGTATAATTTATTTATATTGAAACACGGTACATTATCCCTCGTTAGCTCACGCCAATAACTAGCACTTACCAGGGCATCACGAGTGCAGAGGGAGTGCAGAGGTTGTGAAATTGCGTGTGACCGCAAGACATCCGGCGGACAATGGCGCATGCGCCCGCCGCGGCAGACGAAAGCCCAGCGCGCCGGATGTATGTAATGTTCAGATATTGGTGTGCATGTACACATTTATTGAATAATGCTTTACTTGTAAGGATGAGAGTAGTTTAAGAACGCGAAACGCGAGATTGAAGTTTATACTCGTAGCTGAGAAATTTAAATCACGCATGGCACCTTTAGGACTTGTAACGTCATTTTCGGGAGCGTTCATCAATATACTGCAGACGATTGAATAAAATATTACTGATCTTTAAAGCTTTTAGCGGAAAATTTAAAACATAAAAAGATAAAAAGCTCAGCTTGACAATGAACTGAATTCGATAAGATTTATTCCATTGTAGACTTTCGCAACAATCAGTCCGAAAGGAAACCGCAAGGAAGTGGGTTCAGCGCCAAGGCCTCGTAATTATTTAATATACCTGTAAAGTTTATTTTTATGTTTTACTATAAAAACACATTGGGAAATAATAATTTCACTTATGTACTGTAGGTACTGTACAAGTGTACATTGGCCAGTATTATGTGGTAAGTGACAAGGACTACATAACAATAATGAAAGTGGTCATCACAAGTATCAAATGAAGCGATCTATCAGACGGGTTGTTACCGCAGGGCTCGTTTACAGGGAAGCCTTGCATGTGTGGGAGCTGCATAGTGCAGAACTGGTTTGTCTATGTGTACCGAGACGTCCGATACCTCTTCTTGTTTTTGTTGTCCTAGTCCATGAAAACAAGAGGTGGTGAAATATAAAAGGAAAATAAACACTTCAATACTCAATAAGCTTAATTTCTCCGTTGTGTGCCTTCTTTTGAGCGGACAATAGAAGCTCGGAGAAAAAAAGTTTTAAAAAGTTCGTATTTCATAAATTACGTCACGAATTTTGAGCCAATTCTGAGTTCTTTTGTAACTGAATCGTTTAAACACGTAATAATGTAGGACCAAATTATAAATATTACCGTTTATTTTTCAAAAGATTTCCAAAATATGACCTAACTCTTTTGTTCGGTGGTCATTTTAAAAACTTCGTGCATTCCTGCTCTGAATCGGCAGCATACAATATTCGATCACGTTTGAGTTCTTATTGTTCAAATAATTACTGATATTTAAAACTGGATTGACAGCGGGTATAGGAACTGTAGCACCCATTTATTACTTGCGACCTTCAGCACTAAATAAGCCTGATAGGTTAATTGCTGTGAACAGATTAGTTTTTCGCAGTTTTTTTTGGACCACCAAAAACCCGATGCTCTTTGTTTATGATTCATAATTACAATACGTTGGAGAGGCAATCACCAAACCTGTCATTATGCTGTACAAATAACTACTTATTTATACATTCTGAGTGTGGCGAGTTAATTCGATACCCCTGTAACGGCCATGTTATCCTAGTCCGCAGCCTCATTTAGGTATTTATTTATCGATTGGCCAATTGATGTCTAAATAAAAAAGGGTTTCTTTATTATATCGCTATATTTCATCGGACCGTTTCTCATAGTTTACTGTTAACAAAAAACTTAATGTTATATATGGTAACGTGGAATTAAGATTAATATGCTTATTTTTTTCGGGTGTTATTCCGCTAAGCTCGGTGATTATGATTTGTGGCCATTAGACCTACATCAAACGGTTTGCGTGTGACCCATGCATACATAGTGCAGCGCTGACGCAATGCATGTCGGAAAAAAATCAACTGTTAGATTAGACTTGACCAACAAAAAATGTGTTATTTACCTTAGCTTTATTTGTAACACGAACTTTTTGTGCGATATTAATATTGGGGTATTTAATAATTTTATACAATAAAACTTAAACGATGAAGAAATAATTAAGTGCTCATAAATCTGAGCAGGTGGAATAAGTTATAAAGAGTTCTCATTATGTGTTACAGATTTGTCCTCTATCAAGAGGTACGCGCGCGACCCTGAGGAAGGACGTCCTCTCCCGCGGCGGTGTCAGCTCCTTTATCTCCGATATTAGGTAGATAGCATAACCAGCGAGCAACACCACGGCTCGAGATAATAGGATATTATAATAATAAGATAATAACACGTCTGCTCTAAGCGGTACGGCGAAACGGCGCGCTTTTTTCCCGCCGCCCCGGTGTTGCCATGTCTCGCAGATTAACTCCCGCCCGGTTTAACTAGTTCAAGGTTGTTCAAGATGTCGTGCTCGTGAATGGGCGGCTTTATTTTTTGTTAGCAATGGGTCGTCTTTAGGTCACCGGAGTCACCCGCAGCCGGAACGGACGATGTCGTAAAGCAACACAAAGAATCTTGTGTTGTCCTCCCATACACACTGATCATAATGTTCTATCTACCTATCTATTTGTTATTCACTCATAATTTGTTTCGCAAACACAATAAATTACCCGACGACTGTTACACATTTGGAACATTACAACAAAAACAAAACGTTGTCGCTAAAAGGATCCGATTTAAAAATTAATTAACTACTTATGATAATAAGTTTGGGGTCCGACCAAAAATGCATATTTAATTGTGGCAAAACATCACAAAAAGTTGCATCGAATGACGAAGACATTAAGTTATTTTGTAACAGAGTGCAATGTACTGGGAACTGACCGCTTTAGGTTGGCAACCCAGCGACCAGCGAACCTGAGGGCGCAACTAATATGCATCACAACCAACCGTAAACGATTATTCGAATTTCGAATGTGCCACGTGACGGTCATTTTGCGGCGTTTGAATTTAAATTTAGATCGCGATTTGGACGATTAGTTTGTTAATTAAATTAGGGTCTTTCGCGTTTCAACTGACCATCACATAACGTCGAAAAGGTACCTTAAATAAAACAAGAGCCCGCGAAATTATTGACGCAGAAAATATAAAATTGACATTTTACTTTCCGGGTTCGTTCGCCAGGTGCTGGCAGACCACCGTGCTAACGAACGCGACCGCGACCAACAAAGTCACTTACAAGTAACTTTGTTGGCAAAAAAAAACAGGCCACCAGCGCACATTAAGAAGTCATCCATGCATATATTAAAATAATCAGCGAAATATCAAAACATCTGTCAACCCGGCGGCTAAAACTTTGATCTATGGGCTGGGGTCTGATCCAAGGCGGTACGATGACGAAAATCGGTAAAAAAACCAGACTCACGATTTTTCGCTACTTGAATCGTGTGAGATTACAGCCAAATTAGTGATGGGTGGTTCTAATGAGATTCTAATTTGATGTTTATTGTTCGAATTTCAATTAGATTTTTTTTTAAAGCTGTATGATTGCAAAAAGGTCAATTGTCTATTATATCTTCATACTCAAAGTATTTGATGAGTTAATTAAGTATAGAGCTTTGAATGTTATGTTTTCCTGGTATCTGCAGGCGAATTTTCAGAGATGGCGGATAAAAATGGGGACTGTAGCATTCAGAGACGCACTTGAGAAGCGAAATGAGATGGAAATGTGGCCACAAGGAAGCGAGTGGCCTCCTTATTGACCTGGATATAAGGGAAGTGGATGCGGAGACTTTCACTAACACTTTAAACTGATTATATTGAGAGGAACCAATTGTTTTCTTTATTACACGTTTATCTACTTGAGGTGTGCTGTGAAACTGTACTTCAGCAGAAATATACGTATTAAGATATTAGATGATTGAAAAAAAATGTACAGAAGTTCTTGTTCGAAGGATTACCAGATAGATAATTTAATTTGCTGAGATTTTCTCAAATGTTTGCGAATTCGTTCGCAAACATTCTACATGACCAAAGTAATTTTTAAATTAAGAAGATTAATATTTATTTTTCTGATACAAAGATCTGAAAATTTAATATTTTTTCTACTTATCCTGATTCCTGGTATTTCTAAAATCCAGCCGCAATCCTGAGAAAAGTCTACTAATTCTGTTTCAGGACAAATTCTGAGTAACCTTACATGTACGTAATTACATTTTTTTTAATGGCTTCTTAACGAAAGCTCCATTTTGAAAATAACTTAATATTTTTTGAATATACTATTATCTAAATTCTAATAGGTAAATACTTCATATAAGAAGCTGGTTCGTCTAACAAGCGTCCATCTGTCCGCTAAGCTCCACTCATCCCATTATTACACATAAGAACCGTGACGTTATTAGTTTTTCTTCTTAAAGTGATAAACATCTGAATGAATTGTGATTCATTATATTCGAGGTCGATCTTTATGTGAAATAAATCGTCTGATGAAACGCCGGCCACATCAAACGACTACGGCTCCTCAACCAGACCACCACTTAACATTGACCTTCCGAAATAACTTATTCTAGACTAAATTATTAACATACAAGGGACATAGGAAGGTCACATAGAACTAGACACACAGATTTGACCAAAACCGTGAGATACTCACGGAATATAAAATTAGCCGAAACCAATAGACGCTGGTTTTGGTTAAAAATGTCGTCGGCATTTTAATGACTGTTCGGACATACCTGAAATATCGAATTGATAATTTATTGCCTTTGTATTTGTATTTAGGACAACATATTGCAAACGTTGTTCTTAAAAATAATTAAAAACTTGATTTATGGGCGACAAATACATTTAATTGATTCTTTAGGTAAAATAAGTAGTTGACTTTTAATACGGTGGTGGTGGTACTGTTTTGTTTTGAAAAATAGTTTAATGTTGAGGTTATATAGCTGCGCATATATTTTCTGTGTGAATGGTCTGTGTTCACGGTTGGGTGCGCGTCAGCTGCTCGCTCCCCCGGGGTCCCACACTAGCACTACCTCGCCTGTTACCCCTAATTACGGGGACTGTGTTTCTGTGTCAACAAACGAATTAAAAAAGTACACATGACAGCGACGACGCGCTCAAATTGGAAGTTCCACGTTTAATTTCTAGCTGGATTTTTCTAGTTAGAATCAGATCAGGTGGCCTAGAATAGTTCCAGTGAGGGAACGAGACAGAGCTATACAAGTCGTCTAGCGCCATCTCCTACCCGCACTGGAACTACTCTGGCTATAAGTCAAGGTAAGCCACCAGTCTGCCTAGATTGTAAAGCGCAGAAAGCGATCCCTAACATTTCGTCACCTAATTGTCCCACAATAGATCACACCGACTTTCACTCACTTTCGTTGTTTCCTTGCCAACTGTTCGACATTAAAAACAATATGGCGGAGAACAAAGGTCCATTCGAGCGATTCAGGCGCAAAAACAAGATCGGCTAAATGTTGGAAGTAAAGGAATGAAAAAAAGTCCATTTCCAAGAATCGTTGACCGCGTTGCCAATTATAATAAAATTGTTCAATATCAAAAGCGGAATGGTTGGCGAGTAAGCTGTCGCAGGATGCGGGAATAGAAGTTATCGCACGAGACAATACCGTCTGATAAAGCTCCTAAAATGCATCATCTCGTCTCCTCCGCTCATTAAAATGTATAGTAGGCACTTTAATTAAAGGATGCCAACCAGACGAACAACAATCGTCGCAAATGAGTAAACCCATCTGCCCAGAAATTCCATATTAATGGTTGTAATGTCCAACAATGCTACTTTTCGCAGATTGTTTTAAAATGGCAGCAATTTTGTTGTCAGGATGCAGCAGTCGCAGTCGCGGGAGCTGGTGTCGTGAGACAGCTTGTAAAAAGTGAACGAATAGGGTCCGGCTTCGAAATCGATTGTCGCGAAAGGATGTCTGTCGGAGCATCGTCTCGATTCTAAGGACTATTACTGAGGAATGCCACCCCACGGCTCTCGCTTTCCGAGCGCAGCGAGCGCGTGATATAATCGTTTTATAGTATATTTAATACGGTCATTATCGATACTTGTGCTTATCGATACTCGAAAACGAACGACAGTTGATGTTCGGAAATCGAATGTAACACTGGCAGTTAATAGCCGCTGCCATTTTGAAAACTGTTGCTATTGTAGTGCGCAGATATTATACGCAATCTGTTTTACGGGAGACATTTTTCAATTACCCGCAGATGTCGAAATTACAGGGCGGTGCGTGTGCGCAGGATGCGTGCGATTTTTTCGAATTGATGTAAATGCGAGCTGCATGGATCGTGCCTCAGGTGTCAATTGCTATGTAAATGTCTGTAAAGGAGCCCCTGATTGACGCAATTGGCCGGTTTTAAATTATGTTATTGAAACCAGACTTTAATGTGTTCGTTCGTTTGCCTCGAGACAAGCTGCCGTGGCAGTCATGACTTTATGAACGTTCTTTTGTGTTCTTAAAAGAAAA
Source organism: Agrotis puta (assembly GCA_943136025.2). Lineage (NCBI taxonomy): Eukaryota > Metazoa > Arthropoda > Insecta > Lepidoptera > Noctuidae > Agrotis > Agrotis puta. Next base: position 2,081,724 of record OW964182.2, read on the forward strand.
ATTAAGTTGAGTACCGATTTTGCGTGTTGTGGTACTTCAGATGCATTTATCCTGTCCTAGACCATGATACGCAATTTTTGTCTGTTCAAAATTCCTTTATTCATAAAAGAGAAAGATGGAAAAATCCCAGTTCTGAGAAAGGACACAAAGTTTTAGGAGCTAGTGAGCTTATCTGCGCGTCTCATCTCGAACACTCGGTGAGTTTGTGTGGATGCAGCAAAAACTTGCGCAGGTGCAACCGGCAGATGTTGCCACTGATTGACGGCTTTTCGTACGGAAATACCAAATTTTAAAATAACTATACGTTTTTGTTAATGTATTTCGGCACCATTATATGTAATTTCGTGTTATCATTATCCGTTATACCCTCGAAAGTGGAAAGGTAAGTAAAGGTTATGTTTTATATTTAATAACAGTAACACGTGTCATGTCAATATGATTCGTTATTTCCTATAACCATCAGTAATTCATTTTCGACGCTTGAGTTATTTTCCTGCGGTGAACAACAGGCGGTGTTTTGACCCCTTAATTTTATTAGCATGAATTAATTAATAGTTCCTTTTTACGTGAGTTTAAGGTTTATAATTTGAAATATTTTATTAATGTCAGAATTACGAGCGAGACGGGCACGCGACTGTGACCGCTCGCTGATGTCACGAATAATGACGCGGACTCCTGCATTACAATGTAAGTACATCAAGTACAATGTACTAAGAATCGAACCGATTTCGAATTCGAAAACAAAACAAAATTGCGTTTCCGGCACCGCTTGGCAGATGGCGCCTTTCCGCCAGCTGCAACCGCCTCCCGGGAACACCGACTCCAAGTTAATGCCGCCTCTCGAATGCGACCGAGACGACCACCGCGAACCGAAAGCTCGAACAAAAACCAAACATTTCTCTTAGCTTGATTAAGATTAACCATCGCCATCTATAATATACTGTCATTTTATTTAAATACGAGACTATTGAAGGTGAACGTGTACGGACCGGAGCGACCGGAGGAACTTCTTTTAGCGAGCCTGCGAGCAATCTTTAATTACAACAACTCCGATACCGACAGGTGGCTTATGAGAGCCTTTACACCACAAAAAAAATGCTGTACACAATAATTAATGACGCGAAATAATGTACCGGCATGGCATGCGAGACGAAAATCTAAAGGCTCGACACGCATCGGACGGGAGAGCAATACGACACCGGCCATTGAACATTTTCACGAGGGAAATATCGGCTTACACGCTGAGAGTTCGCCACCCACTACGCACACTATAGTCTTTCACAACTAGACCTCCACTCGACGTCTGCGCCCCTGGTAAACAGGTTGGCGGTGTCAACAGGGTGAATGGAGAACGATGATCCTGTTATCCTGATCCCGTTACTTTAATGCTCCATCTGTCATATTAATATCCTTTGCTTTGATAGAAGCATCAATTCAAATAAACTAAAAAAAAACGATGTATTATTCAGTCTATGGGACACAGGCTCACCCTCGCATTTGATACGTGCGCTACCCCACACATGACAGATAAGGAACATACGCAAATGCGACAATAATGAACTCCGCCGTCGCCATAAATCCCTTTCTAAACGTTTAAACGTGCATTTAATTTATGGTATAAGTCTGATTAGTGCGCAGGTAGACCCAAAAGAGCAGGTAGACCCTTTCACGGGAATTCAAAGAACCCGTGATTTAATAGCAGCCCGAAGCTCTCGCGCACAAGGACCTTTTTTTCGGTGGTCACTTTAAGTTACAGTTAGGTTTCTGACAAAACATCAGTCTTTTTGTTGTAAGTGTGAATTTCTTAAAAAAATCGACAAAGTTCTAGATAAGAATTCCTTTTGCTCTTGCATCTTATTGTTTTGAGACAAAAGTTTAAACGACACTTGTGGATTGAGCGTTAAAATTGTCAGCTCATTCAGTTGGCGCGGTCAACAATTGGTCCTTAAGAGTGACGCGCTCGTTTTGCTTCAGACTTTCATCCTTCTTGTCCGCGTGTGTTCACATTAAGTTATAAATTATTGTGATAGACGAGTGATAACCCCACGTCCGCAACCGGTTACAAATACGCAATAAGTCACTAATAAAGTGAATCATAGGAAGCCCTACAACTCTTGTATAAAACGCACGTAGAACGAGACGCGTTCAATTGTTCAACATTCATTTGTCCCAGTTTGTGGGGCGCTACACTAAAGGGATTGGGAGCTCGAAGGATGCCACAGTTAAAATTGGTTAAACCTGTCTGCATTTATGATGCCCTAGTCTAGTGGGTCGGTTTGCTACCGCCCCTTATCAACCTGGTTGATTTATTTTCAACACCACGTTCTGACGATTCTTTGCTTATAATGTTGTACTTGCAAGTTGTTGCGGAAAAAACACGTACAGCCAAATACTTTTTATATTTTTCTTTTTTGCGATTGTTTTCGAAATAATTTCTAGACTTGATCGCAAATCTTTAATAAATATGAACAAAAACGCTGTTTTAAAATTATAAGTAAAACCTTTGATACTTTGTTAAGTTTCAAAACGTTTCAATTACAACTAACTAATAAATTGGTACAATTAAACTTAAAAGCAGTATTATTTTGTATCAATTAAAAGCTACCACTTCTACTGAATTCGTATATCTAACATCTAGTTAATTAAATGATTAACAACTCAAACAGTTTTAATATTATTACGGACCAGAGTAGCTACTAGTAGTTTAAAGTGTGGAAACTGTTCGGTGTCAACGGCGACGCGACCGTTGAGCCGGCCGCTGCGCACACGCACACCGTTTCGAAACGGAAAGCGCAGCTGCCAATGTTCGTCCGTTGAAGGTAGAACGGAGCTTTGTCGTTGCCCTTTTTAATAAAATTTCATTGAATAACTGGCGCGAGACGGTTAAGGTGCAACTGGTGTTGCCGTCTTAAAATTAGAACAAGTTCTTTTTTTTTCAGAACAATACCAATCGTAATTTAAATATTTTTTTTACAACGCAATTAATTTATTTTGAGTCTTTAATTTAAGAGAGCAATATTGGTTCATAATTTAGAACAGATTTCACAACGGTTAATAATAGTAACACATGTTCTCAAAACCATAAACAAGAGGCGTAACGACTGTCAAATGTTCCAATCGAAGTTTGGAATTATGAAAAGAGTTAATTATGTTCATGCTTGTCTCATCATCATCATCATCATCTCAGCCATAGGACGTCCACTGCTGAACATAGGCCTCCCCTTTAGATCTCCACATATACCGGTTGGAAGCGACCTGCATCCAGCGTCTTCCGGCGACCTTTATAAGGTCGTCTGTCCACCTTGTTGGTGGACGTCCTACGCTGCGCTTGCTAGTCCTTGGTCTCCACTCTAGTACTTTTCGACCCCATCGGCCATCTGCTCTGCGAGCAATATGGCCTGCCCATTGCCACTTCAGCTTGCTAATCCGGTGGGCTATGTCGGTGACTTTAGTTCGTCTACGGATCTCCTCATTTCGGATTCGATCACGTAGAGAAACACCGAGCATAGCTCTCTCCATAGCTCGTTGAGCGACTTTGAGCTTTGAGATGAGGCCGATAGTGAAAGACCACGTTTCGGTGCCGTACGTCATCACTGGTAACACACATTGGTTAAAGACTTTCGTCTTGAGGCACTGAGGTATGTCGGACGAAAAGACATTGCGTAGTTTCCCGAACGCTGCCCAACCGAGTTGGATTCGGCGGTTGACCTCTTTCTCGAAGTTGGACCTACCTAATTGGACTACTTGTCCTAAGTAGATATATGAGTCAACAACTTCGAGTACCGAGTTTCCAACAGAGACTGGGGTGGGCACAACATTGGCATTTGACATAATTTTCGTCTTGTCCATGTTCATTTTCAAGCCCACCCGTTGTGAAACTCGGTCGAGGCCATCGAGCATCATGCTGAGTTCCTCCATCGACTTTGCCATGACCACGATGTCGTCGGCAAACCGAAGGTGAGTGATGTATTCGCCGTTGATGTTGATGCCAAGTCCTTGCCATTCCAGGAGCTTGAAGGCGTCTTCCATTGCGGCAGTAAACAGTTTCGGGGAGATAACGTCCCCCTGTCTTACGCCTCTTCTCAATGAAATCGCCTTCGTGCTATGCTCCTGTACTCGGACCGACATGGTGGCGTTATTATACAAACACTTCAATACCTCGATGTACCGATAGTCAATACGGCATCGCTGGAGTGACTCAAGCACAGCCCATGTTTCCACCGAATCGAAGGCTTTCTCATAGTCCACAAACGCTAAGCATAATGGCAAGTTATACTCTTCGGTCTTCTGTATAACTTGCCGCAGCGTATGGATGTGGTCTATGGTACTATAGCCTTTTCGGAAACCGGCTTGTTCGGGAGGCTGGAAGTCATCAAGTCTGTGTTCGAGACGGTTCGTGATAACCCTTGAAAACAGCTTATAAACATGACTCAGAAGCGTGATGGGTCTGTAGTTCTTCAATAGGCTGTTATCACCTTTTTTGAAGAACAGCACCACCTCACCCCTGCTCCACGTTTCAGGCGTTTTGCCCTCGGACAGGACGGAATTAAAGAGTTTCTGGAGGACTTTAAGTACCGGTGTTCCACCCGCTCTCAGAAGCTCTGACGTGATTCCGTCCTCGCCCGGCGCCTTGTTGTTCTTAAGCTGCTTCAGGGCCATCCTAATCTCGTACAGACTGATGTCCGGGATATCTTCGGTATAATGTCGGGACAGCTTGGCTCTTGGATCTCCTACCAAGCTGTCAACGGGCTTTGCGACCGAAGTGTATAGCTGTCCATAGAACCTCTCGATCTCGCCTAAAACCTCTGCTTTGGTCGACGCTATGCTGCCATCCTCCCGTTTCAGCTTTGTCATCTGGCTTTGCCCAATAGACTTGTCCTTTGCGAACACTTTGGAGCCTTGGTTTCGCTGTATGGTCTCTTTAACACGATTCGTATTAAAGAGACGCAGATCGTGTCGCAAGGACTTAGATATACGTCTATTGAGCTGCCTATATGACTTCGCGTCATCGGAAGACTGCAACTGTAGCAAACGTCGTTCAGCCATGAGGTTTAAGGTTTGCTCGGTCAATTTCTGAGGTCTATCTTTACGGCAGGGTCTAAAAAACTTAGACCCTACCGTGCGGACAGTTTCCACTAGCCCGTCGTTGATCTCGTCCACTGAAACTAAGTTCTCAAGGCAAGCAAAGCGATTAGAGAGCTCGAGTTGAAAGTTTTCGGGGTTTTGAATGTGGGACCGAGTAGGTCGGAGCGTAGACTTCATCAAGCTGGACCTTTCAAGTTTAACATTGATATTCAGTGAGCCTCTTACGATTCGGTGATCGCTACCGGTTTTTACCCTGTTGATCACAGAGACATCACTGAATATCCGTTTCTTGTCGGTCATGAAGAAGTCTATCTCGTTTCTCGTGAAACCATCGGGGCTCAACCATGCTTGTCTAGTACTTTAAAATAGTATAATGGCATTTATATTGGATCTTGAAACCTGGTCTTAAGTATAAATAGGCGACAGACATTCTGTAATTCAACAAAAAGGCCAGTACATAGGTATTTGCCACATGCACCACCTGCCCAGTTTTTATTTTTGTTGTTATTAAAGCGGTCATACAACAGTCAACCGATAAATCGGTCGCTATTGAGCGGGAATCGAATAAATAGTTTCGGTAAACCTGTAATGAGAGTGCCAGTTGGCGTTAATTCGATAAAATGAAATATTTAAACAATAAATCGAGACGTGGACAGACTTGGGAGTATATTTCTGATGTAGTTCTTTAGCCCAAAATGCACTGCAAGTTATGTTTTTTACATAACATAATAGACGGAAGGAGGAAGACGACAAAACTAAGGATCAGTGGCTCAAATTTGCCCTGGATCCGGGCCTTTGACCAGCAGTGGGATGACACGAGCTAACAATCCATAATATAATATTACGACTGCCTAAACATTTAAATTTTACACCTCTAAATCTAAATGTTTAGGCAGTCAGTACCTAGTAGTACTGCCAAATATTTGCCAAAGTTAAACCACTTAATATAAATTAGGCCATCAACAAGACACTTTTGAACGTCAAACACAAATTGAAACTGTTGCCCATTTGGAAACTGTTTTGCATGGATGGATGGATGGATGGAGAAAAATGCTCATTATTAACCAAGAAACTCCATCGCCTTAACGTTTTCAACTTTTTTTTTATTACTCCACTGACTACTTAATAGTGTTTCCTTGTTAACTAGTAGTTGATAAGTTGACAATAGTTAAGCTATCAATAATCATGTGAATGTGAAGACGGTTAAGGGTCGGGGCAGGTGCGCGCGCGCAGCACAAGACGGTTGGCAGATGGCAGCCAAAGCGATAACTTGGAAGAATTTGTTAACCGCCAATTTATTATAACGTCCCTAACCGATACTACTGATGGGGGTATTAATGTTTTTTGACAGCATTAACGAGTACCTCCATTTTAATGGTTATTTATGTTGAAGGTAAAGCTTTTAATTTGCTTTGAATTTTAGTATCTACGGCTAATGACGTCATATGACCCATGTCCTCGGACAAGGACCATGGAAAAGTCACTCGTTTATTTATAACGCGATTGTGTTTTTGCCAAAAGCAGTAACTTTCTTTGATTATTGCTCTGATAGTAAATAAAAAATTCTATGCACATACTTGGAATCACCCACTAGCCAATTTGTCCTTATAAGTAACATGTACCAAGGCTATCCTCGCGACTCAAATTACATTAAAGTATGGATTCGTCGTCGGTGCTTTGACGAGCGAAAGCTTAAAATATTAATCAGCTAGTACACTAATTGTGTAGTGAGTACATGTTGGTACTACACACATGTGGTGTTGCTAGGTAGAACGGAACCATCCTTCGTGGCGACAACATTTCGCACATCTGCGCTCTTCGGACTTTGACTCCAACACATTAACATCATATCCTGTCATTAAACCTCCACGAGAAAAACTTACGCAACATTTTTTTCCCAACAATAATGTAGTCCGCGACAAATAAATTAATCTCGGATAGAAATTGCCATCGCATAGTTCTCTCAGAAAATAACCACGAACGTGTCAGGCGGAGTAATGGAAGTAGCCCGTTGCCCGCGGAGAAGCGATGGGCGCGCCATTACTAGCCCTGGATGAAGAGTAAATCGAAATGGGAGTGAGTCTAATTCGCGGCGCCGGCTGACAGCCCGAGATGGATTGTTGTCAACATTAGTGCGGGAGCATATCGACTTGTCGCTCTGTAACATTGCCCCCGCCGACCACTAACCCGTGATGACATAATTTAGAGCGCGTTCAATCTAAATTAGAACCAATAGCTCATAAAATAAGAGTCCATTTCACTCTGCAACGTCACGTCATTGCGGCCTTACGATCCGATCACAGCCACTCTCGTCCAGGAGTACATGTCGGCAGACGTCTGACATTCGATTTCAAGCTCAGAAACAAAACGGCTCAAGGTCTACAATTAAACGCAGGAGCGGTTTTCGCGCCGGATTACGGGCTTATTCGTGCTGCCGCGGCAATTAGGAAGTCATTCATTAGGGTCCCTAAGTTTCGCAGACGTGGGGGTGCCGTCGCACCGTGACGTCACGCTGTTCTTTCGCAACGCACTCTGATTCGAAATGATTTCTAGTTCGCTGCGCCTCGCCGCTAGTTACCGCTTGCTTCCAAAACAAAAAGTAACCATGTTTAAGAATGCTGTTGGTGCGACGTATGCAATACAAACAGGAGCGAGTTAGTTCGGGCTCGGATCTTCGCCCGCGGCCGTGGCGCCACTTCGAGCGACAGGGACGGAGAAATGCACCTTAAAATAACCCTCAAATTCGACGTAGTAGATACAGAACTCATACAACCATAGATTTCATTTCCGAATGTACGATAAGGATGCAAGATGCGGTTTGTGGCGGCCCAGAATGCATCTGTCAAGTCACACAAAAAATGGGGCCCTGGAATTTCGGGACGTCTTGGCAACGAAGGGACACATGCTTGTTTATTTTTTTACCGCCAGAGTAGTTTCATTCAAAAATCGTCAACGGATAGAGGGATTTTGTGTAATCTTGTTAAAGTAATATCAGTCAGCTCGTTAACAATCAATTTAGCGATCGTTCAAACTCATTTTAAGTCGAAGCTGACGTTTATTACTTTCTAATACAATCAGTCAGATTAATTTCGGATCCTTCTATTATTGCTTGAGGTCATTTACCTAACATTAAGTTATCACATATCAATCGAAAGTAATTTTCTTGTAGGTCTGTTGCGGTGGACGACATAATTTCTAACATTATGAGCGTAATTCGTTCAATACAACGTCGTGGGAATCGCATAATTTAAGTGGTACCTATCAGTTTCGCTTTTAGCATCCCATTTCCGCTTGGCGTAGCGATAGTACAAGACAGCGGTGCGGCTAGCGTCCACCAGGCGAGCAGCAGTGTGCAGGAGCCGAAGCCTTGACCCTGACTGCGGTGGCGTCGACCGGAACGCACGCCGAGCCACATTGCGAATCTTGCCGATTGGCGTTCACTGCCTAGCCGGTGTTGCGATCTTAGTACATTCCGCTCGCACGTGTGCTTTACGAGATTGTTTTCTCTTTCGTTTATGTTCGAAAATTACATCGATTAAGTTAAATACCTACAACTTGCATCTATTTTCAATAATTACTTGTTTTTGCGAGTTCTAAACCATGTAAGTTAAACATTGCTTCAGGATATTGCTCTCTGTATTAATTCCTATACTTTTCGATCAACAGAGCTTCACTTGAACTTGATGTAATAAAAATGCGGTTACTAAGCAAGACGAAACGGCCTAGTAACGTCAAAATCGAGAGTTATTGTTGAGAAAAAAGTCGTAAGTATCTCGAGGAGTAAACAGACCGGGAGAGGGGTAAGCAGTCATTGATGTAGAACCGGTTGTAGCGAGCCGTCATCTAGAACCGGCTTGTGACGGACGGGGATGAATTACTCATCTAAACATTTGGGAACATAACTAAACGTTATGAGCATAGCTCGCATGGCCAGCCAAGACTACGAATACGAGGTCAATTAAATTAAGAGACGAGTTGAATAATTATAATAATAGCAAAGAAGATAGGGTCTTGTAAACCAGACGGAAAATGATTAACATAAAACGTTTAAAAATACAATGCACTATCATAAAGTATTGCTCGTGTAAATACCGCGGTGACAGTCGGCCAGTTCACCTTTCAATACATCGGATTCACAGATGCAAAAACATTGTTCGGCGCGCCACTACAAATCAAAACAACAAACGCGCCGACAGGAGGTCCGATCGACATCGACATCGAGACAATCATCGACAATCGTATCGATAGTCGACGCGGGCCCGACACGAGTCGACAACCGGACGTGACGTCACGCCGACCGTGCGTAAACGCGAGAATTTTAAACAACCTCCTTTTGGTATATTGCGTTGTCTTGAACAGATGTCATTGGTACAAACAAAGATGTCTCATGCTTTGACATTTTATTACCATGTATTTAAGGTTCAATTTGTTGTAAAAAGTTCCCGATCAAAGGATATGCTTATTTAATATTCACACCGTATGAAAAGTGCGTTGTTATAAGGTCGTATGTATTAGATTTTGACACGAATTTACAATAGACAATAGTACATAGCGGGGGATCCATGGAATTCTATTTTTACCTTCTTTTGTTCTACAATACATAAATTAATTTCCATGTGACGCCTCATACTCTTGAAGGCTAACCACGATTTAATAATATGTTGGTCAAAGTCTAAAATCTTGGATGAGGAGTTGAGGACCATAAGAGGTTACAAATCTTGAATCAACAAATCAAATTTCGATTTTAAAATATACTACTACAAAAAAAAAAGACCATAGCAACAGATCTATAGACTATTATGGAAAAGGAAGCAAATCCAAGAGCCTTATTATCCAGACATAAAAGTAAAAAAAAAAACAATAATGCCCACAAAGTACAGGTAAGTTAAAAAAACTTTCTTTAAAGTTGTGTGCTTTATAAAGAACATCTTCGTAAAGATCTTCCATGTGGAATGATTTGGCGAGTCCAATGCTTCAAGTATTGAATTACTGACTATTGTGCCATCAGGTATTCAACAAAAATATGATGTTGTATATAAGCAGCCAAGCATCTTCGAATATTTTTTTTCGGGGTTACTATGTATTTGTTCAAACTGTTTTTTCAGATAGTACTTACGAATTCTGTGTAATGATGATCTTATTTTACTGGAAATTTAACGAAAAATACGTTTTTTTATATACCCAGTAGAATTAGGCGATTAAGACTCGTTTCTGCGAAGCCTTTATTATTTTGAGCCAAATGTCTAAACCAGGCTGTTCTTATTCTCTTAAGATTTTTTGTACTTATTTGAACTCAAAACTTTAGCCGATATTGTTCAACATATCATTTGCAGGTAAAAACAACCTCATTAAGTTCAAAGAAAAATAAAAACCTTTTTATAATCTACATTAAGACTTTTGACATATTATTAAAAACTTTTAAATTGGATCCTAAACGTGTTCCAAAACCTACTACTGCAAAGACATGAGGACGCTTTTATTTACTTTTTATCGTGAACCGATCAGAATATACCAGGGCAACAGAGGAAACAGAACGTAACGCCCTAAATATAACAATTGTTTTGAAACCTACGGCCCACCTTATCGAATTTAAGTTTACGGTCCTTCTAATTATGTCTTTCGGTTTAAACATGGGACAGAATTGTCCTGTGAGCAATAAAGACACTTTGTATAGTGTTAGGGTGTTAATTCTCTTACACTTTTTCAACTACAAAGAACATTATAATTATCTAGCTTCCCGGTTATCAACAGCATGTCGTTAAAAACAACTTAATTTCTCACTTAATAAATACAACCCTAATCACAAAATTACAACAAAAGAGACGCAAGCTTCAAGGTGAATATAAATCGTGCGAAATTCTCCATCTTGTACCCCGTACTATATAAAGGACGCGTGTAGTTAGACAGAGTTGTAAGTGAAGCAGCTGCGTTTTTTGCTCTCGTTTTACAAGTTCCTTAGTCTGGAAATGCAAGGGACCTCCATAAATACTGTCTACCTATAGTACAGGTATTATTGTTTCGTTCTACAGCTATGGGAAAGGTTTCCGAGCGAAACGGCCACTATTAAACGGGTCGGATCGAAATAGGTACCAGTTTTTGTATAATGCGATATTATTATTGTTTAGTTTTTTAACTTTTGTGTTTATCTTTTGAAGTAAGCTGCAGGGCATGATTTAAGATATTTAAAGATAAAGGGCCTGAATTAATAAGACCTATTTGGGCAGATTAAAAACATTTGACTTAGATCGTTTATAAAAACTAAATTGATTTAGTGTTTTCAGAATCCTGAACAATAAATAGATCCTTTTTACGAACAAAGTTTTTAAATTCAATGATTTGACTAATGGACTAGCTCTTACCAATATTAAAATGTATGAAATGAAAAACAGCTCTTCTATCTACGGAATGTCTTTGTTTTTAGAGAATGAATTTGAAACAGAACTAATAAGCAATTATGACAGGGATAAAATTATAATGAAAGATCTAGGCAATTTAAAAAAAACCTCGGGAAATGCAGACGACCCTCGTCTCCTTAATACCTCGATCAGTTTGAAAATGCGAAAGTTAAATAACGATCACGAGAAACGCTTTTCAAGAATGTGAAATTAAGTGTCGTGGTGAACCCCAGACGTCACAGACGTTAAGTTAAATAACAATTAAAAGCCCAGAGCTACCAGGGCCACATAACTGCAAACAGGATCATTATGTTTGTCTTAAAAAGAGCAAGTATAATAATTAAGTGTAGCGATCGAGCGACAATTAGCGACCTGTCCCTCGCAAAAGGTGAATTTGTCTCAAAGAAAACATTTAAGTATATTTTTAATTATGACAACTCAATTTCGGAAAGCATTGTAAATATTGTTTTAAATTATTTTACAAAAAGATTGTGGCTAATTGAGTCGTTTTGTATAAACCTATGCATGTGACAGATGCTGAATGAACTTTGTAGCATTGTTTTTATTCTTATTACAGTTTTTAATATTTTAATTTAGCAAAGCAGACTTAGGAGTATGTCTCAATTCTCAAATAAGTGACGATAATAAATTCGATCATGATTGATTTACGTACTTTTGTCGCAATAATTCAACAAACATGCAAAGGAAAGTTTCGCCAGACGACGCGTATGACGTTGATATCGGCTCCGAGCTATTATTACCGACTTGTCCTAGGTTATGTTATCCGTGTACCTACGTGATTAACGGAAGTCGACCCCGGGATTCTTATTTCGTCATAAATATGAATTAACGACTGCTACCGATACAATTTTAGCAAGCACAGTAAAATAATGTTAATTTATTAGGCATCATAAAGTACAAGTGTGTTTTGCATTTATGCAAATATTAAAGGAAAAGTGTGATTTTAAATTGTTTATGATGATCAAAATGCACATAACAGTTCACGATTTAAAAAATATGAGTTCATTAACTCTAAATTAAATACAATAAGGTCATTCTAGCATAGATAACGTAAACACCAACAACAATTTTTTTTTTACCTGTGAACAAACTACGGGCTACGCTTAAGTACACATTGATTCTGCCTAGAAAGTGGGGTAGTTCGGTGCAAAGACCTACAAAAAATAAATAAACTGAGGGTGAAGCGAATTCCAATAGTTTCTTCAGAGTTTTTAACCACTAACCTACCTGTATCTTCACAACGCGATCTTTTAACGAATATATAATTGATTTCTTACGCAGAGAACGCGTAGATTTTGAAAAATTAGTGTCAGATAAGGACTGCCGACCACCTTTGTCGGTACTTTTTGCTCATCCCTTACAAAAAAGAGAACCAACCCTTGGGTACAGTTTTTTGCCGAATTGTACCTTTTAATTAGAACCAACTAAATGTTTTTTCAACACTGAAAACCAATTTGGTTGACTGATACCGAGAAATTAGATCGAGTTTAGATGGATGATGCAAGATAATGACAATCTGTGGGTAGTTTACAATTATGATGCAATTAAATACTTTTGGGACGGGAAATGACTTGGTAATAATAAGTAACTGGACGTTTTTAATTACTTATTGAAATAACTTTGTGCTTAAGTAGGTTCCTAGGCTGAATATGACCAAATACCTAACTATATACTTAATTTGACATGAAAATGAAAGCTTATAGGTAATTTACAGCAATATCTACGCATATTATAATTGATGGTAAGCACGCAATCTACACCAGCACTTTATAACCACGGGCAGATGATGCGACGTCGAGCGGAGGCACTCAGCCTGCTGCGGGAGCTTTCATCGTCTGAAGGTTCAGTGCGCTACGAGTACCTGTGTACTACGGCTACACAACGACGTATTTACGCATTTAACTACACAACACTACGTCTGGCGGCCATTGGTTAAGCGAAACAACAAATATTACGAGGGTAAACAAACAAAAACAACGCAAATTTTTCGCCGGTTGACGTCGCGCTCGTCCAGGTCGCACGGCTCCTGTCACTGGGTGTTGGTTGTGATCGAACATAACCTAAAAGCGGTCGGCGGCACGTGCGCCCTTACATAAGGGTGGCGCGGTCCAACCCCGTCCGGCGTGACACCGGGTAACCTCTACAGCTGTTCGGCGGCGTGCCAAGCAGACGACTAGAAGCAGTTCGTGCAGTACCTTGGCGGCCGACGATCTCAGCGACGTGCTCGGAGGAAGGCACCGGCACACACTCCGTCATGTTCTGAGACTTCTTCGCGCGGTCCTCGGGCGGCGGCGCGAACCCCAGCGGGCTGCCCAGCGAGCCCGACGTCGGCAGCGACTCGCCCAGGCTCAGCATGCTCAGCTCCAGCGCCAACTGGAACGCGCGCTGGTCCTCCACCAGGCCCCCGCCGCCTCCGAGATCCCCGAACAAGCTTGACGGCATTTCCACTTGAGAAGCTATTTTTTTAAATTTACTGAGAGGTTGCCCTCTCTGTCACTGGTATGTTAAAAATTGGGGTGCGTTCGATCGTTTCAAACGCCGCGTTTAGTCATGAGAGACGTACGTCTATCTTACACGCCGCGCGGTCCTGAACTGATGTGCCGGCCGGCGGGCGCACGCGCCCAGCGCGCCGGCGCGGGTGGCGGCGCGGGGTGCGGGGCGGGGCGGCCGGTGGCGCGGGGTGGGGGCGCCGGGCGCGGGCCCGCTGCAGCCAGGGCGGGATGCGTCGCAGCTTCCGCCCGCCCTGGCGGTACCTACTCTACGGTCTGTCCGTGCTTTAACACCTTGCCGCGCTCTCAGCTAATTATTTCGAGATCACGTTTTATGTTGTAGGCGGATGCGGCTGATAACGAATGTTAAAATTACCTTGATTTGTGGGGATATTTGTATTTAATTTTATAAATGTTCGTAATGTATTCTATGTAGTATAAATAAAAAATATCACTAGAACCGGCTTGATATCAAACAAAGTTCAATACGGTATCGATACCGGAATGACTAGTAAGTACTTAGAACTCGGTCGATCTCGTGTGCGATATAGTTTGTCAGACGAGACGGTCTGCTGTGGTCATCTAGTGATGATGATGAGTGAGTGCTAGTGCACTAGGGGGCAATAAATACACGAATCAATACCACTCAGATGTACTGAATTATTGAAATAGGGAATATGGAATATAGATTGCGATTAATTCTTTTTTTTTGTTTTATCTGTATTTGTAAATCAAATACAACACACATTTTAAACTGATGAATGATGATGTGTAATTATGTTTATTTGTATTTTTAAATCGGTATTAATGATTTAGTGATGGTCAAATATATTTTCCCAGATAAAATAATTATGTCGTATTTATAATTATACGTACGACAAGAATTAGGAATAACATTTAATTTATTATTTCGTTTGTATTGCATCTGTTTCATGATAAAATTCAAAGGACTCTCGCGGTTCAAATTTTTCTTTCCAAAAAAAAAAGAATGAAAAATTAGAACCTGCGACCTCCGGATTCAGTACATCCGACGCTCTTTACGACTGAAGCACCGAGGTTCCCACCTACAAGCGTCAAATTCTTCAATCCATTTGTAACTTCTACGTATGAAATAAAAAAAATACGTGTGACACTCGGGGACTGCCGCGGTAAAGTTATTGCAATTACTTATATTTATTTATTTATGAAAAAAAGAATAAATTATCGCCTACCGCGAATATTTAACGAGAATAGAGCAACGATGAGACCATCTTTGCTCTATGGGAAGTTACTCTACTAATTAGGCTATGGTCAGCCACGTCAATCAAGAGAAACGTTAAGAAAAAAAACGACGGGTTGCACTCTGGGAGTGCTGGCAGAAGTGAAAACTTGAATAGTAATAAACACACACGAACATTCGCGCAAGCGCCCTGCGCCGTCTTACGAATTTTCGATCAGGTCACGTGTCCTGACGCGAGTTTAATTTTTTCACGTTTCAAGTTTTCACTTCAAAAAATTCATTCATTCAAATTTTATTCATTCACGTTTACATGACAGATGTGACAGTGACAGTGAAAGGTTTATTTTCGTAACGGAAATCTGCCCGCTATAAAAGCTATTCAATAGCTTAAAAAATATATTTAAAATATTTAACTAATATTTTTTAAATTGTTAATTTTAAAAATACTGGTATATTTTATTGTAGATTTACATAAATATTAATTAAACTATACTAGAAATATAAAAATCCTAAATAAAAATTCCTGAGATTAGCGCGTCCAAACAAACAAACAAACAAACTCTTCAGTATCTCTCTTCTCTTTCTTAATTCTTATAAGTATAAACAAATAACTTATTCTCCGCAAATAGTTTTTAATAAGAAAAAAAGCTTTTGTCATAATTAATGAGCAACATCCTATGTTTGCTGATTAAAGCAAGTACCTACAATCAGTAATCGGCATTCAGCGACATCAAAGTAACGTTTCTCCTTATCAGTGAGAACTACTTATCAGTAGCGGGACTTGTAGTTCGAGGAACATGGTCTCCTAGTCATCACACGCCATCTGACCTCCCCGGCTCACTTCACGACCGTTTCCGTTTATTATTCATTGTAAATTGTTAGTACGTAATAATGAGGAGCTCGTGGCTAAAATAATTACAGCCGCACAGACCGATCTTCCGGGTTAAGCCGCGCTTACCGAGGTTGGTCTGTGCATGGGTGACCATCTGTCATAGCGAGTTTCCTCCGAGCCTCGGAAAGCACGTTAAGCCATTGGTCCCGGCTGTAATTTGTAGATCTTTGACAGTCATTACTGTTAGTCAGAAGCTCTAAAGTCTGATAACCAGTCTTACCATGGGGTATCGGATTGCCCAGTTACTAGATTGTGGAGGTTCGACAGGCAGTCCCTCGATATAAAATACTGATATTCAGCTGCATCTGGTTCGACTGGAAGCCGACCCCAACATAGTTGGGAAAAGGCTAGGCTAGATGATGATGTAAACTATACTATGTTAGTACATGGCTATTTTGGTGCATGACCAGTTTTTTATTTGGTCATTTTAGCAAATGTTTACCAACAACGAGTCGAAGTCAAAATTCAAACGCGAAACGATCCTTTGCGGGAGTGTTCTAATTGGAGTTTTGAATTTGAATTTGGATCTTCTGTTTTATGATCGCCTACTACTTATAGTTACAGGTACAGCTAATTGATCAGAGTTTTGTATTGTTTTTATTTTATTATTTTTAGATTTGTTGCAAAATGAGATGACGCACGGCCTTTTCTTCCAATATTATTGCCGTAATTATTATGTTTTATTAGTATACGAAGGTTTTATGGCAATTAAGTTATATTTATTTACGATCATATATTAAAGCAATAATTAAAAAAAAAGTCTGTTTAGCATTATCTGTGTTTTTTTTTCAATATGTACATAATATATGTACTAGGAAACGCAGGCCTAGACACCTTCATGACAAATTTGCCGAAGAAAACCGCACACAGGGAAGAGTGAAAAGTTATGGGACAACACAGGTTAAAAAAAATGAATGTATTTGCTTTCGCAGTACGTATTGTCAGCATATTTTGACAGCTGTGAATGAAACCCAACAAAAGTCGAGAAAGAGACATTCATCAGAGTGACCAAAAATGTTGAATGAGAAACGAGAGAGCATTTTTTATTGCTAGACTTTACAGGTCTGTGAACTTACACAAGTTCAAACCTCAATAGATAGTTTCTTTTCTTATGAAAACTTTCACCCTTGCTTCTATTTTCAATACTTGGTACCAGGCAAGCAGGCCTAGTAAGAAGTTAGTTACATAACAAAGTCCCTCTCCATAGTTACGACAGTTTCGAACAAAAAGTTGGAGGTTTTTAGTTATTTCCGGTGCTATGACCTAGAGTGAGTGCTGAGTGACGGAAGTGGGGTCAAGGAGGGACGACCACGCGGTTTTTGTAGACTTTTGCAATTAGTTTGGTATAGTTATTTGAGAACGAATATGGTTTATCGTATGGCTTGTCTTTTCTGCACGCGTAGCATGACCATTTCTATCTCTATTCTACCAAGAATAGGCAAAGTAATTTTATCGTTATTTGTATACAAATCGACTGTTTTTTGCACATAGCCCTTTACGTTCCGGGTTCTGGGGTCGCGGGACTTACGACTTACCGTGACCCCGGAACGTAAAGGGCTATTGAAGGACACCGTGGATTTTAGTCAGTACGAGTTGTCAGACTCGTCCCTCCCGCTCTGCTTTGGGACACATTTGATGATTTGACCACGATAAAAAAGTCAAATATTTTAATAATCATCTAATTACTTATAAGTTTTGCAATCGAGCGTAGAAACAAAAACGGTATTTTTATAAATAAAAACCTAGACACAACAAATTAACTAGAAACATCCTCTTGTTTTGTCTGGATCTTTTATAAACATCGAAAAAATAACATAGTTAGGCGTAGGACGCGTTAACTATGGACGTGTGTCCTATGGCAGGCGCGATGGCGGATACGGTGATGGGCTCGATCAGTGTCCATAATGCCGATCAAGTATTTGTTTTGTTGCGGAGACTTCAGGTGTTGCAAACCGGGGGTACCCCAGTAGTTTCTTTAAATTTTGTTTAGAGAAAATTATTTTAGAATTTTTATTGGTTGTTTAGGATTGAATACAATTGAATTGTTATTATTCTGTACATATGACTAGTTAGTTTTTATTTATAGTTTGCATATAATTTTACTACTGTAAAATAAATAAAATGACATTAAAAAACAATTGAATTAAACTAAAATATTCTAAATTATTATACTTTAACTATTCTATAATACCTATTCTACATTATTCTTCTCAGGTAGAGCAAAAATAATTTAAATGTGTTCAAATACCTACCACGGTTTGATCTTTAGTGTGTCTCCTGGTAACTAGATGGCGCTGACTATAATACCGAAATGGTTTAATACACCCCATCCGCTTGTTGCCTAGCACTAGGCTCGCATTCTCGCTCATCTCGACTAAGGCGGGAGACTAGCGTGGTGGCTCCACGCTAGGCTCCCGCCTTAGTCACTTCAGTGTGGTCACGAGCGGCGAATTCATAATATTGTTTGATATTTCCGCATCCGCCGCCGCTACCGCGCTAGGCTTGTGTTTGAGTGTGTTTGAGCACATATAAATAGACAGAAGTTAGATCGAAAAATGACAGTAAAATAAATAGAATATGTTTCTTACTTACCAAATTAAGTAACTGATCTCTAAAAGCTTATGGTACAGTCATACTCGCGGGACTGTCTCAACAGGATACTGTGAGCCTGGAACGCAAAGGGCAAGTGAAGTGGCAAAGCCATTTCACAGGCATGTGGGGTTCCCAGAGGCGGGTTAATTAACTCTTAGATAAGAGGGTGGCCACATGCTTTCATGAAATAGATAGACCAGAGGTCCAGGCGTAATGTCCCGTGACTTGTCCAATTTGTCCATGACATGTGTGTCCACCAAATCCATTGCAATATCAATGAATGGATTAAGCCCGCGGTGTCCATTACTCTGAGAATAGGGTTACCATCTGTTCAGATTTTCTGGACGTTCCCGTTTTTGCCACCTCGTCCGGACTTTATACTTGTCATTTTGCCGGGCTTTTCGACTTTGGGTAGTAATTAAAGAAATCACTCGACTGGGTTTCATACTGGCAGCATATGGACTACGACCGTTTTTTCAATGCATATTTAATTTTGTATTTTTAGACTAATTAGTTAAAAATAACTTCATTTTCTTTTTAATTATCCTTTTTTGTTCTACTACTAGGCAAAGTTATCTCTCTATTTCCTTATGATTGTGTGTTACTTTTTTCCAATTTTCAAAGAAGACATTAAGTTCGTGTCGCCAGACAACATCACTTTCGTCATAGATCGTATTTCTATTTTATTTTTGTTTTCAAAAAGTTAATTGTTTATCAGGACTTTCCACATTTCGAATTTGTCACCCTAATATGGAAGGATTTACCGGAGTGACGGTTATTGGATGACGTCACCAACTATTACTACGAAACGTAGCGCTACGAGTCTACGACTCTACGCCGGTGCTACGTCCTGCGGCTTTCGTAGAGCCTAGTGTCTCATTGAGTTTAGATTTATAGTTACGTCATCTTCTCGCATCGCTGCTTTCCTAGTACTTTCCTAGAATGTAAAGCAAGGTACAACCCCTTTTAATCGTGGTAAAATAACCAAATGAGTCCTCCCCCCTGGGTGGAGAGGAAGGGACTGTCAGACTTGTACTTACTAAATTCCGCGGAGTTTCTTTAATAGCCCTTTACTTTCCAGGGTCACTGTTACCACTAAAGAGGTCTGGCTTATTGGTACTACGTAAAAATCTAAAAAAATCATGTAAGATTTTAATTATCATATGTGTGACAAAAATTAATTCCAAAATAATTTATTGATTTACGTGGAATATCACAACAAAAAGGGTAGAACAAAAACATTACAAGAACGGACCTCTAACAAAAACACAAAAAATAACTTTCTTTTTCGGAAGTTGTTCGCAAAAAAGTGAATGAACTCAAAAACAAAGCGAGCTCCGTAAGAAAAGTTATTTTACACTTTTGTTTGTTTTATATATTCAGTAGTTACAAGTCAAGTACCGATTACGTTAAATTATTAAATAAAATTACCCTTACCGTGATTTCAATCGCTGCTCGGATTCTATTGTTTGTAGCGTGATGTTATTATAGCCTATACCTAACCTTCCTCAATGTAGACTATACGACACAAAAATATTTTTCAATTCGAACCAGTCGTTCCTGAGATTACCGCGTTCAAACATACAAACTCTTCAGCTTTATATGTATAGTTTTTTTTTTAAGTGGTAAAATCATCACATGAGTCCTCCCACCCAGGGCAGAGCGGGAGGGACTGTCAGACTCGTACTGACTAAAACCCACGTAGTCTTCAATAGCCCTTTACGTACCAGGGTCACGGTAATTTGTGAGTCCCGCGACCATATAAGTATAGATTAGAGGTGGTCAACCGGTAGATAACGATCGACCGTTCCCGACTATTAGTACAGTCGATCGTTGCAAGGCAAAAAGTATAAATAAGTAGACCAGACTGCGCAACGTTATTACCTGACTACTGCAGCATCATCTGGTATGATTTTCGGTTGGTAGATCGCACGCATTCGTTAGTTAACAGTAGATCTTATATCTAATCAAGCTGGCCACCCCTGGTATAGATATAATATCAGATTCCTAACATGTGCTTGGACTGACCAATCGATAACAATCTCAGTAAGCAACTGATCAAGTTAGTAACAAGGTAGAAATATACCCAGACAAGAGGCTTAAGACGATGTCAGATGATTCGGTTTTCTTTCATTGTTGCATTATTTATTTTAACTCCTGTTATAGTAACTGAAACATTTGTTTTTACCTATGCCTCCACGATGAAGCACGCTTGCCTAGAAGTAACCTATTCACTCTTGACTTAAAGATCCCAAGATTGTAGCTACCAGGAAACATAGTGTCTGGCAGAGAATTCCTCTCTTTAGCTGTGCCCTCATTAAAGAATTTTCAAAACGCTTTGATTACGGGTAGGATGTTCACCATTTACATACATATGGCGCGTTGCCGCTCGTCTTGTAGTCCAATGATGAAAAGGAATAAATCACCTGATCCAATGATGAACGATTAAAAAAGGTAGATTCAAGTTCACTGTCACTGCTATGTCATTTCATCAGTGTCATAAAACCAAGGAATGATACAAAAAATTAACTGTCTTTAAATGTCATGATTTCCGCAAAGTAACGCCTGATTCCATAACTTAATGTCAATAATACTGTCTAACAAGAGGGTATTTCATTCGAGTGACTCGTCTGATATCGGCTTAAGCACTAGGCGCTAGACGTGCCGTCTGCGTCGGCGGTAACTATTTATCTTAAACACACTCGGTCTACTAAATATCATGGTCCATAGAGTTCATATTTGTACCAACTTGAGAGTAATTAATATGGGCGTATAATAATTAGACAGACATTATTTTTGTTTATATGCTAACTACTTACGGAGGCCCATTAGAAGCCCAAAGCTTGCCGGGGTTGCGCGACTGCCTTATCAGGTAACTGTGGAGGGCCCTAGAACGTAAAGAGCTATTGGGAGCCAACGTGAATTTGACGTGGCTATTGTTAACATACTTTTTCACTTAATTTAAGCTTGTAAAATAGACCAGTCTATCCCAATTTATATATTCTGATTTTGCTAAAGTAGCCTTTTTAAGCCCTCGTATTGTGTCCATGTGACGGGGGTTAGATACCCATCGGTGTGAAAAGTTACTTAGAAAAGTGAAATACCGAATAACACGTGCCCGTAAGTTTACCAATACGAAATACTTCACAACGTATGCACGCTACCTCGAAAAACTTGATGCCGTGTTATTCGGTGTTACACTTTGTTTGTTTCATACCTTCTACTAATGTTGCCAGATAAGGCAAAAAATAAAATACCAATGTTCATATTAATAAGATAGACTTTATTGAATACTGACTAACTTATCTATACATATAATAAATCTGTAGAAGGGTCAATTCTGTACATTGAAAATATTGAAAAAATAAATAGCGGGGGGTGTTGCTGGATCGATACCAAACCCAAATATGTGATTAAAAATTTTTAATCTGTCTGTCTGTCTGTATATGCAGGCATCACGTGAAAACTAACGGTTCGATTTCGATGAAACTTGGTATAATTATACCTTATTATCCTGGGCATAAAATGGGATACTTTTTATCTTATTTTTCAGTTTTATTTATAGACGTTGTTCTGTAGAACCGCGAACACACGTTGCATTACCTGCAGTGGATTCAGCGCCGTGGATTCATTTATTTTTATTATAGGCTTAGCCGTATTTGGGTCCTATAGATGTTTATAAGGTGTCATTGTCAGAGTTACTCAAAATGGAGAAATAAACCATCCACGCGAAAACCAACATCCTTGCGGACGGAGTCGCGGGCGGAATCTAGTGTAACATATGATACAAAATAATTATTACACGTTCCTACGTAATGTTTCTCTGGAAAGAAATTTTGTAATAGAAGCACCACATCACCACATGAATTCCGGTTTTAAATGTATTCGTTCATTTTGAACCAGAAAATAGCTGACTATCTACCCTCTAAATGCTATGACCTCCTAATACGTCTCTCGCGTGACGTGCGAAATTGTTCCCTGTGGCTTTGGTAATAGGTGCGATGCATAGATTCGAAGACACATTGTACTGAAACTGGGTCGACTGGGGTTATTGCCCGGGCGGGCCTCGAAATAAAGGGTGGTTGTCGATATTTGAAAGTTCATTCTATAATAAGCCTTCCGTGTTATTTTTTCTGTAATTCCCTTGATTGTGGGTAGTTTTATAACGGTTAAAAGATGTTTAAAAGGAAATTAAAACAAGTTTTGGTGTCACGCATAGAGTATTACTTTTTTAGCTTATTCAAAAGCGCGCCAGTACGGGGAGGGGGATAGTAAAAAATTGCTTCACGGAAATATCTGGCAATCTTCTCCCCCAATTTAGAATAATGCATTTTTATTGATGGCATGATCAATTATTTCAAATATTTAAGCCAAAACTGAACAATACAAATACTAATTATACAAGTATATATACGAGTATGTATTAGTTATTTCTTCAATTTGAAAAATTACTTTGTATTATAATACAATACTAAGATACAAATACTTCCTTTGTGGTGGTGAAATAAGAATCGTTATACCTAATTCTCCAGTTCATTATTAGACTTTAGTCTAAGAAATTGTTATAACAATACCTAAGTAACACGATAATTGCAAATTATTATCTAATCTAATGAAACCTTCTCAAAATTGTAAAAAAAAGTCTTATAGTATATTATCAACTTTCGACCCCTTATTAAGGGTTAGAGTGCTAACTAATACAATTAATAGAATCTGGGGTAGAAATAACGATAATTTCAATTTAACAATAATAGACAATTTTTATATCTGAATTGTCTTTTTTATAATTTTACTTGGGACACTTTTCAATTGCGACGTCGGCGTCGGTGTCGTTCTCACATAATGTACCATCTGAAAATGAATGATGTAACAAAGTATGTGTTGTTCTGTAATAATTTTAGCGTTTGGAAAAGTGTGTCCATGGAGTTTCTTGCCTATTTTTCTCCATAGAGATCGACGCAATGGAATGGGGGTTCGTTCAGTATTTTCACAAGTCATAATACGGCTGCTGTAGCACTGTAAGTAACTATACTGTTTTTTTTTTTGTCTGGCCTTGTTTAAAATAAATGCTTTGTTTTTTTTTTGAACCATCCCCAATGTCTTTCCAAAAAAAACTCGATCTCGCTTATAGTTTAAGACGCATCAAGTATTCGCAACATTTTCCATCAAACTCACACGTTTTAAATATTTTCTCAAGCAATTATTGCTTGGTCGCGGGACTCTCGAAATACCGTGACCCCGGTACGTAAACGGCTATTAAAGGACACCGTGGATTTCAGTCAATACGAGTCCGACAGTCCCACCCGCTCTGCCCTGGGTGGGAGGACTCATGTGATGATTTTACCAACTTAAAAAAAGGAAGCATTGCTTATAAAGCCGATATGTTTGTATTACATAGATCTATTCTTTTTGTGTATATTCATATTATAATGTGGGCTAAAGCTGTTTGAAGCCGTGGATTTCTCTTCAATACGGTCATGCATTCACTTAAACGGTGGCGGAGCGAGGGTGACCAAGAGGTTGGTATTTATGTAAAGATATTATTTTGAATATTATTTCTATAGAGTATAACTAAAGGTAGTCGGAACTTAGTGTTGGCTATCTATAAAATAATCTTTGGATTAAAATAAAACAGTGTTTTTTAAACATTATCACTTTATCGCAATCTTTTTGCGGTTGTAAAAACATCGAATGGAAAGATCTCTCAGACTCTTACTGACTAAAAATCCACTGTTCCTTCAATTGCCCTTTACCTTCTAGGTTCACGGTGTCCTGCTTAGACAGTCCCGCGATTTTTGTGTCAACCTTGGACTTACTTCTGTATCGTGGGATTGTTTGAACTTACGAGTACATACATGAACAGCCAAACTCGGAACAACTATTTGTAGGCCATACAAATTTTTGTTCCGTAGGGAATCTAACTCGCGACACGCAGCGAAGCAGTCGATCATTCAGTTACTGCGCCAACCGTGCCGTCGAATTTAACCAATTACATAAACCATAACAAGCTTAATCATAATGTTCTCCAAAATTAACATTAAACTAACAGTTCGATATTTCTTTGATGTTATGATTCCAGACAGCTATGCACGGGTGGTCTCGCTTCATTTTTGAAATTCAATTTTAATGCTGTTTTGAGTAATGAATTGAGAATGTTTAAAAACATATTTTGACGTTTAAAAGTCACTACACTACAAAAAAAAATACTGAACGAACCAAAGAGAGTTTACTTAGTAGCTTTGTTTTGCCTACACAGTAATATCAATTAGTTTTTTGAAGTGAAAACTTCTTTAGCAGCGTTGTGCACTTTTTTTTGGAATGGGTTAAAAATGTTAAACTCGCGTCAGGACACGTGACCTGATCGAAAATTCGTAAGACGGCGCAGGGCGCTTGCGCGAATGTTCGTGTGTGTTTATTACTTACTATTACCGGCAGAAGTTTTCTCTTCTGTCGGCACTTCCAGAGTGCAACCCGTCGTTTTTTTTAAACCAAAATCTGTACGTTGTACAATTCCATCGTATTCGAACCGTGAGAACTGTCCGTATTACTCTCGTTAAGCTAGTCACCCCCTGTCTGTACTTCTCAAGTTCAAGAATAAGTACACAGCGAGACAACAATGAATATAAGCAGGTAGTGATTTTTTTAGCGTAAAGCCCTTTCAGACCATCTGCTCATAATACGCCGGATAGCAGATGTGAGACGGGCCTTTTGTCCGTAGAGTACTGTTTTTTTTTCTTGCCTGTTACACGCTCCTTTGGATGTCGTTCGATATTTGAAAGATAAAAACGGATGCTGAAGATGTGAAGAATCGATTTTTGAATATTGCAAATAGTATCCGGTCCTGTTTCCTGTTCCTTTTTTGAAGTCTTGCGTGACTTTTGTTTGATAGATTTAATAGCGGATCTTGGTATTCAATAGTTTAAATGTATCTCTGTCTATTTTAATTATTTTCGGTAAATTGTAGTTGTAAAGGACGGAAGTATACGTATCTTAGCTTTCACAGCTTAAATTACCTACGGATAAATGTATCAAAACATGTGACGAATTCTGATTCTTTCAAAGTATGGAGTTTCCAAAATGTGACGTATTAACTTTGTGACGAACGTAAAACGAGAAACGTTTCCAATCTTTTCCACGACATGTTATATCATATACTTTTATAAAATGTAAGATTAATTGACGCCAAAAGGTCACGTTATTAAGGTATTACTGGTTTATCAACTAATTCGTTAAATCCTCTCCAAATGAGCCTCTCCATAATGAAAAAAAAAAGAAATTATAAACACGTGCTTCTAAATTCAAATTCAAGTACTGGCACGAAACCAACAAATAGATGAATAAGTACCTCATTACAACATTCTCTTCTCTCTATGCCACAAAAAAGAACAATGTTTTTTTGAGAAAAAGTTAGTCTTTGAAATCTTTAGAATATCAGCCAAGTGTAGTATATTAATCCTTTAGATTTTCGCACAATACGTAGACAATGGATCAAGATGCAGGATGCAATCTTCGAAACTTACCTGAATTGAGCGGGTGCTTTCATATTATTGTATGATTATTTCTTGTATTTACTTTGATTTTTTCGTATATCTGTGTATAGAATGTACGTCTTTATTGTGTAAAATCTTTGAAAAATGTAATTTTATACGTGATTTAAAGGTTTTAGAGGTCGTTCAAGCACGTGATTGTAGTTTCAATGTTCTATCTTTTTGGTAGTGCCGAAAAGTCTAGTAACATTGCCATTTTAGAAGAGGTATTTTTTGACAAGTTCGAACTGTTTTCTCTCTGATATCGTTTTCTGAAACTTTAATGAGTTCTTTTACCTATAGCTGTTATGAGTCAAAAGTGTAGAAAATTACTACTAATGTCTACATTTTGCCCTACCTATGGTTATCCTATAAAATTAACATTAGTATAAAAATCTTGTGAAGGTCGCAGGACCGATCGTAAAGGTCACCGTGACACTAGAGAGCAATGGGCAACTGAAGGAATGTGATGGATTTATAGGTAGTAAGAGTGACTGGTCCTTCCGCTCCACCTACACGTTTAAGAGGACTCATATAAAAAATATACTTTCCAAAAAAGGTTTTTAAGAAGTTTAATTTCGGTAACCTGATAGATAAATCTAAATTACAGCCTATTAAGCAAATCCATATATAAAAAAACTTTAAATCACTACATCGGATTGAAACATACAAAATTCAAGTCCTCTCGTTTATGTTGAAAAAATCACATCTTGGGTGAAGTACAGTTAAGGGCTGGTTTCTTGGCGAAGGGCCGCGACCCTCGATCAAGCCTGCAGCAGCTGTCCGCGGTCAATAACCCCCTAATGCCGGCCGGACGGAAAAATGGCCAAATTACTTGTTCGCCAATTTTGATATACTTAGGTACCGGGAGCATAGAAGATTAAGGAGATAACATCCGTACCTATGAGGACGGAAGGAAGAGTAAAGTTCGATTGATAGTGAAAAATTAGTCATCGAATTCGTCATAATAAGTTATCGTTTCTAAGAAATATCGCGTCTTGTGTTTATTTTCCAACCAATTTCAATGCTCATTATTTTTATTTACAGTTTATGCTTAATCATAATGCATATTTGACGGCACGGTTGGCGCACTGGCTCAGCGTTCGCTGGCTGTGCATCGTGCCGCAAGTTCGATCCCCGCACAGTACCAATATTTGTATGACCTACAAATAGTTGTTCCGGGTCTGGGGTGCTTGTGTATGTGAGTTTCTATGTTTGTAGACGCACCCACGATACAGGAGAAACTCAAGCGTTATTTAAAAAAATAAAAGAAGTAGTTAAGAAAACTGGCTGTCGTTTATAAGGGTGCTCTAATTCCCAAGCGAGCACAGATTGAAGGGTTAAAATTCGTAACGGATCACTCCTAACCAGTTCTGGCGCCCTAACGGTAACCCTTCTAAAGATCGTAGTTCTACACAATTGCCAATACCGGGCCAACTCTTAGCAACCGAAAGAAGTGAAGGTTATCATTGGCTAGTCAGTTTGGTGCAAAAAAAAAACAGTATAATTACGTAAAAGGAATGGCGCGAATTTTTGAAAGGCGACAAAGACAACAGTTGTTTTTTTTTTTAATAAATGGCTTTGAATATTGTTAGATTACTGGCCATTTGGTACTAAATTATAATGATGACTAATGTCTGAACTGTATTTTGGTATAAATTGCCGTTTCCTTTAAATTATCTTCACATACCTAAGTTATTTTTATTCTGTGCTCCTCGTTAAAAGGATTAAATTTCATTTCAACAGTACCTTTAAAGCGTTTAGTTTAATGTGCAAAAATATTATGTTCTCTTCATTTCTTTATAAAGGTACCTACTAATAATATCGACAGTCCATGCACATTAATCGTATTTAGCTGCAAAATTACATTGAAAGAATCGCCCCACAGAGTTCAATGCAAAGATTTTCCCACCGACTCAATCGTCGCCCCAATTTCTTGGGCTCTAAAGATTTTGCCTTGCGAAATTTCTTTTACATTGCCTTCTGCGGACCCCAGTTCCAAGGTGAGTATTGTAAAGACCCTTTTCTCAGGCCCTTGGCTCACATCTGTCGTTGCACCGGCCGTCGGCCCTACTTGCAGTTGCATACAATGCAAGACGCTTTATTTCGGTTATTTCAACGGTCGATTTGAAACGAGAACAAGACGGTTGATGCATTGATATTTTGTTTTTATGGTAGCCTGGTAGGATTGCTTTTGTTGTACTCAATTGTTACTGATAATATTAAATTGGTAAATAAATATATAAGTTTTTAATTTCAAAAGTTGGTGAATAGAATGGTTTGGCTAAGGTTAACTTTGGGTGGTCGCGGGACTAACGAATTACCGTGACCCCGGTACGTAAAGGGCTATTGAAAGACACCGTGGATTTTAGTCAGTACAAGTCTGACAGTCCCTCCCGCCCTGCCTTGGGTGGGAGGACTCATTTGATGATTTTACCACGAAAAAAAAAAGGGTAACTTTGGGTATCATTCTAGAGACAAACTTTCATGATACAGATACCTTTCATACTGTATTTGCCGCGAACGGCGACTGGCGAAACCATAAGCCTGCATTTAAACGTACCTACTTTCTGTTTTTTTTGGCAAGCATGTTATTAAAGCTTTTTGATAAACAAAAATCTTAACTTTCAGACAGACGTAGTGTAGAAGTTATTATTTAATATTATATACGTAAAGCAGTGTCAATTTAATAAAATGAGGATAGAGAAAAGTTGTACGGAACTGCTTAGTTAAAGTCAAATGACGTTTGATTCTCTCCCAATTCATTTTAACACAAAAAATGTGAAGGCAAGCTTGTCTACTTCAATAAAAGGATATAACTAGATTCTAGTTGATTCCATTTGGAAGTAAATAACGTAGATCACTTTGAATTTAAATTCACTCCCACTTCTTCAAAGTAAACACATCTCTGACATGTAATTACAACGCTGAACTTTGTTGTTTGTAAATAAATGTAGATATTTAGTCAGGGCAATAAATAGTTCGTTTTATTATGGAGACAGTTTATAATTAACTAGCTGTCGCCCGTGGCTTTGCTCCCCCCTCCTGTACAGCCTATAATCGACTCTAGGGTCCCATCTAGCTCTGTACCAAAACTCATCAAAATTGGTTCAGCGGTTTTGACGTGATATTGAAACATACAAACAAACATACTAGTATTTATTTAGCACTAGCTGTATCAGCGGTTCCGCCCAGTTGTAACTCGAAAATGATGGGATCATTTTCGAGTACGGGAACGTATTTCGGAAACGCATAACGGTGTTTCAAAAAAGCGTTTGAATGATTGCAAATAACTTTGAAATACCTCGCTATTTTGATTAATTTCTGAATTTAAAATTAAATTATGCCTTATTCAAAAACTTTGGCAATAGGTTTGTTTATTTTGCTGATTATTGTATATCGTATTTTTTGGTTTGGTGAGAAATAAATGTTGTTTATTACTTTATTTCGTTTACTTATTCATTTACTACCATATTGTGTTATTTTATTTATTTCTACAGATACTACGTAATCATACTGAATGAATCACACGAATTAGTCATAGCACTATTTAGCTTTATCTTCTTTTCAAATTGTAAGACCAAGCTTAACTTTTGTTTTGAAAGTTTTACAAACTTTATCACTTCGACACTTCCTATCTACGTTATCTGCCCAATAATTTTTTAACACCTACAAGTATTTAAGCTTCCAAAGCTTTTTAGTATTTCTTAACATTACCTGATAAATGGCACAATTAAATAATATTCCCTTATCTGTTATACAAAGGAAAGGTGCGAAAGAATGCGTTATTGTTACAAACTGTAGTTTATTGCGGGCATTGTCGTTGTCTCTTATCCATTCATGTGCGCCTAGTCCTATTCAAATTTTGACAATGTTCGTTCTGAGACTTTCTGGGTAGGAATGCGAAAAAAACGAAATGTTGTTGTCTTCTTGATATTATGGCAACACTT
This sequence comes from Agrotis puta, assembly GCA_943136025.2. Taxonomy (NCBI): domain Eukaryota; kingdom Metazoa; phylum Arthropoda; class Insecta; order Lepidoptera; family Noctuidae; genus Agrotis; species Agrotis puta. The sequence continues at coordinate 2,111,893 of OW964182.2, forward strand.
TATTTTGAGATAGGTAAACTTAATACATTTCCTTTTTTCTGTACGTTCGTTACGCCTAATGCCATCCTTTATTCTAATTTTTCCTAGTCATTAAATGAATGTAATATTGTACTTAGGTATTGTAATATTTTGTCCTCTTTATTTCGATACTTAATTTTAATTTAAAAGTCGCCTTTTCCATTGAGGAAAAAAATGTGCTTGTCTTAAAAGCAAAAATACACATATTAAAAAATGTCATTCAAATAATTCGTTTTATCACAAATATCGATTATTAGTACAATTCAAAATACGTGTTCAAGTAAGCCAGGTGAGACCTTCATATTCTATCTACCTGAGTCGTCTACTACTCAGGTAGATACCTGAGTCTTCGGTAATTATCAGAAAAAGTGCGGCAAATAATAGACGAGCATTATTTCCTTTCAACAAAATTGTTTGGCGTAAGATAACAACAATATTTATTGTTCGCGAATACAACAATGTAAGTATAGACGCCAGCACATCATCCGACCTCAATCTGTCAAATTTCTATAATAGATTTTCAACCTTATCACAAATAGGGGAAGGTTAATGTTCCATCCATGTTGACCTGCTGGCGTCTGTACATTCATTGAAAATCATTCACTTCTCGGTCACATTTAAATATGTCACTATAATAGGTAATAATAGTACATCTGGAGCTTTAAATTAAAGTTACATAATGTTGTAAAAAGTAACACGAATCACTTTTTATATTTATTTACTCCTGACCTATGTATATACCTAAGATAATGGTTATGAATTATGGCTTATTTTGATGTTCATACCGTACCGGTCCTTGCGAAAAACTTTCATGAAAATCTGTTTGTTTGATGATAGGATGATAGTAATGTCCTCTAGCGGCGTAACATTTGCACCTTTTAGGGATATATTGCATCTGTTCTCTTACCTTTACATAGCTTTTCGCCATAAGTTTTATCCATTAAGAACACTGTCGGCGAGATGGCGGTATGGGATCTATTCCATTTTAGTTTTTTAATGCCCTCTAGCGAGTTTTGCCCAAACTTATAGACGGCCAAGTATCTTTAGAATTCGGCAACACTGATATTTTATTGACACTTACAACGTGGCAACACTTGCTAAACGTCAAACAGTTGTCAAAATGGCACGTCAGCAGCAAGACGTTGATGAACTTTTCGATGTTAAAAATGCATTTTATGTTGGAAATTACCAACAAGCAATCAACGAGGCACAAAGCGTGTCGGTAAGTAACATTATGTATAAACAAAAGTTTCATTGCTTCACCATTTCATGGTGTAATTCGATTTGTTATGGGGCGGTGACGTTGTGCCGCTCCTGTTTTCCTCTTTATTTCTATATTACCGCAGTTTTTAGCTGCACTTGTGTTACCTGAATACTTATTAGCTCTATCCTAACGTAATTAATCACTTTTACAGCCATCAACACCTCTCATAGCGCTGCAACGAGATGCGTTCCTGTATCGATCGTACATCGCTCAAGGCAACTACAGAATTGTGCTGCAAGAGCTTAAAACCGCGGATCCTATGCTGCAGCCGCTGAAGACATTAGTGGAGTACCTTACACCTAATGCTAACAAGCCTGCGATCGTTGCTGATTTAGATGCACGCGTGAGTAACTTCTTTGATCTGTGACTAGTGCAAGGATTAACATGTGTCCATAAAATAAAGCTGCTTTAGCAATCTCAAGTGGTTACTTTTTATTGCGGTAATTCAAGTTATCGGAGAGTTTCCTGTCCCTTCTAGGCTGTATAACTTTATGTAGTACAATATTATGATGAAATTAAAAAGTAAATCTGAAAAATAACATTCATTGATTTGCTTGAGATGCTTTTAGTTTGAACCTCTATCAATAACGACATGCTTAAAAAACTAACTCTCATGAAGCTTAGAATAGAATGATGCAATTTACTCACCAAAACTTATAATATTGTGTAACGTTTCAGGTGGCCAAAGGCACGGAGTTGTCCAATGAAATCTTCCTCATAGTAGCGGCCACTATCTACTACCACGAGGACAACTATGAAGCGGCACTCAAGTAGGTGTATTGTGATTGTAATCATTATTAATTATAAGAGCACCTCACTAACTAAGATTACTACCTGCAAAAATCTGATATAGGTTAACCTAAACAAGTTCACATTGAGAAGTGCTTTAAGTTTTTACATAAAAGGAATAGGAAAATCTTTTGTGCCACCTCAAGAAGAATAGATCCCCGCACGGGACAAATATTTGTATGATCTGCATATAATTGTTCCGGGTCTGGGTGTTCGTGTATGTGAGTTTCTATTTGTGAACGCACTCACAATATAGGAGAAATTCCTAATGTGGGGCAAAGTTTTATTTAATAAAAAAACATATCATCGAGTCACGGGACTGTGTCATCAGGTAACGGTGACCCTGGAACGTAAAGGACTATTGAAGGATCACAGTTATTTTAGTCAGTACAAGTCTATCAGTCGATCCCATATTGCTCTGGGTGGGAGGACTCATTTGATGATTTTACCACAATAATAAAAAAAAGGCATCATCCATACCAGATAATTTAACTGGCCAATATTTAACAAATAGAAGTGAAAATAAATCTTTCTGAAAGATGTCTGTCTTTAAGATAGTCTATATTTTTATCAAAATATACACGGAGTAGCTTATAACTTTATAATGAACAAAGGCAATAATGTGGATGAATCAAAGTATTTTTCTATCAATTATATGATTTTCGTTCTCTCTTTTTCAGAATCCTTCACAATGCTGAATCACTGGAGCTCCGGGCATTCACCCTGCAATGCCTCCTGGCTATGAACCGACCGGACCTGGCCCGCAAGCAGCTGAAGGCTCTCCAGGATATTGAAGATGACAGCACACTGACACAACTGGCTCAGGCCTGGCTGAACTTGTCACAGGTTAGTGTCTAGTGATCCATGACATGTATTATCTGAATTTAAGCAGTAACTAATTTTTCGGTTCTTGGTAGATATGATATGTATTCTTTCACCACAGATAACCAACAATATTGTTTCTTCTCTGTCAAACTTATCTAAAGGTTGTCTTGAAAAGATCTCTTTTACTGATAAGACCATGCAATGTGTCTCCCTATCTACATATAAGATGTATGTATTTGTAAATACAATATTGTGTGCATAATAATTTTTAATGTTCTATTTATCAATCATTTGCAGTTTTATTTTGTTAAAAAACTGTTATAAAACTCGTTTGTCTCATCCATAACTTGCTTGTTTTTTTTTTTTACTTATTAGCAACTCTACATTATTAATTTGCACTTTGCAGGGTGGACCAGGAGTGCAGGACGCACACTACAGTATTATGGAGTTGTCAGAGAGGCTCGGCGCACTGGGAGCTGGCCCGGCCGCTGTTGGAGCCGCCGCTGCTGCCTCAAGAGGTACCTAATTATATTATTTTACCACTACTTTATTATAAACTCACATTTTCCTCCTCTTTATGAAGGAGGTAGCAGGGTAATGCCATCTACCTGGTAGAAAAGTAATGAGTGTTCATCAACATAAAAATATTTACGTCACAAATTAGAAGTTCTTATTCTTTAAGCAGTGAAATGAAATGATAGAATTGGCCTATCCAATTTTTAAAAACATCCTTCACAAGAACACGGATTGGTTTACAAAATTAATTTCGAGGGTTGAAAGGCGATGCTCTCTCGCTTTCATGTTCTCTTGGAACATGATGAAACGATAGAATTTGCATTAGTACCACACTGGAAAATTAGACTTTGTCTATTAAAATGAAGATAGTATCTATTACCTAAAACTGTAGAACCATTCATAGCAAGTAATGTAATTAGGGGCAGTAATACTACAGAAAGTTCCATTCTTCTGTTGAACTAAGTAACCTATCTTTTCTGACATCCATTTCTCTTTTTTCTTGTCTTTGGACTTTTAGGCTGTGGTTCCACTGAGGCAGAGCGGAGACGAGCTGTGCCGCGATTCACCAATCACAATGTGGATTTTAAGCCATGTGATTGGTGAATCGCGCCATAGCTCTGTTCCGTACCGCTCCACTCTGTCTCAGTCGAACCGCAGCCTTAAGAACGAATTTTAGTCCATGTATGTTCCCTAAACCTACTTTTACATTTTTAAAATGTAATATTTGAACGTTATTTTCTTTAGGGATGTGGGAGGAAGCCGAGCAGATGCTGACGGAGGCGCAGGCGCGCGCTCCTCAACAACCTGACCTGCTGCTGGGACTCGCAGTCACTGCAGCACACAGCGGGAAGGCGCCCGAGGTCTGTATAACAGTCGACCATTGCTTCATCACTTTGATCAGACATGTTAACGTTATTAAGCAAAGGAAAACAATTCTTGCAAATTAATTTTAATTTTAACGTACCGGGCTATTGAAGGACACCGTGGATATTAGTCAGTACGAGTCTGACAGTCCCTACCGCTCTGCGCTGAGTGGGACTCATTTGATGATTTTAAAATATGTTATACGTATTAATGTGTACGTTACTCCAGCAAGAAAGTATCTCCTAGAGTTATATGAGTAGAACGTATAGTTTGTGCCTTATCTGCTGTAAATGTGCCCCCACATAAAAAATGTGTGCCCCCTGACGTTTCGAAAAAAAATGGAAAAAACGATTCTTGCTGGGGTAACGTTTTTCTAGCAGGAAAATTCTAAACGAATGATCGGAGAGAGAAAAACTGTGCATGGCCAGATAGCTTATATGTGTGCCAAAATGTGCCCCCAAAAATAAAATCTGTGCCCCTTCAGATTTTCGAGATATTGCATTTCCTGCTGGAGTAACGTTTTGATGAATAGTATATCTCTAAAACCATTGCATGTGCCCCTGTAGAATAAACATACGCGAGTAGCTCTTAATGTGTGCCCCTTTGTGCCCCAATTAGATTTTAGAAAATATTTATAGTTTTCAAGTTATCGCGGTTTTATGAAAACCCGAAAAAACATCGCAGCGCCTAAATGAGACAAGGCATAACTTCGCTGAAAACTGTATTCGGTCCTTCTTGACGCTAATAATAACCATATAAAGTTTCAAAAATGTTCATGCATGCGTTTTTGAATAATCTTGCTAAAAGTAAAAACGATGGTGTCATAACTTTGACGGCAAAATACAAGGAACTGGCACAATCCCAGATGTGTAGGTGTAAACCAAAATCTTGTGCCTTTAGTAAAAAATATATGGTGAAAATATTGAGCTTCAAATGTTACGCATTAAGTAAATATAAACAAAAAACCAAAATATGTAAACAACGGCTGGTTATCCGACCAAATCTGAATGACTACTAAAAAGCGACGGATTCATACATATCGATGACCTTCTTTATTGGACGTATTATACCTAAGCTGTTGTCCGCACAGTCGCGTTCAAAAGTTTTGAGGGCTAATTAAAAAATATATTAAATGCACCTTGTGACTATATAAATGAAACAGCTTGTTGATGTGGAAATTATTATTTTTATTCCCTTAATTTTAATTCTTAAAGTAATTATTGCATCAAATCACAGATCAAATTTCCTACCTATAATGTAGTCTAGTTCTTTAAATCACAGATCAGTTTTTCATAGCCTAACATAATTATAATTAGTAAATTTGCATCACAAAAAATCACAGATCAATATTAAGTTTATGAATAATATTGTGTAAAAAAAAAATATAAAATTTGAATTATATAAGAATATATAATATATTATTATAAATATATTAATTATAAATGCTGAATTTGATCATTAAACCTGCATTTTAGCTCCCTGCCGGACCCTGCTCAATTTGAGCAGTAGGACATAGTTACATGTAAACTCTGCTTTACAATAAATGTGACTTACATTAGTATAAAAATACAGGTATGTCACAAAACAGTTTGGTCACGATTTTGAGCATGTTAGTCACATGTACATTTTATTTGAAAATGGCTCTTATAAATGTACTTAATCATGTGTAATAACTTTATTTTATTAGTTATTACTTTTCTACTTCAGTGTACTCAGGCACAACAAGTGTGAACCGGTTAGTGAGTAAAGTAAAGAAGGTCATCGATATGTATGAATCCGTCGCTTTTTAGTAGTCATTCAGATTTGGTCGGATAACCAGCCGTTGTTTACATATTTTGGTTTTTTGTTTATATTTACTTAATGCGTAACATTTGAAGCTCAATATTTTCACCATATATTTTTTACTAAAGGCACATGATTTTGGTTTACACCTACACATCTGGGATTGTGCCAGTTCCTTGTATTTTGCCGTCAAAGTTATGACACCATCGTTTTTACTTTTAGCAAGATTATTCAAAAACGCATGCATGAACATTTTTGAAACTTTGTATGGTTATTATTAGCGTCAAGAAGGACCGAATACAGTTTTCAGCGAAGTTATGCCTTGTCTCATTTAGGCGCTGCGATGTTTTTTCGGGTTTTCATAAAACCGCGATAACTTGAAAATTATAAATATTTTCTAAAATCTAATTGGGGCACAAAGGGGCACACATTAAGAGCTACTCGCGTATGTTTATTCTACAGGGGCACATGCAATGGTTTTAGAGATATACTATTCATCAAAACGTTACTCCAGCAGGAAATGCAATACCTCGAAAATCTGAAGGGGCACAGATTTTATTTTTGAGGGCACATTTGGGCACACATATAAGCTATCTGGCCATGCACAGTTTTTCTCTCTCCGATCATTCGTTTAGAATTTTCCTGCTAGAAAAACGTTACCCCAGCAAGAATCGTTTTTTCCATTTTTTTTCGAAACGTCAGGGGGCACACCTTTTTTATGTGGGGCCACATTTACAGCAGATAAGGCACAAACTATACGTTCTACTCATATAACTCTAGGAGATACTTTCTTGCTGGAGTAACGTACACCGTATTAATGCATGCGACATTGCGACCCGAATTATTAAGCTGGAAAAAATCGACTGCAAGCAGAACTGGAACCTGCGACCTTCCAGAAAACGAAAACCAACGAAAAACTATTAATAATTAGAAGTTATGGTTCTGGTTATTTATACGAAAATCTTCGCGTCAGCTCTGGATTTATTTATTAAGCTATTCTTGTATTATTCATTCACGAAATGAATCATTTGGCGTATTTCTATGGGGCCGGTTTCGACCCTCAGCTCTTGTATCCTTTATCTCACGAGCATGTTTGGTTTCTTTCTGAAAGGATTGTCTTCTACACTCAATCAAGACACACTTAAATAAACCTTTTTGAACTTACTTTCCAGGTATTCAACCGCTACATAGCCCAGCTCCTGGACAGTCACCCCGACCACCCATACACGAAGGAGCACCACGCCAAGACAAACGAGTTCAAACGCCTCGCCGCGCAGTACCAGCCCTCCGTCTCAAGTTAAACCTTGTGGTCGTAGCAATAGAGTTCAATATCACTTATGATTCTATGTATGTTTGTGGAATAAAGAGCCTATATTATTATACTAGTTAGGTTGTATCCTCTATATCATCTACAACAATGAATGCCCAAAATTAATATACAATCTCAATCCAAATCCCGTTCCTTTGTTTTTGACGGCTTTTTCCGATTGGACATCGTAAACACTCGTATAGGCAAAGTCGGTCGTTTATTGGTTGGACAAAAATCCAACCGAAGATAGCATCCAAGATAACTTATTAATTTCTGGTTAATAATTTTTTCAAAAATCTATATCGTTATATCACTGTGCCATGTTAAGTTTCTGTTTTGTTGTCTTTCACGAAGATACAGAAAAACGTATCTATAATGCGGGAAGTGTGAATACTTCCACGGGAACTAACTATCGTGCAGTACCTACATTTCTATCATACCCTTTTTTTTACGTGGTAAAATCATCAAATGAGTCCTCCAGGGCAGGGCGGGAGGGACTGTCAGACTTGCACTGACTAAAATCCTCGGTGTCCTTCAATAGCCCTTTACGTACCAGGGTTACGGTAATTTTTGAGTCCCGCGACCCTCTATCATACCCTTAGAAAATGTGACAAATAATATTCCATGAGGTGTGAACACTTCCATGAGACCAACTATGGTGCAATACATTAAAAGATTTAAACCTTTGACTTTCAAAAGTGGTTTAAGAAGCCACAAGTTTAAGGGTGCCCTTTATACCAGAGATGTGTTATGCAGCTATGGTGCGAGAATGTAAAAGCTGAGCTACCAAACGTATGTGACCATTTCCACTGATTGCTACGCTATGTAGCGGTGCGAGTAAGATGTGCTATGAAGATGCCCAGCCGCAAAGTAGCTGCGTATCGATAGTAGGGAAGACGACCCATAGCACGCATCCTTCCATATAAAAAACACATCTTAGTTAAATCCGTTTCCACCTGTGCTTTGGTATATGCTCCAATGAATATGATTGGTGGATATCAAACGCATCCATAGCAACGTAGCATAGCACGTCTCTGGTGGAAAAGCAGCCTCAGGGAGGTGATAGCTATGACTTGAGTCGTACGTCGTTTGATGATACGTACATTCAATGTAATAGTAAAATTCCTGGTTAAAATTAAATGTACTTAGGAAACCTACTAGGTACTCAGAAGCATCAGTTATTCAAATCACCCTGACCTGGTAGATACGTTTTTCCAGTTGTGTGTATCACAGCACTAAACCCAAAATTATAAAAATAGGTAGGTAAAAAAAAAAAACAAAATATACAAAAACTCCTTTATCTTCATGTAGTCCTAGTAGAAGCTGTATTCGTAATCGTTGTCCGGTTCCTCTTCCTCCTCAACATTGGTCAGGTTCACCAGTAGGTGATACTGGCGGAGTTTCTCCAACGCTGTCATGTCATCCATCAGGCCCAGGGGCAGTTCTGCAGGGTCAGGATCTCCCTTGACCAGACTCCAGTCCGTTGTCGACTCGTGCTCTATCTCGCCGGTCAAACCTGGAGAGTAAAAAGGACTTAAAAACAAATTGGGCCATTATGCCGCAGTGTGGTCGTTGAATTGATAATTTATCATGATCTTGACGAGGTAGGGGTGGGTATATCATGAAATGTTAAGAACAGTATTCGTTCTATGATGTAGACTGGTAAAATTAATGAATATGTGTCAGTTTCACAATAATTCGGCTAGAAATCGTTGATTCACCGCCCTCACCGGTAGAGGCGCTGATTACCTAGTTAGATTTATAGGAAAGTTTCTAAGCCCTGCCGAAGCAAGGCTTTCAAAAAATATTATAGACTCATTTGAGTGTTCCCCTCCACGGAAATCTTTAGTAAAAGGCGAAAGATTTATGCGTTTTGAAGGGAAACCAGAGATAACGAAAATTTTGCTCGCCCGGGCTTATGTACTCTGCGCGGTAACGAAACCATAGCGCGATCTAATTCGACGACAACGCCATCTAGGGAAGTTAGGGTCAAACTTTTATAATATGTGGAGTTATTTCAAAAATATTTTACACAATATCTTTTAGAATATTACAAAATATTAACAGAAATACTACGATTTTATTTATTGCATACAGAGACACCTATTACATTATTGTATTTAACAAACAATATCATAAATATATTTTTTATGATTAAGCTTTTGTTTAGCTAAATTAAAATTACATAAATAATATTAGAATGTGAGTTATACAGACTGTGTCAAGAGTTTTTTTCTAGCATGTTGTTTTTAAATTTGAAAAAAAAAACACCATTGTTATGGCATAGGCCTTTGCCTGGATACGGATTTCGTCTCTGTGAAAGGGTAAGCCATCATTCACGACGTTGGCCCAGTTTGGGTACGACCAATACGCACCATTAGGCAGTATATCGACAGGTCCTTCGATGGGCGGAGCGGTGTAAGCCTCTAACTCCTGCTCTGTCTTGCTCTCCCGGTCCAACTTCTCTTGTTTACGCTGTCGACGCCATGCTTTTTGTAGGTTGAAACGTTCTGGCCTGGAATGTGAAGATAACTACTTAGTGGTTCAGCATTTGACTTCTGCGCTGCGTGTCGCAGGTTCGATTCCCGCACGGAACAAGTATTCGTTTGACCTACAAGTAGTTGTTTCGGGTCTAGGTGTTGGTGTTTGTGATTTTAAATGTTTGTAAACACACGACATAAGAGAAATTCTTAGGATGGGTTACTTTTCGGAGACCTCTCGCGCCCGGCATTGGTCGAGGCCATGCTGCGGGGCGAGACGGAGTGGGAAGCGGTCGCCTCCTTCTGCGAAGCAGTCATGCTCGTGAAGGAGGAGGCGGGCCGCCTGAGGGAGAGGACAGCGTCCTCCCTCCATCCCAGCCGCAGTGGTAGGCGCCCACGGCGTCGGACGTCACAGGACGATCTCCGGCCACCGTAGGCGCGGGCATGCGGGCAGCGAGTAATGGGCGACTTGCTGTCCGACCATGGACCATGCCCGGGTCGACGGCGCGTTGTGTTCCACGCGCGCCTCAAAGAGTGTCAGCATATTGACGGGGCCTGTAGAGGGCCAAAGCCTGCCGGGGTCGCGGGACTTACCCATTACCGTGACCCCGGTACGTAAAGGGCTTGTGAAGGACACCGTGGATTTTAGTCAGTACAAGTCTGACAGTCCCTGCCGCCCTGCCCTGGGTGGGAGGACTCATTTGATGATTTTACCACGCTAAAAAAAAAAAAAAAAAAAAAAAGGATGGGTTACTTTTAATAATAAAAATAACGAATGCTTCGTTCGGTAATAAAATCTTTGAAACGTTGTCACAAAACTGAGTGATAGCATTTCCTATAATCACCCCAAAAGAAACACTTATCTATAAAAAGTGATTCTGTCCCAAATATTACTGTTTACTATAAGTACCGATTTAAGATGTCCATCTCTTATCTCACCTAAAAATCTAAGCCTATAGAGGATCGTTAATCTGTGGCAGAGTCCGGAACAAACAAACAAACACTGATATCACTATATCTTATCTAGTCGTGAAATAAACATAATATTTACTTTATCCATCAGTTTGGTGAACTTACAACGGAATGGATGACTCATTGGCCGAGTTAAAAATCTGTCATGTGCAGTCAAAAACTAATTATGCCAATTGCTACATAAATAAAGTAAGAAGGTGTCTGAAAATAATTCGTACTAAATCATAGTTTCTCTAATCTAGATTAATTAATTAATTATCTAATCTAGATTTAGTTGTTAGTCTCCAATTGGTTTTATAATAGGCTATGTTACTCAAAAAGAAAGTGTGGAGTAACGTTTTGTGATTTTTAGAAGCGTTGTATTCTTCGTTAATTTTGGTTTACGTAACAAAAGAAATAATACATGTCTAATTTTTTTTTATAATCTATATTTAGGACTAATAACATTTTTTGAGTAAAATAGCCTGAGGACTCATTTGATGATTTTGCCACGATAAAAAAAATAAAAAATAATTGTGAACTCATGGGTCATGATGACAAAAAATAAATACCAAACTTACTTTTCTTCATCTTTATACACACGTGCTTCTATATTCTGGATGTCATGTCTTAAGTCTGCTATCATGAGCAGCATGAGGTCTAAGGAACCTTTTGGTCCTCGAGGGCCTCTTGGACCCCTTGGTCCGCTGTCACCTTTTGGTCCTTCCATACCTGGTGGGCCCGCTGGACCCTGTAACATGAAGGTGCAGAAGTTCTATGTTTTGTTTGCTTTAAGTTTAAATAAAAGCATTTTATTCACTTTCTTTTTCATTTGATTCGCCTAAACTGGATTTAAATGTAGGCAAAAGTCTACCCTTTAAATAAGTAGTTAGTATCAAGGAACATGTTTAAAAAGAGAATTAAAAAAAAATATATTGGCTTACCCTCGGTCCTCTTTCACACCTGCAATACCCTCCTTCTAAAGGTGCTGTTGAATCTAATACTCTGTAAGCGTACGTTCCTTCTGAGAATCTTTCACCACCTTGAAAGAAAAAAAAAACAATATTTTTTATCAGCTTCGGTTTAGTTTCTGATTCAATATTTGGTTATTTGGTCTGCGTGTTCGATTCAGAAATGAGGACTTTCGTAGACGAACCAAAGTTACCAACATAGTCCCGAGAATAAGCAAATTGATGCAATGGGCTCACCACATAGCAATTGATGGCCGTAAAGCAAGCGCAACGTAGGACATCCAATGACAAGGTAGACAGACGATGGGATGAAGATCACAAGATCGCGCTGGATGCAAGTCGCATCTAATCGGTCGTAATGGAAAAGGGATATGATGATGTAAACTTACCATCTCTCAACGCAGGACTGTCCATCAGCTTCTTTAACGCTGCCTGCGTGCTATGGAGCTGGTCACTCAACTGTTTGACCTTCCGAGAGAGCCAAGTGACAGTGTCACAGGGAGCGTAGCACCTGGAGGACGCCCTCACCAGCGGCAGCGGCTCCTGGAGCAATGCGGTTACCTGGGCTGAATTATGTGACATCTTTTGGTTTCGATTAAGTGGATTATAATAGTAGTGATTACTTCTGGGGTCCTGGTAATTTAAGTAAGAAGACATAGGGATTATGAAGGTGTTTTACTTAGAAACTTTATAACGAATAGTGCTATACATACGACAAGTCTTTTTTGAGGTGATCGAATGAGTCCTGCCATCCCGGGTGGAGTGAAAGGGGCTGTCACTCTTACTGAGAAGTTAACGGCTAACTGAAGATGTTATTCAAATGGAGGTCTCAAGCAAGCCCCATTGCACCAAATAATTTGAGGCATCCATGACGGGGTACCAAATATGGAACAGTTTCACTGGTTTGATACTTCAGTACTGCAACTTACTGGGACAGCGACTCTTGATTCACATTTCTTGCCATCACTGGAGAGGACGAGCGGAGGTGAGCACGCGCAGTGGTACCCGCCAGGGTCGTTGATACACTGCTGCTCACAGCCACCGTTGTTGGAAGAGCATTCGTCCACATCTGGGTACCAGGATATCAGAAATCAATGGGAGTATTGTTGAAAGTCGAAATAAAGGCTGGTTAAAATGAAGCTCACAGCTGTTTAGAAGACATTACTGAACTTTGTTTAGATGATCTATCATCATGGGCACAGTTTCGTATGTCTGGTCCAAGAAATCTGGTTACGCTGAAAGCCGATTCCAAAATATTTGAAAAAAAAGTGAAAGAATAAATTTTCAAATCATTGTGTTTACCAACGCAGTAAGGCTGTGTCTTCCTCTGGTAATGGTCAGCATGGAACCTGAACCCGCTGTGACAGGTACACCACACGTGGTCCCCTCGCACCTCACACGCTTGCTCACATAGCTGCAGGCTGCAGGGGTCTGTCGACCGCGGTATACACCTGGCAAAAGTGTTAAGGGTATTGAAGAAGTAATCTCAACAAGAACCACTAAGAGTGAGGCCGCAATAGTAGGAGAGGTCACAACTGCGTTGCGTTGCGGGTACGCAGGCCGTGGAAGTTGCAGCGAAGGAGTTTAGCCTACCAGTGAAACACTGAGGTGTCAACGTTGCGAGTACGCAACGCACTTATGGCCTCGCTCTTAGAATGTTAAGAATATGAAGAAGTTTGAAAGTGACGCCTGTCTGGACAAGTGACTAGGAAAACAGAAATGTGTGTGACTAACGGAGTGATAAATACAAATGATGATCACAATGTTTTACTGAAGCCCCATATTGTTGATCGAGGCTCATCTTTGGCAAGTATTCTCAACAAATGGGACCACAGGTGTTCTTATTCTAAGCAAGCTAATATTCTTTGGCAAAGCAAACAATGTAGCGGTATTCGCAATACTGCGCTTGATGCCAAAATGTTTCGAAACCCAAACATTACGAATATGAGGATCGTTGGACCACATAACGTTTAACATGAGTTGGTTCTTAAAGTGGCCCAAGTTTGCGCTTTAAGACTGTTTAGCTTTTGAACCTCTTGCTAAGAAGGAGTGCATATTTCGAGGGACTTTTTTTTTGGGAAAAGCGCCGAGACAATGAAGCTCGACGTGTCCCGGAGAATGAATTTACCTGTCTTGGATCCTACAACGATATTAATCTGAAAAGAATAGTGGAGGAGTAGGAAAAAATATATTTCCACTTCCCTCCACATTTATATTCATATTTCGCGGGACTGTTTTAGCAAGATACCGTGGTCATGGAGCGCAAAGGACAAGCGAAGGAACAGGGTGGAATTTTAGTCAGTAAAAGCCCTGTTTCGCACAGGGCAGGAGGACACATTGTACCACGATTGATGATTTGATATTTTATCACTGCAATAAAATATGATGTTTCTCTGCACTATTTTGCCAGCAGGGATATATTACATTGCACAAAGTAAAGTTCTTGACAATGTGGCCTACGATTCATAAGTCGACGGCGATATCGCGAATCTACCTCTAGGACAGGCCATCAACAATTAATATTCTAAGCAAACAGTATTAATCAATTACCATAGATAGAGAATATTCTGATTTATTAAACCGGCTACCTAGTTCCTCATTCCCATGCGTCGCATGACAACAGGACACGTTGCCCTTCGCGCGCACGCCACTGGAATATAAATCTGATCTCGTCAGTTCCACAGTTACACGAAGATGGAAAAGGTCAGCTTTCTGTGTTACTAAATCCCCTGGTCCTGAGATACAACTCATGTATTCGGAATCAGGAAGTTTTGTCTTTGATTTTACTAAGTTATTATTATAAAAGCGGGCGTTACTTTGGGGAAATTTATGACATAAATATTATGAAAAATATTTAGTTTTAATTTTGTGAGAGAAAAATTTAGGTTTGGATGCAGAATGCAGTAATGCAGTCTGTCAAATTCATACTGACAAAAGTCATTTAGGCAGCGGGACCTGATCCGATACTCAATGCCCCAGACTAGTGGCGAACCGCTTGACCTGCGGGTCTTGTCCCGGGTCACTACACGATGTTAGAGCAGACCACAGATAACCCTAGAGGCAATATAAAAAAAAAACACTGGTGTTTTACGCTCATGTATTCAGTGCATTTACCTTTACTTAGCTTGATGTTCGTTCTAGATCCCTTCAGTGTCGACCAGACAGATAGGATGCAGAAAGCTTTGGTGACGCTAACAGTTTCTAGAAATCTACTTTAGACTTTAACTTGACTTATTTGTGGGACAAAATCGTCAAATTTTCGTGGCGAATCATCAAATGCCAGATGAGAGACAGGGCAGATCGGGAGCAACTGTTAAACTTGTACTAACTAAAATCCACGGTTTCCTTCAATAGCCCTTTACATTCCGGGGCTAGAGTTACCCAATAGTCCCGCCAACCCGGCAGGCTCTCTAAGGGGGGCTGCGGCATATTGCTGACAGCTCTTTGACTCTTCTAGGTCGATCCGGGCATGATCCATGGTCGGACAGCGAGTCGTCCATTGTCCGCCGTTCGTATACGGTGCGCCTACGGTGGCCGGAAATCGTCCCACGATGTCCGTTGCCGTGGGCGTCTCCCGAGGTGGTTGGCTCGTGAGGTGGACGCTGTCCTATCCCTCATGCGTCCCGCCTCCTCCTTCACTAGACTGTCTGTGGGACATGACGAAGTGCCGTCTGTTTTGGAAGACCTCATTAACTGACCTTACCTTCCAGCTATAAAGACATGTGTGTCACAGCACCTCATCTTCATGCACTGTATGTCTACACCGTCCACGCGGCATGTCTCTCTCGTACGGAGTAGACTGTTGGTGGGGCATGGTGAACTGCCGTCTAATCTGAAAGTAAAATATAATTATCTTAGAAAGTTAGCTTAGGTTTTGAGATCTAAATGAATGGACACGGTCAGCACATAATATTAATTTGTGGATCTTTGACATTTTATACGTAGGCACCGTCGTCAATGATGTAACCAGTAACAACATATTGATTGAAAGAGTGTCCATGGAGTTCTATGGAGATTCTTACACATTCTTCTTCATAGAGATCTACGCTTTGGAATGTGAATCTACAATACTTTACAAGTTATAACGAGTATGACTTGTGTCTGGGACTGTAGCATAGCTTCATTTTTTTTTTGGCAATTCATAAAGGACCTATAAATCAATCTCATTGAAATAAATGGTTTGAGTTTGAATTGTTCCTAGTAATTAGCAGAAGTCAGAGAATCTTAAAAAGAGATGTCTTATAATATTATGCAATCTTTTATTTTATTGTCAAATTGTACGAGTACCTTTTGAGACAAAATAAACAAATTCTATTAAATTCCATATTAACTTAGTTGTGGAGGTGAGATATGCAGCTACTTCATGTAGTGGTGTTCAATTAGATAATCAGTATTATAATGAATGTTCTCCTCTTTTGGAGAGGGTTTAGACACGGCACGGCATCCATGCAGTAATAGCTGTGAGTTTGAATATGTCACATGCTTTTTTTTTTCTTCTATATAGAATACGGAAGGAAACCGCCCTTAAGATGTTTTCCTCCATTTTTAGAGGGCTCAGTCGCAAAATGTCCCTTTCTCAGAATGTCTCTTTCGCAGAATGTCTCTTTCGCAGAATGTCCACTTCGCAAAATGTCCCCCTTTCGCATATTGTCCCCTTTAGCTGCGGTGATGAAAATGTATCCCAAAATGTAATATGCCTTGACTGGATTCGAATCCTCAACCTACAAGTGGTACATCGCGTCCGTTAGGTACAGTCAGGTCAAGCTACCCCAATTTGTCAAATTTTATCAATCGAACATTAACCTTCCAGCATTGTAATAAGGTTGAAAATCTTTTGATGAAATTTGACAGATTGAGGTAGGTTGATGTGCTGACGTTTGAACAGCTGGGCAAAGTCAAAGTCAAAGTCAAAGTCAAATCATTTATTTCAATTAGGCCATCAACGAGGCACTTTCAAACGTCGAATATTAACATTAAGGAAATGGGATGGAATGGGATTGATTCTACACCCATTCGCAAGGGTAGGTTTGTATGAAGAAGAATGGGCAAGAAACTCCATACTTACTCTTTTTAAAAATGTTTTACAATATTTTTATATACATCATTTGACATCAATAATGTGAAAGCAATGTACTTTAAATCTAGACTAAATATTATAAAAAAAAATGAATAAGAAATAAAAAAAAAATTGCAAAAAGGTACATGGTGTTCACATTTTAACATAATATTGCAATTACCTACAGCTATTTACAAATATAAGTGTGTGAGCATTCAAATTTCAACAAGCTTGATTTTGCTTAAACCCTACATTGTACTATGGAGCAGGACCAGCATGTTTCCAAACATTTTTATCTTGAATATAATCTTCTAATTTATAATATGCTTGTTTACTAAGTGTATTTTTTATGTAACTTTTAAATTTTCTTTCATTTAGAGTTAAAATTTCGCTAGGTATTTTGTTGTAACATTTAACACAGTACCCCATAAAAGATTTTTTGACTTTAGACAATCTAAAATAAGGTTGATCAATTTTATCTTTATTTCTAGCATTAAAATTATGTCTATCGCTTATTTTATTAAAAAGATGAAGATTTTTCCTAACATGCAGTATATTTTCATAAATAAATTGACAAGGCACTGTCATTATATTAATCTTTTTGAATAGTTCCCTAAGAGATTCGCGACGACGTAGATTGTAAATGGCTCTGATGGCTCTCTTTTGCAAAATAAAAATGGATTCAATGTCAGCCGCCCGGCCCCACAGTAGAATGCCATAAGACATAATGCTGTGAAAGTAGCTGAAGTAAACCAAACGCGCAGTTTCGACGTCTGTTAACTGTCTTATCTTTCTAACAGCATAAGCGGCTGAGCTAAGACGGCTCGCTAGAGATGCTATATGGGGGCCCCATTGTAATTTATCGTCTAACGTGATTCCAAGGAAAACTGTCTGATTAATAAATTCCAATTTTACTCCGTTCAAAAAAACCACCACTGGTATACCGATGTGACCACGATGCCAACATATTTGGGAAAATACTAAACGATAAGTGAATTAGCTTACCAGGATCGCATAAAGCCTCACAAATAATGCTAAGTTTTGTACTCGTGGGCTTAACAATGATGATGTGCCATAACCCTGATGACATCATTAAAGGTTTGATAAAAAGTTCACCATAAATGTTCTAAGAATACGCTTATTGGGACAAACCCACCACACTATTCCCTAACCACTGCAACTCCTTTAAGCCAGAATCAACAGTGGCAACCAACCAGAAAAGCGCCGAAACAATGAAGCTCGACGTGTCCCAGAGAATGAATTTACCTGTCTTGGATCCTGCAACGAAATTAATCAGAAAAGAATAGTGGAGGAGTAGGAAAAAAATATATGTTTCCACTTCCCTCCATGCAAGCAGGAGACAGAACAAAACAAGGCCAATAGGCACAAAGGGACATTACAACTGGGAGAAGCCCAGTTGCCTAGTACCACGGGTAAAATGACTACTAATATTAATGGGTCCTAAATTGTGAGCTGCTAAATTTGATTCCAATAATAGGCATGGCAAAAACGCTTGAACGCACGGAAGTTTGTTCGAGTTTCCACAAGGTCCGAGTAGTAAATGACTCCAGATGTAGTCTGAACAGTGTTCAACATAATATTACGTTCGTTCTGCCAAAGAATACACTCCCATAGAATATGATGTGCTGATTGTTCATATTCACAGTCAGATGTCGAACATTGACAAAAAGGCGAGGGAACAAGCTTGAAGGAACTTTACTTTTAAAGTTACCATGTCCCGTGAGAAATTGGGCAACACAGTGATCCACCTCCAGCCACGTCCTAGCCAGCCGCTCACGAACGGATGGAAAGAACTGGTGGAGGTGCCGCCCCTTGATAGAATTATCCCACCTACTTTGCCATTCGGATAAAAGATCCTCCCTAAGAATACGCTTGCTGATAAGAGTTTAACTATTATTATTTATTACTACGAAGCAAAATAAATCGGCCAAGTGCGAGTCGGATCGTGCACGAAGGGTTCCGTACCATTAAAAATAATGTTTTAGACCCTCAGTACGTGGTATAAAGTATATTATGGGAAATAAACCTTTTTAAAAATTAATTTGCGTTTGCTATTGGCCTCAATCTAGCCCACAGGTTTGTTCCATTTTGTTCACCCGTCTGATATCATCCAGGTGAACAAAGAGTTCAGATGGAATACAGTAAGGTAGAGATGCCATCCCATATTTGCGCGGATACGTGCCCCACTCGCGAAACTCAATGATGCATTTTAAATTTGGCGCTTATTTGATCCTAGCTGGTCAGTATCCCAAGTGGGTATGTCCGCGATGTTTACATCTATACAGTGCTGGTTTTTTATAGTTTGAGTGAAAAAAGTGATTAAAAGGTTTGTATGATTACATGAATTTGTTTTATATCTATTTTCATGTTGATTAAAAGTATTTGCTCGATATTATTTCGTGTTTTTATCGAAAACTAACCTCATTTAACTTTTCTTTGCCTATAATTATGTTCTGAGGTTAAGACTGATTACTTTAATAAACATGTTCTGAACAACTACATTTAGAGTTTACATTTCGAGTCTTCGAATAGTGGGGCACGTTTGCCTGGTTTCCCCCATGTGGATGTATAGACGCCAATAGGTCAACCTACCCCTATCTGGCAAATTTTATCAATTGAACATTAACCTACCACTATTGTGATAAGATTGAAAATCTATTGAAGGAATTTGACAGATTGAGGTACGTTGTTGTGCAGGCTGCCGTCTGTACTATTATGTACACCTCTGCGTAAACCATTGGATATTGAAATTAAGTGATCACAAAATGTGTTCAAAACTAACATCACACATATTTTTAATTTAAACCACAAGAAATTATAACTCACAAATGTTATAAAAACTCCACATCTGTGGTTTTCTAAAAATATGGTAGGTACGTATCTGTCACACGTCATGTCATATTATAATTATTCATCCTTGTTTGACACAGACGTGGTTAAACTTCTGATAACAACAAAGAAACTTTTATCTTATCGCTTTATGCTCTACAAAGCTGATTAGCTCATTAATTAATAATAGTGACCTAATTATGTTTACTAGATTGTTGTCCCGGCTTCCGTTGTGTGGAAGACGAAAATAATCCCACGGAAATATGGGTATTATCGAGGGAAGTGTCCTACTCCTACGTAACTCTGGAAACAGCTTACCTGTTTACAAAGATCGAAAATCATTTGTCCATTTCGGTGTGTAAAGCCAACAGAGAGACAAACATGTTTAATGTTGCATTAGTATTTATTAATTCACGTTATGCTCATTGTTACAAGGGATAGGTTGAGATTCACGCGCGCCTCAAGGAGTGTCAGCATAGTGACGGGGCCCCCTGTAGAGGGCCAAAGCCTGTCGGGGTCGCGGGTCTCACGAATTACCGTCACCCCGGTACGGTAAGGGCTATTGAAAGACACCGTGGATTTTAGTCAGTACCTACGAGTTTGACAGTCCCTCCCGCTCTGCCCTGGGTGGGATGACTCATGTGATGATTTTACCACATAAAAAAAATCAAAAAGGGATAGGTTAAGTAATAAAAATGTACATGGATGTCCGATTTTAGGCCTTTGAGAGCGCGATCCGTCCCGGCGACACGATCCAATCGCATGCGATCTCTATAAAGGCTGCACACAGTAAACAGAAATAACGTCCATAGGTTACAAAGATCACATATGCGATCAGGTGGTCTACCGGCTACCATGACGTTTACATTTTTTCAATTTCATAGAAATAAAAATGAAATTTTATAATGTAGGCCCTATACCCAATGAGTTATGAAACAAAGGACCGGGGTGGCAGAGGTGGTTAAGGGAGTTTTACAGAGGTGGTTAAGGGAGGTTAAGGGAGTTTTTTTTCAGTACTCGTAGTAGACCGCATCGCAGTTCTTATTTTTATTATGTTATTTTTAAAAGTTCATCTGCAGTTTCGTCTAATATTAGTTTGGGGCTGATAACAAGATACCGTGTCTAATATTTTTAGAAATAGTTTATTTTTTTTTTATTTTTTTTTTATTTTATTCAAAAGGAACAACTAACAGCTACAATATACAATATAAAAGCCTAAAATCTATGTACAAGTGAAATAATCAATATTGTAGCCCACAACGCTGTTCACAGATTAACTGTGGAATATAATATTTAAATAAAATTAAGTTTAACGCTAGACATGCATAATAATAATAATAAAAACTTCACTTAATAATATGTTTTAAAATGAATAAACGAATAAAAACTTAACTTACATAACTATCATGCTCACCCTTAACCATACACAACACTATCAGGTGAGCTCCTTAAGAATAAGACCCTTAAACCTACTGGGAGAACATGCAAAAATGTCTATATGTTCAAAGGTCCTATTGTAGGCATCTATCATTCTGCGAACAGGTGAGCGCAGACCGGTGTTAGACTGGCAAGTACGCGTGGAGAATAAAGTCACAGCGCGCACCCTTCGCTTGTACACTGTTCTAGGGACAACATAACATAACATATTGGTCAACTCAATGCAGTCAAATTTATTACCAACAATATCATACAGATTCATAGCTTCCAAGTACTTACGTCTGTTCTCAAGTGTTGTTAGTTTGTACTTACTAAGTAAATCCTTATATGGCAAATAGCATCCGAAGCATCTAAAATGCATAGTACGAAGGAATTTCTGTTGAACACGCTCAATCGCTTCAATGTATTTCTTATAATATGGACTCCAGACGGATACGGCATACTCCAGTTGAGAGCGTACTAGCGACTTATATAGGCAAAGGTATGAAGAAGGCTTTTTAAAGTCTAGTGTCGACCGCATGACAAATCCATATAATTGGTATGCCTTATTCACTATTTTGGAAATATGCAAGTCTAAGCAAAGCTTGGAGTCAAGAATAATGCCGAGATCACGGATGGAATCCAATCTAGTTAGGGGAGCATCGCACAGTGTGTATGTGTACTTTATTATGTTTTTATTTTTTGTGAAGTGTAGGTGATTACATTTAGGTAAACTAAGCTGCAACTTATTTCCACGACAGTAGTTCGACAGCCTATCCAGGTCCTGCTGCAACAGAAGGCAGTCATTTACATCGCGAATGGTTCTGTATACCTTAAGATCATCAGCATATAGTAGGAATTTGGAATTTATAAAACACTGGCTGATGTCATTAATATAAATAACAAATAAGAGAGGACCAAGAATCGAACCTTGTGGTACACCAGAGGTAACCTGCGCGATACAAGAAAAATGACCATTAATAACAACTCTCTGACTGCGGTTAGTAATGTACGAAACAAACCACCTGAGGAGAGGAGTTTGTGAATAATGAAGCCTCATGTTTTTATAAATTGAAGCTCTTGACATATTGATCTATTTTCTGGCAACAACAAAGTCATGGTCGTAGTTCAATGTCTAATTAATTTGTTATTTTATCATCTTGGGTACTTAAAATGTAGTTCATCATTTTTTAAATAACCTTAACAGTTTATTATTGTATTTTTTCTAAGGTCAGTTAATGTTCAAGAGCTTATTTAATTATATTTATTTTCCTTTTTACATTGGCATTATTTCCTTGTTTTAAATGGTAAAGCTAGGTTTGAAATAAGTTAAAAAAAAATATGAATTTAATTTTCAAGTGAACGTATAATCTGATATGGCCTCCATGTAAATAACTGGTGTTCATAGTTTCAGTGAAAACCGACTCCTCTCCAATATTATTGGGAAACCTTCAGTATTCATTGACTAGCAAAATACAAAGCATTTAGTCCAGATATGACCTTATGAAAATAATTAGAGCAAGAATGAGTGACCAGACTGACATAACATACAAGAGTTATCTGCACTACTTCCGTAACAAACAATTAGGCGAGAAATGTCGTTATGATAAACTTAATACAATTATTGTGGCAAGTTGTATGTTGTTGATGCATTTAGTAACTCAGTGACATCATATAAAGCTTTTAGCCTAATGGAACTGTGTAGTGTTTAGAATTTAACTTAACTTGTATAAATGTACGATTGAAACTCTTATCCACTGGCCTAATTATTAGCATGACGTCATTTCATGTAATACTCAAGAAATATTTAACACAGCTGTGTTACTTCTTTATAATCCTGTTTACCTAGTACCATGCTTTTGGTGATCGGTTTGTAAACTTGCTGTCATGCCTATATTGGTCCTTATTTGTAATAGATGACGATGGTATCCATCCATTCCAATACAAATTAACATATAAACAAGATCAATACCAAGAAGCTTTAGTGTTTAAACTTCGGACACATCACCAGTACGAGCCTAAGTACTCCTCTCGGAAGAGGGCGACCGAGGCGGGAGCAATATATATAGACCTGCAGCGCATCCGAGTCTTCGACCAGTCGCCACTGGTACAGTGCTCAAGGTGCCTTGGCTATGGTCATAGTAAAAAGTATTGTGCGGCTCCAGCTGACCTTTGTAGCCACTGTGGGGGACCGCACCTTAGGGCGCAGTGCTCGGACTGGCTTGCAGGAGGCGAACCCTCGTGCAGGAACTGCACAGCAGCAGATCTCGGTCGCAACACTCACAACGCCTTCAGCCAGGACTGCCCCATTCGTAAAAAACGCGACGTAATAGCGCGCATGTCCATAGCCTACTGCTAAGGGCGTCCCGGAAGATCAACACCGTTACCAGGTGCTCCAATGCAACCTCCAAAGGAGGAAGCTGGCTACGGAGGAGCTGATGGTCGAGTCTACTCGAAGAAAAGTTGCGATAGCACTGATCCAGGAACCATACGTGGGCGGGACGGATAGTATGAAGTCATACCGTGGAGTGAGAATTTTCCAAAACACCGGTACAGGTACTGTCAAGGCAGCAATTGCCATATTCGACCCAGACATAGACGTCACCCAACACCCTGAGCTCACCACAAACAATATCGTAGTGGTGAGCATAAGTACTAGAAACTGGAAACTCACATTGGCTTCATACTACTTCGAACCGGACCTGCCCATAGAGCCGTACCTGGATCACCTCACCAAGATAGCCAAAGCCACAACCCGGAGGCTAATTATCGGAGGCGACTCGAACGCAAAGAGCACCTGGTGGGGGAGCCCGGTTGTTGACAATAGAGGAGAGGACATGGCAGGTGCGCTCCATGAGCTCGGGTTCCACACGCTTAACGTGGGGGACACCCCAACTTTCGACACGATTCGTGGCGGAAAGCGTTACACTAGCTTCGTTGACGTGACGGCCTGCACTCTCGATATGAGTGGAAGACTGGAAAGTCGCAGAAAACCTCACATGTGCCGATCACAATGCCATCAGCTTTAACATCAGGCTGAAAAAATCCACAGGGGTAAGCGTCAAAAGAACGACTAGAGTCTATAATACCAAAAAAGCCGACTGGAAATTATTCCAAGAAAAACTAAACGAACTAAAAATAGAACACAATTTAGAGTCCGAAAAAATTTTCAATATTAACCTTGTAGAACAACTAGACAATTTCATAAATAAATTTCAAAAGGCCATCACAGAATCTTGTAACTTAGCTATCCCAATCAAAAATAACACCGAGACACTTACCCTCCCTTGGTGGACTGAGGAACTCGCGCAGATGAAGCGACTAGTCACCACTAAGAAACGCAGGATCAGGAACGCCGCACCGATACGCAAGCAGAGTGTAATTAGCGCTTATATTCAAGCCAGAGACGAGTACGAATCAAAGGCCAAGGAGGCCCAAATCGAAAGTTGGAAGGAATTCTGCCAGAAACAGGATAAAGAAAATGTCTGGGAGGGAATTTATCGCGTTATAGGTAGGACAGCCAAGAGAGTGGAAGACATACCACTGGAGGAGAATGGCAACGTACTCGACGCTAGGGGCTCGGTGGAGCTGTTAGCCAAGACATTCTACCCCGAAGACCTTAGGGAGAATGACAACCGGATGCACCAGGAGATAAGGAACCGAGCAAACGAAGTGAACCTCCAGTCATCAGAGGTACAGGATGACCCCCCGTTTACAATAACGGAACTGCTCACCGCACTGGATTCCTTAAACCCTAAGAAAGCTCCCGGCGCTGACGGCTTCACCGCAGACATCTGCAGTCACGCAATAAGAACGGATCCACAACTTTTCCTGGGAGTACTCAACAAGTGCCTGCAGCTTCACCACTTTCCGGTAATCTGGAAGGGGGCTGAGGTCATCGTGTTGAGGAAACCAGGGAAGGATTCGTACAAGTCACCCAAGTCGTATCGCCCTATAGGACTCTTACCAGTGATGGGTAAAATCTTTGAAAAGATGTTGGTCGCCAGATTAAGGCACCATTTACTGCCCAAACTCAACCCAAATCAGTTTGGATTCATGCCCCAGAAAAGCTGCGAAGACGCCCTCTATAAACTAATGCAACACATAAACACAAAACTAGACGAGAAGAAAATAATAACCGTCGTGTCATTGGATATAGAGGGCGCCTTCGACAGTGCCTGGTGGCCAGCGATAAGAATCCAACTGGCTAAGTTGAAATGTCCCCTCAACATAAGGAGGGTTTTTGACAGTTACTTGGACGAGAGGAAAGTAACTGTCAGATACAACGGTGAAACCTACACCAAGGCGACCAACAAAGGGTGCGTCCAAGGATCCATAGCTGGACCCACACTATGGAATGTACTGTTAGACCCCCTGCTGAACACTCTCTTGGCTGAAGGACACTACGTTCAGGCGTTCGCCGACGACGTGGTTATGGTGTTCGACGGTCATACGGCACAACATGTGGAGAGACATGCCAATGCCGCTCTCGAACTGGTCCGGGCCTGGGGGGTCGAAAATAAGCTCAGATTTGCGCCTCACAAAACCAATGCAATGGTCATAACACGCAAGCTAAAATTCGACACCCCACGCCTGGGCATGGGCGGGACCGACATTGCCATGTCAAAACACATCAAAATTTTGGGGGTAACGCTTGATGACAAGCTCACCTTTAAAAAACATGTATCAAGTGTCTGCCAAAAAGCCGTGAACGTGTACAAACAGCTTGCAAGAGCGGCCAAGGCAAGCTGGGGTCTACACCCTGAGGTGATTCGCACAATTTACGTGGCGACCGTCGAGCCCATAATTCTATACGCGGCGAGTATATGGGCGCCAGCAGCTGAGAAACTCGGGGTGCAGAAACAACTCGGCGTCGTTCAACGAGGATTCGCACAGAAGATGTGCAAGGCTTATCGCACGGTCTCCCTGAACTCAGCATTAATCCTGGCGGGACTGCTCCCACTTGATCTACGCGTGCGCGAGGTAGCCTCGCTGTACAGGATCAAGAGGGGGGAGGCCCTGCCTGAATTGGGGGACAGGGAGATCGAGCGGTTAACGCCGGCAACAGAAGCGCCACACCCTGCAGCGATCGCGGAGCTGGGATTGATCTGTCTCAAAGACCAGAGCGACGTAGATGCAAACAGTAGCTGTGCAGTAAGAATCTTTACCGACGGCAGCAAAGTCGAAGGAAGGGTCGGAGCGGCGCTCTCCATATGGAAGGGCGCCGTAGAGACCCAAACCAAAAAACTTTGCCTGCCGAATTACTGTACGGTATACCAAGCAGAGCTGCTGGCCATCTGCGAAGCAACGAGATATATCAATAAGCAGAAAGCGGTCACATTCGGGATATATAGCGACTCAATGGCGGCACTTCAGACCATCACTAACCCTAGTTCCCTCCATCCGTTAGCCGTTGAAGCACGAGAGAACATTCACAACTCTTCTCGACAGAACAAAGTTATCAATTTGTTCTGGATCAAAGCACACGCAGGATTGGAGGGAAACGAAAGGGCAGACCAGCTCGCCAAGGAGGCCGCCCTAGCACCCTTAAAAAGAAGACCACACTACGACCTGTTCCCCGTCTCATTCGCGAAGCGACAGCTACGACAGCAGTCGATTCGCGGATGGGACGCAAGATATAAATCTGGAACAGTCGCTAGTATCACTAAAATCTTCTTCCCGGATGTGACCGCGGCGCACCGCATCATCCGTAAACTGGAACCGAGCTATCTAGGTACTCAGCTGTTCACCGGCCATGGGGGATTCTCCGAATACTTAAGCCGCTTTAAGTGTAAGGAGAGTCCCTCCTGCGCCTGCGACCCCAACGTAGGTGAGTCCGTCCCACACCTTATACTAGAATGCCCAGACTTTGCATATCAAAGGTACCAGATTGAACAGAAACTGGATATGACTTTAACCCTGGAACATATCAAAGAAATCATGGCAAGTAAATGTAGAAATAACTTCATAGACTACTGCTTGAAAATTGTTAAGACGGTCATAAAACGGAACAAGCAATAAATAGTATGATGACATATATTATGTTGTAATATAATGTGCACCATACAAACCTGAATAATGTATTAAATGTAATATAGAATAAGCATAGTTTAAGACCAAATGTAGGCCTTGATTTTATAATAGCATATAATATATCGAGAAACAACCCTGTAAATGCAAGTCGCTATCTTCTGGTAACATAAACTACAACATAAGGTTAAAATGTACTAAAAAAGTGTAATAGATATAAGATATTAATAAGTATAAAATAAGTTAAATAAGATAGCATGTGAACTAGAAAGTAAGAAAATTAGTAGCAGTTTTGTATCAGTCGAAATAAAGAATTGTAAACTGAAAATAAAGAAAATGTGTAACGTGTAATCCCTAACCCTAAGAAAATAAATAGAAAATAAAGTAAATAGCATAGATCGAGTAGACCGGAACCCCACCGGAATAAAGCTTGAAAGAGAAGTAAGAAAGAAAGATACAGTATGCGGAATAAAAGTGCGAGAGGAATAAAAGATAGAACTGGAGTGAAAGTGAACCCTAGCTAATATAGTCTTTGACCCACGGTCAGAGGAATAAGAAAAAAAAAAAAAAAAAAAAAAAAAAAAAGTACTCCTCTCTGATTTCCAAGAACACTTCAATGGGTTCTTGTACTGGACTATTAATACCACGAGCAATAAGCTGGTGTAATACTGAGGTACTTCATATGTTATGATGGTGCAAGTGTGCAACGCTCATTCAGTAGCAGTCGTTGAACCCCACGCACTTGGGGTTTTAAACCGAGCAATGCAATCTGATTCATAAATTAATTGAAGTAATAAAGGGAATTGTCGGCTCTGGGTCACGATTATTTTATGTGTTAGAGCTGTGTCGTAAAGCTTTCGATATAGTAAATAAAGCTTTCGAGGACTTACTGGTTATTATGTGGGTTAATCTGGATTGAAACTACTTATTCGAACTAAAATTCTTCCTCTACTGCTCACAGGTAAGGGACATATAAAGCCGCGCATTCAATTTCATTTAATTACCCCTTGTGGATCAATGTTTTCTGAATAAAATTCGGGTCGAAACATGATACAGGGACAAATTAATATCATCACCAGCAGAAATAAAATTATTCGGAGCAACCATTTTACGAGCATCACTTCCGCCAACCAACAGATACGATGACAGAAATAATTAAAATTAAAAAAATCACTGAAGATCACTGAAGATGAACAGCTTCACAGAAATACTAGCAGCACATGAATCACTCACATGTCTAACACATCGTCGTGATATGCGTCCTCTGCTTGGTATCCTCTCTCGTCCTGATAGCAGAGTACCAGGGAGGCAGGCCAGAGCAGGAGTAATGCGGCACAGGCCGCGGGTGCGAGCGGCGCGCGCATCGCGACTGCGGGTGCGCGCGCGCCGCGGATATGCGTTTGAGCAGTGATAGCCAAAGTTGTAGCTGTACGTATGTTTGCATACTCGACTTCCTATAAGTTCGGATATCACGAAATAATGTGATATAATTTTCCTCGTTGCGTAAACAATGTGTGATAATTTGTGTTCTTTATTGGAGTGCTTTCTGGGAACAATAATGATAATTCGGGTTTCTTTCGGGTGCTTTCTTTGATGGAAGCCATTCATTTTAATAGATGACACAAATTGTAGATCAAAGATTTGAAAAGGAAGATCGTAATAAATATGGAAAACCACGCCCAGAAACCTGAAAAGTAAAATTTACTGAAGCAGAAATAAAACCAACATTAACGTATAAACAAACAAAACTCTTGTAAACCGATCTTAGAAGAGGCACAAAAAAGTTTGTTCCAAAAATTTACAGACGTCATCACATCAGCCTACCCAAATCTGTCAAATTTCTTTAATAGATTTTCAACTTTATCACATTAGCAGAAGGTTAAAGTTCGATTGGTAAAATTTTACAGATTCGGGTAGGTTGACCTGCTGCACCTGCTGGCGTCTGTACGTTTGTTTTGAAGTCATCATTATTATTTTGAGGATTATTCTGTAAATAAAAAATAATCGTGCCCAAAATAGATAATATGATCGAAATGTTAGACGTAGTAAAGTAGAAGGCCGATGAAAATAGAAAAAATCACTTTTAAAGGAGCTTGACTAGACTGAGACTGACAATTCTCCAGGGATTATTTATTTAATACTACCGGCTCACCCCGGATTCACACAGGTTTAAATTTTCGACCTACCCGGTGGATTTTGGGCAAGCGGATGGCGAGTAATGGGTCACTTACCGTCCGATCATGGATCGTACCCGGGTGGATGGCGAGTCGTGGTCCACGCGCGCCTCAAAGAGCTGTCGGTAACGTGACGCCAACGCTGACCGCCTGCCAGGGTCGCGGAACTGTTTTATCAGATAATCTAGACCCTGGCACGAAAACGGCTATTGAAAGATCACCGTGGATTTTAGTCAGTACGAATCTGACAGTCCCTTCCGCTTCATCCCGAGGTACTCATTGGATGATTTTAATCCACAAAATTATACGAGGTGGATTTTCCAAAAAATCTCTTACACAACACAACTAATTATAGAATTTTCCAATTTGGTGCAGTTTTTCGGAAGTAATGTGCGTTCACTCGTACAGACATACATAAGCGACTTCGTGTTATTTCTTTATAAAGATTCAAGTCTTTTCCAGACTTTATTAAATTTGTTCAGGAATATCTGGACAAGACGAACACACCGCAGAGGGTCGAGACAAAGTTACATATTATCAACCATAACGATGATGGAAATGTCAAAAATATAGTATATCCAGGTTTGACATAAAATCGAAAAGCACACGTATTTAATATTCAAGATGAAAGTCTTGTTTAAAAGACTTCGAAAAGAGGAGGGTCTCAATTTAATCAGAATGTTTTATTTTTATATATGAAACGCTTCGAAAACGCAGTGAGCAGTTTGTGCACAGTGGTAACGGTTTCAACTTACGAGTTTTATGTCATAGGTGCGCAGGGCATATTGCTATAAGTGTAATTTATTTCTTGCTCTTCACTGCTCTAAAAACTGTGAAGGAAAACTTCGTGAGGAAACTGGCGTGTCATGTTGAACCACAAGATCGAAGACAAGTGACAACAATAACCAGCACTGTGCCCGCTTGATAGATAACAGCTCACAACCTCCCACCAAGAAGAGATACTCAGTTCTCAGATAGGCTAATTATGCTATGCTTCAAAAACATGAC
Organism: Agrotis puta; assembly: GCA_943136025.2. NCBI lineage: Eukaryota > Metazoa > Arthropoda > Insecta > Lepidoptera > Noctuidae > Agrotis > Agrotis puta. Next base: position 2,142,196 of record OW964182.2, read on the forward strand.
GGGGCCCCGTCTAGCGGGCCAAAGCCTGCCGGGGTCGCGGGACTGTACGAATTACCGTGACCCCGAAACGTAAAGGGCTATTAAAGGACACCGTGGATTTTAGTCAGTACGAGTCTGACAGTCCCTCCCGCTCTGCCTTGGGTGGGAGGACTCATTTCATGTTTTTACCACGTAAAAAAAAAATGCTTCAAAAACGACTACCACATCTTCTCTAGTAGTTCAGTCAGATTAGAAGAACGGTGAAAATCGAGGTCGGTCTTCTTTTGTTTTTGGGTTGGTGAAAACATCATGGCGGCTCCACATTAGTGCCTGAATTCGCGCCGCGAATTCTCGCCGTGAATTCAGGCACGTCGTGCTCTTCACATTCATGGGATGCTCTCAATCGCTTGTGAAACCGCGAAATGGACGTAGAAGCTGCTGCTGCAATAACTGTGTTTGCTGGATTTACTAAGTAGGTATCTGATTAAAACTGTCTTTATTAATTATATGAAATGCATTTCAGACTTTCTATGGAGAAGCAGTTATCAAAATTATATTCAGAATTAAAAAAAAAAAAAAATCACGAGGCCGTGAATGTGGATGTGTACGCAAGAACGCCGCGCGAAGGGGGCGGGAAGCCTTTATCGCGGGACAAAATACCGACACTGATCGGGGCACAAGCGTGAACACGCGTGAACCCCTCGAAAACCATCCACTTTCACTTTTACGCCTGTTCACAGGGCTTCACGGCACTAATGTGGAGCCGTCAAATGAGGGAAAGGACGGGGATGAGACCGTCAGTTTCTAACTCTCTATTAAAATCCACCGTATTCCTTTAATTGCCGTCATGGCAGGGTCATTGGTCAGAGCTTGTTCCAGTGAGTGAAAGAGACAGAACTATACAAGTCGTCTAGCGCCACCTCGTTCACTCACTGGAACAAGCCTGGTTTTAAGACGTCATAATACGGCCCCTGTCCATAATAAGACAGTCCCGAGATCCATAGAAGTCGGTCTGTAATGGGATCCAGGATTCTAAACCCCTTTGTACACAAGGCGTCACAAGTCTCCGATCCAAATACAAATCTGGTGGCCTACCACGACGTCTTAAAACGTGAGTGGTTCCGCTCAGGGAACGAGATGGCGCTAGACGATTTGTGTAGCTCTGTCTCTTTCCCACAGCCTAACTACTCACGCTTTAGCTGTAGCCACCTGTAGAGGTTTATTTATACAGAGGCACGCGTCAATGGATACCAAAGTCGTAAGGTATCGGAGACTTACGTCGCCGTGTGTACGAAGAGGTTAATTCTTTTTGGTTTGTATAGTCAGGTGATTTCAGCACAGTGAATGTAACAGAGAAAGTTCTTTTATACTACACCTGCGTGGAAAGTACCTTGATACTTTATCAAATTTACGGTAGAAAGTACGTCATTGCATATCAAACAAATATGCGGGGAGAAAACGCTTTCTCTCCCGCTCAGATACGTTTTCTCCCCGTATCAAGGTACTTTCCACATAAGTGTGGTATAAAGCACTATGTATCACTCGAGATAAAGTGCGATTCCAGATCTTGGGTGTTTTAAAGCCCTCGCCTACGGCTCGGGATTCAAACGACACCCTCGACGGTAATCGGTCACTTTCTCCTCTTGGTGAACAATGTACTATTTTGCCTGAAATATCTCACAAATACAAAAGTTTGAGCACCGATGTATCTAGTTAGTAATAGTCCCGAAATAGCCTCCAGTGCGTGTAGGGAGGTATAATACGGATATAAGTCGTGCGAGTATTTTGGCCGTCACGGACGATTCCGGAGTTATCGTTACTATGGCTGTATGGCCATCATTTGCGGAATTATCAGGAAAAAGCTACGACGAAATACACTTTTCAATTTCCAAATTCCTGTTTATGTAAGTCTCTTATGTAAGGCCTAGGATTGGATGCAGCTGAACAGTATTTTACATAGAGCGACTGTTAATCTGACCTCCACAACGAAATTTGCTATAACAAATGTAGGTGTTGCTGATTTATATGTATAATTATTTTATTATATAATTTGCTGCCAGCTAATTGTTTAGCATGCTCAAAATTCTCGTGCTATTTTAAAAGTTCAACAATATCAAAGTAACATTTTTTTTTTAAATATGAAAGATTGTGATAAAAATTATGTCAAAACTAGCTATTACCCGCGGTTGCACGCTTTTACGTATTTATAATATCCTGGTACTTCGGCTGGATTCCTTTTCATGTAATTTTTGATTTTCTCTGATTGATAGGCCGCATTGATCGGTTTTTAATTAAAAACGCTCCAGGATAAAGAGCTTTGTTTATCTGGATACGTTTTTAATCTTTCAATATTTATTTTTTCTTGCTTTGATCAGTTATTATCGGCTATTTGTACAGTCGGTGCCCATTTTTATATGACCTATCTTATACGGCAGAATAATGTTTAAGTGGGTCAAGTAATGCTGTGCCACCAACTGTACGTTATTATTCTCCAATATTTAAATTTATGCATGTCTGGTTATTTCATACTTCTCTATTCTCTATATCTTATGGTTATCAAATGTATAGAAATGTTTGAAACACACAACGAGGCGCCGCCTATAGCGAATTCTCGTACTTACAAAGTAACTAATGCCTTATTCGCGCCGCCCGTCGCAACGCTCACCGCTTTTTTTTTATCGTGATAAAATCATCACCCAGGGCAGGGCGGGGGAGGGACTGTCAGACTCGTATTGACTAAAATCTACGGTGTCCTTCCATAGCCCTTTACGTTCCAGGGTCATGGTAATTCTCTAGAGGGCCCGTCATTATGCTAACACTCATTGAGGCGCGCGTGGAACACAACGCGCCGTCGACCATGGCTTATGGTCGGACAGCGAGTCGACCATTACTCGCCGCCTGAACGCTCACCGCTTAGATTATACATGGTCGTGAACGTGCTGTTAGTAGTCCCTCGTATTTTGCCTTTCTTTGGTTTCTTTCGACTCTTCTACGACCTTTCACTATTATAATCGACGGCACGGTTGGCTTAGTGGCTAAGTGATGGACTTCTGCCGCAATATGTCGCGGGTTCGATCCCCACACGGAAATCAAAACTTTCCCTCACGATATTTACCGCAATCCCCCTTGTTACAGGTTTATACTACGACAAGGGTTAAAAAATAATTTCATTTTTATATTATTTCCACGCAAGCACTTATAAAACTTCGAAAGACAGATGCATGCCTCGGGTTTATCCTTTCCATAGAAAATAATAGATTAGAAACTCCATTTATTTTAGGAGTTAGTTTAAAAAGTTCCATTATATTATAATCTACGCAATTCGAAGTTCATAAAGACGTCGCAAGAGCGTGGGTCAAATGGATCGCCCCCAAAATTAATGACCAGGAATTAGTGTTTAATGTCCCCTGTGCTCATAAAGCAGTTCGTTTGCAAACGTCGTTATATTCACAATCGATGTCTTGTGGTTAATGTGTCTATTTCTGTTCAAACGTCATGTAAACAACTATACAAACTACCTTCTAATATTCTGTTTCTCTCCTGCTTGACTTGGAGGGATATGGAAACTAAGTGTGTTCCTACTCCTCAACTATTCTCTGATTAATTTTGTTCAAGGATCCAGGACAGTTAAATTCATTCTCCGGGACACGTCGAGCTTCATTGTCTCGCTTTTTTGGTGGTCGCTTCTGTTGATTCTGGCGTGCAGGAGTTGCAGTCGTTCATGACCGCATTATTCCTGAACGACTGCAACTCCTGCACGCCAGAATCAACAGATCCCACCAAATCCCACCGGGGATTGCCCAAAAAATAAAAAAAAACATGCTGTTTTATATCCATTGTCAATGTAATAATGTTGATTCTTTGATCAAGAAAAAGGGGTACTTGGACCCCATGACTAATGTTTCAGCTTGAAAAACATAGATTGCAGTTAGCGCGTTAAATTTGCGCCCCTTGAGGTTTTCTGCACCTGCCGCAGCCGCAACAGCTCAACGTTTTAGGTAGATGGGATGACGCAAGGGTTGTATTTTGGGTGGTCTCTTGCAGCGCAATAACTCTAGAAGGTTGATGCTGCTTAACCGGACAATCCTGTGGTGGGCAAAAATTACTTTAAGGCCCCCAGCCAGGGCCTACAAACTAATGTTCAATTAAATGAACGTCACTAAGGGCACCCCCTGTGGGGTTCGGGCCAAGAGTTAGTGCGTCATTGAGGGGGGAGGGGGGGCAGCAAGGGTCAGGCTGGGTCGAATTATTATTAGGGGAATTTAATGCTACTTGCTCAGCTTCGCGGGCTGACTCGTCGAGCTAGGGTCGGGCAGTGATGACGCAAGGGTGTCTAGATAAGTTGCAGTCCACAACAAAGGTTTACAAAACATCGATGGCATTAAGGGTCAGAACGGACCGAACGATATAGAATTAATTTCGTAATAAGAAAAATGAATGCGAAACGTTCCAATGCTTCGGCTGATAGTTCGTATTTAACACGTTCGGACAAGATCCTACACACAAAGACGCAACCCGGCGCGACATGAAGCAACGATACTGGAACTTTGTATCTTTTTGTATCGTAAATAAAAATAGATTTTAAGTTGCTCTATTGAAATGTGCGCGTCGCGTCTATTAATGAAGAATGCAGTACTTCAGTACACGTCACGTATTGTTAGAAGGTACCTTTCTCTAGTGCCCTGATTGTCAGTAGCTTAGACCCTGTTCCCGATACCCAGACTACTATTTTTCTTATATAAAAATATGTAAACTAGACGAAATGAATAAAACAAATATTCTGAAACATTCGTTCGTTTTGGGAATGAAGTACTAAACAGTTAAATGAAATTACAATACACTGATTACATTATTTAAACATGATTTAATCAAGATTCAAATACAAAGATTTTTTCGAACATTGTACCAGCATTTTTTGTTAATATCAGATTCCTAATTCATAAGGGTGCAATGAGTTTGATCAGTCCGTAGAGAAGCGATCTTTTATTAAAATCGTAAACATTTTTTAACTATTCGTTAAAAGTGTGTGGGATTTTAACTTTATTGTTAGTTTAACTGCTGATGAAACAACTCGTCCTAATTTCACAATAATTAATCTTGTCAAGATGGAAGTAATTGGTCGTGCAATATGAATTAGATCTAGTTAAATTGCTGGCTTTGTTCAGAGTTCATTAAGAGAAGATCTTTGTTACATACGAAACAAAAAAATCTATTCAGATAAATAACAACAAAAACCTCATTATAATTGAAAGGTGAGGCACGAGCTCCTCGCTAAATAACAGCCGCACAAGTCGATCTTCAAGTTTAAGCCGCACTTACTGAGCCTGGTCTGTGAAAGGGCGAATTGGGCGACCAAAGATCGTAGCGAGTGTTTGCTCCGTACCTCAGAAAGAACGGACTTGGACCAGGCTCACATTTGTAGGAATTTCTCCTGTATTTGGGTGCGTTTACAAACATAGAAACTCACACACAAACACCCAAACCCAACTACTTGCAGATCATACAAATATTTGTTCCGTGCGGGAATCGAACCCGCGACACAGCGCAGGAGTCCAATTTCTCAGCCACTGCGCCAAACGTGCCGTCAGTGGGTTGTTAAGGTCAGTTATGCAGTCGCTCTGTGCAAAATAGCTAAATTACTGATATTCAGCTGCATCCGTTACGACTGGATTCAGATCCCATAGTTAGGAAATGGTATAAATAAACACGAATTTAACATATTTTTTAACTTGTTTTTCTAACATCTACCATTTCCTCGCTGTAGTGAGGTGAAAAGTTGCGTGTTGCGATCGGCAGCAAAGTTATTCTGCGTCTCGTGCCTTTGAAAACTGAGCAAGCGAAGCTGAGCGTAGCGAAGAACTCAAGTACTCGCGCCAAAAAACAAATTTGCAGCCTTGCATAACAATTAACGATTGCTATAGTTTCCGTGCGGGGATCGAAGCCGCGCCACGCTGTGCAGCTGTCGATCGTTCAACCTACTGGGCCAATCGTGCCGTCAAATAAATCCTCCGTTATTATGAAACAATATTGATTTATAAGCTCGATACTCTATTTAATGAAATAAATAGCGGCGTCAGTTAGAGTTAGTTCAAATATAGCGCGGTGTTGGTTATCTCTGTTTGTTTAGCGGCCACCGTAGTAATGACTGAAATGGGTATACCCTACTGATGAAAATGTTCGGTTATTTTTTAAAGAGTATGCGCGGCGCGGCGGTTTATGGAAGGTACTTTGTATCCCTAAAATAAGTCCCCAATATTTTAAATGTTTAAGTAGTTTTTTTGTAAGTTTAAGTAAATTTAAATTCTATTGTCCTAAAATTGTAAAACTTATCAAAAACTTTATCTTTTTGACGTGACAACGTCTTATAAATTGGTTTGCCGGGTGACACTTCAAGAAACTGCGTTACGCTCCGCTCACGTTATGCGCTCACAATGAGAGCGAGTGAGAGGCACGCGTCCCTTCCACTCGGGCATGGTTAGCCCGCCTAAGAGCGAGAGAGACAGACATAAAAAGTGAAAGGCACGCGTCCCTTCCACTCGAGCACAGTTAGCCCGCCTAAGAGCGAGAGAGAGAGAGTGAGAGAGATAGGCATACACACCGGTTCATGTCTTGCGCTTCTATTTCGCTTAGGCGCCTGCATACAAGTTTACACAATGAATATTCACATTAAAATTATTTTACCACTCAAAGTCGTTGTCACGTAAAACTTTCGCCCGTATACCGACTTTACAGGCAACCAATTTTTTTTTTGTAAGAATTCAAGATTTAGCTATTTTTAACGTTTTCATTTGAATACTCAACTAACATTCGCATTAAAAGTAGGTATAAAAATAAATCAAGTTATAAAATCGATATGACAGATTATCTAATAAATATCTTACAAAACAACAAAATAAAGCAGAAAATCGCAACATGACCGCTACGCGGCGCGCTACGCAGTTACGACAGTCGAGTATACCGCCGCGCCGCTTGGGAAAAATCACACTTTTCCTCTCTTGTTGTCTGCCGGCCGTTAGTATTTGTTTGGACACCGACCTCGCTCGAACTCCCTACCCATACAAATACATACCAACACAAATAAAACACAACATAACAACGTTTAAATGACGCTCTTAACTCTACTAATTGCCAGTTTGTTTACATCGGTTTTGTCATGGTATCCTAATGAGCCCAGATTTTGGGTACCAGGGCACTATGGGTACCAAGGAGTGCATAACGGGATGGAGCATGCTAAGGAATTTGTGAACGAGTGGACCGTGGAAGTGGATGGTGGTGAAGAGGTGGCTCAGCTGGTCGCTTTGGAACTTGGATACGTTTTTGGAGGGAAGGTTAGTTTATGATGTCTTGGTAATTTGAGCATGTAATAAATTATGTAGACCTGAATAAGTTTATCGTATTTAAAGTTCAAATTAATCTATTTGAAAAATATTATTAATTAAATGTTTGAGAAATAGTAAATATTAAGTAAGAACTAAGTTAAAATGTTACCATCAATGTCATATCAATAAAATCAACAATAGTTGCTATGATGTATTTGAAAAGTGGTTCAAAGTAAAATGCTGAAAATGCCATATCGTCATTTTCACAGCTTTTTTTTAACTTATTATAATTCTTTGGTTAAAAATATATTACTTTGGTAACTATATTTACAATAACGAAGTAACTCCACTTTTTATAAGAACTAGCTGGCTAGAACTTAGAATATTATTTGCATATTTTCTGAGGATGCTTCCAAATAACTTTGTTCATAGTTTTTAATACGGTACAGTAGTCACTGACATTACAATGAATGTTTAAGTCTTATTAAAAGTTTTGAAAGAAAGATTTAATTTGAATGTTTTACGGAGAGGCTAAAAATACATAAATATAAAAATACAAAATTAAAATAAACTAAACTACATATTATAGAGCATCGAAAAATTCATCCTCAACGCTGTCAGCTGGTTATGTGCCCAAGAGACTGGCGAATGTTGAATGTTTTTAAATCAAATAAGTTTCTCAGCATGTCGTTTTCTTATTTTTTCTACAATAGTATTATGATTGACGAAAGTTCTTCGGTATCTTTTGACAATCTAAAACAAAGTTGACTGGGCTGCGACTCATCCAACAAAAAAACGGGCCAAGTGCGAGCATGACTCGCGCACGAAAGGTTCCGTACCATCACCCATCTATAAAGAACGGCCAACCCATAAATATATTTTTTTGTTTTTTAGTATTTGTTGTGATTTTTTTTGCCGCTATGGCAAAACAAAATTCAGGCCAGGCAGACAGGCAGACAGCGGAGTCTTGGTAATAGGGTCCCGTTTTATTACCCTTTGGGTACGGAATTCTAAAAATCCTAACTTGGGACCCACCTTTTAGCTGTCTTAGAGAAAAGAGATATTCTTTAAGTTGACTATTGAATATTTTAAACAGAGACGTACTTTCTAATAAGCCCATTAATTCTTCAATTGCTGGTAGTGACATAGGTAGATTGTTTTATGGATGGTTACAAATCCAATACAACAAGGCAAGCTTTTTCATCTTTGCCCTGAAAAAGTCGTCTCAACTCGCCGATCGTCATACATTTCAGGGTCCACTAAATATTCGCGCCCATATTTTGGGAAACAGTCATCTAATGCTTTTAGACATTTTCCATTTTATAAAATACTCTTTGGACAGCAAATTAGACTCATAATCATAAAAAAAAATACTTAAAGAAATGAAGGACTTGCTATACGCATAGTTGAGGTGCCCTTTGCGAGCCGGGCTCTAGGCTGTGCAAGACCCCCTCGGGCCTGGCTTGCAAGGTAGCTCCTGGGAGCTAAATGTAAACTAAATAAAATTAGTTCTTATAATACAATAAAATTCGAAAGAAATGCTATAGAAAAAGTCAAAAAATGGTTGAACCTGAACACGATCCCTAAAAGCAGTTTCTATAAATTCTGAACAGTGATAGCCCGGGACTTTCCGGCCTAGTCCGACCCTGCCTTAACAAGTATGATATTTATGGTGGAACAACAGATATCATAATGGGGTGGCAGCACTTATGGGGTTTGTAATTTTACAATCGCTATCATAATGTTTCGTGTTCCTATAACCACTTTCAATAGGAAAAGCTCACGGAATTAACTTGTTCTGTGGTTGATACACATTCGATTTTTGTCTTTTTCCATGATTGATTGACAGAGATAAATTGTTCAAGATCTTGTAACACCACATGAATGCAATAAATGTTTGAGTTTGAGTCTGTTGGTAGGAAATGCCAGGCCTCTACCCTGGGCATGCGGACAGTGAGTAATGGGCAACTCACTGTCCGACCATGGACCATGCCCGGGTCGACGGCGCGTTGTGTTCCACGCGCATCTCAAAGAGTGTCAGCAGAGTGACGGGGCCCCCCTCTAGAGGGCCAAAGCCTGCCGGGGTCGCGGGACTGTACGAAATACCGTGACCCCGGAACGTAAAGGGCTATTGAAGGACACCGTGGATTTTAGTCAGTAGTCCCTGGGTGCGAGGACTCATTTGATGATTTAACCACGTAAAAAAAAAAAAACGCCTCTACCCTATGGACTGAAGGGTAAATCAAATCATGCTGACTCATTTTAGACTGTGTATGGTTGTTTGTTTACGTGATATGTTGCAAAAGATAATTAGTCTTCTCTCGAGACGCGTTTTTACTAGAGTGGGGCAAAGATTAAAAAAATAAAACAGCATAGTACAGCGAAAGATATGAAATTCAGCTCAATCAGTACTATCAAGTATTCCGTGTCTCAATTTAAAACCCCAATTCTGTATTATGATTTTAACAAAAAAGGTGTCTCTGGGTAAAACAATTATAAATTTAATTTTGAAGTAAGCCCGCCGTCGACGCCTGTTTGTTAATTTTAATTAAAGAGTGTTGTATTTTTGATATTGTTTAAAACATAAAGGTCTACCTGCCTAAATCCCGCTAAATCAGTTTTTTGGTTACGTACGTGTTTTGTAATTCAGGAATCTAAAAGGTTTGAGGTTGTTAAAGTGGGTGGCAGCCGTACATACCTAAAGACGGCGGTTTTTAAGACCGCGAACTTACGGTGACATACACGCGAGTAAGCGAGTCGAGCGATTTGCATATGTATACACATACTTGCTCGCGCCTGTATCACCCACTTTAAAGCTAAAACATATGAAATGTAAACTCACATGTTTATGGCAGGATGGTTCAGGGAGATTGTAGTCGCAGAAGTCTACTTCTCTTCGGACAGACCTCTCATCAAATTTGAGAGGAGTGGAGTTAGACGTCGTTTTTAGTTGGGGTCGTACTCACAAAGGTGCTTGTTCTAGCCGACTTCAATAGCAAATATACGGCTTTGGGTTTCCTTAGAAGAGACGCACGGGAGGGATTAGCGCAAACTATCACCATGAATAGATTCAGCAAATGATCCTTTGTTGAAAATGTTTGTCTGTTTGGCTCGGAAAGCATGCATACACTTGTGCCAGATGGCTATCGCTAATCTCCACTGAGATTGGCCGTAGGCCGTGTCCGAAATCGGTCAGGTGGACTATTATCATTAATATATTTTATACATTTCTACTTAAAGGTATTTAGCTATAAAATGTGAAGTTTACTATTTAGCTAAGCTGTAGCTAAGCATTTACAGTCTCGACAATTAAATAGGAAAGGTTTGCATTCATTGGTCAGTCTTGACGATACTACCAAAGTAATGATGTATCACAAATCTGGGCCTGTCCTCATAATTGTAGTGGTGCTAAATGTAAAGAAATCGCTCCTGATAGACTGGTGAGACTGGAAACCGACCCTAACATACTGTAGTTGGGAAAAAGCTAGGCCAATGCTTAAGTTTAAGTTCGCTTGACTTTACGCGTGTGTTTTTGTGTGATTATTTTCGGATGCATATGCGTGCTTCAACGATTTCTAACGCCTAAAGTTCATCCGACATTGAACTTTCAACTCAACGCGGCAAAAAAAGAACTCGTGTCACGTGTCGGCTAATAGCCGTTTTTTTTTCGTAGATTATAGTGGAGTGCGCTGCATCGATTTTCCGAATGAAAGTATTTGCTTTATTAGTGACAAATCAAACAAATACATACGTCATTCAAGTATTTGTTTCCAAAAATCCATATAATAAAGTCCACAGTTTATACGTGCTTGAGATAACACCTAAATCAATGCTATGACGCCCTGGTATCTGAAGTGGCACTCGTTGATAGCGGACCCAGTATATTGCTTAGATTGCACTCCATATAAATCATGACCGACGTGAATGGCCGCAATTAATCAACTTTACTAGGGCAACATGAAATGCAGAAGATGTTGTTAACTAAAGATGGATGGTATTTTGATCCATCGACGCTATTTTCTTGCCCTTGACCAAGTCGTAAGAGAATCGAATCAATTTTCATCATTAAGAGAGCGCGTATTGTGAAAGTTGGCAACGTCGCAAATAGTTGTCAAATATTAACAAGTTTTAAATAATTTGGCAATGTCAATGTATGAAAATAAGAAATATGGCTCTGCAGTGCACTAAAAAAATGATTAGGGAATGCAATAATTAATATCGTGACACCGAATAAATAGTTAAAATGTAAAAAAAAAGTATTTGGAAACTTTTCAAATGCTTTTTTACATCTGAAACGGTTACAACAAAAAATTCAGTGTTTTAATGGCATTTCTATATAAACTTTTTAGTGCACTACAGGGCCATATTTCTTATTTTCATACATTGACATTGCCAAATTATTTAAAACTTGTTAATTTACATTTCTTAATTTCATACATCAAAATTACCAAATTAAATAAAACTTGTAAATATTTGACAGCTATTAGCGACGTTGCCAACTTTTTGGTTACGCGCCCTTAAGCATGAATTGCGCTGTCTCTGTATGCGTATTAGTTATCATCAGCAATTAAATTAAAAATCAGACAATGATGATGCCTTACGTAAGCCCTCCTACTTATTTCTTACATACGAAACGCGTTACTTAACCTTGTAAGTTGATTCATAATGCCCCAAAAAGCCTAAACTATTAGGTATTTTCCATAGCGTTGTTCGAACTATTCCCAAGAGAAATGCGGTCATCAACACGTTGACAGACAGATTCAAGATTGTAGTACGGTATGCCGCAAAACAGTGGTGACAAGACCAGAAAGAGACGACCTCTTGTCTCATTCAAACGCCCTGGTACATTAGATCTATGGATGGTCATGGTGTTCTCAGTGATTTTTGGTTTACTGTACTTACCATGTTTTTGTTTGTTGCTGGCTCGTGTAATGTCTCGTGTATACTCAGAATGGGATCAAAATTCATAGTCTAAATGTTTTGTATACGCATGCCTATACATATTTTTCAAAATTCTCAAAAAGTGTATAGGAATGAAAGTTCATCACTATGAACAATCTTTACCAGAATTCCTGATTCAAACTGGTTCTTTGATACGAGTCGTATGCTCCAAAATACGTATGTACGTAATTTTAATATCGACATCAATCCCTGGTATTGGAAGGTCATGTTTACTTTAGAACGAGCCACAAATCATGGCGCTGCGCTGTTAATATTTGAAATGAATGCCAACGCAATAAAACAATTATTTTACTGCTTTTATCATCAGAAGTTTTGCCAAAGGTTTAGTAATGTTGCAATCTTAGACAACCTATCCTACATGGATAATTTTAAATTCTTTTTTACCGATTCCATATAAAATAGATTTGAATAAAATACTAACTAGAAATTACTACTCATCAAAATCAATAGAAAAATTACAAGCACTTTTGAATTATCAAAACACAAAAAATAGAACAAAATTTTATTCCCGTTTGAGTAACGATTATTGAGGCACCTTTGTTTAGATCAACGATTGTATGGTGCTACAGACCCAGTCACAAGACATAATGACTGTGAAAGTTCTGTTGGTACCCCCAGCAGTGCCTCGTTGATCTAGTGGTCGCAAAAGTGACTGCTGGGCTAAAGGTCCCGAGTTCAATTCTTAGGAATTTGTGCCCTGTTGAAATGGTGATAGCAATAGACTCTTACAACGGAACTTTACAAACATAGGTATAAGGTGAAAGTTTGTCTTATTGTTCGTAGAGAAACTCTCTGCATTTAATCTATAATCAAATTCATTAAAAAGATAAAGGGTGTTTATTTTAATTGCATCGCCAGTTACTAGAGAGAGAGCGCCTAAATACTGACCCACGCACACTCCACGAACTATGTATTGTTTTCCATAAAATGCTCGCTGTGACGTACATGTTAATCTTAGTTGTTGAATAATTTAAATGTTTTTATTGTAATTAAAACTGGCTGGAGCCAGCGGCTTCCCCCGGTAGTCGAAAATTGTCCCAAGGAACATATTGGTGCTATAAAAAATCGGTGCTCAAAAGGGAATACATCGATTATTTATTTAGTCGTTAAAAAATCGATACAATTCTAGAATTTGCAGACGACTTTGAGAATTGGTGTGGCTCTGATTTTGAGTTTTTTGTCATAATAACGTCAGCTTACTTTACGCATATTTAGATGGGTCACATCACGCCTCATTTTCTGTGTTAGGCATGACCTCCAATGTCTTTATAAACTAACTAGCTTTTGCCCGCGACTTCGTTCGCGTGGAATAGTGATTTCCGGCAGATTCTTTTTTTTTGTAATAAAAACTATCCTATGTCCTTTCTCATGCTCCTAATTAAGTCTGTACCAAATTTCACACAAATCGGTTCAGTAGTTTAGGCGTGAAGAAAAGACAGATAGACAGACAGACAGACAGAGTTACTTTCGCATTTATAATATTAGTTTGGATTGGAACAAATAAATTCCAAAAAAAACTCCCATAAAAATTTTAAGGTTGAAATAGAAAAGTTGAGTATGATATTCAATTCTATGTATGCATTCTTAACAAACACCTTGAATTTATTTCTTATCTAAAACTGAGAGATTTTTCTTTAGTTTGAACAAGATTCGCTTATCGTTTACCATCAGGCGAAATAGTGGTCAAACGCGAATTTATGGCTTAAATAATAAATAGTATAAGGTATACAAAACATTTTGCTTGTCTAGTTATACAAATGTTGGCAATGAAGGTTAAGACAACCTTAAGAAGACCTCATCGACCTACCAGATAACAAGTCCAGAGTTAAGTGATGGACAGGTCTATAACAATGAAAGGTGAATGGAAATCTGAGAAAAATCTTTTTATTCAGCGTCTATTTCGACTAGATATAAAATAAGTTTTGCGTTTGAACTCCGGACTTGAATATTGGTTTCATAAAGTTTTAAGACTTCAGTTATGATTTTAGAAAAACTCCCCAAACTCCTGTTATCTTAGTTCGTTTAGTTTGAGAATCGATCGAGTTACTGAAGAAGATTCGTCAGTTGTCTATCTTTATCTTAACCTTTATCCCCGAATTTTCCCAAAAACCCAAGTAAAGGCAAACATTAGGTATACGTATCTGACAATAACAGGCTAAGGTTTATCCAATCAGCTGTCTCATATAGTACATCACCAGTCTTCCGTCTAATCGTGACAAATGTTCAGGAATTAGTTCGGACCATTTGTCTCACTTTGTGTCGCTAATCATTTGTTTGTCCGATCCTCTTTATTTTATGTGCTCCGTGTAATCGGTGGACCAATTACGATTGTTTTTAAACACAAAACTGAAGCTTCTGAATTGAGGAAATGGAATATTGATGACAAGGACGCTAATTATTATGTTAGGTACTAGATAATTAGGTGTCTGTAGTTATTTACATAATAATGCCGAAAAGAAACAGTCGTTATGACTAAGGCCCTGGTTTAAAAGAAAGCGGCAAAGACTTGAAGAGCGAAGCGGAGAGATGTGCGGGGGGGGGGGGAATTGACCTATCAGTATCACATTTATTTAAAAAACAAAGATGAATCAAATCTCTCAGATAAAAGCTGGTTGAGAAAAATCACAAGGCAGCACTTTTATTTCGCCAGCATTTTGTATTCTAAACAAACAGCATTTTTAATTGAATTGTTCAATTAATCCGTAGCACTTAAATTACACTTTGTTCATTAAAGCCGAGCGCGTACTACGCAGGTGACGCCCACACATTGGATAAAGTGCGGGTTATTTTTCTAGAAGTTAACTGGATTTACGTCAGTTCGAGTGAATCTCAAGATAAAGTTAATTCATAAGGAACAACCTAGATGTTTAAGTCAACATTTAACAAAAGAATTGACGTTTTTAGAAATTAGTGGCTATTTTTAGTTCACAGTTTAGAATAGAAGAATATTATTTTTATAAACATATTTTGTCTTGGCACTTACTATAAGTAGTGCTGTTTTGTGTTTTACAATAACACTGAATTATTATTTCAGCAGTTTTAGGACAAAATTATTACCGAACAATCGGTGGTTTATCTTTTCGGTAAAATTCATCAAGCAGAAAGTAACATCAATATAATAGTGTGAAATGTGAGCTGTGTAAACTTAGCACTCTTGTGGTTTGGAATGACCGTTTTTTATGATTATTTATCAGGCTACAAAATAGTATTGCACACAGAGTCATCTTTGAACGTTTGAGAAAAATGTATCGCTACAAGTCGTTCAACAAAGCTCGTATCACTGATGGCTACTTTTCTGAATATTCGTGGTGAAAAGCTTCTTCTTAAAAACTTTAGATGGCGCTGTTAGCAAAACATTCTTAGCAATAACAATATTAATAAAATTAGAATAGACTACCTACCCTCTCGCGGCTAATAGCGCAAACCTACTGAAACGGTAGCGTTCAGTTTTTCAGGCGGCGCTAACTGTGGAATTAGCGTCTCACGTACCAGGCTCACAGAACCGCCAAGGAAATGTTTTTCAGCGAGTTTCAGCGGCAGTCTATTTCCGTATTTACAGGGGCGGGACTTCGTCGAGTAGGGCGCTTGCCAGCTGCGTGTGTGTCCTAAAAACATGTTGATAGATATTATTATGTGCGTCAAGGTTGCTTTTATCGTGTTCTTTTGCTGTGTGCGTGTTTCAGATTGAAAATACACCTGAAGAATTATTTTACAGGTTACTACGATATTTTGTTATGAATGGAAGTCAATCGGCCTATACATAAAATTGAATAAAATGTTGAATGTTTTAATTGGATTTTAATTAACGATTTTATTTTGTGATTGTTTGTGTTCGTCAGATTACGACGATTAAAAATGAAGTATTTAAAAAAAAACTACTTCAAACATTAAAGTCGATTATTTATTTCAATGTATAAATACATAACACGAATAATTTATTATAAGAATACTCAACTTTAAATAAATCCAAATCGCTCATTCAAGGACTGCGCCCAATGAAATATTATGAAAACTTCATAAACTCCACAGATAACGAAAATATTCATTTTTACTTAAAACGTAACAAAAATGTGAGAGGTATCAGGGTAACATAGAACAGCTGGGCTATTCCGTTGCCGAGTTTACGTATTTTCTTACAAAACCGAATTGTGTCGTTCAACTCCGCGAGACAAGTCAATGACCTTGCGTAACACGTGCGAGCTTCATTCATCTTTTTTTTTAATGTTTCTTGTATTTGTTTATAATTATTTTAGTTGCTTTTTTTCTATTATATATTTGTATTATTTTAAAAACAGTATCATTTTTATGTCCGTAAAAGGCTTGTTTCCAAGGAAGTGAATTTATTACAATAAAAATAACTCTTTCATTAGGATACGCACTTTGACAGCAAGCAAGCGCTGTTTACAAGATTTTTGATTTATATAAGTTTTGTATCACAAAATCCAATAAACTATTAGCCGTATCTATTGCTTTACATATTTTTAATTTTATTTTCAGGAAAAATATAGTTTCCGTTTTGCATACAACACTAGTATGAATGGCAAAACGAAATTATATTACTACTCGTAGTATTTGAATATTCTCATTATGCCGTGAGTTTCTTTTTTTTACATTATATGTGAATGGTATAAATGATTAGATATTTACTCCAATGTTGTTATACAGTGCCGCCAAAATCGATTCGACACCATAATAAACGTATGAAAGGTACAGGCAACTGTTGCTCTACGCGTCACACCCTTTACGAATCCCGACCTACCCCAACACCAACACCCCACACGCACCGTGCATATGTTCCGCACATCTCCATAGCTCTCCTGCTCTCCTAGTACACATGTGACTCCGAAAACTCACATGACTCCACGAATTGACACGTGTGAAGCACGTGTGACGTTTCCATACAACCCCTCCATGTGTAAAATGTATGTATGTTTGTTTGTGTGGTATAGATGCAGGGAATTAGATCGTATGTGTACCGTAGGCATGTTCTATGCGTGTGTTTATGTTATGTTGTGTGCGACTGTTTATATGTCCGTATGTTGTAGTAGCCATTGGTGCTGCTCTAGCTAGTAGTAGAAAATTAAGGAGTGACCGTGATATTGCTTGCTTTCTTGAGTTCCCATTTATTCTATTTGTGATCCCCCCATAAGCATAAAATACCAACTACTTACAGATATCTTTTAAAATTTACGCAAACAGTTTCAGGCTAATTATTATTTACAAGTCTCAGAAAATGATTACTGCAGAATTCATACATAATTATAACAAAAAACAAACTATACCTATCTAGATTCAAGCTTCATTTTTTAATATTTATGAGACAAAATTATCCATTATGCGAGAAAGTACAATAAAAGGAAAAATACTACAATAAAAGAAAAAAAAAACGTTTTATCATTTAATTTGCTCCTCCATAATTAAAACATTGAACATCCTTTCAATTGATATGTTACCTATCACAAGTACGAAGCAACGTTGTAACGTAGGTACATAATCTTTACGCATGTGCTATCGTACTCGTATCACCCAACATCGCGTTAACACAGGCGCGTGTAGGCGGGGCGTTACATGCTCGCATGTTGATAAGCCACATGTGTGTGGAAAGTGTTACCACTTCGCATTTATGATACCCTAGTACATACGTGTGCTTGTGGCATCACATGACGGCATCCATTTTCATGTGACACCTTCTGACACACATGTCACGCTAGTGACATTGTCACGCTCGTTTTGTTGTTCCTTCAGTTTTTGTTTTGTAGACTGATAATTATTTTCATTGAAAGCGATAAGACACTATAAAGATGGAATAGTTTCACTAGAATAATAATAGGTATGTTGTTGATAAAATAGACTAACTAAAGAAATTACGTTAATTAGTCTATTAAATAAATAGGTACGTCCGCTTGTGTGTTGATAATGGAAAAAAAAAATATTTTTCGTCATTTGGACGCTTAATGACACTGTTATATATTTTTTTTATTAAATTTGGTTTTAACTTCCACTTATCTGTGCATCCACGAAATAGGTACAGAGGCGGACTTCATAGCATTTACTGCCAATCAACCTTTCTTATGAATAAAGCAGTTTCCTTTAAAAATCTTCTTTTAAGTACCTTGAAAATAGGTTTGAATTGTCTTTGTTTTTACCCTTGAACATTTAGCAACGCCAACATTCGTGGAACAAAATTTTCCCTTGTGTCTAAATATTGAGAGGGCAAGACGATAGAGATCCTCCCTGGAGGGTTGAAACCGCCCAACTTGTTCTCTAATCCGTGCTAGGGCGCCGCCTACATCCCATTGTTTCACACGGAAAATACCAGGAACAGAGAAGTGCACAGGAGTTATACTGAACTCATTATTAGAATAGCAGGGGTGGTTAGATGAGGGCGGAAATAACATTGTTGAAACATCTGTGGCTGTGTGGGTGGGCGCTTGAAACCAAAACAAAGCTGTGTAGAAACAAGTGTAAGCGAATTGCGAGTACTTCTTAATCTTACAACTGTTTGGTTATATAATGGCACGATTTTTATTGTACAAACATTAATTTAATTAAAATGTCAGATGCTTTAGCGAAATCGTAGATTAGTATGTTTCAGAAAGTAAGCACGCGTTTTATACAGAAAGTAGAGCTAATTCATTTAACTTCACCCTTTGGTTTGGTTGGCCAATAAATTAAATACTTAAAATAAAGCATGGGCAGATTTTTTTTTGAATTTGGAATCTTTGTCTGACCTGGGTATTGAATTCAAAGCCTGGTGCTGATTCCCGACTACGTATTTACAAATAAATTGCTATCAATAAGTTTAACACGGGAAGCATATACTGCTTCACTTTGCAACCGTGCTAATTTAAACCCAGTGGCCATTGACTTATATCGTAAGGACAGGCCCAACAAAACCACGAAAATTGCACAAGTTTTGGCCCCCAGCTGTCAGTTCCGGGCCAAAGCAACTCAGTCAACTCAGGTTACGTTATCGATTTAAGCAACGTAGTTAGTATGATTGATCATAGATGGCGCTACTTTTTGCTGTATGTTCTGATGGGCGTATCCTTCCTCTTGAAATCATTGCACTGGCAGTTTTGCATCAAAGGACTATACCTCAATAAATATTAACTTAATTCAATACAAATTGACCCTTAACTCGTTGGGAACTTTATTGAAGCTTCAACTTTCATTCATTTCATTGCATCAATGACCATTCATATTATAACAAAGCACATCAACCTACCTCAATCTGTCATATTTCTTTAATAGATTTTCAACCTTATCAAAATCCTGGAAGGTTATTGTTACATTGGTAAAATGTGACAGTTTCGGGTAGGTTGACCTGCTGGCGTCTGTACCTTGCCAGACATCAAAAAACTTATCAAAGGGAAGTCCCGTCACCCGCCATTGTTATGACGTCACGCAACGATGGTTGACACAACTAAAAAAATAAACCACGTGTCCCAATATGTCACCCCTTGTGTTGGCTAAGCGCCTGGTAACTTTGAACTCGCTTACACGTGGCCGTTTCACTTTGCTATTAATACAAGTAGGAGCTACATGTGTGGTTCTTTACACTAGTTATTGCCCTGGGTTTCTTTGCGCTTTTTATATGAGTTTCGATAAGCTTGTTCTGTTACATTAGTTAATTGTTATTATCTTTTTATTGCTATTTGTTATTGATCAAAAAAAATAGGCAGATAGAACGCGCGCGAACTACAAAGTGAAGCCAGATTTTATTTTAGTGTGCGCGGCAAATATGGCGCGCCGTGTACGAACACGTGCATCTGTGGGCGTTTACGGTTGCCAGATATTGAGAAATACTCCCACATTTTGTTCAGTTAAATTGTTCTCAAATATTGTACTACTATTTTTTAAATTAGAAACGCGATTTTGTTTTATGGTTATACCCAGAGAGCAAAAGCGTGTAGTATTTATTATTTAACAGAATAATAATAAGGAATAAAAGTTAATATGCGTAATTACTTACTACCTTTTTAATTAATTTATATCAGACCATCATATCATATCAGAGAATATAACACTTTTTATAACGCTTTTTGGTTATTTGTTTATAACGCAAAATTTTGAAGGAAGCCATTCATTATCCTGCCTGCTTAGGCGAATAATAGTGACCCATTTATCGCGTAAAACCGGATCCGTGGGCAATCTGCAAAAACATAATTAGAATAATTGTAGTATAACCAGTGGCGAAGACCTAATTTAAAATGGTGTGGGGGGGGGCTGGCATGTTACACTATGTACAAAATTAAAACGATTTATCGGCCAATAGAAAATGCCCTACCAGCTCTACTCACGATACTGCTTGCATTGCAACTAATAATTCGAAAATGAAAAATATCACTAATGAAAGTATGGAAACCTCTAAATGTCACATGGCAAAGCCTAATTGTTGCAATTAGATACTAAAAGTAATAATAAAATATTTCATAAACCCCAATAAGTCTTGAAATATAAAAATTTAAAGCGCAGTACACCGCACGCGGAACTAAAAGTAAACGACTAAACGTACATCAAATAATAAAATAATAATAAATACAGGTACTATAGATTACGACCGTGCAGTTGTATTGACGAATTTGATCGATATTTTTTATGCACAATACACATTCCCCTAATTCAGGGTAATTTACCCGTCATAAACTAGCAACACAGACGATTTACTGTTGAGGTTTTGTGTTTCAAGTGAGCCGAAAATATTTTATGGAAAATAAATACCAAAACAATAAAAATAACAAGAGTTACCTGTGGAAAGATATTCCATCTTGTTTTCTTTCTTTTTGTGAACAACTTTTGCAGTGTTTAAATACACAAGACGGCATGTTTTGAATTAAAATGGCAAATCACTAGTGACGTGTGAGCGAGACGATGCGTAGCTTGGTACTGTCGCGAGTTTGTATTATCCTTTGATTTTGTATTATCTTCGGTTGACACACTCGCGTGTTCTGAGCGCTCTATCTGCCTATTTTTTTTTGATCTGAGATTGCAATATTATAATGCTTAATCAGTTTAAATTACAGTTATGTCAATATAAAATAATATTAGTTAATACAAAATAAAAATGGGCACTTGGGCAGATCTGTAGGCTCTAGGAAATTTAATACAAAATGCCATATTTAGTTTCTTTGTCAACTCTAGAATTTATTCACTTTCTAAAACACTAAATATTGATTCAATTTTCCTAAATCAAGTCTTATAAAAGAGAATAGTTCACAACACGCACTTAACCACGAATAGTGTAGTTAATGTGTGTAGTCAAACGCCATATTGTTCTATTTCGTTAGTGTCCAATAAATAGCGTTCGGAACGAAGTTAAACACTACCACACCTTTTAAATTAGATGATTAATTATTCATTACGAACTGTAATTATAATGCAGTAAAGTTTACTGAGTAAACTATTTTCAATAAGTTTCTATTTATATCGATATATTATTATCTATACAACGTCTATTTAGCGAACTCTTTTGTTTAACGCTCAAAGTGAAGTTATAAATCGCTACACGTCATGTTTCACATACTTTACCCAAAATATCTCTATAATTTAACTATGAACACAATCTAGGGTAAAATTCCGGTATTTTAAAGACTTTTCAGTAGTAAAATTATTATTTTCTGATCAGGTCAACGGATTCCCAGACACGTACACATTTTTGAAGTATGAACATGGGAAGCAGCGTCGCACCCCCAGCCAACACACGTCGACACTCATCAAGGACAGGAGGGTGAGTTGGATTGCATCTCCTGCGATATCTGTGCGCCTGGTAACTTTGAACTCTGCTTACACGTGGCGGTTTCCAAAGCCGCTATAATTAAACGTAGCATAGCAAGTGGCACAAGGTTTTCGAGAGCACGTTTGTTTCATTGTGTGTCACTGGTGGGGAATATTTCTGAATTAAAGATCAGAGTTCAATTCCCAGGTTAGGCAGTGTTAGTAGGTTCACCCACTATTGAATGATACGTAGGCATAACTACTTAAATTAGATCTAAGGTTTTAAGGTTTTTAAGGTTTTCTATTTATTAAATACCGCTACCTATCAAACGCTTCTGGGATTGGAAGCATTATGTTATGTTACGATATTACAAAACTGTCTTCCTTTATTTTTTTGACACCCTTGAAAATTTGCAAGGTCGCGCAAGTGGTACCTCGTTGCAGCAGATCCATAGGATTGGGTGACCGTGCTCGCACCATCAGGCGAGCCGTATGATTGTTTGTTACATAAGCGTGATAATAGATTGACTGGTTATTTACAATATTGACATTCCAAATGCAAATCACTTTTAGTCCCTAGGTATTAAAGAGATAATTTAGTCCCTGTTTAAGAAGAATAAACTAGCTTATTGAATAGATGTGATATAAAAATCTTTTCCACCAGGTAAGATGGGCAGAGCAACTGTTCTCCAAGTCCAGAGTGAAACGGTATCCCATGCCAGATTCAGACCAGCCATTACAAAGAGTGAAGAGATTGGAAGATAATAGGACAGTATTTAAAAATTCAAATATTCATCGAAATCGACAACCTTGGTTTAATGATGAACTTTGGAGCCACGAGTGGTATTTGGTAAGTAATCTTTTTTTACCAAGTAACGTTGCCCAACAATGGAACAACCATTGTTGGGCAACGTTACCAAAAAAAAGGATTATTATAAATAAATAAATAAATATTCCACAACTATCACACAACGCCATCTAGTCCCAAGCTAAGCAGAGCTTGTGTTATGGGTACTAGACAACTGATAAACATACTTATATATTTCTAAATACATACATATTATAGATAAATTACACCCAGACACAGAACAAATGATCGTGCTCATCACACAAACATTTGTCCTGGGTG
The DNA here is from genome assembly GCA_943136025.2 of Agrotis puta. NCBI lineage: Eukaryota > Metazoa > Arthropoda > Insecta > Lepidoptera > Noctuidae > Agrotis > Agrotis puta. The sequence continues at coordinate 2,165,302 of OW964182.2, forward strand.
GGAATCGAACCCACGACCTCCGGCATAGCAGTCAGGGTCACTAACCACTAGACCAACAGGCCTGTCAAAATTATTATGATCTAAAAATAGTTGTTTCGGGTCTAGGTGTTTGTATAGGTGAGTTTCTATGTTTGTAAACAAGTTTGGGTGTCCACGATACTGGAAGAAATTCCTAGGGTGGGGCAACGTTTTAAAAAGAATTGCCTTAAAACAAAATTTACATTATAAATCACAACATAAATCACTAAAATATAATAAAACTGTTAAAATGTTATCAAAATATAGTATTGTGTTAGAAACTATGTGGTAACTATTGTCTATTGCCTAAAATGTTCCATGTATGAACTGGATTAATAAAAGACAGTCTATTCGAGACCGTCAACCAACGACTTTTATTAAAAACTAAACTATTACCAAGCATCGAAACGTAATAATATTCTTCCTTTCTTTATTGCTGTCAGCTGGTAATGTGTCCAAGAGAATGGCGACGTTGCCTCTTTGTATGGCAATGCTTCGCCTCTGGTCAAAGTAATAGCCAGCTCTTGGGTCACGGGAAGCGCCAACAAATCGTTGAGATATATCTACAAAAAAGTCGAGTAGATTCCTAAGGTTGTGATCGAACGGTGGCCAAAGTACAGTTAAAGAAGCTAGGGCCGCCCAAAAGCCGGTTTGACGATATTATCAAAATCGAGGGGAACAAAAGCATGAGAAACGCACAAAACCGGAAGTATGGCAGAAAAAGGGGGAGGCCTATTCCCAAAAGTGGGATCGCAGATGTTTTGCTACACACATACCTAGGTGGATAATTTTTGGTTCGTGGATGCTTTTACAAACAGCTAGACCAGGAACAATTACCTGTAGGCCATTCACATTTGTTGTGTACAAAACAAAATATGTAAAAACTTTTAAATCTAAACAATGACAACAAAACAATGTGCGGGTCATAGCGACAGCACGGTGGTAGACGCCGCCGCCCGCCCGCGCCGGTTCGATTCCCGCACGCAGCAAATAATTTGTAGGTCTACAAGTAGTTGTGGGTGTTTGTAGGTATGTGAGTTTTAAAAAGACAAAATATAAATAATTCTAGTTGGCAAAATGTCGTACAAGTGCCAGACATGCTTCAAACCTCTTCAAACCAAAGTTGAAGGAAACAAAAATATGACCTAAATTAATCTTGTTTTTTTTTTATTTTCAGCAAGATACACGTACTTTACACAACTTGCCCCGGCTTGATCTGAATGTTCTGCCAGTCTACGAAATGGGATTTAACGGTAGTGGTGTGCGTGTATCCGTACTCGACGATGGAATCGAACACAACCACACAGACTTACGAGACAACTACGTGAGTGTTATGATTTCCTAGTACTTTTGAGGCGGGTGGTTGAAAATTTCCGAACTAAAATGGCACATAAGATCATTGCGGTCCTTGAATAATAGATGGCGTTAGTTGCATGCGTTTCTTATATAAAACTGTAACTGTTCTAGTCTTTCATCATTAAAGAGATTTAATACAACTATCTCATCAGCTTCACTTACTATACCTATAGTAAAGAAGACGTAAATAATAATACAAAGCTACTCGTACAACCTTCTATTAAAGTTCCATTTCTAAGCAAGTAAAGTAATTATACTCTGCTGTTTACTACTATACGTTTCTAATGTCTTGCTTGGTACATAGTGTAAGGCAAAACGCCAATTGGGGACTTAGTCCCCTGACAGCTGTCATGAATATTATGTCTACATTGACATTGAATTTTATTGTCTGACACGAATTTGGCTCGTAGATGCTCTTGTCATTTCTGAAATCTTGGTACTAGAAAGGAGGCAGATCGACATTTTCCGTAGTAAAAAGAAGGGGCGATTTTCGATCGTGCACTATCTGTCGCCACACGCCGCCCGCCACCGTGCGCCATTTCAGCAGCTATAGACTACACTTCTGCTCGTTTCTGGCGCCTTGGTACTAGGAATAAAGCAGATCGCAATTTCGTGGTAAATTGACACAACTGCGATGATCGGCGGCCGTGCGGCCCGACCGATATCGCGATACGGGCAGGCCCATGCACGTTGTCGCGTTTTGGAATTTCAGTGGAATGAAATTCCTTGTACGAATATTGAGCGTCACATAATTTATGGAGTCTTAGTAGAATAGAAGTTTACTTTGAAATTTTCGTGCTTTAGCGACACAATACGAAATCAAACAAACAAGTCCTAAAATGGCCACCTTAACAACGTTGCTAATTTAAATTTTGCTAAAATTGTTCTTCATTAGTGTAAGTTAAAATAACTCACAAAAAAGGGTAAATTAACCTACCAAATAACCACAAAAAAGGTAAAATAACCTACAAGATACCTTTTTTTGTGAAAAAGATTTTTATTACTCTTTTTAATTTAAATATTAAACCCTAGCTCTTGTCAAACACATAATTTTGTAATCCGTAGAACTAGTAACCACATCGCTCATGTACACAATAAGCTAATAAAATTCCCTATCTCAAAAACTACTGAACCGATTTTGATAAAACTGCAGTATTCCCTAAGTTGAACGATACCTAAGTAGTACCTACAGCAAAAACAGATTTACTTGAATCGGACTTGTAGTTCTAGACATATGCGAACGATGAATCAGTCGATGCCTACTCCTCCATCAGCTCAATTACATGAGATGATGATTACCCAAACGCAATTACTTAAATTACTTCATAATATTTGCGAAAAAGTATGTGTGGGCTCATAAAATTTTAGGGCTGCCCTCGATTTCTCCAGGATCTAATCATCAGATCCTGACTTGGTGACTATGGGACAGCTTCAGAAGTATCTCCTTACGAACATAAAAAGAATTTTGACCATTGGCTGAATAATCGCGTAACAAACACACACACAAAAAAAAAAAACTAAAATACATACAGGACCTACCATCGAATTTATAAGTCGGTTAGACTTCAAAAAAGAAGATTATAAATTATAAAGAACAATTTAGCAATATTGATAATATATAATACTAGCGACCCGCCCCGACACCGCACGGGTGCAACCTCTACTATATTCTGCATGAAATAGTATAGGTGTACACAAATAAACTTTCCTCTTGAATCACTCTATCTATTAAAAAAAAACGACGGGTTGTACTCTGGGAGTGCCGGCAGAAGTGAAAACTTGAATAGTAATTGTTTTTTTTTTTTTTTTTTTTTTTTTTTTTTTTTTTTTTTTTTTTTTTTTTTTTTTTTTTTTTTTTTTAATTGTTGGAAATATCTTGTGAACAGATTTTAGTAAAACTCGCAAAAATGGTTGACTTTTTATTTCAATAAATTTCCAATGTGACGTACATCTTTCATAAACAATGTTACCTAGCAACGAATGTATCCAGCATACAAACTTCTTTAAAAGTAATAAAGTCACACGAACATTCACGCAAGCGCCCTGCGCCGTCCTACGCTTTTTCGGTCAGGGTCACGTGTCCTGACGCGAGTGTCCTGACGCGAGTTTAAGATTTTATACCCATTACAGAAAAGTGCTCAACGCCGCTAAAGAAGTTTTCACTTCAAAAACCGCATGAAAATCCGTTTCGTAGTTTTAGAAATCTAAAGCATAGGGACAGACACACACGCTGCTATTTTTATTCTAACAACAAATGTTGAAATAATATGGTGGGCACGGTAATAATTAATGATAAATCTAGGAATTTGATCAGAAATTAGTTGGAATGCGTATGTAGTCTTTAACGTCATTGCTTACGTGGAATATAACATTTTTGCATTCCTTTAGCCCTGGTAAGTTCGCGGCCGATATGACGCGCCGGTCGTCGCTTCGCCGCTCTCATAGCCGCGACATCTCTTTTATTCTGACCAGAGTCTGTTGAGTTTAAACGCGAACCAATGTTGAACAAAACCTTATTTCTCTCTTAATTACAGGATCCAGAGATCAGTTGGGATAGCAATGACGGTGATTCTGATCCATCACCTAGAATTGAAGATCTAAAACTGAACTCGCATGGTACTCGCTGTGCCGGAGAGGTAACAATATGAAATCATGTTTAATTTAAAGAATATACAGTTCATAAATACATATCTTGTAATTAAACATTAGCAAAAAAACTATGTGGTAGGTACTTACGTAACTTACAAGAAAACTTAAGTTTAAGGTAATAAGTTTTGTGGTGTGTTTTGTTGTGCATACGGCAAAAGTATTTTTTTTTAACTTTTATCATAAATTAATTGTTTGCTAACTAAATATTTGATATTTTTTTGTGATTTCATGCTGAAAATCTACCCACCACTTTTTAAAGATCTGAAATAAAAAAAAATATGTTGTACAGATAGCCATGACTGCAAACAACTTGAAATGTGGCGTGGGCGTGGCGTGGGGAGCTAAAGTGGGTGGAGTTAGAATGCTTGACGGACGAATAACCGATCGAATAGAGGGAGAAGCTATAGGTAAGTCTACTGCTACATTTCATAAGCGCCTGGTACATTCGGTCGCCATGTTGAGGTAAAACGTCGTAAGCTTTTTTTTTGGAATAGGAATGTTAACGAGCAATTAGTTGTTACTTTATTTATAGTAATGCGCGGATTAATTAACAGCTTGAATAATGAATTCAACATCAACAATATTATGAGATGTGTTTTAGTGTATTTGTACCTAAAACATTTTCATCAGCCTAATTATTAGGTAGGCTAGCTATACTTACATTTATTTTCGCAAACTTAGGTCAGTGGGTCGTCTAAGGGGCGGCGTAGTGTCATTCATTCATTTTGAGGTAAATGGTGACCTGAAATAATAACACTAAAGCAAAGACCTTATTTATTGTACTTTAAACTTCTATTCCTTTACTTTATGACATCCTAGTAATGTGGGCGAAACGTGACGTAACAGTACCCTTTCAGTTGTTGTCAGGTTGCTTGTTGTTGTTGGATGAATTAAAATTAATTAAACTTTAACACATCAATGTACTTTATTTAAATTGAAATGAAATCTAGAAAGAGCTAAAAAATAACAATATTTATTATATTAGACACTAAAAAAATATTTTATTGCGGTATGTTATTTTCAAGTGACAGTTGACAGATGGAGGTCATTGAAAACTGAAGAGTGTGCAAGTGTTAAAAAAGCGTGCACGACGGCGACATCACAAGTTCACAACATGGCGCCGCCGCCGTCATATCTTCGCCATTAATTTTGTTGCATACGTTCTTAATTATTTTGTATCATTCCTAAAGAAACCGCAGTAAAGTAATATCTTCCTTCTGCCTAGATAAACCACAAAAAAAAACAAAATTCACATGACAGTTTTTACCGTTTATTGCTGTATTTATACAAATTCTTTAGTTATTTTTCTTTATGCTCCTTCCTCTCCGTGCCATCAACAAACCAGCCAGCTCAAATTCCCAACCTTAGATTAATAAATGTCAACGTATTAGTTGTCGTCGTCGTCGTCGTATGTTAGGCGGCCGCATGTTGGCGGTGACCACGATTACCAGGGCGCCAGGAATTATAGCGAGTATTAAGAATATATGCGCGCAAAGCAAAGCTCCGCCTTGTTGATCTTTCCTACTCACTCTATCCTTCAGAAATAACTTTTAATAGAGTTCTTTCTACATCTCACGTCTCTAGTGGGCGTGGCGTTCCAACTTCGATAATAATTTTGAGTACATCCGTATGATGTTTGTATGTTGTACAACAGCACACGCGACGTGAATGTCGCTCGCGTCGATATGGAAACGAGTCAAGTTTCCGAAGTTTGTTCGTGGTCGACACGTATTTTCGGTTACGTATCGACTATCGTCTACTTTTACTAGGGTATCAAAGCAATTGCAGTGGTACCAGTCAGTACACTGATACCTTATTTAGTAAATAGCTGATTTCCAATCCTACCGCTAGATGGCTGTAAGAACCTGACCATTTAGTGAAAAAATAATGCAAATACAATCATTTAGTCAGGGAATCTGTTAAATTATTTTCTATTTTGAGTCAATGATATAATTTTAGTACACCATTTTCCAGGGTACGCTTTAGATAAAGTGGACATTTACAGCGCTTCATGGGGCCCTAATGACGATGGACGAACTGTAGAAGGACCGGGGCGTCTCGCTTCTGAGGCGTTTAGGCGTGGAGTTATTGAGGTACTCAACATTTTAAAACTTAAACTACTTACTAATACTAAAAAGGTTAAATATTGTAAATTGATGATTATGCAGGGTCGTGGTGGCAAAGGCGTGATCTATGTTTGGGCGAATGGGAACGGCGGAGGTCACAGCGATAACTGTAACTGCGATGGGTAAAAACTCAGAATACTTAACAAATTAACTTTGCCAGTTTAAAAGTTACTATCGTATTATTATTTCATCACAGGTATTCGTCTAGTATTTACACAATTTCAATTGGAAGCGCTTCTCAGCATGGTCTGTTTCCTTGGTACGGAGAGATTTGTTCGTCTACGCTTGCTGCGGCATACTCCTCTGGTGCCTACAAAGATCAGAAAATAGTAAGTTCACTCACTTCATTGTACGTCACAAAACCATTCATTATTTACGTTGCATTGACGTAGTAGATCCATTCATAAAGTGTTGTTAATTCAAGGTCAAACAGAGACAACAATAAAGACACGCACGATAAAGATATAAGATAGATATTGCCGTCTCTTTCAGGCTACTACAGACACTGGTGATTCCTGTACGCTCGGGCATACGGGGACGTCTGCCGCGGCCCCATTGGCTGCTGGCATTATCGCTCTCGCTTTGAGTGCAAAGTTAGTTGACCCTATGTGCCTGTGTTCAGACCATACACTGCCTGTATTTTATGAGCTTCTAATACGTGTGTTGGCATCGCCTGTTTGTCACAATGTCCCGTGTCGTTTGTCTGAGAGAAAATAAAGTCTCTTTGGGCGAAGTTTCTTATTTCCTACATTGTATGTTTCAGTAAAAATCTAACATGGCGTGATGTACAACATTTAATCGTTTGGACATCAGAATATGCTCCACTTTCGGCCAATCCTGGATGGCAAATAAATGGGTAAATTGATAATTATTTACAGAATAAATTTATCGATTCTTGTAATTTGTTCATAATATTCAAGTCTTTTTCAGTGCTGGGCTTTATTTTGACGTCCGATTTGGCTTTGGACTTTTGAACGCTGGCGCTCTCGTAAAAAAGGCACTGAACTGGTCGAGCGTACCAAATGATATTGTTTGCCACGTGAATGCTGCTCCGTAAGTATGTCATCCTAGTGTACTAGTCGTCTTAACGCGGAATGTGCATTTCTTGCCTCGTTTGTTGGTACGCAATCGTACTCACAAAAATTCACCCTGATCAACTTCAGATTGGTCGATGTGAACACTGAACAGCAACTTCTGTCTTTAACCATGTAAACCTAAAAAAGCGGTTTAACTTAAAACCCGGGTTAAATCTCGTAAAACTACCTACGGTTTAAACAAAAATGATATGAACTAGGATACTGAATTATTGAAGCCGCTGAGTGGTTGGAAATGTCACGCCGACACACAGAAATTGTCTCTGATACCATCCTTTCATGGAGTTTTCAATAAGGATCAGACTGAAGAAGATAAAATTAACTAGAGATGCTAAAGGATGCACAGGGTCTACCAAAAACTCCCAAAAACTCTCATTACTATCTTTTGTTGGTCCATCGACCATCATAAATCACAACACAACACAACATCTAATGATGTAGTAACTATCTAAGGAGGCGTTCGCTTGGCAGCTGGATCAAGTACTTCTTAAGTACTTCTAGACACGGCGTATTTTGTTAGGAAGTTGCTCTCTCGGGAGCCCTGACGACCTACAGCCCGGACCCTGTTCCCGAAGCTGGTGGCTATTTTTTATGTTTGTAAATGTATTTTAAGTAATTTTATTTAAAATATTTTTACAAAATCCATACTCCAAAATCGAAACTATGGCTGAGCGAAGTGCTGCCTCAATATTAGGTTGGCTTTCATCGAAAGTAAATACTAAAGAACTGTCTATTTATACGAAATGGATGCTTAGAACGTCGCTAAGCACTGACTTAGGCTTGGCTGTTGCTCAGGTACGACTATTTATATCGGCCTAAGACATCCATCCACCTTTAACAATATTTGTAAGTCACTCTGGCGACAACTTCGTTGATTTCGAGATGTGACGGTCTTGCACGAAAAATTTCGAAGTAAACTTTAATATTACTAGGGCTGTAGAAAATATAAGGAGCACGGCACATAAGTCCATTGTTGTATCTACATAAGATTTACGTGTGTGACACTTTTAACCCATTGGCTGTTTTGTAGTGTGTGTAGGTTTCGTATTGCCTGGGCGGGAAATGTGAGTGGCGGCGACAGAAGTAAATAATTATGCTCCTGTACATTTCTGACACCCTGGTATATTATAAAAGGCAAATCGAAATTTCCGTGGTAAAACCGCGTATCTGCAGCGCGACCGACACACGTGGTCACGAGCAAAGCACCAACTAGCGACTTGTATGTTGTATGGATTATGCATGGATTAGTTTGGTTAGCAATAAAGTTCCACAGAAATACTGTACGCTACACGGTTAACAGTCTATAAACTTTCATCCCTACATTCTCACAAACTTACACTTAAAAAAATTACTATCTCTTTATTAAGTTTTTACTTATTCGTTATTTTTAATTATTATTACAAAAAAGAAATAATATACGTTTAAAAATATAAAAAAACATTGTTTTAGGAGACACAGGGCATCCTCAATCTTAATCTTCTGCCTAACGTTTATAAAAGCTATACCTACATACCTACTTTTCTCGGAAATGTTAATTGGACAATTCTATGAAAGAATGGAATCGACCACGATTTCAATGTGTTCGATTCCTCATGTCCTCAATATCAATTAAATCAGCCTACTTTTGGGTAAAAGAACATTGGGTGAAATTGCTAAAGACCATGACCATGGTTCATAGTCTGTGGTTTATCACAAACCACGATATGGCATATAATTTTAAAGAAATTGTATTGGATCAAAAAGGGTCTCAAAAACCCATATCTCCAACTCTGATCACCTCACTCATTGTTGTTCTTGATTGACGGTCTTGCACGAAAAATTTCGAAGTGAACTTTAATTTTACTAGGGCTGCAGAAAACATGTGGAGCACGGCACATAACCATTGTTGTATCTACATAGGATTAACGTGTGTGACACAAATCCCATTGGTTGTTTTGTAATGTGTGTAGAGGTCTCGTGTTGGCCTGGACGCGTGAGTGACGGCGACAGAAATAGATAATTATGCTCCTGTATATTTCTGACATCTTAGTATATAGTTAGAGGCAAATCGAAATTTCCGTGGTAAAACCGCGTATCTGCAGCGCAGCAGCGCGACCGTGCGATGCACCAACAAGCTACTTGTTTTGTTGTATGGATTGGTTTGAAACCCTTAAAAATTAAAATACCTACTTTCAGAAATAATTATTTCAACTTTGTTTCAGTGTCAGCTTGCGATCAGTTAGTTTCATGGTTTAGTTTTTCGGCCTTAAATAATGTTAGTGCTATATAACATAACTAACAATCAATTAATTGACAGTATATTCCCGATTCCGATGCCCCATAGGTTTTATATGGCAATGACAAACTGTGTCGTCACTAACTGTTTAACTCAAACTAAATATTTATTGAATTCAGAAAAAAAGAATTAAAGAAAGTTTTTATTTTAATAACATTTTTAGTTTGAATTTTAATTTATTATCTTATATAAGTATTTTGATTTAGTTAGGTATGAATGTAATCAATAAAATGATTATTGTGTAATTCAGTATATCAATACAAATATACAGTTAAAATAAAAATTCCTGTTTCATTAAAGTGTTAATCGGATTTTGGGAATACAAAAGTATAATTTTATTAAAGAAATTTTGTTGGGTCGAATACCTAATATCACACCAACACTGATCATCGATTGCCACGTCCGTCGTCGTTGTTGATTTGACGGTCTTGCACGGAAGATTCAAAGTAAACTTAAATATTATTAGGGCTGAATAAGATCGGTGGAGCTCTCGCATTGTTGTATGACGTGGTAGACATGAATGGGTGTGTGGCGCCGAGCGGCGTATCAACAGTCTACAAGAATATAATTCATTCTCCTGCACAGTTCTGATGTCTTGGTACATTGGAAAAAGCAAATCAAAGTTTCCGCAGATTTTAGTCAGTACAAGTCTGACAGTCCCTCCCGCCCTGCCCTGGGTGGGAGGACTCATTTGATGATTTTACCACGATAAAAAAAAAAAAAAAAAAAAAAAAAGTAAAACGAGCTATCTGCAGCGCGAGGCACGGCACAGTGACTGGTTTGACTATATGATATTTATTCGACCCTGGAACACAATGTTACGTGGGGTAAAGGGTGACATCCCTTCACAAAACTTGTCATAACAATATCAATTATTTCACCTCCTATAGAGCAATTAGGTTTTTTTTTAACTAGTCAATATGAGATATTCTGTTCTCGTATATGTGGTATTATGCATTTTTTTCTACCTCAATTTTTTCATGGGAAAAGCGTAGTATGGAAGTACATAAACAAACAGTTTCAATTTTCATGGGCGTATTTGAGTTTACTAACTATTCCATAATCAAACCGTTTATTGTCTGTAGGCACTTGGAACGACAATTTTTCAAAAGACTGTCCCTCGTAGCTGCCTCTACGGTTACTCTGGTTACCCATCCAAAGACTGACCTCGGTAGGAGTTGCTTGACTTAGTGAACCATCTAAAGACAGACATCGGCAAGCGTTGTCTTAGTTTGGTCAAAGACAAAGAAAGACCTCTGAATTAGTTGTTACCATCCTGACGGCCAATGCTAGATGCTACCAACACTCAGTAAACTTGTTTCGTGGATTCGTTATTTTTAATATGTACTTGTAAATAAAGAAAACCTCGAAGATCTATGCGAGGAATGATTTTTAGAAATAAAGAATATTATTGCAATGGTAACGGTCGACATGGGAGAAAATCATCATGCGCAGGTTACATAGAATTTACAAGTAACCTAGGACAAGGGCAGGAAAATGATACATCTTAAAACTTATGACTACCTAGTCAAACGTTCGCAAAGTTTCATCATACAACAGCTGATAGAATAGGTAAATCCAAACACAAGTAGTGCCACGATGATGACCTTGCTACGTAGCATATCAGTTACGAATTTGCGACTGAAATGTGTTTCTAATGTGAAATCTATCTTTCAAACTGATTAACAGATAACTTTCCATTACAGATCTAGAGAAGAAGAGGCACGTTTGTCTTCTAGGCAGAATGTTGATGTCTTTATATCAGTAGAGAGCGATTGTGAAGTTAATTACATTGAGCACGTAGAAGTAATTATTAATTTACGCTACAGTCGCCGAGGGGCACTCGAGATCTACGTAGTCTCACCGCAAGGTGAGGTGTTTTATATTTATGATATCCTAGTATTACAGTTGGTGTTATACTGTTAAAAACGATTGCAATATTATCGAACGGTACTCGTTTGCAACGAGTCGTTTGCTTTGTGCTCTTTGGTTTTCAATGTAGCATGTAGTTGTTAACGACTATACAGCTCTTAGACGCTTAATAACTGTATAGTCGTTGTAAATGGTGGTTATTGGTGGGTGCTACGCAAAGGCGACGCCGGGCGGCGAATAACAATAAATAAATATTATTAACTAAGTTATGTTATTTCCAGGGACAAAGGTACAACTTCTTAGTGCTAGACCTAAAGACACATCAACAACTGGTTTTGTCAATTGGCCACTTATGTCTGTAGCCACATGGGGTGAGAATCCTAGAGGCATTTGGAAGGTTATGTTCATTGACAAGGTTTGTGTGTTTCGTTGTTTCTTCCGTTTCTATATTTTGGCTACGGCTGCTTCATAAATAACAGTCTACTAATTTTCTACAGACTTACGAAAAAAATACGGGCGAAATTGGACCTGTGAGTTTAACCATACACGGTACAAAAATAATGCCGGCACACATGAAAAACGGACCACGGATTTACAATGATAACTACAACTACCAAGAGGCATTCGAATACTTCGATAATGTAGACAAAAGCGTTGACGTCGCGTCGAATACCGTTACAGACGATGAAGCTGTAGCCGTGATACCAGGCGTCCATAACACAGAAGCGGTTGACGAAATTCATGACGTTGATTCAACAGTATTAGCTGAAGTGGAAAAGGAGTTACAAAGAATTCATCATAGAAGGATATACTTGGGTGTAGGACTGTAAACAATAATGGCTTAATTTTAACGGTTTTGTTACTGTTGTAAATAAAACTATGTGATTTTAGATTGCGTTAATGACGCTTTTAGAATTACTTATTGATCTCAGCTTATTATCTGATTGCCTTGTTTTTGTTGCGTATATTTATGAACTACTGTCCTAATTACATATCAAATGCAATTGTTTACTTACATTATTTTCACGAAAATTCTACCAGTTAGAGTTAAATAACATTTAACAAACCGTCGTACCTATTCAAACAATACGTAAAAATGTACCTACTTAATAATTACTGAAGTTAAAAATATATTTTATAACCTATAAATTATAACGACCATGATATTCACAGTTACAATAAAAGTATAACACAAAATGAAATAATGAGCTTATTTTTTTTTCCTAAAATAGTTTTGTTCTGCATTCATAATTATAGTAATACCGTTGGTCAATCAAATGTCCAGCTACTACGTAGCAAAATGCCTACGACTAGCTACGAACTTGTTTTCTGTTTCCTTTCTGAGCGTCTAGTAACTTAGTAACCTACGTTAATAGAAAATCAACATTTTTAATAAATATTTCACATTCCCACCCTTTCTCTTACCTTATTCTCAATTTTTGAACCATTCTGGAACATTAATCTCTCCAAAACGTTTACTTTTTGAGTGATAGTAATAGTAGATTATTAACCAAGGGGATAAAGCAGTGTCTTCTGTCGCGGGTGACGATTTAAATCGCGAGCGTAACGAAGGACTCGAGGTTTACTCCCGAGCGTAGCGAGGGTGTTAAAAACTTAAATCACGAGCGAAGCGAGGGATTTAAGACGAGTCCTGAGTGTAGCGAGGGATTTAAGTTCACCCAAGACTAAGACAGCTTTATCACCGAGGAAAATACTCTACTTTTCGTACCATTTGCGAAAAAATGAACTCAATAATAATATGAGATAAGCATTTATTGAAAATAATGACAATTAAAAGTAAAAGTTAACATTCGAAACATTGGTCCAATTATTGATAGAGAGAGTTACATTTTTGTTTGGTACATTTATTGTCGATGAGTTAATTTGAGTATGTCTCTGTTCTTGCGTCTGAGGAACTTGCGTTTCATTTGATTTAACATCGTTACGCATTTTTAGAACATTAACTTATTTATAAAAATAAAATAAACTCAAGGTTTTATTTGAAGAAAACAAAAACGCGGCAAATTCCTAGACTACATTTTTTTTGTCGGAAAAGCAAAGGCATCAAGCTCATACGGCCTCTTCGGTTTTCGTAATTTTGTTTAATAATCATAACTGCATAATAAATACGTATTCCTTTTTCAAAAAGATGTGTAATGCTTTATATACAAACTCAATGGTGTAAACACAGATGTAGTTCAGTATAAATTTCGGTAAGTATTCCAAATTTAAATCACATTCTCTCCCTAGAGGATGAATGAAATTCAGTACAACATTCTCTCCCTGTTTTTAACAGATTAAAAATGACTATCGTTATGTTCGATTTTTGAAGCATAGAATGTCACTTTTTTGAGCAAGTGGTACGAAAATATTCTTTATGTCCCCATTTGCATCCTAGTAGGCACAGTCTGGGAAGACAGTTAGACTTTTTAGTGAACCGACTCAGGTAAAAGACCGCGAAATATTTGACAACTTTGCAGAATCTTGCCATTTACTAGTTCGTACTTCTGTGCTCTTAGCACATGGCACGGAGAGGTCTAAAAGTTCGCGGAATGAAGGGGTTTCCAGGTAAAAAAATACGTTTAGCATAGTAAACTGATAAAACAGGCAACTTACTAAAAATTACAAACTGGATAAAGAGCAAAAAATATATAATTTATTGAGAAACAATACTGAAAACAATTATTATGAATGACGGTAAAATAACTGATTTTATATTATTATCAGTTGCCGTTTCGTAGGAAGTAAATTATCGTAGCCATGAGGCGAAATGGTATCAAACTATCCAACAGAACGATCAGTGATTTGGTTTATAATGTTCATAATTGTATATATTAAACACTGTTTTTACATTGCTTCATCCATCAGCTTGATCTATGAATAGAATTCATATTAAAAAAAATGTAGTAGGAAAAGATGTCATGAATTAGGTATATCAAAATTTCTTGATTGTGGAAAAGGAAGCAGGAAAAATAAATGAACACACATTGTTTCAACTTTTGTTATATAAATATCACCTCTTTTTATCCTTTACATTAAAACCTAAATCCTTAAGTTCTTGAACTATAAAATCGTCTTTGTACTCATCAATCTTGGAAAGCCACCATTCAGTGGATATGACGTGGCGACATCGTCCACCTAACTCTGGAGGCAAATAGTCAGGGTCAATATGTTTATGGAGTGAACTAACATCGTTGCCATGAAAGTGGATACGGCTCCAAACGGCTTTAGGCATGAACTGCTTGAATAAATAGAAAATGGAGTGAAGGATCCAGTTATATCTGATGAAGTGGAGGCTGTGATTCGGCAACGGGAACGATACCTGTGGAGGAAAAATGAATTTAATGACAATGAGAAGTTTTATAATGTTAACAGCGACATCTAACGTGAGAATTGATAGCTTCGCTACGAGTCGTATTTGAAGCGGTTCCCTTCTAAAGATGTCAGTTTAACACAATAACTTCTTGAAAGGAACAAGCCGCAAACATTTTGGTGAGAACAAATGTTTGCTATTTTGCCAGTATTCACTGCAACTATTCGTATTATTTTTTTTCACTATGAGCGAATGTTTGTTCTGAACAAAAGCTTGTCTGTAGGTTCGCACAGTATGTTCGTCAATGTTTTTTTATGAAATCCGACGACTACCGAGCACGTCAAACACCGAGCGAATGATCAAAGCAAGTGTTCGTTGGCTATTGCGTTGTTTTCAATGACAGATATAGAGTATTCGTTCATCATCAGCGCTGAACGAACTCGTTCGCTCACGCAGATGTTTCCATTTACTGGACAAACACTCGTTTGCTCGCTCGAAATTGTTCTGAATGCTTAATTCAAACACATTTCACGACTCCCATGTCATAGCAAGCGAGTTTTTTTAAATATTCTTACTCCCATAAGGGCGACTATCTGGCCTGCCACCGTCGGCGTCATCTGGGCCACTTGGCTCAGGTTAAGACCATCCAAGTCCACGATGATGGTGACGCCAAGTATCTGCAGCTTCGGCTGCATTGTAGCTACTTCATCCATCACCAGCGCGAGACGAACTACGTCTTCTATTGGTACCTGGTTGACATCCCAGCGACCTGGAAACAGAAGGGGGAAAGAACGGTTGAAATTTTTCGTTTGTTTCACCTTACGTTTGGACAAATTGGATATTACACTTTTTTGCAGATTAACATTATCTTTATTCTTCTGGCCTGATCCCAATAGATTTGAGGACAGCTAACATGTCTGCTTCTTCCAAACTTCTCTGTAACTCGTCATTTCTGCAGTCACCTCTTTTCTAACCATATTTTATTATCCTTCACACTCACACATCCATCGTTTCAGATATTACAAACTTAGAAAAGCCATTTATGTAAATGGCAAAAGCGATCTTTTCAATATAACTTTGTATATATGCCGTAAAGTTGACAAACAAGCATACGGCCTGCGTGATGCAAAGCGGTTACCGTAGCCCATGGACGTTGCCGACTCAGCAAGATTTTCACGCTCTTTTTGGGGGTGTGAAAAAAGTAGGTAGAAGGCGTTGTGCCGACAGATAAAGAGACAATAGTTTAGCAGTCGGCACAATGATCCTTTAAGAACTGGGGCCCTAGTCTGATGTAATCAATGATAGACTATTCTGAACTTATTGTAATAGCAGGCTTAAGGCCCTGCTTCGCTCTTGGACTATCTACTGCTATCTTTACTTCCAAAGTCCTTAGTATCTTACCAAACCTCATAAGAATGATGCGTCCATTGTCAGGGCTCTCTGGCAGGATGCCTGCATACACGTTCTTCACTTTCACCAGCTCGAAAGGATCACAGTCATACAAGTAAGCGTTCTGACGACGAAAATCTTCATAGCGCACCATCTGAGAAACAATAGGAGGCGGTCAGATTTGGCCATCATTATTTATTTGCTGGATTTGCCTACGATTCGGGTGTGGAGAGTAGTGAGTAATATTGTGTGATTTGTCAATTGATGTATAGGTATAGGGAATAGGGATTCCTTCATTTGTAATGAAAGAATTGTCTTTTGAAACTTGGAACCCCACCAGCACGCGTAGCATCACACCTAATGGTATTATAAGTAAAAAAGGTGATCACACCTTAGAACCGGGTATTGTCGACGGAAGAATCGACAAAATGTTAAAAGGAATCGACAAAAAAGATTTCCATCCTCATAAGCAGGGTGATGTTGTAAATATATAAAATAAATGTAAATATTGTTCAGTCCTCCACGGGTCGTGTTATACTCATCCATCATGTTGGTTGTACTCATCATGTTGCGCATGAAAGAAAGAAAAACACGTTTATTGGCACACGCTGCATGCTGGTATTACCATTACTTCCAAGTAAGAACTGGTGCCCTAGCATGACGTCTTAAAGCGAGGGTACTTCCAGTGTGGGAACGAGATGGCGCTAGACGATTTGTATAGCTCTATCTCTTTCCCACAATGGAATTACTCTCGCCACATGAGGTGACTTGAGGCCTTGTAATTTTTCTTTAGGCCATTCGATTCTTTGTAAGTATTCCATGCTAGCAGCGGTGGGCCCTCGGATCGTCCACGACAAGGTTTATTTATGTTTACAGATAAAAGAACACAAGGGTGGTGATGGTGATGATGGAAAGGTGCTTGTTTCAATTAATTAGTGACACTTTTATCCTGCAATGCAAATGAATTTACTTTTCAAGTTTACACACAAAAAATACGAGTAAGTAGAACAACTGCGGAGTGTAATAAGTCAACTCGTGAGCATATGTCCGAGATAAGAGTATGTTAAGCTACTTAAAAGAAAGTGTGAAAAGAAAATTATGCTGCTTTCTCACTTTCATTACTAATGGTGTTGTTCAATGTTATTAAGCGTTATGTGGCTTAATGAATCTGTAGCTATTCGTTACTAACAATATTTTCTATACACGATTGCGTATATAATTTCATATCCATCTTTTTAATCCACATTTTACAATCTAGGATTTAGAATTTGCTTCTTTTTCTTAAAAAAAATTTAGGATGTCCCTTAATCGAAAAACAAAGGCGCTAGCATGAGTTCGCGAGACGTAATCTTACTTGACATATGCGTCATGCACACGTGCTAAGTGCCAGCGCGATAGGGCTCTGCAAAGGGCGTAGCCCTGTTACTGGACTATTACGGTGTTCAGATAATAATAGATGAACATCGTGAATATTTTCCGCCATGCTGAATATTTTTTTATTATTAATTGATATAAAGAAGCAGTCTAAGAAAAAATCTACAAGAAAACAACGTCTAATCTTCAAAATAATAATGCTTATCGAGCCACAATAAAATGTGTTAAGAAATACCTTTTTCTTTGAAGAATTAAAATGTCCAATCCATTAACGACAGACCTGCACAAATAACAAAGTTCAAAAAGGAGAACGAAAACATAGGAGGGTAGTTTACGGCATAAATAAATTGAAAAACTTTCCGACAATTAGAGCATTAAAAAATAATGAACACGTATTTTTTGTTTTTTTTAATACAACGAATATTGACAAAGATAAAACGCTTTGAAATTCGTGAGTGCAGAGGAGCTTGTGGCGTCATACATAACGCCTGCCGAGTGACTGTTTTGTGATTTTTAAAGAGTTATATCTTCGTCAATTTGGTTTACGTAACAAAAGAAAAAAAAACGACGGGTTGCACTCTGGGAGTGCCGGCAGAAGTGAAAACTTGATTATTAACGTTGAGCATGTTTGATATTTTGGAATGGTTAGGGAATAATTTTGCACCAATTGCTTTATCAGTATAAAAGTACTATCATTTATGTGTTAGAATACAATATTCATTTATTGCGCTATCGTACACGGTCGAGGTCGACCTCGACCTCGACCTCGACCTCGACCTCGACCTCGATTCGTGGCACGCTGTAACATAGACGAACATTCGCGCAAGCGCCCTGCGCCGCCTAAACGAAACAGTAGGCCCAGGCATACATTTTCGCCGCGCCGTAGAGAGTGGATAGCTGTCTACTCTCCATCCGTCCTACGCTTTTTCGATCAGGGTCACGTGACCTGACGCGAGTGTCCTGACGCGAGTTTAAGATTTTATACCCATTACAGAAAAGTGCTCAACGCCGCTAAAGAAGTTTTCACTTCAAAAATCGGTTCAAATATTTATTGATAAATCTATCTTTCGGACTAATTATTTTTTTATTTGAGTAAAATAGCCAAGATATTAAGTTTTTAGTTTTAGTTTCACACACACATGAAGGTTTAAAATGATGTTTGAAAGTCTCCACACGTTTTCATGTCAAGGAATCTGCAACGGCGTTGACCAGACGTGTTTACGTTCTAAACATTTTGATTCTGTGTCTTTCCTAACTTAGTTGTAATGGTGGTCGTTCATGGTAGGTAGTTCTGATGGCACGAACGGAAATTACCTTAGTCGGTATTTGATGATTGATGATAGTTTTCAAGTCTATAATGTCTAAAACTGATTAGATTACCGACTGCATCGTTGAGCAAATGATCGAAATGATTTTATGAATCGGTTCATGACAATCATTGTGTTGTGTTGTTAGAGCTCTCTGAAGTGCTGTGCGCCTAGTAGAACTTTTTATCACTGACAAAACCTTTTCGTGTAAGTACGTTTAAGTTGACGGCACGGTCGGCGCAGTGCTGAGCGATCGTCAGCTGCGCAGCGTGTTGCAGGTTCAATCCCCCGCACGGAACAAATATTCGTTTGATCTACAAGTATGTAGTTATTGAAGTGAAAACTTCTTTAGCGGCGGCGTTGTGCACTTTTTTTGGAATTGGTAAAAAATCTTAAACGCGCGTCAGGACACGTGACCAGATCGAAAATTCGTAAGACGGCACAGGGCGCTTGCGCGAATGTTCGTGTGTGTTTATTACTATTCAAGTTTTCACTTCTGCCGGCACTCCCAGAGTGCAACCCGTCGTTTTTTTCGAGTGTTTGTGTATGTGTCTTTCTATGATTGTAAACACATCCACAATACAGGAGAAATTCCTAGTATGAGTCCACTTTTGTTTGTTAACATTGAGTCAAATTACGGGTCAAAAAACAATTAAATTGTTTTTATTACTAATTATAATTTTCGTCCCTGAGAAATGACCTCCAAAGTAGGTACTTTTTAACAATTTTCAAAATATTCTAAACGTTTGCGTAATTAATGTTTAAATAAGTATATTATGTCTGCTTTTTTCTACCTACTTTAGAAAGTTAAGACAAGAGTAAAAATATTTATGTAATAGAATTTTGACAGACTGCTGGGCACGGACATAAAAAGGAGAATGATTGATAAGTACCTATATCAGTCATTAGTTTCGAAAACATTGAGCTTAAAAAATAAACATGTTTGAATTCAACAATTCCTCAATTTGTGGCTACTTAAATTTACCCACATAATATTAACCGATGGTTCCCGATGGCCACTCCCAATTTGTCCACTGACTTTTTCTTAAAAATAACAAAGAAGAAGCTGACAAGCAGCGTTAACCACAAAAAGACAACGATATCGAAATTTAAAGAAGTAAAATGCAATAAGGGAATTATTTTTCCATGTTGGTCGCCAATCGTGAAAAATAGGAATCTACGTGTACGTAATGTTGTCATTAGCATTTTATGCTCACCAATTTATGCGCTAACGCAGGTATGGACCGACGGCATCTCAAGAACCGCAGCAGATACGCGTCGTCTATCCGCCGCGGATTACATTCTCCTCGTTCTGAAACAAAACAGATTTATCTGTCAAAATATATTGAGAGACAGACAGTAGATTTAACGGAATTTCCTAAATGAAGTTGGCACCTTCAGAAGAATGACCAGTCGACAGCACACGCAAAACGTCCCTATCAGCTTGACATAAATCTTCGACGTTTGAAAGTGCCTCGTTGATGGCCTAATTGAAATAAATGATTTGACTTTGACTTTGAATTATAATGATGATTTTCATTTTAATTCTATTTAGCTGATAGGAACGTATCAAGAGCCAGATTCAGAAGAGTAGTAAGGGGATGGGGAGTACTTTTTGATACAGCTCGCATTGTGATAGTGACAGCGCAGGCTCCTGTCTGTGGAGCCTAGCCACCGATATCTTGGACCCAGCTACCACACCGGACCACTATTTTATTATTATTTTTATTTATGTATTTTTAAGTGATATTTAAAAATGTAAAACATATACGTGCCTATATTATTTAAAACATTTAACGCAGCCTAAATGTACGAGTACTTTAAATTTAGAAACAAGTGGAAATCTAAACTACGCGTGACATTTTTATTTAAAAAAATAACAACTAGCAGCATACATAGTACTTTAATTTAAGCCTTTATTTAAGCAACTACTCGTATTACCGTGAGTAAAACTGAATAATAAAAATATTTATTCAAAAACTCACAACTAAAAAAACTTGACAACTGTGTTACAATAATTTAGTTTCTTCATTTCCCATATAATTTAGTTTCTATTTCGAAACTTCTAAACAGGATGTAATTTTACTAAGTAGTCAAATTACACTTGGGAATGTACAACATTGTTTTAAACTATATTGCAAACAAATTGTTTACATTACAGTAATTTGGAGCAGATTATGTAACAGCTGACAATAACCGTTCATCGCGTGTTGAGCAATGCCAACAAAATTGCCATTGTTACTGGGTGTCGTTAGACGGTGTTTTATAAGTAGCAAATGCGTAAGAGAACAATCATTTTTACTCGACTCAGCGGTTGAAATGTTACGGGTACTAGAATCACATAAGTTCAAAAGAGGTATCACTGTTTACGTCTTACTCTTACCCCGTATCAACCGACGTAACTCTTCAATTGCTTTGCCCCTAGTGTCTGGATCTTCATTACAATGCCTTTTTGCATATTCTTCGAACTCAGAATCTTCATAGCGACTGATTTCAGCTTGAAATGCAATCTCGATAAATGCCATTTATGATTCAGCCTGAAAAATAAAGAACATTTCGTGAGGTCAAGAAACTGGGTTTTCTTTTAGTCGAAACATGATGGCAGGCGGATATATTATTGTCTAACAGTTATAGTGTTTAAATGCATGTTAAAATAAATAAGATGCAAAAAAAAATGATAATAATATTTTCACTAAAGTAAATCGTATTACTTGTAAAATAACGCAGCAGCGGTACCAGCATTGAATTTTCGAAGCGATAGAATGTCGGTCAAGTACTTTCACAAACCACTTGTTACACGGTTAATAAGATAATCATCTTGCACGAGAAAAAAATACCCACTCGAATCAGTCAATCAAAACAGAGCTGTTTACATTTTGTTGTAAAGATAATTTAACTCTAAGATAATTTGTTTAATTAAACATCGAGTTAAATTATAAGACAGAGTGGAGTACATAGCCCCCTGCGAAAAACTTTGTAATCAAACTTAACTACTCGAAAGAGTGTTAACGTCGCGGCGACGAGACAGACTCACATAGTACGGAATAGTACCAGTAGTCAAAAACCAAAAGCACAACCAAGTAGGTACTAAAAACCTATGTAATTATAGTACATTAATTAACCCTACAAATGTACGTCCATACGTCCAGTGTACTCAAACCTCAGTAAAAATGTCGCTAACTGCTCTATAATTTTGTAGTTGACACAGCTTGTTGACTGGTTACATAGCGTCCATGACAGCGTGCACTTAATTACTGTCGCCTTATGAAATAAGTAGGTGGACATAACTTTGATTGCAGTAGTACATAGCCGGCAGACTTATTTCGTTTACGCCCTTTTACAAATTGTTACAAATGTTTAGACAAAAATAATGTAACAGCTCTTAGGGCTGTATGGCACGGTTAGTCTATTTCAATAAATCGTAGATATTATTAGAAGATTAATCGATAGTCGTGCAAACATAGTGGCAACTTGCAAGTGTTGCAATTGTAACGCCCCAACCTTTCCCCAACCTAATTAATAGGTAGTTGCTGTCGAAATTAAAATACTTCCATTTCTTATTTTGTAGTAGTGAAGTAATAGGTAACTATTATCTATTCAAATAATGTACCTACTAAGAATAAAGTAAGAACTTGTAAGTAACAAACGGAACAAGTTTTCTCCAGGCAATAAGATATTTCAAAATTTGTCTCGAATCCGAGATGTGCCACTCTTCCACTAAAATTACGAAACAAACTTCAAAACTACCAAGGCTTAAGAGATTTATAGGAGCTCAGTTTTAAATGGGTCATTTTGTCTGGCCGACCACGTGGTTAGGGACCGCGGTGGCAACCACATTGCTCGCGTGAAGCGCGTTCTTTTACCACAGAAAATTACAATATGCTCCGTTCATTGTACCAAGGCATAAGAAATTATGTAGAGCAAAGGAAGCAAGTTCCAATTTGGCGGGTTCGTGTCTCACAGTTGGAGTTGAGTCTTTTTACCCCACAAAATTTCTATCTGCTTACCTTTCCGTACTAAGGCACCATAGCTGAGGGGAGTAAAAAATGATTTTGATTTAGTTTGGTGGGCTGGGAAATAGGTGGCGCTGGGTGTCCCACATGCATAAATAAGTACCGAAACTGTGTGAATAGAAATGAATGCCCCCGTTTATTCATAAAAGACTACTCTTCGAAAAGAATTTCCACTTTAAATTATTGCACGTTATTAACAGTCTGTGAATTATTATGTGTTAAAAATAAAAAGTCAATTAAATGGCTAGTACTTAATAACACAATTCATATTAAAACCTATCATACATAGGTACCTACCTACCACAGAAATCTTTACCTTATTATTAAGATTTCTGTGCTACCTACTTACTTGTTATTGAAAGTTTTGTCTTGATTTATCGTGCCTTTACTATCACCCCGTTTTACCCTATACGGCACTAGATTTGGTAGTTTAGTCAACTAATAAATACGTGTGAATGTTTGACTTTTTATTTTAATAAATAAATGTCTCACTTGAGAGTGGAAGATGACGATTTAGGGCATCAATTTAGACTTTTATTTTTAGATGACTTTGGACGGCTTATATTTTTGTTACAAAACCTGTTTTAACTAAAATCTCGTTTACTAGGCTAGCATATCTTCTCGGGCTGCTCGAAGTATCAAGGTTTTTTTACCAACCTTGTTTTAGATTGCAAATACATACATGGTAGGCCTCAGATATTGTGTAACTTATAAATATAAATAAACCATAAACCTTCGTTCATAATATTATATTAGTGAACAAATCTAATACATTAACAGAAGTTTTCATGCACTCCAAATTGGCTGTATTTTTTAAATGCATGTAAAGTCATCAAAAGAGTCCTCCCGCCCTAGGCGATACGGAAGGGACCGTCAGATTTACTGACCAAAAAATCCACCCTTTTCCTTTGGTTGCCCTTTGGGTTCCGGAGCCCCGGTCGGTAGCTTTAAAAATTGTCCCGCGACCCCGTCAGGAAATAAAATATAAATACTATACTGATGATTGTTGTTATGCAGTGTAATAAGGTAATGACTAATGAAATAAGCAGCAGTAATTAATTTCCAATTATTTCGTAATCTTGCTTATACTGCAACAGTCTGTAGTCAATAATGAGATGGTATTTCACCATAAACTTCTTGTAGAAATAAATTTGTGCTGATGATAAAATCATGGCTTTGGTTACAAATTGTAAACGATGTGTTAAATAATACCTACATATTACAGAAGAACAAAATTCTTCATACAAAATCTTGTAGATAACTACATAGTATAAAACAAAGTCGCTTTCCTGTGTCTGTCTGTCTGTCCCTATGTATGCTTAGATCTTTAAAACTGATTTTGGTTTTTTAATAGAAAGAGTGATTCAAGAGGAAGGTTTATATGTATATAACATGCATAAAATATTTAACTGTGCTATAATTACAAATCTGAGTAGGTATGCACTAATGCAGTGTTACTATATGCATAAAAACTTTAGTCGTCAAGGTTGGCTGGCCATTCTCGATTCAAACAAATATGTTTATAATATGCAAGCATCTCGCCCCGACTTCACATGAGTTTAAATTTTCGCAGGTCTCGATGTATCCAGTGCTGCTACAATGCTACACATGAGCGGATAATTATTAAACGCAGTAACTGATTTTCATAAATTATAGCTAACTACCATCTTGATTACGACCTCATTAAAATTAAAACGAAAAACACCACAACAAAGTGTAAAATAACGTATCTTTGGCAAGTCGGTGGCTTCGTTTTTTTTAAATTCATTTTTGACACCGACTTCCGAAAGATAAGTTATTTTACACTATTTTCTGGTAGTTTATTTTTTAAAAGATATTTTGAGGAACGAAAAATTCAGCTGCGAGCGGGGCTCGAAGCTGCAATTCTGCGGGAATAAATAAATATTCCACTTGGTGGAATATTTATTAATACCACACCACCACGTGGTGGAATAAATATTCCACCACGTCTGGAGTACTTATCCAGAAGACACAGACGTACTGAATTTTGGGTTCTAGGACATGCCGGTTTCCTCACGATGTTCTCGTGATGTTTGATGTAATCCCAGGATAAGTAGCATCACTGGCGGCCACCAATAGTTTATCGAAACTTTAAAGCTGTGAAGTGGTAGATTTAACAGAGAATATTTAACTGGGTTGTAGTCGTCTTGTCAAGTTATCAATAAAGGTCGCTGCATACGTAACGAGATAATACCTCGGACGGGGCGTGAACGGGAACGGGACGTGACTGCCTCGTTCAAGGCGGGGACGTGTTCTTAATGCATACGTACCGTAACAGTCATTCGGTAACGTGCTAGTGCTAGTGTTCGTCGTCCATTTTCGACGTTGATGCATAGGTCCAACTCTACTTTTCTCTCCGGAACGAACGGAGCGACTGTGCATACGTAGCGGAAACACGGACGGGACGGGACACGCACGGGGCGGGACGTGCTAAACATCGTTGGCAACGATATTTTTCCCGCCCCGTCAGCGCCACGTTCCCGTCCCGCCCGTGTCTCCGTGACATATGCGCTTCCATATACATTTTGTATGAAAGGATTTTTCCAAAATTTCCCGTTCCGTCCCGTCCGTGAAAAAACCCGTCACGTATGCAGCGGCCTTAACTCCTAAGGCGAGTTCTTTGATCAGTATCACTAGTTAATCTAACTATATGTTAACTACCACGCATTTTTAACCATTTGTTAAAAATATATGTTTGGGATTTTAACTAAAGCTAGTTTAACTATTAATTAAAAACCTAGTTTCAGAAAATCAATGCCAAAAAACGTCATTTGACTTTTGACTTATTTTTAATTGATTTCATCTGACCCAATATATGAGTATTAAATCGTTTTTGTACAATGTACAGTACAACCTTATTTGAAAGTGCATTCGACTACTTTACAAAAACTACTTTTGAAAAAAAAAAGCAACTCACTTTTGCTAGTAGGTACTTAAGACTTATATAATGTGCATTTTGTCTTGTCAGACGGTCACGTTTTTTTTTATGTGGCTTGCAACTAGTTTTTGGTACGGCTTTCCCCTTTCATTTCTGGATTAGATAGTTCACATAATTTATATGTATGCTGGGGAATATGATTTTTATCTCATTGTTGAAAATAAACCCACAGTAAAATTAATGACTTGATTTAATCCCTAACTAAAAACAAAATGAACAACAGGAATATAACTTACTTAAAAAAACTTCTGAACTTAAAGGTTTCTGAACTTTTTTTCTGAACTCAAAAGTCGTCTCATTTTTTATAAAACGAGATAAAAGTCAGGCAGCTAACGTGACCTTGTGAAAGTATTAGGAATATTAAGGAGGCTGAAAATTATATTAATTTGTGAGAATAATTTAATTATGCTGATAAAAAAAATATTTATTTATTTGGTAACATTCTAAAACGATAATTATAATTATTATTACGTGTTTGTCCCTATTTAATCAATAGTTAAGATCGGTAACTATTAATTAAACGCTAAACATTTTTACAACAGCTGACCGTTAATCAATTTACTTATTCTAATGTGATTCTTAATATTATTATAATGTTTTTTCTTTTATAGAGGCCGTTTTGTTGTGGCCTCGAGGCATATCGAGTAGTTTCTAATAGATGCAAATAAGTGTCATTCATAAATAAATAACCGTGAAAAATAATTATCCAGGTTGGCAGAGATGAAGGTCTTCTAAGTCAAAATAAACAAAAACTCAGGAAGATGAACTTAAACAAAAACAACAAAAAAACTCACCGAGAGTTTAAAAGTCAATCCAAAAAAAAACACTAAGCATATTTACATAAATCACTGAATCCAATACCACAGAAATAAAATTATCTTCTTTTATCAAAAATAAGTCTTTAAGTGTAGGAACTCAATTCAAAGTAAAATAAAATAGTCATTTGAATTGCACGTCCAATGCACTCCGCAGTTGGTTGTGTTATGACCACCTACTGATCTCATAAACAGACGCTAGCTGCGCGCGCGCCGAAAATAGAATCAGAGCCAACAGCGAATAGATTGTGATGCGGTCGAAACATGGTCAAAGAGTGTACTGACCCTTTATGTAACTTGGAGTGTATTATAACTATTATAGAACAGGCAGTTATAAAATAGTATTTGTTTCGATTGTTCCTGTTCCAAATCTATTGTCTGTTGTTTAATACTATGTTGAAGAGCTGTTACGAAGAGGAGACACAATAAGTTGTTCCCACTACCTACTGCACCTTTTGCGAGAAAAGAAAAGGATGACGACCACAACAAGATTTCACAGTATAGCAGTTACATTTTCTAGTATCTTATTCGAATATCCTACTTAGGGCGAGTTATTTGCTCGGTAGTTAATCTAATCATTGTTAAAATCTCATACATTTTTTAACAAATGATTAAAGAAAATAAAACAAATAAAAATTTAACAAATCGTTAGTTTAACTATTGATCACATCATTCACGCATAAAGAAAAATTGTGAATGTCAAAAAAGATACTATAGGATAAGTAGAACAGGAGTGGGTGGCCTACCATAACTTCTTAAGGCGAGAGTAGTTCCACCGTGGGATCGAGATGGCGCTAAACGACTTGTATAGCTCTGCCTCTTTCCCACAGTGAAACTACTGTCGCTTTAAGACATTGTGGGAGGCCTCCAGGAGCTGTTCTTTCAATTTGTCCCTGTTACCTTCGATCAATAATAGTACTTGATCGAAGCCTGCTGTTATCTGTTATATTTAACTGTTACGATAAATAACGCCTCATTTCTAGTGTCGTACAATGTAGACATGAGACTACATTGTACGACATTGTAGCTTAATAATGGTATTAAGCTACGAATTTCCTCGGTATTTTAATAGCCAATCAATAGAACCGGATTTTCTAGTTTCTAACATGTATCCATGACGTGATTACAAATTGAATATTAAAATTATTCATTCAGCTTCTTGCTGTGTTTAATTCTTTCATCGATTTATTGCATTCGCGAGATTAACTGTGTGTGAGATGTTTAACGATTGCGTTTTGACGGGAAATTAACATATTACGTCGACTTTTTTTTTTAGCGTGGTAAAATCATCAAATGAGTCCTCCCACCCCTTACTGTCAGACTCGTACTGACTAAAATCCACGGTGTCCTTCACTAGCCCTCTACGTACCGGGGTCACGGTAATTCGTAAGTCCCGCAACCCCGGCAGGCTTTGGCCCCCTCTACAGGCCCCGTCGCTATGCTGACACTATTATGTCGACATAGTATAATTATTATTATATTAGGTAGACATTTTGTGGAAAAAAACCGGCGTCCACCAAGGATGCAGCAGATTTATATTACACTAGCACTTCTCCCTCGACTTCGTCTACCGATCACAAAAAAATGTCATCCACGAATAATGTTTTTCTAGTGGGGGTACACC
This sequence comes from Agrotis puta, assembly GCA_943136025.2. Taxonomy (NCBI): domain Eukaryota; kingdom Metazoa; phylum Arthropoda; class Insecta; order Lepidoptera; family Noctuidae; genus Agrotis; species Agrotis puta. The sequence continues at coordinate 2,193,486 of OW964182.2, forward strand.
CTAGTAGAAGACGAAGACGCCAGCAGGTCAACCTACCCCAATCCTTCAAATTTTACCAATCGAATATTAACCTTCCACTATTCTGATAAGGTTCATATTCTATTAAATTTTGACAGAAATTTATAGGAAAAATCTAATTAGTCCGTCAGTTAGATTATAAAACAAACATTTTTCCCGCCTTTTTTAAAAAAATATTTATGTAAGGTCGCTTTTCAACATCTAACGTCATTAGCGACCTTTTTTCTTTTGTTACGTAGGTAATTCAAAATTGACGAAGATACGACACTTTTAAAATTGCCAAAACGTCAAACAAGTACAGTTTTCACTTGCTTTTGACGTCACGAGCGGGGACTCTCGAACTTTGATGCGTTATATCTTTGTAAATCCCTATGCATTAATTCAATAAAATAAAAAATACGCATCCATTATTTTTCACAACTCTTACTGACGGTTTAATTAAATTTGCAATGAATTGATGCAATCAACATGCCTATTAGTCATTAATTTGTAATTATTTCCAATAGATCGTAAGTACTAATATTTGCTGCCTGCGGGATGCGAGCCTGTGACACACAGGGCAGCAGCCGAACGCCCAGCCACTGCGCGAACCGTGCCAACGAACCATGAATTAGTTCAACAAAATTGATTTACTAATTTACTAGCTAATCGATTCGTGCAGATTAATTGGTTAAAACAAGAACATTACTGTATTACATTTCATGCAATACTTTTAATAATGACCTTGGTCTCTTTTATAACCTCTTTAAGAAAAAAAATATACCGATTTCAAAAACATCCAAGTGTAAAATATCTGGTCGCGGGACTCACGAATTACCGTGACCCCGGTACGTAAAGGGCTATTGAAGGACACCGTGGATTTTAGTCTCACAGTCCCTCCCGCTCTGCCCTGGGTGGGAGGTCTCATGTGATGAATTTACCACGTAAAAAAAGAAAAAAGTGTAAAATACCTTTTCTTTCGGAAGCCGGTGGCTTTGTTTTTTATTTCCTTGGTATTTTTTGTTTTTGAAGTGAAAACTTCTTTAGCGGCGTTGAGCACTTTTCTGTAATGGGTATAAAATCTTAAACTCGCGTCAGGACACGTGACCCTGACCGAAAAAGCGTAGGACGGCGCAGGGCGCTTGCGTGAATGTTCGTGTGACTTTATTACTTTTAAAGAAGTTTGTATGCTGGATACATTCGTTGCTAGGTAACATTGTTTATAAAAGATGTACGTCACATTGGAAAATTATTGAAATAAAAAGTCAACCATAATTGCGAGTTTTACTAAAATCTGTTCACAAGATATTTCTAACAATTACTATTCAAGTTTTCACTTCTGCCGGCACTCCCGGAGTGCAACCCGTCGTTTTTTTTTTACTTTACACTTTTTATTTCAAACATTCAACCCAAATTCTTGTCTTAAAGGTACCTAGGTACCTTCATAATTTTCTTACTTGTGCACTAGAGTTTTGTAACCCGCAGTAAAGCCATCGTCCTTGTAAGAAATAAGCGAAAAATGCTAATAAAATTAAAACTACTGAGCCAAATCGAATGAAATTTTTATAGGACCTAATGGCAAGTGTACTGCATCGAACAAAAAAGAATAACACAAATCTGACCGGAAACCTCGGAGTAACTTAAAAAAACGACGGGTTGCACTCTGGGAGTGCCGGCAGAAGTGAAAACTTGAATAGTAATTGTTGGAAATATCTTGTGAACAGATTTTAGTAAAACTCGCAAAAATGGTTGACTTTTTATTGCAATATTTTTCCAATGTGACGTACATCTTTTATAAACAATGTTACCTAGCAACGAATGTATCCAGCATACAAACTTCTTTAAAAGTAATAAAGTCACACGAACATTCACGCAAGCGCCCTGCGCCGTCCTACGCTTTTTCGGTCAGGGTCACGTGTCCTGACGCGAGTTTAAGATTTTATACCCATTACAGAAAAAGTGCTCAACGCCGCTAAAGAAGTTTTCACTTCAAAAAACAATTGAGAACCTCCTCTTTTTTGATGTCGGGTAAAAAAGAGGAGGTATCTAAACCAGCCATCTAACCGCTATAAATAGCTGGAAAACTAGTTTATTTCACATTTACCTTGATCTTGGAGAGATTTCTATCTATGTGTAGAATGTAGATAGGTACACACTTGAAACAAATATTAATGAAAATGGTAAAACACACTATAATAAATTATAATGTTGCAATCTACACATTTAATGGCGCATTTTAGAATGCGCCACTATGATGCTGTCGGGCAAATTTATACTTTATGGCTCTTGATATAAGGTACTCATTCAGTTTTGTTAGTTTGATGTTTTACTTTTTAGTGGTCTTAGGCACTATATCCACGGGCGAGAGAAAGGAGTTGATTTTCTTTTTCTTACTGCGATGTTAAGGCGTGTCTTCAGGCGTTTCTTGTGTGTGTGTACATTTGTGTGGAAAGAAATATCGCTGGTGTAAACACGCCTTATCCAAATAAACTATTTATTGAGCAAGATTGTTTCAATAGCTATAAATTACTTTTTATTTTATTCCAATCGGACAATCCATTCAAAAGATATTACGAATTTAAAATTGTGAGAGAACTTTTCTGACCTCTGCCCCACAGTTAAGTGTATTATGTCCGCTATTCACTAATAGCGGTGTCGAATAGTCAAAACTACAAAACAAAAGATTTCTTGTGTAATACTTACCACTAGCTCAATACTTTAAAAATGTACTTCTTAAGGTTACTGCTAAATTTATATGGATGTAAAAACAAACTAAAGACAAAAACCTTTCTATTATTGTAAAGAGTTTGTTTGTTTGGTTGAGCTCGCTAATCTCAAGAACTATTGTTTCGAATTCAAATCAAAACTTATTTATGTGTTACGCTACGATCAAAAGGAGCCGAGCAGCAGGGGCGAAACAGCTAGATGCATAATATGAAAAAAAAAGTTAAAAAATATTGATTTATTTATTTTGTCGCGGCTTCGCTCGCGTTATTTTAGAATTCGACAATCAATTCGGATCGTACACGTAGCGCCATCTCTTATTATAATTATGAACGTTAAGGCTGTTCAGTGATTTCGGTATAAATAAAAATGTAACAAACTTACTTTCGCATTGGATTAGGGTTAAATACAAAATAACCCTTCTTCAGGACTTCTGGCACAGTCGAGTAAAACAATACAGTATTTATATTGAGCTGGTGTCTGCTATAAGACTGAATACAATGCAAAAGAAAATTTACAATTATCACTCCGGTAAGTGCACAGTTGAAATAGGTACGACGCATGATGATGGATGGTTGCTGAATACTCATCGAAAAGACACTCCCGACAGCAAAATCTATAAAAAGTTTTTTCCAACCTTCCAGAAGCTAATTGTGACAGACAGACAGACATACATCATTCTAAACATCTTGTATGGATAAGTTATGGCCTTAGTCAGTCTTCGACTGACGTGACAATAAAATAATTCTTGAAGCCGATTTCGAGTTGTATCACTTTAGCACAAAAAGATTTCAGTAACACCAGGACTGCAGACATGTTTGAGAGTTCTCATATTGTAGTCCTCTTCAAATCGCAAGCGAGCGAATTCCGGATGCGCCTTATCTTCACATGGGGGCCGGCCGGCAACTGCGACTCACCGCGATCACGAGCAGCATGAATAATTTTAAAAGAATCGAGTTGAAAAAGGATTAAAACGTCATGTGAAAGAATGAAATAGATGTTTTATAACGATGTAGAACTGTAACGAAAAAGAGTCCATCCATTTTCAATGTCCATCAGGAGCGCTTAACTGGCTTAATAAATAAATAGCTTAACGGAAAAACGAAAAGGGACAAGTCACTTGAGATCACTTTAAATTTCGATTAGTCCGATGTCAAGTACCAGGACAGCAGTATTAATAAGAGGGGAATCTGTTGTGAGCGACGGCGATGGAGGGTGACGCGACGATTCCTCCGTAGTAGCCCGCGAAATTCAAATTTTCACGTGTTTTTTGCAATTTACTTATCAGTGACAAGTTGTAACTTGATCAAAATATGATTCGTGATAATATCAAATATACCTTTAAATATAAAGATGATCAAAACATTCGCTCCATTCGGTTTCACAAAGATTTGGTAAAAGTTGGTAAAACCGAAATCTAACTTAATTTGACCAAATCTTTATATTGTATTTGAATGAAATAATAATGTTAGAACTAAAGTTAAATAAAATGCGTTATTACTTTTTCTTCACTCATTTTATTTATTCATATCGGACAAGAAATACACTTTGTCTTTGTGGTTTGTCTATTAAGAAGCCTCTTACAGTCCACTAGCGCCAATCGAAAAAAATTCATAACTCGTAAATTGAATCAAAAATACAAAATGTGGTCTATTATTACTTTAGAAAAGGCAATAACGTAATTTTATAACACATTGTCAACACTTGAAATATAGCTGTTTAGATAAATAGTGCATTCAAAACATAAACGGCCGTTTTTGTTACGAGTTATGACATTTTTTCAATTGGCGGCGCTAGTGGACTGTAAGAGGCCTCTTAACTCTTCTCTGAGACTCTTGTATACATTTACTGCAATCTTAACCTCAACTCCATAGAATTGATGCTAAACCGAAAATATTTAACGCAATTATTATGCCCCTAATTCAAAGACATTTTTTTACCACATAAATTGGCAACACAGACCAATTACAGTTGAGATATTTTGGCGTACAATAACAAGTCACTTGTGACGTGTGAGTAGTATGATGCGTAGCTTGGTACTGACGCGAGTTTGTATTCGATTGCTTTTGATTTTGTTTTTGCTTTGGTGGCTTCACTCATGTGTTCTAAGCGCTCTATCCACCTGTTTCTTTAATCTGAGACAAAGAGACGATAATAAATATATTATCTTAACCGTATAGTTCGGTACCGGGTCCTAAAGGACCCGAACACATAGACCTACGCCGGCTCAGTAGCGGGTCCTAAAGGGGCAGACGTTGTAGTCATACGACATCCTCATTTAAAATTAAAAAATAATAATATTCTGAGCGTTAAATCCTTTGAGTGCGCATTAATAAAGAATGTTTAATTAAAATCTGATTTGTTCACGCCATTAAAACTTCTACATTTAGCGCGCATTTTCTTAATTTACCATAACAAAATCCAGAAGTCTAAATACGATCGTTGCCATTTTGATGGCAGTGATGGGTTGGGCTAAAAATCATAAAAAATGTGGTTTCGGGACATTTAAGGGATCATTATAGGAGGGATGAATAACTCGTCATTTAGTATTGTAACGAATTCATACATTTTTCAACATAAATTAGCAGTGGTGATGAAGAATTTGATATCTGAAGTCGAAGTTTCGCGCCACTCGTGTTTGTTTACATTTTTATTTTTCACTTGGATCACACACATGCGTTTACACTCAATAACAATTACGATAAATATCATGTCAAATATTATAAATAACGTAAAAAAGCCCAGATCTTAGCGTAATTCTCTAATACAGAGCCAATAACACGTATTTTTCATTACCACTACTCAATTTGTATTCATAATCGACAACCATGCTTATTTTTTTTAATCGTAATGATGTGTGAAAGCGAGTATTCTAATCGATTCCATAATTGAATTTTTCGTCAACTCGAATGAAAAAAAACAAGGAATTGAAGAAAACGATTAATAAAAATTAAAATAAATTTGTTTTAAGCTTAGAATACAATTATTAATTGTTATAATATTTTTTAAAGCTTTTATATGTTACACACATTTTACAGTGGAATGACGCAGTTTTGGTGATCTCAACACGTTCTTGGAGATATTGCTCACAAACTTATCGTATGAAATAACTGTAGTAACATATTTTTGATAAAAAATCGAATGCTGAAAATTGACAAAAATCTTCAATATTATCTCAAATTTCGAATCACCCGGTCGACTCAGCTGATGTGTCATGTGTCAAAATGTTGTCGTGCAGAGTGGTTAAGATACCAAAATATGAAAATTATATTATCTTCGTCGTGTGTGATGGTCCATTCAATTGTATGACGAGCGATATGGTATCTTAAGATAAAATATTATAGTATCTTAGCCGTGTGTGGCACGCTATACTAGAAAAACGGTCCCAAATCGGTGATCTTGAAATTAATGAAAGGCACAGAGTGTCCACGTGATACAGTATTTTGAGGATAATATTATTTTTATACCGAAAGTACTTATAGTATTACAAAATGGGTTTTTTCCGTTAAATATGGGCTGACAATGTTTTAAACTTCGTTTATTATCTTTATTACTTACTACGCTACGGAATTTACATAATTGGACGATACCCCTTGGTAACCATGGTGGACTATTGAGCTTCTGAGTAAAAAGCCGGGACCAACTAAAACTATTCTTTTAGTAAGTTAATTTAAATTACTTTTAATAGACACATTTCCGAGGTCAGTATTTTTATCCATAGTATTTATTGGTCACCCTGTAAACAAAAACAGAAGGAAGGAGAAAAAAGCCTCTTTTTGCCTCTCTTTCTAAGAAAAAATAGGCACGGTTTTAACGTTACAAGCACTCTCTCCCTCTATTTTAAACTCCTTGATTATGGTTGTGGTGGGTTTTAAGAACCCAGTTGGTGTAGGTGAATTTTCTGTGTTTTTTGTAGTGCACCTAATTATTAATTTTATTACCGCTGCTATAAAATCAGTGAAGGACAACCAACTGCTTTTTACTTAGTACCAGGCAATCAGGAATGAAGACAAGAAAATTTTGCTGGGTGACGGCAGTGGTTGGTTGGATTCGCAGTTGAGTCGTTGTTGCACGGAAATGTGAAACTGCTTTTTACTTAGTACCAGGTAATCAGGAATAAGAGAAGAAAATTTTGTTATCAACAGCTGGGTCCTGGGTGACGGCAGTGGTTGGTTGGATTCGCAGTTGAGTCGTTGTTGCACGGAAATGTGAAACTGCTTTTTACTTAGTACCAGGTAAACAGGAATGAAGAGAAGAAATGCTTGTTATTAACAGCTGGTTGACAGCAGTGGTGACGTAGTAAATTTGCTTGGGTTCGCAGTTGAGTCGTTGTTGCACAGAAAATTGGAACTGCTTTTTACTTAGTACCAGGTAATCAGGAAGTAAGAGAAGAAATGTTTGTTAGCAACAGCTGGTTGACAGCAGTGGTGGTGACGCATGACGTAGTAAACCTTGTTGGTTGGATTCGCAGTTGAGTCGTTGTTGCACTTAAAATTGGAACTGATTTTTTACGTAGTACCTACCAGGAAATTAGAAACTTTTGTTATCATCAGCTGTACAGACTGTAATTATGTAGACAGTTAGACACGTGGGTTACTCACATTTTGTGGGATTTCGCGATAGACTTGAAATGATGGACTGCGACTTTCTTAATCAACTTACTGAATTTATTTTTTATTTATTTATTTAGGGTCGCTTTTCAACATCTAGGGTCATTAGGTTCCCTCTAGAACGAGAAGAAAACAGTTTTATTTGCAAAGACTTCATTTAAGCTTATAATTTTATTGCTTATCTCTTTTTCTAGACCCTTCGGTTAATTTAGACAGCAACTATTGTTCAGTCCATCCTGTATGTCTATTTATTTATTGTATGGGTTTCTCAGTTGCGTCGTTGTTCCACGGAAATATTGGACTTCCTTTTACATAGTACTAGGCAATTAGAAATTAAGAGAGGCATGAATCAGCAGGAAACTTTACTTTGCGTTGGGTACAACACTTGTTGATTTATTGTAAATACTTAATTATTAATTATTGTAAATACTGTGATTCCAACTTTTTAAATACGCAAAAATACAATAATTAATTTGTTGTCATAACAAACGTTATTCAGGTTTAACAACACAACACTTTGGGTTCACAGTTGAGTCTGAGCAAAGTTGTACGGAAATAACACTCTGCTAACGGAATTCTCTCTCTCCTCTTGTGAATAATTATTGATACATTTTTCATCAACATTTTAACATAGATTAAGGGATTCTATAAGCATAATAGTCTATCTTAAGTTAGTCTGGGTAAACCAAAATTTTCCTTATGAATGTTTGTAGTAAGTAATAGTTAATTAAGGCATTTGTAACAACAGACATTTTATTCCATTTATTAAAAATGATGCGTGCGAGGTTGATTGAGACTTTGAGAGCTTGGCCGAAATTTTGTGCCGCGGAGTGTGTTAAACTGACTTTTACATAGTACAAGGCACACAGAATTGAAAAGGAGCAGTAGTAATGAGCTGGTGACGTAGATTAATGAATCTCGTCAGGTTCGCAGAGATGTGTCGTTGTTGCACGAAAATTTTGAATCATCTTTTTCATAGTACCAAGCAATCAGAAATGAAGAGGAGCATTAGTATTAAGCTGGTGACGTAAACCAATGAATATCTTGTCGGGTTCGCAGTTGAGTCGTTATTGCACGGAAATTTTGAACCATCTTTTTCATATTACCAGGCAATCAGAAATGAAGAGGAGCGTAATACTCGTAAGCTGGTGACGTAGTAAACCAACGAATGAATCTTGTCGGATTCGCAGTTGAGTCGTTATTGTACGGAAATTTTGAACCATCTTTTTCATATTACCAGGCAATCAGAAATGAAGAGGAACGTAATACTCGTAAGCTGGTGACGTAGTAAACCAACGAATGAAAGTTGTCGGATTCGCAGTTGAGTCGTTATTGCACGGACATTTTGAACGATCTTTTACTAATTACCAGGAAATTAGAAAGAAGAAGGACTTCTTAGGAAGAAGAAAATTTTATTTGGCACTACTACGAGTTAAATAGTAAATTAATTTTACAAGTGTTAGTCAACGACTACACAGCCTATTGTCGTTGGTTTAAGTTGACGACACTGACGCGACGTGGCTTTTTTAAAGTTTAATCATCATTTCTGAGTAGCCTTTTTTGAAGATGAATACTGATATTTAGCTGCATCCTTGAACCGGATGCAGCTAAATATCAGCATTTTACTTGGAGAGACAGCCTATCTGACCTACACAACCCAACAACTGGGTAATACCCCTTGGAAAAACTGGTTGTCAGATCTACAAATAACAGCCGGGACCAACGGCTTTACGTGCTTTTCGAGACACGGAGGAAACTCACTATGATAAATGGTCACCCATCCACCAAACTCGGCAAGCGCGGCTTAACCTTAAAGATTGGCTGTTATTATTTAGCCACATTTGTTTTTTAAGTTTAATATAAAAGTGTTATCTTTTATCTTATAGTCTGATTATCACCACAAGAAAAGACAATATTATAAAATAGAATCATTTATTTACTTGATACATAGGGCTGATAATACATTGCAACAAAACTTGGGTAATTTTAGCCATATTCATACATAACAGGTGTAAAAATACCAGCAGTAAATTGTCTATAAAAATACGTTACCCAACAATTACCTAAGGTAACCTTTAAATACTTTCTAAGTAGGTATTAATTTTACCAATCAATATCACAATCTTTTCCAGTCATTAAATCTCGTCAAAAATATAAAGTTTCGAGTTCCACATAACATCACCCTTGTTAATTCTGAATGGTTAGGCAGATGTGTTAACACTAATAGTACCTACACCCAATAATACTTTGGCCGAGCCGAAAATCGAACTAGGGACAATCACAATTTCAAAAAAAAGATGAAAATGATAGGATACGTATTTTCAAGCGACTGTTGATAGATGGAGGTCGTTGACGTATTCTTTCTTATCGTGGTCTGATAGTAGAAATACAAGAAAAGTCAAGTAGGTTTTAAATTCGATAGAACTTAATCGGCCTTATTACAAAAACTAAATAAACCTTGGTTTAAACCTGGTCTATCAAGTCCAGGCTTATCTGCAGAGCCATGGTTTAAATTTGTCCGTATTACAAAACTAAGATAAAACGTCGACTTTAGTACCGCCATTTGAACGATTGTCTAAACAATTAAATCCACAATGAGTAATAACAATTAAATCTACCTTGTTTCAATCCATTTTGGGTGAAAATAACACAAAAACCACAACAGAATGAAAAATTTGCTATGAGAAACTTTGACATACCTTTGACAGCTACTACTGTTAGACCATGGTTTATCGCAAAACCACGATTTGTAATAATGTCTGTGTAAACCGTAGTTTTACAAGATTAAACCTGGGTTTTTAGTTAAACCCCTTTTTGTAATAAGACGGTTTAGGTTCATGTGGCACTATATACAATAGGAAACGCCTTAATTTCCTTACTTAAATAATAGTTTATAAAAAAATTGAGCATCGTTCATTAATGGCTAATTCTTTGACCAATAGTTAAACTGACTTAAGGTAATCGCCTATACCTTTTTTTTTTTTTTCGTGGTAAAATCATCAAATGAGTCCTCCCTCCCAGGGCAGGGCGGGAGGGACTGTCAGACTTGTACTGACTAAAATCCACGGTGTCCTTCAATAATCACGGTGTCCTTTACGTACTAGGGTCACGGTAATCCCTTGGTCCCACGACCCCAATCGCCTATACCTAAATTAAAAAAAAAAAAATGTATAGGAATTAACAAATAGTTAAACAAATGATCAATAAAAGTAGCCTATTATGTCGTAACTAAGCGATAATCTATGTATAAGCAAGCATAATATAGGAAACAGCACGTTAGTAAAACAAAAAACCAGCATAAGGTGAACTCGCGTTTTATCAAAATTCCTTACGACACTAGGCCAGCTTATAATTTAATTGTCAGATCTAATGCATTTAGTCTTATCTCAAGTTTAATTCAGCCGCATTGCATTCGAAAATGAACCTTACCGTGTTCGTCTTAACATTGTTATTCGGATGACACTAGGCTAAGTCTAAGTTCGCACATCTCAACTTTCGCCCTGTGTGGAGTGGAAGGGTCAGCCAGACTCGTACTGACTAACATCTACCGTGTTCCTTTAATTATCCTTTACGCTCCAGACTCACGGTAACCTGCTTAGACAGTATCGTGACCCCGGCAGAATATTGATAAGGTCTTTTTTCGTATACAGCGCGGCTCAACTAAGTTAAATTTCGTTCCATAAATCTACGACTAACGAGCTTGCAAACTTAATTGTAACTTAATCTACAGCATAACCTAAGTTTCTCATATCGTTGTCAAAGTCTTTGTTCTTGTACTGCTTGATCTTGGTGAGCCATCTTTCCAGGGAAACAGGCTCGCGATGACCGCCGTACCTCTTTGGAAGACACTCCGGGGGGATGTATCTGTAAAATAGAGATAAAGTTATGATTTACTTTAATGAGTGCCGAAAAAAGAGGTGTTCCAACGGTGCTGGCACAGGGCTAGACCCTGGTTTGGCGTAGAAATGGCTGAGCCACGGCCACAATGGGCCAGACCAGCTATTCTTAATAAGAAATTATATCGCTGGACTCTATGATGTGCTCTTCGACGCGACAGCGTCGCGATAGTGTCGCTGTCAATAGCTTAGTCCTAGGTCTTAGAGCGTGCAGCGTGTCGTGAGCGCTGCGGCCGCGCTGTCACAAGGCTGTTTTAATAGAGAATTAGCACTGCAAGGCACAGTTAAAGAACCTCGCACTGTTACGTCACTGAATAAACCACAGGAACACACACCAGTCGTAATAAAACCGGAATATTTGATTCATGGAATAGAGTACCTAGTTAATACAAGTATGTATGTATCATTAATTTTATCACTTACTTATGTAAAGCTCCAAGATCACTCCCGTGGAAATGCACTTTTTTCCACAAATCATCCACGGGCGCCAGACGTTTGAAGAAGTGGAAAAGAGTCTCGAAGACTCGAGAGCAGTTAATGACGTGGACCCCTCGCATGTGGAGCGGGAATGAGAACTGAAAAAAGTATGAGATTGAGAGGTTAGGTACCTTTACTGCAAGAATGGCTTACCCCGGGTCACGGCACCACAGACTACCTGTAAGCTGCTGAGCGATCCCACTGGCGTTGGTAGCCCTTCCAGGGCCTCATGGCTCTCAAGCGTGATGATGCTTGAGAGCCATGTACTACCATCTTACTTGGTAGATGTACTACCATCGAAATAGGGCGCTAAATAGCTTTTGCTGTGTTAAGTCGGTGCCATTCGGTGCGCAGTCCCAGTTCCTTCGTGAGCTCGCTCAATCTTACTGGGAGTCCTCCATAACCCATATTAAACAAGAATAAAATAATCCAATCCAGTATTACGTACTGCATAAGCAGGTCAGATTTGTTACCAACACACTGTCGTGCGAAATCACTGGTAACATAAATATTGGTCGAAAACTTTTTCGGCTTGATGCAATGAGGTATTTATTGTATTGTACCAACATACTTTACTTGTCATGACTGCATGAATGGAGTTAGCCGGTTTTGCTACAGAAACTTGATTTGCCTTTTACAATGTACCAGGTTATCAGAAATGTGCAGGAGAATAAATTTTTACATGCAAAGTGTCGCTTTTCGCCGATCGGCGCCTCATACGTTTGTATAAAGAATTACAAAAATACGTCATAGCGTTGGTTTGGTACTCCTCAAAGGTTATTCAGTCCTAATAATATTGAAGTTTACTTTGATTATTTCCTGCAAAACTGCCCGTCCGCTAATAAATCTCCAGGAGATTTCTGTCAAAAAACGCGCGTCTGGTGGGAATCTCCTGGAGATTTCGTGGATCAGGTCGGATTAAATGCCAAATATTGACTGTCTAGAGTATACCTTTCCTACTCTAACTAAAACAGACTGTAGATGAAAGAATAAGAAAGGCATAAAACATCACATGCTAAACATTCAACAAGATTTGTTATCGGAATGTTTTTCTGTTGTGACGGCTTCATTTCGTTTATGTCAACGGACACGGCGGTTAAGTTTATAGTATATCTCAAAATCAACGACGGCTTTCGTCGGCGGCTGTGCAAATCTACGGCGGCTGTGTATCTTCATTCCTGATGTCTTAGTATTTGATAAAAGTCAAATCAAAATTTCCGAGGTAAAAAACCTCGTAAGTGCACAAAATCACATAGTTTTTTTTTATGCTGTGGCAAGTCAACTGTTAGAAGTGTAGTTGTAGTAGGGTACAGTATTTTAATTCATAAAAATACTAGCTGTTGCCAGCTGTTTCAGTCGCTAAAACTCGAAAATTCTCCCACATGAATATAAAATCGGGATAAAAACTATCCTAGGTCACAGAATACTTAATGTCTATTATGTTAATCCAGACTGTAAACCATCTGCGTACTAAATAAACATCTAAATCCGTTCAGTAGTTTTTGCGTGAAAGAGTAACAAACATGCATCCATTCATCCATCCAAACAAACTTTCACGTTTAGAATATACTAGTAATAAAGTAGGAAGTTGGATTAGTAGATCAATATTGGTAGCATAGTAGGATTATAAAATATATTTTTTTTGTAATTTTTATAAATAAGACAAGATAAGATAAAATAAGATAGGTCGACATTTTTCAATAAGTTTCTCTGAGGAAATAGTGTGCTTGAACAGTAAACTAATAGACAGTAAACAAATCATAGTTTTACTATTTAGAACGTCAAAGAACAAAAAGAAAAACATGAAATAAGTATTACAGGTCGAATGAAATTGCAGAAAAATTGAATGGTTGACAGACAAGAAAATGTTCAATACTCGTATCTCCGTTTTATTTTAAAATGCTAATTAAACTAAATGCTTCCAAACGCCCTGTTTATAAATAATAATATAGTCTAGTAGTCAATCCTCAAAAATCACTAGGATAAGGACATAAACCGACCAACTAGTCCAATCAATCGCACGTCGGCGTCGCTCAGCAGATACGCGGTTTTTCCACGGAAATTTAGATTTGGCTTTTTTAATGTACCAGGGTATCAGAAATATGTAGGAAGTTGGCAACATATTACTTGTAAACTGTCGCCAAATGTCGCTCAGTGGTGCCATCTAATATGGAACTATGGCACTTCTGTGGTCTTTAATTTAGTTACAGGAATGTAGATGGCTCTATAACCAATCGCTATAAATTTTGTTCGATTGGTGGCCGTATCAACGAGTTGTAGTCAGTGTGTGCCAACGTCAAAAAAAAGTAATTACGATAAACTTACGGTCAGTTGACACAGAGACACGACGCGGCGCGACGTGACGCAACGATACTGCAACTGTGTGTATCGTATTGTTATCTTAGGTGCGACTGCGGAGCCTCATCGCAAACGATGGCTCACCTCCTCAATTGTACTCTGTGTACAATTAAGGAGGTGAGCCATCCACCTGCACTCTAAGGGAACTGTCCGAGGCCACCACCAACGCCGGGAATGTGACAGAGTTTTGGTCGAAAAATGTAATTTAAAGGAATCATCGACACGACGAAGAAGAAGATCGTGTAGTAAATAAAGTAAGATTTTGAGTCGCTTTATCGAAATGTGCGCGCAGCGCCGCGTCTCGGTCTGAGCTGACCCCAAGGGTCAAGTCCCACGAGACGCGACGCAGGGAGGCGCCGCGCTGCGTTTTAATAGCGACTCAAAATCTAACTTTATTTACTATAGGAAAAGATACTCATTTGCAGTATCGTTGCGTCACGTCGCGTCTCGGTGTGAACTGACCGTGATAGTGCAATTTTGCACTTTTAGTTATTGCAATTATGACGTACCTAATTACTTTTATTTGATTGCAATATATTTAAATTTACACAAACGATTTTAGACGATTTACACAATACAATGGTGTACAATTGTACACATGTACAGACGCCAGCAGGTCAACGTACCTGTGTATCTGTCAATTTTTAACAATCGAACATTAACCTTCCACTATTGATATGGTTGATGTGCTGGCTGGCGTCTGTTACTGATCTTATGTCCTCTGTTTTGTCAGAAAACTTGTATAATTCCTTACCCCCATAACATTCATGGCTTGTAAAGCAATAGCTGGTGAGAACTGCCTCATATGCTTCATGGTAAGACCGGAGCAGTCCAGTAGGGCTGTGCCTCCCAAGATCTGGAGCTTCGGCTGCATGATGCCGATCTCCAGAAGAAGAAGGCTGCCGCGGATGAGGTCATCTACTGGAAATTCGTCTGGATCCCATTCACCTGGAATAAATGGTATAAATTGTTGATTAGGTAGGTATTGATGAGATGTTGATGTTTATTACGTGATTATGTATTGTATCTTAAGGTTTTGGGTGTACGTGTATATTAGTGTTTTTTTTTTTAAACGTGATAAAATCATCAAATGAGTCCTCCGACCCAGGGCAGGGCAGGAGGGACTGTCAGGCTTGTACTGACTAAAATTCACGGTGTCCTTCAAGGCTTCAATAGCCCTTTACGTTTCGGGGTGACGGTAGCTCGTTAGACCTGCGACTATGCGGTTATATTCCATTCCCATAGCTTGTATGGGGTCGATGTAACAGGTTATAACATGCACTTCTTTTCCTCTATTGTTTTTGTAATCGTATCGTTCGATTCGAGATCATTAAGACACTTACCATTGTAATACAAACAGATAAACACCGGTTAAACACTTGTCTAAATAAAGTGTAACTGCAAAACGGCCCGTATGTCAAAGCGAAATGCCGTTTTGACATTGACAGTTTTTTTTTTGGACGTAAGTGTTGTTCACATGTTTAACTTAATAAGAAAGTGTTGGTTTATCTTTGAGACACGCAGTTCAATCAATATCGATAAACTAAGTTTATCGCTGTCCACTGTTGAAAAAAAACCGGTCAAGTGTGAGTCGAACTCGCCCATAAAGGGTTCCGGTGGGTTGTGACTTTGAAAGGTAAATTGCGGTTTACGATTTATGACATATTAAAAAAAAACTAATTACTTGATCTCGTTCAAACCAATTTTCGCTGGTAGTTTGCATGGTAATGTACATCATATATTTTTTAATTTTATCATTCTCTTATTTCAAAGGACCCGGGGACACACATTTTACCACTTTGGAAGTGTCTCTCGTGCAAACAAAACAGTTCAGTTTAGAAAAAAAATATATGAATTTCAATTTGTATGGGGAGCCGCCAATTTTTTTTTTGTGAATCCAAATCCGGTTCACATAATACATCTACTTACCAAGTTACAACAGGAGAGCTCTTGTACTTTCGAAGAAAATTGGCTGTGTCATACGGACAGACAGACATGACGAATCTATAAGGGTTCCGTTTTTTGTCATTTGGCTACAGAACCCCAAAAAGAAGTAACCTACTTTCCACCACTAAATTCTGAACCGTGAACCCAAGGAACAGGTTGGATTTTTGTCAGCAAGAGTCTAACGGTCGATTCATCATCTGTCTAGCCTGGACTGGACTGAAGGCCGACCCCAATTTATTTGGGGTAACCAACTAAATTGGGGTCGGATTCCAGCCAAACCGAATGCAGCGGAGTATCAGTATTTTGCACGGAGCGACTGCCTACCGGAACTCCACAACCCAGTAACTGTGTATTACGATACCTCTGGTATCCGGTAAGACTGGTTGTCAGACTTTAGAGCTTCTGACTAACAGTAACGACTTTCAAAAATCTACAAATGACAGCCAAGACCAACGATTTCACGTGCTTTCCGAGGCATTGAGGAAACTCGCTATGACAGATGGTCACCCATCCATAGACCATCCTCGGCGAGCGCGGCTGAACCTGGAAGATCGGCCTCGTCTGTCTGTCGATTCTATCAAGAAAAATGAAAAGGGGTGATTGATGACTTTGACTCACCTAATCTGCACATGATGAGTCTGCCAACATCAGGCCTATCAAAGAGTACGCCTTCGAACACGTGCCCTAGTTTGGTGAGGCCGAACCAGTCCACATCACGCCAGAGGTGCGGGTTCTGTTCCCGGAAGTTGCAGTAGCGGACTAACTGGAAGGAAGGATAATGTTTCGTTTTTAATAACTAGTTACGTTTTTTTTTACCTTTATCCGTTGCCTCACATAGGAATTCCTCCTATGTCGTAGGTGCGTTTACAAACATTGAAACTTACATACAAAAACACCCAGACCCGGAACAACTACTTGCATATCATACAAATATTTCACGCTATTGCACGCTTCGCAGCAGTTGATTGCTCAGCCACTGCGCCTACTGTGCCGTTAGCTCGTATGTTGTTCTACAAGTGTACATTAAGAAGTTTCTTTTCTTTTTTTAAAGAACGTAAACAGAATTTATACTTACAAGTCGATGCGCCCGCGCCGGTATAGATCTCCGTGCTCTCAGAAACCGCAGTAGAAATGAGTCGTCCATCCGATGAGGGTGACACTCTCCTCGTTCTAAAATGCGTTATTTTAATTATTTATTAATATCCAAATATTTTGCTATCACTGTACCCACATAACCTTGTCTACCTGTAATCCCTAAAGGGCAGGCGAAACTTGGAGCATTTTTAGTCCCTTTTTTATCGTGTTAAAATCATCAAATGAGTCTTCCCACCGAGGGCAGAGCGTACTGACTAAAATCCACGGTGCCCTTCAATAGCCCTTTACGTTCCGGGGTCACGGTAATTCGTAAGTCCCGCGACCCTTTTAGCCTTTAAGTGAGGCTTTGACCCTCTAGAGGGTCAAAGTCCTCGTCAATTTGCTGACACTCTTTGAGGCGCGCGTGGTTTTAGCCCCTTAACAAAATATACTTGCGACTTGGTTTGAAACGTACTCATATAGCTATAAAAAATTGGTTAGGCGTCGGAAAACCAATTTGATATGTTCTGAGTAATTAATAATCATTTTCTAGAATAATATTTTCTATGCGAGTTATAACTATTTATCTTGTAATCTAGCCTTTGTTATTGTTATGAATAGTAACTATTATTGTTTAAGTACATACTTCCATGCTCAATAGATGGCGTCGTACTTTCGTCAACGAAAATAAGGGAACAGATACATATGTACGAACGTAACTAACGTCAAAATCAAATTGCGGACGGGGAAATACCGCCACGCACGACTGAAGTCCTTTTGACGCGGCGCTAGTGACTAAGTCATTCCATAAAATAGCTTTAAAAATGTAGCACCACAAGTTTCCGTGGTGGCACGGAGTCTAAGAAGCTATCTGTCAAATCGTAACATAATTCATTCTTAGTTCAGACTCGTTTGGCAAAACGTCTGTCACTAAGGCCAACACCACGGGTTTCGTGCTTAGAGATCAGACCCCCAGAATCGGTTCGCATCTTTTTAGTCTGCATTTCTGTATTTAGGGATACTTAAAGAACTATTGGACAAGTTTTCAACGTGCCTCAAGCACTTTCCCAAAAATGAGAGCAGCTCTTAGGCTATTAGGCCCCCCGCACACTAGACAGCTTGGCTGCGCAGCCAGGCTGTGGCAGCCAGAATATTTGCGCAGACAGTTATAGCAGCCAGTCGACGAAGAGACTGACGGCAGCCACATACATTCGCCGACACACGCTCTGGCTGTGCGCGGCCAGCTGGCTGCCGTGCCGACAGGCGCGTTGTATTGGCTGCCGTAGCCGGGAATTTGTGGCTGCCTAGTGCGCGGGCTCCCATACATACAATGTTATATGTTTTACTGGCTAGCCAGCCAGGCTGCCTAGTGCGCGGGGGGGCCTATTGTTTTCAATCCATTTTCTTTTCGTTTAAAATATATCGATGTCAACTATAAGAGTTCATCCGTATTTCCTCCATCATACCCGTTTTAATTAGATATGTTTGAGTTAATTATAAAATCATACTTTTGTAAAACCAAAGGTACCTTTTAGTAACAAAATGCTAATTAGAAGACCCGTAACTAGTTTTGTTAGGTAATTTACCGGGTAAAACAAAATGCACAATGTTTGTACATAACTAAGGTTTATAAATAAATTAACCTTCGCTCTTGGTTAATTTACAATCACCTAAAGTAAGTTGAAATAGACAGGCAAACGTTGAATATCACACCTAAGAAGGTTGTTAACCTGACTTGTAACTCTTATGTTTACAATTTGTTCTTGTTGGCTGTTTCGTGTGTTATTGATGTTATTTCCCGAATATTTTTCCATTACGATAAACAATCCGAGATGATTTCGCACTTCTAGGTAAATATTTATAAAACCTTTACACGGTCTTGCTATTTACGCCTTAGTTTTTAGCGATATTAAGTCATAATTACTAGCTATTATATTCTCTTTTAAAATTTTATCTGCAAATAATTATGTATCTCCTATATGCTAAGTAGCTCTTTATGTTTATGTTATCCTGGTACGTGTCGCCTTTTACGAGCAATATCACCTTATTTCCTCGATTATTTCAAGTCTATTTATTTATATACTTTCCGTCTCAGATCAAAAAAAATAGGCAGATAGAGCGCTCAGAACACGCGAGTGTGTCAACCGAAGATAATACAAAATCAAAGGATAATACAAACTCGCGACAGTACCAAGCTACGCATCGTCTCGCTCACACGTCACTAGTGATTTGCCATTTTAAGCCAAAACATGCCGTCTTGTGTATTTAAACACTGCAAAAGTTGTTCACAAAAAGAAAGAAAACAAGATGGAATATCTTTCCACAGGTAACTCTTGTTATTTTTATTGTTTTGGTATTTATTTTCCATAAAATATTTTCGGCTCACTTGAAACACAAAACCTCAACAGTAAATCGTCTGTGTTGCTAGTTTATGACGGGTAAATTACCCTGAATTAGGGGAATGTGTATTGTGCATAAAAAATATCGATCAAATTCGTCAATACAACTGCACGGTCGTAATCTATAGTACCTGTATTTATTATTATTTTATTATTTGATGTACGTTTAGTCGTTTACTTTTAGTTCCGCGTGCGGTGTACTGCGCTTTAAAATTTTTATATTTCAAGACTTATTGGGGTTTATGAAATATTTCATTATTACTTTTAGTATCTAATTGCAACAATTAGGCTTTGGCATGTGACATTTAGAGGTTTCCATACTTTCATTAGTGATATTTTTCATTTTCGAATTATTAGTTGCAATGCAAGCAGTATCGTGAGTAGAGCTGGTAGGGCATTTTCTATTGGCCGATAAATCGTTTTAATTTTGTACATAGTGTAACATGCCAGCCCCCCCCACACCCTTTTAAATTAGGTCTTCGCCACTGGTTATACTACAATTATTCGAATTATGTTTTTGCAGATTGCCCACGGATCCGGTTTTACGCGATAAATGGGTCACTATTATTCGCCAAAGCAGGCAGGATAATGAATGGCTTCCTTCAAAATTTTGCGTTATAAACAAATAACCAAAAAGCGTTATAAAAAGTGTTATATTCTCTGATATGATATGATGGTCTGATATAAATTAATTAAAAAGGTAGTAAGTAATTACGCATATTAACTTTTATTCCTTATTATTATTCTGTTAAATAATAAATACTACACGCTTTTGCTCTCTGGGTATAACCATAAAACAAAATCGCGTTTCTAATTTAAAAAATAGTAGTACAATATTTGAGAACAATTTAACTGAACAAAATGTGGGAGTATTTCTCAATATCTGGCAACCGTAAACGCACACAGATGCACGTGTTCGTACACGGCGCGCCATATTTGCCGCGCACACTAAAATAAAATCTGGCTTCACTTTGTTGTTCGCGCACGTTCTATCTGCCTATTTTTTTTGATCTGAGCTTTCCGTAAATGCCATACTCAAATGGTAGGTATCGAATTATCGATCGCTTAACGGTTACGTAAACTAGGAAACTAGAAAACTCATTATATCGTACCCGAGATAATAAATAACTCATCATCATTAATCATTTTCATAATTCATATTTAATATGAAACGTCGTTATTTGATTTTAGATTCAGGCTGTAATAAAGTGTCAAATGAAGATGAGGATGATTCCTATCATCAGATGCAAACAGAACAGTCCATCCAGTCTTTTACCCTAGATATTGGGACATTCAAGTCTTGGTAAGAAATGCCTGTCTGTGAATTTATCCTACTCATGTTTTATTTGAAAGTTTTATATAGAAGTGAGTACTTTCTTACCGTATATCATATTCCTTAGTTCTACAATATTCCTAGTTCTAGTGGCTGGGTCCTCTGCGCACAGGATGAACGCCTCTTCTTCTGACTCGGGATCATCGTGGCGATCCATCTCCGCCTTGAACGCAATCTCTTGAAAAGTCCACAGGTCTGTGGCCCCCTGGAAAATAATCGAATGAATTTTACGTTACCTACTATTTCTGGTCTTATCATTATTCTTGGGTGAATGTCTACACACACAAAAATAAGCATAATATTACAGTTCTACTCTACTTATTAACTACACTAACTACTACTATCTTCAGAATTATTCATTCATCATTACAATAACTACGATTTAATTAGTACTAAAAAAAAGTATTTACATAACTAAAACTAGAAATGTAGGAATAAAACTAAATATTTACAAAAAAATACTAAATTTTAACTAAAACTAAAAAAAAAAATATAAAAGAAAAAGGCAAATTTAATTTATAACATCTGTGGAGGATGGAAGCCACTAGATGTAAAATTACTAAATAAAAGAGACTTTTGAGAAAATACTTTATCATTTGCATTTACACGTTTTTTATCGGTTTTCTATCCAAACAATCTGCCAAAACGAATCTAATAAAAAAAGTATTTAAAATAGAAAATACATGCTGCCAATAGTAAAATATTATAAAAAGGTTGGTCGGTCCACAACAACATCGTCGGCATCATTGCACGCCGCAGTTACGCGGTTTTAGCACGGGAACTTCGATTTGCCTTTTACAATTTACCAAGACATCAGAATCGTACAGGAGAATAAATTATTTACTCATTGACCGCGCGCGCGCCATGCGGCCACACGTTTTCGTTCAGACACGTCACACACTACGTCACACACTACACACATTGTTATAGCGCGTGCTCCACTGATTTTCTGCTGTCCTAGTATTATTCAAGTTTACTTTGAATTTTTCGTGCAAGACTGGCACATCTCGAAATCGGTGACGAAACTCAATTTGGATGGTGGATGAGATTGAAGTGAGTGATTTAGTTCTGTGGTGCGCTAATAACGTTATCTCTAAATATATAAAAGGAGAACTGACTGACTGACATATCAACGCACAGCCGAAACTACTGGGGCTAGGAATGTGAAATTTTGCACACGGCTTCCTATTATAATGCAGGGGAGCACTAAGAAGGGTTTTTTGGAAATTTAACCTTTAAGGGGGTGAAAAGGGGGAATTAGGAAGTACTTTCCTAATTCCCCCTTTTCACCCACGCGGACGAAGTCGCGGGCGAAGTGCTAGTGTATCATAAAGCTTTCCAAACATTAAATAAGTAATTCTTCTTAGGTATTTATTTATGATGCGGAGGATTTATGCTATGTAGATGGACTCTGTCAATGATATTATAAATAAAAAGGACTCTATAGTGTCTAGCAGACGCGATCGAAGTCAGAGACAATGAGAAACGCGCTTCAGTTTAGACTCTGATCTGAAGAAGCGCATTTCTCATTGTTTCTGAACTTCAGACTTGGAATTGTAGTCTGCACTAGCCTATTAATTTTCGTCATGTCAGACGTAGGATATCCACTGCTGAACATAGGTCTCTCCATAGCTTTCCAATAAATACCGCTTGGAACTGGGAAGCGACTTGCATCCAACGCGATCTTGTGGTCTTCATCAGATCGTCTGTCCACCTTGTAGGTGGACGTCCTACGCTGCGTTGGTGTCCATTCGAGAACCTTACGGCCCCATCGGCCATCAGTTCCGCGTGCAACGTAGCCAGCTCATTGCCACTTTGTTCTCGTGCGATCGCCTACGAATCTCTTCTTTCCGACTCGACCACGCGGAGAGAGTCCGAGCATTAGCCCTCTCCATAGGTTGTTCGGCTATCTCGAGCTTATTAATGAGGCCCACTGTGCCGTACGAATTGATAATAATCAATCACCCATTGTATGTATCCACTACATAAGCTACGTACAAGGCTTATTTCTCATAGAACCCCCATCCTCATATGAAAACGGTGGTGGAAACTAGAGAAATCGAAATACCGATCCTCTTCCTCCGTCGTCGTCGCCTACCTATCATCAAACCTTTATTTACATGTCTTCACTGCACCGGAGATAGCCGGTTTTGCTACAGAAACTTTGATTTGTCTTTTACAATGTACCAGGGTCTAAGAAACCTGCAGGAGAATAAATTATGTACTTGTAAAATGTCGCTTTTCGCCGAGTGGCGCCTCATACGTTTGTGTAAATAAAGGAACCTAGACACAAAAACACCATAGCATTGGTTTGGTACTCCTTAAATGTTATTCAGTCCTAATAATATTGAAGTTTACTTAGAATCTTTTCTGCAAAACTGTCACATCTCAAAATCAACCAAGGGTTTCGGTGGCGCGTGGCGGCGCGGCTGTTTAAATCTACTGTGCATTTCTGATGTCTTAGTACTTGATAAAAGGCAAATCAAAATTTCCGAGGTAAAACCTCGTCACATAAATACAAAGTCAGAATAATAATTATATTTTTATACTGTGGCCATAGTTAACCTGTTATGTTAGTAGTAGTAGTAGTATATTAGGTACAGTAATTTAATTTATATATATTTTTTTTATTAATATGGTCTGAGATGGCTCGAGATTTTTCAATACCTAAGTTTCTCTGAGTTACTATTACGTCAAATAACAAAATAAAAGTACGCTAGTGTTATAATGATTTGTGATGAATACCATGAAATACTGCAGGCTGAATGAAATTGCAGGTAAATTGAATAATGTCAAGACAAAAAAATTAACACTACCTATCTCCTTTTTTATTTTAAATGCTAATTAAAAATGCTTCTAAACACTACACCACCTGATTAAAAATAATATATATACCAGCTGTGGGTTGCCATGCTTCGCTGTGACACAAAAAAAAAACAGTTTTTTCGCGATTGCGGATTTGTGAATGATGCAAAAAATAGATAAAAACAATTCTTGATGCGGATTACATATCATGCTAAAATTACAGCTCAATCGGTGCAGAACTTTTTGAGTTTTTGAAGCGTACACAAACCAACATAACATGTTTATATATATCTTAGATAGATTGTCTAGTCAATCCTCAAAAATCAATAACTACATAGATATCAGGATAAGGTGCTAAACCTTAAACCCAACCCGCTACTTAGTCCAGTTGCACATTGCTCAGCAGATACGCGGTTTTACCACGGAAATTTAGATTTGCCTTTTACAATGCACCAGGGTATCAGAAACGTGAGGAGCATTTATTACTTGTAAACTGCCGCCATATTATGTCGCTCAGTAGTGCCATCTAGTGCCTAGTACTAGTACTAGTACATAAATACATAAATTAGTATTTGTGTAAGTAGGTATCTTGAAGTTAAACATAATTAACTACATAATCTTTAATGATTTATTGATAATTATGTATTCAAATTAAATTTTATCAACACGTGTCATTTTCATTTATGACGAACGACACCTATGTAATAGTATACTCAAATACATTGCAATTAAGATAAATAACTTACACATTAAACTGATAGTTTTTTAGACCTAATTAATTTTCTTATGAACTAGGATAGTATAACAGCCCAACGGTTCACTCTTCAAGGTTAAGCCGCACAAGCCAAGGTCAGTCTGTGGTTCATCCATTACCGACCCGATTTCTGGTGTCTGCTGTTGTTTGATGTCTAAAAGTGCCGACTGTTACGTAATCTGTGTTGCCGATTATAAATTAGAGTCTGCGCCACGATTGAACTCAATAGGTCAAACTTCAACAAGTCCTTTTTTACTGGACTCGACTTCAACACGGCGGACTTTAACACGGCGCTTGTGTCTATGTCATTTCATAAAATTCCGCAGGTCATGTGGTGGCGCGGAATCTTAAGTCTAATTTGAATGGCTCTCTGAGGGCCCCCCCTCAGAGGGCCAAAGCCTGGCGGGGTCGCGGGACTAACAAGCCACCGCCGTGACCCCGCAACGTAAATGGATATTGAAGGACCCCGTGGATTTTAGTCACTACAATTCTGACAGTCCCTCCTGCCCTGCCCTGGCTGGAAGAACTCATTTGATGATTGTAAAGCGTTAAAAAAAAAGAAAAAAAGTCTAATTTGAATAAATTACTTTTTATCTGTGAGAGCGAGTGCTTAAAAGTTTCTACCTTGAATGTCATCGACCCTTTCTAGCTAAGATCTTGTCTTCAAAAGAAACCATTTGTGCAATTAACAAAGTAATATTAGGTGTGAATTTGTTGATTTATGTTTGAATAAACAGTTATTTTAGTCTCTAACTGAGCTTTCTACCATAAAACGGGCAGCCATGCTATTCTTTAAAATACACTTTCTAAGCTGTAGCTAGCTATGTGCAATGACAAGACTGTCGTACTGTAATTTCTGGTGGGGCAGCGCTGCAACCTTTTCGAATTTCAAATTGCACTGCATAACCATAACCTACGTGGCGGTAGGTGAAATGAAAATTATGTAGAACTGTTCCAGTACAGCTTTTTTTTTTTTTTTTTTTTTTTTTTTTTTTTTTCGTGGTAAAATCATCAAATGAGTCCTCCCACCCAGGGCAGGGCGGGAGGGACTGTCAGACTTGTACTGACTAAAATCCACGGTGTCCTTCACTAGCCCTTTACGTACCGGGATCACGGTAATCCCTTGGTCCCGCGACCCCGGCAGGCTTTGGCCCTCTACAGGCCCCGTCAATATGCTGACACTCTTTGAGGCGCGCGTGGAACACAACGCGCCGTCGACCCGGGCATGGTCCATGGTCGGACAGCAAGTCGCCCATTACTCGCTGCCCGCATGCCCGCGCCTACGGTGGCCGGAGATCGTCCTGCGACGTCCGACGCCGTGGGCGTCTACCACTGCGGCTGGGGTGGAGGGAGGACGCTGTCCTCTCCCTCAGGCGGCCCGCCTCCTCCTTCACGAGCATTACTGCTTCGCAGAAGGAGGCGACCGCTTCCCACTCCGTCTCGCCCCGCAGCATGGCCTCGACCAATGCCGGGCGCGAGAGGTCTCCGCCTATCGCCGTCGTGAGGACACGGCGGTGCTCTGCCCAAGCGGGGCAGTCCTGCACCGTATGCTCCACCGTGTCCTCCGGACGATCCTCGCAGTGGTGACACCCAGGCGTTTCTTCCCTCCCTATCAGACACAGGAACCTCCCGAAACTTCCGTGTCCGGTGAGGACCTGCGTCATGTGGTAGGTAAGGACGCCGTGACGCCTATCCAGCCACTCCTCAAAGAGGGGTCTTACCGCCGCGATTGCGGCGTGCCCGGACCTCGGTTGCGACAGTCGCTCCCTCCATACTGCCCTGAGATCACGCCGGAGCTCTTCCCGCCGCGCCTCGACTTGTCGAGGCAGCGGGGATTCACCCCGACGCTGCGCCTCCACGCGCCATTCATAGACGCGCTGGAGGGCAGTCGCCTCCAGATCCCAGGGCAGCAATCCTGCTAGGAGGTTTGCTGATTCGCCGGCGATCGTGCGGTATCCCCGGATCATCCGGATAGCCATGACTTCCAGTACAGCTAAGAAAAGTTTAGAGTCAACTATTGTTAAACTCTGGGTAAGTATATTGTTTAAGTATGACAATACCAGTCAATGCTATTTCCCACACGGATTAAAATTCGTAAAAAAGTCTATTGTATTCTGTTTCATTGTCGTATGACAAGCAATCTAGTAGAATAGACTATTATATCGCAATTCATAGGTAATTATTATGATTCTGCTAGTGGCATTTTTAGGGCCCCTGAGCACGCGCAACATTGAAAACACTTGGTTCCACTCAAAACACATTAGTAAACGGAATTCATTGTGAGGTCGTGACAATCTTTTATGATTATGTTATTTAAATCACCTATCTTACTCAAAAACCCTATTCAACACCCTATTCAACCATAGATTTTGTATGGCAAAAGCAAGTTGTAACGTCATTGCCTAGTAACCTTGATCTTACTATTTATTAATTTCAGAGCTACAAAAAATCAGTTTAACAGTATTTTGAAATTTTATCGAGTTTCGGGCCTAAAGTAAAGGCAAAGTCAGTTTTGTCAAATACCTCATTCGATTCTCAAAAACGTCAGCAAATAGATGCCTACTTAGTTGTAAGTTTTTATATTCCTATGAAAAACCTAACAGTCAATGCTTGTGATGTGTCGTCTCTTTGCAGAAACGGCACATCTTTGGTTTCGAGATTTATTTCTCTAAATTAATTAGTTTTATCAAGGATACCTCACTTGGACTTCGGGACGAAGGAACCCAGGGCAAGGAGGAGATCATTAACCTTTCAAATAAAAAAATTAAGTCAGAAAACTTGTAACCTAAACTTTTCAACAAAATTTTGGAGTTGTAATAGAATTATTTTATGCCTAAAAATTCTAACATTTACCCAATAACTATCAATGAAAGAACATAATAATATTATTTTATTTTTAGTGTAAATTTAGTATTTTGTTGTAAACATTTAGTTTTTATTATAATTTTCTAGTTTTAGTTTACTTAACAATATCAATTTAATGTACAATATTATTTATTATAGAAAAATAATGCGACTACTATTTATTCTAAAAATATAATTGGTTATTCAAAAACCTTTAGTGTCGTACTAGGAGTTCATGAAAAAATTGCATCTCTCTCTCTTCATTCCTACATAAACATTTGAAACTTAACAGCAGAAACGCAACCACCAAATCTTTCAACAGCCACTAAGAAATCAAACTTTCAAAAAGTGCTGCAATTCAGACCACTAACAAAAACAACAATCTTGACGGATATGAACAAAGATGTGGTAACACAGACATTGGCACTGGAACGGCGCAGACACCGCGACGAGCGATTAAGGGTGCCTTTCCACCAGTGATGTGCTATGCAGCTATGCTACGAGAATGTAAATGCTGAGCTACGAAACTATGTGACCGTTTCCACCGATGCTAAGCTATGTAGATGCGCTATGTAGATGCGCTATGAAGATGCGACGCCGCAAAGTAGCTGTTCGAGGAAGATGCGCAGCTCGAGCTATGCGATGTATCGATAGTAGGGAAGACGACCCATAGCAGGCATCCATAGCACACATCCTTCCATATAAATAACAAATCATAGTTGAATCCGTTTCCACCAGTGCTATGCTATGCTATTTTTTTTTATTGTGATAAAATCATCAAATGAGTCCTCCCAGGGCAGAGCGGGAGGGACTGTCAGACTCGTACTGACTAAAATCCACGGTATCCTTCAATAGCCCTTTACGTTCCGAGGTCACGGTAATTCGTACAGTCCCGCGACCGCTATGCTATGTTAGCACCTAGCTAGCACCAATGAATATGATTGGTGGATATCAAATGCATCCATAGCAACGTAGCATAGTACATGTCTCGTTCACATAATACGGTGGTTTTACTGGAAACCTATAGATGTTTACAGAAAATTGGAGACTCAAGACACGATAAAATCCGGACTGTGTTATCAGGTAACCGTGACCCCGGAACTGTTGTGTATGTGAGCTGCGCCTTGGCCGCCACCTCCCCGCACCGCGCGCTACCCGCCGTTTCAACTGAATAAATCAGTGCGTTGCGAACCTGCAGTTGTTGCAAAAATCGACTCCGTCCTTCCGACCTGGCCGCAGAGGTCGTCCGCCGCGACGTCTAAGTCAATGACCCCCCCTGACCCTTGCAGAGGCAGCCCGCGAGCTGAGCCATTAGTTACAAAATTAGCCCCTAAATAATCCATTGAGATCCAGCCTGTCCCTTGCTGTCCCCCCCCCCCCCCAGCGACGCCCTAAGCCGAGGTCCGTACCCCAAAGGGGGTCCCCTTAGCGTGTGGTCGCTTAGTTTTTAACTAAGTTTGTTGCCCTGGCTGGAGGCCTTAAAATCTTAAGGCATCCACAGAAAAGTCCGGTTGAGCAGTACACAACCTACTAGAGGTTGACCTGCGAGATGCCATACAAAAAAAAAAAAACCTTCAGTTGTTTTATTTGTCCTGCGTCGCTCCGCGGACCGCGCCCGTCCTTGTTCTAACAGGAACGTAAAGGGTTATTGAAGGAACACCGTAGATTTAAGTCAGTACGAATCTGACAGTCCCTTCCGCTCCACCCAGGGTGGGGGAACTCATTAGATGAGTTTACTACGTAAAAAATACAAAAACCGCTAAAATGACGCCCGGAAAGAAAACGGGGCAACCGCGGAGCGAGCATGGGACGTCGATACAGATGTGAGGTAGTTTAAATAACGACGGCGATTATGCCGAAGTTCTGCAATAAAAAAATATTTAGTTCTTAACTTTTTTACCAGATCCGGCTAAATGTGAACAGCTTCATATAAATAGTACAGCCACTGGCAGCCTTCCGGCAGTTTTACCGGCCGAGTAAAACCTCATCCGGTAAAGTGGTCTCGGGGCCAG
Organism: Agrotis puta; assembly: GCA_943136025.2. NCBI lineage: Eukaryota > Metazoa > Arthropoda > Insecta > Lepidoptera > Noctuidae > Agrotis > Agrotis puta. The sequence goes on from OW964182.2 coordinate 2,222,716, forward strand.
GTAAGCGCAGGCACCGAGCCGTGTACTCGTCATGGGCGCAATTACCGCATATTGCAAGGTTGTTATTTTACAGTTATTTGAATATTACACATAACTTATGACCACAAAAAATATTATTTTGACACTAACGTGTATGACGTACTTTTTGTAGAAACTATAAATCCTAACTATTAGGTATTATGAATGCGGAAGCGACTTTGCTTGCTCAATTTTGTTTGTAACGTTTTTACTCCGGATTTAGATGAATATTGGTACAGAGATGGAGACGGTTATAGGCTACATAATTTTAGTACAAATTGAAGGGGGAGAAAAATCCATACCAACCAATTAAGAAAAGTTATTTGACACTTTGTTGTGGTGGTTATTAAAGTTTTTTTTTTGTTTAAACATAATAATACCAAAACTTTGTTTTAAACACAAACGTGAGCTGCACTAACATACACTTAGGCTGCCGAAGTGAGCGGAGACAAGCTGTGCTGCGATTCACCAAACACATACTCATGCATGCATGCACAGCTCGTCTCCGCTCTGCTCCGCTCCGCCGCATGCTAATCCCTCTGCTCATGTCCCTTTGGTAGCACACAGAAACATTGTAATTCTCGTGTAGCCTTGTAAAGAGACTAGCTAACTGGTTGAGCAGAACAATATTTCAAGGCGACCAGTTCGTATTCAGCAGGGTTACACCAAACTAGGCTCCAATTACCAGCCTACTATGCCGCTAGAATGTTAAGTAGTAGCATATATGTAGGTGCGTGGTTATCTCGTGGTTATAACGTGGTTACAAGCTCGTTTAGTCATTAGGTACCCAATCTAAACATGTCCACTTTTTTAAGGTTCCGCACGTCCAAATAAACAACAACAACGGTGTCCGTCTGTCCACCCTTCACAGTCAATTTCTTGACTGATTAAGTTTAACGGTAAACAAATCAATTCCTGTGACCCAAAAGCAATGATTTATTTTTTGTAATTTAAAACAAAATAAAATGTCCGTTCCTCCTCTTATCTTAGAAACTACTGAGTCTGCAATGAGATGAATGAAAAAAAAAATACAGATAACAGTCCAGGACTTATAGATTACAGGAAAATTTATAGAAGTCTCTGATCTTAAAATAACAAGGTGAACAGGGGAAAAAAAAGGTAAATTTAAAAAAATAATTGTGAACCGCATCGTTTGATGTAACAAATGAAAAGGCTTGTTATAAATAAGGTACGGAACCTCGGAAAGTCTGTCTCGCACTTGGCCAGTTTTTTTTATATTTTTTTTCTATTTGGACACAGATAATTTACATCCTGATATAACACAACGATACTAGTATTCTGATTTCATGATCTCTTGAGACAAATTGCCGGTTGCCGTTTGGTAAGCCGTTGGTAAAAGCTAGTTAATTTAACGCCTGATCATACTAATTGCACTTCACACTTGTTTCGTAAAACTTATAAAATAAACAAAGAGCTTTCTCTATGGCGCGGGCGCAATGCGAAGATTAGTGATACTTGAGTGTCACTTTCTCTATGGAAGGGCACTGCTATAGACAACGGTAATCTTAAGTAGGACGGTACGTTTGTGGATAACGCCACTGGTTTTGCTGTGAGTACCTACTTAACAAAAAGGTGATTTTTTTTAAATCAACAAATCAGTCTTCCCACCCGGACCACGAGGAACTGTCTGACTTGTACTGATTGAAATCCACAGTGTTCTTCAAAAGCCCTTTACGTTTCGGGGTCACGATAGCTCGTTAGTCCCGCGACCCCAGCAGGCTTTGGTCCTCTAAGGTGGCTCCGTCATTGTGCTGACAGGTCGTTGAGGCGTGCGCGCGTGGAACACGACGCGCCTTCGACCCATCACGGTTCATGAGATATAGTCTAGTGACAGATGGACAGACAGACGGACAGCGAAGTTTTAGTAATCGGGTCCCGTTTTACTCTTAGGCTACGGAACCCTAAAAAACAGTAAGAACTGCTTACATTTTTTTTTCACAAAGAAAAATAGTTGTAAGAGTGTCATTGACATTCATTTGACGGCACGTTAGGCGCAGTGGCTGAACAATTGGACTGCTGCGCTGCGTGTCGCGGGTTCGATTCCCGCACGGAACAAATATTTGTATGATATACAAGTTGTTGTTTCGGGTAAGGACGTTTGTGTATGTGAGTTTATATGTTTGTAAACGCACCCGGTAAATACCATTTATATAATACCAGCTATTTCTCGCGGTTTCACCTGATTCTAATTTGACGTTCATTAATGCATGTATAATTAAACTAATTAATTTAAATTGAATGGTAATTAGCTGTTAATAAATTAAATGTTAATTATATTATGACATATTTGCACACCACAATTATGTAATGGAAGAATTTAATTGGGCAAAATATGTCATAATCTGATGGAACTTTTAACCAGACTAATTAGAAAAGTAGTCACTAGCATGACTGGCATAGAATACGAAATCTATGCCTGGAGCGACTCTATGGTCGCCCTTAGCTGGATACAAGGCCGTCCAGAACGATGGAAGCCGTTTGTAGCGAATGGAGTAAAGAAAATTATCAGCGTAACATCACCGGAGGTTTGGAATTACGTATCGACTAAAGAAAATCCAGCCGATTCAGCGAGTAGAGGACTATCCGTTACACAAATAATGGAGCATAAGTTGTGGTGGCAAGGTCCAGCTTGGTTATCGAGCCCACACTTAAATCCGAGGCTAGAGCAAGCAGAATATACGACGGAAGAAGAGGTCCGGAAGCAAGTAATAACCGTCCAAAATAGCAATCCTGAAAAAAACGTAATTGAAGACTTATTAGATCGTTACAGTTCATTTATAAAAGTAAATCGAATTGTAGCCTGGTTATTACGTGCCATTGCACTCACTAGTAAACAAAGGCCGTCATATCTCACATTACAAGAGCTAAGGAAAGCGAAATTAATTATAATAAAGTGCATACAGCGCAGTGAATTTAGCTCGGATATTGAGTGTCTAATGTCGAATAAAAAACTCAGTTCCGGTAGCAAATTATTAAATCTGCAACCATTCTTAGATGAAAACGGCATACTAAGAGTCGGAGGACGTCTTAAAAATGCTAATATTCATTCTGATATGAAGCATCCATTAATAATTCCATACAGCGGAAGATTAACGGAGCTTCTTATCCAGCAAGCACATGAGCACTCCTTCCATGGTGGAGCTCGACTTACCTTATCCTTATTACGACAGCAGTTTTGGATAGTTCAAGGCAACAGAGCTACCAAGAAGCATCTTCGAAAATGCGTGACCTGCAAAAAACAAGAACCTAGAAAATTACAGCAAATTATGGGAGACCTACCCGATTGTCGATCTAACCCAGCGCCTCCATTTTATCACACTGGAATAGATTATACAGGATTTATTCGAATAAAAGCAAACAAAGGAAGAGGCATTAAAACGACTAAAGGATATATCGCCTTGTTTATTTGCATGGTTACTAAAGCGGTCCATATAGAGCTAGTCTCGGACCTAAGCAGTACCTCATTTATAGCAGCGTTGCGTCGAATGGCGGCTAGACGAGGGGCCCCAAAACACATCTATTCGGACAATGGTACCAACTTTGTCAGCAACAGCAACAGTTCGAGCGAATCTTTAATGACACTTTCTACCGAGAGATAGCTGAGATGAAGATAGAATGGCATTGGAACTGTCCTTCGTGGCCGAGTGCTGGAGGGATCTGGGAGCGATCTATTCGAAGCCTAAAGCAACATCTCAAAAGAGTAATAGGGGACCAAGCATTAACCTTCGAAGAATACAGCACGATCTTATCTCAAATCGAAGCAAGCCTTAACTCAAGACCGCTATGTCCAATATCTGAGGATATCGATGACATCGATTTTCTCACTCCAGCGCATTTTCTAACCACTCGTGCCGGTCTTACTGTAATAGAAACGGCACAAGATGCGAGAACGAGGTGGTATTTAGTAAATAAAACTTTCCAAGATATATGGAAGCGGTGGAAAGCAGAGTATCTTAGCCAGTTATCGGTACGAAGCAAGTGGTTAAAGCACAAAATAATATAGAGATAGGCGATATGGTAACCATTCACGACGACAATATTACCCCTGGAAAATGGCCCGTTGGTCGGGTGGTAGAGGTCCATCCTGGAAAAGATGGAGCTGTCCGAGTGGTGACTTTAAAAACAAAAAATGGTCACATAAAGCGGCCGATTATCAAGCTTTCTATCTTACCTTTATCAGAAAAGGAAGCAAATAAGCAACAACCAGACAAATGCGAAGCAATAAAACAGCCTCAGCAAAGCAAGGAGGCCAAAGCGGAAGAGAATGTTAACAAACAGAATAATAGTTGTCCTAAAATCTATAGCATAGCATTGTCATTGCTATTTTTTACAAGCCTTATACTACCCACTGAAGCAGCTGCTTACAAATTTACAGCATTTGATAGCAATCAAACATTGTATTTTGACCCTTTGGGACAAATGCATCTTATTCGTGATCAGTGGAAAATCATATCTTATTATAACATGTCTCCTTATCTGCAAGGAGACAAAGCGGTCCAACAATTTTCCCAATATACCGAGCAAACCTGCGGGAAAATTCAAGAGCAGAGCCATTGTAAAATGATAACCTTACAAATACAACACGAGTACAATGAACTACAATATTATAATCAACTGTTGCTAAATCAGCAGTTTGAAGCGCGTCCGCGAACTCGACGCGGGCTTATCAACGCTGTCGGCTCCATAGCTAATTCCACAGAAATCTTAATAATAAGGTAATAGAAATGCTATAGTACTACATTTTACAGCGGGACGAGTGTCGCCGGGTCACAGCTACCACCACATAAACAAACAATAGCTACACAATAACGCCTACATATGCACTTTGCATTGCTGCAACAAAACCAAACCTTTTTGCGATGACATTACGCAACATTTTCTAAAAACGTATAATCTCAGGTCACGTGACTCCTGCAGCCAATAAAAAACGTGTGCGAAAAGCAGAAAATGATATCGCGCGCTCACTCTCACGTAGGAATAGTGCAGTGCAAGTGCAAACTACTACGAGCCCATGTCGATAAATTATAATTTTCCGTTGAGTGTTAATCGCCAAGGAATCTAGCAACAATAGATAACTAATTTTATTGAAAGGGATTCAATAAAACAATAAGTGTAAGTAGATACATTTAGTTTCTAATATAGTTAAATCTCAAAGGCTCTCCAATACTTCACCTTATGGAAAAAAAAGCAATGACCAAATAGGACGGACTATGTACGAACTTAGATAAAAGTGGGGAGGTAGCTAGTGTAGTGGTGGACTACAAATACTTAATAAACTAAACTAATTTAACATAATTAAAATTAAAATATAAACTAAAATAACATAATTGAAATTGTTTAAGTTTTATATAAATAACAATACATAAATATGTAAGAATATTAATTATATACTATAAATAAATATAAATACATACCTAATATGGGTCACATTGAACAATGATTAAGCAAATAATTTGTAAAAATGAAAAAGTATGGGACTTCTACATTATTTTGATTTTGAAAACTGAAAATACATCTCATATTTAAACATTTAACATAAAACCATAATGTTTTCCAATTTGGTAAAACTAAGAATCAAACTGAACGTAATTAATTTATCGATACAGAATAGTAGTGGCACGTCACTAAATTGCGGCCAACTCATGCGGCTTGTACCAAGAATTGTTTATTGCGCCGCGAGAATGCGAGTCCGCATGACTATAATTCCATTGCTGCTTTTACCAGTTGTAATAGTAGACATGGACAAGCTTAAGCATTGATGGTTATTGAATTGACAAAAAAAACGTTTTTCGTGATAAATCGTTGTAGCGGTGGTAAAAATATTTGATTTGTTTATATTTACTAAAAACGACAATATTTCAAAAATTAAGTACTTACATATGAAATGTTATTCCTTTATATGTTAAGTTACAAGTTTTGGACGAGTTTCCGCAGTTGGATACGCTGCAAAACACCATGTTTACCTCTCCGCGTCTCAAATAACACAAGTAACCGCAACAAACGCTCCTCGTAAACTTGTGCCCTACGATACACATGCGCGGCGACAAGGTCACGCGTCTATGCGACTTCTATTGCCTTATTATTAAGATTTCTGTGGCTAATTCATTGTTCGGAGTACTGGATCAGGAATTCGCAGGAAAATACAAACGTGACATTGACCTAATACGTGCGAATTCATTTCACATTAGTCAGCTGTATAGGAATCAGACATCGGTCATAGAAGCGGAGTACAATATATTAAAGAGAACAGAAGCGACTATTGAAAAGCAGCATAAGATAATAAACAAACATTTGAATAACTTAGACAACGTCACAAATAAATTACAGCAAGAGATCGACGTTATGGCTATTCAGCAAGATTTCTCTTTAGCAGCGTTAGCGACCTTAAATATGATCCAGAATTTAAAGCGGATTCAGGATACGTTCCTCGATACTATGACAGAGATCTTCAGGGGTCAAATCAATCTACATCTCTTAACTCCACAACAGCTCCGTGGGGAGTTACAGATTGTGTCCAGTCAAATTTCTAAAGAGCTAGCATTACCAGTTGATAACATTCAGATAAACTTGCACGAAATTTATAAGTTATTAAAAGTTAAAGCGAGGATGACGGAGGAATATTTCATATTTGAAATTACATTACCGCTAATTAGCAGAGATACGTTCCAGCTATATAATTTGATACCAGTACCGATGCAAATTAACAAAAGTATGATCAGCATCAAACCAGCATCCGAATATGTCGCGATCAACTTGAGAAGTGACTCATACTTAACAGCCAGCCCCAGCGATCTTCAAAATTGTGAATATCAAGCGGAAACCTACCTTTGTAGTCTTCGAGGACCTATCCGAAGTTTAGGTGCCAATGAACAATTCTGTGAAAAAAAGGAGCATTCTACTTGCAAGATCATCAAATCTAGCTGTGAAAACAAATGGGTTCCATTACACGACTATTCTACCTATTTGTATTTCTGTTGTGACTCATGCTCTATGAGAGTCATATGCGAAGACGACCTACAAGCGAGCGAAGTCAGCAAGGCTGGTGTCATTCAACTAACGAAGCAATGCATCGTCAAAGGTCGTGATGTAACACTTTATTCTCATCAGCAATTAGAGAGTACGCTTAATCTTAAACTAAATCTACTCGAGTCCAAATTAACTCCCATAAATCATTTGATTAGTAATCTTACGCTACCTATCCAAAATTTCAAAGAATACGAGGTCAACGAAGATACCGCACCGATAAACGATTCTTTCAAATATCTCGATGAGCAAATTAAAGCGATGAAAGAATCAACCACGCAGACAGAGGTCTTAACAACACATGACATACATCAGTATGCAGTGTCCTATAGCCTATTAGCAGCAGCCATCGCAGTAGTCCTGTGGTTATTGTTGAAGAAAAGGTGCCTGCGGCCCGGTGCCGGTGGCCCGCCCACTCAAGAGCGGAGCGGGAATGTGCCAGCGAGTGTGAGTGTGTGTATAAACCAATCTGAGAACGAGCAAGGCTCTAGTGCAAGTGCGCGAAAGCAACCCCTGCCCGAGCAGAGGCCTAATGTCAGTGAAAGTGCGCGCGTAGCTTATTTTCCTAAACGATGGTGCAGTTTACGTGCAATGAAGCGAGACACGTCGACGTCTCCCATAGCTAAAAGGCAATCAGTGTTTTCGATTGATGACTCAACCGTTTGAGTTTCTATGTGTAGCTATAAGATCATAATGATTGTTCATCACCTTGTTAATCATCTTTCATAATATTGTCCTAACTCCTTAGCGTTAAGCTCACACTCACGTAACACGTTAATTTTGTATAATCTTATCTCATTAACTCACCTTTTCCCGTCGGGAGCATGTTCGATGCAATATTTTGCAATCGACCACGTTTGCTGACTTAGCGATATAATGCGGCCGCACTTAGTGCGCCGCGAGCTCAGTGTATCACGGAAAGCAACCGGGTGCATTCATTTCCATCAATTTAGCGATAGCTTAGCGTAAACTATCTCGTAATAAACTTTTAATAGTTATCCGAGTGTTTAACTTAATAGCGTTGCCAACCCATCAGGTACCACTTAGGTCGCAACCCCTACAATGTCTTAAGATCTTGTTTTTTACAGACGCCAGCAGGTCAAACTACCCGAATCTGTTAAATTTTACCAATCCAACATTAACCTTTCACTACTGTGATAAGGTTGAAAGTATATTAAAGAAATTTGTCAGATTGAGGCAGGTCGATGTGCTGGCGTCTGTACAGACGTACATTATTAGTCCCTACTCGTCCGTACGGAAGCAATGTATGTCTTTTTATAATTTTACTAGCTGACCCAGCAAACATCGTACAGCCACAGAATCATTTTTTTTATTGGGTATCATATTTACTCACCTTTTAAACCTTCCCTGGACTTCCAAAAATAATTCAAAACCATAATTAGCCAAATCGGTCCAGCCGTTCTCGAGTTTTAGCGAGACTAACGAACAGCAATTGATTTTTATATATACTCCATAAAGATACTATAACAGAAATAGGCAAAAAAATAATAATTTTCTAACAATTGTTTGACAGAACCAGTTTTAAAAATATCTTCCATGATTGTAAATCAGTCACAATCACGGAAGATATCCCGTAAGTGACAGTATAAGTTTAATATTCTTTATCATTTCTTAAGAAAGGAATTTTACGCTAAATTACCGTCATCAATTCTCATTAGCCATAAGTGTTAAAAAGGAATCATTTTGTGCTGCAGAATGACTTATTTCTCACTTCATAATTTTGGCATTCATTACTATTTTTAAGAACCGGAGCGCAAACAGCTCAATTTGCGTGTTTAAGACAAATACGCGGAAATGTATTTAGGTAATACCTACGACGAGTTATTATCATAATGATGGACACTACACACAGAACAGTACCTCGCCTTGACGAACAATTATTATCCTCAAAATCGACATCGTCGTAATCTTTTTATTTGTACGTGGTTAAATCATCAAATCTAAAAAAGTCGAACATCACTGTGTTCTTTACGTTCCGTGCCACGGTTACCCGATAGTCTCGCGACCCCGGAAGGATTTGGCCCTCTAAGTAGCCCGTCATATTGCTGACAGCTCTTAGAGGCGCGCGTGGAGCACGACCCGCCATCGACCCAGGCATGTTCCATGATTATGGCATGGATGTTGCTATGTTGGTGTTTTTTTCTTTTTATCGTAATAAAATCATCAAATGAGTCCTCCCACCCAGGGCAGAGCGGGAGGGACTGTCAGACTCGTACTGAATAAAATCCACGGTGTCCTTTAATAGTCCTTTAAGTTCCGGTAATTCGTACAGTCCCGCGACCACGTTATTGTTGGGTTAAGTTTGCCTTGCCTTGCGCCTAAGTGTGTGTGACCCCATTATACCCCGCGTCCCCGTCTTAAACACTGTTCCCTTACTGGGTTGTGGATGTCAGATAGGCAGTAGCTCCAAGCAAAATTCAGAATTTAGGTACATCTAGTTCGACTGGAAACCAACTCCAATACAGTTGAGAAAGGCTAGGCAGATGAATGTCTTAATCTTATTAGAGTGCTATTTATAGTTTGTGCAAGATTAGAGTCACACGTATGTTGTAATTAAATTAATTAGTAACATCATCAATACCACTTCCTCCTTTCGAATTATTATTGGTCTTCAACGTCAATATATTACATGTAAAAAACTTTTACTATGAACCAATAATTAATATAAACCAAATTTAAAGTAAACCAAACCTAAAAGGTAATAAAAACAGGTGTTTCACACAAAGTGGAATATTTTTGACAAAGTTAATTATAATCCTGAATTTGTTTATAACTATAAGTACTTTCAACCCATGAAAGTTTGTTTTTTTTTACAAATAACTCTGTAGTATTGCAGAAAAAGTGAAATAAGACATAACATTACGAACAAAACTATCATCAGATGGTACTGTTCGAGAGCTCATTTGAAGATTCGATCAAATATTGCATTACTAAGCCTTTAAACTTTTGAACGCCTGGTTGGAAGTTATAATGCAACAGTTAGTTGGTGTAAGGAGGGGACGTCTTTTGTCCAGGAGTGGACGTCCGAGCCGACCGATGATAATAATGGCAGTAGACTCCCTCAATTACTTACATACTGGCGAAATCTGGTTCTCCAGGGATTAGAGGCGTGATGTTACGTCATGATCTTCCATAACATTTCTTTTTTTTTTCAACACAAACTTGATAATTGGTATTGTTAAATACTATAAAGAGATATACTTCATTGTTTTGTATGTAGGGTGCAATCACTGGAACTATAGTGATCCAATCCAATAGGGTGTTTTATTGCACAATAAATTGAGAATCTGTTTAGTCCGTCATTTAGAATATCGAAAAATAATGGACGTACTAATGTATTTTTTGTTTTTTTTTATACAGTGAATATTGTCAAAGATTTCGCGATTCGGGAGTGGGGGCTGGTGACATCATAGCGCTTGTAAAATTGTACCAACCGAGAGACGTTTTGTAAATTTTAAAAGCGTTGTTTCTTTGTTAATTTTGGTTTATGTAGCAAAAGATAAAAAATACGGGTCAACATTTTTTTGATAGTCTTTCTTTCGGACTTATACATTTTTATGAGTAAAATAGGTAGCCTATTATATTCTTATTTTTATTTTTATATTCAATTTAATTCTATAAGTTGAATCTACGTATTTTATTCATGAAATAGGCTATAAACTATGCATTTTAGACAAGTTCTCACAATTTTAGTCTAGCAAGCAAGTAGCGGGCGAATGCATGTGACGTGTTCGTGAGCCGAAATAACACACGTACGAAGTCGCAGCTAGTTTTTAAAAAACTGTAAAATGACCAGTTTGAATTAAAAACAACTTAACAGTTACTAAATAAGAATAACAGTAGCTTTCTAAAGCTGTCTAGACACTGTATACCAAGGTGTCAGGCTGCAATGTGCAAAATAAGGGTTAATACACACAGAGACGCGACGCAGCGCGCACATTTCGAAGCGACTCAAAATGTAACCTTATTAACTACATGAAAATATACACATTTCACGGAGGATGCGACGCAGCGTGGCGCCGCGCCGCGTGCACATTTTAATAGTGACTCAAAACTTAACTTTATCTACTAAACGAAAATATACACATTTCCAGTACCGTCGCGCAACGTAGCGTCGCGTCTCGGTGTGAGTGGACCCTAACTGTCAATGTGTTATTTTGTTCTCATTCGCATACGACAGCATTCGTCATTGTTGCCTACTTAAGTATCATTATTCCATTCTCTGGTGGATAGAAAATACGTATTACAGAATTAAATTTACCGATATTGTGATGCTGAAGTAAAAGTGGGCTGGACATAGAGCAGACATGTGTAGTGGAGACCTAGGGTTGCCAACGTTTATTACAAGAAATAAAGTATGTTCAGTTCTATGATGAATATTAAACAGTATTTTAGAAAATGAACAGTGTTTTATTTATTTATTGTTTTAAATACGTATTTTTAGAGCTTCACAACTTATTAATTTACAATCTTTTTATAGACTTTATACGCCTCACCACAACTAGAAGTGAAATTAAAATAAACGAGTAGCTCATTTTTCTGTCAGTCTTTTTCTGTCTGTCAGTAAGTGTCAGTCTTGGATATTTGACATTGACAGATTCGTTCAGAAACTCAGTGTGATTTGTTTGTGGCTGCGCTGCACTGATCAATGAGCGCCCTCTGACTAAATAAAAACAAATTTGTGTGAGCGTCTAAGTAACACATAATAAAGTGTTATCATTTTGATGCTGAAAACAGTATTTTGTATACTCAACAGTAAAAAATATAATTTAGGGAAAACAGTATAATACTGTTTAAAACAGTATAGTTTAACAATGGCAACCCTATGGAGACCACGTATAAAGAAATAGTGTGAGACATCCTGCGACACGATGATTTGAAGATGGTGGTTGACAGTGGATTGGATGGCGTTCTTAGGAGGGCTTACGCCCCCCAAGTGGACGCCAATTGGCTGAAGAGAAAATCATTAGTGCTAGTTCAGAAAAGTACTGTCACAAATACTGTGAAACGCTCTCATTCGGTCTTTCTTCTTCTTTAGATAGTGTCGTGGTCGTCGCATTAGGGGTGATGGCTGGCTTCTCAACTCGGCTCAACTTCCACTCCTCTCGCACCGCTGTCTTCCTGGTACATTCGTGTAGGGGATCATTCAATGCAGCTGTGATCTGGTCTGTGCAGCGTACTGGTGATCTGCCTCGAGCTCTCGTACCATTAACTGTGCCCTGCACCACAAGGCGCTCCAAAGACGAGTGGAGACTCGCCGAGAAACATGTTCGAAGTAAGTGAGGATATTACTTTGAATGATGGAAGATAGACGCTGTTTGATGCCGAGTTAGCTTAATATCAAAACATTTGTTCGGCATTGGTTCCATAATGTGCCAAGCTCCAGCATCACACTTCCAAAGCTTCTTTTTCTCACATTGATTCGGTCTTAATAAAACTGTTATTGTTTGTGGTTCCGTATCCAAAGGGTGAATCCGAATCCTATTATTAAGACTCCGCTGTCGGTCTGTTTGTCTCACAAAAAGTGATAGTTAGACACTTGAAATTTTCACGGAACACTTCGTGCGCGACCGGCCAATTCCAACTCGTAATTGGTCGGTATTTTTCAAAAAAATCTCAATTTTATTTAGTGGGTGCAGGTATAATGTTATCTGATTGCGTAAATAATGTATGGATATGCGACAGCAGCAATGGTGGTTGATTTGCTGTCATTTATTGAAGAGTTTTACCTAAGATTCTATCATCAGACTCTGACCTGATGCGCATAGGTCCAACTGGTAACAATATACCTTTTAAAACAAAAAAAACCAGATCGGTCCAGGCGTCTTTGAGAAATCGGAGAACATACATGAAAAAAAGATGACAGAGGAATTGAAAACCCCCTCTTTTTTAAGTTTTTGTGGTTCAGTATAATGTATATTTACATGCATATTCCTCAATGCATTTCTTATAATATTATCATTGTTCACTCAAGTACCAACACTTGTGCGGATAGGAGTGCGCATTGCGCTGATACGTACTCGCACCTTATCAACAGATGACTCCAACAAAGTAGGTACTTATCGTTTCCCATTTGTTTGATAGTAGTCAGCAAACAAAGCGGATATAATGCACGATATGCGCAATATTCAAATATTAATACATCAATTAAAATACAAAAATTTATTTGGATAATCTTAAAACTCCAAGAAGATTTTGGGTATTTCTGGAAACAGTGTCTCAAGGATTATTGTGATGGATGAGTCAATGTCCGAGTTCTTGAACAGTGGGGTGTGGCTTACTGCGAAGATATCGAACAAGGTAAAAAATAATTCGAATATTTAAGAGCATTATCTCCCTGTGTGTGGTATTTATTATTGGTACTAGCGATGCCAGGAATCAAAGTGTGCATGAATAATTCACGTTTGATATGTTTTAGGATGCAATAGAACCTGATGACATGAAAAAGTGCAGTGAACTGTACATAAAACTACTAGAAAAAGTATTTAACTGCTACGATCAAATCATAAGTAGTTTAAAAGAAAGTATCCCTGGACATGATAAAGCAGTTTTTGAAAAAGTAAAAATTTTACAATTGAAGCTAAAGCAACTGAAATCTGATAGTTTTATCCGTAACAGATGTAGTAGTTGTCTGAATATAAATAACGATGGCCAGGAATCTAGTAGACCGCATTCTATTTGTGTTATGCATGAGGTTCACAATTCAGAAATTTCTAGAGATCACGATTCCATGCCTAACAGAAGTGAGTCGAATGCTCCCGAAATACAACATTCTATAACTCAGAAAAAAACAATAATAAGTACTTCAGTACCGCACACATCTACAGCGGTCCGACAACCACAGGTCAACAAAAGACCTAGCACCGACTCAGTTAATAGAAATGAAGTCAATACTAAACTAAGTAATACTAATGTGCAAGTGAACAAGGGCAGTGATACAAATATCAGGCCAGAAGTAGCTGAAACGGTCAGAAAAAATGCATCTGAACAAGTCATAGAAGATAACATTTTGGACGAGGAATCTTCCGGTTTAAGGGCAGTGCTTAACAACGACGTGCAGACTGCTGAGAGGATACGGAATACTTTAGTATATAATCCTTTAGCTGTGACAGAAGTGTCAAAATGTGCACCAGTACCACAGAGCTCTGTAGGGTTTCGCCAACAACCTAGTACAGACGCATTTAGCGCAAATAAAGAAGACGGAAAATTAGGGGCTGAAAATGATGTGAACAGGGCCAGTAAAAATATAAGCATGACATCAGCAGCAGCTACGGTTCTTTATAAAAATCATTCTGTCGCCAGTACCAGTAAGGAAAATGTAGTAAACAGTCCCACATCTGTGGCCTATAAAGAAAAAGTGGTCAATGCGTCGTTGTTGACCGATATCATAGTTGTTTCAGGTAAGTAATAATTACTTAAATATTTATAAATTATGATAAACCTTATACATATATATAACGTTTACAGACGATGATGTAAATGAAATGAATAATAAATCTGAAGGGGATGGAGATGAAGAGGCACTCGATTTGGATGATGAAACAGATGTTTCGCCAGAGGCAACTGAAGCTAGGGTCGACGGCTTTCATTCTGTCGCTAGTACCAGTTATGCATTGGGCAGATCTGAGGCTAACCTTGTTGATGAAAATGACTGGCTAGAATCCGAACCTGAGAAATTTGAAGACATAAAGAACGATGGTATGACTGGTAATTTCTTTATTTTCAGAAAATGCAAGTATTTTACGGATTTAATACTTATTTATTTCATTGTACAGTTATGATGCGATTCGTCGGATAGGTGAAAATGTCTCACGCCTCTACAGCAAAGCAGTTCAATACTAGAATGCTTCCTTACGGGCTTTACAGCCGTAACAACGGCATGTCTCGCACTAAGTTGTGCAAATCATACCTCTCGTTCCGTTGCCAAGGATGGCCGCAGCTCTGACCGCTACATTTCAACGATGCGAGGCCATGGTTTTTCATCCTGCTTCTCAGGGCTTCCCCGTGCTACCAATAAAGAAGAAGATTTTTGCTTCCTTATACCAAGGCAACAATTTAGCCAACGGGTAGGTCGCCTCATGGGAGACCTTGAATCCTGTGATCACCCTGACCGTCAACACAATCACTCGCTGCGGCTTAGGTAGAGCCTCCAGGACAAAGCGCCCTCGAGTTGGGCAGCAGCTGCATCAATGGGCAGCAGCGGGGAGATTAAGTTTGCAACCTCGTCTACACGTGTTGTAGCTATGGCCACTCAGTGCATTCGCACATTATCGCATTTTTACAGTAATTGACTCTTATAAAAGAGTATTATCATTTATCCACTAATACCACGAAAGATAATATGATTATCATTGTTGTCGCATAGCTACAGTATCAACACCACGCTGTCGATAACCTGTTGAAGTAAAAAGCAATTTTTAGAATCGCAGTGAACGTGCTCATTTTTTGACGGGCACAGCTCCAGGTCCCTTCTGTTCCTTTAAACGGAATACCTATGAAGGTAGTCACCGGTAGTATCTTGGGCACATGCCACGGAACACCTACGTGATGACGAGGTCATGGACAGAGAGCGTAGAGCGCCATCGATTGATAATATCATCAAATGGGTCCTCCCACCCGAGGGATGGCAGGGACTGTCAGACTTATACTGACTAAAATCCACGATTACCGTGGATTTTAGCCTTCGATAGCCCTTTACTTTTCAGGGTCACGGTAACCTAATGAGTCAGTCCCGCGACCCTAGCAGGCTTTGGCCCTCAAACGTCAAATTCACATGATTTTCAAGTTCAAATCATTTATTTCAAATAAGCCAGTTAGAGGCATTTTTGAATTGTCAAAGACATTAACTGTGGATTAAGATTTGGGAATGTTTTTGTTTTGCAGAGGAGTTTGATGGCGTTCATTACTCCCACTCGGAGCAGATGATGAAGGAGTTGAATGAACGATTCGGGCTACAGGACTTCCGCCCCAACCAGCTTCAGGTTATAAACGCCACGCTGCTGGGGTACGACTGCTTTGTGCTCATGCCTACAGGGGGCGGTAAGTCACAAAGTTCATCATTCACAACAAATAATCAATTAATGATCTAGTCCCATGGTGGTTGTAAACTTGCATCGATAAAACTGAATTACCGTCGATAAAAAGTACTACCTTGTCAGGAAAAGTATTTGTTTCTGTTTTGGTTCAGCTGGTCTTACTAAAATATTTATAAGTTAGTACGATTCATCTGTACATCAAGTGCAATAACTTCCTAAATAAGCAAGGTCCTTCACTGCCACAGACAGGGAAACTATTTCTTATCAAATTAGTTTTCGACCAATTACAAATAATGGACTAAATTACTAATCAATCCGAGTAATTTTGAACGAATTTTAACGAAGTTTTCAGTTTTTCTATGTTCTTGAATCCTGTGTTTTTCATATTAGCAGTTGTGGTCCTTAGGTAAATCTCTGTGCTACCAGCTCCCGGCGATACTGACGCCCGGCGTCACCATAGTGATATCACCGCTCAAGTCACTCATTCTGGACCAAGTCAATCAATTGAAGACGCTAAACGTAAGTTTGTTACTACTATGAATTTTACTTAGAACACGATAACGATTAATAACGATTTAGTAAGACACAAAAGTCAATTCTAACTCAAATAATTAAAAAAAAAACATTTAGCAATAGGTACTTGTAAATAATTAAATCGAAAGATGAAATAGCAATACTTCAAAAACATAACTGTGAAAGCTCTAGAAGATACCGGCGGATACCATAATCTTTTCAAACACTTTAATGAGAGCTGGCAAAATGGAACTCGATTTATAGATTCCTTATGTAAATTATTTTGCTCTTGATCTCAATCTTAACTCAGAAGAACTAAGATGGAAGCGAGCTCATTGAGAAGGAAAACGTATTCGTGTGTCTTGACAGAACACAGTTAGATCAGATGGTGGTTGATATGCAGGCGGTCCTGGTGAGGCTTACCACCGCCTGTGGGATCCCTGAGCCGTTATGCATAAAGGTGGCCTGTGGAGCCGATGTCTGGGGTGAACCGCTAAGAGATCTCACTCACCCCAAAAACTACTTGGCTACTAGTAAATATTTGTTTTCTGGTATATATTTTCATGAGGCAATCATATTGTCTAGATTCCTGTAGCGAACCTGTCGGGCGATTTATCACAAAATGAGAGTGCCGAAATCTACCGCAAGTTGTCTCAAGGGCCGGACTTCAAACTGGTTTACGTCACCCCCGAGAAGATTAGCAGCTCCTCCGACTTAAAATCCTGTCTCAAACAACTGTACTCACGTGGGCAACTCGATAGGTAATGTAAACCATTGATTACTCCACGACGCCAGAAGCCAGAATGTAACTACTACTCGCATTACGCCGATTGATCAAACTTCAAAAATCGTAACTGTTGATCAAATAACAAAACATACGACATAGCTCAATATTTTTTGAGATCTTCTCGTCGAGCCTATGTATAGGTACTAAAAATGTTTTTCAATATCAAATGTCAAAATTTTGGATTTTTTGGATTTTTATCGATCATGGTAAGTTTCATTAAATATATCCCCACGGTTTCTACCAAAATTCAGCGGCGTCTGTATTTTTCTTTATTGAAATGTCTGTTTTGACTGGACTATGTGTGGACTCAGGTTTGTGATCGATGAAGCGCACTGCATATCTCAGTGGGGTAACGACTTCCGGCCCGACTACATGCGGCTGGGGAAGTTGCGCGACCATTTCCCCAAAACTACCATCATCGCGCTGACGGCCACTGCCAAGCCACGCGTGCGCACCGACATCGTGCACCAGCTGCAGTTGCGCTCCTGCAAATGGTTCCTCGGTAGTTTCAACCGGCCCAACCTTACCTATAGGATACTCGAGAAGCCTACGACTGATTTCAAAAAAATGTTGTTGAGGTCATCAAAAAGAATTTCAATGGGTGAGTATCACGTTACCATTAAAAAACTTTCTTTAAAATGCTTTGGATTGTGCGAAAAAAGCTTGGATTGGTACGAGTTGATTGGGTTGGTACGGCCATCTCTGCCAATGCGTGTTGTCGTGATTATATATTGAAAAAAAATTAAATGCTACAGGTTGTCAGGCATAGTATATTGCATCACAAAGAAAGAGTGTGAGGCCTTATCGACCGACTTGTGTAATGCCGGAGTCCTGGCCGAGTATTACCATGCGGGGTGCAGGGATAAGAAGCGGAACGAGGTGCAGGCGGACTGGCTGGCGGATAAGCGCCAGGTGGTAGGTGTCACTAAACTAACACAGAAGAAAATTTATTTCTTGTAAACAGGATCTAAAAGTTTTGTGTGTGCATCGTATTAATTTTTCTGTCAGATCTGCGCAACGATCGCGTTCGGCATGGGCGTGAACAAGGCGGGTGTGCGCTTCGTAATTCACCTCAGCATGCCCAAGTCAGTGGAGGGGTACTACCAGGAGACGGGACGCGCCGGGCGGGACGGGGACCAGGCCATATGTCAGCTCTACTACTCCTACACAGACGTCCTGCGCCAAATAACAATGCTGAATAGTGAGTGGCTTTGAACTGTATTCATACTTGAAGGTACTTAAAGTACGTAGGTATGTATCTTATGAAGGTAACTTAATGTCATAAAACATTAAGTTCACTTCTTTTCTAAACTAAATTGCCTTTAGTCCGCCCGCTGGTCGCGGGACTGTACGAATTAGTGTAACCCCGGAACGTAAAGGGCTATTAAAGGAAACCGTGGATTTTAGTCAGTACAAGTCTGACAGTCTTTCCCGCTCTGCCCTGGGTGGGAGGACTCATTTGATGATTTTACCACGAAAAAAAAAATTGACCGCCCGCTGCCGTCGCCGGGATATACACATACATTCGAGAGACTTTTGTAAATATTTTTTAACAAATTTTCTTTTGTAGGGAGTCCTAACGGCACGGAAAGAACCATCCGCATGCATATGGCGAACGTAATGAGTATGATGAAAATATGCGAGAGCTTAACAGAGTGCCGGCGAGAGCAGGTGCTGGCTTACCTTGGCGAGCGGTACGACAGGCAGGAGTGCGTGCGGAACAACGCTACTGCCTGCGACAACTGTCTCGACAAAAATCACTACCAGGTTATCATAATACACAAGCCTACTTTTCAGTTAACGGCCGAAATAAATGTATCTTAGTTATGATATGGTTACCAGTGATTTGATGGCTAATGTGACATTTGACAACACATTCAGGTTGCTATTGAGATATATTATTTTATACATAATTAGCATAAGATCGTACATATTTTTAGTCCCTTTAAAAGGCTGAACTGGACTTTAAAAACTGTTTCTGAGGGCTCACTTTTGACTCAACTTTTATTCTCTGTGGACGTTTTGCGTGTTAACTAAACTATACTACTTTATCTTACTAGTGGTCTTATGTATAAGACCACTATGCAATGCCGTTTAGAATCTAAATCCCTGAACATAGAGTTTTTGATTTTAAACGGCATGCATGGCAGTCCAATAAGAATCATTTTCATGAAAATGTGAAATAGATGTGATCATCGTATAGTTTTTATTGTGAATAAGGAGTACCGAAGAGCTCGTCGACGATGACTTACAGAATGATACCGTTTTTGTAGTTTTGTTAGAATAGTT
This sequence comes from Agrotis puta, assembly GCA_943136025.2. NCBI lineage: Eukaryota > Metazoa > Arthropoda > Insecta > Lepidoptera > Noctuidae > Agrotis > Agrotis puta. Next base: position 2,242,423 of record OW964182.2, read on the forward strand.
GAAAAGGGGCGCCAGCACGAGAGTTTTTAGTTAATATTGACGAGATAATATTAACTAAAAAAAACAATTGTTATTTTAAGACGAGTTAGAAGATTTCTCATATCTTCTGTGGAGAAGGATTGTATCATCAGTGTATCTAAGTTTATGTGTTTCGCGCCTCAACTCGCCCACCCTCAACTGATATGCCTTTGTCCCATTCTTCCAAAACAATGCGCATTATGTATTCTGTGTTGAACAGCAACGGTGATAAGGTGCACCCTTTTCGCACACCGGCCTCGGGCTTTAAGAATTATTAAATGGGGCAGCCCAACCATTTGTGCGATTATCTTCCAAAGGTGTGTCCAAAATGACAGTGTCAAATGCTTTTCGGAAGCACCATAAAAATTGCAAAGTTAAGATTGAACTAAACTCTGTAGCCATCTCAATAAACCCGAAGCAGTATTCGAGAATTTGTTCGCGAGTGTCTTTTCTCATACGAAACCAGCTTGTTCGGGTGCAATTTGCTTCGAGAGGTAGGTCAATAGTCTTGTATTGATAATGTAGAGCTGTAGAGTGATATGATGGAATACGATGATATTATAATAGTCGGCTATGTTTATTGAATCTTGCAATCAATCCGTAACATTGAGTAAATATTTTATGGGAAACGGCCATTTTTAATTTTAAAATCGATTTATATATTTACTTAACGATTTCATCAAGCACTCGTGCTAATGCCTCAGTTAAAATAAAAAAAGGCTGATTGTGTGAACTTTCTTCTGTGTTTTTCTATCAACGAACGCTCATTTATGATTTAAAGGAAGAGGACGTGACGGAGTACTGCAAGGTGATAGCGCGCTGCATTCGCGAGAGCTGTACTTCGTCATTTACACTGATACAGATGGTTGACGCACTGCGCGGCTCCATGCAGGCGCGGCTGCAAGAGCTCAAGAACACGCCCCTTCATGGACGGTGAGTAACATCCACGTGAGGATCACTCAGTACCAGAGATGACTAAGTACGATCGGAACGGAAAATCTGCCGTTTCCTTATCTCCGCTTATTCTTCACAGGTTAAAAACCTGGACCCAAGAGAACGTGTCGCGACTACTGCGCCAGCTGCTGTTGGACCGCTGTCTAGCTCATAGCGTGATCCTCAACGGAAATAACATTAATGTTTACGTCAAGGGGGGCCCTGATGTTGACAAGTATGTAACTGACAAGATCCATAAATCTTTTTATTTCAGGAGCAATTCTATTTATTTATCTTTTGCTGTCCTATCCCTACGGGATAGTCCTGAAATGGAGGTTAGCATGGGGTGTCTGCTCAACAAATAGCTGCGCCATAATACGTCAAGAAGTACTGTTTTCTGAATCAGGTTCGATCCAACCAAGAGCTTCCTCGGAATATTGTGAAGACAGTGTGTTGTTGTGTTTATTATAGGCTGCTGAATGGAGAACTGAAAATTTGGTTTCGTAACCGTGACGTAAAAGTGCCTCCTCCGCATGTGGGTGCGGACGCCGGCTGCACAACGGAGGAGCCCACCGCGAAACGCGCGCGACTCGATGAGCCCTCATAAAACAAGTAAGCAACAAGTGGTACTCGTACATTGTTTCTTTCAGTTGAGGGTTAAAGTTATCCTAAATTGTTCCTATCAGGAAATACAGATTCAGATACGTTCCTGCCATGCGGATCGGTTCCTAAAGAATTAATGGAATGAATTCCTAATGGACGCAAGGACCGATGTTGTTAATTTTTTGCTTGTTTGAATGTTGATGTATTCGAGCTGGTTCTAACCCGTTCTTAGCTACGACTTATGAAGATCTGTTCATGTATTTGATGATCATCAGCTCATTTCCTAAGTAACAAAAGGGCCTCAGTAACTTTTATTGATCAGATGAATTTGATTACTTCGGCAATATTTCCAAGACACACCTTGAGGGCTGAATTACACTCTGTCGGTCACGTGCGTCGGTCGCGCGTACGATTATGCATTGTGTTCTATTGGCACCGTGCATGACTTTAGCGCCACCTAGGGCACTTTGACGGCTCTGACCGTTCTAATTGAAACCAGTTATTTTTTACAAATCACTTGGTTTTGGATTCCACGGCGGTCCATCGGCACTGAACAAAATAAATAAAAATAGGCTTTTGCCTACTTCATAAAACACATTTTTGTGTTCTATGATATGATATGATGTTATGAAACGTCTTGAAAAGATCGCTTTTAGCGATAAGACCGCCCATTGTGTTGCCCTATTTAAAATTTATTGTGAATTGCATATAGCTGTAATTTGTATGGTGTGAATAATAAAGAGTATTCTTTCTATACTAAAATACGAGACTGACTGTACGCGACCGACCGTACGCGACCGATATAAGAGTAGTAGGATTTCTGTCAGTCACTTCAAAAATAAAATATGCACTTGTTTCATTTGTTTTATCATTTAATTAACATGTTCTATATTTTCTATTTAAGTGAGAATGACCCGAAGCCTGGAACATCGAGATTATAAGACCAGCCCGACCACATTTAATCTCACGGATGCCGGAAATCAAAAACGAAAATATTTCTACGACTACTTCGTAACATATTTTCACGGATTTGGATAGGACGCAGTGCATAATCGCTGTAAAAGTGATTCAAACGCCAGAAATTGGAATTACTTTTATAGGACATCACTACTTCATAGTAAATTATTGTAACTTTTTTTTTTTGCGTGGTAAAATCATCAAATGAGTCCTCCCACCCAGGGCAGGGCGGGAGGGACTGTCAGACTTGTACTGACTAAAATCCACGGTGTCCTTCACTAGCCCTTTACGTACCGGGGTCACGGTAATCCCTTGGTCCCGCGACCCCGGCAGGAAATTATTGTAACTTAGAAGTGTTTACCCCTTGTATGCAACTTTTAGTATGGAACTTGGCATCAATATTTTTTTCGCCTGTTTTTAAATTATGGGCTCAATTAGACTACTACCTAAGAAGTCCATATTTTTTTTTATCGTGGTAAAATCATCAAATGAGTCCTCCCACCCAGGGCAGCGCGGAAGGGTCTGTCAGACTTGTACTGACTAAAATCCACGGTGTCCTTCACTAGCCCTTTACGTACCGGGGTCACGGTAAAGGGTAAGTCTCGCGACCCCGGCAGACTTTGGCCCTCTACAGGCCCCGTCACTATGCTGACACTCCTTGAGGCGCGCGTAGAACACAACGCGCCGTCGACCCGGGCATGGTCCATGGTCGGACAGCGAGTCGCCCATTACTCGCCGCCCGCATGCCCGCGTCTACGGTGGCCGGAGATCGTCTTGCGGCGTCCGACGCTGTGGACGTCTACCACTGCGGCTGGGGTAGAGGGAGGTCGCTGTTCTCTCCCTCACGCGGCCCGCCTCCTCCTTCGCGAGCATGACTGCTTTGCAGAAGGAGGCGAATGCTTCCCACTCCGTCCGTCTCGCCCCGCAGCATGGCCTCGACCAATGCCGGGCGCGAGAGGTCTCCGCCTATCGCCGTTGTGAGGACACGGCGGCAGTAGCGTGCAGTGGTTCCAGACTAAGGGTAGGCAAGGAAAAAAAAAACTACATTCTCAATACTGACGATGCGAATGGAAGAAAGCTTCGGCCCACTTCAAAACTTATAATTTAAAACACTCACCACATTCTTCACGTAAGATTAATAATCACGATATTCTGACGATTCAAATAGAAGATCTGTCACCTCAAATATCTTTCCAAGTGGGTGATAGTTACAAAGCACGTCACTTGCAAGAATAACTCTCGAAGATTGAAATTGTTGGATTAATTCTCGTAACATTTAGACAAAACTTGAAATTTAAACGAAAATATTAGTAGTTCTTCATAAGAGTTGTGAAAAATAAGTTTTCACAACTATCGTAATCAGTATAAACACACATTGTCTGCACAAGTCACACAAACTAGGACCATTTTAAGTAAACAAACGAATCTTCTTTAATATTTACACTACTTTTTGTTTCAAAATGTATTACTTATAGCTAAATATGATTAAATAAAAACAAAAGTGCAAAACAATAACTAATTTTAGCCGGCATAAACTGACACTTGCACACGGAGTTGCCAGTATTAATTTACACAATTCCCCAAAAACCAAATTCGAAATAAAATTCTTACAGTTTTTAATTATTATAATAGGTCTTTGCTATTCCTTAAAATATAACATTTAATTTGAAATGTATAGATTTGACAATACTACTCTGTTTTTTTAATTGTCTTTATTAGTCTTTTACGAAATTGTCGTTTCTGTGTGTAATTTGTTTCCCGAATTGGCAACTCTGTTTATTTTACCCGTGCGTTTTCATTCATAAAACGCGTACTCGTCAGCTACAGCGTAAGGAGCTGCGTAGTAATTTATACATGTGTGCGGTTTCATATACACGAAAATATGAACACGGATGCATACATATGCATGAATTATTGAATGAATTTTAGAATTTTTGAGACCACAGGACCGCTTGCCTTCGGTTATAGTAATCTGGACGTGATGACGTCACACGGCGGCCGCGCGGAAATTTGCTAATGCATTATGTGAGACGTTATGTTTTATATTTTTGTTTTATTTTATTACAAGGTTACAATAAATGCGTTTGTTTTATTTATGCGATTTTGTGGTAGGGTAGGCTTGGCCTAAATCAGTACTATGAGAGACCGCCCCTGCACGGCGGTGCTCTGCCCAAGCGGGGCAGTCCTGCACCGTATGCTCCACCGTGTCCTCCGGGCGATCCTCGCAGTGGTGACACCCAGGCGTTTCTTCCCTCCTTATCTGACACAGGTACCTCACGAAACTTCCGCGTCCGGTGAGGACCTGCGTGATGCGGTAGGTCAGGACGCCGTGACGCCTATCCAGCCACTCCTCAAGGAGGGGTCTTACCGCCGCGATTGCGGCGTGCCCGACACGTACCTACTGATGCTGGCCAAAGTTTCTGGACTATCTTAAAAACACTTTATTATCTATATGGAAATGGGTTCTTTTACCGAAATAGAACGACAGAAAAAAAAATCCGCACAAAAAAATACTGTATAATTTGGGTATTGCTTGATACCAATGCAACTTAGAAAGTAATAGTACCTCTCATTTAGAGGACAGTTATCGCATAAGTAGATCGTTTCGTTTCGTTTCTATTCCACTTTGTTCTAGATTTGTAAAGTAAGCGGAGTTCAGTCAAACTGGCCCTTGGCGTTTGCAAATAATCTCCTTTCAAATCTAGGATCCTGGTACTTATACATGAAACGGTATTCACGTTAAGGCGATTCGATAAGTTAGATTTCGAAAATACCAACTTTGACCAAATCTTTGTTAGAGCGATTGTTTTGATTATTCTTATATTTGAAGTTATACTTGTTATTGTCGCGAATCATATTTTGATCGAGTTACAACTTGTCTCTGATAAGCAAATTGCAAAAAACACATGAAAATTTGAATTTCGCGGGCTACTACCGAAGAATCACCTTAGGGTAGAATAGAATGGTCTCGGTTAAATAAGAATATAGTTAAATAATAAAGGAGTCCAAAGACAATTTGCCGACTAGTCGCCGAATTTGGCCCACTGCACAACTCTATTGGGTAATAACTTTAACCGAACAATTCTTGTAACTATATGAAATTTCGTATGTTTTAGACACGGTCTAAAGATTTCCACGTGCACCTATTTAGATACGGTTTTAGTTGATAGGCTGAAAATATTTCTTGTAAAAACGTTATTTTACGACAAAAAAACTAACGAGGGAATACGGTTACGTGACAAAAAAAATAGGAAAAAACCGGTTTCTTTTGTTTTTAGGGTTCCGTAGCGAAATGGCAAAAAACAGAACCCTTATAGATTCGTCATGTCTGTCTGTCTGTCCTTCCGTATGTCACAGCCACTTTTCTTCGAAAGTATAAGAGCTATCTTGTTGAAACTTGTTAAGTAAGTAGATGTATTACGTAAACCGTATTAGGATTGAGCGCTCCCCATGCTTAGAACTGAAATTCAAAAATTTTTTTTCACCAAACCAATAAGTGTGGAAAAAAAAATCATATCATATCTATGGATAGGTTTTTAAAAATGATATTGAGGTTACTAATATCATTTTTTTCTAAAGTGAACAGTTTGCGCGAGAGACACTTCCAAAGTGGTAAAATGTGTCCCCCTCCTGTAACTTCTAATATAAGAAAATTATAAAACTAAAAAAATATAATTTACATTACCATGCAAACTACCAGCGAAAATTGGTTTGAACGAGATCAAGTAATTAGTTTTTTTTATACGTCATAAATCGTAAACCGCAATTTAACTTTCAAAGTTACAACCAACTACAAGAACTTTTATATTACTGTTACTGTTACTTTTATGTTACTTGCTGCTACGGAACCCTTTATGGGCGAGTCGGACTCGCAATTGGCCGGTTTTTTGTTATATTTCTTTGTCTTTTATTGCCACGTACGAAGCCGTACCCTGTGCCTTAAACGTCTAAACTTTCCTTATTTTTTTTATTTAAAACTGGCTGACCCAGCAAATTCTCCTCCTCCACCTCTTATTGCCTCAGAATTTGATTTCTGAACGACGTTTTAACTTAAATGATTTGATTTACGGGACGTGGGTACATCAAATATTTGACAAGTAGGAATAGCTTGGTCGCGGGACTTACGAATTACCGTGACCCCGGTACGTTAAGGGCTAGTGAAGGACACCGTGGATTTTAGTCAGTACAAGTCTGACAGTCCCTCCCGCCCTGCCCTGGGTGGGAGGACTCATTTGATGATTTTACCACGAAAAAAAAAAGGAATAGCTTCTAAGTGAAAACGAAATTGTTGCTTTTAAATTCCTAATATTTTTATAAAAATTACTCTCCTCACTTTAAAAAAATTGCCGAATCGGTCCAGCCGTTCTCGAGTTTAAGCGAGACTAACGAACAGCAATTGTTTTTTACATATTTAGATATAATTATAATAATCACATGTATAAGGTGATTTGAATATTTTAGGATTAGATTATAAAAAATCCAGATTCCGTTAACAAAACAAAAGATAAATGCTTTTCGTGAAGCTACTTTTTTATAAATTAACTACCCCGTGGCTTCAACCCCGCTGCAATACAAAAATATTTTTTAAATTCGGAACAATAGTTCTTGAGATTAGCGCGTCCAACCAAACAAACTCTTCAGCTTTATAATATGTATTAGTATAGATGTGTAAGTGAGCGCCACGCACACATTTTAAACGTTATTCCTTGGTGTGTGACGTAGAGATCGAATGAAGAGGGTAATTTTTCTTTCTTTTTTTGGCTTCAATTCTCAGTGGCTTACTAAGAGTCAGGTCATTCTGTAAATCATCCTCACCACTCCGACATTTGACATAAAACGTGCGGTTATCTACGGGTAGATGAAAAACAAAACACGCTCGCCACGAGGACGTAAGTCAGTCCAATAATCTAAGATTTTAGGATACAATGAATTAGTTTTTATAAACATTTCAAGCTTCATTTATTTTAGTTTATTTAAAAACATATTTTATATTTTTCCATGCCTTGTTAGTAGTATTTTTTTTTATCGTGGTAAAATCATCAAATGAGTCCTCCCACCCAGGGAAAGGCGGGAGGGACTGTCAGACTTGTAGGTACTGACTAAAATCCACGGTGCCCTTCACTAGCCCTTTACGTACCGGGGTTACGGTAACGGGAAAGTCCCGCGACCCCGGCAGGCTTTGGCCCTCTACAGGCCCCGTCATTATGCTGACACTCCTTGAGGCGCGCGTGGAACACAACGCGCCGTCGACCCGGGCGTGGTCCATGGTCGGACAGCGAGTCGCCCATAACTCGCCGCCCGCATCTCGCCGATCGTCTTGCGACGTCCGACGCCGTGGGCGTCCACCACTGCGGCTGGGGTGGAGGGAGGTCGCTGTCCTCCCCCTCACGCGGCTCGCCCCGCAGCATGGCCTCGACCAATGCCGGGCGCGAGAGGTCTCCGCCAATCGCCGTCGTGAGGACACGGCGGTGCTCTGCCCAAGCGGGGCAGTCCTGCACCGTATGCTCCACCGTGTCCTCCGGACGATCTTCGCAGTGGTGACACCCAGGCGTTTCCTCCCTCCTTATCAGATACAGGAACCTCCCGAAACATCCGTGTCCGGTGAGGACCTGCGTCATGCGGTAGGTAAGGACGCCGTGACGCCTATCCAGCCACTCCTCAAGGAGGGGTCTTACCGCCGCGATTGCGGCGTGCCCGAACCTCGGTTGCGACAGTCGCTCCCTCCATACTGCCCTGAGACCGCACCGGAGCTCTTCCCGCCGCGCCTTGACTTGTCGAGGCAGCGGGGATTCGCCCCGGCGCTGCGCCTCCACGCGCCATTCATAGACGCGCTGGAGGGCAGTCGCCTCCAGATCCCAGGGCATTGTTAGTAGTATAGTTTAGTCCTAACTAATATTATAAATGCGAAAGTAACTATGTCTGTCTGTCTGTCTGTCTGTCTGTCTGTCTGTCTTTTCTTCACGCCTAAACTACTGAACCGATTAGTGTTAAATTTGGTACAGACATAGTTTGGAACTTGAGAAAGGACATAGGATAGTTTTTAACCGACTTCAAAAAAAGGAGGACTGTATTTTTTTTAATGTTTGTTACCGCATTACGACCGACTGGGTGAACCGATTTTCATGATTCTTTTTTTGTTTGAAAGCTGGTGCTTCCCGTGTGGTCCTATTGTAACCAAATCAGGATCTGATGATTGGATCTTGGAGAAATCGAGGGCAACCCTCAAATTTTATAGGCTCACCCATCGTTTTTCGTAAATCTTATGAAGTAATTTAAGTACTTGCGTGTGGTAATCATCATCTTATGTACCTGAGCTGATGATGGAAGGTACAACTCCTTAACAGTAGTTTGTTACCGCATAACGACCGACTGGGTGAACCGATTTTCATAATTCTTTTTTTGTTTGAAATCTGGTGCTTCCCGTGTGGTCCCATTGTCACCAAATCAGGATCTGATGATTGGATCTTGGAGAAATCGAGGGCAACCCTCAAATTTTATAGGCCCACGCATCGTTTTTCGTAAATCTTATGAAGTAATTTAAGTACTTGCGTATGGTAATCATTATCTTATGTAGCTGAGCTGATGATGGAAGGTACAACTCGAGTAGGCATCGACTGATTCATTGTTCGCATATCTCCGGAACTTCACGTCCGATTTAAATAATTCTTTTTTTTTTGTGCTAGGTTCGTTCAACTTAGGGAATACTGCAAGTTTTTAGAATTTTATTAGCTTATTGTGTACATGGGGGATGTTATGACCAGTGCTACGGATTATATTATATGTATTTGGCAAGAATTTGGGTTGAATATTTTAACTAAAAAACGAAAAATAAAAAACTGACAAAACGATGGCTTTGTTATTTTTTATTTCATTGTTTTTTTTTTGCCACCGACTTCCGAAATAAAAGTTATTTTGTAGATTATTTTACCCTTTTTGTGGTTCTTTTTGAAGGCGGTTACATTTTTTTTTATGAAAAAGTTTTTTATTATATATATATTTTACGGGTTAAGCTGCGCTTGCCGAGGTTGGTCTGTGGATGGGTAAAAAGCACTCGGAAAGCACGTAAAGCCGTTGGTCCCGGCTGTCATTTGAAGATCTTTGACAGTCGTTACTGTCAGAAGCTCTAAAGTCTGACAGCCAATCTTACCAAGGGGTATCGTATTACCCAGTTACTGGGTTGTGGAGGTCCGACAGGCAGTCGCTCCATGTAAAATACTGATATCCAGTTGCATCTGATTTGACTGGAAGCCGACCTCAATATAGTTGGGAAAAACGCTAGGCAGATGATGAACGGAGTATAGATAATTCTATTAGTACTATATGTCGAGTGGTCCTTATGCTCGATAGATGGCGGTGATCGCGCAATGATGTCGATCGTTACACGAGTTCGATCGTTACACGGGACAAAAAAAACTACTTTGTTTTATACTATGTAGTGATTAAATGCAAGTAACATTGGTCCGACCTGTTTATTAGTCAGTGTTTAGTAATCTGTTTGTGCTGGATAGGATAATCTCAAGCCCGGGGAAGGACATAGGGCTACTGTTTATAAACACACCATACAGGTAAAGATTGATGAAGAAACCACTGGTAGAATTTTGAAATTTGCAGTATTCTATTTTTTTTTATCGTGGTAAAATCATCAAATGAGTCCTCCCACCCATACTGTCAGACCTGACTGACTAAAATCTACGGTGTCCTTCAATAGCCCTTTACGTACCGGGGTCACGGTAATTCGTAAGTCCCGCGACCCCGGCAGGCTTTGGCCCTCTAAAATAATGAGCACTTAGAAAGGAATTCAGATAATTCCACCCTCAAGAGATTCCCTCTAAATATTAGGTATAGGTGTTCAAAGATTGTATGGAAACTAATTTTGTTAGAAATTTTGAAGTTAGAAATCTGGGATGTACGATGTGAAGTTACATAAAAAAATATAAGTATTAAAAAAAATGTCACGTAACTTAATGAGGCAGATCAAATTCTACGCGAGCAAAGCCGCGGGCAAAAGCTAGTTCTATTATATTTTAGTCATTAATGTTCCTTTTGTTAATTTTCTTTTATAATATACGAGTAGAGTAAATAATACATTTTCAATACATTTTTTTTCCTTTTTCATTTTATAATATTTGATTTCAAATATACGGGGTGGTCCAGGCCAGATGGATATATTTTTTTTTAGGTAAATATTTTTTTTTTATTAATACTTTCACCATAGCAAATGCAGCTCAGAACAAGAGCTGAGAGATCGGCTGCGCCAAGTCCAAGTACAAATGGAAAATAATCTTGAACCATTTCGAAAATTAAGAATTAATTTATTTTTCTTCCTAGTTAGATTTTTTAAAAGATCATAACTTTTTTCTGGTTCGTTAACATGAGACTTTTTTTTGGCAATTGAAAGAACATAAGTTGCTACTTTTTTTAAAAAAATGATGAGCGCGTTAAAACGCTTTTTTAATTTTTAATTGGAGTTTACGAAAAATCTGTCGATTTTAAGGAAAGTAATTATTTTTGCATTGATATAAAATTAAATGCACTTCGAATTTGCAGATCAGTCTGATTTTTTTTTCTGAAATAGTGCAATGTCTAGGTAAGCACCTAAAATAAAAAAATTAAAGAATTTTTCATTTTAGAAGTAAATAAAAAATCATGAAAACATTAAAAGTGGTGATATTTCTAAAACAAAAAAAGAATCATATCTTGTAAGCGGTTGATAAGCGATTTTTTTCCAGGCGGGTACAAATAAGTCCCTAAGCAGATTACCTAAAAAAATATTTATATCCATTTGGCCTGGGCCAACCTGTATGTATTAGAAAAAAGGACATATCGTGCTGCAGTGTCGTGTTACCGCATTTTTTGATAAAGTTAAAAAATACTAGTTATTAATTGTTAAAATTACAATATTAGATACGGGATTAAGATTCAAGTTGCGAAGTTTATAAGCTTTTTGGTAAATTGAATTGGTGTCTCTAATAAAATTTCTACTTGCCTACTATTCAAATAACATCCATTATTTTAAATTATAAGTGGGTAGACATTATTTATTGCGTTCTTGCCAAACAATAAAATCAGAAACCGTAAACCCGACATTATTTGGCGCTATTAATTCCTAACTTATTAACCTGTCAACACAACTAGTGGGTAATGAATTTAAATACTCGACAAAAAAAATACAACTTACCATTTTAAAACTTTGGCAACAATCCAACAACAATATACAGAACTTCACGACTTCACTTAAACTTAAAAATCCACATTATTTTACCACACTATAATTTTATACGATTTTTTCTTAAACTAAAATTATCTCACTGTTAGTTATTCGATTAATATTTTAAATCGATCTTTTATTCGATCAATTGCCGATGGATCGAATGGATGCGTGCGCGAGCGCAGCGGATAGATACGGAATGTGGTGCGATGGATAACCGTTAATGTGCGTGCGCAAGCGGCGGTGTAACAGGCAGCACCGAATTAACTATCAAAGTATTCAATTTTCTAGTGAGTAAGCAGGATAGATACTATGTCACAGTTGGAACAATTGTGTCGCTACTTGACGGGTGTTCGATGCCGCACGAAACAATATAACAGGTAGCTGCTAGCTGGTATTTGTTCCTGGCTGTTTGTGTGTGACTTTAAAGTTTTGTAAACGCATGGATGCAGGAGAAAGAATGAGCAAACATTAAAAAAAAAAAACTAAAATACTTTAATTTAACATTGTTTCGTAAATTAATAATAATTGAGAACCTCTAGCAGCGTAACTTATATTTTTGGGCCGTTTGGGGTTGAAACTGTAGGGCCGAGTGCTCACAGCCTCTATAGAGAAATATCAAAAGGTTTTGTTAACGCTTCCCGGGACATAAGAGCTGGTTTACCTGGGCCAGAGGCTAACCTTAGCCATACAAAGTGGTAACGCCACCAGTCTCTTGTGCACATTACCAGTAGACAGCGATGAGGATGAATTTTTCGATTATTTCTAATAGTTCAGTTTTATTTTAGTATTTTATGTATTTCTTAATTTAATTTTGTTCTAATAATACAAAAATAACACATAAACATAATAAACACGTCTTGAATTAAAAAAAAAAATATTGAGGTTATATTAGAAAATAAATGCAATCTAAAAAGTTACTTATGTTTTATATAATAAACATGTACAGCCATCAAAAAAAAAATCTGGACATACACAGTTTTAAAAGGCTTTATTTTTAATGTGTTTCATTACACAATAAAAAAAAACAACATAAAGAGATACCTGAAACTAGGTAAAGTAGGGGTTCGCTCCTATTTGAATGCATTAATTTTTTTAAACTTGTGTTTAAACGCCTACCAGAAAAGTACCTATTTTAAATCATAGAATCGAAATACTTGCCAGAATGGATAAATGCTCACCAGATTGTGTATCATAAAGTATTTTAGAAGTTTACCTACTTTGAGTAATAATAAAAAAAATCGACCTAGGCTGAGTCGACTAAGCTCCGCTTTGCGGGGCTTCTATTTCTGTTTGCAGGGTTTAAACGAACATAACCAAACCGAACTTCGAAGTGTCTCAGAAATCTTGCTAAAGCGAGTTTTAAATTTGGTGAGCATTTATCCGTTTTGGTATACAAAAAGAATAATGGGGATAATATTTTATCGTACAAATACATAAATATTAATTAATCTATAGAAGTATAAAAATACTAAATTAAAATGAAACTAAACTAAACTTATATATAGAGCATCGAAAAATTCATCCTCAACACTGTCAGCTGGTAATTGGCAGAATTATTGATGAGCATTTAAATTGTAGCCATTTTAAAAGGATTCATTATGCTTTCTGGATATCTTTTGTGCTGACTGTACAAGTTCAGATAATAATCATAATTCAAATAGTAATTGATGAAACCGGTTCACTCGGACACGTCCGCTAGCGTAAATTATTTTTTCGTTGAATACAACCTCGTTAAAATTAGTACCTAATTAGAATAATTTCGTTTAAAAATAAAAACAGGTTTTGTTGCAGGTATTCGTTTGTTTTGGAATTTTAGAAATGTTTCACGGAATTATGACTGTGCAATTGCGAATGTAACACATTTTTTTTATACCCTACTGCGTGACGCGAAGGACGGTAATGTGTTTAAAATTGTATGAAAGGCTGGATTTTATTCCATAACTCATGTTAACATTAACAGCGATAAGAATTTATTGAAACGAATTGATAGAAATTAATCAATTCAGCATTGTCCACACTGAAAAATCAGTGAACATGTCGAAAATGTTGGACATGTCGTGAGAATTGAAATCTAACGTGACAAGAAGTATTTCTAGCGTTGAAAATTGTTAACATTTACATAATACTAGTGTTGTTCCAACTAGTCGCCTATTTAGTCGGCTAACAGTTGGCGACTAATCCTAATAGACAGGATAGGGTAAACCTTGGTCACAAACCGGTCATCGACTTGTCATATTCCACGCGCGCCTCATTGTGCTGTCAACAATATGACGGGGCCCCCCTTAGAGCGCCAAACCCTGCCGGGGTCGCGGGTCTGTCTTTTCAGATAACCGTGACCCCGGAACGTTAAGGACTATTGAAAGTCACCGTGGATTTTAGTCGGTACAAGTCTGACAGGTCCTCCCGTCCTGCCCTGGGTTGAGTTCCACATTTGATGATCACCATTCTAGTTGCCATGTTGTGCACCAACAATAGCCACTCTCCCGTGTGCTTCCTAGCAAAAAGTTTGAATTCTAGAATGACGGGGCATTTTGTAAACTAGGGCGTACTACCTACAGTTTTTCCCTTTAATGTTTATTTACAGTTACAGTTGAATAAACAGTGTGTTAGTTTAAACTAGAGACGTATTCAAACCCATAACCCATAAAATAAAAACATGAAAAAAAATATGACAAAGCATAAAGAAAATCCAACAAAAAAAACCTCTCGACATGTGACCCCAGCAATATTTTCTAAGGTCACTCGCGCGGTTCATTGACATTACATATGGCGGACTATGATCCGCATAGTGAGCGTGACGAATTGGCAACCGACTAGTATTCTGTGGCTCTGCGTGAAAGATTACTGACACTATCGATACTTCTATAACTTAACCAACAAGAATGGCTTGACCGACTGGTCAAACCGAGTCGGTTGCCATTATGGGAATTGGGCTATTTGAGTCTAAATCGTTCTAAGTGATTAGAATAGAGGTGGGTCGACTTGCCGACTAGTCTGTTTTAACGATTTAGGTGCAAAATGCCTGATCCCAGGCATCAGGGATCAGGGATTGGGATCAGGCATTTTGCCTGATCCCAAAATGGCAACTGAGTCGCAAAAGAACAAATTCTCAGAATTGTAAATTGTCTATGCGCCTAATTCTCAAAATGGACATTACTCAATAGGCCTGATTCTCCAAAAATATTCACAAGAATTATACTCGCAATTGTAGAAAAAAAACTCCATTTTGATCATTTGGCATTTTGAGAATTTTGAGGCTTCGCCATTTTGCGGCTTTTCGAGAATTTTCCATTTTGGGATCAGGCATTTTGCACCTAAATCGTTAAAACTGACTAGTCGGCAAGTCGGCCCACCTCTATTTTATACCACTAGCTACTCATTAATTCTAAATAATTGGCATATTATATAATTGTATCGGGTAAAAATAGACATGCATGAATATGTAACTGAATTTACAAGTAGGTGACTGACTATGTGTTACTTTTTAATGGCTTAATTTAGAAGGATCTCGTTCGTTTGCATGTATCAAATCTTGTGAAAGCTTTTTCAATTTTTTTGCCGAATCGATTTTTGTGAACCTTTGCACGTACTTATCGAAATTAAAACTCCAACCGTCTTACTACAAAAAAAGTGTAATAGCTATCGAACACTTGTCTAAAAAAAGTGTAACTTCAGAACGTAAGTTTGACGTTACCGTACGTACCTCTTTTTTTATACAAGTGTTTAAACGATGTTTAACTTTATTGTAGTAAGACTGAAAGCGTTTATTTCATTTTAACCATCACCGGTTCTTTTATAGTGCCAAAAAAAAAAAATATGTTACAGTCTCAGTTACAAGGCGTATTATCTAGTAAAATTACTGCACTAGGGATACGGTCTAACTAAGAAGTTTTAATAACAATCGGTGTATGACGTCAGCAACTCTCCTTTTAAGTTGAACTGCATAGTTAACGCTCAAAAAGAAGCGCTCGAGAAGAACGGAACGCTTGCTAACAATGAAACCTGACGTGTCTTATTCTATCAAAACAAATTCGGAGGTTTTTTCTTATTACCTAAAGTTGTTGTACACGTAATGACATCTCTCATCAGCAGTGAGATAAACAGCTGCTGCCATACATATTTAGTCTGAGTTGTGTGTTTTTACTGGGTTGTAATCTTTTGTAAAGGCTAAGGCACAACTGCTGGAATTACAGAATACCAATATCGTGGCGTCCGGGTGCTCACAGCCTTGTCAAAGTGATGTCTTAACGACTTGTTGACGATTCCCGTGACACAAGGGCTTAGCGGCCATACAAAGAGGCAACACCACCAGTCTCTTGGGCGCATTACCAGCAGACAGCCAGACAGACATTTTGAAATACACTTCCTTGAAAACTGGCTCTTACCGCGCACAGTTGAATATTTAAAATGAGAACAAAAACACGAAATATTTTTAATTCTATTACGTTATTTTTTCTTCAGAAGTGTATTGAAAAACGTGGTTCGATAAATGTTGGTATTTCTTATTGCATTCGAGACGGAATTTTGTAATGCTATGAAATGTAACCCGAGCCGCAGGCGAGGATGATAAGGAGACGAAAACAAGTGACTTGCGACTTCCAAGTTTTCAAAATTAGAATAGGTTCTAAATTCGAGCACTTGTGTTATTTATAGGTCTTATTTGAGAGAGAATACCAATCACCCTTGAACTTGTCTAAAAAAACAGTAAAAATTATAACCATGAGTCAAGATGTGACTTTATTGTACGTTAAGCATTAGAGAAAAGTCACACCGTTTGATAGTGACATACCTAACTACCAAAGGGGTAACTTTTCTATGAAGCTGACTGCACCTATTCTCTATGGGCACCTGGCACCAGCGAAATTTTTTTCTTTTTCACTTTATTATTCAGATCACATGAATCCATATTCTTAGTAAAACATATACAACTTAAGACTAGAGTTAGTACAATAAATTAATAAACATCCATGTCAGAATAATAATTCTACTAATTAATGCATTCATTTAAAATTTTCATGATAATCAATATTTTTTTAAATAATTATTTTGACAGGACCCCCCCTATGTGGAATAGTTAAGGTGCCATTAGCACAAGTGCCATAACAGCGGGTGCTTAATGTGGAATACCTCTTCTTTTTTTCTGTACTGGCAACAGTATGTATGCAGTCTTAACATTACTATTAATGCTATCGGTAAAGACATTTTCTTCATCGCACGTAATAATAGCACCTCTCACTTTATCTTACAGAATCATTTTTTTTTGTCATTTGCACGGACAAAGCCGAGTTCTTATGACACTGCACAATCGATTGACTACGTTGTATGTTTTAAAGAATTGTGGCCTTTCTATTTAAGTAAAACCCGCAATGAGATTGAAATTCTTCGATCAAGACTTCATAAATCCTCACCATGGTGCTCGCTGAGGCGTGCAGTTGCAAAACGCCTCGTTTTGTCGGTTTCCTATTGTGATTGTAATAATAGACGTTGTAAAATGGTCATTGTTCGCTGTACTAACCGTTTCGGGTACCAGGGCGGCAGAAGTGAAT
The DNA here is from genome assembly GCA_943136025.2 of Agrotis puta. Classification (NCBI taxonomy): domain Eukaryota; kingdom Metazoa; phylum Arthropoda; class Insecta; order Lepidoptera; family Noctuidae; genus Agrotis; species Agrotis puta. The sequence goes on from OW964182.2 coordinate 2,259,691, forward strand.
GGAAGTGTGGAAAGAAAACATGGACGAGTCCATTTCATTACATTTACATTCTAATTTATGAAAATATATTTACCAGTACGCACATTCTAATTTTAAGTAATTACATAATTGATTGCAGCAGTGGCAACCCACTGCTAACAGTTCCATGTTACGAGGTGTTGGTCGTGGGTTTGAACTTTCGAACCCCGTCAGCGCATTAGTTTTTGTAGTTAATTTATTTCATGACCATTGCTCTCAAAACGGTGAATGAAAACATCGTGATGACATTGGCATGTCCTGGAAAATCTGCACTGGTCCCGGGTGGTGGATCACAACTCAGTACAACCCATCACCTTTCTTTAGAGAGGAGGCCTGTGTCCCAGCAATTGGAACATTATAGGCTGTTAATGCCTACATAGTAGATATGCAAACATTTCCTTCAAAATCTTCTGACGATAACGAACTTCTTTAAGGTGCATGTGAAGCAGAGGCGTAGCTACCGCCGTATCAGCCGTATCAATTATACGGGGCCCCCAAGTGTCAAGGGCCCCCGACGATTGGAATAAAAACATAAAATGTTGCTCTTAAATGAATACTTATCGCGGCCGTAAAGCTCCGATTATTGAACTCTATTTTCAAAAAGGCTATATCTAGTTTTGAATGAGCTAATGAACTAAAAATGAGCTACTATCAGTCGATCAGCATTCTTAATTTTCTAGCTCCCTTCAAAAATTCTCTTAATGACTCAGTCATAGCATTAGTTACACGAGTCAGGGTGCTATTGTCTTTGTTCTACTAAACTTAGATTAGAAGGGCCCCAAACAAGTTTTGATACGGGGCCCCTTCTGGCCTAGCTACGCCACTGATGTGAAGCTTACATAACTATTATGTCTTTTTCTGTAACGACTTCAGGATCAGAGGCCGAGAGAGGCAAGATTTCCGTATTTTACCTACAGTGTTCTTGAAGTATTTATTGCATGGAAAAATGTAAAATGCCTCTAGCGTACGAACGAGGAACTAATTTTTTCCATCAAATTAATTAATATCTAAGTTCTAGTTTACGTCACAAAAACGGGAAAGGTCATGGCTTTGGATTTGCCTTGGGCCGAAACCTGCTGGGCTCGCGCGACTGTCTCATCAGGTAACCGAGACCCTGGAACGAAAAGGGCTATTGAAGGATTACCGTGGGAAGGATTTGGATGACATTTTGAGTACATGTCCCACTGCTGGACAAAGGCTTCCTCTATATCCTTCCCCTATATCCTACGTGGATAATTACCTACAAATCTTCACGCAGGTAACGCCTCGAGAATAAGCTAGTTTTTAATAATCATGCTACCTCTAATGCCTTTGTCAAACAGACCGGCGATAGCGAAGCGTTTCCGAAGCGATACCGAACCGAAGACAGACGTCAGTCCGATAGTTCTGTCACGCTTTCGCTTTTCTATGTGACTGGATTCAAACAATTCCATACATTACAAATAAAAATGTCACGCTTCGCATTCGCCACGCCAGTCTGTTTGACAAAGGCTTAATAGTTTAAACAGCAAGGTCACTGTAGACCGTTACTGCTTACCAACTTTATTACTCAATTCCTTATTGCAAGTTTTAATGCGAATGCGCTTGAGAGCCAATCCAATCTTGTAAAAGTACTGTAGAGCACTTACCTACCTGCGCAGTACTATGTGCCTGCGCTCAGTACAGTCGTTAAAAGCGTGTACCTACGTTCGAACGAAATATAATCTATACATATAATAAATCTGTAGAAGGGTCAATTCTGTACATTGAAAATATTGAAAAAATAAATAGCGGGGGGTGTTGCTGGATCGATACCAAACCCAAATATGTGATTAAAAAAATTTGTGTCTGTGTGTCTGTCTGTCTGTATATGCAGGCATCACGAGTAAACTATCGGTTCGATTTCGATGAAACTTGGTATAATTATACCTTATTATCCTGGGCATAAAATGGGATACTTTTTATCCTGGAAAAATACGTAGAAAAAAACACTTATTTTTCAGTTACTACACAACGCGAGCTCAACAGCAGTAGCTCAATAGAGGGATCTCCTTAATTATTATAGGCTTAGCCGTATTTGGGTCCAATAGATATTTATAAGATGTCATTGTCAGAATTACTCAAAATGGAGAAATAAACCATCCACGCGAAGACCGACATCCGCGCGGATGGAGTCGCGGGCGGAAGCTAGTATGCAATATGCGCGAAGACATCAGTTTTGTAATGACATAATGTGTATGTAAGTATGGAGTTTCTTGCCCATTCTCCATCATACAAACCTACCCTTGCGAATGGGTGTAGAATCAATCCCATCCCATCCCATTTCTTTTAATGTTAATATTCGACGTTTGAAAGTGCCTCTTTGATGGCCTAATTGAAATAAATGATTTGACTTTGACATTATTGGTTACTACGGTTACCTGATGAGGTAGTAGATATGCGTCTCCGGCAGGCTTTGGTCTTCTAAGGGGAGCTCATTGCTGACAGTTCTAATCTGACCACAGTCAAAGCCTGCCGGGGTCGCGGGACCGTCTAATCGGGTGACCCTGACCCTGGAAAATAAAGGGCTATTGAAGGATCACCAAACATTTTAGTCAGCAAAAGTCTGACACTAGCCCGTTCCGCCCTGGGTAAAGGAGGAAGGAAACATTTAATTTTGATGATTTTACTGACTACTTTTTTTTTTACGTGGTAAAATCATCACACGATTCCTCCCACCCAGGGCAGAGGGACTGTCCGACTCGTACTGACTAAACTCCACGGTGTCCTTCAATAGCCTTATACGTACCGGGGTCACGCTAGTAAAGGACACCGTGGGTTTTAGTCACTACGAGTCTGACAGTCCCTCCTGCTCTGCCCTGGGTAGGAGGACTCATTTGATGATTTACCACGATAAAAATAAAAGTTCTGTGTTTAGGGATAATTGCAGAAGTATTGAGTAAAAATCACCGAGCTTTCCTAGTACAGTATCGTGTCTATATAAACATTTAACGGTAACAGACAACTGTTAGTTTTTGCTCCAAACATACATCGCAGAAAATACTCAAGTGCAACTTGACACCGCGATGTCCAATATTAGTCGTGTTGAGACTTTCTAGACGTTTCTATTGCTTTCACAAGTTGATGTGTTTGACGATATAGTGTTTTATGACTATAGTGTTACTGCAAGTGGTGTATCGCTTCCCTCCACCCCAGCCGCAGTGGTAGACGCCCACGGCCACGGACGTCGCAAGACGATCTCCGGCCACCGTAGGCGCGGGCATGCGGGCGGCGAGTAATGGGCGACTCGCTGTCCGACCTTGGACCATGCCTGGGTCGACGGCGCGTTGTGTTCCACGTGCGCCTCGAGGAGTGTCAGCATAGTGATGGGGCCCCCTGTAGAGGGCCAAAGCCTGCCGGGGTCGCGGGACTCACGAATTACCGTGACCCCGGTACGTAAAGGGCTATTGAAGGACAGCGTGGATTTTAGTCAGTACGCTCTGCCCTGGGTGGGGACTCATAAGATGATTTTACAACGTAAAAAAAAAGTGGTGTATCGCTCCTTAGGTGCTTACGGGGCGAAACGCGAGGGCGGACAAACCTGTTACACTTCATAATGTTATTGTGTATGTTGTCTTTATTTTTTCAAGAAAAAACATTACCCCTCACTAGAAATTGCTCCGATTTCAAGGGCGCGTTTATAAACATTTTACAGTTACACACACAAACAAAAATTAGTTTTGTGCTGGAATTGAACCCGCGTCATGCAGCATAGCTGTCAATCGTTGAGCCACTGCGCCAATAGTGCCGTCAACAAACTTTGGTGGAAGTAACACGCGTTATTTGCACCGGACAGCGTTCAGTGTTTATAAGTAAGCACACGAGTTAATTACCGAAGCGGTTATACTATAGTCACATTATGCTTTCGAAGCATTATTCAATTCCTGTGAATTAAATACATTCTCTCTTTATTTTTTGTGAAATCAAACAAAATGTCAGACAACTCAAACAGCCCGAAATAGGAGAAATATGCCAAAGTTGCGGAATAATTTATACAAGATACCGCGGCTCTGGAACGCAAAGGGTCATCAATAAGAATCTGGCAGTGCCTTCGGCTTCACCTTGAGCAGGAGCAGTGTCATTTGAGAATGCCTCTTACGCCAAAAAATTGAGATCAAATAAAAATCTTACATTCTCACAACATTATCCATGGATTCTCTATCCATATCCATGGATCTGATTAATTCTCTGCTGGGTATGTACCCAATTAGTATTCACATACGGGTTGAGAATTAAACCTGAAATGGGTGACCCAGCTAGCATTTGCAAGGTAATTCAAGGTAATTTCAGGAGATCATAAATAAATTAATTACACCTATTATTTAAAACTACTCTTTCCGAACATCAACAATCATCATGAATGATTATTATTAATGATATGAATAAACTGACAGTACTTGTTTATTTAGATGTGCTGAACGCGTTCAGTTTCAAAGATTAAATTCGCCCTGAAAGTCGTTGAAATACCGCCTATATAATAAAGTCCTAAGTTGAACTATTTACCCAACGAGGCGCTAAAAGTTTAATAAGAAAAGAAAAACTTAAAATTAACACTTCGCAGATCAAGGAGTTAATTAAGCAGTATAAAGGGTTAAAGTTATTTCCACTCTAAGCGCCTGTTAGATAATACTGAGCTAAATTTGTCTTACGTTATTTTGTGTCCATTTCTTCTAAAGGTGGCCATAACTTTATCAAAAGTGGATGAGTTTTATGTTTTGAAAGGCTATAGATAAATACTTATTACAGACATAATAAACATTTAAATAAAGAGCCATATATTATTATTTCTACTGGTATAACATTTATTAATGCTGCTGTCAAAATGTACACGCGCCTGATAAAAATAGCATTGCAATCATGAGATTATTCCATATTTTGATCTACGTATATTAACAGGCGTATTAGTTAGGACGATAGTAAAATCAGTTCGATAGATGGAGAAGTATGCGTGGTTTTAGGTAGTTAATTATATTCTTTACTTTATCAAATATCAGCATCAGCCTATAAATGTTCCCACTGTTGGAACACAGGCCTCCTCCCTGTGAGAGGGAGTGGGCCATAATCCACCACGCGGGCCCAGTGCATGTTGGTCTTCGAATTTTATGGTTCTAGGACATGACGGTTTCCTCACGATGTTTTCCTTCACCGTTTTGAGAGCAGTGATGATGAAATAAATTACACAAAGTAAGGCGCCTGGCTGGGTACTTACCCACGACCTACAACTGGTAAGTCCGGGCCGATGCCTCTGGGCTACTGCTTTTATCACAAATTATTTGTTTCAAATTTCAACATGTGTAAAACGCGAACCTGGTAAAAAAAAATATAGACAGTATTTTAGGTGTTAACTGATATTAGTGCCAAAGTTCTAGTCTAATAATGATCACGATTGAAACCTAACAAAGTAAGCAGTCACTCGTAGGTACTAGTTGTAAATAGTCTATTTTCAATTAAACACATCACGTAATTGAAAATGTAACGTTCTTGTCAAATTCAACTATTTTTAGCCGCAAGGCGCTTTATAGGTAGAACTGCTATAAGTTTTCTTACTCTGCCGAATGCTCTGCGCATTCAAAAAAATAATTAAAGACTCATTTGAGTGTTCCCCTCCACGGAAATCTTTAGTAAAATGCGAAAGATTTATGCGTTTTGCAGGGAAACCAGAGATAACGAAAATTGCTCGCCCGAGCTTATGTACTCCGCGTGGTGACGAAACTACAGTGCGATTCAGAAACGACCATTGAAAGCACAGCGCCATCTATCAAGTAAGGAGGTAAACACGTTGCATTTGTTGGTCACCACTGGGTTTTATTCTCAAAAAAAAAGTGCGACTTTAATTGAAAAACATAATAGAATGACTGTGAAAGTAGATGACTAGAAGTGTAGAGGTAGACTAAACAAGCGAGTGTGATATCCAAGATTCTATTCCGAGGTTGGAAAGTGTTCATGTCTTTTTTCGTAAGTATTGATAACAGCAAAGTCGCTTGATCCATCTACCTTTGTACCAACATTAATTAGAATAGTTTAAATCACGCGAGAATGCCATAAAAAAGGAAGGTTTTTGTTAAGGTACAGTTCACACTCAACAGATGACGCTACTCGTCACCGCATGTCAGCTGGCTGTTTGCATCCATAGACATACGAAATGGACTGAGCCTACTACTTTATCCAAATGTCATAAAAAGCATAAAAAACGCGAAAGACAAATGAAACACAAGACTTACATTACATTACGTCTTACAAGAAAGAAATAGGCTAATAGGGTAATTATTGTACTGCATAAATAAATTTAAAATCTGTTTAGTCCGTCAGTTAGAATAATTCTAAATAATGGACACGTATTTTCTGTTTCATTTTTTTAATCAATTAATACTGACAAAGATGTAACGGAAACAAAGAAAATTCGGGAGTGGGGCTTGTGACGTCATAACGCTTGTAAAATTGTGCAGTGACATTTTGTGATTTTTAGAAGCGTTTTATCGACTGTCAACTGATTGTTAGGGAACTGGGTAATCCGTGTGTAAGCGTTTTGCCATAACTCCTCATTGGAATCAGATCCTTTATTTTTATTCGCTCTGCCGGACAGCTGGGCACAAGGCAGTTGTAAATATCATTTTGTGCATATTTTCCTCGTTTGGTCTCTGGAAACTACGTTTTTTCTACTCCTCCGTAATTCTTTTCTGATTAATTCAGTTGCAGGTCCTCCAAGACAGTTAAATTCATTCTCTGCGACTCCGTCAAGTAATGCCACGGAACTTCTCTGGTGATCGCCACTGTTGACTCTGGTTATCTGAAAAAAAAAAACATTAAAACATGTTTGTAGTACGTTTGTACGAATTTTATACTACTGTTCATTTCACAGAAATCTTAATAATAAGGCAATAGAAGTCGCATAGACGCGTGACCTTGTCGCCGCGCATGTGTATCGTAGGTCACAAGTGCACGAGGAGCGTTTGTTGCGGTTACTTGTGTTATTTGAGACGCGGAGAGGTAAACATGGTGTTTTGCAGCGTATCCAACTGCGGAAACTCGTCCAAAACTTGTAACTTAACATATAAAGGAATAACATTTCATATCGACACCTCTGGGCTCAAAGGTCGTAAAGGACATTTTCGCGAAACGGACTTTTTGATGCAGTTTTACTCAGTTTTGAATTCTCTATCGATCTGTATATTCGGTTTTACGAAATTCGCAAAAAAAATGCCTTTACGACCCACATAATTTGAGACGTTAAACAAAATGTGCCGTTAAAATATGGAAGTAAATAACACTCAGTTATCAGAGCGAACTCATTTTGGCAGTAAAGCTAAATAAAAAACAACTTTTGGGGTTAAAAGACATTAAAAATATCAATTGTCCTTTACCTCCTTAGGTGGTTAATATAAGTCATTTTAAAAATTTGGATGTAAAGGACATCGTCTTTGCAATTTGTCCTTTACATCCTTACAAGTTAAAATAAAGGAACATAACTGTCATTTACTACCTAGTTTCTTTTCAATTATTTGTTTCCACTAAGGGCGTATTATAAACTTAAGTGAGAAATTGTCCCATAAATCCTAGAATATTCGGATTATAAAGAATTTAATCTCAACCTACCAACTTAAAATTAAGCAAACCTCACGACCTCGTAAAATTTAGGTAGGTAAGTATTAATAAATCGATTATCATCAAAATTACAAAGATGTTCAAGTTTTGGCATCTTCTTCAACCCCTACCTTATTAAAATGTTTCTAATACATTCAACATCCTGCCGGGGTCGCGGGACTTACCCATCACCGTAACCCCGGTACGTAAAGGGCTCGTGAAGGACACCGTGGATTTTAGTCAGTACAAGTCTGACAGTCCCTCCCGCCCTGCCCTGGGTGGGAGGACTCATTTGATGATTTTACCACGCAAAAAAAAAAAACATTCAACATACACAATTCATTATTATTACATAAGTAAGTAATATTCAAATAACCTCTAGAATAACTACGAAGTATAACTACGACACTTAAATAAAATGTCCTTTAAAACCTAGAAAAAATAATTGAAATATAACGAACTTGTCCTTTACGACCTAAATAATTTAGGAAAATGTTATGTAGGTCTTTTACATCCAACATTTATAAATCAATGTGAGTTTTACTCCCTATAAAATAATATTAATTTGAAATAAGTTCGACTTAAATCCACAATCTGATACACTTTTTTTTTTTTTTTGCGTGGTAAAATCATCAAATGAGTCCTCCCACCCAGGGCAGGGCGGGAGGGACTGTCAAACTTGTACTGACTAAAATCCACGGTGTCCTTCACGAGCCCTATACGTACCGGGGTTACGGTGATGGGTAAGTCCCGCGACCCCGGCAGGCTCTGGCCCTCTACAGGCCCCGTCAATTTGCTGACACTCCTTGAGGCGCGCGTGGAACACAACGCGCCGTCGACCCGGGCATGGTCCATGGTCGGGCAGCGAGTCGCCCATTACTCGCTGCCCGCATGCCCGCGCCTACGGTGGCCGGAGATCGTCCGTCGCCGTGTGCGTCTACCACTGCGGGTGGGTCGGAGGGAGGACACTGTTCTCTCCCTCACGCGGCACGCCTCCTCCTTCGCGAGCATGACTGCTTCGCAGAAGCAGGCGACCGCTTCCCACTCCGTCTCGCCCCGCAGCATGGCCTCGACCAATGCCGGGACAATCTGATACACTTGAGCTATAATAATAACCTTAAGCTTAATAATAACCTTAATAACCTTAGTATACAAGTAAATATATTTAAAAACTAGCGGGCGCCCGCGGCTCCGCCCGCGTAAATGTCGGTTACCGCTGCAAAAAGCCAACTCAGGAAAGACACGGTCAGCAACATGATTCCCAGGTCTATTCACAGACACCGACACTAACATCGACGACGCAGTCATCACAAACACTCGACATACATAGATATAGTGTGTCGCGGACTTTTTTGTAGATGTTTATAAGATCAACAATTAATTAGAACATTTTATGGTTCTATCTTTTATAGTTTAGGCAGCGAACGCAAAATAAGTTACTTTTCTGGTTGATTTTTTACACCTTGTGGCTGAAAAACCCATATATCTTACAGAACCCTGTTTTTCTCCAAAATAAAATATAGCCTATGTTACTCGTGGATAATGTAGCTTTTGAATGGTGAAAGAATTTTTAAAATAGGTCCAGTAGTTTTTGAGCCAAAAAAAAAATTCATTACAATCAAACAAACAAAGTTTTCCTCTTTATGATATTAGGGTCCGTTCAAGTATTACGTAAGCAGATTTATTACAATTATTTACCCCCCCATCCCCCTTGTCAGCAAAAGTAAGCAAAGCTCTTACCCCCTCCCCCCATGCTTACGAAACATTTTTTAATTATTGTATTGTTTTTATCTAAACGTATGCATTATTTGCGGGAATCCCCTAACCAAACCAACCAAAGACAATGTAAGGGTTGCCATTCTTGTAAAAAGGTAAATAACTACCGATGACGTAATCATCATCTAGACCCCCCCCCCGTATGTCATCCAAAATAAACAAAGCAAAGACGCCCCCCAATAGTGCTTACGTAATACTTGAACGGCCCCTTAGTGTAGACTACCAAAATAACTAATTTCGTACCTACTATTGCTTCAACTATAAAGAAGTAAACTAATAATAATTATATTAGGAGCTCGTGGCTAAATAAATACAGCCGCACAGGCCGATCTTCCGGATTAAGCCGCGCTTGCCGAGCTTGATCGGTGGATGGCTGACCATCTGTCATAGCGAGTTTCCTCCGTGCCTCGGAAAGCACGTAAAGCCGTTGGTCCCGGCTGTCACTTGTAGATCTTTGACAGTCGTTACTGTTATTCAGAAGCTCTAAAGTCTGACAACCAGTCTTACCATGTGGTATCGTATTACCCAGTTACTGGGTTGTGGAGGTCCGACAGGCAGTTTCTCCATGTAAAATACTGATATACAGCTGCATCTGGTTTGACTGGAAGCCGACCCCAATATAGTTGGGAAAAGGCTAGGCAGATGATGAATAAGGTCAAGCAGTCTGAACGTCTATTCGCATCAACAGCCAAATATTGTATGAAGCTCGCGCGCTTTTTTTTTTGTGTATGGCATCTCGCAGGTCAACCTCTAGTAGGTTGTGTACTGCTCAACCGGACTTTTCTGTGGATGCCTTAAGATTTTAAGGCCTCCAGGCGCTCGGACCCACCCACCTTTTTATATCTCCCGCTGCAACCGATACACAAAAACAACCCTTATAGCATGATTCTGTATTCACGCGCGATGACTTATTTAGCGTATTTCATGTATAACTTTGGTGTTTCTACACCGATTTACGTGATTCTTTTTTTATTGAATAGATAATAATGTTAACTTTTTTTAATTAGGGATGAGTGAAAGTGTTGTACACGTAAGAGTAGACAAATATAATCAGAAAGCTCCGAATTGCTAAGCTATCCGGAGTTTCACATGTTATTGTGAGTCAACCATAAAAGATAGACATATGCTGTTAAGGAATATTTTTATATAATTTTAAGGAGTACATTTCCGTCATACATGAGTTTTATGTAGCTTTAACCATTGAGGCTGCACACGCTACGGAAGCTTAAAAATGGGGTAACTTCTCCCGTTTTCCCAATATTTCCCTTCACTGCTCCGCTCCTATTGATCGTAGCGTAATGAAAAGTATACTATAACCTGCCCAGGAGTATGAAGAATAATTGTGCCAAATTTCGTTAAAATCCGTCGAGTAGTTTTTGTTTCTATAACGAACATACAGACAGACAGACAGACAGACAAAAATTTTACTGATTGCATTTTTGGCATCAGTAGCGATCCCTAATCACCCCTTGATAGTTATTTTTTAAATATATTTCATGTACAGAATTGGCCTCTCTACAGATTTATTATAAGTATAGATTAGTGTTCCATTTAATAATTAAGTTTAATCATCAATTTATCCTTTTAGAATACCTTAGCGGGTGAATCCTTTAGAACCTAAAAAATATTGCACTTGTCCATTATTTCCTTATTTTGATTAATTTTGCATAGTAAAGTAGATTTACGCCCTAAGCTAAAACCATAAGATGAAAATTTTAGGGGAGTAAAGGACTTTTATTTTTAAATTTGTGGTCGTAAAGGAAATCTATCTCGATAAATAAAGAATTAGCGTAAAATTGTAATATTGCTCTAGAGAGTACTATGAATTCTAAGCACTTTTCCAAAGTTTCATTTAAATAGCTCAAGAAACAAAAAAGTTAGAGTAAAAATACGATTTTTTTTTTCGTTTTTTGCTTCTCCTGAAAAGTTGAATTTTGTCCTTTACGACCTTTGAGCCCAGAGGTGTCGATATGTAAGTACTTAATTTTTGAAATATTGTCGTTTTTAGTAAATATAAACAAATCAAATATTTTTACCACCGCTACAACGATTTATCACGAAAAACGTTTTTTTTGTCAATTCAATAACCATCAATGCTTAAGCTTGTCCATGTCTACTATTACAACTGCTAAAAGCAGCAATGGAATTATAGTCATGCGGACTCGCATTCTCGCGGCGCAATAAATAATTCTTGGTACAAGCCGCATGAGTTGGCCGCAATTTAGTGGCGTGCCACTACTATTCTGTATCGATAAATTAATTACGTTCAGTTTGATTCTTAGTTTTACCAAATTGGAAAACATTATGGTTTTATGTTAAATGTTTAAATATGAGATGTATTTTCAGTTTTCAAAATCAAAATAATGTAGAAGTCCCATACTTTTTCATTTTTACAAATTATTTGCTTAATCATTGTTCAATGTGACCCATATTAGGTATGTATTTATATTTATTTATAGTATATAATTAATATTCTTACATATTTATGTATTGTTATTTATATAAAACTTAAACAATTTCAATTATGTTATTTTAGTTTATATTTTAATTTCAATTATGTTAAATTAGTTTAGTTTATTAAGTATTTGTAGTCCACCACTACACTAGCTACCTCCACACTTTTATCTAAGTTCGTACATAGTCCGTCCTATTTGGTCATTGCTTTTTTTTCCATAAGGTGAAGTATTGGAGAGCCTTTGAGATTTAACTATATTATAAACTAAATGTATCTACTTACACTTATTGTTTTATTGAATCCCTTTCAATAAAATTAGTTATCTATTGTTGCTAGATTCCTTGGCGATTAACACTCAACGGAAAATTATAATTTATCGACATGAGCTTGTAGTAGTTTGCACTTGCACTGCACTATTCCTACGTGAGAGTGAGCGCGCGATATCATTTTCTGCTTTTCGCACACGTTTTTTATTGGCTGCAGGAGTCACGTGACCTGAGATTATACGTTTTTAGAAAATGTTGCGTAATGTCATCGCAAAAAGGTTTGGTTTTGTTGCAGCAATGCAAAGTGCATATGTAGGCGTTATTGTGTATCTATTGTTTGTTTATGTGGTGGTAGCTGTGACCCGGCGACACTCGTCCCGCTGTAAAATGTAGTACTATAGCATTTCTATTACCTTATTATTAAGATTTCTGTGGTTCATTTCGTAAAAAATAGGCCCGCAAAAATGTTGTCGACGTTTAATACTATTACAAGCTGGTACGGAACCCTTGGTGCGCGAATCTAGTCCGCACTTAGGCTTTTTTTGCATAAAAGTGAAACCATTACCATACCTTCTATAAACATGTACATAATAATAACTGCCAGGAAACATTGATGCACATACTTCCAAAGTTGTTGTTGAAAAACCCGGTAGAGCTGGTTCCAAAAAATATAAATTATCCTGATGTATAGGAAAGTTTTGCTCGTTTCAAACAGTTATTGGAACCACTAATACCGCAGCTGGCCTTTATTATAAATAAGGAAATGACTGTGAGTAATACATACCTATAGATAACTAATATTAGTTATTAAAAATTATAACTAAAAATCTAGCCAAAAGTTTTGCTAACCTTACCTTGAAATAAATACCTATATTCTAACGGTGACTCGGAGTGAGAGATTTTAAGAGGGTAATAGAGAACAAAAAATAATTTAAAAAAAAGTGGAAAATAACTTTTGGGGCCGTTCAAGTATTACGTAAGCACTATGGGGGGGTGGGGGGATCTTTGGTTTGCTTATTTTGGATGACATCGGGGGTAGGGGAGTCTAGATAATGATTACGTCATCGGTAGTTATTTACTTTTTTACACGAATGGCAACCCTCATTGAAAAATGTTTACGTAAGCATGGGGGGAGGGGGTAAGTGCTTTGCTTACTTTTGCTGACAAGGGGGACGGGGGGGTAAATAATTGTAATAAATCTGCTTACGTAATACTTGAACGGCCCCTTTCTTTCAGAACTCGGTGACTTTTTGTTTCTTATTTCCTGGACTTTTTTGCCATGATCATAGTTATTCAGACAGTTACCTCGAACCCGGAAGGCGTTTGGCTCTCTGTAGGTGCCGCGTCAGATTGCTGACAGCTCTTTGAGGAACGCGTATAATACGACGCGCCGTCGACCCGGGCATGGTCCATGATCGGACGACGAGTAATATATCATCCACATGCCCGTGATCCACCCACTTATTACAGATGGATGCTCGTCTTTACATTCCCCAGGGAGAGGTAAACAGTTATAAATGGCCGACATTACACCTAATAAATGGCCTTTCATTTAGAAAATCGTCAGGTAAAGAGGGGTCTATGTGTTGTGTTGGGAAATCAGGTGGTCTGTTTATTTGATGGGCAATCCAAGTAGGAGATAAATACTACTCTATATATCAGGAGAATAGGGTTTTTTTTATCGTGGTAAAATCATCAAATGAGTCCTCCCACCCAGGGCAGGGCGGGAGGGACTGTCAGACTTGTACTGACTAAAATCCACGGTGTCCTTCAATAGCCCTTTACGTACCGGGGTCACGGTAATCCGTTTGTCCCGCGACCCCGGCAGGCTTTGGCCCTATACAGGCCCCGTCACTATGCTGACACTCTTTGAGGAGGAGAATAGGGTAGCATTATAATAGTATTCTCTTCGTAGTCGTAATACTCTTGTCAGAGTGGTCGTGGTTGCGGAGACGAGGTACACTGAGGGATGTTCGGTGGGTCGTTGACTTCCCCGAGGACTGCTCTTTCAGCAATGTGCTTCCATTTTTGTCGGTTGGAGACGTTGCGAGTTTATAAGTCCATTACTCAGTAGCTCTCTCTATTAGGTCAGACCAGCGAGTTTGCGATCGGCCGCGTAACCTCTTGCCCTCCACTTGACCCTGAACCATAGAAGTTTAGTCTTTCCATAGAATTTTCGTTCCTTCAGATGTAACCGAAGAACTTCAATATTAATAGTTGCACAGTAGACAAAACATAATTAAATATTAAGTACATAATAAAATATTTAGCATGGTGGACGTAGCCTGCCGGGGTCACGGGACTAACGAATTACCGTGACCCCGGTACGTAAAGGGCTATTGAAAGAAACCGTGGATTTTAGTCAGTACAAGTCTGACAGTCCCTCCCGCCCTGCCCTGGGTGGGAGGACTCATTTGATGATTTTACCACGATAAAAAAAAATCATGGTGGACGTCATCTAATACAACATTGATTTGACTGTAATGTCAACATGTTGGTAACAATACTTATGAACGGAGTTCGCGTCAGAACTGTGTGGCGTCGAAGTGATTCAAAAGTATGTGATTGTAAATACCAAACATTTACTACTAGTTCATCTACACAGTCAATACTAACGATCTCCGTTCATTAGTATTGAATTTCTGATTTTGATCATCTTCTTTTGCTGTTGACTGTACGTCCTTAATAATTATTCATAGCACCTATTCGCTATAAATGACATGATAATTTATCATAACATGGTCATGACCAAAGTCACTGCGATGACTAATAATATATCTACTTGAAACCTTTAACACCGAAAAAAAACAAAAATATTAAACGAAGCATTACTTATAACTTAAATCATAACTGGGGGTCTAACAAGGACACGTTAGCAGAATCAATTAATAATACTGTCACTATCACACCTCATATTTTAAGTTTTTCATAAGCTATTGCATAGCTTTTACGCGTGGGCTTTGGACGCGACGGAATAAAGAAATTCCGTAACGAAAATAAACCTAACACTGTCAGTGTCACCTCTGTAAACGAAAATGAATAAAATTTGAATGAATTATTTTTTTCTTGACGTTTCACTTGATTGACGTGGCTGACCAAAACCTAATTAGTAGAGTAACTTCCCATAGAGCAACGATGGGATGAAATTCGCGAATTTCTTTCTGTATCGTGGGTGCGCTTACAAACATAGCAATTCACATACACAAACACCCAGACTTAGAACAACTAGTTGCAGATCATACAAATAATTATTGTTCCGTGCGAGAATCGTCGTTCACTCAGCTACTGTGCCACCCGTGCCATCAAATTAAATCATATTGTATATTTTTTAACCAATAAACATATTATTGTTTGAAGTTTATTGACGAACAAAACAACTGATTGGTAAGAGTGGAGACCATGTTCAGGTAAAAATACAAAGTTGTATTTTTTATTATCTTTTCCTTAGTATCTCTTTGTTCAAGGAGTGTCAGCAAACTGACGGGGCCTGTAGAGGGCCAGAGCCTGCCGGGGTCGCGGGTCTTACCCATCACCGTAACCCCGGTACGTAAAGGGCTCGTGAAGGACACCGTGGATTTTAGTCAGTACAAGTCTGACAGTCCCTCCCGCCCTGCCCTGGGTGGGAGGACTCATTTGATGATTTTACCACGAGAAAAAAAAAAAAAAAAAAAGTATCTCTTTGTATTACAGTTTATCATCTTGTCATCTTTTCTCAGGCAACAATGCCGCTATAAAAAGTAATTGTGAATAGGTTTTCCACAATTTACTCGTTAATTAATATTACAATGCAATTCTTAACGTGTTTCCAGCACATGACTGCGTTAACCTTCATCATCACTATCGTTTCAGTCGCAGGACGACCATTGATGAAAATAGGTTTTCTAATAGATTTACAATAGGACCAGTTGGGAGCGGTTTCCATCCAGCGCGATCCGTGGTCTTCATCAGTTAGTCTGACCACCTCCTATTTTGTTAATTTCTCTGTTTTTGTGTGATTGCGTAAACAATCGTAACCACACAACACAATATTATGCCTGTACCTAAAAAAGGATGTAATAAAAACTTTTGTGGAAAAAAAAAATGAACAGACTTCGAAAAAAAAAACACAAAAACGTGTAAATTACTTTCCATTCGGAAGCAAAAAGTAGCAATTAAGAGCGCGTATTCTGAAAGTTGGCAACGGCAAATAGTTGTCAAATATTAACAAGTTTTAATTAATTTAGCAATGTTACTGTATGGAAATATGAAACATGGTTCTGTAGTGCACTAAAAAATTGATAAGGGAATGCAATAAATAATATCGTATCACCGAATATATAGTTTTAGATATAATAAAAGCATTTGGGAACTTTCCAAATGCCTTTCATATACCTGAAACGGTTACAACATCAAATTCAGTGTTTTAATATTTGACAGCTATTTGCAACGTTGCCAACTTTCAGAATACGCGCTCTTAAGAAACAAAGTCACCGAATTCCGAAAGAAAAGTTATTTTACACTTCTTAGAAAAAAAAATCATTTTGCTATTCACAGGGTCCTGTCACACCACACACTCAGTCATTTACTCAAGGTCTGCGATCCGTTTATCTGATTCAAATCTGCACTTGCTGCTCTCGACGCGGTCTCCAGTCCAAAACACGTTTCCGTCGGCCTTTAGCGATATCAACATCCTGTATAATTTGTATCAAGTACAGCAACAAACTAATAAGCTTGACATATTAAAGATAATTAAAGGAAATTTATCAAATTCACAAAAGTAAAACTGAAGTCCTGCATCGCGATGAGTGTTCTCCGAATAACCGTGACCCTGGATCGTAAAGGGCTATTAAAAGATCACCGTGGATTTTAGTCAGCACGTGGCTGACAGTCCTGGGCGGGATGGGAGGAGTCGTTTGATGGTGTACCCTTGGGGCTGTGAAATAAACGGAATACAAAACTTGTAGTGGTTTCTTAAATATTTTCCCATAACTTTTCCCTCTTGTACATATATTATAGCGACATCGTTCATGCGGGTCGTGAACGATTGCCTCAGAGCGACTGCCTATCGGACCTCCACAACCCAGTAACTGGGTAATACGATACCTCATGGTACTGGTTGTCAGACTTTAGAGCTTCTGACTAATAGAAACAAACGACTGTCTAAGATATACAATTGACAGCCGGGACCAACGGCTTTACGTGCTTTCCGAGGCACGGAGGAAATTCGCTATGACGGATGGTCACCCATCCACAGACCAACTTCAGCAAGCGCGGCTTAACCCGGAAGATCGGCCTGTGCGGCTGTAATGTAATTTAGCCAAGAGGTCCATTATTATCGTCAATCTTATTCAAAAAGTATTTTCATTTTGTAAACCTCACAATTGCAACAATAAGGAATACCATTTTATTATAAACACAAGTACTTGCGGGGCGTACCGAGATCAGGTTCAAGTCACGCGAGTCAAGGCGCCGCCTGCGCAGCTGACAGCCGACCTCGAGCTCGGCCGATGCCATAATGTACATTGCGCAACGCTTAGCGATTGAATTTAAAGACTTGTTAGTGTAGTTATCCTTTTATTTAAATTAATGGGTAAAGGATGATTTACGCTACACTGGGCCGGTACCGGCCCGTGCCCCGGCCGGGTCACGTCCACCATGTGCCGGCCGAGCCAGTCATTCACGCTACTCCGTGTCGTGACCGGACCGTGCTCTGGATGGGACATGTCCACCGTGTGTCGGCCGGGCCAGTCATTCACGCTGCACTGTGTCGTGACAGTGCCGATAAGGAGGGAAGAAACGCCTGGGTGTCACCATTGCGAGGATCGCCCGGAGGACACGGTGGAGCATACGGCGCAGGACTGCTCCGATGGGCAGAGCACTTCAGCAGACGATTGCAATAAAAATAAAAATATAAACCCAAATGAAAGCTTATCACGGCCTGCTGCTACCAGCTCCAATTATCAAGCTCCTTCAAAATTCTCTTAATGACATCAGTAATAGCATTAGTTAGGACGCTGTTGTCTTTATTCAGATTAACTATACACTTAGATTAGAAGGACCTCAAATAAATTTTGATACGGGGCCCCTTCGGGCCTTGCTACGCCACTGGTAAATGGCAACCAAGTTGTTGTATTGTCGATGATTCTACTTATAACTAGTGTGAACTGGATAAACAAGAGTGCATGAATGTATATCTACATTTAAATGCTAATGTTATAAAGAAGTAGGATGTGTGGTAGGATGCTACTTCTGTGCTATATGCTGTGTGCACGAGCGATGGTCGATGACAGCGCCTAATGACCACATTATTTGGGGACATAAGATCTACCAATTCTTGCCAACTAGAGGCATATACGATTTATTGAAGGTTTTACTTGATTTTTCATTAAAAATTAAATAAAAACCTTAAAAAGGGGTCCGCCGTATAATGCACATTTCTGCCACATAGCGCGCTGCAATCGATTTGATGGTCCGAACCACCTACTTTATACATAGCGTGACTATAAATCACAAGTATGTCATGCATATTGGCCGAGCTATCATATTTTTGTCTATCAAGTGGGCGATCGGTTGCGCTTGCGACGCAATCATGTCTGGCATTTGCCCCGAATGCTGCGCATGATCCACTTAAACAGTCAGTGACAAACGACACATTTCTTCCTAACCAATAGGGTATTTTACTGCATAAATAAATTGAGAATCTGTTTAGTCCGTCAGTTAGAATATTGAAAAATAATGGACACATATTTTTTGTTTTTTTAAATCAGTGAATAATATTGACAAAGATAAAACGCTTCAAAATTCGGGAGTGGGGTCTTGAGACGTCATAACGCTTGTAAAATTGTACCGACCGAGTGACGTTTTGTGAATTAACGAAGCGTTGTATCTTCGTCAATTTTGGTTTATGTAGCAAAAGAAAAAATACGGGTCAACATTTTTTTGATAATCTATCTTTTGGACTATTTTTTTGTTAGTAAAATAGCCTATAATCGTTGTTATTGTTGTAGTGAATAACGTATTATTCACCACAACAATAACAACGGTTAACAATTCTTTTTTTTTTAATAATTCGCCGTCAATTAATAACTGCAACAAAACCTAACTACAGCAATTACTTTGCTCTGCAAAACTGTGACGTCAAAAAACATAACATGAAGTTCTAAACAAAAACACGCTTGATACCTGCGCGCGCGCAGTTACCTTGCGCTCTTTGAGCGAGAATCAAGATCAAATGAATTAGTGATGATGTTCGAACACGCCTGATAATACGATTGTTGTTACATACGCGTTTTGTAACTCGCATTGTCGTGTCGTGTCGTGCAATTGTGTGATAAAGGATTATGGAAATTTTGCAGTGAAGTGAGAAGTGTACTGGTGATGTGTTTGTTTTTTTTATTAAGGTGGGTATTTGTTATATTTAATGAGGTAATTTTGTTTTTTTTTCTCTCGGTTTTTTTATATTTCTCATAATAGTAATTAGGCAATAACTGTTACAAAAAAATTACTTTAGATGTGGAAAAGCGACCTTTTTTTATTTAAAAACCTTTTTTTACCTAAACCTTTTTTTATTTATAAATAATAAATAAAAAAAGGTTTTGAGAATAGATGGCATTTTTTGAAATATACTTTTTTGTGTGCGTTTTTCTGCCTTTTTTACATTATTAATAAGTAGGTAACTTATTTTTTCAAATACATTATTTTATGACTTCTGAAAGCCTAGAAGAAAATAAATGAGCATTTTTGTTGAGAAAATAATTAGTAGTCGAGGGTCGGGGAGTTATTTTCTTCCCTGTCTGCATTCCTAGTAGCTAGTGCAATATAAATAATACAATAAAACCCATACTTCTGTATTATTCCTTATTGGGATTGGGACTGTTTATGCAGGATACTGGCCTGGAACGAAAAGGGCTTTAATTCAGTAAGAGTTTGCCAGTTTCTTCAGCTCCTCCCAGGGCATCTATACATATACATATTATAATAAATCTGTAGAAGGGTCAATTCTGTACATTGCAAATATTGAAAAAATAAATAGCGGGGGGTGTTGCTAGATCGATACCAAACCCAAATATGTGATTAAAAAAATTTTTGTCTGTCTGTCTGTCTGTATGTGCAGGCATCACGTGAAAACTAACGGTTCGATTTCGATGAAACTTGGTAAAATTATACCTTATTATCCTGGGCATAAAATAGGAGACTTTTGATCCTGGAAAAATACGTAGAAAAAAAAAACTTATTTTTCAGTACAGAATGCGAGCTCAACAGCAGTAGCTCAATAGAGGGATCTCCTTAATTATGTGGCTTAGCCGTATCTGAGTCCAATAGATATTTATAAGATGTCATTGTCAAAAAATGGAGAAATAAACCATCCACGCGAAGACCGAAATCCGCGCGGACGGAGTCGCGGGCGGAAGCTAGTTAGAACTAATTTGTTAATGTTACAACTCAAAACAAAATCCTTTTTGGTAGCAGTGGGACTTAAAAACACCAGGGATCTAGAACGTTCAGGAGTTAATCATTCACTTAATTATTATTTGTTTATTGCACTGGGTATCAATTAAGAACTAAATGGACTTAGTTCTCAGTAAAACTATAATTTTATGGTGAGTGGTAATGAATCTGGTACAAATATGCACCTTAACCTGTGCCTTAACCAGCAATTAGTTTATTATATATCAAGAACCACTTATAAACATTACTTACAAAGTAACGTTCATGCGGATTTAAACGTTTACTATACATACATTGTACTTGGTTTTCTTTGTTCAATACTATTCGCTATTATTCATAAATATTGTGGGTAAGTGTTGGACTCATCGGCCTTATTACAAAAACTAAACAAACCTTGGTTTAAACCTGGTCTATCAAGTCCAGGTTTATCTGCTGAGCCATGGTTTAAATTTGTCCGTATTACAAAACTAAGATAAAACGTCGACTTTAGTACCGCCATTTGAACGATTGTCTAAACAATTAAATCCACAATGAGTAATAACAATTAAACCTACCTTATTTCAATCCATTTTGGGTGAAAATAACACAAGAACTACAACATAATGAAAAATCTGCTATGAGGAACTTTGACACACCTTTGACAGCTACTACTGTTAAACCATGGTTTATCGCAAAACCACGAATTGTAATAAATAATAAGTAATAACGTTTGTGTAAACCATAGTTTTACACGATTAAACCTGGGTTTTTAGTTAAACCTCTTTTTGTAATAAGGCGGATAATCGTAAAATTGACTCATTGTAATCTATAAACAAGGTATAAACGTGAAGGTTTAAAAACAAGAAATATCCAACAACAAAGTTAGCATAATTATTTATGTGAACTTTGTACAAAACTCATCTATCACTAATAAAAAATAGCAAAGCCTTTAAAAACAAACCCGTTTTTTACTTCCGCATTAATTTTATGATAATGGTATCTATTTCGTCACTCTTGTTTTTATTATTATCATAATAATTTAGTTCCGAACATTATTATGTTACCGTTAATTATGTATATTTAAATATACCTACTACTACATCGTGCGAATATTTAAATCGATGGCCCCGCAGAATAAACGTGTAAGTAAAAAAACACAACTTTTCAGAAACTAATAAAAACAATTAGGGGAACAGTGTATAAGACGGGGACGCGAGGTATAATGGGGACATACACTCTTTAGGCATACTTACCACAACACTAACGTAGCGCAAGCGCCATTAGGACGTCATTTGCAAGCGGCCAATAACAAATGGCGTCCTGTTGGCGCCGTACGTTAGTATCGTGTTAAGTTTGCCTTAAGTGTGTGATTTCCCATCATACCTCGAAGCCCCGTCTTATTAACTGTTCCCCTAAACTTGAATAACTTGTGTTTGGTAGTATTTAGAGTCAAAAAAAAAAAATATCAGATTAAAGATAAAAAAATGTATGATTACATCAGATTGTTTTTTTTTAAGGAAAATATTTTTTTAATTTTTTTTTTTTATTCTTGTGAATTTCTATGACTATATAATAGTAAACTATCATAACACGGTTATTCGTGTCTTATGTCAACAAATAAAACTATGTAATATTATTTTACACTATTATAAGGCAGTAATTAAGTTTCTTTAATACCCAGTTACAAAGCATAAGTACGGTTGTTTACAGTAACTTATTGTATTGTTTGTTTATTGTTATGATGAAATGCGTTAATATCAATGTTCATAATTAAATATACTTGTCAACGAATGTGGTCCGTCGTTTTGACATAGTAAAATTATGCGTATACTTTAGTATTACAGCATTATGATAAGTTGTTTACATATAAGTAAAACATAATAAACTTGAAACTTCAACTTATTATAAAAACGGAATAGGCAAGTTTAAAGAAGTTTTAAAGGCCTGTGGGTTTCTAAGGTGGATTATTGAACTATTTAATAAAAAATGATGGGTGACTTATTATCGACCATCCTTAGACGAACAAGAAATGAGTTCCGACTGTTCTTGACAACATTCAAAATCAAAATCAAAAAATCAAATCATTTATTTCAAGTAGGCCATTTACAGGCACTTTTGAATTGTCCAGAGACAAAAGTAAAATAAAATAGTTTAAAAATAGTTACGGTGCTACAGTCCCAGTCACAAGACATAAAAACTTGTGAAAGTACTGTAGATGCCCATTCCAAAGCGTAGATCTCTATGGAGAAGAACGGGCAAGAAACTCCATGGACACTCTTTTTCAATCGCCAAAATTATAACAGAACGTTTGTTACATCATTCATCTTGAGATGGTACATTATGTGAGAACGATGTAGCAAGTAAAGTGTCCATAGGAAATTCATATAAAAAAAGACAATTCAATAAATAATTAAAATAAACCGGGGCTGTTAAGAGATGACCAATCACGACTGACAGCGCCCGTTCACGAACATGACACATGCATCAGCATCACTCAGCTCAACCATTTTGAAGGGAACTAAGTAGAAGTTAGATTCCAAATTAAAACTAAAATTCATAACATTTAAATTTCATGGATTTTAGTTAGTTAGCGACTGATTCCATTAGGTATTTAATGTTTATTATATTTTTTATGTGTATTTATTGTATAATATTCATTAAAGTTTAGTGATGAAATCTTTTCCAGTCAAGTACTAGGCTAGCAGCATCCCCGAGGAGCCTAAACACCGTTTACTCGCTTAGTTTTACGTTAGTCACTTTCAGCAGTTCACAAGTTAACGATTATGAGTTGAATGTTAATTGAGCTATGCATTCATGACACGTAAGAGTGTTAAGTGGGCACTAGACGTTGCACAAGGCTGCAGGGTTAATGCCATGCATGTATGCGGACTCCCATGCATGTCTCTGCATGCCTTAACAATGAGCGTGTCCACATAATTGCGAAAGCAAACATTCCGATAAATACGTGTGTCCAGTTGATAATGTTATTTATGCTTGCCTGTCGTTATCAGTGAACTTTGAACTATTGATAACAGATTAAATTGTGCGTCCTATTTAGCATTTCTGGCTGGCAAATGAATACAAAGATTCTCTATAATTTTTTTTTTGTAACACACAAGAACTGACACATCTTATTGTTATCATTTTTCTGACTACCAGACACATAAGACCTTAACACAGAATAATTAAACTGTAATGCAATCTGCATTTAATTATTTTAATGTGTAGCAGAAATGTGTATTGCATGCTTTATAGTTGATCGACGATTGCAGGTCAATAAAAATGTTTAAAATTACCTGCAGCTTGAGAATCTTGTTTCACGGCTCTTTGATTTAAAATTTTTGTAAAGATTGGCATTCTATTTGGCAATTGTAATTCAATTTAACTTGACATTCATAAAATCTAAACTGATTTGCTTAACTTAAACATTGACATTTATATTAATAGGTGGATATTATTTATCTTTTTCTATATAACATATTTAACGATTATATACAGATTATAAATAAAATCTTACGAGTAATATGTACAAAAAATGAATAAAAAAAAAACAAACGGCGTCAAAGAGTCCACATCGCTGTCAACGGGAACAGTGCCCAGAACGCTGGCAGCATTGCCACGTTGTATGGCAATGCTGATTTGTTAGCCTAGGAATAGGCCAGCCCTCTGGTCCCCTGAAGAGTCGACTAATCACCTGGCGCCTGTCCTTAAAAACGTTGTGAGCACTTAGACCCCATGGCCCCAGAGTTTCAACCTCAAACGGCTCAAACACATAGCTACTAGCTAAGCCAATGTATTTCCTGTCGGGGTCGCGGTACTTATGATTTACGTGACGCCGGTACGTAAAGGGCACCGTGGATTTTAGTCAGTACGAGTCTGACAGTCTGCCCTGGGTGCTCTGCCCTGGGTGAGAGGACTCATTTGATGATTTTACCACGTTAAAAAAAAAATCAATTTCAATTGTCAATTTTTACATAAGACGGTCCCCCAAAGCGCCCCCCCCCCCCTTCTACACTTCCTAGTCTTTTGGCTGGGAAGAAGAAGTGGCGGAATAAACTCCCCAGCAACACATCTGTCTGTACGGTTAGAGGAACCAAGATTGTATACAATTTATTAGAGTGCAGTCCCCTGGGTAGACCACCCCTAGCCACAAAGCCACTTTCCTACGTCGTAAAATCACCCAGGGCAGGGCAGGGCAGTCCTTTACGTTCCGGAGACACGGTTACCTCATAATACAGTCTCGATACCATAATAGGCTTTGGGAGCCACAAAACCATGGATTCTTCTAATGCTCCGGCCGTCTTTTGAGAACATTAATAAAATTTGATTGTATCGCATCAAAATTCATTGAGTAATTTAGACGAAACAATACCTGACACGGCAAAAAGATTGCGTTGCCTTTTACATTTTGAAATTCTCGATTTCAATGTCAAAGGATTTATAATGTCACGACGAATGTAACGTTCAAAATCATTCAATCATTTTATCATAACACTCGCTGGTCGTCGTGGTTTCAACGTCGCTGCTCGGCTCCTTTTGTTCGTATTGTGATGATAAATGATAAATGGACTATCCAACACATTTTTTTTTTAAATTCGAACCTGTAGTTCCTGAGAAACTGCTTAGATGGTTCAGTCATGTTGAGAGGATGAGTAAAAGGCATAAACACATTGTTATCCAAGGGATGAAAGTTACTTATTTAGTCCCGAGGCGGGGTTTGGCGCCCGTAACGTAGTGAGGGTGCTAATAGTTAGAGGTACTAAATAAGTAATTTTCCCGAAGTAAACACTGTGCTTTTCCTAGGGAAAGTTATGCGTTGCAGCATAACTTTCAACCCGCTCACCAGGCATGTAATGACCTACTTTCAGAGTACGAGTAATGAAAAAGGAATTTATAAGGCAGAGATGAGTGCAAACGGGACGGCGTAGCCCTAGGAAGTTCTATACTGACCTTGGTGAAGTGCTTCTGAAGGCCAGGTGCGTAGTACTCGCAATCGGCGTGCTTGTGTGACCAGATGTATGAATGTGGATGAGGTGAAAGGAGTATGTAAGGATCGTAGTAGGTGGCGCTCTGTTGTTTCTGCCTACCACAATGGGCAGAAGGCATGAGTCAATATGTTATGTTAAGGATCAACAAATTAGTAAAACAAGCCTTTTATGTCTATGTTTATTTCTAAGTGTCAGAATTGTTGGTCGCGGGACTTACGAATTACCGTGACTCCGGAACGTAAAGGGCTATTAAAGGACACCGTGGATATTAGTCAGTACGAGTCTGACAGACCCTCCCGCTCTGCCCTGGGTGGTAGGACTCATAAGATGATTCTACCACGTATAAAGAAAAAGTGTCAGAATTGTTAGGGTAGTGGTTTAGTGATCAAAATTTACAGAGTAGGTCTTAGCTCTGTGCTCTTTGTTGGTACTAAGCTTGATGTCCGACAGTCCCTTCCACACAGGGAGGGAGGAATAGAAATCATCATTAAAGTTGCGAGTTGGATTTGAACCTGCAACCAATACTAGTAGATTAGAAACAGAACTTACTCGATTGGTAAGACCATCGGATGCAGGTACTGGAGGATTCCAGTACCTGCATCAAGTAATCAAGAATTCGAACAGCAAGCGGGATTAAAACCTGCTCCCTTTATCCAAATGTAGCAGGTTTTAATGCCGCTCGCGGTTCGAATTCTTCTTTCCCTGGAAAATCTTTGAAATTCACGACGCATGCGTAAATGCCGTTTGTTTTTTTTTTCCTTTAGGTTTGCCCATCTTGGCCTCCCCCAAGTTTCTCTCAATGTTCTTGTCCAGCGCTATTTCGAACCAGCCTTCACGGTTTGAGTCCAAATCCTCTCGCCAATAATTTTAAAATATATTACCAGTTTTGGCGTTATTGATAAAACGGGTAAACCAGTATTTAAGTATATAACAACCCTTCATTCGATAGTATAGTTTAACGTCTCCCTTGACATTTAAACAGAATACAAGTTGTGAATAGTAGACGACCTTTATTTTAAAAGGACTTTTAAAAACGAATCGGCCTTTTCTGAGATCAGCCCGGACGTCACATACGAACAGACGCAAAATTGCTGAAAATAATTTTAATATGACTGAGATTTTTTTTTTGTATGGCATATCGCAGGTCAACCTAGAAGAGGCTGTGGACTGCTTAACTGGACTTTTCTGTGGATGCCCTAAATTACTCTAAGGCCTCCAGCCATGGTCGCGGGACTGTACGAATTACCGTGACCCTGGAACGTCCTTTATGTTACGCTATTAAAGGACACCGTGGATTTTAGTCAGTACGAGTCTGACAGTCCCTCCCGCTCTGCCCTGGGTGGGAGGACTCATTTGATGATTTTACCATGTGAAAAAAAAGGGGTGACTGAGAGTTTAACACGTCCTTGCTTAAATAGTAAATTCATTTATTACTTTGATTAATGTTTCGTGTGTGTGTTTTATCGAAAAATATAAATTAAAAACCCATTCACATATTATTAAAAAAACTCGTTTTATACGTCATGATGACTGTGTTCAAAACATATATATATAATAAAATGCCAGTAAGATAAACATAAAATCATAAAACAGAGAAACATAAGGGAGTTTATTAATAATATACATATTGTCTGTATACGAGTACTGATGTATTTTATTAGCAAGATAATTATCACAACTATGTAATACATTATTGGCGACTTGCTTTGTGTAATTTATTTCACTCTGCACAACTTCCGCTGCTCTCAAAACTTCGAAGGAATACATCGTGAGGAAATCGATATGTCCAAAAACTAAAAAAAACGTCGCAGATAGGAGAAATTTAGGTTACTTCTAGGCAGTCCTAGTCAAGCGTGCTTTACCGTCGAGCATATCATTGTTTACCATCAGGCGAGATGCATAACTAATGCATATCCTTATGTACCTACCACCATGGTCGCGGGACTCACGAATTACCGTGACCCCGGTAC
Source organism: Agrotis puta (assembly GCA_943136025.2). Classification (NCBI taxonomy): domain Eukaryota; kingdom Metazoa; phylum Arthropoda; class Insecta; order Lepidoptera; family Noctuidae; genus Agrotis; species Agrotis puta. The sequence continues at coordinate 2,287,169 of OW964182.2, forward strand.
GTAAAGCGCTATTGAAGGACACCGTGGATTTTAGTTAGTACGAGTCTGACAGTCCCTCCCGCTCTGCCCTGGGTGGGAGGACTCATTTGATGATTTTACCACGTTAAAATAAGGGAAAAATATTCGTAAAAAAAACTACTAAAACACACTTTTTATGGGACCAAAAGACAGGTATAATGCATCGAACAAAAGAGAATCATCAACAAAGGTTTACTCAGTTGTAAGTTATGAGACTTATGAAAACATAAAAAAAAACATAAAAAAGCAAACAAAAATACAGTGAACCTCCTTTTTTTAAGTCGGTTAATTAAATTACTCATAACTTTACATAAGTTATGTTCAGTTATGTTGTACGCAGCAGTGATCGCACATAATATTTTCGGTAAACAAAAACATGCAATGAACATTTATTTAAATGTATTTATTGTAATAAATCATACTTTACTTTCACGTCACAGAAAATATTAGTGACATCTAACAAGAAAAATATTTTTGGGATTTGATTTATTGCTGTAGGCTTGAGAGCTTTGTTCCTATTTGTTGATCGCTATTATTATGAAAAAGATATTAAAATTTATGATTGGCCTAATAATTTCTTCAAGCAAAAAACATGTTTTGAATGAAAGACCTGCGTCGACGACTGAGTGATCCCAATGGTGTTGGTAGGCTGTACCACCATATTCTAGTAGTTCCATTGTCTAGTTCCATTATGTATGATATTTTCTCCCAAAAAAAAAAGAAAAAAAAAGTAGTTCCATGGAACTGGCGTTCTGTTCATGCAATATAAAATTAATCTCATTCTCCACCCACTCTCGAATTTTGATGCGTGCTATCTTTTTAGTTAGGCATTGATTTCACAAAAGGAAAAATAGGTGTCCATTATTTTTCAAAATTGTAAATGACGGACTAATTAGATTTGCAACAATCGATCAAACATCGTTTATTAATAATCAATTAATAGCAAATCGTCGAATGACTACGTACGATGCTATAAGTCCTTTATTTATTTTTATACCCATTAAATATTTATATATCAAAATATTCAAAATGTACCTATATGATAATTTTAAAACTAAATAAATTAAATTAAATTTTAATATTCCACAACTATCACACAACGCCATCTAGTCCCAAGCTAAGCAGAGCTTGTGTTATGGGTACTAGACAACTGATAAACATACTTACATATTTCTAAATACATATCTACATATTATAGATAAATTACACAGACAAATAGACACAGAACAAATGATCGTGCTCATCACACAAACATTTGTCCTGGGTGGGAATCGAACCCACGACCTCCGGCATAGCAGTCAGGGTCACTAACCGCTAGACCAACAGGCCTGTCAAACTGTACACCTAAAGGAATTTAACAATAGGCTAATACGAGTTAACATTATAAAACTAAATTAAACTATTATAAAGCATCGAAAATTCCTCATCAACGCTGTCAGCTGGTAATTTACCCAAGAGACTGGCGGCGTTGCCTCGTATGACAATGCTTAGCCTCTGGCCAAGATAAAAGGCAGCCCTTGTCACTCTGCCGGGTTCGCGGGACTAACGAGCTAGCTATTGAAAAGGACACCGTAGATTTTAGTCAGTACAAGTCTAACAGTCCCCTGCCGTGCCCTGGGTGTGAGGACTCATTAATTTGATGATTTTACAACGTTAAAAAACCCCTTAGGTCACGGGTTCGGGTGCTAAGACAGGAAGAGGTGCTAAGACAGGAAACCTCCACGTGCGCCCGTGGACTGGAGTTCCCCTTCGGATACGTCCGGGGGAAAGACCAGTTTTTCGGGCCGGTGCACCCTGGGATGCGGGCAAAAACTCTTTTAGGCACTGTGTGCCTAAGGGGTCTCTTTGCCCGTATGCGAATAGCCTGTCGGGTGGATGCTCCAACGCGTGTCCCTCTGAACAGCAGAGGGCACAGCGGCGGAGCGGGCTTGCGGACGGTCAGTAATGGGTAAGCTCGCCGTCCGACCAAGGACCAAGCCCGGGTCGGTGGCGCGTCGTGTTTCACGCGTCACCGAGGGGGCCTCTTATGGGGCCAAATGCCTGCTGGGGTCGCGGCTTTTTTCTTAATCCAGGATACCGCGGCCCTGGAACGTAAAGGGCATCCGAAGAAACACGGGTGGATTTTAGTCAGTAAGAGTCTGACAGTCCCTCCCGGCCCACCCGAATTCCCAGAAGTAACCTATTCACTATTGACTTGAAGACGTTTAAATAATAAAATGTTAATTATAACTCCCGCCATGATTAATTGATAATGACGTCATGACTGTGGTGAGTAAAAAAATCGCACGTGAATTGAAAACCAGTTTATAAGTTATGCACGTGTTAATCATAATACTAGTGTGTGCCCGTGGCCTTGTCTGCGACGCTTCCTAGTTCGCTAGGGTCTAAAAAGACTACTTTCAGCAGTATTCCTAATGAATCACTTCGTCAAATTCCAGCAACGTCGTTGGATATTCTTCTATTATTCATTTACGCGGTGAATCATTATGAATATTGCTAAGTAGCCGTTTTAGACCTAAAAAATGCTATACAAATTATTCCATTTAATTTTTTTTGTTGTGTGAAAGAATAACAAACATCTATCCATTCTCCCTTTGTATGATTATACTACGATTGTATGATTACAGTTTACAAAAACGTGTTTTGCAAAAAAGACAATCATTAAGCTAAAAACTGCAAAATCATTATGAATGGAAGTCAATTACTTTTGTTATGTTGTGGGCAAAAAATAAGATATTCAATACAGACTATTTTACATAATTGATACTGTGATTAAACCTGATTATTTATTTGGATCGTAAACAGCTGTTTACCGTGGTTTCGTAGATATTACGTAGCCTATGGCCTTCCTCGATAAATGGACTATCCGCCACAAAAAACATTTTTTCAAATTGAATCAGTAGTTCCTGAGATTAGAGCGTTCAACCAAACAAACTCTTAGGAGGATTACTTTGACGCCTAAGTGTCTCTGCCTTTTTCTGTTTTATTTAAATTTAGTATTTTGTTGTAAATATTTAATTTTATTCTTAAATTTTTAGTTTTAGTTATGTAAATACTTTTAATCAGTAAAAAAAAACAAATTCTTCTTTCTTACAATATGAGTATAGATTTTATGGGGAAAAAACCATCATTATCATTACCTATCAAAAAAAAACTCACAGTTTAACTTATCGTGCTGCTAGAAGCAACCATAATATTTTCAATTACACAGAAGGCCCAGCTGTAAAGCTGCTGAAAGACCATCAAGATAATCTATACATATAATAAATCTGTAGAAGGGTCAATTCTGTACATTGAAAATATTGATAAAATAAATAGCGCGGGGTGTTGCTGGATCGATACCAACCCCAAATATATGATTAAAAAAATTTTTGTCTGTTTGTCTGTCTATCTGTCTGTCTGTCTGTTTGTGCAGGCATCACGTGAAAACTAACGGTTCGATTTCGATGAAACTTGGTATAATTACTCCTTATTATCCTGGGCATAACATAGGATACTTTTTATCCTGGAAAAATACGTAGGAAAAAAATCTTATTTTTCAGTTTTATTCATAGACCTTGTTCTGTAGAACCGCGAACACACGTTGCATTACCCGCAGTGGATTCAGCGCCGTAATATTTATAAGATGTCATTGTCAGAGTTACTCAAAATGGGGAAATAAACCATCCACGCGAAGACCGAAATCCGCGCGGACGGAGTCGCGGGCGGAAGCTAGTTCTACATATTTAAGTTAAAAGAAAACATTTTTGATTTTTTTTTAAGTTTATCGTTTTTGTAGAAACTATTTTTTTTTGTTTCAGATCGCAAATACTAGGATTCCATAATGTTTGAGTGCTTCTTAGAAATCGGCTACGAAGCCGAAGTCAGCACGAAGGAAGACCCCGAGCTGATGGAGATAGCTTACGAACAATGCAAAGAGAATCTAGCTACCAGGGCGACAGCTATCACAGAGCTTAGGAAAATGATATTTGGTGAGTTTACCATCTTTTCGTGAACTTTGCTACAAAATCCATTGTTTAGTTGGTTATGTTTGACGCTCAGCAAAACGGGCACGAGTCGGCTAGTAAATGTATACCTAATTGTACGTTTTTATTTTGACATTGTCAGAAAAAACATTGTTTTTATAAACGCCATTTGAGTAACTAGTACTTTGAAATTATGTGACCCTGGTAAAATACTTACAATAAAAGCGTTTTTTCCTAAATGTTGTGATGTGTTGTTTATTATTTATCTCAGATGTCTACAATCTTCGCAGTCAATGACTGTTTGGGTCATTGAACTATCTAACCGGGGTTACTAACATTTGATACAACAAAGATTTTGACTGTTAAAATATTGGAAATCCCATAAACAAAATTATGAGACGAGTGGTTACAAGTTTTCTATTGAACTTAGCTTGGGTTTGATTCCTAGGTCGATCAAACTGTTTATTATAGTTTTTGATAAGGAATTTCTGAGAAGTCTTGATTTTATAATAAGCTATGAATATCCAATATAAGCTGACCGTTTATTGTATAGATCATACAAGGTGAGGTTAAGTGATACTGGATAACGAACTCGACACAGGTGAAACCGCTGGCAACAGTTAGTATAATTGACTAAAACAATGTTATTTAATTTTCAGACAGAGGAGAATGTCATCCAGTACGGACAGATGACGAGTACATGCTGAGGTTTTTGCGTGCCAGAAATTTTATTGTACCAAAAGCACATAAATTGGTGAGAATTATAAAAATCCTACTATCCTCCTGTTATAAACGTAAAAGTTTGTTTGGATGGATGAATGTTTGTTTGTTACTCTTTCACGCAAAAACTACTGAACGCATTTAGATAAAATTTGGTTAGATAGTTTATAACCTGGATTAACACATAGGATTGTTTTTATCCCGATTTTATCTCCCTGTGGGATATTTTGTAAAAATATATACGTAGTAAGTGAAAGTTATGAATAAAGTAAATAATTTATTACTATACAGCAGTCATTGTGCCGATAATCGTGTATGCCAAAGGCTTAATTTCCAAGAGCTTCGAACAACATCTGCGAAGGCTCTCGCTGGGTATCTGGATCAAGCGCCTGATTCAGAAGGCAGTACTTCTGAACACGGCGCGCATTGTTTGGAGGTTCCTCTATCAGGAGCCCTGACCACCTGCAGCCCGGGCCCTGTTCCCGATGCGGGTGTACTGCTATTTTTTATATTTTTAAATGTTTTTTATTACTTTTTTTGTTAAAATATTTAAAAATGTAAAAGACGAGTAAAAAGAAGAATAAAGAATACTGATAATTTATTAGAATTAAGTTATTCTACAATTTACATACAGCTCTTCCGGCTATAACTATGTTTACAGCTTTATGATAACCAGTTCTGGAAAATCGTAATTATAACTACAAACCGGTTTCGCAGTCGTGTCGGCCCAGAGGTTAACAACTCGCCTCTCATGCACGAGATCGTGAGTTCAAGTACCAATGTGTCTTTTTCAATACCAATGTACTTGCTAAGTTTAGCATGGATATGTATGTTGGTGAACGAAAACGTCATGGAAAAAACTAGTTCCAAAACTCGCAATTTAAAAAATAAAATATAGCCCATGACACTCCTGAATAATGTAGCTTTTTACTGGCGAAAGAATTTACAAAATCGGTTTACTAATTCCAGAGATTACTTCCTACAAACAAACTCGCAAACATTACCTCTATAAAATATTAGTATAGATAAAGTCTAAGCAATGTCAGAGACAAGTGGGGTTCCCAGAGGTGGATTAATAAACTATATAGTTATCATTCCACTAATTAGCATTTAAAGCTTCCAAGTATCCTTAATAAAAAATACGTAGAATTCATGCACGGGCCTCTGTTGATTGTGACAAACTTTAAAGTTCAAGTGTATTTTTGGCAAATGTCCGTGAAATATTTAAAACAGGTTTCATTGAAGTTCAAAATATACACAGTTGTCATTTTAATGAGGGTTACATAAAACATCAGTATTTAATTTTATGTAATTATCAACCTTGTCCAATCTTTTCTAAAGTATTAATGATTATGTGATATTTTGTTTGTTTTACTTTATTTAGTGACTAGCGCTTGCCCGCGGCTTGCTTGCGTTAATTGATACTTTGGCAATCAATTTAGTAGGCATGATGACAGCACAGCAATTGTAAATCTAAATAGTCCGTCAATAAGAGTTTTTAAAGATAATGAACACGAATTATTTTTGTTTTTTTAATCTACGAGTATGAATATTGACAAAGATATAATAAATAAAACTCGGAAATCAGGGCCCGTGATGTCATAACTATGAAAAATTATAACTAGAAGTGACGTTTTAAAAGCTTCTTATGTTTTTCAATTTTGCCTTACGTAACGAAAAGAAAAATAAGGGCCAATTATTTTTCACAATAAATCACAATTTGCTTTTGCCATATAAAATCTATGGAAGAACCGTGTTTTGACAGCTCAAGAGAATGTCAATTGATTGGTGGATCAAATACCTGATAGGCTTGTGTACCAAAATAATCGAATTATTCCGTCAGTATTTAGGGGTTGCTTTTTTTATGAAAGGTTAATTACAAATATTACTTAAATATTCTTAAATTACATTTACGTAACTCAATCTGAATACTGACTATAAATTAAAACTTACTAGTAATATGTACAAAAAATAAATGAAAAGAAAACAAAAAAGAAAAGGGCTTCAAAGAATACGTCCACATTCCGTCAGTTACATTATCAAAATATATTTGATCCATTTTTTTTGTTATGTAAGTAAGCCTTGACCTTAATAATGGACGATGCTTTTAAAATTCACAATTTGTCCTGACGTGGTGTCGTTTTTAGTTGTCAACTCATCCCAAATATATTTCCTCTGAGGATGAAACGACACACTTCGAAAAATGAAGGCGTCGACTCATCCACAAGTTCGGATGAGCCCTCGCATAGCTAATATTGATGTGGTCATTTCATTCCAGAGAACACGATGTGGAATCTGAACAGAAAGTACTAGGAGTACAGGATCGTGAAGAAAGTGTCCTGACGCCACAAACTCTCGAATTTTGATGAGTTTTATCTTTGTAAATATTCACTGAATTAACAAAACAAAAAATACGTGTCCATTATTTTACAAAACTCTGAAGAACTAATTTGTTTTGCAATTTATTGATGCTGGAAACTGGTATTGGGAAAGGCTTGCAAATGATAAATAATACTCGCAGTACCTTTCTATGAATAATAAACATATTAGTAGGTACTTATTACAACGGTACCCTGTAAGCTGCTCAGTCGTGTTATATAGCTATTTGTACATAATATATGTTACAAGTCAACTATTCTACACAACATGATTCGATAATGATATATACTTACTAGTTACGCCATGATAGCAAGTTAGGACAAAAATATTTTTTCACGCTAATTCACCAATTGATGCAGTAATGTTCAGAGTTCTGAAGCTAAAATTCTTTTCTTCCACAGCTGGTTCGATACTGCACCTTCAAAGAGCAGAATAAGCATCTATACGAAGGCGTTGACCTATGGGGCCTGGTGAAGGTCAATGACGTGTACGAAGGCACCATGCTGGATAGGCCTGATACCGGAAGGATGTCAGCTATCAGATTCGGTAAGAGAATTATGCGTTAGTAATGTTAGCATCATCGGCCTAGGTTTTTTCTAATAATTTTGGGGTCTGCTGAATAATAGTATTCTCTGACAGGGTAGACGGCCAAAGCCTGCCAGGGCCGCAGTACTGTCCATATTGGAAAATGTAAAGGACTATTGACGGAACAAGGTAGGTTTTAATCAGTACGAGTCTAACAGTCCCTTTCACTTCACCCAGGGTGGAAGTAATCATTATTTTGATGATTTTACAACATAAAAAAACTAAAGAAGAAATCTGTATTTTACATGAATCGACTTCATCGATCTCCACAACCTAGTGACCCCTTGGTAAATTATTACCTCTAGTAGGGGTCGAGCGAATGCTCATCTATCTATCGTAACTGGGAGATACTATTAAACTACTTGGTAAGGCTAGATGCGAGATTAAATCTACAGGAGACAGTCGAGACTAACAGAGTAGCTAAAACTGGTTCTCATCTTTTTTCCCAGGTTGTTGGGATCCCAACGAGTATCCGATCGAAGACTTGATTCGAGCCGCCGTGGCTATCTTGGAGATAGGTATCCGCTCGCCCAAGATCCAGGTTCTCGGCGCCACTATCATTGTGGATCTAGAGGGAATCTCGTACCGGCATGTGGCTGCCTTCACTCCTACTGTGGCCTACCAGATCGTCTGTATTTTAGGGGTGAGTTGGACTTGCAGTGTTAGGACTATATCAAAAGAGTTGTCTTTTGGCATTAAACTGTGAATCTGGAGTGGTAACGGAACATGAAGTACCTGCCTTATCGCCGACAATGGCTTACAAAATCATCTGCCTTGACCCAACCCCAAAGCGTTGGGACTTTGTAGCCATGGTGTACGAGTAACCATGGGCTGCAGGGCATGCAGATGGTGAGTAATGGACCGTGCCCAGATCGATGGCTCGTTGTGTTCCATGCTCGCCTCAAAGAGCTGTCAGCAATATGACGGGCCCCCCCCTTAGAGGGCCAAAGTCTGCCGAGGTCGAGGGACTATAGAGTAACCGTGGCCCCGGAACGTAAAGGGCTATTGAAATACACCGTAGATTTTAGTCAGTACAAGTCTGCCAGTCCCTCCCGTCCTGCCCTGGGTGTTTCCCCACACTAGGAATTTCTCCTGTGGGTGCGTTTACAAACGTAAAATCTCACATACACAAACACCCAGACCGGGAACAACTACTTGCAGATCATATAAAAATGAGTTCCGTGCGGGGATCGAACCCGCGACACTCAGCGCAGCATTCCAATTACTCAGCCACTGCGCCAATCGTGCCGATAAAGTTAAAAAAAAAAAACATTGACAAACATCGTGGCAAAGTCGCAAGTATGTATGGTACTACACCAGTGGACAGCGTTGAGGAGGAATTTTCTGACGACATTTAAAAGTTATAATTGTGACTTACATCATTCATTATCATCGGCCATCAGTGCATTGTATTCTGGTTGCTATAAACATTTAGTTCCTGTTGTCAAGATCAAAGGTTACAGTTTTGTATAAGAATTTATTATTATCTAGTATTCTACGAGTGTCTAGTCTTTGTTTTTTATCTCTTATTCTGCAAGGGCATGACGTCACGTCACGAGAAGGTTTCGCAGAATGCTCATAAAAAACAATACAAAATTCTCGAACTGCTTGACTAGAAGATTTTCCTACATACAAAACTAGTCCTGACAAAAACGAGTGAAATAACAGAAGAATTATCCAATTTATATAAGTTATGCGCGTATAGATAGTTTTTAGTTATATATTGTTGATAGTTAGAACCAACTTTGTTTTTTATACATAAATGTTAACGGAAATGTATTTAGTCCGTCATTCATTGTATACAATTCAAATCCTCGGGGTGCCCCGACGTCTACTTTCCAAGAAACCAACTACTCTTGGGCACCAAAGTCAAAGTCAAATCATTCATTTCAATTAGGCCATCAAAGAGCACTTTTGAACGTCGATTATTAAAATTAAAGGAAATGGGATGGGAAGGGATTGATTCTACACCCATTCGCAAAGGTAGGTTTGTATGGAGAAGAATGGGCAAGAAACTCCATACTTACTCTTGCGCAAAATAACGCAAACGCTTTTTTTATAATTTTCTAAATAGCTTCGTATTCAATTCCCTAATAACGTACATTTCAGGAAGAAGTATTGGTGAAGTATACATTATTACCGCTTTTGCTATTTTTAGATTTTATCAGTTGACTGTTAACGATTACTTTAACTTATTGTCAGTTCATAAACTTGAAGGTGCGAATTTTTTAAAACTTTATAAAGTACTAACTGTTGCCAGCGGCTTCACCCGCTACAGCTCGAAATTCTTCCCACGGGAACATAAAATCGAGATAAAAACTATCCTATGTGTTAATCCTGGTTATAAACTATCTGTATACCATATTTCATCCAAATCCGTTCAGAGATTTTTGCGTGAAAGAGTAACAAACATTTATCCAAATACACTTTCACGTTTAAAATATGAATAGGATTAGTAGGATGTAATGATGACTATTTTAGAATATAACAAGGAAAAAAACATAAAATGCTAAATAACCTTTGCCTACGATAAAGTAAATTGCTGTATCATTGTATAGTGTCAATGTAAGTGTTCAATGATTTTCCTTATGGACTCACACCATGGCCTTTTGGCATGTTAACGAGATTCATACACTTTGAGTATATAAGACGTCGAAGGCTTTTTTATGAAGAATTCATTTGATATTATACATTTTTACTTGATCCTTTTAGTATTCGTTTCTCTTATAAACTATCCTCAATAATAAGCATTTTGACACACTGATTCAGTAATTACTCTGATGTACTCGGTTCCACTGTGGGAAAGAGACAGAGCTATACAAGTCGTATAGCGCCATCTCGTTCCCACACTGGAATTACGCTCGGTTTAAGACATCATGGTAGGCCACCTGGTCTTTTCAGGTATCTCTTTCCGAGCGCCACTTCGGATTAGCCTCCACATTGTTATGCTCTATAAGACTCAGCGCTGCGGCAACGCTAAAGCTACATATTGCAACCTAATGCCCTTTTTTTATCGTGGTAAAATCATCAAATGACTCCTCCCACCCAGGGCAGGGCGGGAGGGACTGGACTGACTAAAATTCACGGTGTCCTTCAATAGCCCTTTACGTACTGGGGTCACGGTAATTCGTGAGTCCCGCGACCCCGGCAGGCTTTGGCCCTCTAAAGGCCCCGTCACTATGCTGACACTCCTTGAGGGTTTCTATAATTCTGGATTGAGTAACAAAAGTAAAAATGCGCGTCAAATAAAATTTTTGAAAATCTCACTGACACCTACTATTTTTTCGTTCATCTTATTTATTACTTATTTATTTTTGCGTTTTAGACCACAGTGGCATACAATTATCGTTGCGTTTAACTAACAAAAAAACATTTTTTTTCCAGCTAGCAATGCCGGCCCGCCTGAAAGCATTGCACGTCATCAACTACTCCTGGGTCCTGAACAGTTTCTTCTACGTATTCAAGAAATTCATCCCACAAAATGCGTGGCAGTACATACATTTCCATGGCAATGACCTCAAATCCCTCCATAAACACCTGGACAAGGAGGTTTTATCTCCAAGGTATGGAGGCACCTGCAGAGCTGGTGCGAATTTTGGAGTCTGGCTGAAGAAGATAAAGAAATACAGAGATGAGCAGTTTGATAAGGAGATGAAGCAACTAGGTTATGTTATTAAGGAGTGATTTTGTAAATTTTAGTTCAAAATTCGTTTGAAATTGACTGATAGTTGAGTGATTTTTAAAGCTATTATTTTAGATGTCAGTCTCGTAATGAGGGATTTACCCGGGTCGATTTTAGTCGTGCGGCAAGTCACCAGTCGCACTGTCTACAGAAATCGAAACGCCCAATTGATACCGGTCGAAAACAATCGCATGCGACTAGTTTTTTCTAGGGGGCTGAAGCTTGGTCGCGGGACTTACCCATTACCGTGACCCCGGTACGTAAAGGGCTAGTGAAGGACACCGTGGATTTTTATCAGTACAAGTCTGACAGTCCCTCCCGGCCTGCCCTGGGTGGGAGGACTCATTTGATGATTTTACCACGATAAAAAAAAGGGGGCTTAAGCCCAGTTTCCACCAAAGCGGAGGCGAGAGAAGATGTGTTTTGAATAGCTAATCATATTTTTATATACCCACATCTCCTCGTCACTAAGTTTCGGTGAAAATTGATCAAGCGGAGAGATGTCTAATTTTTCTACATAATTTTGTGCGGGGAGCTTACAAGTGGCTTTGCAGAGCGTAAATGGGTCCAGTCGGGGCCGGGTGGAGCCCGCGCTAGCGTGCCATGTTGCCTGCCGTCTCATAGCTCACGATTCAATCTCAATGAGAATTCGACTAGGCCGTAAGTGACCCTGTAGAGGGCCAAAGCCCTGTAGAGGGCCAAAGCCTGCCGGGGTTGTAGGACTCACAAATTACCGCGACCCCGGTACGTAAAGGGCTATTGAAGGACACCGTGGATTTTAGTCAGTCAAGTCTGATTTGATGATTTTACCACGATAAAAAAAAAGGCCGTAAGTGACAAAATTTGCAAAGTTGGACCTGGCCCTGGCTTGGATCTGGCCCCAAAGTTGGACTCCGACTTTTGCCGTGCGGTGACAAGCCGCATGCGGTAGATAATTAAAATTGACCGTGTAAATTGTCAGTTCTGAAACTTCTGAAGCAGCTCTTGAATAACTGAAGTACGAATCATTCCGATGCCTTTACTTTAAACAAATTCTTCGAGCTTCTCCCAAAGAAGGGTTTTTATCACTTTTGTAGAACTTTATTAAATCGACGAATATTGAAACCACGTTCGATGTGCCTGATTCACCTGTACTCAATAAGTAAATATAGTTTTTAGTACCTAAATGTAGTTTGTGAACGCCTTTGGTGATAGAAATCAGACTAAATAATTTTTAGGGATATGTTTTTGTTTATGTAATTTAATTAAGTTATTTGAAGCATCAGACTTCTTGGTCGCGGGACTTGAGAATTACCGTGACCCCGGAACGTAGAGGGCTATTGAAGTACACCGTGGATTTTAGTCAATACGAGTCTGACAGTCCCTCCCACTCTGGCCTGAGTAGGAGGAATCATTTGATGATTTTACCACGATAAAAAAAAGCATCGAATTCTTGAATGGTTTGAGTGCAGCCAATCTATATATATAAAAATGTTGGTTTGTGTACGCTTCAAAAACTCAAAAAGTTCTGCACCGATTGAACTGAAATTTTAGCATGATATACACCGTGACTTTTTAGTCGTCTTACAACGGCAGCCCATTTCATCTATCCATTGACTAGTAAACGTTCATAATAAAAAAATAGGTATTTATGAGATTTTAATAATTGATAAATAAAAATATTATTCATTATTATGAAACAAGGCGTAGTTAGAAACACCCTTGTCTCATAGAAAATGGCGATGGGATGATCTGCTCAACTCATGGGCTAGCAAGGCATACTCTACAGTTTGATACGTAAACATTTTTAACAGGATGTTTCATATTTCTGATGGACCTACTTAATAATGATTAAAAATATTATAAATTATAAAAAAATTATAATCGCGCCTAGAGGTATTTTATGTCGGATACATTGAGTGGACCACTTTTGTAAGACGACTAAAAAGTCACGGTGTATAATCCGCATCAAGGATTGTTTTTATCTATTTTTTTCATCAATCACATATCCGCGACCACTGTGCAATTGTGCCACAGCGAAGCGTGGCAGGGTACAGCTAGTGATTTATATATTTAGAGCAGCCTGTAGGCTACGATAATTGGTAGACTTATTACATTGGCTTGTGTGTTAGTAATTGGCTCCATGTAAAATATTGGAAAACTGGAAGCTGACCATAACATATTTTGGAAACCTAGCCTTTTCCCAACTTTGTAAGTTATTAAACCTAGCATTAACCTAGTCTTCCGATAGATGGCGTTGTCACATGTATTCAAATCGGTGAGGGTATTACAGGACTGCAACGAATGTGACTTTTCAAAATAAAGTGCCTTTAAAAAAAATTGCCATAAGTACATTAAGGCTCTATACTAGTGACGCGATGGGATGCAATTCGAAGTGCCTTAAAAAATTTAACCATTAAAAATCAAGTGCTTTAAAAAAATTGCCCTAATGCCTTTGTCAAACCTGTCTGTTTGACAACATGACGCGATGGGATACAATTCGACTGATGCAGTTTTCAGTTTATCTTTATATTTTTTTAAACCTCCATAATCGCTATAATTAACGGCATTTCCTGGTGTCCCTCCCTTGCGTTAGTTGAAATAGGGTTGTTTAGTTAAATAAACTGAACGTATGTTTAGTCCGTCAGTTAGAGTATTGAAAAGTAATGAACACGTATTTTTTCAATCAATGAATATTAACAAAGATTAAACACTTCGAAATTCGGGAGTACCGAATTACGAAGTGTTTAACCCGAATCTGAATACCGACCGAGTGATGTTTTATGATTTTTAGAAACATGTATCTTCGTCTTTAGTTAACAAAAGAAAAAATACGGGTTAGATATTTTTAATACTCTATCTTTCGGACTAGTTTTATTTTTGTATAGCCTATTGCTTCGCATCATGTGTAAGGTGCTAAGTTAAAAAATTCGAGTCAAACAAAAGTAAATATAATGTTATAGGTAAGGTATAATGTAATATAATGTGATAATTCTTTTTCAGAAGCTATTATTTTTAATTAAATAGTTGTATAACAATATGGATTCACAGGAAAATGTTGTTTTCTTTCGTTTTCTTTTTTTTTCTTACAAACATCTGAATTGTTTGTAACATTATTTTAAGAGGCCTCTTACAGTCCACTAGCGCCGCCAATCGAATAAATGTCATAACTCGTAAATAGAATCAAAAATACAAAATGTGGTCTGTAATTACTGTAGAAAAGGCAATAACGTAATTTTATAACACATTGTCAACACTTGAAATATAGCTGTTTAGCTAAATCGTGCATTTGTAACAAAAACGGCCGTTTATGTTTTTTTTTAGCTAAACAGCTATATTTCAAGTGTTGACAATGTGTTATAAAATTACGTTATTGCCTTTTCTACAGTAATTACAGACCACATTTTGTATTTTTGATTCTATTTACGAGTTATGACATTTATTCGATTGGCGGCGCTAGTGGACTGTAAGAGGCCTCTTAACAGTTATTTTTCGCTTAGCGTTAATTTTAATTCTTAGTTTTCATTATTTTTCGCAGATCTGGAAAAGATGTAACAACTGTTAAAACGTTGTTCTTAAATTCGAATTATACTTACAAAACATGTTATAAGTACTAAAAACTGGGAACTACAATATGAACCTCTCATTGGTTCTCATTGGAGAAATCAAATTCACTACTTCCGTTTACACACTTAAGTTACATTTAATAAAACACTCCGCCAGAAGTAATAGAAAACATGCATAAAAACATCAAATATGAAACTTGTGGGCTGAAATTTACTGCTACCATCTGGCATTATGCTGAGTTGAGGCCCTTTAAGCCTTAAAACATTAATTATTAATTTTGATTACTTTTGATTTTCAATGCCATTAAACACAATTTTCTTTCATTCTTTCTTTCAAGAAGTTTCTATCCTCAGATCGCTTTACAAAGTCCTACATAAGTACGATCTTCAACATACCTACTCATCCCAAAAACCCACCATTAAATCTGACATGACTCGGCTTGACCCTCTGACCCAAAAACAACAATTTCAAGAAGCCACAGAGGATAAAAGTGGACAATGAATATGGACGGTCTTTGTAAAGACTCTCACATATAACAAAGGAATGACGCGCGTAAATTACCTCAATAATAATATCCTCCTGACAGTATTTGGGTTATGGCGGTCAATTTCAATAGAGGCTAGACATATACCGCTTTACCACAAGAAAGATAATCATCTGTTGAACACTCAACGTCAAAACGACATTTCACGTTGATAATATAAGAGCCGTTTTGCAGTTACACTTTTTTTAGACAACCGTTCAACAGATGACACACATTTTCTTTTTGTGGTAAAGCGGGTTGTGTCTAGCTAGTACATTCAACAAAAGAGGCATGCAGCCTAACACATTGGTACGGAAACGCATTGAAAGTTATAACGAAACATTAGAAAACCGTTTGAAACACGCTGTTTTAGTTATCTTTTTTGTTGACTGTACATATTGCACAACAAACCCACCACACTATTCCCAAACCACTGCAACTTTGAAATCCAGAATCAACAGTGGCAGCCACCAGAAAAGAGCCGAGACAATGAAGCCCGATGTGTCCCGGAGAATGAATTTACCTGTCTTGGATCCTGCAACGTAATGCCACGTAATGCACGAGTTTATGACGTAGTCAAACACTGAAGCATTCTCTGTTCCTTTGGTGAGAAAAGGACGACAATATGAGACAACAGAGAGATATGCGGCTTAATCACGTCCCAAATTCTCACCAAAATCGTGGGGAGCATTTTTACACGAAACGATTAAGGGACAGGTCGTAATGTCTGGTCAATCCAAGGTAAAAGAGACAGTGCAGTAAAATATACACGCAACGTTTTTCGCCGCTTGTGTGGAAGAGCTCTAACTCCTAACCATTACTCAAAGGTTTTATTTTCACAAATGATGGCCCACCTGATATTTTAGGACATCATAAAATTCGTCTCTACGTCTTGGAAGTAATAAATGAAAAGAAATTGTTCCTACCTACTATGAAGAAGGAAACGAAGGTTTTAGAAATTCAAACACTATTTACATAAGAGTGTGGGCGCCTTAGGAATTTTGGCGCCCCCTAGGAGATTTTTGTACGCAATCGCAACTTTTACGAGGTATACGATACTAGCTTCTGCCCGCAGCTTCGCTCGCGTTAATTTAGAAGTTTCCAATCAATTCTGATCGCGCATGTGGCGCCATCTTGTGAAAGTTATTAACGTTTTATCGGGATGAAAAGTCCGTCTCTATACTCCTAATAACGTATAAGTATGTATGTTATGTGTTCATTTTAAGGATGATCGGTTCAGTGGTATGGGCGTAAAAGATAAGAATCTTTTACATTTAAAATATTTATTGCTTTCAAAAAAAAAAAAAAAAAATTAAGCCACATTTCCAAATCACAATCCTTCATCTTTGTCAGACACTTTCCCTTTTCCGCAACGATTAATCTCCACCACGTTACTGCGCCCCTGGTACTATGCAGGTGATTAATCAATAAAGCCTCATACCATTATCACCTGTACAGGCGTCTCATAATAAATTAGGAAGGTTTAAAAAAACTCGAAAAATAAATTTAACCCACATTTCCAAAAACGCAATTTTTCAACTTTGTCACACACCTTCCCTATTCCGTAACGATCAATCTTCAGTATATTTCTGCCACCCTGGTATTATCCCGGTGATTAATCAATAATGCTTCATACCATTATCACCTGTACAGGAGTTGGCAGGTCGGGCTATACGTCTCATTACTCCTGGTTTGACGTATGAGGATTGAGTATCCGTAGAACAAAAGGGATCAATCAAATTGAAATTCGGTGGGATGGCTGTGGCTCTGGCTATTTTTGGCTCATGTTAATAATCCAGGTGCTGTTATTTTTAGCCCGGATTTGATACTTTTTGATTAATTAATCCGGGCTAGTGAAGGACACCGTGGATTTTGATGATTTTACCACGATAAAAAAAAAAAAAAAAGCCAGTCAATGGTACTCGTATTTATTAATTTCTTATTTGACTGAATACAATTTTATGACGAAACTTACCTATTTTTATATCCACCAAGAGCTGTAATGGGGGCCTAAATTGAATCCAACATGAAGTTTGGCTGTAATTCAATAAAGTTTGTAGTTTACTAGGAAACGCAGGCGTAACGAACTAGACACCTTCATGACAAATTGTCCGGAGAAAGCCGCACACAGGGAAAAGTGGAAAGTTATGGGGGAGACCTTAGCCCACCAGGGGACAACACAGGTTAAAAATTATATCCATACTTTAATAAAATACTAAAATAAAAACTAAAATATCATATCCATACTTTAATGTATGCATTGACAGATTGAAGAGAAGAAAGAAACCTCTTTTCATTTCTTTTTAGTTATTCAGTACCATTAATTAGCATTAAGAAATGAGGATTACGACCCTATGCAATCGATGAAGTATAACAGAATAGCACTCATTAAAAATCTAAGACGAAAACACGTCAACCAGTCAGCAACCATTAGACGGTAACTCCTCAAAAACTTCACACAATCTTACAATAGACTATTCTTCTTTACAATGACGTCAATAGAAAACTGCTCTAGCCATCTTGACCTATGTCAGAAAATATAAATGATATAAAAAGGCCGTTCCGTATCCATATAAAACTTACAAGCACCCTTCCCAAATGTATTATGTATCGTTGTGATCCGTTTCAAATGTTCTAGGTACTTCAACTTTACGACTGTATTTGGGTCTATCGCACGCTATCTACACAGATAAAGAGAGAAATGTAATTATTGACTCATACAGGACAGAATAAACAAGAAAAACAAAATCAGTCCTTTCTTTGGCCAAAAGGTCCCTATATCAGCATGCATCAGCAGACTGATAATAATTAGGTTGGCACATAAGTTCTTGTCTCTGCAGTAACAGTTAAACCTTGTCCTTTTTCAGAAAAAAAAAATGTATCTTCTGCAGACTTCTGATGCCTTGGTACTTGATTCGGTGTGAATCGAGCTGTGATTTCATTTTCCTCTGCTCTCAATTATAGTGCGTAGTAGCGGAAGACCGCGTAATCCGGCTTCATATTTTTTTATCACATACGGTTTTTACGGCACTGCCAATCAAGAATTCAGAATGACAATACGCTTTGACAATTTATTATCTCATCTATGGGAATAGGAAAAATAGCGGGATGTGGATAATTTCCTCCTTTCATTTCTGATGCCTTGGTACTGAAAATAAAGCAGATTAAAGTCCGGGGAATAAAACTTAGTGCGAGTCCGGGGCGCCATGTGCAGGAAGGAGAAACACATTGTTGCTCCGCTCGAGTCTAGTAACGTAGTAGGCACTCAGACAGAAAATAAAACGTAGATGTTTAATTTTTATTTTGAGGCTTTTGTATCATACACACTATTGTCACATACGTGACCATATCAACACTACAAATCAATACGAAGATGCAAGAATCAACAACGAGGTTGCCTTTTCACGAATTCAGTTTCATGGACTCAAAGATTTTTATTTTTTCACTAAATAAATCATAATTTACCAGCCGATTGCTTGTGGTATTTGTATCTAATTTATAATACAACTAAATATTATTGTAATGTTTATGTCAGAATCATTAGAACACAAGAAACATTTTATTATTTCTGTCAATTCCAACAATCGTTTGCGTTCCTGCTCTCAAGTCGCCTTCGGAGCATATTATAAACAAAGCTATTTCGTATTGTTCCACCGACAATTAAATAAATAGGTTAATTATGTCATTAACAGTTGGTATTCGAAGCGTTGAAAACAATAAACCTACATATTTTGATATCTCGCAACTTAGACAATCAACCGAGCCAGAAAGTACCAGGTTTGTATGTTATCCTAGTAATTGGTGTTGCTGGCTGTGTAACTTTGCTAAGCTGTGTAACTTGAATTTAGTTGTAAGGGTGAAGGAAAATGTTGAAAATAAAGTAGGTAGTACATAAATGCAAGTTATATCATAGTTTGACGAGTTTGACAAGTTTCATCAGATATCTTATACAATAAACTTTGAGCAATAACCAAATTGTATGTACGTAAATTAATATATTGTTAACTGTGGTCGCTAATGACCTTAGATGTTGAAAAGCGACATAAATAAAAAATAAAAAAAAATAAAAAAATGTGCAACTGTAATTGAAGCACAGAAGTACAAAGTTACAAATCCCCGTCATCATCATAGAGGTAAAGGGTATTACCCTGGTAAATAATACAAAAAGGGTTGATACGTGTGTTCAAGGGAGAATGTTGGACCCTTTTGTTTTTACGGCACACCCAAATATATTGTCATGTCCTTTTAAATTGTTTCGACATTTTGTTGGCAGTTAGAGCTTTTTGCATCATGAGTATTTATCGTTAAGCCTGTTAAAACCTGCATGACGCAGGTCCTCACCGGACACGGAAGTTTCGGGAGGTACCTGTGTCGGATAAGGAGGGAAGAAACGCCTGGGTGTCACCACTGCAAGGATCGTCCGGAAGACACGGTGGAGCATACGGTGCAGGACTGCCTCGCTTGGGCAGAGCACCGCCGTGTCCTCACGACGGCGTTTGGCGGAGACCTCTCGCGCCCGGCATTGGTCGAGGCTATGCTGCGGGGCGAGACGGAGTGGGAAGCGGTCGCCTCCTTCTGCGAAGTAGTCGTGCTCGCGAAGGAAGAGGCGTGCCGCGTGAGGGAGAGAACAGCGACCTCCCTCCACCCCAGCCGCAGTGGTAAACGCACAAGGCGTCGGACGTCGCAAGACGATCTCCGGCCACCGTAGGCGCGGGCATGCGGGCACCGAGTAATGGGCGACTCGCAGCCCGACCATGGACCATGCCCGGGTCGACGGCGCGTCGTGTTCCACGCGCGCCTCAAGGAGTGTCAGCATACTGACGGGGCCTGTAGAGGGCCAAAACCTGCCGGGGTCGCGGAACTTACCCATTACCTTGACCCCGGTACGTAAATGGCTAGTGAAGGACACCGTGTATTTTAGTTAGTACAAGTCTGACAGTAAGGGTGAAAGGACTCATTTGATGAAATTACCCTAAAAAAAAGCCTCAGGTTTTAACAACCTGATTGGACGCAACAATTCGAGCAATGGGTAGCTCACCATGCCCAACTCGATGCGTACCTCAACGAGATTTCAGCATGATCAACGGAGCAGTTGCGGGAGTTATATTCGAAGTTTACCGGCGGCCCTGGCATGGAAAGGGCAATTATAAGAACAGGGATTTTAGTCAGAAGAGATCTCCTCCACCCAGCCTAATTTAAGGATACAAAAACCCAAAAAAACAATATAACAAAAGACTAAAGGCGAATGTTTGATCTATCAGTAGTTACTTAAACTATTTATTACATCCTATACATTTCTTGAGCATTTGTTTAATTTATGTTATTTTAACTATTTAGTAAATTTAACTATTGATCATACAACTGAACCTAAGGCAGTTAATTTATTGTTTGACTTTACCATCTTGTTAGTAGTTTGAAATATAGATATAAATCGTTCCCTACTATCTATATACCGTCTTTCCCTTTAGTACGCGCACCTAATCAGCGGCGCTTCTCATAATAAGTCGCTGTCACCGACAGAAAGCCTTGTTTCCGCTCCAGATGAGCGCACTATTGAAATAATAGACGTATTGCTTTAGGAGCTGGCTTAATTAGCTCTAGTATTGTATGATTAAAGAAGGATTATTAATAGTTCTGTCTTTACCCGAACGCGCAGCATGGCTAATTCTATCTGTATTCTGAAGAAAAAACAAATTGAATTAACAAATGCCTTGTTACGCCATTTACTATCTTTTTTTTTGCAATTACAACATTGTGTGTGAGTTGTAATTTGAAAATTAAACCTAGTCTGCTTTATTTTTAAAAACGTTTGGGTAGTTTTTGAGTTTATCCATTGCAAAACTACTTAAAAGCAAATCTTTGTTCGTCATCATCATTTCAGCCAATTGCTACACGTAGGACTCCCCCAACCAAAGAGCGCCGCATTGCACGATCTACCATTTTTTTATATCCGTCTACTACCAGCTACCTTCTTCAGGTCATCGGTCCATCATGTTGGGGGACGTCTCACACTACGTCTACTTACTTTTTTTTTGTAATTTTAGTTAAAGTAAAAGTATAATTGGTATAGAACAAATACAAACGTGAAAGAATAGTACCTACTTTAACCCTCACGATATACATACCTACGTACATACATACAATGTAGGTATTAATAACTATGGCAACAAGATTGGAAGATACTCAGCATATTGCTCCAGTTACTATTGTGATTAGTTTCTCTCAGTATCATTAACATTTATTAGTATGACCGGCGGCAAACATTTTCGCAATTTGCTTTCATTACGGAGGACTGTCTTCTTCAATTAGGCTATGCTACCCACTCTTACGCGCTATGGAGGGGCTATGCTTTTTTTTTAGCGTGGTAAACCGACCTCTGAGTTTGTTTCGGCTGTTTTTTCTCAGAGTAGTCAGGTACGAAATACTAAAAGTGTTAAGTTATTGCATAGCTTTTATCGCGGGCTTTGAGCGCGGCGACCGAATCAAAAAATTCCATAACGAAAATAAGCCTAACCATGTCACTGTCACATTTGTCATGTCAACGTGAATGAATATTTGAATATTTTTTTTTTTCTAGACGTTTCACCTGATTGACGTGGCTGACAATAGCCTAATTAGTAGAGTAACTTCCCATAGAGCACCGATGGGATGATATTCTCGTTAAATATTCGTGGTAGGCAAATACAATATCTTTACCGCGTCAGTCCCCGAGTGCCACATTTTTTTTATAAATAGGAAATATCATGTCATCATTTCACTTCACCATGCTGTACCTATCACAAATTCCCCTCAGGGTAACAATTGGCACCTGACGCAGGAAATAATGTTGTTAGTGAAGTTGTCGGTCATTTCCGACACATTCATCATCGGAACGTACCTGCCGGA
The DNA here is from genome assembly GCA_943136025.2 of Agrotis puta. NCBI lineage: Eukaryota > Metazoa > Arthropoda > Insecta > Lepidoptera > Noctuidae > Agrotis > Agrotis puta. Next base: position 2,309,472 of record OW964182.2, read on the forward strand.
CATGTGATCGTTCCGGACCGGACAAGGCTTGATTAACTGAACGAAACAAGAGTACTGAGGTACCAGCACAAGTGCCCAGCATAAACGTAAAGTACTTCGTTTTTATGTTGAAAGTACTCGCTACACATAATTTCTGATCTAATGACTATGATCCTATTTATTGTGTTATTTGCCAAATAGCGTATTTACATTACTTCTAAACAATTATAAGTAACCTCGCTATGTAAAAATAGCACCTACACTGAAAAGAATGAACAAAAAGTAAGTAAGTATCAAGGCACCTTTCACATTTACGAGATTTGTTATCATTTTTTTTATTCGCTATTCGTAAAGACTGATGTAGGAGTAAAACAGCCAAGCTGAAGTGGGAGTGGGCGGGCCACGTTGAGCGTATGCACTCCGAGAGGTGGACAAGGGAACACTCACTGAACCCCTGAGGGAGGACAACGCCGTCGAGGCCGACCGTGGCGGAGGTGGTGTTACGATCTGATCATTTTCGCAGGGCAGACATGGCTAGAAATTGTCCAAAATAGAGAGGTTTGGAAAGGAGAAAGGGGAGAGTCGTTCAGTTCTGAGATTAGCGCGTTCAAACCCACAAATAAACTCTTTAGCTTTATAATATGGATTACGCCCAGAGTGTGCCATATTGAATTTAGTGTAAGTCACTTCTACTTCCCGGGTGCCTCAAAAAATCAAATCAAATCAAAAAAAAAAATCGCTTCTACAGATACCTCATTTACCGAATTATGCCAAGTCGTTTAATAGTGCCAGGAAAAGCCTGGGTTCTGGCCTCAGGGACTCTCGGGCCTCGACTGGGGGGGCTCTTTAGCGCGTGCCTGGAGAGGGGCCAGTTCCCGCTTCGTTGGAAGACTGGGAGACTGGTCCTGATCCAGAAGCCCGGGCGCCCTGCAGACTCTCCGTCCGCATTCCGGCCCATCGTGCTGCTCGACGAGGTGGGCAAGCTCTTTGAAAGAGTAATTGCAGACCGCCTCGTCGGGCACCTGAATCGGGTGGTCCCGGACCTTGCGGAGAGCCAGTTTGGCTTCCGCAGGGGGCGCTCGACAGCGCGTTAGAGCCCTCACGACGGGGGATGCGGTTTCCCGGGGCAGGGTCGTCTTGGGGGTGTCTTTAGACATCTCCAATGCCTTCAACACCCTGCCCTGGAGTTGCATCAGGGAGGCACTCCGGTATCACCGGGTGCCGACCTACCTCCGTCGTATAGTCGAGGACTACCTGACGGACAGAGCCGTCATCTACCCCGGTCACCGGAGAGAGTGGAACCGGCGAGAGATGTCGTGCGGTGTTCCACAGGGATCGGTCTTGGGGCCGCTCCTGTGGAACATCGGTTACGACTGGGTGCTCAACGTGGCGCTGCACAAAACAGAGGCCATGTGTTTTCATGGCCGTCTGAACGCGCCACGTTCAGAGTCCCACATTACGGTGGAGGGGGTTCGCATCGGCGTCGGGAGGACGATGAAGTACCTGGGACTTGTCCTCGACAGCCGGTGGAACTTCAGGGAGCATTTCCTGCATTTGGCCCCAAGGCTGAACCGGGCAGCAGCCACTCTCAAGCGGCTCCTGCCCAATCTCGGCGGGCCAAATGCCTCCAGCCGGAGGCTGTACGCCGGTGTCGTGCGGTCCATGGCCCTCTACGGGGCCCCTGTGTGGGCCCTAAGCATCCGGACGCGACCACTCAAGCTGGTCGCATGCCAGAGGGTCATGGCTATCCGGATGATCCGCATACCGCACCGCATACGGATACCGCACGATCGCCGGCGAATCAGCCAACCTCCTAGCAGGATTGCTGCCCTGGGATCTGGAGGCGACTGCCCTCCAGCGCGTCTATGAATGGCGTGTGGAGGCGCAGCGTCGGGGCGAATCCCCGCTGCCTCCACAAGTCGAGGCGCGGCGGGAAGAGCTCCGGCGCGATCTCAGGGCAGTATGGAGGAAGCGACTGTCGCAACCGAGGTCCGGGCACGCCGCAATCGCGGCGGTAAGACCCCTCTTTGAGGAGTGGCTGGATAGGCGTCACGGCGTCTTGACCTACCGCATGACGCAGGTCCTCACCGGACACGGAAGTTTCGGGAGGTTCCTGTGTCTGATGGGGAGGGAAGAAACGCCTGGGTGTCACCACTGCGAGGATCGTCCGGAGGACACGGTGGAGCATACGGTGCAGGCCTGCCCCGCTTGGGCAGAGCACCGCCGTGTCCTCACGACGGCGATAGGCGGAGACCTCTCGCGCCCAGCATTGGTCGAGGCCATGCTGCGGGGCGAGACGGAGTGGGAAGCGGTCGCCTCCTTCTGCGAAGCAGTCATGCTCGTGAAGGAGTAGGCGGGCCGCCTGAGGGAGAGGACAGCGTCCTCCCTCCACCCCAGCCGCAGTGGTAGACGCCCACGGCGTCGGACGTCGCAAGACGATCTCCGGCCACCGTAGGCGCGGGCATGCGGGCAGCGAGTAATGGGCGACTTGCTGTCCGACCATGGACCATGCCCGGGTCGACGGCGCGTTGTGTTCCACGCGCGCCTCAAAGAGTGTCAGCATAGTGACGGGGCCTGTAGAGGGCCATAGCCTGCCGGGGTCGCGGGACCAAGGGATTACCGTGACCCCGGTACGTAAAGGGCTCGTGGAGGACACCGTGGATTTAGTCAGTACAAGTCTGACAGTCCCTCCCGCCCTGCCCTGGGTGGGAGGACTCATTTGATGATTATACCACGATAAAAAAAAAAAGTCGCTTAATAGTAATTCAGAATGAACAGATGAATATCTAACTAATATAATAAATGCAAAACTTTGCGAGGATTTTGCTAATCTTTCAGACAATAACTACTGAATGAATACGCAGGCGAAGTCGCCGGCAATAGCAAACATATACGGGCTGATATGGTAATCGTACTCGGCAGTAAAATAAAAATAAACACTTACGTAGCGTACTGATTAAAACAAAAAAAGAGAAGATGTTAATGTTGTGTAATGTAGGTTTTATTTTATTGTTTTCGAAGAAATGTGAGTGTGCTACAAGTGCCTAAAACATTAGGGATTACATATCGACATTTACGGTTTATTTCGTATTTCTTTCACGGTTTTAAGCGCGTGTTTGTGGGAGGACATTTCATAAAAACTTTCAGGTCCTTATTTTTCGAAAAGACCGAGTTCGAACCCACCCAGTTGCATTACTTTGTGTAAATTTCATGTTCATCACCACTGTAGCTCGATCACAAGATTTCAGTAATTTATTTACAGCGTACTAAAAGTACTTATTGCGTTTATTGTATGGAAAAATGGAACAGCGCCTCTAGTGTACGAAGAAGGAACTAATTTTTTCCTCGAAATTAATGTCAAAGTTCCAGTTTACTTTGCGTCACAAAAACAAAAAGAAAACATGATAAGGCCTCTGGTCTCAAAACGGTGAAGAGAAACATCGTGACGAAACGCTCCAAGAATCAACAATTCGAAGACATGTGACATTTTTGGCAGATGTCACACGTACTGGGACCGCGTGATGAATCACGGTCCACTCCCTCTCAAAGAGAGGAGGCCTGTGTCCCAGCTGTGGGACCATTTATAGGCTGATGATGAGCAGGATACATAGACCTAAAATTTGTAGTTTTTGTATATTCTTTTGTTTGTACGAGTATTTAACCATTTCGAAAATCCTCGTTACAAGAAACCTCCTCTTTGGTTTTGCTATTCGTTTCGTCGACGTTTTAAAATGTGAAGTATTTAAACCACCTATATGTATTAAAAAAGTTTATGGAATACATGAAAAAAGATATCATATATTAGTAGTTGATAGTTTTATGTAAACTATAAATACTATCTTTCGAAAATGTTTGAAACTAACTTTTTAAATCTTAATCCGCTTAAGCGTATGAAGTTTCGTAAAATCAATTCAGCCATTTCAAAAATTAAGGATTTTGTGTGAAATGTGCACGACGTAAATCATGAATTACATACAGACGCTTTATAAGGTTATTTCATATTTCTTTTATATCTTTAATGATTCTTTGTTTGTATACTAAATTGTTTTTGCTTAAAATTGTTTGCCGTAGCTTTCAATAAATTGTTTACACAGAATATCTCTGATATCTATTTTTTTGTAAATTCTCAGAAAATTAATTATAATATTGTTTGGAATTTTATTGATGACGGGTTTATGTTATAGGGGAACAGTGTATAAGACAGGGACGCGAGGTATGATGGGAAATCACATACTTAAGGCAAACTTAACACGATACTAACGCATGGCGCCAACAGGACGCCATTTGTTAATGGCCGCTTGCAAATGACGTCCTGATGGCGCCTGCTCTACGTTAGTGTTGTGTTAAGTATGCCTAAAGAGTGTATGTCCCCATTATACCACCGTCCCCGTCTTATAAACTGTTCCCCTACTTTCAATTTGGATTAATGTCATCTTGAAAGAATAAAAAATTACGTAACTTTTAAATCTAAATTAAGTTTAAGGTCTATTAGATTATTAGGTGGTGTGAAACTCACATTTTATCTTTATAGGAGTAAACAGAAACCACAGAGTGCCACTTGTTTTGATCCCAGAATGTACAATGTTACTGTTCATTAAACTAAGCTCAAACGGTCATGAATATACGGCAGTACCGGTATCTAAACTGAATCAAATTAAAAATATTGGGGGAATGTAAATAATCTTTACGAACAAAAAACTGTGCATAGCCAATTATCCGAAAGTTTGATATTGTGTACATGCCTTTATGAAGCGGCCCGTAGCACCGCTACGACGCTACAGGTCGCCTCTCCAGTCAGCCGCGAGCTACGGCGTAGAGCGCTCGTAAATCTCGTAGCACCGCCGAACACACCCGAAGTTTGTGTTCGGTCTTTTTATGAACATTAAAACGATATTACAGTTTTTTTTTCACGAACATTAAAGTTTATGTGATTTAATACCAGTTTAATTATTTTTTCTTCAATACTTGAAGGTAAGAAAAGTAATAAAAGTTTTGTTTCTTTTTTATATAAGTTTTGTGGGACGTGGTTTAAATTATGTATTTTTTCATTACGTTGTGTAAACTTCTCTCGTATAGGCAATTTTGTAATAGCTTTCAGCTTTCTATTATTTTTTTCTCCAGAAAAAATTTAACCGAGACTTTTTTAATTTATTAATAAAATACAGCTGAGTATTTATAAGAAACTTAGTACCCATATATGTTTAGTGGATACTCTGATGTTCATTGAGAAGACACCTATTTGGATATTTTTATATCCACTGAAAACACTAAATGTAAACGGTATTCTTTGATGAAAACGTATTTTTTACAAATAGAGGCATATTTCTCTAATTACCCCACCATTATCATTTTTGAAGGTACTAGGGTTTCATAGAAACAAAGAGAATCATTTCGATTCTGGTTTTTTGTATAAATCTGGTTGTTTACTTTCAAATGAGTCCTCCCCGCCCAGGGTGGAGCGAAAAAGACTGTAAGACTCATACGGACATCCACGGTGTTCCTTCAAAAGCTCTTTACGTTCCAGGGTCACGCTTACTTGTACAGACATTACGTTATTACGTTTAGACAGTACTGCGAATCTCTAACTACCCTGCCATTATCATTTGTAGGAACCTCTGGTACCTACCAGGGGTTTATAGAAACAAAGAGGACAATTTTGGTCCACATTTTGCGTATGAATCTGGTCTGAGGTCTGGCTCAAACAGCTTTATGATATCTGATGTTATCTAAACTGAGTTGTTACTGGTCATATAAGGAGTTGCTCCAAGTAAAATATTGGCACTGACCTGCATCTGGTAAGACTTGAAGACAAATAAAAATCCGGGCAACGATTAGGTAGATTTTGTAAATAATAGAGTAAAATTACATTTCATTATAGTAGGCTCTAACCGGGTTTCAATCGGTTGATATTCTGTTTAATTCCTTATTTTTTTCGTCAGGTGCCATTTAAAAATTAACCTACCAAAGTTCAAAAAAGCCTACATAGAAGAAAATATGTGATGATGATACATTACCATTGTTTATTGATGGAAAATATTGAAGTCACATGTTCCCAACACACAAGTATATCGAAATCAATCGTTATTAACACATAATTATATTCATTACTTAAATTATCTCTATTTATCCAAGTTGAAGAAATCTTAAACTTTTTTTCTGCAAAAGCTTTCATCTTCTTTATCTATTTTAGCACTCATCACTCATCACGCATCAAAGAGTCTCTTACAGTAAGGTCGGGACAAGTCATTCGATGATTTAACCACAATAAAAAAGGACTAATTGAAAGCGAATAAACTTTTTGTTATCGTGGTAAAATAATCAAAAGAGTCCTCCCACCCAGGGCAAAGCGGGAGGGACTGTCAAACTCGTACTGACTAAAATCCACGGTGTCCTTCAATAGCCCTTTACATTTCGGGGTCACGGTAATTCGTAAGTCCCGCGACCAAGCGAATAAACTTAAGAAAGATTTTTCATAAAAATAATTACAAGCTCGCAGCTTAAACATTACTTTTAATCTAAGCTTTCCGATTGACTTCACCAATCAAGATTAAAATCAAAACTCAGATTAAAGCACGCGGGTCTCATCAAATCTAAGATTAAGGCAACTTTGAGTGATTGACATTTTCTTAGATAACTTTGTTTAAAGGCCACTAATGCTAGCACAGACTTTAATGAAGTCGCAAACTGTTGGTTTTGAAACGATTAAATAGTCAATAATTTTCTTTGTTATAAACTGAATAACTTGAATAATTTTGCGGATATTTTATCCAATACCCTAGAGATAGTGATGGTCCAGTTGTAACAGTTTATACGAGTACGTAGGTCGTGGGTTCGTATTCAGAAAGGCGTATTGCTTTGTGTAATTCATTTCAACATCACTGCTTCCAAAACGATAAAGGAAACCGTCATGTCATAGAACCAAATATCGTAAACGTGTGACATCCACCAACCCGCACTGGGCTCGCGTGGTGACGTTGCCCGGGTTGAACCTTTAGGAGGTGGATCCCAGCTTACCAAACAAAATCGTGCGAAAGTTCGGTCATACCAGTGCGGTCAGTTTGCGGTCGTAACAAACTTAACACAAACTTAACTTCGCACAAATGCTTCGGTACATTATTTTGTCAGTATCCGATGTCTGGCATGTTCGCTATTTGACCGTCCTGTTTCAGTGGAACTTTCAAGCCTTTGTCAAACAAACAGGCGTCGCGAATGCGAAGCGTGATATTTTTATTTGTAATGTATGGAATTTTTTAAATCCAGTCACATAGAACAGCGAAAACAATCCGATAGCGTGACAGAACTATCGGACTGATGTCTCGCTTCGGTTCGGAATCGCTTCGGAAACGCTTCGCTTTCGCCAGTCTGTTTGACAAAGGCATTGTGTATTTCTAAGGGCGAATTGTTGGATCAGTAGTTCTAGTAATCCAATAGGTTTTGGTACAATGTAATGGTATTCTTTTTAAATATTGTTTTAATGATCTGTGGGTCAAAATTTCACCTTTGTGGAGCCGTGACTCAGCCAGGCGTCGCGACAGACCTCGTAGAAAACGGCGGTACGAGTTCGACAAAACCAACGGCCAGTGGTTCACTTTGGCCCCGGATCGTGCCAAACTGGACGTCATGGGGAGAGGCCTTTGCCCAGCAGTGGTATGACGTAGGCTAATAGTGTCAGTATTCATCATCATCAGCCGGAAGACGACCACTGCTGAACTCCTCATAGGCCTCCCCTTAGACCGTTACGCTGATCGACAATTCGTCACTTGCATCCATCGGTTGCCCGCGACTCTCACGATATCGTCGATCCACCTAGTGGGAGGCCTGCCTACGCTGCATCTTCCGGTCCGTGGTCACTCAAGAACTTTTCTTTCCAATCGGTTATCAGTTCTACGAGCGACGTGGTCTGCTCATTGCCACTTCAACTTGCAAATATTAGCTATTTCGGTGATTGCTTCCTCGGCGAATATCCTTGTTCCGGATTTTATCCCGCAAAGAAACTCCGAGCATAGCTCTCTCCATTGCTCGTTGAGTGATTGTTAATCTTTCTAAAAGTATCAATTTTATTTTTAATTATTAATGTCCTACCCAAGTCGACTCCCCAGCATCGTATATATCTGCAACAAATCCCGGATATTGCATCATATCCGATACAATCTAGAGACAATCTCTTGGAGCATCATTTCCGATACACTAAACGGTTGCACGTGTACCAGGGCACTTCGGAATAGAACTTGTACTTCTTTTATTTCTTTCTTTCTATATAAAAGATACCGTTTATTTGGTTTTGTAATATTAAAGCTCGACGTTTTTTTCTTTTTTGTACACAATAATGAATGTATTGATGGCAGAATTGTTGTGTGTTTATCGTTAAAGTTCTGAGGTCTTATCAGAAGTTTTCGCGTCTTTGTGATACTTCACTCACGTAGTCAATCTACGGATTAAACGGGGATTTTGACGTTAAATTGATAAAAGAACTATTGAAAAAATAGTTCCTCGTTCGTATACTAGAGGCGCTTTTCCATTTTCCGTACAAACAACGTCATAATCCTTTAATTACGGAAGTAGCAGCGGAAAATAAAAAACTAAGATCGTGGGTTTGTTTCCCACATTACACAAACATTTGTATGATCTACAAGTACTTTTAACGGTTCTGGTTAATGCTGTAATACGTGATTTTAAAATGTTTGTAAACGCACCCACGATATATGAGAAATGCCAAGTGTCCCAACGAAAAAAAATATGTAAAAGGAGACATGTGAATTATTTTACATAAAATAAAATAAAATAAAATGATGTAGCAGGCCATTCTAAAATAAGACACAGAATGCACTATTTAATGGTATCGGGAATATTTGATTGTCCAGTACTAAATCAGACCCAACTACATTTAGAACGGCTCTCGCTAATTCCAGTTATTTGCTTCAGAATGTTTATAAAAATATCAATAAATGTTTACATTGTCTCTGAAGTATTTATTTCAGTTTCATCGTATTCGTTTCTGCTCGTGAAATCATATACAACATGATAATCATAATAAATAATCATGACTTCACCGCGTGTTGAACTCATAAACTTCGTTTGAATTTGCTAAACATTATATAATAAACAGGAATCTGTGTCAGGATAGCTGTAAGTAAAGGAAAACGGTGGTTTAGGTCCTCAACATCTGGTAAGAGCCCCACAAGAAGGCTTTCAGGTTTAGGTTAAGACCCCTGGCCGTCACTTAAACCGCCCCAGCTACCGATATAATATTTAAACCCTAAATTAAAAAAAAAAACTTATATTCATTTTACCATGTACCGAATCTGTTATTCTCCATTTGTTGATTAAATTGTTATTTTTAAATTACCGTTGTATTGTTTTTGCGTTTTTCTACATTATAAGTTTATCAGGATAAACTTAACACGCTTTCAGGAAATCGTGTTAATATTTAGTGCGTCGATATCATTTATACCCTAAAGTTGGAATAGTTCACGATCCTCTTAAGAGAGAAGTTTTGAAAACCTAAAAAACCAAAAAAAAATATTGTCTTCTCTCTTCTGTCTGTATATGCAGGCATCACGTGAAAACTAACGGTTCGATTTCGATGAAACTTGGTATAATAATACCTTATTATCGTGGGCATAAAATGGGATACTTTTTATCCTGGAAAAATACGACCTTTACTATGAAAAAAATACTTACTACAGAACGCGAGCTCAGCAGCAGTAGCTCAATAGAGGGATCTCCTTAATTATTATAGGCTTAGCCGTATTTGAGTCCAATAGATATTTATAAGATGTCATTGTCAGAGTTACTCAAAATGGAGAAATAAACCATCCACGCGAAGACCGACATCCGCGCGGACGGAGTAGCGGTCGGAAGCTAGTTTCAAATAAATGGAACGGCGTACTGAACAGATACGCCGCAAACTCAGTCGGCTGCTAGCAGTTTGCCTACTGGGGACACAGCCTTAACAGCGAAACAAAAAACTCATACCGGACATCTGGAGGCCACGGACTAGCAAGCGCAGCGTAGGACGTCCACCAACAAGATGGACAGACAACCTTATAAAGGTCGCCGGAAGACGCTGGATGCAGGTCGCTTCCAACCGGTATATGTGGAGATCTAAAGGGGAGGCCTAGGTTCAGCAGTGGACGTCCTATGGCTGAGATGATGATGATGATGATGGACATCTGGTTGATCACTATAGAAACCCTTTGCATACCTTCAACTCACCTATTCAACATAATAATAATGTAATAACCAGCCTATTTACTGGCAGGAAATTAAATTAATCATGCACAATGTGCTCGGCGTTCCGTAATGAACTATGCAGAACAATAACACAGTACCTTATGGACGATGTACGTACATAATGCATGTATGTACTTTCGATTTATTGGAAAACATTATCAGTGGATGAGGTTTGTATTTTGTATAGCTTTTTATCGTTGCAATAATTATCTAGCTTGACAAATTATGTTGTGATTGGTGTGTGATATTTGTCGTTCTTTCAAAATTTGGGGCTGGCCCGGAATGTGTTTGTCTTTCATATTTATTCATAAAAGATCAGCTATTCTCTGTAATAAACCTCATCCCTGGACTACGATATGCTCTTCGAAGAGAGGTTTTGAAATCGTCGGAATGTGCAGCGCGAGCCGCGAGTGTCAGTGTCGCTGTCATTATCTCATTGAAAAACAAACTTATCTCCCAGTGTGGCGGACGAGCTCAGACGCGCTGTCACAAGGCTGTGTTTTATGAAGAATAGCTTATTGCAGTGGCCTATTAGTAACGCCCCCGGCTCTGGCCTTAGAAGTAGTAAGTCGAGGATTCGAACCCATCCAGAGAAATAACGGTGAAGGAAAATATCTGATGAAACAAGTATGTCCTACAACTAGGGTTGCCACCTCTGAAATTTGGAAACCCGGAAACAATCTGTTATTTTGCTTGCGTTATACTAATTACGTTATAATATTTGTTTTCCAGTCTTAAACGTCTTTAAAATGATATCAGTAGATAACTATCAAACAAACGTAGACGTGGTAAACCATCAACGAAATTTAATTACGAGGTACATTAACGCAAACAAATACACAATTATAAGAACAGATTGCTACACACAGACAAGGTAAATTAATTACTCAGGACTAGGAGCCCTTAGATCTTAGAAAATCTAATTCGTTTAGTCCAAACAAGACAACCAATACTAAGTCGCACTTAGAACTTGTCTACACGCGTCAAGTAGAACACGAATGCAAATAAGTTGACATGAAAGCTTGGAATTTATCTCACTTACTCGTCGCGTGTGAACGAGTCTACAAAACTTTCCCACCTGACAAATGGCGGACACTTGCTCTGCATTTGTTATGTTATGTGAAGGTCGCGGCACTGTTTAATCAGGTAACCGTGACCCTGGAACGTAAAGAACTATTGAAATAACACTGTGGATTTTAGTCAGTACGAGTCTAACATTTCTTTCCGCTCCAGCCAGGACGGGAGGTCTCATTTGATGATTTTACCACGATAAAAAAAAAGTCAAGGTATTGGAATTCGCGACACTGTCCAAGCGGGATATCGTGGTACTGGAACACAAAGAATATGGTGGTTTTTAGTCAGTATGAGTCTGATAGTCCCCTCCGGCTTCTCAAGGTGGAAGGATTTATTTAATGAAGCTTCAAACACAAAAACATCAAGTAGTTCTAGACCGTTAAGTCCCGTACCATCCATACAACACACACATATACCGTTCCAACGTTTATTTGTACCTTCTCTCCTTTGTTGTTTGTCTAAGCTCATTCCCTCATAAGATAAAGCAGCATTGAATATGATAAACAAGTACAGTTGAACAAAAGATTTGGTGGGCAGGCAGTGTGGCGTTTTCGGTCTTTGAGCTTAAGCAGATCATATAAAAAAAAAATGGAAAAGATAAACCTTTTTTCCATTATTTTTGCGTTTTATTGGTCCCATACACTGCCCTCTTATCACAAGTATGAAGTGACTTTCTTGACGGTTCTTCGACATGTAAAATGACCAATTAGATCCGGACTTTGAACTTAACCGTAAATTTATGAGTCACTAAATATTTGCATTTTCATTTTTTTTAAATATAACTAATATTATGGATGTGTGTTTGTTACTCTTTCACACAACAACTACTGATGGATTTTGATGAAATTTCATACGTATGGACTTTTTGATCCCATTTTGACGTTCCCATGGTATACATTTCGAGATACAAGCGGACGAAGTCGTTGGCAATAGCTAGTATTAAAAGTATTCTCAAAACTTAAAGCATACAGTATTAGAAATTTAACGCTTTGCCAGTGCAGTGGAAAACCGACTAAATATTTCTGTTTACATACCAATTTTTTTTTTATCGTGTTAAAATCATCAAATGAGTCCTCCCACCCAGGGCAGAGCGAGAGGGACTGTCAGACTCGTACTGACTAAAATCCACGGTGTCCTTCAATAGCTTTTTACGTTCCGGAGTCACGGTAATTCGTACAGTCCCGCGACCTTACAGTCCCGCGACCTTACATACCAATTAGGCAGCTTTTTCGAGTGTACTTTCAGTAAGGAGCTTACTGTTCTATACATCATTGTTCGTATGTCTGTTGGCGTATGCGGGTGACTTTTCAGCTCGGCGAGTTTCATTTTTCAAGTTTAAATATCAAAGGGAGGCTTTTGGAAGTATTACATGCGGACATGATGATGATGTAGTATGCTGTCTGTGAGCGCATTTTTTTGTGTTACATAATTATGTGAAAAGGGAAGCTGGAAATTTAAGAATGAACGTATGTAATGTATGGAAGGAAAATAAAAAGTTAATGTTTTTTTTTAATTTACAAAAACAAAGGTTAGAGTTTTATTGTTAAAGAAAAGAAGTTTTTCAATCAATTTTGAGTATTTCGAAGCTGTGTTAAGTTAAAAATTAAGTAATTACTTTTTTCATTATTAAAACTTCTGTATTGTTTTAGAGTCGAGGGTCGGTTATTTTTTTAAAATATGTTTTTGATTCAAGAATTGGCGTGTTTATAATTTGGTTCTAAATAAAAACTAATGCGATCACGTTTAAAACGCAAACGTCAATGACCTTAATCTGTCAACAACCACTTAAAATTACGTTTATTAAAAAATGCTAAATTTAAAAAAGCTCGAATTAATTTTCAATAATAATGAATTATAGCCGTTCTTATACAAATATTATGTTATTTTCACACTAATATTATTTATTTAAGAGCGTAGTATTAGAAAAACGTGCATGACGTCACAATATGGCGCCATGACAGTTTCGGTCTTATCGTGGTCGCACAGTATCGTAAAGCCGATCACAAACAATCCCATTTCTATTTTACATCTTACTTTCTACCTGGCTAGCCTTTTCCCAACTATATTAGAGACGGCTTCCAGTCAAACCGGATACAGCCGAATATCAGTATTTTACATGGAGCGACTGCCTATCGGACCTCCACAACCCAGTAACTAGGTAATACGATACTCCATGGTAAGACTGGTTGTCAGACTTTAGAGTTTCTGACTAACAGTAACGACTTTTTTATTGGGACAAACCCACCACACTATTCCCTAACCACTGCAACTCCTGTGCGCCAGAATCAACAGTGGCAACCAACCAGAAAAGGGCCGAGACAATGAAGCTCGACGTGTCCCGAAGAATGAATTTACCTGTCTTGGATCCTGCAACGAAATTAATCAGAAAAGAATAGTGGAGGAGTAGGAAAAAATATATGTTTCCACTTCCCTTCATGCAAGCAGGAGACAGAACAAAACAAGGCCAATAGGCACAAAGGGACATTACAACTGGGAGAAGCCCAGTTGCCTAGCACCACGGGTAAAATGACTACTAATATTAATGGGTCCTAAATTGTGAGCTGCTAAATTTGATTCCAATAATAGGTATGGCAAAAACGCTTGAACGCACGGAAGTTTGTTCGAGTTTCAACAAGGTCCGAGTAGTAAATGACTCCAGATGTAGTCTGAACAGTGTTCAACATAATATTACGTTCGTTCTGCCAAAGAATACACTCCCATAGAATATGATGTGCTGATTGTTCATATTCACAGTCAGATGTCGAACATTGACAAAAAGGCGAGGGAACAAGCTTGAAGGAAAATAATTTACTTTTAAAGTTACCATGTCCCGTGAGAAATTGGGCAACACAGTGATCCACCTCCAGCCACGTCCTAGCCAGCCGCTCACGAACGGATGGAAAGAACTGGTGGAGGTGCCGCCCCTTGATAGAATTATCCCACCTACTTTGCCATTCGGATAAAAGATCCTCCCAGACGTCGCTCTGGGGTTTGAATAATCTAGATATCTTATCACGGTCACGTTGAGGTAGAAAATCAGCATCAGTGGTCTCCCGTGTGGAAAAGTACATTGCAGCACGTCGCTGTACTTCAAGATCGACTGGAAGAACACCAGCAAGTACCGGTAAAGCTTCAGTACTGACGGTTCTATACGCTTTACTTAAGAATAACAAAGCCAAGCGCTGGCTTTGAAGCAATTTACGTCGTGCCGCCCCTATGGTGGCCCTATCGGCCCAAACAGGTGCTCCGTAGCACATACAGCCCAAGTAAGTAGCACCATAAATAGTTTTTAAGGTTAAAAACGACAAACCCCAAGTAGATTTGGATATTCTCGTTAGGGCATAAAAATTATTTTTAGCTTTTTCACCAACTGTTTTTATATGTTCTATGAATGTGAAATTCCTCTCTAAGACTAAACCAAGATAGCACACCGATTTCTTTTTCTTAACGGGAACATTATTGAATTTAATACTAGGCCACGATTTAAGGTCACCTTTTAAAATGAGTTGATAGGTTTTATGTGGTGCAAAGGTCAGACGGTTACGATCGCCCCACTGTGATATTAATCGTAGGCAAGTGTCAGCCAAATTCTCGAGTCCAGCACGAGTACTCGACTGAATGAGCAGAAGGCCATCGTCCGCATAACCAGATAAAGAACAACCACTTGGAAGTGGAATCGCGAGGAAATCATCGAAGCCTAGATTCCATAAATAAGGACCGATAACCGAACCTTGAGGACAGCCCATGGTGAGAGGTTTCGATATGGAATGATGTCCGAGTTTAAGTTTCGCGGATCCATTAGAAAAGTACGAACAAAGGAGATTAAATATATTATTATAGCAACCACGAGCTTTTATTTTAAGTAGTAGCATTGGCCACCACGCGTTATCAAAGGCCCCGGAAATATCTAAAAAGATCCCAACTACGTACTTGTGTTTAGAGGTATTAACCATTTTTCTAACAGAAAGTGCCGCGTCAACGGTTGATTTCCCGATAGTAAAACCGAATTGATTTTTATGGAATTTGGGCCCGTCCGGTAACAATCGTGGGACGATAAGACGCTCCAAGAGCTTTCCCAAAGATGGTAATAAAGTTATGGGCCGGTATGACTTAGGGTCATCTGGTGGCTTGTCGCCGCTTTTAGGTATTATTCGTATAAAGCCATGTCTCCATATACGAGGAAAAACGCCTTCAGAAATACACCGGTTGTAAACAGTTAATAACGCGTTACCCGCTGTTTTACACGCTTCTTTTATCATACGATTAGATATTTTATCTTCACCTGATGATTTGTTAAGGGGCAATCTCCTAACAACATTCATTAATTCGTCAGTGGATGGAAGGTCTGACGCTGGTGATTCAGGCGGGACTGTTGCCCATGCTCTAATTTGTTGGTGGTAGTCATTATCATTAACAGGTGAATCATCAGGGATAAGAGTATTTAATAAAACTTCCGTTGTTTCTTCAATACCTTCGGTGTGTTTATTATTTACTTTAATATTCTGAACATACGCGAGGTCGATCGATCGATTGACTTTAAACTCATGATATAAAGGAGACCACGGACCTTCTTTTTCTAATTTATCGACTACTTTACGCAACAAATTACCCTTAGATTTTTCAACCGATGCTCTGTAACGGGACTTGGCAACTCTAAATGTATTTAAAGCAGTGGTTAGCGAGTCTCCGGTGACTTGGCGTTTTTTAAGCTTATTAAGATGTTTACGCGCTCGACGATAGGTTTTACGCTGTTCGGTTAGGTAGTCACACCACCAATCACATCTACGTATATTGGTCATAGGTCCGCGACCAATGGCAATGTCAGCACAGTAAGTGAAGGTGTCTGACATAATTTCAGCACTTTCTTCGGCTGACAGCCCATCACGAGTGAACTCTTTGGCGTGACATGCAAAAAGCGATCTAAAGAATTCCCAATTAGCACCTTTACTTTTGTACCTAAAATTACCAATGACATGTGAGGAACCCTGAATAGAGACCGGAACAAACTCGTAAACGATCAAGCGATGATCACTACAAGACGCGTCCGGTAGGACACGCCACCTATCCAAGTGTACGTCTGCACTAGAAAGTGTGACGTCAATACAAGATTCGCCCATTTGGCTGCAAAAAGTAGGTGGTGCGTCGGGGGTGTTGTGAATAGTTAGGTTCATTTCAGCAATGAAGTCTTCAACAGCGCAGCGCCGTTCGTAATCCGTGGACCGAACTTTGCCATACCACAGGGACGAGGACGCATTAACGTCTGCGCCTACGATAACTTTGCAGCCCGCGAGTGACCGCAAGACGTGACGGAGATTATGTATGTGAGGACCAACAGGGTCTGAATATTGAAAGTAGCAGCTCACAACGTAAACTTTAGAACTAGCGGATGAGACTTCCACAACCGCGCAGTGTCGATTCATGAGGTTTCGTAAAGACGTTACTGTATAGTTAGAAGAACGTGACACGTAAATTCCGGCTCGTGCCTTGTTATCCAACTGAACTACCTTGTGACGTAAGCGCGTGTTTTGGTATTGTTCTTGAACCAATACAATATCTAAATTATAATCGATAATTAATTTGTCCAATTCAGAAGTCGCCACCCTATCGTTGTGTAGATTTAATTGACCTATTATTAAACTATCCATTATATTAGTAATTAGTGTTGCGTATTAACTGTTCGAGCCTAACTTTATAGGTGGTACACTGTTGGGACCCGCATCGATGGTCAAACGGTTTTTTAATACGTTTACACGCCGCACATACTGGTGTAAAATTTAAATTATCCTTATGCGGGCATTCTTTTGTTTCATGTGCTTCAGAGCAATTAGCACAGGTAGGCGATTTATTAACGCAGTATTTTTTCACGTGACCGAACTGCTGGCAATGTAAACAACGAACTACATCGATATCATCAAAAAATCGGCAAGTCGCGAAGTCAATAAAAAGCTTCTCTTTGGTACTAATTAAATGCTTTCGTATGGCGTTGTCGATTTCAATGCCTACCCACTTCCGGCCATTATCTAATGCACGTCTACGTATAATTTTTGTCGACTTAATAAAGTCTTCCTCACTAATTGCCAATTCGTCTTTAATATTTTGACGGTACAACGCATGCAGAAAAGGTTTGTCTTCCATTGAGGATGGGACGTCTTTAATTAATAAACGTGGCCTACGGCCTTTCGGTTTTTCAAGTCTTAACCCGGCAGTCCTAATAGCATCAACCGACTCAAGTTTACTTATTTGACTATCGTTAGCGACACGTAATACAACGCCCGATTTCGCGATTTTTTTCATGCCAACTATTTGAAAACCGTCGTCAGTTGGCTTAATTGCTTTTTTAAGCGCTTCTTTAGTGGCTGAGGAAGTCGCGAATTCAGCTGACCTTTCGTTGGAGGGGTATGCTATTACACACGGCAGCGGTGGTCTAGACTCCATCACTGGAGCGACCTTAGGCAGACGAAGTTTCAGAGAATCTGAATAAGAAACTTTGTTGAAATCTGTTTTAACAATACTGACATTATTATTTAATTTGACTTTGTCCAATTCGCGCTCCATATTTGCTAACTTTGTTTCATTTGAAGACGACCGTATGGCTAACAAAGAAACAATGGACGTAATCCGCTGTGTCATGTCCATAATCGCGGATTTATTGGCTACATTAATACGGGATCCTTGATCGCTCACGAGGTCGTTTATTTTTGACAAGTATGCAGATGCCTGAGTAACTAAATCGCAGTAGTCTTCGTTTGAATTACTGACATTATTTATTGATAACGGCGATTTTTCGGCAGAATCGGTCAGATGTTGTCTCTTCGGCCTATCTTCAGGTGTTAAATAAGACGGAGACAATTCGGTAAACAAGCGTTTAGAGTAAGCGGAGGTCGGTGACCTGGGAGGTTTATTTACGCGTCGCGAAGTCCCCCCGCCACGGTCTGGCGGATCATCATTACTGGACAACATTTTTAAATCAAAATGACAAACGATTTAAATCAGATCGTAAAAACAAGACGAAACAACAAGACTTTTTTTTTTTTCCTTACGCGGTACCCCCACACCCAAAAAATAAAAAGTACTCACCGAGCGCTGATGAACTAATTTAAAACTATATTTACCAATTAAATACGCGTAATAACACTTAAAAAAACTTACAATACCAACACTAAACACAAAGGCACACAGTTAGGATCAATTCACGAGCCGGTAATTGATAACGAGACACGAAAAACGTAATTATTAACGGCAGCGATACAAATCACATCTACACGGCGCAATTGCACAGAGGGAAGTGTGAAGTGTAACAGTAACGACTGTCAAAGATCTACAAATGACAGCCGGGACCAACGGCTTTACGTGCTATCCGAGGCACGGAGGAAACTCGCTATGACAGATGGTCACCTATCCACAGACCAACCTCGAAAAGCGCGACTTAATCCGGAACATCGAACTTTCTACCAATCTATAAATATTATGACTTGATTGGTAATTACGGTGAAGTACCATTTTAACAACCATCAACCATTAGACCCTGAGAGCAATTTATAAGACGGGAGCCAATGTTTTCAGCAATAAATGTCTACAGGAGCAATTTATGATTCATGAAGGTATAACTCAGGGAGCGATGAAAATAAGTCAACAACTTTCGGAACTAGGGTGACAATTTGACCAAAAGCTCCGGATATTTCTTTATTGGTCTACGCATATTTTGTAATGAAAATTGACGACACGTTTGGCACCGGTTTGAGCCAAGCATTGAACAAATATTTGTAAGGCCTACGAGTAGTTGTTTCGGACTTTGGTTTATGTATGAGAGTTACTCGTATATACCCAGGAGAAATTCCTAGTAATAATAACCCTATTAAAAACATAGATGAACAAGTAACAAAGACAGAGCGTGGTTCAAGATGGGGTTGTCGATGCATCTGGTAAGACTGGCAGACAATCTGAACTCACGTTGCACCAAGGCTAGGCAAATGTAAAATGTTTGTGAATAAATATATTTAAATATCGTGATTATTTTAAACACTACAGTTCAGCTAAAAGTCTCTTAACACTGAAGTAAACGGATAAATGACAAGTGCAGTAGCCAAAACTCATTCGGATGACACTCAAAACGTCAAATATTTTCGGACATATTTGACTTTTTATTTGTTTGGATAAATACGAGCGCATGGGTAACCTACTTGGAACCCAACTAGGATAAAATAAATAAATCATACATTTTAGAACTATGTGTGGTGGCCAACATAGTTTTGAACAAAGCTAAACTTCGAATAAAGTTCCGTTTAATCTGAGAAGTTATTTGTTTTGGGTAAATACGGTTATATTGTGATTGCACTGGCTAACTGTGGTTTGTAAATAGTTTGAATTAACCCTTTAGTTCGCAGAAAAAGTTATGATCAAAATTGATTATTTTTTTTAGTAATTCTGATTAATAATATTACTATTTACCTAAAAAAAATAGAAAAAAAAATCTATAAGAAACAGATTTTCGGGAATTGTATGTTAAAAATACGTAACATTGCGAAGTAGACAGTGTTCAAGTGTACTAAAGACATGTTATGTATTTTTAACGTTGCGAAATGTACAGGGAATTAAAAATAAAACTTAATGCTGTTTAATTATAATTTTAATTTATTAAAATAAGAGCAAATGTTTGAGAAAATTACAGACAAGATATTACACCGTTCGATGATCATGAAATTGTTTAAAACAATTACGTTTTTTCACAAAACATAATCTTAAATTACACTTGCAACAAATAACGTTAGTCATCCCTTTCTTACAGAACTTAAATCTACCCGGCGCTGTTGTGTAGTCAGGCATATGTCCTATGTTATCACGGCGGATAGCGTCAGTAGGCCTAGGCCCAGAGGACTTTTGATTTTTTTCAAATTTAGCCTGTTGAGTTTTTTCTAAAGACGTACTCGTACCAGCAGACGTTCGTTGTTTCGAGAGAAGTTCATAGTAAATCATAATTCTAAATATTTTTAGTGATTTAGGAACTTTATTATAATGAGCACAATCTTTTCTATACATAATCCATGCATTATTTACGCAAATGTCTAACATTTGAGAGAATAACGCCATGTACCATCTCTTCGTTTTGTAATTAGTGCGGTACAGGGAGATTAGCATGTCACACAAATCCACACCTCCCATATATTATGGGAGTTATATTGTTTCACTATTTGAGGACATGGAACATTAATCTTGGACTTGGTTTCTTTAGAAAATCGCTTCATATTCTCCATAGGAAACGAATCTACATAAGAGCTTGCTAATATAACAGATTTGTTATCATGCCATTTTACAACACTTAGTTTATTTTCATTGCAAACTACTTGTTTACTGGAACCTCTACCTTTTTTTAACAAATCTTTATCGCTAGGCAGTTTTTCCTGACATCCTCTTAAACGATTAGCTCTGATCGTGCCCAGGGAAAAGATACCATGCTCATTGTGTAACACATGAATCAATTCTAGAGATGAAAAGAAGTTATCGAATACACAATCGCCGGTTTATGTTGAATACTCTGGCAGAGAGCTATTACTACTTTGGCGCAAACCCCTAACGAGTTTTCATATTCCGTGAAGGAATGGTACCTAAATGTATCTTCTCCAGCATAAGGAACAAAATCGTAGACACAGCCAGATACCCCAGCCCTAACAAACATTTTAAAACCCCACTTCTTTGGTTTCTTTGCCAAATATTGGCGCCTGTTGCCAGCTCTTGTACCCTTATAGGGCACCATCATTTCGTCGATACTATAGCGAGTTGGTTTGACCATTGTAGAAGGAACAGGAAATGGCGAAATGGCTAAAACTGAAGAAATGGATTGCAGTGCAGGCAAATGTTGAGGTGGGTTGTATGTGGCGAGTACTTCACTTATAGCGGGTGTGGATGATATCACATCTTCTGGCAAAAAATCATCATCCTCTAATATATTAAGTCACTCAAACGAGGAATCTAATGATCGGGGTTCGGAACTATATTCGGTATCGTCAGCTAGTACATCAACCTCATTATCCTCTTCTAATATGCTACTATCGCTGGAAGAAGCATCTTGTGTTGGGACAAGTGCTAGTATTTTCTTCACACGCTCTAATTGCGGGTTACGCTAAAAAAAAATAAAGCATATGTATGCATGCGAACACCCTCAAACACCAATAAAAGCAATTATGTACATCCTCCACCATTTCGCAATGTTAGCTATTTTTTACACTCTTATATCTATGACAATGACCGGTATCTTCGCAATGTTAACCATAGCTAACATTCAACTTGAACAAGTTATTGCGCATACTCACTTGCATTATTTGTAACAAAGCTAATGTAAAGTCGTAGAATGCAATCTTATAAACATAAATTATATATTATGTTTAAAAGAAATTCGAAATTTAATAAAAAAAAACAATATTTCTTACCTTTTGCGCGGGAGCAGCTCGTGATCGGAAAGCCATTTTGCACAATACTGTCATAATTGATATAAGAATGACGTATTTTATTTTGCTAGGGACGCATAGTGATGTCCTTTACTGACTAATTTAAAAAAATCGTGAGATAAACCGATAATATAGTCAGTGAATTTTTCGAATTGTGAATGTTAAGTATAGCTAACGTTACGAATTAAAGGGTTAAAAGAACACTTGTAATAAAGTTTCTAGTCTTTACTCATTCATTTTCATTAATTTTGGTTGCTTTCACTATTTATTTTATTTATTTATTTGTGTGCACACTCTTCGTCTCCATCCATCAACATTCATACATATCACTCTCTTAGTCACATGAGTGGACGCCACTTTTTAAACTTTACAAATACGAAAGTTAGTAAGAATGGATGGGTGTATGATTATGTGTAAATGCACCCACGACACAGGAGAAATTTCTAGTCCTAGTCCAAAAAAGAAAGAAAGTGTGAAAGGAAATAAAAATATCTTGTCGCGCACTATTTTCAACTAGCTCTTTTTAGGGTTCCGTAGTCAAATGGCAAAAAACGAAATCCTTACAAATTCGTCATGTCTGTCTGTCCGTCCGTATGACACAGTCCGTATGACCCCTTTTCTTTGAAAGTATAATATATCCTGTTGAAAGGAGATTGCTCTGCGCCCATACATTGTTCGCCCTGGAACCAAGAGCATCGGAAAATTATATTTTGTGTTGTAGATCATTAGTAAACTCCTTTAGGATCTTATTTTTATAGCGGACTAGCTGCAGAATACATATATTCCAAGAAAAGAATCAGATTTTGAGGTTATAATCGAACCATAACAATGAATATTAGGTGTAGTTTTTCATAGCTTAAAGTGATTTTTAAGAAACTGAAAAGCAATATCATAATATATTTAGCTATTTTCAGCACCTACCTAGATAATTGGGTAGGTACCTATGACTAGGTTGTCGTTTGAGCGGTACACAGTTCCGAAAATCACAGCCAAGTAAGTCGTTTTTTAAAGCGATCAGAGTCCGTTAAAATAGCCAAGTCGTAATTATGCAATATCACAAAAGTCACCAAAATACACCGATACAAACAATTACAAACAACAAGTGACGCTATTGTAATCATCAGTAGACTGACAGTGACAAGTGACTAGGGATGACGATCTGAGATCGATTAATCGAAGAATCGATTTTTCAGGTCTAATAGATCGATTTTTTGATCGAAACATCTTTGATTTTACTGATAAGAGATCATTTATTATCTTTCTTATTTTTCATAGAATGGATAAACTTACATTATAATGTAAACTTGAAAAATAAAATCGATTTTTTAGAAATCGATCTTTTAGACCACGATTTTTTTGTAACTCGATACATCGGCTTACGATTCGCATCAATTACAATCAATTGGGCATCCCTATTATTTATCGACACGACATGACGTTTGATGAAGATGGCGGCCATTAATGTTATTATTCACGTTAAATACTTTTTATTGTTCATTTTCGCATACAGCTAGTCCGTGTTACAAAAGTATTTGCAACTAATATTATAAAATAGACAGTTAATTATCGTGTATTTCAAAACATTTTGTGGCATAGGGCCATTTCGGACATTGTCCTTTGGTAAGTAGATGTATTGTAATGTGAACCGCATCAGGATTCTCACACAAAAATAAATAAAATTTTGGAGGTTCCCCATACTTAGAACTGAAATTCATGTTTATTTTTCACCATACCCATACGTGTAGATTATCTATGGATAGGTCTTTCAAAACGATATTGAGGTCTTCTTTTTTAAACTTTACAGTTTGCGCGATAGACACTTCCAAAGTGGTAAAATGTATGTGTGTCCGTATGAACTTCTAAAATAAAAGAATGATAAAACTAAACAAAATAGATTATGTACATGCAAACTACCAGCGAAAATTGGTTTGAACGAGATCAAGTAATTAGTTTTTTTTTAATACGTCAGAAATCGTAACCATAACATTATGGGCGAAACCCTTTATGGGCGAGTCCGACTCGCACTTAGCCGGTTTTTTTAGTCAAGTCTTAGTCGCCCTTTTATTTCATAGTATTCCTGAAGAATTTAATCCTAGTATTGTATACGTTGGTCGCGGGACTTTTCCATTACCGAGACCCCGGTACGTAAAGGGCTAGTGAAGGACATCGTGGATTTTAGTCAGTACAAGTCTGACAGTCCCTCCCGCCCTGCTCTGGGTGGGAGGACTCACTTGATGATTTTACCACGATAGAAAAAAAGAAGTATTGTATAGGTACGTTATGGGTCTGTTTGGTAGTTATGTTATAACCAAAGGATTAGAAATCCCGGGAAGATCCATATTAATATCAACATTTCGATGCAAGTACAAAAATAACTCTATCTAATTCCGATGGTTATAATGTTACGTTATACGTAATCTTTGTTTGCCGGCTGAAGCGGATTAGCACTGAAACTGAAACAACAGCTCGGCTTTACTGTGAATGTGTGTTTTAGTTTCAGTATAAAGAAAACTATGTAAAGATTCTTCTGACTTTATAAAATATGGCTCGTTTGACATATAATTTATGCATGTAACTCGTAAATTATTTTCAAAGGGTTGTAAAAATGCGGGCGCGCCGCAATCGCGGTGGTAAGACCCCTCTTTGAGGAGTGGCTGGATAGGCGCCACGGTGTCCTGACCTACCGCATGACGCAGGTCCTCACCGGACACGGAAGTTTTGGGTGGTACTTGTGTCAGATAAGGAGGGAAGAAACGCCTGGGTGTCACCACTGCGAGGATCGCCCGGAGGACACGGTGGAGCATACGGTGGAGGACTGCCCCGCTTGTGCAGAGCACCGCCGTGTCCTTACTCTATAATATTAGTAGGATATATTAATTAGGTTTCGCCTTAACAGATTGTATACAGTACATTTAACCCAATAATATAATCAGCAAAACGTTGACCTCGCTAAACGTCCCTAAAATCCATTCACAAAATTACAAGTCTTCTTCATTAGAGGACATTCATCATATTTCATTCAGAAGCTGATCACGATAACCCAAACCGTGGTTAACACACGCGTAACAGCCTGTTTACGACTATGGTCCAAACAGCGCGGGTCGCGGCGGGCGGTGCTTGGGAAATTATCTCACGTACTCGTCGCATGTCAAACTCCCACCTGACAAATTGCGGACACTTGCTCTGCATGTTTCTTGTGTCTAAAACTATGTAACGTCCGTTCACGATTGTGGTCTAAGCGGAGAGCGGCGCGGCGGAGGAGTTATCCACGTCACGTCCCCCACATTAGCGGTTGACGGCAACTGCCAAACTCAATATTCTTGCACCGCAGTCCAAACCTCTTCATTTCGTGACATAACACTCATACGTTTGTTTTTTTGTTTCCCTCGGTTCGAACACCGCATGCCGCTGTAGCGATTCGTTCGAAGAAAATTATGTTTTTGCTTCTAGCGGCGCTTCGTGGCGTGCGTCAAACATCTCAATTCATTTTTGATCTTACCGCTAGCCGCCCGCGACACCGTAATGATACCTCTTTATAGAGGTCAAACACATTATGGACCCTCCGCAATAATGGTTGTATTCATCATTCCTTTGATGTTGAAATTTTGACTTCAGACTATCAAATGAGGGTATCGTTTAGGGTCTGCCTTAGAGCTCTTTCAAGTTACTTAGGTATCGACTACCGGTTTGAAATGACAATCTAAGTATAATATTTTTAGGCCACTTGACCGAATTTCGGTTAAAGTAGCCAGACTGAAAATAATCATGAACACATTAAGAATGTATTTGACAGATGTTTGGATGGATGTTTATTTTTTACTTCATATAGGTATTGGTTGTTCTTCTTATATTAGAATATCAAAAGTTTGGATGAATCGATGAGTGAGTGTACTGGATTGTGTGAATGATTTGCCACTCAAACATGTTAGAACAACTCAACGGATCTTGATGTAATATGCACAGAGATAGGCTATAATCTGGAATACATAGGATTTCATTTATCCCGATATTACGATATCGTGGGATAATTTTCGAGGAGTAGGCGGGCGAAGTCGCTGGCAACAGCTAGTAGAGCATAAGTGTACACAGACAACGGTGCGATTGTTTTCTTAATTGACTTTTACATTTGCCTTACTGTTAGCTCGATCACAAGAATCAGTATTTTATTTACAACGTACTTGAAATTTTTCTGCGTTTATTGTATGGAAAAATGAACTATTTTTTTCCTTGAAATTAATGTCAAAGTTCCAGATTAGCCACATAAACATGGAAAGTCATGATAAGGCCTCTGTAGTGTATTAATGTTGTGAAAAAAGACAGCATCTTTATTTTAAAAGCATGTGGAATGCGCTGAAATTTGCACAAACCCGATTTTATGTCTATAAAGTTAGAATTTGCTTAGTGCTTGCTAACATAAACTATTTGACAAAATAAACATTACCTTCGTGAACTGCAACAGTGCAGATTTTATTTAAAACTTTTATCAGTGCCTCGGTTGCAACTTGCAATTATACTTCGTTTCGCATAACATCGTGCGTCCATAATTGTTATCAAATGGGGCAGGCCTACGTTCAACGTTGAAGTGGTGATGACATTTTCCAGTTAAAAAGTTAGTTAGTCACAGGATGTCCACAATGTTTTAATGGAAGCGACTGGAAATGTTCTAACTTTGTTATCAGACTTTTACTAACAGATAAGTGGTTTACAGGAACGTAGGAATTTTAGAACTAGTTCTACTAGGGTTTCAGGAGTAGCTAAAGGGTCGGATAACTACTTCGAGAACATTAAGAGGATACATAGCCCATGAAAGAGTATTCCCCTATTTTCTCTCTTTTTTTTACGTGCTAAAATCATCAAATAAGTCCTCCCACCCAGAGCAGAGCGGTAGGGACTGTCAGACTCGTACTGACTAAAATCCACGTTGTCCTACAAACATTGCAATAATCACTGTAATAACAATTTATTGCAGTGATTATTGCAATGTGTAACTTACATGACAATTAGTTACTTGTATATTTTATACCTTTTTAATATTGTTTGTGGTTAGTTCTAAAATAAAATGATAATACTTATTGAAGTATACTGTATCGTGGGTGCGTTAATAAAAATTTAAACTCACACAAACACCCATTCAAATTGTATGTATAAGTTATAATAATTGTTCACGTAGTTTAGCACTACAAGATTATTTAAGTCTAGCAATGAAATTAAAGTTTTAGAAAAACGAAATGCCGCAGATTTATTTCGAGTTTCGTTCTCCAATTCCGTGAAACTATTAAGCAACTTTCAGATGGACGGCCATTGTAATTGGATGTATTTCCGTCGCAGTTTATTGACATTTTCCGTCTGTAAAACAGATGTAGTACCCAGACACCGATTTAAAATACATCACCTGCCTAGATTTCTACAATATATGTTGGTATCGGCTTCTATAAGACTCATTTGATGATTCCACCACGATAAAAAAAAACCGGAAGAACGACTTGTAAATCATACAAATATTTGTTTCGTGCGGTAATAGAAACCATGACACGTAACGCGGCAGTCGATGGCTCAGCACCTGCGCCAACCGTGCCATCAATAAATGGTTACAAGACTTCTCCTTCAAGAAGTTAGCTGCGACTTCCAAGTAAAAGTCACGTTCAGTTTCCTAACTGATCGCGGTTTTGAACTTAACTACAAAGTTACTAATCCAAGTCGAAGCCTCTCGCCCTAAAGTTTGGGGACCGTAAACCATGGGAGATTTTTTGTAAGAAGATTTGAGGACAAGATTAAATACTTAAGTCTTATTTGTCCCTTCTGGTGAGTAATTTGATCAAAGTATGTGGTTCCTTTAGGCCCGGTATCCATCAAAGCGGAGAGATGTGTTTTAAATTGAACTAATCAGATTTCATTTTTCCACATTTAAGCTTTTGTCAAACAGACAGGCGAATCCGAAGCGATAACGAACCGATACGAGACGTCAGTGCGATAGCTCGGTCACGCTATCGGATCGCTTTCGCTTTTCTATGTGACTGGATTCAAACAATTCCATACATTACAAATAAAAACGTCACGCTCCGCATTCGCCACGCCTGTCTGTTTGACAAAGGCTTTAAGGCTGCGCTTAGCTTAGATGGAAATGGATGGAAATGTAAAGTGGAGAGTAATAAGTTAGATTATAAGATACTTTGTTTAAATGATAAGTTCTCATCGCCACATAATATATGTTTATTTTACCGTGGCCGACACCCTGTCGGGCACAGCAAAAGTCCAGCCACGATTGTTTCGATTACGATCGAAAAATATTTACCACTTAAGCCCACATTGTGGTTATGCAATAAAGAATTGATTATTGAAGTCTAATTTTCCTATCGTATTTTATGCTGGGAGTAATCGGCCCGCTGGGTGGCGACCGCGCTCTTGCCCAGCTGCGTTGTCTCGCTTCAAAATCAAATGTTTTTATTTCACAAAGGCCCATGAGGGCTCTTATAAAACGTCGACAGCAGGGGCTCGGTTCGGGTTGGTCGATTCCATGGAGAAGAACCGGCAAGAAACTCCATGGTTACTCTTTTAAAATACGGTATGGTTTTACAAACTGATTGTTACTAATTGTTCCTTATTGTTCTTAATTCGGGCACGCCGCAATCGCGGCGGTAAGACCCCTCCTTGAGGAGTGGCTGGATAGGCGTCACGGCGTCCTCACCTACCGCATGACGCAGGTCCTCACCGGACACGGAAGTTTCGGGAGGTTCCTGTGTCTGATAAGGAGGGAAGAAACGCCTGGGTGTCACCACTGCGAAGATCGTCCGGAGGACACGGTGGAGCATGCGGTGCAGGACTGCCCCGCTTGGGCAGAGCACCGCCGTGTCCTCACGACGGCGATAGGCGGAGACCTCTCGCGCCCGGCATTGGTCGAGGCCATGCTGCGGGGCGAGACGGAGTGGAAAGCGGTCGCCTCCTTCTGCGAAGCAGTTATGCTCGCGAAGGAGGAGGCGACCCGCGTGAGGGGAAGGACAGCGTCCTCCCTCCACCCCAGCCGCAGTGGTGGACGCCCACGGCGTCGGACGTCGCAAGACGATCTCCGGCCACCGTAGGCGCGGGCATGCGGGCGGCGAGTAATGGGCGACTCGCTGTCCGACCATGGACCATGCCCGGGTCGACGGCGCGTTGTGTTCCACGCGCGCCTCAAGGAGTGTCAGCACATTGACGGGGCCTGTAGAGGGCCAAAGCCTGCCGGGGTCGCGGGACTTTCCCATTACCGTAACCCCGGTACGTAAAGGGCTAGTGAAGGACACCGTGGATTTTAGTCAGTACAAGTCTGACAGTCCCTCCCGCCCTGCCCTGGGTGGGAGGACTCATTTGATGATTTTACCACGATAAAAAAAAAATTGTTTTTAATTCGGGGTCGGTGTCAAAATCGTCCGTTTCTAAGACCGAAACCATGGGTTTCGTGCTTTTAGATTAGACCCCCAGTGTCAAATAGTTTTTATTGTGTTCCGTCGTTGTGTTACGATTTCCAGTTCTACTGGGTGAGCTCGTTCCATCTCATTTCTCATCTTGTTTTTGATTGATGCCAAAAACGAACCTATTTTAATTATATTGGAAGTTGTTGCGAAGGGAAGCGTTTTATGCTCGTCTAGTTCACTGTACTTAGACAAAAGTTCCTATTACCACGGCACGGCATATTATTTATTTACACTGTGCAATAGGCATGTTGGCAACATTAATAAATGGCAAATATTAATTAGTCCGTCAGCTAGAGTTTCGAAAAATAACAGACACGTATTTTTTCTTTTGTTAAATCAATGCATTTTTACAAACATGTAACGCATCGAAATTCGAGAGTGGTGTCTCGTGACGTCAGAAGCAAGTAAAAACTGTAGTTGATTGTGACGTATTAGCAATTTAAAAGTGTCGTACCTTATTCAATTTTGGTTTACGTAACAAAAGGAAAATACGTGTCAAATATTTTTTGTAAGTCTATCTGATGGACTGATTAGATTTTTTCAGTCTATTACTTAAATTATATTACTTGTTCACGAGAATCGAAAGAACACATAAGGTGCTGTTTTATGAAAGAGGGCGTAAAGTAGTATTTTACGGCCGGTTGTGCAAAGCAATAAATGGTCATTAATGCGGTCTGCTAATGTGCCATTAAATCATCCATCTCGTGTGATATAGACCGGAATAACATTGACGAGAAAACTGGGGAGTTCTATCAGGAATTTTATTGTACTTGATTTATGAAGATTTTCATGTGATCTAGATTTAGCATCGGGTAAAACGACTATAATCCCGTACAAATAGTTCACAAGAATTCGGCACATGATGAATATGATTCTCTTAAAAATAACTTTTAACAAAAAACCTGACTCACGCACGAAGGATCCAGTACATCTAAAATAACGGCAAAAGTCATGGCTGATTTATTAAATATTTCTTTTATTCTATTTTCTAATACTTGTTGTTATATTGGCAACAGAAATACATCATCTGTGAAAATTTCAACTATCCAACTGTCACGTTTCATGAGATACAGCTTGGTGACAGACGGACTGACAGACAGACAGACGAGCGGTCGGACGGTCGGTATTTTACCCTTTGGATACGGAACCCTTAAAACAGCCGGTTTGATATTATTCTGACCGTGAAATATTTTTGTTATTTAGGCTACAGAAACTTCGTCCGAGAAAAACGTTCGATCGCATAATCGGGCGCTTTGTTCAAGATTATTTATTGTATTTTCGCTTTTAGCAGATATTTTTACAGTTTCTGCGTTATTTTATTTTTTAATTTAATATTATTTATCATATAAAAATGAATCGCTGAATCTGTTGCCAATAAGCGCAATCTTCGAGCAGCTGAACCGATTTCGCTAATTCTTTTTTTATAATATTCTTTGAAGTTCGACGATGGTACTTACAAGGAGAAAATTTTAAAAAATTGCGTAAAAACAACATTTTTTCTATATTCCCATACAAAAGATTCATTTAACTTAAAATTTGAACTTTAATACCACACCATAAAGTTAAAGTGTTCGTGGAGGGGTTCTGGGAAGGCAAACCAGTTCAGTGGAGCGAGCAGAGAGGAGGCCTTATATATTATATTAATATAACATCTTAAGATAAAATATTGTAGTATCTTAGCCGTGTGCCGGCCGCCCTTTAAACTCTCCGTACACAGAGACACCGACTTTTAAATAATCAATGTTACCTATGTTCTGTCCGAATGTATCAGAGGAAAGGTTAATGGGGCTGTAAAGAGTAAGGTACCTTTTTATAGCCGTCCAACATCCTGCCATTAGACATGGACGTTGCAAGAACATTATGTAGGTGCTTCATACTACAATAAGTTTCTAAGCCTTTTATTATTTTCGTGGTAAAATCATCAAATGAGTCCTCCCACCCAGGGCAGGGCGGGAGGGACTGTACGTACAGGGGTCACGGTAATTCGTAAGTCCCGCGTCCATAGTTTCTAAGCCTGTGACATATTTACTTTATAGCATGGTACAGCATTCAATTATTCCCAATTGGTCTGTAGAAGGTAATTTTCATGAATGCTTATTTTAATTTAACATAATTCAGCCATTTTTACTACCTCAAATACAAAAATTTTTGGACGGCTTAAATATGAAAAGCACACGTTTGTAAGTCATATTACAGCAATAGCTACGCCCCGTAGCCATATAGATTCATGTAGTCTGACTAAACTACTTTAGAGTGAAGTCAGATTAGTGCGTTGCGTCGTCATAGTGTTGACAGCGGTACAGTAACGGACACTTTTCCACTGCTAGGCTGAATTGAAGCGTTTCGCTGCGACTTCGATGGTCTGCGTACACTTGTGTTGCGTCCACGCAACGCTTTTGTGGCATACAATGCGTTGATCCGGTGCTATGACGCGACAAGACGGCAACACTTTAATAGGGCCTCACTCTTACTTCAGTATACAGCTACAAAGGCCATTTAACGCTTGAATTAATAACATCGACAGAAGACGTTATTGCTAAACATTTATCTAAGTGTTTCATAAAAAGGATAATGAAATATGTGTGCGTGTAACTCGTAACAACATTCTCCAATCACAGCTAAATTACACCAACTTGATATCGCGGTAAACGGCAAGGTATAACGCAGTTTTATGATCGTGCACCGACTGTCATAAAACGCAGGTTTACGCCCGTTTCATGTGCCACCGCACTTAGTTATAATTCATGCTTGAAGAATTATGACGCGACCTGTGATACTTCATGTCTATAGACTTTGTATGATGGAGTTCGCTCACACGATTACCGCTCATAGCGCATTACAGGGTGGAAAGGATATCGACGCACAAAATGGTTAGCATAAAACTAGCACATGATTTTAGACAACCCTATGTCCGATAACTTTGTTGCGACTTTAAAAATAGGTTAACTATTGCCTACATTTCTTTGTTGTAAATTTCTGTTTTTTTTTTTAAACTAAAAATTACTATTTTGTTGGTGGAGTTCCAGATTCATGTGCTGGATTCCACCCTATAAAAATAATGTACGAGATCAGCACGTACTTATTTCGGAATCAGCTAGTGGAAATGAGTCAAAACCAAGACCATGCTTATTTCATTATGAAGTATAAAAAGTGCTTAAATATAAATAAGCACTTTTTACACCGATGTATCTTAAAAAGCACGTTAAGCCTTTGGTCCTGCGGTTGATCTATCTCTCTCTCTCTCTCTCTGGCCGTGTCAAAATGTCATCCCATTTCAGAGATTAGTTAACATCTTAATCTTTTTTATGATCGATGGGTTTGATGATTTTACTACGATAAAAAAGGGGTGACAAAGACAAGGTCGCCGATGGAGCGAGCCTACCCAGAATAAGCCCGTTCACTCCACTTTTGAAGAGATTAGGGTGGTAAGTTGTAAATCCTGCCAAACTCCAAAGTTACATCGCATAGGTACAGTCACGAGCAATAGTATGTATACACTAAGCAGTATTCAAAAGCGATGTTCTGCTACCATGTTGATTAAAATTTTGCCTTTTCATTAGACTTCTATTTTGGAAGCCATACTTTTTTTTTTTTTGCGTGGTAAAATCATCAAATGAGTCCTCCCACCCAGGGCAGGGCGGGAGGGACTGTCAGACTTGTACTGACTAAAATCCACGGTGTCCTTCACGAGCCCTTTACGTACCGGGGTTACGGTGATGGGTAAGTCCCGCGACCCCGGCAGGCTCTGGCCCTCTACAGGCCCCGTCAATGTGCTGACACTCCTTGAGGCGCGCGTGGAACACAACGCGCCGTCGACCCGGGCATTGTCCATGGTCGGACAGCAAGTCGCCCATTACACGCTGCCCGCATGCCCGCGCCTACGGTGGCCGGAGATCGTCCTGTGACGTCCGTCGCCGTGGGCGTCTACCACTGCGGCTGGGATGGAGGGAGGACGCTGTCCTCTCCCTCAGGCGGCCCACCTCCTCCTTCACGAGCATGACTGCTTCGCAGAAGGAGGCGACCGCTTCCCACTCCATCTCGCCCCGCAGCATGGCCTCGACCAATGCCGGGCGCGAGAGGTCTCCGCCTATCGCCGTCGTGAGGACACGGCGGTGCTCTGCCCAAGCGGGGCAGTCCTGCACCGTATGCTCCACCGTGTCCTCCGGACGATCCTCGCAGTGGTGACACCCAGGCGTTTCTTCCCTCCCTATCAGACACAGGA
Source organism: Agrotis puta (assembly GCA_943136025.2). Taxonomy (NCBI): domain Eukaryota; kingdom Metazoa; phylum Arthropoda; class Insecta; order Lepidoptera; family Noctuidae; genus Agrotis; species Agrotis puta. Next base: position 2,342,870 of record OW964182.2, read on the forward strand.
ACCTCCCGAAACTTCCGTGTCCGGTGAGGACCTGCGTCATGCGGAAGGTAAGGACGCCGTGACGCCTATCCAGCCACTCCTCAAAGAGGGGTCTTACCGCCGCGATTGCGGCGTGCCCGGTGGAAGCCATACTATTACAAAATAGGTCTTATTTCAAAGTGAAAACCAGTATTTAGCGAGTAAATTGGGTTTGAAATTTGTTAAGTGTATACAAGTTATTGCTCGTGACTTTACATCGAAATAGGGTTAAGTAGAACCAATATTTATAAAAAACACACTAACACTAACAGTTTTTTATTCCAGACAGACGCATAAATTATAACTGAAAGCTGAAAAAGCGCTCATTTGTCGAAGTCAATTCAGCTTATTGTTCTGCAATAAGCTTGTTTTGGCTGATATTAATTGAACCAGTTAAATAAATAATGTGAAAGAAACAAACTATTACAAATAAAAAACGTTGGAAAATAATCTACTCTTCAATGCTTTTATTGTAACACAAAATGTGTTTGAACATTGTTGAATTTCAATTCTATTTTTTGTACTTATGAACCAACTGATGATTAATAAGTTTAAGATTTCATTTAAAATGTCACTTACGGGATATCTTCCGTGATTAAATATTTCAAACCTTAACTTCCTTATCATGGGACCAACTTTAAAATATCTTTTTTCCAACAAAAAAATAATCATCAAAATCGGTTCATAAACGACAAAATTAAGCGCGAACAAACATAAAAAAGCATATACGATCCTACAATTTTCATCCAATCAGGACAAGCAGGTCGTGGGACTCACGAACTACCGTGACCCCGGTACGTAAAGAGCTATTGAAGGACACCCTCGTAAGTATACGGTCGAATTGAGTAACCTCCTTTTTAAGAAGTCGTTTAAAAATAGGTATGATCTTAAAACTCTTAATTTTTTTTTGTAATGTAGCTTAGATTCTAGCTAGCCTGCCAAAAGTTTAAATTAGAATAACACTTCTTAAAAAATATTTCTTACGAGTCGAAATCTTTGAAGAAAAAGTTTTCCTGAATTCCTCTCCAGTCCATCTTATATCATCTATATATGCCTAAAAGGTTAACAGATTCAGAAATCACTCACAATACCTATTATGAAACATAGAAACAAACTTTTCCCCTAGAAGTTCAACATAGTCTACTAGCAAGGCTAAACTCCACACTTTTTAATCTGTTTTTTTCCACGTTTTTCCTCTCTTGTATTTACAAACAAACGGCTGACATTGACCGGGTTTAGTTACACACCACTGCACGCAGTGCTTGGCAAGAACGCGCGGTGTAAACGTGATGTAAATTCAAACGATTCAAAATTTTGAATTAGATTTGTATGTATTTTTATCCTTATAAAAGTGTATTTTACAACATATAACTAGTTATTCTAAAGTACTAAGATTATATACAAACTATAAATAAAACTTACTAGTAATATGTATAAAAAAAAGATTTGTATGTATTAGTTTACTTAAAAACTAACTAAAATGTGTGAACTATGCCCGGGTCGACGGCGCGTTGTGTTCCACGCGCGCCTCAATGAGTGTCAGCAAATGACGGGCCCTCTAGAGGGCCAAAGCCTGCTGGGGTCGCGGGTCTCACGAATTACCGTGACCCCGGTACGTAAAGGGCTATTGAAGGACACCGTGGATTTTAGTCAGTACGAGTCTGACAGTCCCTCCCGCTCTGCCCAGGGTGGGAGGACTCATGTGATGACTTTACCACGTAAAAAAAACAAACTCTGTGCTGATGATTTGAAAATAGTTAATAAATTTGTGATAATAAATATTTACAAGTAGCAAAAAGGAACGTGCCGCCACTCTAATCACATCCAAACCTCTAAAGTCATTTACAAAACAATAACTCACCTACATCACAATTTTCTTCAAAACAAATCCCAAAATACCCAAAAACTAAACATATGGTGACCGTTGTAAATCATCTCCGGGGTACAAATGACCCGTTTTGACACAGGCAACCGTCCCCTTCCATCAACCTGTCCCTTATACGAAACCCAGGGGATAGGCAGTGATCTATTAGTGGTTATTTAAGTAAACACAGTTTAATTGTTCCTTTTACCTTATAATTAATCTCTATTTATGTTGTGTGCGCGCTATCAACGCACTCTCCTAGTGATAACATTATAAGGGGCCATAATATCATCATTTGTAAAAAAGTACTACTTAGAAAGTTATAGTGCTCGTGGCTAAATAATTACAGCCGCACAGGCCGATCTTCCGGGTTAAGTCGCGCTTGCCGAGGTTGATTTGTGGGTAGGTGATCATCTGTCATAGCGAGTTTTCCGCCGTGGCTTAGAAAGCACATAAAGCCGGTGGTCCCGGCTGTCATTTGTAGATCTCTGACAGTATTTACTGTTAGTCAGAAACTAAAATATGACAACCAGTCTTACCAAAAGGTATCTTACTATCCAGTTACTGAGTTGTGGAGGTCCGATTGGCAGTCGCTCCATATAAATTACTGATATTCAGCAGCATCCTGTTTGACTGGAAGCCGACCCCAATATAGTTGGGAAAAGGCTAGGCAGATGACCTTCATTAAAAATTAAATATCACCTAAAAAGTACTTAAAAAGTTGTGATGAATATTAAACTTGACACTTCATTCCACGGGTGCTCCGAGTAATTAAAATCTCTGTGACATGCGCGATCGATTTGATAGTCGCGAACACCTACTTCGCACATCTATATATATAAAAATGTTATGTTGGTTTGTGTATGCTTCGAAAACTCAAAAAGTTCTGCACCGATTGAGCTGTTTTAGCATGATATATAATCCGCATCAAGGATGGTTTTTATCTATTTTTTTTTAAATAATTTTTTTGTGCCACAGCGAAGCGTGGCAGGGAACAGCTAGTAACTTATAAAATCTTACCAAAGAGATTGTCTTTTTTGGTGGTTGATAAATCATCAAAATAAGTCCTCCCGCCCAGGATGAAGCGGAAGGGACTTTCGGACTCTTTCTTTAAATCCACCCTATTCATTCAGTAGCTCTCTGTGTTACACGTTCACATTTATCTTTATAGACGGTCACGGCGACTCCTGTGCACATGTGCTGCATGATGAGCTTGAAGTCTTCAGTTCAATTCCCAGGTCGAACAAACGTTTTACCTTTAGCACTAGCAGTTTTTTAGTAGCAAGTCAGATTTAACATGAGTACCTGACACAGCAATAAGTAGTTTATTCAACATCAAATAAGAAAATAATGTTCAAGAAACTCTATATTTTCTGACTTGTATTTGAATAAATAATCAAAGGACTCATATCTTTGCAAAAAATGACTACAAAGAGGCAATAAAGTAGCCATCAAATATTTACTAGAGTATTGTTTCTTGTATACAGTTTTTTGAATTAGTTTAGACTTAGGATTACTTCAAACTGCGAGACTTATTCAACAGTGCCTATTAATTAATCTTAACCTGCAGGTATGAATTAAAGCTTTGCAACATTACAAAACCCACCCCTCAAAAATGTTTTTTATTAATTTTTATCATTCTAGGTGTGACTAATTCTTGGATAAACGGCTAAAAAAAGCCGAGGCTTAAACTCACATCGATTCTAAAAGAACACAGAACCTATACATAACATAGATTACTTAATAAGTGCCATCACGCTAAATGATGGCACTGGCGTTGTCACATTGATTCTAAAATAACACAGAACCATAACCTATACAAAGATCACTGATTATTTATTGATATTTCTTCACGAACTAGTCTTTTATACACTGTTACACCTACTTGAAAAATTTCACATTGTTTTAGTCAAATTGTTTTATCATTGGAAGACACGCCTAAACAGCTAAATACTCTCTTTAAGTTTTCTCCAGATAAAATGTACCGGTTGCCAAATCCAGTTACTTTAATGGGATAGTAACTAACTGCTTTAACTCCCGTTCTATTTACTTTCTCAGTGTGAACAAGACTTTAGCAACGAGGTAAGAACATTCTTTTACCATGTCTCGTTGGTAAAAGATTGATGAGGCTACAAAAGGTAAAAGATATTGCGACAGGTACAAATGCGTCTCCTTGTATCACAGGAAAAGGGTAGGTAGAATTTTGCATATGAAAGAAATACGTGGAAATTGTATCTAGTGATATTTTCCAGTATTGAATGAGATTGGTCGTCGAAAAGGTCTGATAGAACATGTTTTACCGAAATCTTTTGAATTACTTTTATACTATGTATGGTTGCCTAATAGTCGAAAGATGAAAAAATCCCGAAAGTTCTTGGACTCAAAAAATATGTTTTGCCAAAAAAATATAACGTATTTTTTAAATTGAGTCCACAGTTCCGAACCCTATTGGCGACCTGCGGAGATCTTGTAGTACTACATTTTTCTACATAGACATGCGAACTCTATGTCGAAGTTTAAACAAAAGTCTATAACTTTTGAACACGAAAAAATTGCACCGAAATATGGTTAAAATTGAAACTTTTGGGAATCCTGGACAAACTGCATAGATTCTTATTTACGTAATAAATAAAATAAATATAACAAAACCTTTAAAAAAAATAAGAATAGATACCAAAGCAATATAACAAGGAAGGAGCTTGTTCTTAATATAAATTAAAAACGTTAACACGTGATTCTTTAATAAAGTTCCCATAACTTTGTCACATACCCAGGATCGCAATTTCCTACAGGCCTCCACACAAGTAAAATTGGATCTTATAATTTATACAATAAAGTAACATTTACAATAGCTATAACTTTACTTGGAACTGCTTGCAGTAAAAATTTATTACACCTGGCAAAGATTTAATCAAGGGAAGATCGTTCCTACCTGAGAGGAAAAAAAAACAAACTTACTCTTCAAAAATTCACTTTAATAAGGCACACTTATTGAACCAGTGTTTTAACTTTAACGGAAACTTTTTTTTGTTTTATTGGCAAACATTTGTAGTTTTTGGAATCGGAATGCCCAATAACCAAGCGATCTATTAATCAATACATGATTTAGTGGGTTATGCGCACTTTGTCTCCCATTCGCACTTCGTCCGCATTCGCACTTGGTCCCATTCGCAGTTCTGCCCGAGCACAGTTGGTCCCATTCGTAGTTTGTCCCATTCGCAGTTCGTCCCATTCGTAGTTTGTCCCATTCGCAGTTCGTCCCATTCGTAGTTGGTCCCATACTCAGTAGGGTATTATTAGTTTGAATAAAGTTGTTTTCTAGTTATTGTGATACTAAGTTTGGTTATTATTTTTACATTTACATCATGAATGAAAATCAATTTTCTACAAAAGTAGTATTGGACAAACAAAACAAAAAAAAAATCTTTCAGTAAATTATTCCTTATTATTGTTATTTTTTTATAATAACGTTTTACAGTTTTTTTTAAAACGTTCTTAATTTAAGTCATGTTTAGCCATAATTATCTCATCGATATTGGTACTAGCAGAGCATAAAAAGGCAGGAGGTTCGATATTTCTCGCAACCACAGAAATCTTAATTATTATTAAGATTTCTGTGCTCGCAACTCTAGTATCGTACTTAACCAGCGTTTATTCGCTGAAGTGTTATTCCGTGTTCATTATTTCTGCACTTGGCTGATACTCGGAGTGGTCCTGACATGTTTCATCTTGTTTCCACTTTGTGCTTCAGTTATCTCGTGATAACAAACAATAACAAAACCAGGAAAACAACGAAATAAAACCTGCTATTTACGGACAAATGGATCTTCGTTCATTTTTTTGACAGCATGTTTCCTTTTGTGGAATCGATTGGTACCAAGCTCCAATTAGGTATGTAACGTTGTACAATCGACAAAGTTGAATCATGACCCATTTTGACAATAAATTGTTTGAATCCTTGAAAATAACAAAGATCGAAGTCGTTACCATGGAAATGTATGTTTCCGCGAATGTGGATTTAATTGTATTTAAAGGACTGTTACAAAATAAGGTTACGGTGGGTCATAATTTATTCTTTGTCGAGTGTACAAACGATACGTCCTATGTTTGGAAAAGTTGAAGTTTAAGATATTACAATAACCCCTAGTAACCTACGTGATCATCATCATTATTCTGAGCAGAACTGCAACATTGGTGCACCCATTGCTGAGTTTAGTAGGTCTTCTCCAATACCTCCTTTTGTGTCATGCTTTCCTGGTCTGCGCAATTCCTAACCAGTTCTTACCCGAGACTTGCTTAAGATCAAGACAGACAGATTTAATACAGTTCATATACCTTTTTTTTTTTTTTTTCGTGGTAAAATCATCAAATGAGTCCTTCCACCCAGGGCAGGGCGGGAGGGACTGTCAGACTTGTACTGACTAAAATCCACGGTGTCCTTCAATAGCCCTTTACGTACTAGGGTCACGGTAATCCCTTGGTCCCGCGACCCCAGCAGGCTTTGGCCCTCAGGAAAAAAGTATAAAAATATTTCAGCTGGCTATCTTTTATGCCTAAAATTAATATCGTATCTCAAACCAAATCTTGATCCGTATTCCTTGATCGGTGCTTGTAATTAGATATATTGGAAAAACGGATTGGCATATAACGGTCGTTGATTAGTTACGTACAGACAAAAATCGAGATCAAGATTGCGACCAAGATACGTCTGGACTCCCACAACATATACCATATTACAACATACAGCCATACATGACATTGCTCATTAAATACTAACAAGCACATACCTTATCAAATTACCACCAAAATATTTATAATCCCATCAGAAAGTACCCCATTACAGGCCACCAGTGCCATTCATCCTCCACGATCGGCCCCAAGCGACACATTCTCGTGAATTTTTTCAATAAAATTCTCCGTGTTCACGAGATGAAACGTTTTCCTTTTGCTCAAATAATTCATACAGGTTATGCGGTAGGCTATAAAAATGCTAAAACGCCTGTGGCTTTTTCATATGACTTTTTGTCGCTAGTTTTAGATTTTCGTTTTAGTCTACTCGGTTATTTTGGATTTATCGTTAGTCGTGAACATTCAGTAGGAATATTACCTATAGTCCTGAATTATTTTAGCTTCATTGCTGATAGACTTGAGCATTCATTTTTAACAGAGCATTTACCGTTTTTAATTTTGTCGAACTGAACAATGAACAGAGCCTATATATAACCTTGCTACGAACTTTTTCACGATCTTTTTAGCAAACGCTCTAGCCCGCCGTAGTCGTCAAAAAAATATTCTTCATGAAGATATCAGACTGGATAGTCGGCACTGCAAAGGGCTCGTTATGGGTCTACCACACGCACCAGCTTCACCACAGTTCTGACTGCGCAAGCCGGTTTGTACACTAAACACCGTGCTTGCGGTTGGTTTTTACCAACCATCAATTTTTCAAGTGTTTGCGTGAAAAGTGAAAAAAGACAATGCAAAAGTTGCGCAGGCAAAATTGGCGCGTGATACCAACCCCACAGCGCGGCCTGCGAATTTTTCGACTTGAAATTTTTCAAGTTTTCCACGCCGACGATTTCGACAAGTATGTGGCTTGCGCGTACTTAACTGTGCCGTGTGGTAATGCCGACCGTGTACAATGTTTTCATGCGAGAAGCTTGCGCAAGCAGAACTGTGCTGAAGCTTGTGCGTGTGGTAGGCCCATTAGAATGCTCGTTAAACACTCTCATTTGTTTTTCTGTAATGATAACTTTCGCAAAAATGCTCATTACAAGTGAATCCTCAAGTTCCCTCAGCACCTTTAGGTAAGAAATGTCTACAAACAGTTCGGTTATTTTTTCTAAAGATCGTGCCAATATCGATCGTCTGAAATTTATTCTTCAGCATTATTAGTTCGAAATACCTAGTCCTGGTACTTGTGGTCATTGGCGAGACGATAATTGTACTCGTTTAAACTTCCACAGAGACCTGCTCTCCTGGTAAATAGTGGGCACGTGTCTCGATCACGTGCAGCAGCTTAGTGAAGCGGAAATAACGATGGAATTTCTGGACGGTATAACCCGATTATAGGGAAAGCAAAATGGTTTACTGTGTGAGTTTGTGAAATTGTGACACTGAAAACAACATTTAAAGAAAAAGTTTTAAGGTTAAACGTTCGTATTTTAACCGATTTCAAAAAAAGAAGGTTTTCAATTCGACTGTATTGTTAAGAAGAAAGAAAGATCAGTCAATATTTCAGTCTGGTTCAGTAGTTTTTATTGTTTTAGTATTTTTTTTTGTTGTGTACTTGGACGATGTTATTACCTACGGATTACGTATTTGACAAGACTTTGGTTTGAATAATTGAACTAAACTGAAAAATTTCAGGCTTGACTTTCTACTTCAATTAATAACGTAAATGCTCTAAAGCGTTTGTCAAACAGACAGGCGTGGCGAATGCGAAGCGACGCGTTTTTATATGTAATTTATGGAATTGTTTGAATCCAGTCACATAGAAAAGCGAAAGCGACCCGATAGCGTGACCGAACTATCGGACTGACGTCTCGTATCGGTTCGTTATCGCTTCGGACTCGCCTGTCTGTTTGACAAAGGATTAATAGATTATGATTTCTTTTTATGGCATCTCGCAGGTCAACCTCTAGTAGGTTGTGTACTGCTCAACAGCCAGGGCAACAAACTTAGTTAAAAACTAAGCAACCACACGCTAAGGGCACCCCCTGTGGAGTAATTATGATATAGGCTTGCATGATTTTTATAGGGTTCCGTACCCAAAGCGTAACAGGACCCTATTACTTATATTACTAAGACTCCACTGTCCGTCTGTCCGTCTGTAACCAGGCTGTTTCTCAGGAACCGTGACGGACAGTTGATTTCACAGATGATTTAGTTCTGTTGCCGCTATAACAACATATATGTATACTATAAAACAGAACACAAATAAATATTTAATGCGGCTCCCACAACAGAGATATTTTTTTGGCGTCCTTAACGGTTTTTTTTTATAGACAATCGAAACCTCGAAAAGTCCGAATCGCACTCGGCTGGTTTCTGAACGTAGATAATTGACTACCAGGGACATAGCAGTACTCAGAAACTAAGAAAAACAATGTACTAACTAGAAAAACAATGTTTTAACAAAATTTTGTTCTTTATGTCGCAAAGCAGCAATGTACTGAAAATCGTTGAATAAAACAGTGTCCATGTAATATGTAAATGAAAATAAATATATTTGTTGAACGCGCCGCTCCGAATGGTCTGCAAACAAAAAGTTGTCAGGCGTAAAAAGCAGAACAAATTCACGTCATCTGCACCGCTTGTAAAACGCAGGTGTCCTGAAATACAGCCGGCTGAAATAAACCTGTGTCTTGGCTGAAAATATAATAATAATAAACCCGTAGCGTAATTATTGTCAAGCTTGGCTCTGTTCTGTAGACGGTACAGTCTGAGGTAAATACCTGAACATAAGACTGGATAAATATATATTTTTTAGTATGTTTAACATTGGAAGAAAACACAGGATTCTGAAGAAAAATAACAATGATCCTACATATTAATAGTTTACTGCATAAATAAATTAAAAATCTGTTTAATCCGTCAGTTCGAGTAGGTATTGAAAAATAATAAACATGTGTTTTTAGTTTTTTTTTTTTCTTCTAAGTCAATGTTATTGACAAAGATAAAAAAACGCTTCAAAATTCGGATACGTCATAACGCCTGTAAAGTTATACCGACCAAATGACGTTTTGTGATTTAAGAAGCGTTTCATCTTCGTCAATTTTTTTTGAGAAACCAGCTTTGTTCTTGTCCTTTCCTTTTTTTGCGAAATCGACTTATATATATGGTTACATTCGGCTTTTTTTCCGATTGTAACCATATATACGAGTATAAGTTGATTTCGCAAAAAAAAAGTCGCTTATCCCCTTTTGGCCGCAAGCCGTCTGTATAAACGCTCATCAACCTAAAAAAATACCCGATCGAACATGAACCTTCCCTTATTGTGATAAAGTTGAAAATCTATTTTAAAGTTTGGCGTCTGAGCTCTTTTTTTTTTTTTTTGCGTGGTAATATCATCAAATGAGTCCTCCCACCCAGGGCAGGGCGGGAGGTACTGTCAGACTTGTACTGACTAAAATCCACGGTGTCCTTCACAAGCCCTTTACGTACCGGGGTCACGGTAATGGGTAAGTCCCGCGACCGGCGTCTGAGCTCTTAGGTACATTTCTGCTAAAGCCATCGAGAATTACATGCGTAATGTTATGTTACTTGAATTTACTTGATTACTTGACTGACTTAATACCTTGCCGCGTTATTAATATTTAATTATACGTAAATTTCTGACAAGCTGCGCGTTACATATTTGGCTAATAGGATTCTTGCCAACATTACTTATGCAGGAATCAGACTGCCTTGTCTGATTGCTAAGTTGTTTAAACTTAGTTTACAAGGCCTTATCACGAGTTTTCACGCTTTTATGACGTAAAGTAAACGAGACTTTGAGGTGACGAAAAAAAGAGGCGCTTTTTCATTTTCCAGGCTACTAATGTCATTATACTTTAAGTACGCTGTACGGTAAAATACGAAAATCTTGTGCTGAGGCCTCTGATTTTAATGAAGCAAAGATAAAATCATCTTGTACAACATATTGATTTATTTGATGGTAATCATAAAAGCAAAAAATAAAAAGTACCAGGAGAGCAGCAAGCTATGGGTATGGTTACTAATATTTAAAATGTTATTACTATTCCATTGAAAGTGTATACCTTACATTAGAATGGTTTTATAAGTTTATCTATTAGATTAGAACGTCTCCCTGCATACTAATTAGTTCTGTTATAATGTATTTTAATTTGAAACCATTTTCTACGAACAAGCCAATTAGACTTATGAAAGAAGATAATAAAATGTATTTTCTGTAGGTAGGCAAGCAAAGATCAAAAAAATACAAGTCAGTATTAAATTAACGAAAACATGCTATGTTATTTTAACTAAAAATAACATGAAAAACTAAATTGTTATCAAAGCAAAATTATATATTTTAATAGTTGTTTACGTAACAAAAGCTAAGAAACCAATTTTCTCCAAGAACAAAGCGACCTAAATTCAACCTTATAAATAAAAATCTACATTGTTTTTGAAACAAAAATCCCTAAATAGTTGGAAAACACATCATTAATATTAAACAATGTTTAGTTGAGACCTCGACAAGAGGCTGAATCGCAAAACTATGTTCAAAGGCAGGAGCTATGTAAATACGGCCTTAGGGATAACATTTTAAAAGAGTCTAAGAACAGATATACAAGAATATAATTCAAAAGAAAATTCACCCGCCGGGTCGCGGAACTGTATAAGCAGATTACCGTGATCCGGGACCGTAAAACGGCAATTGAAGGATCTCCTAATAAAAGATTCGAGAATTTCACCAATCCGTACTGGGTCCATTCTCTCTCACCAAAAAGTTTAGTAGTTAACCAAAAAGTTTGTTTGATTTCATCGTAACGTCTGTTTAGTATTTTCCAACACACATAATATTTTATACAAGGATATTTTGGCGTGTGACGTTAATCTGAGCAAACGCCATTTTATTTTTTCAAATGTACATTTAACCAATTATAATTATTTACCTACCAACCTAGTCGGACATTTTTTTATACGTAGCGCTGAAACTCTTTGTATGTGAAAGGAAAACTAGATGTTTCATTAATTTGAAATGATGACAATCATTAAAGATTGATTATGAACTGCCAACTAAGGCCTCGTTTAGACAAGGCGTGAACTTGCATGCAAGTTTGACTACATTGCGGTATTTGTTTAACCAACTGATTTTTTTGCCCCTCCATAGTCCGCAGTGTAACGCTACTCGCATGCAATTTCTTGCATCGTCTAAATGAGGCCTAACACGTCATATCCCGGGGTCGCGGGACCAAGGGATTACCTTGACCCCGGTACGTAAAGGGCTATTGAAGGACACCGTGGATTTTAGTCATACAAGTCTGACAGTCCCTCCCGCCCTGCCCTGGGTGGGAGGACTCATTTGATGACTTTACCACGATAAAAAAAAAAAAAAAATAAACACGTCATATCATCATCACCAACAGCCAGGACCTTGAATTATCACCAAATCTTCGAATAAGTTTCTGTACCTGTACTAACACTTCAGGAAAGGCAGAAGGTAAACTCTTATTATTTAAACAATAGGATTATGTTCACGATTTCCCGAGTGAAGCAGCCAGGCACGAAAATTGTTCCCAAACAATACGAGCAAATGAGCACAAAGGTACTACCGGCATTTAATTTGCATTAAAGTACGCCAATTACATTTAGTTCAGTACTCAAATGCTAATGAAACATTGCCAACCTGAAATTAGGCAGGTTGTGATTTGAATAGTTTATCGAGGATCGTTTAACCGTCATCCCACGCTATTCAGATTTCAGATCGCTTTACCAATTAATTGATTTGTTTATGGATAACTATAACTGGTTTATGTTTCTATTAACTTCTATACCATTTATTATCATTTGATCATAATCGTAATTTCTACGCCTTACTTCAAAATGAATTCACAATTTGGTTGAACTATGTAATATTGCCATTAATTGGCACGAGTAATATCTATTGACATTGCGAAAACAATACCTCCAGCCAGTGCTTTTATCCTAGTAACCAATAACTCGCCCTCGGGGTGAATTCAAATCGTTTTGTAACCGAGAGGGCCTCAAAATGTTTCCTTTTGTTCCGTTTTCCTAGAACTATGATACTATCGTTAAACTGGAAATGTTTTCTTTGGCTGCCTTGCCTTATTTATGTTGGCTGTGGTCCTTTTCCTTCAGTAACAAGAAACTTTTGCCAGAAACACAACACAACCACTAAATTATATTTCGAAATTGGAGCCATTCCTTACCCACTCGAAAAATGAACAATGAACAATCTTACAAGAATTACTGCAGAAAAGAAAAAAAAAATAAAACAAAAATGCCTATGTACGAGTACTGTTAGTTAGTTAATATTCGCTTTACCGCATAATTAGTTTTTAAAGTTGAAGGAATGCCCGAGTACGCGCAGACGCGCTTTACTAAAGTGGCTTCCAATCAAAAGTTAGAAAGTACTACGTTCTGTATAATGTAAGATCAGTTGCCTGCCCTAGTTCACTGAACGAAATTAATAGGCTGCATGTAACCATAGACAAAACCACTAATGAATCAGCAAAATGAAGAATGAATGCCTCTTCACAAAGTAGGAAGGAACGTTGCGAGTCTGTTTGAGACTTATTCCCGGCTCTGAATGACGAATGAATGGAAAACACTGCTACCAGGAAAACATGAGCCCAAAGAGCTCTCAGTATTTCCGTGGAACAATTAACAATTATTTCGCAGAAAATTACGTTGTCTGGTAATCCGATATAATGATGTTTCGTTTCGGTTATAGTATAATATTTATTCAACAGAATTATTATTTATAACGTCAATTTAATAATCAAATAAATCCAGTAAATATAAAACTGTAGCACACTCACAGATTATATATAAAATACCATTGTCATTGACATTCTATTATCTAAGCTGTAACATCACAAATTGAAAAATACGCTTTGAACAAAACTTGAATCTAAATATAAATAGCTTAGAGATCAGAGTTTTTTAATTAAAAACATGTCCATGTATTATTTTGTTCGTCCAAGAAATCTTAGTAATTATAATTACTTAGATGCTAGCGTGGTCCCGGTATCCTCCTCCAAGGCTCACGTCTGAAAGCCTCAATTAAGTATATTACTGTAATGTCAGCAAATTAAGTTTCCGAGGGTTAATGGTAGCACTTTCGATATCTGGTTACGGAGTTACTAAGTGCTATTAGTCGCTTGAGTGCAGCGAATACAGCGTAATGTCAACGTAAACCAATAATAATATCAGATATCAAAAGCTATGTACACCCACCATTTTAGTTTTTTTGCTGTATATAGTCTGGACAAGTACACATCTGCACGCGTAGCATGGCGATTCTATCTCTATTCTACCAAGAAAAGACAAAGCTCTTTCTATCCAACTCGAGATGTCTTCTGCCCGAGCATGGCGATGCTGTAGACTCGCGTTTCTAGGAAGACAAAGACAGACGTTCTCTTTCCATAGCAACGGTGAATGATTGAATGTGTCTGAACTAAAACGTTTAGTTAACCAAAAAAACGTGTAAAAATCATAAGTTTTCAACACAATTAAAATGATTTATTGAAATCAGACACAATTATACATGATTCTAGTAATATGTGCATTCATTTACAATTTAAAAAAAGTTTTTGCTCATAAATCAAAGCGACAACAAAACGCAAAAAGTATACAACCCATAGACATACAGTATGGTTCGAGTCTTTCCTAGCCAAATGTTAAATAAACTTAACAAACTTTCTAGAAAGAGAGAAAAACAAGCGTGGAAATGATCTATGTGTTAAAGGAGGGAGATAGATATGTAATATATGATAAATTATAATTATGACAATTTTAGTCAGATAATGTTTGGTCCATTCTTTATGCCTATGAGTGATGGGCAACAAGTTTCTTGCAGCAATTTTTAAACTTTAACGCATAAAAACTGATGCGATTGCATTGGGAGGAGCCTTACTTGTTTTTAAAACAAATTTATGTCTATAAACACCAAGAATATTATAAAAAGAATCTTATCTAGGTCTGATATGAAGTAGACAAATTTCTCTTGTAGAGAAGAAACTTGTCTTCCCCCAAGTGTCAAAAGTAGAGAAAATATTATCGGCATGCTTGACGTTGTAGACTTGTCTCTATCGTAGAGAAGAAACATTTCTTTTCTACTGGACAAACATCGCCATGCTTGGGACGATAGAGATCTTTCTTCAATCTGTCATTATGTCGATTCTCCCGTCGATATAACTCCTTTCTACGGTGCTCATGCCACGCATGCTGCACGCGTAGCATGGCGATTCTATCTCTATTCTACCAAGAAAAGACAAAGCTCTTTCTATCCAACTCGAGATGTCTTCTGCCCGAGCATGGCGATGCTGTAGACTCGCGTTTCTATGAAGACAAAGACAGACGTTCTCTTTCCATAGCAACGGTGAATGATTGAATGTGACTGAACTAAAACGTTTAGTTAACCAAAAAAACGTGTAAAAATCATAAGTTTTCAATACAATTAAAATGATTTATTGAAATCAGACACAATTATACATAATTCTAGTAATATGTGCATTCATTTACAATTAAAAAAAAGTTTTTGCTCATAAATCAAAGTGACAACAAAACGCAAAAAGGATACAACCCATAGACATACAGTATGGTTCGAGTCTTTCCTAGCCAAATGTTAAATAAACTTAACAAACTTTCTAGAAAGAGAGAAAAACAAGTATGGAAACGATCTATGTGTTAAAGGAGAGAGATAGATATTTAATATATGATAAATTATAATTATGGCAATTTTAGTCAGATAATGTTTGGTCCATTCTTTATGTCTACGAGTGTTGGCAACAAGTTTCTTGCAGCCATTTTTAAACTTTAAGGTATAAAAACTGATGCGATTGCATTGGGAGGAGCCTTACTTATTTTTAAACAAATTTAAGTCAGTAAACACCAAGAATATTATAAAAAGAATCTTATCTAGGTCTGATATGAAGTAGACAAATTTCTCTTGTAGAGAAGAAACTTGTCTTCCCCCAAGTGTCAAAAGTAGAGAAAATATTATCGGCATGCTTGACGTTGTAGACTTGTCTCTATCGTAGAGAAGAAACATTTCTTTTCTACTTGTCAAACATCGCCATGCTTGGGACGATAGAGATCTTTCTTCAATCTGTCATTATGTCGATTCTCCCGTCGATATAACTCCTTTCTACGGTGCTCATGCTACGCATGCTGGAGTAATTAGTACTAGGTTAGCAGAACGTTTAGGAAGTTAGCTCGTTTTTATTAGAATTTGTAAATGTGCATAGGATGATAGTTATGTTAGAGGCCTTTCGGTCTGTGGGTCGCTCTTAGAGGCGGATTTCGCATTAACAATACTACTACCTATCAAGTTTCTGAAACACAAATTATTTATGAACGATTTGACGCAGACTAATGCCCACTTGCACCACAAACCACTAAACAATCACAACAGTTAACGAGTACTTTTTTTTAGCGTGGTAATTTCATCAAATGTGTTCCAGGGAAAGGCAGGAGGGACTACCAGACTTGTACTGACTAAAATCCACGGTGTCCTTCAATAGCCCTTTACGTTCCGGGGTCGCGGTAGCTCGTTAGTCCCACGACCCCGAGGTTAACGAGTAATTGACAAAATTATTTTCCGTTTTCTGTGCTGATTTGCGCCTCTCGGTTGGTACACCTTGCACAACCCTATTTACCAATAAATAACAACATTTCACTCAACCTCACTCGCAAACATGGTGCCCTAGTACAATTGAAAAACAAAATGACAAAAAACAAAGTAAACCAAAAAAGAGTAGGTAATTAAAAACCCAGTAAACAATCGTTCGTATCGCTATCGCTGTAGGCCAAAAGCGTTTTAATTGTTTCATCTATAGGTAAGCAAACAAACCGGTTCGCTTCTCGCATATCAAGTAATTTGAACCGGTTTGGAAATCAAACAACAGCCCCCAGCTAGATTAATATCAAATACAAGTTCCCTTTGTCCAGTTGAGTACCTGGCGTCAGCGTTGCCAGGCGTCCGGATAAAGCCGGACACAGTTAGGCTTTTTGGTTGCGTGTCCGGCCAAGTTTGACCGAGTCCGGACTGTCCGGCTTATAATAAATAGGCTTTTTAAATTGTTTTTTTATTTTATTTCTTATGATTTGGTTTCCGCTCTGCTCTGCCTCATCGTTTATCGCTAATGCAATCGAGTGTACTAACACATACACACCGCTTGCGTTTGCGCCGTTCCACGGCGAAGGGAATCTTGTTTAGTTGAACCTAATATTGCTTAATTATCTGGAAATCAATACTTGTTACTTTTCACTGAATTTGACACGCATAATTGTTTCCTATATTTCCCCAAATAATTTGAAACACGTGGCAACTTACTCGTAGCAACAAAAACGTAGGCATCCTAAACACAGAGGCACAGTTATGAATAAAACAGACGCCTCTGAAATGGAGCAAGGTTTAACGCACGGTCTGACAGAGGAATCTCAAGGGTGCTGTGGCGAGCTGGCGGGCCACTGTCAAGGTTGGATCATATGTAGCTGTCGGCGGATACCACAGACAATCGTAAAAGTTGAAACAACAAGGCTTTTTAGGAACAATCTCGTGTTTTATTCATGTGAGGAAAAATTGAGAAGGGAGAACATGTTTTTGCTTATTTAACTTGCATCATTAGGAGGGTTTTATTTGGTTAAGTAACTGTGATACGTATAAAGACAATTATCGTAGCATAAATGTAGACTCCTGGCAGTAGCGAAGATATTTAGGTATATAATGGAAAACCCAAAAACACTTAACCTGAAACCAGTTGTGCTTGTTGTGACACCCTAAATAAGCAAGTCATAGGAATTCAGGGTAGGAGGTATATATTATACGCTGTATATTCTAATTAATTTTATCTACTATCATGCTATTAATCCTCTATAAAAGAACCTATAGCAATTAGCTTATTGCCAACATTAAAACACTCAATGCTATAATGATCATTATATCATCCAAACGCGTGTTATAATGAATTTCAAAAAAAGAACATTCTCATGCAATGACATTTTTACCACCAGATCGCTAAAATTTTGAAAAAAGAACAATAAATTGTAGACTAATTCGTAATTTCGGATTCTCGTCTTATCGTGTTATTTCCCGCCATCTTGAATTTACATAGTTCTGTACAACACCCTATGGTATGAAAATCTTTTATAGAGGATTCACATCATGATTGTAGATAAAGTCTTGTATGCAACTGTTATAATTAGGTATTAAAACACTCATGTGATACTATTATCACACTCGGCTACGCCTCGTGTGATAAACCCACATTCGTGTTTTAATACCCCTGATTATACAACAGTTGCATAAATAACTATAAAGATGTCAGACTACACGATACCTTAATATTAAAAGCCTTTGTATAATTACATATTGTATCGTACTTCAAAGTAATAACTGAAGTTACCAAGACAATAATCTTCTCTCAAAGGGGCTCAAAGTCAAAGTGGTAGCTTACTGACAACTTGTACCAGGAGTGCAGTACAATGAGGAGCTCTTAATTAAATTGAATGACTATCTTCACAAGTTTTTCAAATAAATGTTTACCTTCTTGGAACTATTTGGATTAGACAGGCTACAACCTCAATTAAGACATTCACTTTGTATTTGGTTTAATAAGGCACAGAATGAGACATAATTAGGACACGCCATTATGGTTGGCCGTAAAATTAACAGCTTGTTACCTTGTATCCCACAAAATTGTCCTCTTTCGAATATAAACCCTCACAAAATGGCGTATGTTTTGAAAATGTTACCTTATTGATACAGAATATCTCCATTTTATCATTCTGATCACGTTGTGGGAATCAATGTGCGTGAACTTATAACACTCTTATGTGATGGGTTCAAACATAACTTTAACGAATTGCGTGTATGTGCACATAATTTATTAAAAATATATGTATTTGAAAAGGCCGTAAAAGAGGCAATTTGCAATTCATCTAGTACCTACTTAATTTTTCAAGGTAAAAAACGAGACCAAAACCTGTCCGCAGGGCATTAAAAATTAGCTACCTAATTAGTCTAGAAAGTTCAAGTCTTCTCATTAAAGTTACTTGCTTATTAAAACTAAAAGACCCACGAAATCTTTTACACTTTTAAACTTTTGCTTGCAATAGTAAAAAGCCTATTTTTGCCCCCAGATGGCTATGGAAAATCGCACCCGAATACAGCAGAACGACCTTCTACTCCATGAAGCGGTAATCAAGAACGAACCAGCAGCTGTCCGAGAAGCGCTAGAGCGCCCTACTGATGTCAACTGCAGAAATAATGTAAGTCGATCTCCCAATGAAGTATGTTAGCCTAGTACTTTGAACTTCGAAGTGACAAAGAAACAATAAAAAATTCCGAGTTAGTTTTCTTAATTATTCAGCTGGCTACGCTTAAATAATTTTCTAGCTGAATTCAGAATTTATTAAACTTTAACATGAAATGAAAAGCTTTAATTAAGAACTGTTCCCATTTTCCGTATTCCCAGCATGCGAGCAACTACCGAAATTAATAATCCTTTTCAAGTTTACCCATTCACGACAACTAAATCCTATACTTTGTGAACACACAAAATTATACTTTCTTACATAAACGTACCTATCATTTCTGACTTCCTCCCGCTTTTGTCAACAATTTAATTGAAGTCTTTGTATTTGTGCGTCGTACAACGTAACGTGGCGTAACAATAATCCCATTCCCCACAAGATCCTTTAGTGACGTACAGTAAATGAGATCGGAAACAACAGAGCCTCTCACACGGCTTCATTCGATGTTTTCCATGAAAACAAGTTAATAGCCGCCACCGGAGCCCGTAATTGTCCGTGGCTGATTGTGCTTTTCCTATATCGGTACTGGAAATGATCCCAGAGGAGCATAAGCTAATAACGACTTATAAAGACGGGGGATTGCAATATTATTTTTAGGTAGGTACCTACTAGAAATCAGATACAGTTTTGTTGCTCCAGTATATTCCTAGGGGACTGTACCTACTTTGATAGCACTTGCTTGGTCCATATTATTTTATACGAATATGTATTTCCACTTTCCTGCAATTAATAGTATTTTTTAACAGTATGGCAGAGCTCCAATACACTGGGCCGCAAGCAGAGGGAACGTGGAGATAATAAAATTACTCATCGACTCCAAATGCGACATCGAAGCAGCCGATAAGGTAATTTAACTTCAGAATAATTTATTTGCTTCGTAACCAACGGAAGCGTTTCTCATTGGCTCGGTTTCATGTAAGTAATTTGTATGACACCACATCCTCTTGTGGTTATTATCCTAGAAAACGCTGCCTTTATTTATAAAACATTAAATTGGCAAAATGTTCTATTGTTTGTGATTTGTGATCGTTTTTCTAACATTTTTAATTACCTAATCTTTGTTTGGCTGTTCTTGACTTTGAATTGTATAAAAACTCTTTCGAGTACCAGGCTGTCAGAGACAACAGAAAGTAACTTGCATGTTTGTTTCAGTTCGGAATGCGGCCGTTGTTGATGGCTGCATGGCACGGTCACCTCGAAGCCGTGAAAACTCTCGTGGGAGCGGGGGCTTGCCTTGCTGCTACTAACAAAGTATGCACTCCTTGTATATTTTGATTCTATTACATACTAGACAGTATTTTTTGAAGAAGTGCAGGCATCATCTATCTATATATATAAAAGGAGAACTGACTGACTGACATATCAACGTACAGCCGAAACCACTAGGGCTAGGAATGTGAAATTTTGCATACGGCTTCCTATTATAATGTAGGGGAGCACTAAGAAGGGGTTTTTTAAAATTTAACCTTTAAGGGGGTGAAAAGGGGGCATTAGGAAAGTACGTAACCCACGTGGACGAAGTCGCGGGAAAAGTGCTAGTTCACTATATTAAAACGATATTAAAATAATTATAATAATACTGGTGAGTACTATTTATTATATGAATTGCACTCGCTTGTAAGATCTTGAATGAATCATACATAATCTAACTTCATGAAATAATAAGCTCTATTATTAATTAAATCATTATTGTATCAAAAAGCGCGTGTCGTGTAACCTCGCTAATTATCTAGGTACAATTAAAATTGAACCTGGTAGAAGGTAGACATGCGCCATTCTATAGCGTGGTATCAAAGGCTTTATTTAATTCCTTGAATTCACAGTAACTCCAAGTAATATTATAAGCACCTGACTGAAGGATCCGAGACATATTATAATATCAAGTAATTTAATTGAAATCCTCGGCACTACTAATTAATTTTAGTGGTTAAATTCTCCTACACACTAAATGAAAATAGTCATCACTTAATGACTATTTTTAAGCTATAGTTTTTAATTCAGTGCCGTAACTAGCCCTTTCTGCGCCCCTTCAGGGTCTGGACCCTATGCCTGGGTGGGTACCGTTGGTACACCCCTATATTCAGCACTGATTTAATTAATTATACTCAAGTAAAGGTGCGGTAGATTTTCGGAAAGAAAATGACTAAAAATCCTTTTGTGATTACAAATTAAAGTATATCCATCAAGACCAAGAATGAGCGAACAATAAATAGCCTTTTTTGTTTTTCTCCGATATTATAAAATCTCCACGAAAGGTACTAGGATATTAGAACTTTAAGAAGACTGATCATTACATAGTGTTCGCGGAAGTCTGATCTGTCAAGTGGAAAACAATTCAAGGAAAGTGAGGAGGTAGATTGATTTTCTCTGTGAGCCGAGTGGATTTTCGGAAAGGAGATTTCAACCGGAATTGATGCTTATTTAAAAATTATTTATTTACGAAAGTACCCCGAAAGAAAACTTTCTTTTGGTCAACAGTTGGCTTCACTGTTGGGTGAGAAATAACTAGGTGCACATAAAACCCAAGTATGTTTGTTCACAGAAACAAAACGATCTGCTTCAATGCGCGTGCTCCCGGGGCTCAATAGACGTGGCAGAGTATGCCGTATCTCTTGGGGCTAAGGTCCAGAGTTCGGATGCAGCAGGCGACGCTCCCCTTGCCCTGGCATCCAGAGCCGGACACAGCGCATTAGTGGACTTATTACTGCAAAAGGGTGCTTATATTGATGCCGTAAATAAAGTAAGTGATTATTATTCTGCGAGCATTATTTTTATGTGAACAGCTCCAGGAGGACTTGAGATCCTGGTACATCTGTCTCCTTGTTCAGTCCTTAGAGATTTGTTTCATACAATCACTACAGCAGAAAATCCTTGTGGGTCGAGCAGTCAAAAATCAAAGTCAATGTCCGCTGGTCTCTTTCAAAGCGGTAAACATTGCTCTGATCTTATTTACACCAATTTTACTACCTACTTTCATAAATTAGTACTTAAACAGGAAATTCTTCGTAAGAATCTCGTACCTAGCTCAGAGAATCACAAGATTCTCAGAAAAGCAATAACTAAGTTATTGTGTAGTCGAGAAATATCCCGTTTATTCTAAGTAGGTATTCAAAGAAAACGACTTAACTTATATTTTCTGTTCTTACACTTTATGATTTCCTGGTAGAGCAATGTATTACACATATTTATTTGCGAAGCATAAAGAGAAAATTATGGGGATAAATAATTTGAAAAAGCAAAGCTCGATAAAGTAACCAGTTGAATTGATTTTCTTTTGGTCTTTTGACCAATTTTCTCTATTGCAAAATGGTTTGTTGACATGGAATACCCAGACACCTAAGTTGAGATAGTCCATGATAATGTTTAACTTACACAAATAAGGCATTTTCCTATTATAAGCTGTCCTTATTGGTAAATTGGAATCTTTAGGGTTGAACAAGTATAATCAATCTTACAAAAACCAATATAATCTCGCTCTTATTGTTAGGCTTCGCAAAGTTTCATGTTACTGCCGAGTACAGATTAGAACCCCAATTACGTAGCAAACTTTTCCATCACTTTTCTAAGGATATTTGTAAAATATTGCTTCGTATGCTTTTAAATCCATCATGTACGGGTATGACAGATCGGATATGTGAGATTATGATCGACCATATCATATGAAATACTAACCGTCTTACCACAAAAAAGTTAAACATCTGTTAAACACTTTTGTAAAAAACTGTTAACGTCAAAACGGCGTTTTACCTTGATATAAGGGTCGTTTTGCAGTTACACTTACGTTAAGGTTCTATACCTCCCTGCCGGGGTCACGGGACTCACGAATTACCGTGACCCCGGAACGTAAAGGGCTATTGAAGGACACCGTGGATTTTGTCAGTTAAGTCTGACAGTCCCTCCCGCTCTGCCCTGGTTGGGAGGACTCATGTGATGATTTTAGCACGTAAAAAAAAGGTTCTGTACCTCAAAATATAAAACGGAACCCTTATCTTCATTTTGTTGTCCGTTAAGAGGCCTCTTACAGTCCACTAACACCGCCAATCGAAAAAATGTCATAACTCGTAAATAGAATCAAAAATACAAAATGTTGTCTATTATTACTGTAGAAAAGGCAATAACGTAATTTTATAACACATTGTCAACCACTTGAAATATAGCTGTTTAGCTAAATCGTGCATTTGTAACAAAAACGGCGTTTATGTTTTGAATGCACGATTTAGCTAAACAGCTATATTTATTTTAGAAGTCTTGTGAGTGGATTACACAACTACACGTCTACGCTGTAGACCTTTGTCTTCATCATCTGCCTACCCTTTATCTAATTATATTGGAGCCTGCATCTCGTCGAAACAGACATAGCTAAATACCAGCATGGTACATAGAACGACGGTCTATCTGATCTCCATAGCACAGAATCTGGGTTTAAAAATACGTCTTGGTATGATTCACTGGTCTATCACAGATCACTGTACCGTTACAAATTATAACGGATGAACAAAAACAAAAATTAAGCACCAAAATGGACGCCGCTCGCTCACTTACCAATGAAATCGATACACGTACGGGGGACTGTCAGCTGTCTCATAATTTTGATTGAATACTGTCATGTTATTGAATGAGATGAATTGGGAAACATGGGTTAGGCGAATGTAGGTAAATTCGGGAAACAGTTGCGGTATTTTTTGAACTATGTGCAAATGAAAAATGCTTTACAAAACCACGAATTTCACGAGTGGAATTACCTTTATTATAGTTCTATTTCGGTCGGCGCCTTCCTACCTTCCCAAATAACCAATGAATAACGGACGATTACCCAAGACCTGAATTTTGGGGCACTTCAATTATGTGAATTTATGTTCTTAGCGAGAATCTGTAATCGCCTTATAATTTAATTTTGCCCACCTAATGCTCGAAGTAAGAATGTTAATCTCGGAGTTCCGGTAATCTTTGCCCGCCCGTTGGAAAAGCGAAATTAATCTGACTGATGCATTGTTAAGCTTTATGCTAACCTAGTACTTCTATGTATACTCTTCTCGATTGGATTGCTTTTAAATCTTCTTTGTGAATGGATTTTCATTAATTGAAAATTACCGTGGCTCAGGAGAAAGTTCTATTCAATATTTTTGCATTATTAGTTATGTTATCTGTACCAATATTATAAAGTTCGTTTGATTGAACGCACTCATCTCGGGAACTGTCTCCTGTCTCGATTTATCGAGGGAGGCTATTACGACCAATAAGTGCCCAGTAGGCGAAACCGCGGGGATCAGCTAGTTGTAGTAAAATATTGTTTGCCTACTGTCAAAATCTCACGGGTGTCTTAAAGCTAATTACTCCACTAATGTTGATAGACATTTTACTACGGTAAAAGTACTTTAACTACTGTTTACTGGCAAACTATGTTTTTTACTTGTTTTATATAGGTACGAAAAGTTTTAGTAGATGTTAGCTGCTATAAAACATTAATAACATCACTATCTGAGGAAGTCAATGTAGTCTGAATACTCTGAATAACTTTGTATTCAAAGTTCTTAGCTAAGTAAAACAAAATGGCCAATACCAATTAATTATGCAAGCAGTCAAGGACGAAAGTGTGTGAAATAAATAACAAACAAGTTCTCAGATATAACTAACTAGAGTTGTTTAGTTAAACTAATTTAAAACGAATGATTAAGATTCACTGAAATAAGATCATGATTTAAAAACGTTATAATAAACATAGGTACAAAAAGTTCTGTCACTGAGTTATTTTCTTTTTAAACATTAACGGCCTTATTACAAAAACTAAATAAACCTTGGTTTAAACCTGGTCTATCAAGTCCAGGCTTATCTGCAGAGCCATGGTTTAAATTTGTCCGTATTACAAAACTAAGATAAAACGTCGACTTTAGTACCGCCATTTGAACGATTGTCTATACAATTAAATCCACAATGAGTAATAACAATTAAATCTACCTTGTTTCAATCCATTTTGGGTGAAAATAACACAAAAACTACAACACAATGAAAAATTTGCTATGAGAAACTTTGACATACCTTTGACAGCTACTACTGTTAGACCATGGTTTATCGCAAAACCACGATTTGTAATAATCTTTGTTTAAACCGTAGTTTTACAAGATTAAACCTGGGTTTTTAGTTAAACCCCTTTTTGTAATAAGGCGGAAAGTGGTTTGTTTATTGTTCTATCTCTTGCTTAACTTGATTGCGAAAACAAATCGAATTTTAAAAGACAAAACCTTTTAAATCTACTTATTTTTTGCCTCTATCGAAAGTTACCCTCCCACCAAAGTATTTTTTCCAGCTTATAATATGAGAATGTCATTATACATTCACATATTTATAATGGTTATTTATTTTTTCTTCGTTTTTTTTTACATTAACCTAATCCCTTGCAGGTTGCAGCAGACGAGAATCTAGTCCGCAACATAAAGTTTAACACAGAATAAAGTGAACTAGGATCAAATATATTTATTTAATATAGAATCGAGATTCCCCGGGAGGCAAATAAGATAGCAAATTGAATCATAGCATCCAGCCCAAGCCATGATTCATTGTAATACAATTTAATGGCGTCATGACATTACCGGACTTCAAGTTTTTATTGTTTCCGGGTTTCAAAATGACATTTTAATTGTAGGAATAAAAACAAGACGAAAGTTTGAATTATTGCTGTTGTTTGAATTGAAATTAATTGAATCAATTTCCTACTAATGTTCTGTTCAATCCGTGGTTCAATAACTCTGTTGTTTTGAAAGTTTTCCCTGAGCGTGCTTGATCGTTTTGTGGTCCTAGTACTTGTTGAATGGAAATAAAATTCATTTGAAACGTATTTTTGCTATAAATACAGGGTGTAAGCGACATCGACGCACAAACGGTTACCAGGTCCAGGACATGATTCTGGACGCCCCCGAGTTGGAATTTTTCGTCGGTATTTTTCTAATTTTAACTTTAGAAAAAAAAAGTGTTATGTAAAACGTTATAATGTAATTGACAGAATAATTGGAGCTGTTAGCATATTTATTAAAGATACTTTTACAAACTATGTTTTCCACTGAAAAAAAAACTTTACAGAACAAAAATACAGCGCTAAATGGAATCCTAGGTATCAATCTGACTTTACAATTGACAACTGAGATCGAAAGTTAATCACAATAATTTCCAAGTCACGGAGGAACTCGTTATGTAATATTGATATACCTATTGGTTGGCCACTTATCTACCAGACCGACCTTAGCAAGCGAAGGTTAACCTTGCCCACAAGCTCTTAACAATTAGCCATTATTACAATAAAAAAATCTAAATAAAAATATCTTTTTAGCTTTTATAGACTAAATTCAGTCACCAAATCAGTCGACACGCTTGGCCAACCAATCAAATCGATCCTTCCGAGCGGGTGAACACGGATAATTACATCCAATGCTGATCCGTTTAGTTCGCATTATGAGGCTGATTACAGGCTACGTTTCTATGTTCTCCTAGTACTAATTTGCATCTAGCACTGCATTCTCCGAAGTATTGCTGGGAATTCTAGTTCTATTTATAAATATTCCTAGAAAACGCTATTTCCCTAGTATTGACGCTGTGAACATAACAATATCTCTTCTATCTCATCAATGTTTGCAGTTAGTTGAATTTTGTTGAATAGGGAAATATTAATGATACCTATGCTGTCTCATTTGAGCATTTGATGGAAATATGCACCAGGGGAACAACTCTGTTTAAAATTTTTGAATTTGCAGTCTAGGAGCCAGGCAGTGTGACCAAATATCGAGACTGGCACTCTAAGTTAAATTATGGGTTTTTAGTTCAACCAACGAGCTTATTTATTGTATAGAAACTTCCGAAAACTTCTCCGCCTGCGAGATTTGGTACGTGGTGGAATTAAGAAATTAATTAAATTCAAAGACACTTAATATTATGCTGCTGGTTTCAGTTATTACCTAACTTAATATAATATATGTTCCTATCGTCTTTAGATTTAAATTATTCACAATATGTCGAAATATTCAAAACAAAGATATAATTATAAATCAAACAACAATCGAACCTTGCATATTCACACAATATCATTTGTAATCACCGCAGCGGTCATAGTGATGTTAAACGAAAAAGAAATACAAAAATCACTGCGATCTACTGTATGGATGTTGTTTGTTGCGAACAAAACAAATTACCGACCTGAGTTGTTTATTAATAAAGATGTAATCGATACAGCAATAATTTGCAGTAGTTATTGCTCCGAAGAGGAAACATGAGAGAATTATTTTGTTTTGTTACGAAAACTATCTTCTCTCTGATCTTTTAGTTATATTAAACATGATAAACGGTCAATTTTTTTTTATCGTAAAATCATCAAATGAGTCCTCCCACCAGGGCGGGGCGGGACGGACTGTCAGACTTGTACTGACTAAAATACCCGGTGTCCTTCAATAGCCCTTTACGTACCGGGGTCACGGTAATTCATACAGTCCCGGTCAAATTAGAGAATTTATATTGTTGATTTGGGACTCCTTTGTTTTGCATCTAAACAAAACTTTATCCATTATCTTACACGGAAACTCCAAGCGCAAAGCGCCGTCTGTTAAAGATAAAACTATTTTTACTGAAATGGTTTTGAACTCAAGCCGCCAACATCAAGCCAAACTGTATTGAACCACAAGTTTACTACAAAAATGAAGGATAACTAATCCAGTCTCGATTAGGACTACTTAGAATGTAATATACCAGGCAAACATGTCAAGGCAGAATTAGAGGAAAATCAAAGCGCGAATACAAACTACGGCGCCGAAAATCAACACGGTACCGAAACAGACAGAACTCCAATAAGTCATGTCACCCGAGTACCCGCAATTACGGCCGGCTGTCCACCCACTCGACATTTTGATGCACTTTATAGGCACTTAAATCCAACCTGGTCGACAGGTCAAACATGTCCACAAAGCACCCTAAACGTATGACGCAAACATGAAATATTATCATCCGTTGATAATAATTTGAATATTAATGTATTTTAACATGAAAAAGTAATTATGATAGCTTATCTTGATCCTACGAAACATTAAAACGATTTGACATGTTGTTATTATAGTCCAATGACTGAAAATGATAATTTTGAATACAAATTTAATGGAAGAATTAACTATGTGTCCATGTTAATAAATAAGTAACAGTTACTGACACATTACACAAAGGAAAAACGCTAAATTTAACAATAATTTTTAAAATGATCGAAACAAAAAATAAGGTAGTCTATTTTTGGAACATTCCGGATTCCGATATTCCAGTTGGAGGAGGTATTTTTAGCTAATATTCAAACGAGTTAATCCTATTCATCAAATTGTAACTCGATAACGTCAATCAGTACCTACCCTATGTCATGTAGCTTCCACATTTTCTTCAATTGAATTCTCTTTGAAAATGGGAAGGAGATTTAATGATTAGAAATGATTAGATTTTATTTGTAAAAAAAATCTCTAACAGAAAGCTTACGAATTTACACTTGGGAGGAAATAAATCGAGCCACTACCTTTTTTTCATAAAACATGGTTATTATTTTTAGTATTTAGTATTTTATATTTCTATCCGTTTTAAAGTTAGAGAATTTAATTAAATTGCAATTTACAAATGCATATAGCATTTGTTGCCTATCTGAACACGAAAAGTGGAAAACTTTGGAACCGTAAAAATGTCTCAGAGGTAAAATGATTGGAAATGACCCCCCGAACCCATGGCCTGTTTAGTTTGATTCACTCATCATGGGACACCCTGTATAAAATAAAACTAAAGCTAGGCGAAAATCTAATATTAGTAAAATATCAATTATGATAAATGGAAAAAAATGCATTGATGCATTTTTTAAGCTTCGCTCACATTTTTTTCGATTATAAAACTGACATTTTAGCAAATTCTTTAAGGGATAAATTGTTAATACCTACCTTCTACCTAGTCTTTAGGAATTTTAATATTAGGGCAAACTAACTGGCATTCACTAGAATTTAGTGAGAAACCTAACTAGATGCACAGGATTATGACTGATTTGTGCAATTCTACGAAAATCAGGTTACATTTCTACGTATTCCGTTAGTTAATTCTAGTTGACTACCCAAATCCATCTCTGGAAATTTAGAAATATATAACTTACGTAAAACAGAATAACTGGAATTCAAATAATTTTATTTCAACTGTCTCATCCATTTTATTACCTATTTTATTAATTCGTGACTGCGGATTTTAAAAATCCATACCCAAATTGTTTTTGTCTCTTTTCTTCATGGTTCTTTTTTTGAACACAGGTAGGCCGAACGGCTCTACACGTGGCCTGCGAAGGAGGTCACTCCTCAACTGCTGAATTCCTAATGACGAAGGGCGCCTCAAAGGAAGCCAGAGACAATTCAGGACGAACCCCGCTGCACCTCGCGGCCGTCCATCGACACACTGAACTTGTGCGAGTCCTTCTTGATGCGAAGTGTGACGTTGACGCTGTGGATAATGTGAGTTTATGCTGCCTTAGTACTTCGATCCTACGTTTCTGCGTGTTCGTGTGGACAAATAAACAAATGGGACATTTTGTTCACATACGTTAGGTACTTTAATTTACATAACTTTTAACTTTAATGAAGTCATTTGCGGTCCATTCATCCTTGAAAGATTTGTTGTGAGGTGAATCCCATCTTATTATCAGTTTAGTTATACTTATGTCTATATTTCTGGATATAAAAAACTGAAAAAAACAAAAAAGCTTTTATTCTATTTTCATCAGTAGTTCTTTCTTCTATGGTACTTGGTATAGTTTTTTGTATGATTGTTCTCAAAATATTAACTTTAGTGCCTCCCCAAAGTTTGGAACCTGACAACAATACCCAAATCACTTGAATTTCTCGTTCAAAGCTCGCAATTATAGAAGACACAAATAAAAGAAAACTTTATGAATAAAACATTGGGAGCTCATTACCTGCTTGTCGGGAGCGCGAATAACTGAAATAACAATGGTTGTGGTTTATATGCCTATAGCCAGACAGATGCCCCTATTATTTCGGGCCTTATTTTCATTTCGTTAAAGTGCTGTTTTAAAAGTCGAATGTATTTCAGAATGGTGTGACTGCATTGCAAATGGCGTGTGCTCAAGGCTGTCGAGGCATTGTTGAACATCTGCTTGCATTTGGCGCAAATGTCCACATGCAAAACAATGTGAGTGGAACTCGATGTATTTTTATGATTTTTCCAGCAAAACATATTGAGTGCGTTGAGTGCCAGAACATTCTTTCAATTGCTTTTAAAAATTCAACAACAAGAAAATGTACCAGGCAAACATAAGCATACAGAAGTAAAAACATAAAAAAAAGACTTGAAAAGATGAAAAAAGGTTTTCACCTAATTGTTTCTTTTATTGAAACAGGTTGGATCATCTGCACTGCATGCAGCCTGCGCAGCGGACGCTACTGACATCGTAGAATTACTCCTAGCACATGGAGCCGACCCTGCGCTTACTGACCAGGTACAAAAAATATCCAACTTTCTTAAATACTATCCAAATATAAAGTCAAAATTGAGAAGATAAACACCTTACAAAAATAAAAAAGAGAATTATGCACAGGGGACACCCGGGTTTGAACCGGGGACCTCTCGATCTGCAGTCGAATGCTCTACCACTGAGCTATATCCCCACGTGACTACTAGTGCCAAACAAAGGATTCCATTTTGTTATCTAGTCAAGCTTATGACGATACGTCACATAATTAACATACATTCTAGAAAGGCATGTTGATAAAGCCATATTGTACGCCCACTGATAACGGTTTTATCACTCTTCTAACAATGATGACTCAATCACTACGCTGCCCACACATTGACTGTGATTTGATTTAAAGTGCTAACGTGGAATTTGCACGCGCGAACGACTGATGTCGACTATAAAATTTATGATATTATTTACCTACACGATACGACTTATTCCGGAAGTTTACCCATTTAAATTGAATGCTAATTTCATCAATAATTATCTTTTAATACATTTATTATTTGAATAATATAATAAGTTCCATCTCTATTTACTTTGTCACGTGAAACAAATTTGGCATTTGTGATAGTAACGTCACATTCCTTCATTTTTTCAAAATAAACGTAAACTAGTTTAACCGGTTAACTTTAAAGATAAACAAAAGATAAACAAACTTTAATTAATTTAAAATACCACCGGAGGAATTTATCTATATATATAAAAGAACAGGGTTTTTATTAAGACTCGACTACAGCCGAAACCGCCAAACGCACTAACTTGAATTTTGGACAGCAGTTGCAGTCTACCGTGTAGGGGAGCAATAAGACGGGATTTTGCGAACATCCTCCTCTAAGGGGGTGAAAAGGGGTGAAAACTGTTGTATGAAAAATCTTATTCCTTGGGTTTATAGACTTGAAACTTAGTACGAATATGAGTATAAGTAATTAAAAAGGATTGGCACTATTATTATTTTTAAACTACCCTCCATTGGTAATCTAGACGATGTTAAAGTTTGTATGGGAAAATCATAACGTGCGAACCGATGAATTTGAAAATCAGTATTTAAATACTAGATCAAAAATAATTAAATACGTGTCTTTGGATTTTTCTAAAATCATCCCCTAAGTTGATAAAAAGGGGTATTCAAGATTTAAGGTAAGGATATTAAACGCTAAACGTAGAAAGCTGACTCTTAGATGGTAGTTGCCGTTAATTAAGAGATTTTGCAAAAATCCACCTCTAAGGGGGTGAGTAGGGGTGAAAAACTTTGTTTGTAAAATCTTATGCCTTGGGTTTATAAATTTGGAACTTGAAACTCAGTATATAGAAATTAGATCAAAAATAATAATCAAACACGTGTTTTTGGGTTATTGGAAAGCCACCCCCTAAATTGGCGAAAAGGGGTGATTAAGTTTTATGGGAAGGATTTTACAGCTTGCTTCGTTAAACTCAGAACTTGGAATAAATAGTTACCCAATCGAATAAAGGATCCGTAATTATCTATATTTCAAAAATCAACCTAGCGGGCGAACATCGGAAAATCAGTTTGTGTACACTAATAATTTCGAGTTCGAAGTTAGAAACACGCGCTGACGAAGTCGCGGGCGGAGTGCTAGTATATTCATATTTGTCTGACTTGGCATACCAGGCGAACAGAAATTGAAACGTATCGCATTTAATATATTCGATTGCAAGCGATCAGGGCGGCGATGGAATTTGCATGGCTTTGTAATCATTCATTTTCAGAAGGATTTCATACATTATTGATGACAGTCCATCATCTAAAAAATTAGAAACAAAACCTAGTTAAAAAGATGGATCTTTAAAAATATTACCAGCTATCAACTTTCAAACATTTTATTAATTGGTGAAAAGTTACCAATTAAATTTTTTAAAGATCTTTTTTATGTCTAAAGTTTCTTAAACTTGCAAATTCCATTAAGATGAATTTATTATTCAGAACCTATTAGTATAGCATTCCAAAGGTAAGGCTTTCTATAGATAGCCTCTATAACCGATACAAAAGTTAAAAAAAAAATGGGGATATTTTGTTTACCTGGATACTTATTTTCTATACCGAAAAGTAAGCAAGCAAGCTGATTAACATTTGTACCTATTTACTATTCATCGAGTAACATAAACTACACTAAATTGTCGGGATTCGTGTACAGAATCAGGCAGCAGGCTCAAGTCCACTGAATTATTGAAGCGGCTCGACCTCCGCGCAGACTCTACCCTCCTGGTACATTCACGAGTATTGCATAATACAAATTGCAAACTGTACCTGTACGCCGAGTATTCTGAAATAGGTACTTTATTAAAGCCTTAGTCAAACAGACAGGCGTGACGAATGCGAAGCGAGGCGTTTTTATTTGTAATATATGGAATTGTTTGAATCCAGTCACATAGAAAAGCGAAAGCGATCCGATAGCGTGACCAAACTATCGGACTGATGTCTCGTATCGATTCGTTATCGATTTGGATTCGCCTTTTAGGCCTTTGTCGAACAGACATTCGACAAAGGCCTAAAAGAAAAACGAAAATATTTGGTATATTTTTATTAATGTTATTCTTACGCAAAGAAAACATACAGAACAGAAGAAAATTAAGATTGCTATGAAACAACACAGCCACAATGAAATATTTCAGTTTACATAATGAGAAATTGTGAAAACCTGAAAAAAAGTATACCACTCTGCAATTCAAGAATATTAATGTGATCAGATTACACATTTAATTTTCTTGCAGCCTTTAATTTTATTGGTTCTTAGAACTTAGCGTTTATTTTTAACTAGCTGTTGCCCGCGGTTTCATCCGCTTCAGCTCGATAATTATCCCACAGGAATATAAAATCGAGATAGGAATCCTATATGTTAATCCAGACTACAAACTATCTGTGTACCAAATTTCATCCAAATCCGTTCAGTAATTTTTGCGTGAAAGAGTAACAAACATCCATCCATCCACCCAAACAAACTTTCATGTTTATTATATTAGTAGGATTTTTCCTCTTCGGTTTTGAAAAGTTTAACCCTATTACATATTAGCCAAAATAAACCCATTCAGGTAAATGTAATGGATTTTTCCCCGACTACGTACCGAACAGCCGACAAAGGCACGTTACTACTACTGCAACAAGTTTCCCTAGACTCAAGGTCTCCAGTGAAGATTGCATTGACTTCTACTATACTTTTATGTTTGCCTAGTAGCAAGTAAATGGAAAACTAAAAGGTTTCTGCTTCTTTGTTTATTCATAGTTTTCTAATCAGTAATTTAATTTTAACCACACGATATGTTTGCGATCAGCTGACACGTGGGGATATAGCTCAGTGGTAGAGCATTCGACTGCAGATCGAGAGGTCCCCGGTTCAAACCCGGGTGTCCCCTAGCAACAATTATTTTTCTGTTTTCGTTTTTTGGCACCAGATGTTTATTATGATGCCTTTTTCATTTGACGAATATTCTACCTTACTATATTATTCAGTTGTTTTTTTTTTCTTTGATTACATTATTTATCACAGCTTTCCAACACAACCATGTTTTAACTTGAGATATTTTAGATCAAAAAACAATTGTTGTTTTAAAGTTAAATAAAATTCGAATAATGTAAAATGAAAGCTGTACCTATTTCTTCTGGCTGAAGAGAAGTTCAAAACAAAATTAAATATTAATTATATTAATTCTAATATTCATTTTGAGAAATATCCAACAAAGAACCACAAAATAAAACAATACAATAACAATTTATAATTGTAAACAGCTAAACTTAACTGATATTATTTGATAATGGAACCTCCAACTATTTACAAGCTATTATGTTTGTATTTGTCCTTTAGTCCCTTGGGAAATTACCGAGAAATAGAATAATAGTTCCAATTTTACCATTCGTTACGATTATAATTATTATTAAACAACGCGAACGTTCATCATCGGTCATCCCATTTGAAATATTTTAATTCATAATTGGTTCTGGTTAAATGGGATTGAATTAGTTATTTCACCTAACTATGCAGTCAAATAATTAGGTTAATGGAACAAGAGATTTCTGCATTATTTTGAAATAAAACATCGATATAGTGTACTAGGAGAAGATATCTATTTCAATTCTGAGTTATATTTTGTTAGAGAGAACGCTTCACGTCAATAAACATTGTGATCATTGATGAACATTATGATGAACATTATGATCACAAAATCTCCAGAAATCCAGCCATAGAAAATATCGTGATCCGTAAAAAAATGTCAATAAATATCGTAATCCGACAGTTTTTACTCACATCCGTGAGTAAAAACACAAACAATATGGATCTTACGTGTAGCATTCGCCAAATAGAGGCCTAAATCTAAACACACTAATTAGGTACTCTTTAGCAACATGTAATTGTTTTGCAGACACATGATACAATAATGTGTTCTCAGGCAATGATGAATAATTTGATTATAAGTATATATTATTTTTGCAGTAACATAAATAAATACGTACAATACATAAACATATTTTGAACACCTACAAATATGAGCTAAATAAATATTATGTAAAAATGTAATGTACAAAAGAAATCAATCTACGCCACGAATATCCTTATACTTATAGTATCCTGGTATTGTTACCAAGTATGTGTAATACTAATACTGTTCGATGCTTGATTACACGTCCATTTTTTGTGTTTCTCATTTACCAAATAGATCACATAGACCCTTATCAACTAGTATCTAACTTAATTAAGCCCTTGGGAATAAAAAAAAATTTTAAGATCCAGTGTAATAGAATTTCAGCTACATTACTCACGAATGTCAAGAAAAAAAAAATTAACAAATAAATTATTGGCTATTTTTTTTCCTAATTTTCTCTTTGTAACCTTGTTTTACTACTTATAAGTTCTCAAAAGCATGAAAATAAGATATGAACAAGATTCCTAGTTTAATTTTTCAAGTAGAAACCGAAGCCAATGCTAAATTCAGGAATTTATACCGGGCAGACTACCTTTACTAGAATTTGTTCAGTGAATCTTGCAAGACTTAAACTTGCTCTTACATCCAGGTAGGTATGTACAACGGGGTTATTTCGTAATCCAACTTTCAATATCTAAATAGGAAGCTTTACAGAGCTTTTAGTTTCAAATCATTTATTACCAAAAATTTCAGACTTCTATACTGAAATATGGTTACAATGGTTATGGAGATAGTTCAAAAATAATTTTGCATTGATTGAACTCAATTATACCATAACTAGCACTTCGCCCGCGACTTCGTCCGCGTGGGTTACGTACTTTCCTAATTCCCCCTTTTCACCCCCTTAAAGGTTAAATTTCCAAAAAACCCTTCTTAGTGCTCCCCTACATTCTAATAGGAAGCCGTGTGCAAAATTTCACATTCCTAGCCCCAGTAGTTTCGGCTGTACGTTGATATGTCAGTCACTCAGTTCTCCTTTTATATATATATATATATATAGATAGATAGAAGATTTAAACGATATTGTACAAAGATTTGATTCAATTTGACCTTACCTAAATCTTAATTAGGTATAATGCGCACAACAAATTAACATATCCAGTTAATGTTGCCATTACCAGCTAATGCTCCAGACCTCGTTTACTTAGGACCTCATTACGCATTCAATATGAAACTTTGTCAGGCGGAACACTCTCCGGAAGAAGTTGGAACACGAAGGGTTTACCTTTTGGTACCAGGTAAACAGAAATGTGAAGCGATATGTGTGCGTTATGCGAAAGAAAAACAGAAAACAACGACTCTTTGTTTGGCAAGGATTCAAGGAAACTGTCCGTATACGAGGCATAAAGGCAGTTACGAAATCAGGCTCTTTTTTTAGCCGGGCCACGCTAACGGTATTTCCCGTTGATTATCGCGATACTACTTGGTAGTAGCATTTCCCCTTTAGTATGGACCTAGTGTTATGGACAAGAATATCACAACTGACCTTTCTTATGTATGCTGTAAAGCATTATTTGAGGTTCATGACACGTTTGTCCATAAAAATGAGATGTGACTTTTCTGTTGTGAGAAAAAAATCCCGAAATTGTACTTGGTACTTATAGTTCCAATGATCCCTTTGTTTTTTTTTTAAAAGGAAAGAAATCTCCCTTTACAGAAGACAAGGATCTAAAACCTGTTATATTTCCAGTGGTCCCAGTCCCCGGTGAGCGTGGCGGGAGGGGCAGCCGAGTCTCCCCCCGAGGGCTTCCGACGAGCGGCGAGGGGATCCTTCTCCGCTATACTGGACCTGATCACTGCTACTGCCAACCTGGAGGTACCGCATCCGGTATGTTTATTTTTATATTCTTGCTGTTCTTAGTACTTCCTGTTGATGGCAGTCTAAATGGATTCGTCCCAGAATTGGACTATGGCACCACTGTAATGAGAAACGACAAGACACGCAGGATACGATATCAAATTATTATTTGATTAATTTTACCTGCAAAGTCCATCTGCATACTGCTAAAACTGTGACGAAAGAAAATAAAGCATTAAAAACAATTTACGGTTGAGAATTAATCAATTTTTTTTTTCGATTGACATTAGCGGTATTTCATTAAAAAATAATCTATGGGTGATTTTATGATTGACCATTCGGAAACACATAACAGTGGTTGGTCATAAACTTCTAATTTTCAAGAAATTATTACTTAGCTATTTGAATAATTTCCTAGAAACAGCAAATTAATCAAAGATTTTCTCCTTACTACGTACCCAGCCTCCGGCTAAAATAACAACAACAGATTGGATTGTTAATCTAGCTAATACATTCCCTCAATATCGTAAGTAGATAATGTTTTCCTCGTAAAAGAAACATTTATGTTCCTCCTAAAGATAAGTAACAAACAAAATGTACGCCAAATTATTCTAGAAACGTTTTCGTTCCTAATCACACATTTTGGCAGAAGTACTAAAGTACCAGGATAACAGTCAACAAGAGGAGGTTGAAGTTATAAAAGATTCACAGTCGAAATAGTAACAAAAATAAGAAAGTCAAATACTTAGAAAGATTTGCAAAGCACAGTAAAAGTTAATGGCAGAACTTTTAACGTGTTTCCAATTCGTGTTTTCCGGGGCAGAGAGCAAGAAAAGTTACATATTTATTCTACTTTCCTATATTTTTATGAGTCCCTGTTAAAAATACACTACCTTTTATTCCGAAATTAAAGATAAGATAAAAAGAAAAACAAATCTACTAAAGTTGATTCAAAAATAATGTTTGAATATCATTAGCATAGAGTTAAGGAACGAACTTTTACCCATAAAAAGTTTTTATTGAGGGAATGTTGTTCTTGATACTTAACAATATCATTTTGAAAGCTTTCAAGTCAAAACACATTAGAAACTTTATTTTCCATTACAAACATTAATGGAGGAATGGTTACATTTATTTCGCCAATTATAATTATTTTTTTATTATTGTTTTACTAATGAAACCTTTCAACATTTTTCTGTTCACAAATTCTATTGAATTTGTCACAAGTAGGTACGTCGAGCGGATCGTCAAATTCTCGAATATCGTTATAATAATCTGGAAAGTTATATTTTCATTTTAGCACAACCCAGATAAATCACTTCTAAGTAAATATTTATTCCGTTTTCACATATATTTTAGTGAGCCTTTCCCATATTCCCCTAAAAATAACAAAGCCGTAGTTCAAAGGGATTAATTTATACGAACTACGACGAATTTGACCTCTTCCCGGAATTTGTCCGCAAAACGTTTTTGTTTTTCTCATAAAAATTCCGTCTCAGAAGACTGGTCTGAAATGAAATGGAAAAACAGTTTTTATTTTTTGTCAACGCATGATGAAAGTTGCTTTTTTATCTGTTGTGTGGCTGGATTATTTTAACAAAAGGCCTTATTTGAAGGATAGGTAAAAGATTTTTTTTAAACTACTCATAGTTCTGTGTTCAATCAACTGAAATCAGAGTATTAAATATCTGTTTTTGTTATAGTAACAGTTACCAAAATACGCACACAAATTACTGTTTGAATCTAGTCTGTAATCTAGAATAGACAGGTGACATCTAGGTATCTATCTATAACATAAAACTAAAATCGATATCGAAAGTTTGATCGCTGAAGCATAACATTGGCCAAATTACTCCCATCTGCCACAAATCGGCAATTCAGCCAGATATTTTGTTTTGCTTGTCTGGGCCTTGCCTGGGCCGATTTTAGATCTGTGATTGTGATTCACTTATTTTTGAATTTGAAAACTTACTGCGAGTACACCTTTGATTTGTTTCACACCAGCAACAGCCTCCTTCTTCGCAAAGGTGCAATATTGTATATATAATTTTGTGCCCGGCAGGCTTTGGCCCTTAGAGGGCCAAAGCCTGCCGGGGTCGCGGGATTTTCTCATCATGTAACCGTGACTCTGGAACGTAAAAGGCTGTTGCCATCCCGCGACCCCGGCAGACACCTAAGTGTTGGCCCTCTAAGGGGGGGGGGGGCGTCATTTTGCTGATACACTTTAAAGCGCGCGTGGAACACGACACGCCGTCGACTCAGGCATGGTCGATGGTTGGAAATCGAATCGCCCAATCGCCCATTACCTGCCGTGTCTTCCTTCCCTATCCGACACAGGTACCTCCCGAAACTTCCGTGTCAAGTGAGGTCAGCGTCCTGCGGTAGGTCAGGACGTCGCACTATGTGGAGGTGCCTAAGAGAGCCTGGCCAAAAATACATTTTGTAAAAATCGGCGCAGGTACTCGAATTATACCTCAAACTGTAGCTAAGAAGTTAATCTACTATATTATATATACATTATGTATGTGGTCGGTACTGGTTTACAAAAAAGATCATCTAAATCCGATCATTCCTAAACTATCACAAAACAATCTGAATTTTTATTTTTTTCAATATTATTTTCTAGCCATTTAGCAATGAAACCTATGCAAGTATTATACCATCACAGAAAGCTTATACTATGTACTTTTGATTGGTTTGCATTAAAATGCCATATATTTGTTAATATATTTACTAGAAATATTTATCTCGTGACATATAATTTTTGCGTATCTGAAACTTTCAATTAGAGTTTTGACAGTTGCCAAAATTTGCCGAAGGTCTGTAATTTATGTTATTTAATAGAAAATTTAATATTCTAATACATGAAGAAAAAAAAAGTTTCAATTTCGTTGCACAACATATGTTAATCTATCATAGTATAAAACAGCAAAAAATCCTACAAATACGTAGGTGATGCTATTTGACTTCTTGCTTGTTATAGGTCTTATTTGTGATATTTTATTAATTGCGGTTTATGTTAAGATAATGTATCGAGTGTTTCCCACCATGTTTTAGTTCACATACATGATAAATTATCAATTAAACATATCGTAAACCGTTAATTTATGACACTAATTTATTTATAGCTTTATTAGTGCCTCTGAAACTTGTAAATGTTAATAAAAAGGAAACTATGTGGGAAAACCCTGTTCCATCATCAGTTACATTTTGTAGGCCCATTTTAATAGAGTTTTCAAAAGACACATCTGAGAAGACTAGAAGTGTAGTTAATGAAATTGAACCTGGAAAAGGACGCTTATACTAATTTTATCAATATAAATGGAGAAGGTATCAAAATTAA
This sequence comes from Agrotis puta, assembly GCA_943136025.2. Taxonomy (NCBI): domain Eukaryota; kingdom Metazoa; phylum Arthropoda; class Insecta; order Lepidoptera; family Noctuidae; genus Agrotis; species Agrotis puta. Next base: position 2,382,858 of record OW964182.2, read on the forward strand.
ACATACATTATTTTTAACCATGGTTGACCAGAAAGTGGCTTAAGTTTTGTCAGAAACTTCATCAGGTGCTGTATGCACTATAGAGATGAATAAGTTAGAAAAGGTGCAAAATAAACCAGTTGATGAAAATGCTTATTGAATATAGGCTATCGACATTGCATTGCCGGATTCGAATAATTTTACCTACTATCCCATAACCTAGGCTTTGAAAAATGCAAAAGAAAACAAATATTTAAAAAAATCAAAAGAAGGGATATGTACAAAGAAGGATCAGAGAAGAACTCTGTTTCAATATAGATAACCTAAACAAGGTACTGGTAATAGCAATGACGGTAATACAGCTGGAAGATTTTTCAAAATTAATTGCAGTGCAGAAATTACTGCTGTGGACGAGGAATTTATTATTAAACGATTTTATGTTTTACTTTAAGTTATGTCACGTGGACAAGTTATTAATGCTACAAAATTCGGTCAGTTTGCTCTAGATACAGCACAAAGATATGTATGTTAATAATAATATGTGGTATTATACGCCATCATCTGTCCACAAAGTCCTAATTCATGGGAAAAGCGTCATTCGGCATTATTCAGTGTTACCCCAAGGCTAACTTTCCGAAGATGCCCAGGAATCATGAAACAAAGACTACAAACGATTCAGACTTCATGATGCTAGGAAATGCTCTAAATAGCCACAAATGAAGATGTTCTACAAACACTTTTGTATACTTCGGACCATAAGAAAAGCATCTAGTAAAAAGTATTTTGACCTTTTAGACGACGATTTAGAACTAGTTGAATAATTCAGTATTTTTTTACATAACTTTTTTTTTTTTAATTAAAATAGTAGTCATTAATAATAGCAAAAGTAATTTTAAGAGTTTAACTTGTGTTTATTACAACATTTTGGGACAAATTGCTCAAGGATAGTCGTACTTTTCTGAACATTTTTCAACATTTCAAGTTTTTTATTTTTTTTAGACAATAAAAATATGTTTATATCCATAAACTGTATATTATTTAAAAGAAAATTTATTCAAGAATACACAAAAAAAAAACCAGCATCAAATCTATAAAAACATAGAAGTTATGGATTTATGACCCGAAACCGACTCAATCTCCACATAGTGCGTCGTGACGCCTATCCAGCCACTCTTCAAAGAGGGTCTTACCGCCGCGGGGTGCCCAAATCCTATCCTGCTATAATTCAATAAATGTGAAAGATTGTGAAAATAGCTGTAGGTTTGAATGTTTGATACTCTTTTATTGCAAAAAATACTGAACGAATTTGGATGTTTCGTACACGTTTGGTGTTTATAACCTGGATCAACACATAGGATAGTTTTTATCGCGATTTTATCTATAGCCGCTGATGGTGTATTATACATACAAAACTTTCTCTTGAACCACTCAATCCATGATGAAAACCGTTGCTGTTGATAGGATCTAAATATACGGAAGCAGGACACGACTTCGTTTTATTTTAGGTAAAGATACATGGTCGCGGGACTGTACGAATTACCGTGACCCCGGAACGTAAAGGGCTATTGAAGGACACCGTGAATTTTAGTCAGTACGAGTCTGACAGTCCCTCCCGCTCTGCCCTGGGTGGGAGGACTCATTTGATGATTTTACCACGAAAAAAAAAGATAGATATACTTACTTATTTCTGCTGCCAATCATGACTCTGCCCGAGTCCACGGTGATTGTTCTAAAACCTTACTTCATCATGCTTGGCAGACGATCAATGGGTGCTCAACTGAAAACATGTGAATAAGGATCAAACGCTGCTAGCATATCCTCTAAATGTTCTCCAAGTAGTTATCCAACCATTTAGTTATTTCTGAAATCCTACAACGATTTCTAAAATTCCTGTAAACTAGTTATCTGTTAGTAAAAGTCTGATAACAAAGTTAGAACATTTCCAGTCGCTTCCATTAAAACATTGTGGTCATCCTGTGACTAACTAACTATTTTAATTGGAAAACGTCGTCACCACTTTAACGTTCAACGTAGGCCTGCCAAATTTGATTTGACAGTTATGGACGCACGATTTTATGTGAAACGAAGTTTAGAATTTCCAACCGAGGCACTGTTGAAAGTTTTAAGCTCAAACTGCACTGCAACTGCTGTGTTAAATTAAAACGAAGTTAAAAAAAATGTTCTGAAGTAAAGTTTATGTTAGCAAGCACTAAGCAAACTCTTATTTTCTAGCCATAAAGTCGGATTTTGTGAAAATTTCAGCGTATTCCATATGCTTTTAGCATAATGATGCTGTTATGTTTGTTTTTCTTCATAACACTAAAACACTACAGTAGGGCAAACGTGAAAGTGTACTAAGAAATAATGCATAAAGGAAAAACCTGCAAAGTGCGAGTTTAACTCGCCCATGGAGGGTTCCGTACCGTTATCTATAAAAACGACAAAAACAATAATGTCTGTTGCATTGTATGGGAGCCCTATCAAATATTTATTTCATTCTGTTTTTTATATAAATAATCTGTCATAATTCCAACTGTTTAACCATCACGGTTCATGAGATATAGCCTGGTGTCAGACGGATAGATAGAGAGACGGATAGCCAAGTCTTAGTAATAGTTGGGGTGCTAAGACAGGAAACCTCCACGTGCGCACGTGGACTGGAGTTCCCTCTCGGATACGTCCGGGGGGGAAGACCAATTTTTCGGGCCGATGCACCCTGGGATGCGGGCAAAAACTCTACCTTAGGCAGTGTGCCTAAGGGGTCTCTTTGCGCGTATGCGAATAGCCTGTCGGGTGGATGCTCCAACGCGTGTCCCTCTGAATAGCAGAGGGCACAACGGCGGAGCGGGCTTGCGGACGGTGAGTAATGGGTAAGCTCGCCGTCCGACCAAGGACCAAGCCCGGGTCGGTGACGCGTCGTGTTTCACGCGTCACCGACGGGGCCCCTTACGGGGCCAAATTCCTGCTGGGGTCGCGGATTTTTTCTTAATCCAGGTTACCGCGGCCCCGGAACGTAAAGGGCATCCGAAAAAACACGGCTGGATTTTAGTCAGTAAGAGTCTGACAGTCCCTTCCGCCCCACCCAGGGCGGGAGGAATCATTTGATGATTTTGCCACCCTAAAAAAAAAAGTCTTAGTAATAGTGTCCCGTTTTACCATTTGGTTACTAAACCCTAAAAATGAGGCTCGGAGGGAGAAAAAAGAGGTCACGCATTCCTCTTAAAACAGGATCATGTTGAGAGCATCTCTTGGGTTCAATCTACTAAATAAACTATTTTATTAGGTACCAACACACACACAGTCAGTACAGTCGGTGTTTTTGTGAAAGGAACTGGGGAAAATACTGGAAAATATCGTATTACGGTACTCGATCCAAATAGCTTTAAGTGTCGGATCTTATTGAATGTTAGAGTATGTTTTGACAGTGAAAATTGAACTTAAACCTTTAGGTACACCGATCTTTAACACTATTATGGACATAAATAGAGAATAAAGAATTTTATCTACTATCATGCTATTAATCCTCTATAAAAAAACCTATAACAATAAGCTTATTGTCAACATTAAAACACTCAATGATATTATGATCATTATTTATCATCCAAACGCGTGATATTATGAATTTCAAAAAAAGAACATTCTCATGCAATGACATTTTCACCACCAGATCGCTAAAATTTTGAAAAAAGAACAATAAATTGTAGACTTATTCGTAATTTCGGATTCTCGTCTTCTCGTGTTATTTCCCGCCATTAGCTTTTTTTTTATCGTGGTAAAATCATCAAATGAGTCCTCCCACCCAGGGCAGGGCGGGAGGGACTGTCAGACTTGTACTGACTAAAATCCACGGTGTCCTTCAATAGCCCTTTACGTACTAGGGTCACGGTAATCCCTTGGTCCCGCGACCCCAGCAGGCTTTGGCCCTCTACAGGCCCCGTCACTGCCCGCCATTAGCTTACACTAATTAATAGTATGAGAATCTTTTATAGAGGATTCACATCATGATTGTAGATAAAGTCTTGTATGCAACTGTTATAATTAACACTCATGTGATACGGACATATATTATTGTGTGTAATTTTAAGTGTTGTATCTTCGTCGATTTTAGTTTACGTAACAAATAAATAAATACGGGTCAAATATTTTTTAAATCTAACTTTCAGACTAATATATTATTTCAGTAAAATATCCTACTGTAATCACTATGATCTAGGTAATCCTCCTGGCAAGTTGAAATCTACATGACAAGCAATCAAAAAACATGCTTTGTTCAAAAGGGAAAATGAATGAAAACATTTTCCTAACATAAAGCGATGTCATGTCAAAGTGCCAAGCCTGGGGCACCAAAAAAACATTGTTGATAATAATCAAAGGGACCATTGGATATTTAAGTAAAACAACCGCAGGCATAACTGTGGGATGATTTCCAAAGCGATGTCACATTTCTTTTCGAAAACTACTGACTGTAGCGGTGGGCTGGAACAGGTGAAATTATGAACCTGTTTTACCAGAGCCAGTTCCAAGGAAAAAACAGTTTCAAAATCCTGTTCTAAAAAAACAGCCTGTTACATTGGTAGCAATGACTCTCGAAGGTTGCATCCGAAACGGTCAACAACAGTGACAGGCAGATAACAGATGCTATCTCTTTCTATTACGATAAGTCAGAGGAGAAAAGAGCTTGTTTCAGAGAACAGATGCCATCTCTTTCTATCACAATAAGTTAGAAGAAAAGAGAGTTTTTTCCAGAGAACAGACGCTATCTCTTTCATCTATACTACTATAAAATAAATCTGTAGAAGGGTCAATTCTGTACATTGAAAATATTGAAAAAATAAATAGCGGGGGGTGTTGCTGGATCGATACCAAACCCAAATATATGATTAAAAAAATTTTTGTCTGTCTGTCTGTCTGTTTGTGCAGGCATCACATGAAAACTAACGGTTCGATTTCGATGAAACTTGGTATAATTATTCCTTATTATCCTGGGCATAACATAGGATACTTTTTATCCTGGAAAAATACGAAGAAAAAAAATCTTATTTTTCAGTTTTATTCATAGACGTTGTTCTGTAGAACCGCGAACACACGTTGCATTACCCGCAGTGGATTCAGCGCCGTAATATTTATAAGATGTCATTGTCAGAGTTACTCAAAATGGAGAAGTAAACCATCCACGCGAAGACCGACATCCGCGCGGACGGAGTCGCGGGCGGAAGCTAGTTTACAATAAGACAGTAAAGAGCATGTTTCAAACTGTTCCAAATAGAGTGCCTGATGTAGATTGTTTGTGGAACAGGCGAACAAGCAGGAACTGTTTTTTCGGTATTGAGATACCTGTTAGATGTTGTGACTTTGGAATACCTGTTTCTTTTAACTGTTTCGACAAATTCGCCTCACTCCTAACTGACAGGTGGGCCGCCCGAGTGTAATAAAAATATAATATAGTTTTCCTATTGAAATATATTCCTCCATGACTTCCAGATATTTTCTGACGGTACGTAGCATTATATTTCGTTGTTATTGAAATGTTTTGAGAGTTAATTTAGCGTGAAGGAGAGTGAGGATCTGTTTTTTATTTTCATTCAGCCAACGTTACGCGCCATTGGTAAAAGGTTGAGCTCTGGCATTTTAAATCAGCGCTTTATTATCTACATATACATATAATAAATCTGTAGAAGGGTCAATTCTGTACATTGAAAATATTGAAAAAATAAATAGCGGGGTTGTTGCTGGATCGATACCAAACCCAAATATGTGATTAAAAAAATTTTTGTCTGTCTGTCTGTCTGTGTGTCTGTATATGCAGGCATCACGTGAAAACTAACGGTTCGATTTCGATGAAACTTGGTATAATTATACCTTATTATCCTGGGCATAAAATGGGATACTTTTTATCCTGGAAAAATACGTAAAAAAAAAATCTTATTTTTCAGTTTTATTCATAGACGTTGTTCTGTAGAACCGCGATATAGGCTTAGCCGTATTTGGGTCCAATAGATAAATATCTATTGCGCTAAATCGCGTTGTAGTTTTTACGGGTTACGGGCCCTGGGTGGTGCGGAAGCACTTAAGTATCAGATTTGTACTGCTCAAAATCCACGGCGTTCCTTCAATAGCCCTTTACGTTCCAGTGTCACGGCTCTCTGTTGCCCCGTCAGATTGCTGTCATCTCTTTGTAGCGCGCGTGGAAAACCGAAGCGCCGTATTTTCCATTCATATGAAAATGTAAGCGATCATCCCTTTTAGGAAAACAAAATACGATGAAACAAGATTACTTTCACAAAAGTTATTGATAGCAGGAAAAAACTTCGAGCAATGACAAATTAGATTTTCAGGCGACAGACCGCGAAACATGGCGCGATACAAGTGGGTATCATATACCCTTTTTACCCTGTCATATATTGTGGAAAGATTATCACGCTCTTTTGGACACAGAGCGGTAAATATTAAACCTTTTCCAAGTAAACAAGTAGGTAAATATTATGTTAATGTGAGGTCCTCTTTTTTTCACGTGGTAAAATCATCAAATGGGTGCCCTAGGTGGGAGGACCCACCCAGGGCAGGACGGGATTGTCAGACTTGTACTGACTAAAATCCACGATGTCCTTCAATAGCCCTTTACGTTCCGAGGCCACCGCTACCTGATAGTCCCGCGACCCAGGCAGGCTTTGGTCCTCTAAGGGTCCCCGTCATATTGCTGACAGCTCTTTGAGGGGCGCATGGAACACGACGCCGCGCCGTGGGGCATGGTCTATGATCAGACAGCGAGTCGCCCATTTCTCGCCGTCCGATTGCCAGAATGTGAGATCCTGTCTTAAATTCTTAGGTCGGGTAGTGTTATTAGGGTTTTCCATAAAGAGTTCAATAGGTTAGTAGCAACCGCGGACTTTGGATTTGTGCTTGGTTGACGGCAATGGGATCGCTCACTATTGACGGCACGGTTGGCGTATTGACTGAGTGATCGACTGCTGCACTGTTTGTCGCGGTTTATATTCCCGCACTGAGAAAATATTTGTGTAATATAAGTACTTGTTCGGAGACTCGGTGTTTTTGCATGTGATTTTAAATGTTTATAAAGACACCCACAGCACCGGAGAAAATCTTAGCGTGGTAATTAAAAAAAAAATGTGAATCAAAGTTATGAAATAAGTAGTTGAAAAACTTAATGAACTCTGTAAATCGTGTTATTTAAGTTGCAGTAACTTTGAGAAAGGTTTGTCAGTTACCGAGAAAAACCCACGTAGTTCATGAACCTATTAAAATGTTATCGACAGTAACAGCTAAGAACAGCTAAGTGAACGAGTGGGTTAAAGTAAGCTAGCAAATGTCACTCAAATATTGTTGAAATACTTTATTTTTCTTGAGGAACAATTCTCTGGTAAGCCGTGGCTTGGTTCCTTTATTGATATAAACAGGGGCACCGGCATTGGTACGCAAAAGGCAACCGCAGGTACATGGTGGTTTTTTTTCCAGCATGAGTCTGTTAGAGCCTGAAATTCCACGATGACAACACCAAAAGAGAGAGTATTCATTTGATTACTTTCCACATTAAAAAAAAAGTTTTGGGCCAATCTTATCTCACTAAAGTTACGAATGCAAAAGTTCGTGTATGTTTTGTTACTCTTTCACAGAATACCTACTGAACGGATTGGGATGAAATTGAAGCTGGCACACAAGATGTTAGTTTATAATAACACATAGGACTGTATGTCTCAGGACTGTATATCTCGGTACGACATTCCCCTTTTTTTATCGTGTTAAAATCATGAAATGAGTCCTCCCACCCAGGGCAGGGCGGGACGGACTGACAGACTTGTACTGACTAAAATCCACGGTGTCCTTCACTAGCCCTTTACGTACCGGGGTCACGGTAATGGGTAAGTCCCGCGACCACGACATTCCCCTGGGATAATTTTAGAGTTATATGCGGGCGAAGCTACTGGCATGAGCTAGTAATAAAATAAACACAATGTCGTATTAGAGACACAAAGATGAAAAGTATCACTGAGTTATTCTATTAGAAATATCTTTGTAGCAGCCCCGTGTCTCAAATATGCGAAGAAATAATAAGCTTGTTGTTTTGGGAATCTAACATTACTCTCTACATAATTCTTTGTAAACACGCGTGTTATGTGTTTAATTAACTTCATGAAAACAGTGTAAAAGCCGTTAATTTCCGGACTTCCCACTAACGATGTTCTAACAACGCTTCGTGTAACTATAACCCTGTATATAAATTCGAAAACTTCGCTTGTCTGTCAGTCTTAGTGAAGCGTGTTACGCCAATTTCCTGTCATGATATCAATTTCCCGTTCTCCTGCCTGTGTTGCTCCAGCGAGCCTTATTGTTCAACATTGTTACGTTATCCAACAATGTTCCCAGATACCTGTTATTGTGAACATCCTGGAAATGGTTTTTCAATTTATTTCTACGTTGTTTGAGACACGTGAGAGGTTTGATTGGCATACTTGTTTACTTTATTTTGTTCATTTTTTCAGTGGAAAGTTTTTCTCGAATTGTATTCACGTGTCAATTAGTTACCTAGCTAGTTATGTCTAGATATGTACCTAGTTATCGCGAACGTTGATTAAATTGAATCAGCATAACAAAAATTAAATCAATTAACCACCTAAAATCAAATTAGTCCGTTAGAAATCAATTAATTGGCAGCTTTTAAACCTCAATTGTGTTCGGATCAAACAATGAAGCGGCAAGCCTTTTAAAATAGCCTGCAATCACCTAGAAGCCAGGCCGACGCGGTTTAATCAAAGCTACCCGCGGCCGGCTACCCTCTTGAAAAATGCTTGCTTTCCCCTCCACTTCCATTTTCATAACATTATGAGGTTTAAGTGTATCTCTATAGGATCCAAGGGTCAAATGGAGTCCCGTGTGAAGTTATTCAATTGGTCGGAGTGAGAGAGCTTTTACTAAACTTAGATAATACCTACCTACAAATAACTACACTTGTAGGCAAGTCAGGGGTGACAGTAACATAATAGATTGAAAGGCAAAGTTAGCGAAGGCAAAAGGGCTGAAAGTGGTGGAACTATGTCGAACCTTGTTTTCAGTTCTCGTCGGAAATGTACCATTTATTTAATTCGTTTATCCCTTAAAGTTCTTTCTACTATTCGAATTCCGTTACCCTTAACTTTCGCTTGGTAAATCTTATTGCTTATGTATCTATTCAAGTAATTACTTAGTTACTTTATATATACCTTTGGTTTTAAATAAGAGGTAAGTAAGTAAGGTGGGTGGGCCTCTGCCCGGAACCCTCAGAGGGGATTAAACTCGTAATTTCTTCTTAAACCTCATAAGACCCAACTTAATACTAATTATACAAAAACCATTTCGTAAAATGTTCCTCCATTTACCCGCATTTACTTAAATGAAATATCGCGCCGTAATCCCTAAGCGAACGAGTAGAAAATACTTTGTCACTTCTTGTGTAAACTGTCACAAAGTATTAAGGCAACATCTAATATTTGTCGACCCTAATCATACCCTCTTCGGTCACTGACGACGTTTGCCTCGGTATTCTTGCTAACATCATCAATAGTCGCGTCGAAGATAATTTCATTTCCCTTGGGGTCAATTGATTTGAGAAATTCTGGAGTACGTACTGGAGTGAATTGGGGCCAAAAGTGATTGCTTACTGAGGTACGTAAGTATAGAGCAGGGGTGGCCATCTTGATTAGACATAAGATCTACTGTTTACTAACGAAACCCTGTGCGATCTACCAAATACACACTTCTTGAATCTTAAATGAAACAGCATCGTTTAGTACACAATCATGTAGAATTTTTTATTGACCAGTTTTAGGAGTTCCTTTTCATGTCACATGTGAGATTGTTTCCTTAAATTTACCTACTCAATACTATGAAATAGAAGTCTGAATTGATGATGAAATAATCAACATAATATATAGATCCACGATCGACTGAACTAATAGTCACGATCGACCGGTCGATTGGCCACCCTTCGTATTGAGGAATTCTTGTTGTGTGTGATTGGGGACCAATAGCGTTGAATTATGGAAAGGCATTGTTAGGTACTTTAGTAAAAATAATAAATGTAAGCTAGCTAAAACGGGCATGCGGTCATGGACCATGCCCGGGTCGACGGAGCGTCGTATTCGACACACGTCTCAAAGTCTTGTCAGCAAGTTGACGAGGCCCATAGAGGCCAAAGGCCGGAATGCCGAAATCGCGGGATTGTCTTATTAGTTAACCATGACCCTGAAACGGAAAGGACTATTAAACGATAGATAGATTTATGGGAAGTTTTAAAAATTCATAACGTTTTTGCTCGGTTTTCGATTACCGCGGTTTGTTGGGGAGAACTGGATGATTTTACCACGTAAAAAAGCTAGCTAAAACTAAATTATCTTTAGTGTGCTAATCATGTCACATACAATAAATTTTCGGCTGTATTTACCGTAGACAGCAGATATTTAGGTTATGCCTATAATTCACACACGTTTCCCCAGGCTTTTACATCAACAGTTACACATAATATTAGTGGCTTTGTGACTCATTGCTATGGTATTCATTACAGGAGCAAGCGGACGGCTCATCTTCACCACGTGAGGACAAGTCCAGAGGCCACTCTCCCGCCCCGAGTGAAGGTAGGTAATGTGTCAGTCCACCGTCATCCATTTTTTTTTTGTTTACCTACTTATTTTTTGGCTAATTTGGTTCAAGCCCTGAAAAAAGCTGTTTGCCTAGATACGCATAAGTAAAGATTATAATACCTCATTTAAACAATCAACTGAATTCATTGTCTGTTAATATAATAATCTCCGCAATTTAGTCAAACTTGCATGCAGTTTCTTGCAGCGTGTAAATGGGCCTTTACTATCCGCTCAATGAGTAGAAGTATTCACTAATTCCTATACACCATTTTTTTTATTGTGGTAAAATCATCAAATGAGTCCTCCCACCCAAGGCAGGGCGGGAGGGACTGTCAGACTTGTACTGACTAAAATCCACGGTGTCCTTCAATAATCCTTTACGTACCGGGGTCACGGTAATCCCTTGGTCCCGCGACCCCGGCAGGCTTTGGCCCTCTACAGGCCCCGTCACTATGCTGACACTCTTTGAGGCGCGCTACATAACATTTTATCTTCACAGTTGTTTATTTATTGTTCTACTGTTATATTCCAGGCGTGGAGCACGACAGTGAGAGGTGATGGTCGGCCAGCACTCTGCTCGACCGGTTGGCGCAGCGGGGCTTCGCAGCAGACACGCGGCTTGCACTACCACCCACAGGTACTTTTGCCATCCAATATGGTCCTTACTACAAGTCGATAGAAAACGAACATCATTATCTCGAAGGTGTACCTAACGCCATCTATAATTAGACTATAAGGAACCTTATTACAGATGAAGCTAACGATCAGTACACACCGAGACGCGACGTGACGCAACGATACTGCAAATATCTTTTCGTGTAGTAAATACTTAGATTTTGAGTCGCTCACAAAACGCAGCGCATCGCGTCTCGGTGTGAACTGACCGTAAGGGTCAAGTCACATCAAGACGCATTTCAATAGAGCTACTCAAAATCTCTATTTACTACAATAAAAGATATACATTTGCAGTATCGTTGCGTCACGTCGCGTCTCGGTGTGAGCTGACCCTTAGCGCTACCTATACCAGTTGATGTCCAGTTCACAGCAATACTGAGAAATTGTTCTTCTTTGGTGTCCTCTTGAATGGATCAAGAGGCGCTTTCGGCCCCTGCGACTAAATTCATTCAGATATCCTAGAATAATATTTTTCCTTCTCTAATAATATTTTTCTATTGTTCCTTATTTCAGGCTGCGCCCGCTACCGCGAGCTGTGCTACCGCGCTGCGCACGCACACCTACCGGAAGACGCATCGCCGCGTCCGTGCGACTGCGCCAACTGCACTGCGCGGCGCCACTCTGCCAATGCGCCATGAGATCCGGCCCTCGTGGCCACTACAGCCGCTTACAAACGCCCCATACCCGCGCTGCCGAGCGAATTCACTCGAAGGAACTGACTTTGGCTCAAGCTTATGGACAATATGCTAGTCTTTAGATGCATTTACTATTTATATTGAGTGTTTTAAGTGTCTATCGTTATGCCATAAATGAATGTATCCTATTTGTGCTTTTTGTCATTTTTGAACGTCGTCAATAATAAGTAGAACGGTTGAGTCCGCGCCGCGAAGTCCTATTGACTAGGCGCTAGTGTCTATGTCATTACATCAAATTGCATTAAAAGAAATCTACCACAAATTGTTCGTAGGACTTCAGTCGTGGCGCGGGCTCTATTAGTCCAATCAACGAGGCCTATGTTATCCGCAAAATTCCTCCGGTACTGAAATTTGGAATATGATGAAAGGTGATACAGATTATAGATGCACAATAATACAACTTTTTTTTATTTTTTTATTATTTAAGGTCGCTTTTCAACATCTAATGTCATTAACGACCACAGTTAATAATATAATAATTAAATCCAACTTATTTTTAGACAGACCAAAATTTTTTTTCAAATTGTATATGTATGTATGTTTTAGTTAGAATAGGAAAGTATAAAAATCCAATAAATCGATTTCAGTGTCACTCCAAATTAACTTTTTACATATCGCGCTCTAACTTCTAGTGAAAAATTACTCTGCCGATTTTTGTATTTTTATGTGATTTTTTACCCTTAAATACATAGGTTTGTTAAGAAATCCAAAACTTTTTCTTTTAAATATCATATTTGATGTCAAATTAATCAAATAATTATGTTTAAAAATGAAAAATATAACAACATGTTTTGGTAAATAATACATAACTTTTCGAAAAAAAAAATATGTTGAATTATTGTGCATCTATTATCTGCATCACCTACTTTCATCATAATTATGTCAAATTTCAGTGCCGGAGGAATTTTTCGGAAGTCTTCATACAACAAACATCCTCGTTGATCGGTCTATATTAGGAACCTTCTGACATACCACCTGATCCGTGCGGGTCTTCCAAGGCGAGTTTCTTGTGGCTTCAGCTTCTTCCTTACTCGTAGGACACATCTTCTCTTCAAGTTTAACTATGATTGTCACATTGATAACTTTGCATAATCGACCTCGTAATTGCTTTCTCACTCGGCGGAATATCACTTTCTCAGCATAAAACACAAAGAATTTTGAAATTGCGCATACCACAGGCCTAATCACAAGATTTCGGTATTTAACAGCGTACTTGAAGTATTTACTCCGTCAATTGTATGGAGATTTGAAAAAGCGCCTCTACTGTACAAACGAGGAACTATTTTTTCCTTCAAATTAACGTCATAGTTCCAGTTTAGGTCACAAAAACGTGAAAAGGCATGTTAGGGCTTCTTGTGATTTATTAATATTGCCATTTTCAAATTTTTATTATTTAATCTATGCGTTTTTCCAAAACAAACCCAAAATGAACCTATACAGCTTATTCTTCGATCTGATCAAATGCTTCATTTGTGGGCACACATTTTGAAATCAAAACAGCTTTGCTACTAGTATCTAAATGTACCATTAGTTCAATTCGGGGCCTTTCTTTACGAAGGAACAATTTAGTCAATTGCAACTAAACATTTAGCATCACTTGATGTAAATAATCGCTTCTGTCCTAGTGCCTTACCCGATCCGCTTATCAATTTAAATTTTAAAATCAACCATTATTCGAAAATATTTCAGCACATTCTAGAATTCATGCAATGTAGAATTATATTCCAACATTTGAAAAAAAATGCACATCCGAAATCGCTTTTGTAATTAAGGAAAGAAACGCACCCCGCGTTAATATTAAATTCAGAAATTAATATAAAATTATTTTGTAAAAACTTGTCTGTCCATTGGAGATAAGATTAAATTATCCTAGTATAAGCTTTGTAATAAAATAATGTGGAAATAAAATTTACACAATTTATTTAGACGTTTCTCTACATAAGAATTTCCGTAACACTAATATATTATAAAGAACACGATTGGTATAAAATCTAAGCCAAATATTAACTTATGTGTAGGTGGCTATCATTATCTATATGTTCCAGAGTATTAAACTGCTAAACTATTATTATGATTATTCATGTGTGCTAAAAGTATCATGACCTCTTAATTTTAGAGCCTAATATTAATATTAGATATATCTAGACGTAATTTCTAAATTAAATCATCTGACCTATTGTAATACCTGTCCATCGGTGTAACTTTAAACGATTTATAATAATTATAATATGGTACATTAACTTCTATTTTATATTACATCGCTAAAATTATAAACATTAATTTTAATTACATACATTTTTAACTTCTGATCTATTTTTTTTCCATTGTTCTTACCTCATGTATGTCGTTAAATTTAAATCGTACATTATTTCAATATTATTAACAAGGCCTATCTTATCGAGTTATAAATTGTAATTTAAAATGATTCAAAAATAAAAATATGATTATTATAAAACCGTATCGTCTATCAATTTATTTATACCTGTATTCGTGTTATGAAGAAATTACAGCTAATAGTTACAGAAGGAGGATACCTAGACAGTCTTGTCAGTGAATTTAAATAAAACTTAAAGTAATTAGTATTTTTATTAGGATTAAACAAAAATACATGTTTCAAGAGAGAACAGTATCAACAAAAACTGTTTAAGATGTCTAACAGCGTGAATGTTTGTTTAAAATTCCAACATCACCAAGAAATTAATGACTTTCATCAAACACAACGCAAATTTCATAACATTTGACACGTACTACTCTGGAGATATTTTTGAATTTAGTCATAAATGCCCTTTATTAACAATAATACATATTAAGGTATGAACATGATTTCTATGAAGTCACAGATAATTTTATAACCATTTTGCATGGTTGGCTATCCTATATATCAACTAGAAGTAAATATTAGAAAAATACGTCAATTTATTTTTGTATTTAAAAAAAATGAATGAAAAACAAGCTCATTTGGACATCGCCCCGGTGGTATAGTTATGCTCGTGTTTAAAGTTATCCACCTTAGATTTTACACATAAAATTAAAAGATTTCCCTTGTGACGCAATCTTCGATAAAATGTACACTATTTTACAATGCGCATGATGACCAATATTTAAGAACTGACCTCTATGTGCTGAAGTAGTCATATACCATTCCAAAAAAAGTAACTTTGTTCTGCAGTTTTTTTTTTGTTGACATTATTACAACTTCGAAGTAATTCATAAATCTTCACCCAAACACTTGCTTTTCACTTCTGTGGTAATTAATAGTAAACATAGAACTTTTAGTGATGTGACTTCCTTCTAATTAGTGCTTCACGTAGGTGACATAGTGGGTATTATGCGATTTCATTTAAGACAAAACCAGAACAGAATTGCACATTTGATTTAGGCACATAACTGCAAATCTTTTTGACCTAAATATTGAAAAGAAACCATAAATGATTCTTAGATATTGTCATCATGCCTATTGTGATAAATATATCGATAAACCTATTTTCAGCGATTAAAATAAATCCAAAAATTTACACAGAAATATTGAGCAAATATTTTTAAAAGATTAACTGGCAGGTGCATAAGGCGGTACTCACTCGTATAATTTATTACCTCACCAAATAACCAAGGCTCATAGCCAAACGTTCAATTAATTACAACAATAAGCGTCCGGAACTATTGCTATGTATAATGAAATGCTCTAAACTCTGAGAATGTTATTACAACTGGGAATTTTCAGTTGAATAATCTCACTGGATCGATGCATCCGATCAGTCCACGCTACACAAATATTTCCAAAAGAAAAAACTAATCTACTAACTTAATAACTTGAAAATGTTCTACAAGGGACGCCTCTTATTAAATTCATATCATCTAGTTATCGTCAAGTCGATGACGTAAGACATACTTCACGCTAGTCTAGTAAGATGCATGTCCAATATTATGTCAAAGAAATGCTTCAAGTCAAAAGTAAATTGTATCAAAAACTAAATCGATCAAGTAACAGGCGTTCCTGTTAGAGCTTTTCCAATAAAAACAATTTACAAACTCAATGATTGCGTTCGTAGAAAAAGAGATAATAATATTTTACAAGTAAAAACGACAATGTTTGTTATTAAACGCAGAGTCTCGCATGAGGTGGTTTGTTATCCTAATTTGTATATTACATAAACTTAAAAAGTTCGTAGCTCATCCAGCTGCGAGTGACTTAGTTATTATTTATGTTCAAAGTGTTTATAAAGCGAGTTAAAATTAAATCAGTCCGCACTATCTTAACGACATCTAGTGACGGTTTAGGACAGGTGCGCTTACAAATAAATTGTAATAATCTATGCGAGAATATAACGTTCTAAACCTATCTATAATAAGATATACTACTATTTATAGTACCGGAATGCAAGTAAAAAAACCCTCGTAAACTAACAAACATTGACAAGTGTAACGTGAGTTACCAGGCTCTCATGAGTTGCGAGGAGTGAACGCAACTCATTCATTAACGCCGATAGGGATGGTAGGATGATGCCGATGCAGTGCCACCTGACGATGAGCCGTGGTAGCTGCGCTTCGATGACCTCTGGTAACCGTCGCCGGAGCCGCCAGTGTATTCATAGTCATCACCTGTATATATAAAAGTAGAGTTAATACTATCACCAACAAAATAAAAACATTTCTTAGCAACATTTTTAAAGCCATTCTACTGATATACCAATTTGATTCAAATACTAATAAAAATAAAGTAATAAAATGGAACTTACCGCACCACGCACCACTATCCACACACCAGGGGTTTGAGTATGGTAATCATTCAACTTAGGTTTAGGACAAAAAGGTATATTTTTGTGATCAATCTTGTCAAACTACCTTACAAAGAGTTAAAAAACGATCACAGAACAGTACCCTTGTATCCTATAGCCTATTTTAATTCTACTGTAAATTCAATGCCTCCAAATATCAATTCTAATACTTTCTGTCAATTCAACAAATAACATTTAATGGATCCCTTATAATGTCTATGTTTATTAAATACTTAGTACCAAGACTACATAAACTAGTGGAGGGTGGCCACGGGAAAGGAAAGGAGGCAACCTGAGGCAGACGCCGATACGTCCGAACCATTGCAAAAAGACGGCTGTGGAGACACCATGCCTCCGCAGTACATCATAGGCACCTGTTGAATACTCTGTTTACATTTGCTTGTATAAAAATCTTATACGAGAATATTGTGAATATAAGAAGTTTAAGAGAATAAATAACGCAAGTTTCCGTCACACGGCATTTGGCTGATATAATTTTACTAAAGATGGCGACGACTCAGCCCAAAATAAATATAGAAATGTTTATCATTTAATTGTATTTGTGATGAACATGGGCAAAGTCAACGAGACTACTTTGAATAAATGAAAGTGCATTTTAAATGAAATTAACTGTACAGTGCGCCATCTAACGGAACTAAATAGAACTTTCTGGTCAACAGAAGCATAAAAAGGGGTGGTATTTTTTTAAAATCTATGGTACAATGATATTCATATCTGCAAAGTGTCGTATGATACGTGGTTTTTGAAATTTTGAGGGACTTATTAGGGGCGTTAAGTGAGCTATTGGGGAGTTTTAAGGTAGTCTGGGTTTTGCTATGTAACTATCATAGATAAGGGGTGTTATGGACCTGTGGTGGCGCTCCTACGACGTCGCACATCGGCGGGATGTTCATATACTTGGGACTGCCTGCATGACTGCCCACACCATCGCCGTCTGCTGTGCATAGCTAGTCAGATTATGTTGTTTGGAAGCTAAAGTATTTCATGTTTTCAATACTACTGCCAATGCTTTTAGTTCAGTTTTAACTTTTATATGCCAATTTAGACCTTATTTACGAAGGAGGGATTTCAAAGTTAATTTTATGCATTTAGATGTTTTAATTTCCACTATTTCTTTAGCATGGCCAGGTCATTGCATTGTTATACCTTTTTGAATTAGAAATAAGAGAAAATATAGTACGGTTAGAAAGATATAAGGAAAGATAGAGATATATA
This sequence comes from Agrotis puta, assembly GCA_943136025.2. Lineage (NCBI taxonomy): Eukaryota > Metazoa > Arthropoda > Insecta > Lepidoptera > Noctuidae > Agrotis > Agrotis puta. Next base: position 2,400,849 of record OW964182.2, read on the forward strand.
GCAGGTGCAATCATACGTTACCGTGAGAAGAAGTGTTATGTGCAAAGTGTAAATATATATTATCTATAAATGTATATTATGTATACTTGTCAGTATAATGACGATATAATTAATGGAAACGGCAATTTCTATTGTTGTGTGTTCGTGTCAATTATTGCCGTTAGTGTAAGACTATTATGAATGTTCTACTGAAATGTTCTTCGAATATTATGCCACAATATAAAAAACAAAAATTATGATATCAGATCCTGTCTGGAGGGTATTATCACTACGGGGTTGGGGGTAAGTGAGCGAACATTAAAAATGCCATTATATTTTGAAATTTTTGATTTCTTTTAATTATCTACGTTTTATAATGTCCTTAAAGTAGATATATATTTCATCATAAGATATCTCAAATATTTGCAGTGGTAATATTAATATTTTATTAATCAACCAGTAGTAATTACTTAATCCATTAAGATAGAAGAAGCTTAATAATAGGAAACTACGACAAAAGTGTTTATTTCTTTCCATTACATTATAAACTACATACTTATGTTACCAGTTAAATCTAACACTAAATATATATACCCAAAATACCTAATATGAATAATGCATAATTTCTACTCCGAAAGACCTCAGTGTTATGTAGTGTGATAGCACTTATTACATCAATAAATCATCGCGTACAAGCTTCTCGTCTTACTTTAGTGCTTCGGTTAAAATTAATAATTAAAACCGTAATTAACTAATTATCATTAGGTAATCATCGTAAAAAAGAAACAATAAGGACGCACGTGTAAAGTCTATCATAATTTTCTTTTTTATACGAACATAAAGTAAGTAATGTGGGGCGCGCGCGAGTGCGCAGGCGCCGCCGCCCGCGCCCCAACATGTCAGCGCGTTAGGGCTAAGTATAGTAGATTACACATTACAAGATTACAACAAATCTAGATAATAGTCTTACAATTGTAACATGCTTAGTTTGTGGCTAGGTCGCGGTCGCCGCTTCCGATTAATTACATTTTAGGAAATTAATACAAGTGTGTATAAATACAGCGCCGCCCCGTAGTGGGCCGGTGTCAATTAAACTTATATAGGTACTGTTTGTAAGTAAACATTACTTTAAATATTGTACATCAGTCGATAGTTCACCTAACAATTTTGTTTCTAATCGATCGAGAATTATGTACTTTTATTTACTATAAAGAAAATAATAGTTAAAAAATAATCAACATCAATTTTTTTTTCAATTAAAACAGAAATAAATAACAACTTGCCCTAGTTTTTATAATAATTAATGTTATAATTAACTGTAAAGCCCGTGAAATTTATTTTACTCGGGATCAATAATTACATTTATATTAAATTCTAGTATAAATATGAGGTTTTATATTTAATAATACCTGCATTGTTTTTAAAATAAGTTTCGAAAAGACTACAGTTAAGACGGACTGGTGTCGTCCCTGATATACATTTAAATGCAAATGAATTAATTTTATAAGACGAGTAAACAGTGAACTTAAAATGAGTCGACTGCTAATCTAACTTTAAACACTAGGGGTCTTGTATAATTAGTCAATTACGATCATAAATTTATTAATGAATACTAGCACGGCCCAGAGCGCGCCCGCCCGCGCCGTGCGCCGTGCGAGGTGCTGCTAACTTTACTTTTATCATTATACCAAAATACACTTTTACACAAAACATTGTTTCCTTTATATACTACTGAATAAACATACACATATAAAAACCGCGTACACTATAATATAAAGTAATACAAACAAGAGTCGAAAGGTTAACTACGCAACAGTACTACAGTTAAGCCATGATTAAAATATTATTCATAAACATTATGTTAAGATACAGCTGCATATCTTGTGTCGATATTACAGAGAGTAATATTAAAATGCAAAGGATGCACGTGTCGTCGGTGACGTACAGTGGAGGTGTGTGCCTACGTGTACGTGACGCAGTAGCGACGGGACGCGCATGCAAGGCGCACGCATGAACACCACATTTGACAGACGAGCCTCTAACGAGTCTTATCGTATTTGTATTTTGCTAACTATTTTTAATTAATAAATTCATCCAATATTTTATGCTCTTCTCCTATATAATAATAATTAAAACCCATATAAATAGTCTCAATTGATTTTTTCACAATAATTTGCACTAAGTTTAATGTTGAGTAAATCTAAAATTTCTAATACATATTATACTTTATTTAAATAAATTATATTCTTTATGTTAATAAGAAGATTGCCACGATGGTTCATTACAACTAAGTTCTTAAATTGTTCCAAATGTTTGTGAGTGCGGGGCCGAGCCCGTGTCTAACACCTTAGTGCTAATCGTTATCACTGAAAATAACATAATTATAAATCATCTCTATATTCACTTAACTTTTTTGTAAGGCATCGTTTCCTAATATTAAAACAGATGTGAACAATTTCGTTCGTATCATCGGTGGATGTACTTTAAACCTACAGTAAGTATAATAACGTAACCGAAACAATGGAACATAATGGTATTATGCGAACTGAACATGTGCGAGGACGTCCGGACTCCGGGAGCCGACAGTGGCGTGTGGCGGGTTAGTGCGAACAAATGCAAGTAGTAAAAGCGATACGAGACAGTGAGACCGAAACGAACGAACCACTAACTATGCTGAGTACGATAAAATTAACCAGGAATGAATCGAGACAAATTAACCTAACTAACATAGGAACGAAGAGTAAACGAAGCGGTACAAAGCGGCACATCTACACGTAACCTAATGGGCAGTCAGGCACCGACCTCGATTAGTTTATATTATTTCATTATATTGTTATAAGGTACGAGTTTCACTTTCCTACATACTGATTGAGTGTCAGTCGAGTCTGTTATGTTATTTTATTTTAAGAGCTATAAGAAATGTATGCGCGTTAACTATGAACATCACAATGTAAAGGCTTCTCCACTATGTTTTACCGTTAAATTTGGGACAGCGCACCCCTCGCCCCGGACCGCTAGTCACTTATAAAATTTGCTTACACCTCACAATATTCCTCAATAGATAAATTATACTTTACTTATGGAGCGATCTTAAATAACCCTATTCTAAACGATCAAATTATGCTTTCAATGTAATCATCAACAATTCGTCTATTTAAAACATTTATTAACAAATCTTATCGAGCGCGGCGCGGCGCGGTTCTATTATTTAAAATTAAAGGAACAACCCGTCCTTGTCGTCGGGCGTCGGGCAGTCTATCAGTAGGGCCGTAAACTCTAAGATAATTACAACAAATAATGGTCGGACGCGGCGCGAGCGAGGGCCGTATGCCGCGCGGACGCCTCCCAGCCCCGCGATTAATTACTTAGCTTATCACTAAAATTTTAATCAGTCGATCGGTCAAACGATTGAGCGATATAGTACAGTAAAGGACTAACATTAAATTTAATCTAACAATGTTATTTTAAATTATAACTCACTTTGTAACGGGGCGGGGCGGCCGCGCGGCCTGCGACCGCGTCGGGTACATATTATGATACGACTAACATAGCGACCGTAGCGGCCGGCGAAAGCTCTATACAGTTTTAAAAATATTTGGCAATCACATAAATTAAAACTTTAAAACTATGTGACGAGAGAATCGATTAAAATTATGCTTTACACACAAGTAAGTATATATATGTACAAATGTATGGTGAGGGCGCGAGGGGTGCGGCGAGGCCGCGTGGCGGCGACGCGCTCACACGTACCGAACTATATCCTAAATGCTTGAGCTTCATTACTTAACACATACGACAATATCGTTTGCTCGTTAACAATTTGGCAGGTAAATTTAATTCATTAAAGTATAAATTCCATATAATAATAGTATCAACTTAAAAATTGCGATAAAAAACTAAAATGCATATAAGAAAACAAATTAAAATTACGAATATTTATACAGAATTGTTCCCTTTTTAAAAACGGGAATAATTAAAAATATTAAAATCACGTTCAGTCACTATGTTTTGTTTAATATTAACACATAATTATCTCATTACATGCCTACCGTTTTCCTAAGTCTAGTGTGTGGTAAATAACCAAAATTCTAACATTAAACATACATACCGATATATATACCAAATATTTATACAAGTTATTAGCTTAAGTTAAGTTCTTTTAGGTCATTTTCCCTAAATTGGCCTTGTTTAACAGTGTCTGTCAAATGTGCGTCAGACGCGCAAGCTGCGGCGAGCGGGCGACGGCGCGTCCGGCCTCTACCGCGCGGGCGAACTACTTACACGTACACGGACTTTATTAAAAGAAATCACTTTAGAAATCCGACAAAAAATATTAAAACATTCGAAATGTGTGAAGTAAAATAAATCTTTCACAAAAAACCCACATCCAAATAGAATATTAAAAGCAAAGTTAATTAAAAAACTGTGTACACATGTTGTACACGCCTATGACAGCGTCGTTCAGCTTTAGAAGAGGGGTCGCGATAACTTCTGGGCGAGCGACGATAGTGCACCGGCCGTGTGGACGGTGCCTTACCGAGTGGTTAATATCATTCCTTCATAGTAGCGTTCAGAGACGGCCGAGTGCCAAAAGTGAAGAGAGTGTGGGTGTACCTTATTAAAATTAGTAGACAAAAGAGTTTTAACACCTAATAGTTTTGAATGTTACTGTTAAACTATTATACATTTTTACTTATTACAATTATCGCTTACTTACGCGTGTGGGTTTGTGTTAATGTAGTCGTCGTTGACTTTATTATATAACCGCCTTTATAGGCTTTTGATAATTGTATGCAATTAATTTAAATTTATCCATTAAACTTTAGTCAGTTATCATAAATATTAATTTGTTGCATTGTATTCATATTCTATTTTTCACGTTTAATGTCGTTTTGTTCGTGAAATCAAAAAACACACAAACTACAAAATCTATCACCTAATGGGAAGTTAAACAGAGGTTAAGAAATCGTCGCGTCAATAATGTGGGAGTATACGTTATTAAAAACGGTTAAATATGCTTGCTATCCCTATTCCATTTAGTCGTTATAAGTTATATCGACCAAGTTAGAATCGATAGATGGAGTCGATCGAATGCAACCGTCGAGAGGATGCCGACCATTCGAGCACGCACTTGCGTCGATCAAACGTCAAGCTGGCTACATCTACTATGAACACACGATCACGTGTCTCACAAGCGTCAAGGTACTAATGCTACTGGTACAAGTGCGTACTAGAAGGTGGGTCAACGTCTGCGTGTGCCTCTATCGCAGCGTAACAAACTACAGAACTCACTCTACCTACCTCTACGTACCTTTAGAAAAGAATTGTGTATATCAAAGTATGAGCGATACGACTGTAGTTAACCACACTGCGGTCGTGTGTATGTGTGTGTGTGTGTGTGTGCACGGAACAGGGGACGGTATTGGAGTACTAATTTTGACGTAAGATCTGAGCGTCATGCGCACCCGTGAGATGTGCAGGAGCTAAGAAATAGTTGTTGTAACGTGGTCGCTCGGTGGTGTGGCCGTCCCCTGGTCCGCGCGTGGTCCGTGCGTGGTGTGTGCGTGGTGTGTGGCCTACGCGGCGGGCCACTCCTTGTTAAACTCGTTGGCGTTGAAGTGTTTGGGCGCGTGATGCGGGTGGTGCACACCTGGCTGCGCGGGCGCGGCTGCGTGGTACTCGGTGGCGGTGTACCGCGACGCGCCGCCGTACGACGAGCCCTACCAGTCCGCACACGTTAGCACACGCACGGCGCGTGCCGCCGGACGCATCCAGCTGAAGCCTGAGCGTGTACCGCTACTGCGCATCGTCTACGTGCTCTACTCGGTATAAAAATATAGCTCTTCGAGTCTAAACTGAGCCGAGCTTCAGCTACGATGCGTCCTTGAACCGTCATGGAGCATAAAATGAGAGGACTCCATGTTATGTTTTATACTGATCGATCTATTTATTTCATGAAAAGAATTTGGGCCGCATTTGCAAATGCTCCATGACATTATTTGGATAACATAATTTCGTAAATAATGTTCTCATGTTACATTTAACAGAATAGACGAATTCTCATCTCTGAACACTTAAAGTACAGCTCTTAATATTATTTTTATCGATAAAATTAACTATTAATGAACCTGTAACAATATAAGAAAATCCAAATTTTACTAATTTGTACTTTAAATGCCAATTTACAAGTGTTGAGATGAAACAAGGCGATTGAATCATCTCGCACGACTACAAAATGCAATATATTATATGAATATCGAACGGAACTAAGGGTAAGCTTATAATCTAGTGCGGTGCGATGCCTTTATGATGAGCGCGCATTATCGTCGCAACAACCGACCGTCCATAGTGAGAAATCCCCAGTGTTTCGCGACATTCCCTCATCCGATTACCCGCCCTTATCTCTAATTGTCTTTCTGGAGGAGCCACTCTTGTGGGCCCTGATCGACCAACTGGAAAAGAAGAACAAGACAATAAAGTCCCACTCGCCACAATTCAACTGGATCTTTAGCAGGTTTATGTAAGTAGCGCAGCGCGTGAAGATGGACCGGGCGAAAGCGTGTGACTATCCCCAAGGGCGAGATGAAAGATTAGGCGAAGGAGGACGGGACAGGAGAGGCGGGAAGGAACCGTGGAGGTCGGTGATGAGAGACCTTCAGCGAAACTCGATATCAACACTAATCTTCTTGATTTTTCACTATGGATAGCGGTGCGACTGTCAACTATGGCCCCGAGAGGCGGCCGCGAACAGCGCCGCGTCTACTCTCTTATGTACCGCAGCATAGCTCGTAAAATCAAAAAGACATCGCACATTAATCTCGCCACTGAAAACATGCAGATAAGTGGGCTTCGTCGTCGCCGCGTATGACATTTTCGTGATATAAACAAGCATTTCGAACACAGCACACGGATGCAGGGGTGGCAAACTAATGGCTCTATACTATCAACTCATGCTGCTTTTAGCCGCGATTCCTTTGTTCGCGTTGGACGAGCAATGTTTTCGCTGAATATCACTCGCTCACCAGTTCGTTCGGTCATGTCCATTCATACTCTAATCGCAAACAACTCTTTTGCAAGTACAACCAAATTGAACTATGCCGAAATACGGAGGGTTTCTAATACATTCGCACAACACGCGTACAAACATTCACTCGTGACACTGGGTATAATAATGTCGGTCATTCATGCGATCGGGCACGCCGTTACCACGCCATACTAATACGAAGGTAGATGCAGGATACAAATCAAAGACTAAAGCGTAGGAGCAAGGAGTGTGGGAAGGAAGGATGCAAGCCCCGAGGTGATGAGCAAATAATAATTATATGATGGTCAACTTGGCTGTACTTTGGTGTAACTACCGTCCATAGCTGTCAAAAAGTTATGAACGACGAACCTCAACACAAAACCGTACCTTGGATTTGGAAATGATGAAATATATAGAATTATAAAGAATATGGTAAAAAAAAAAAATGGTGAAAGGATAAGGTTGGCATCCAAGATATAGTTAAAAATATTGTTTGCGATTTCGATATTGGATGATGGAATGCAAAAGGAAAGCAAACAAAACACAAAGTCATCCAATATCTTGTCTCCACACAGTACGGGAGTCAGCGAGGCCATACACATTGTGCGGCGTCGTCGATCGTCCGTAGATCTCAACCGAGCGCGATTGTTAACTATTTCACGCGACCCACTGACACAGCTACCGCTAACTATTTGTTATTATAATGTCATTGTATCTCGTTGTTCAGCTTGTTTAGAAGGGAGTTTGTCCAAACAGAAATTTTTACATTAGTATTCTTTTTTTTTCTGACCACGAAATGTGTTTTACCAGACTGCTAACAACGATTGTTTTTTTTTTTTTCATTTATCCGTAAGAGGTCAAAATCGACAATTAAATAGTATTTATAACAACCGGGCTATGTTCAAAAAATTTTATTAATTTACAAAGCAACAGATGCAAGCTAAATAAGCAGAAACAATGGACAAGCCCGCATAAACAAGCCTACTAACTATACTAAACATAGCACGCGGCGCTGGGTCAATGTGGGTACGGCAAATATTCCATGAGGTACAAGCATGAATTGAGATGGAAAAACACATTTTTATTTCGGAGTATTATAAATTGACGCAATTAACGAGTTATACATGATTTTTTAGCAAATACTTCTACTGATTTTCTTGTCAAAATATCTAGCATTTACAGTTCTAAAAGTATGCATAAAAATGTATTTCTTTACCTCGTTATGTCCACCCAATATTGCAATGTCGTGTTTATAGCAGTTACCATACCATCACCGGAGCTATAGCCTAAAATGCTTAAATGATTCATGCTAGATAAACGCAAAAGGCACGAAATACGATGGAAGATGTGTTTATAACAACAAAACTATGCCTGAAGAAAGAATTCGCATTTATCTCCTGGCTTAGTAGATAAGTCGTATAATGTTCGGTCAACGACCTCGCATCGGCGAGTGATCGAGTATTATTGTTTGTTTGGCGACTCTTGAATTATAAACACACCTTTTGTAATGTCATATTATATGGGAAAGCCGAATCAGAACTGAAATATTTGGAATAATATTAACACTGCCTCTGTAAGTACCACGAGATTTTACATTTCATTACAAACAGTACACAGTAGATATCAAGATACACATTTGGTCATACATTAGCTTAGTAGCTCATAAACCAGTATAATTCGGCTGTGATTCGGAACATGTCAAATTAAAATTTTCTCGACATAACAAAACTAGAATGAGCTGAGTAAATGAGACACTGGCTCCGAAGATTATATGATCAAGAATTTTAAGACATTATTTTATAAAATTATTGAAAATATATTCGCGCGAAGACTAGTTTAGTGACATGGAAAATGGAATAGGTCAAATTCCATGATTGGCTGATATTTAAAAATAACTCTTGTGTTCGTAGTTTACCGGTTTTAACGGTACTCTTACCAGTATCGCAAATACGTAAGCAGATAATTTTGTTTAACAATATTTGATGATCAAGAAGAGAGCGGAGCGTGTTCGATATGTTAATCACAAAGGGGATGATTATAGTGAAAGTCACATGGTACGACATCATGAATTGGGTAGTTGACACCATTAACCAACAATTCTAAAATATTGTTGAAAACTCGATTAATTTTCAATAAGATCTGTGGATGGTTGCAGATTAATTATAGCAACTGTGTTGGTAAATTAGTTGTTAGTGCTATCTAAAATTCATCTTCAATTTGCTAGTGGTGTCAGCTACTTTATTGTGAGAAATATTCGAGTGTTCGGGTCAGGGTATCGAGTCACGCTCGCTCTTATAATAGGTAGGTGTATCGTGCGTCATGGTCCTTTTGGCTTGAACGACAAGTAAGAATCAAAATGGCGGCAGGTAAGACAAGATGGCGACGTCAGCTCCGACACCAAAAGATCCATGACGCGCTCTATGTCTAGTTCTAGATGTATAGATGTCTAGTCTATTCGGCGTGTTGTGTGAGGTATTGTTGCGCGTGTACCTGGTCCTGCTGGTAGGCGGGCGGGTACTGCTGGTACGTGGAGTAGTCCGCGGACGAGGACTTGGACAGCGCCGCCGACGACAGCGCGCCCGTCAGCGCGGGGCCCCCGCCGCCGCCGCCGCCGCCCGCGCCGCGCCCGTACATCTCACCGCCCTCCGACAGCGGCACGTACGACCCTGAGGGCGGATACACTGTTTAAACGTGCAACTGAACAATCATTAACTTAAACATAACACCGTACATTCTAAAAGTACGAGCACCTGACAATGCACCCACATTTTACCAGTTATGTTGAAGTTAACCACGAATAAATCAAAACTACATGACTGCCGCTGAAAAATTAAAGTTCTTGATGTAAAAATAAACCTGATCGTACCTAAGATATCTTGCTCAACAATAGACATTATACAAGTGCCCTCATGGACCTATGTGAAATAAAATATTTGATTTTGAATTACAGTAAACCAACAACGCAGTTTGACTATGAAGTGGCTACAAGTATCTACATTTGACATCAGAATGTGTGTTCAATCTACAGTATAACTTATAGTAAAAGTTGTTTGTAATGATGAAGTTTCAGGTAAGTTCAAACATCAAACTTATTCATCAAGTAGATATTATTAGAGGCGATGATCATAAATTTTGTAAAATTATGTAGTAAATAGTTATTCATATCAAATAATTTGTCGCAAACCTTGTAGACTCTCTGGTTCATAGGAACAAGGAGTATATGCTAATTTTCGTTAATATCCCACAAACATCTGAACGTACCAGCAGTAATTTAACTGAGGGCACTGCCTGGATGTGGATATGCAAATGCATATTTTTTAGATAGATATAAAACCTGCTCAATCATCCTTACTCTAGCAAAAATGATAATTAAAAGCTGAGTAATTGATGAGTCTTTGGTATATAACCACACCCTTGATTTTAATTATGTTTTTACCAACTTAGTTCATAAAAAAATTCCACTTTGCAGCATTATGCTTCACCATCCTGCGTCAAATGCTTTATTTTTGGACTTATACAGGATCCTGTGAATTGCTACTACTTTCCTAACCGTTAAGTAATTATTTTGTAAGGTAATGACAACACACTTATCAACGAGAAAATGTCGTTTCACGCCCAAAACTCACCTTCGATCTCAATCCAAATTCTCATTCTTTTGCTTTGACGGCTACTTCTGATATTCACAAATAAGTTACAGAGGAAGATTATCACAAGTGTGTCAATCTCGTACGGAGTAAAATGCACCATGTTCCTTCATTTGCCCTTTACGTTATACGCGCCTTTCGCCACCCGTTACCCGTTTCGTCAATTCCGCGCAAAATTGGGATCAAGATTGCGACTGAGGCCCTTTCTTAATTACAAGCTTTATCAATGCCAAGAGAATAGAATCGAAACAAATGTCGTCGAAAAGCTCAAGCTCCCGATTTAAGACAACAAGTGCGATGAGTCCCTAAACGTTCCATTACTCACCGGAGCCGGTAGAGTTGGAGTTCTGCGGCATGTTCCAGTTGGTCCAGCTGCCGCCGGCCGACGCGCCCGCCGGCGCAGAGCTGTAGTTAGCTGTACACACCAATAACATCACATTAATCACCAGGACTTGCACTAAATGCGGAGGTGTGGACTGAGACAGCCTATTTAGTGGACTGCGATAGGCTTGATCGACAAGTTTTGTATGTGTTCTTAGAAAACATGTCGATGTTACAACTTGTTATACAACAGTTGTCTTTATAATGCTTTTTTATGTGTTTGAATCGAAGACAGTGAGTTGCGTGTGTTTGCAACAGCCTTTTTACTGTCTTTTTCCATTTTAATTAAATTTGTTTTTAAATTAAACTGTTGCAAACCTTGTAGACTCTCTGGTTCATAGGAACAAGGAGTATATGCTAATTTGCATTAATATCCCACAAACATCTGAACGTACCAACAGTAATTTAACTGAGGGCACTGCCTGGATGTGGATAGTCTCATTAGTGTGACCTACCCTCCACTACACATTTATTACTTGTTTACATCAAAATTTATTATGTTAGAGGTGTGTACTGACCATAGCTTCCGTAGCTCTGCGCAGGCGGTTGCGTGAACTTTTGCAAACTTATGGTTAAGGTTTATACTTCCGTCTTATAATATAATCAGCAGCCAATCGCAGTCCACTAGTGGACATAGGTCTCCGTGGGAGTCTGCAGTTATTGAAGACTCTGCTGCCCGTAGATAGCTACTATATACTATGTATTTATAATAGTACTTAACTATTAAATAAGTTAACTAAAATTGTTAAAAGAAAGTTTTACCGGTGTAGTGTACCGTACACTGCAGTCACAAAGTACACGCTAAGTTTTTTATTACAACAATTATATTTGTTGATGTGAAAACCTCTTTCTTTTTATTTTTGTTGTAAAAAGGAGAATTGTTTCACGGCATAGTCTTACTAACATGTAGTATATCACTAGCTGTATAATTTATAAAAAAATTGTAAAACTTGTTACTGCAGTATATGCTATAAACACAGTAAGGTACACTATTGCTGGTTGTGAGTTCCTCCTCCAAGTCAGTGGTGCTGCAAGGTGCAAGTCAGTCTGTACGTACCGTAGCTGCCGTATCCCTGCGCGGGCGGCTGCGTGTGCTGCGTGTAGTTGTTGGTGGCGGGCCAGGCCGGCGCGTGCGGCGGGGCCTGCGGGGCCGGCGGGGCCCCCCAGCCCTGGTAGTTGCCGGGCCCCGCGCCCGCGCCCGCCGCGCCGTAGCCCGCGTACGACGTCTGGCCCGGGGACGTGCCCCAGCCTTGGTAGCTGGGTGACGGGGAGAGACGAGAGAATGTTAGTCAAGTTGAAGGGTGAGAAACACAAATGTCCAGGAGTGCAATTTAAAACAAAGTTTTACTATGATAACTTTATTTTGTCTAAGTTTATAGTCCATGTTTATTTGGCCAATGATACATACGACTGTGTCATATTAGCTGATTATAACAGGAAAATCTTTTGTAAAATTAATACCATTTCAAACGACAAGTTCTGACAATAATTCAACAGTCTAAAAAACAGAGAACGCTAATAATCGTACCATCGTAAATCATGAGGTCAACAGCACGTTCAAAATATATCAATACAGCTGCCATACATAAAAACTATAAAGTGAAAAAGCTATCCCAATAAAACAAAAAAATCACTAGGGGAGAGATATCTGTTAAAAAAGTCATAACAAAAGCAGTTCTCACCCCTGCATGATGTTAGGGCCTGCCATGGGCATGTTGATGGGCGGGCCTCCCATCTGTCCGTTGTGGCCCTGGATCATGTTGATGGGCGCGGCGGCCGGCGGGCCCCACTGGCCGGCCTGCGGCGCGTCTCCCGGCGCACTGAGGCCGCCGCCGCCCATGCCGCTGGCCCCCGACCCGAGCTTGCCCGAGCCGTCGCGAGGCTCCGCACGCTTGATCTCCACCTGCTTACGTGGTTTGGGTTAAAGAAAATCTAGTTGTCAACTTACCATTTTGTTTGATCTTAAGATTATAGAGAGACCTAGTGAGAACTCGGGCAAGAAATATTCATATGGGAAAACTAGGTTGCAGCAGTAGCAGTACATAGTCTCAAGTATTTAGTAATGTTTCTGTCATATCGTGTTTACCATGTATTCAAAGGATTTGCAACATGATGAGCACGCGTTTGTATCCCAATCATCTCTCTGGAATCATCATAATAAACGAAGCATATTGTTGTCCGACAATCTTCAATATTTTCTAGTAGCGGTATATTTTTAAATTAAAATGCACACGTAAAAAGTTACACGTCTCTCTTAAATTCCTGAAGTCGTTCACCCGGAAAAGATTAAAACACGCGTCACACATGCTTATTATAATATGATGACACATGAGAGTCTTAACGCAATTTGTTGCTATGACAGAACCAATATATTTTACCTTCTACACCGGAGGAATATTATATAAATAAAACTGACAACAACACTGTAATTTGAAACCTATAAGGAAAACATGTTTTATCTGTTGTTTTCAAAAGCAACTGATTACTTCAACTTAATAATTGCACAAGTATTTCAATATTCTAACTAAAAATTATATTTATTTACTCAGCGAAGTTCAGTGATAGTTTGTTTCATGAAAGATAGCTACAAAAACATTTGGCAAAACAACTAATGCTTTCAAATCAGCTACAAAAATAGCTACATTACCTGTTTTCCGTTGAGGTTGATGAAATGCTCCTGAGTGACCCTCTCAACTGAGATCTCATCCTCGAACGACAGGAAACCGAAGCCTAGAACAATCGAGATTGTGTTTATACTGTGAAGATTAGAAAAAGCTTCAAAACATCAAGACATTAGCAAATCAGATATGTTCTTGCAAAAATACATAAATATCTTATAGCACACTAAACATCAAGAGAGTTAAACCTTAGATAATATAACTGCAAATAGCTATACTTGTCTATGTATGGAATGCTTCCCTTTGTCGCAACATTCTCATAATACAGCTTAGCCTCGGTCCTTTCTTTCCTTAGTTTATGAAGCAATTTTCTCGTAATGAAGCGAACTAATAAAAAGATGTCTTCGTCACAGTTGTGCCTACAACCCCCGGATCACAACCGGTCGACACAACAAATTACACAAGTCGTAAATTGTTTGATAAAGTCGCCCCGAAGGGTGACACCTTTTACTGGTCGCGATTGAGGTCGTATCATTTCGATTGCGTGAACCCTAGTTCGTGTTACTGTTTGGAAAGCGAAACACTTTTTCTTTAGCAAAACCGTTCGTTGCTTGTGAACTTTGTTTTGTGCCAGTACAACTGGTATAATTGCTTGAGCATTGTGTCTCGAATTTATAAGTAAATTGTTTCAATTGGGTGAAGAATAATCCGTGTTACATCATAATAATCTTTACTTGGCAAATGTTATCGTAATATAAATAGCACTTGTCCGTAATTGAGTACCTGACCTAATCCTTTATCTATAGAAGTGTTCCTATCACACAATGTTTATAAAATGGTAGTCCAAGTGACCTGTCGCAAACCTTGTAGACTCTGTTGCTCATGAGAACAAAGAGTATATGCTAATTTGCGTGTCAATGTCCCACGAACGCTTGAACGCACCGACAGTAGTTAGCACTTACGGCGCTGCCTGGATGTGGATAATAAAAGCTAAAATACATAAATATTTTATAGAAACTCGTTGCTCTGTAAGCATGAGAATAAAATGTAGAACATTTAAGTAATTTACATTTAAGAAATACATAGATAAAATCTAATAGACCATCTTCACCAAAAATACCGTTATAAAAGGCCAGATTTCGCAATTTGTTACATTAATTCGTGTCATTTAATCTCACTCATCTTGGAAACTAACATAGAATACGTTTCGAGTTTTAACAAGGTTTGTTATCAAACTATCTCCCATAAAGCGACTCTCGAGGCTTTGCAATGTCATTATCATTTGGTCCTCTAATAGTGTGAATTTACGAGTGAAACATTAATAAAAATGAACTGATTTGCATAATGTTGTTTACCGGCGTTATGTACGCTACTCCTCTCACCTCGACAGCCAGCTGCGATGAAGAAGTCACACATGAAACTCTTCGTCTTAACACTTATCTAGCAGTCTTATCAAAGATGGTGATTGTGACACACTTACCCCGAGATTTCTTCTTCTCCTGATCGTACATGATGACCACTTCCATGACCTTGCCATAGCGGCCGAAGAACACCCGCAGATCGGTCTCAGTCACGTTGGATGGAAGGCCTCCAAGGAACACCTTGGGGTATCCGCCACCGCGTTTCGGCTTCTGCAGTGTGCGGGGGTTGCACGGCTTCGGGTCGATGGTCCTAGTAAACAAGTAAGCATTTTTGAGACCTGATTATTGATGTTTGAGGTCATCAAGATGGCCGCCACGGACCGCCATTTTGATGCGAGGTTTAAGATTTTTGTTTCACATTTTAAGGTAAATTAGCAAATTATTTGGTGTAAAACTAACTAAAATGAAGACTTGTTTCACAGGGTTGGCTAACAATAAATAACGCGAAGTCAACTTTTAATACATAGGTAACAGCTTTGTTACCTGACGAAAACTTTACTAATAAAGCACAAGTAAACAAGAAATCTTAAAAGATTTCTTTTTACTCTTTTATAAGGAAAACAACAAGTTGAAAAATGTATTTCCCACATTTAATTTAGCAAATTATTGTGCTTTTTGTTGGTATTCCTTGTTTATTGAAATATTTATCGGTAAACATTTATGCTTCATCAGTGAAAATTTACCTAAATAGTAATTATAATTAATATAATTATTAAATGATGATGATGATAGTAATATAAATAGCAAATGTGTCCAATTTGTGAACAATGACTTGCATATCATATTCAAAACTCTTAATAATACTTTGCAGATTAATAACGAAGTCAATCTATTTTTTATCAGCAATAGCTGGAAAAAGACGATACTATGTAAAAAACTGACACCTTGAAACTGGCATGGAACACGGATTAGGTAATATCTAGAGACCGGATTACATGTAAATGCGTAATTGCATATGCAATTGCATATTATGGCTAGTTTGTCAATGGTTGCATATTTTACCTAAAATCGGCAGATTTTGCAATTATTTGGGCATGTTTTCTTTAATTTTAACTGACCTGTATGATATTATACTAACTGTACCTTACCAAGAAAAATGCAAAAATGTGCCAGTTATGATACTTGCATGTCGGTGTACATCAAAAGCTTTCGGTTTTAGTACTCCGATTACTAAAGATTTCTATAATAGACTGTTATCGGTAAATTCGTCACACGAAAAGATTTTGTTATTCCTTTCATGTCTCGATTCTTTCTGTCTACAGTATATTTTATCAAATAAAGTATCCACACATAAATATCAGGGCCGTACCCGGGACGTGACGGGAAACTTTGCCAGAACTGGATCTCTGTCGTCGGCCCGGACACGGTCGTGTGTGATTAAGTTCATATAAAATATACGAACAGATATTTTGTAAAGCCCTTTCGCTAAGGTCACAGTCCGCCCACGTCCTAAGCACGGCCCTGGTTTATTATTTTTTTTATCGTGGTAAAATAATCAAATGAGTCCTCTAAAATCCACGGTGATGTGGTTAGACCTGGATTTTAGTCAGTAGACAGACAGGCTCTAGATAGAAGACCATATTCTCGAATGCAATAATTTCGTCTTTGCTTTCTTTATAACATTAGCGGTCGTGGATATACACTTTGCTGTGAAATATTTCAATCTTTCTATAGCAAGAAACTACTCTTTCATCCTTTGCATTTTCCCAGCCTATTGTCAGTTCGCTACAACAGAGAGGAACGGGTACACAATACCTTCACCGGCTTTCATACAGTTGCGTCTATAAATACAACTTTTGTGGGTTTAAAGCAAAACCTTTCTAACCCACGTAGTATCCCTAAGGGACTAAATGTTCTCGGAAAATTACTTAAGGCGCTGCCCAAAGAGGGACAGTTACAAAGTTAGCAGTGTTGCTAAATATTAAAAGCCCAAAATAAAACAGTCTATAGTCAAGTTTCTAAACTCATAAATGTATTCTTTAGAACTTATCAAGAATCTTGAAAAAAAAGGGAAGAAAGACCACATCTATGTCTTGAATTGCTCAACTTTCGAGCGACATCTATGAATATTTATGAAACTATCAAAAATTATTCAAATCATTTATTTTTTATTTTTAACATTATGGTGTTTTTAAAATACTATTTTAAATTACAATATATATGTTTTGGCACTTTTCGTTTTCGACCGATTTACAACAGCCGATTTTTTACCGCAAGACTACCTACTCAGATTTGCTTCTTACCCCGCCTTAACAACATATTTTGGCGGGCTCCTATCTTATTCTCCGAACATCCTCTGGTTATTATTTTACGACATTCAGTGAATGGGACACAGTAATTCCTTTAGCCAGGGATCACAAACACAAGGCTTTGTTTAGGTCTAAACTCAGGAACACATTTGCGGCACGAGTTAGATAAACGGGTGTGGTCGCGACCACGTGTATTCTCAAGGGTGTGTGTTATCTGTTAGTAGCCAAGTTTTTAGGTTATAAAATATCAAATCACATAATCATTCATACAAAAGTTTTATCGTGACAAATAAAATAAAACTATGATGCATCGACTGAAACTCCTATTGTTATTAGTGACCCCGTTTTCGAATAAAAGTCAATGTCGTGTACTGTTGAATGTATAATTCATTTATTGTAGGTGATTAGCGACTTGATAACTCTGAAAGATTCCATAGAATGGCAGTACGGTACAACAAAATATACTGTCATGTTTTCTTACAATGATGTAGCAAAATAAACGAACATTACTAGTGAATTTATTTGTACGATTGTTGCGAGTGTCCTCGGAATTCAGATCAATTCAAAGAGCGTGTTAGTGTAGTTTATTTATGTGTGCGTGTTGCATTGGAATCAAGCGGTACCGCGACATTGTATGGGGCGATAGGTACCGCTTCTTTCTAGTTCCAATTGAACCCCATCCGTCTACATATGTTGTGCAGCTTGTGATTGACTCATTGCTATGCACTCTATACGCTAAGCATTATATTCATACTTTGGCACGTGTGTGTGAATTATAAAATATTTATGATTTGAAACCGAATCTATAAGTATATCATTGTAATTTTCTCATAGTGTTGAATAATTTTAAGTTTGTTACCCTCTGTTGAGCAAAACGCGAGTTCATATTTTACTAGTTATGTCAACTTTTAGTATTGCGCAAACAAATAATGACTATTTATAATGCAAATAGGTGTTCAACTTTTCACATACTTTGTAATTAGAGTACCAATTACCTACCGCAAAATTGTATTTATGCAAATTTATTTTTAGTCCATACAGATTTTTTAAGATTTCTTCATCCTCTATCAATTTCCAAGAAATTATAACAAAATTCTGTAACTTTCATTATTTTTACTCAACCACGCCAAACGGCAGAATATTATGGATGAAATTTAGCTAAGGAATAATTAATAGTCTGAAATAAAAAATAATACGCCAGCAGCACTTTTTTTCTATCAAATAACAAGTGCTTCTTCAATTATTAATCTAAAGCCCGTATTCACCTCTCAGTAGACCATAACTCTACTTTGTATTATGCAAACCATGTCTACCCAGTGATTTATTCATTAACTTCTCTCCTTGCGATGTTCATATTACAGCCCCGATTCTGTTAAGGACTGACTGGGTTAACTAAGTCTATCTAGATGTCTGACTTGGGTCTTTTGATACATGACTAAAATACATGTTTCTTTAATAAAGTCATAGAAAAATATTACAGAATCTTACCAAAATCTGGACCCGGTCTTATAATAACAAAAAGAAATACACCGAATTAACCGACCGACTTTAATTTATTATAATTATCATTGAAATAGGCTGGGCAGAGCACCGAAAAATTTAGCATGATCTATGTCTAATTACAACCTGTCTAAATTAGGTAGGTTTTGGATAAATGTCAAAATAACGTAAATGTCAGTGACTAATGGCTATTTAATTTGGGTATTTATTTTAAATCATAGTAATTGTTTACAGATGAAAACAGAAGAAAGATTAATCAGAAAATACTTCCAAATACACTGTCAACTCTGAAGATTGATTAGAGAATACATTATTGAACTAATTTGTCATCTTTTTCTATGTTTAATTGAAGAAAGCCTTTTAACTAGTTAATTCAGCACACAAATGACAATCTCGGCGCCATAATGTCTCGGTAACGTCGACAACTGACTAAGCATGCACTCCTAATCGTGGTGTTAATAAGTGCAAAGAACCTTGTTGCAAACCTTGTAGACTCTCTGGCTCATAGGAACAAGGAGTATATGCTAATTTGCGTTAATTTCCCACAAACATCTGAACGTACCAACAGTAATTTAACTGAGGGCACTGCCTGGATGTGGATAGTCTTAAATAGAGCTGGTAGTCATCATCATCAGCGTATAATGTTCACACAGCTGTGACACAGGCTCCTCTCTGTGAGCTGTCGGCTATAATCCATCACGCGGGCCTACGTCACACGTCTTCGAATTTTTGGACATTTTCCCTAGCCATTTTTTGAGACCAGCGTAAAGTAATGCACCTGACGGGGTCTCAAAACTCTTAAGTTGGAGCTGATACCAAGCTGTTCGTTGAATTAAATTCATAGGAATAGGTATAGATTTGTCAAATTTTCTGCGAAAAATTGTATTTAATACAATGGCGGCGTTAGTTCCGATTAAGACCCAAACACGAATATTCTGCCCGAGCTGTTCATAGTCAAAAATCATTAATTAATTATAGTCACCGTCAAGTCTCGGGCGAATTCCACCCACTATCCGCCAAGGTTCCAAATTTCGACTAGCAAAAACATTTTAGTTAAAGTTGGGTAAAATGGCGTATTTTGTAAGGATTCGCTAAGGAATTTTCTTCATTAAATTATTAAAATAGTTTTAGCAGAATAGTTTGTAGGTATGTTGAAGTGGCGTAACATTAAAATTATACACGTAACGTTTACTAAAAGGCTATGAATTATGCAGCAACTTTTTTGCCACCAGTAATTTAAATTTTTAATTTCACTGTATATTTCATAGTTGTACTGAAATATATCATTCGTGTAAATTGTTAACATAATAAAACCCATACATGATTTCCGTATAGAAGTATTCGGTTTTCTAAATAAATTCCATTGTCATGCTGCGCTTACATTTCTTATTAACAGCATTGGACCTTGAAGGTCTAAAAATAGAAAAAAAAACCGTCTTTACATGCAGGAGGGACTTGCATCAACATCAAGTAATTTGCAATTAATTATGACAATCGTCACAAGACATTATTAGTGGGCGATTCATTTCTAGTATGTAGCTGAATCAGCTACATTACAACTACTATCCAAACAAATAACTACGATGAGAGCACGTAACGCTAACAGTACGGAAATTGTAATAAATCGACAAAATTTTTAATCAAGGAAAAGATGTTAGCATTGTTACTAATGTTGAACCTATTATAGCTGAAGTCCACAGTCCAACGTACTTAACGATCCATTAAATCAACGAAGCCTTTCAAAAATAGTAATATTTTCTAAATAATCTCCCTAATGGCGCTTATGCATGAAGCGAAACGACCTCATAAAGTCAATTAACTCTGACCACCAAAATTTCCCGAAATCCGCGCATTTTTTATCTTTTACATTTTCATGCACAATTTAGAAAGAGAAATGTAGTCGAATTCCGTAGGTGGGATCTATTTCTGGCTTACATTGATCTAACCTTTCAGCCTTAGCCCAATCAGAGCCGAAATAAAAATTAAAAATGTATAGGTTGACAGGTGAACCAACCAACGTCTGTTTGAGTAAGGCCATACATACAGTTTATTTCTGTTTCAAGAATTGGGTCACAATTATTTGTGGATGCAACATTGTGTCTTTTTAGAAAGATTTCTCGTTTATATTATTAATGGTGATAGATGATTTTATCATGAGAATCTGTCAGGGTCTGAGGTAATTTATAATACGAAGTATTTTATTTATTCAGTAAAACTTTTGATCATCGCCCACAAAATGATTAACGAAATATCTGATAATATTTCTGAAAAATGTATGTAGAACCTAAGAAATACCCTCGGTATTAACATTTTTAGTACGCAGCGAACCTTACATAGATAACAATTGTATGGAAAAGTAGAAACAATGTAGGTAACAAAAACTTGCCGTGGCAAATTGACGCTATTCACGAGAGTAACGGTATCTAAATGTGTCTAGTAATACTAACAGACTTAACCTAATCTCCGAACAAAGACCATTGAAGATAGATCTTTTTAACCGAATGTTTTATTGGCAAATGACGAGTGAATGTATAGAAGTTTCACACAAAGAAATTCCTAGGAGTGACATCATCATCACCATTCACGGTTTAAATTACCGACGGCTAAGTACCTTTCACTTACTCCAAATATCTTCGCCTTATGTTGATACTAGTTTCATCCTACTTTCACTACAAACCCTGGCAATAAAGCATAAAGTCAAGTCGTAAGCCTTATCGCCGTATCCTTTCTTATATTTATGTTCTTTCTTCAAAATATCCAGTATTGTCTTTCCTTCCTAAATCCTTTCAAAGGTTGTCTTGAAAAGATCGCTTTTGGTGATAATGTCACCCATTGTGCCCCTCTATTCATAAGTTCTTTATTGTAATACCTGTCATTTGTATGGTGTCCTTAAAAGAGTAATATTATAAGATTTCCCTTACCTGCCATCAAGTTGATGGGGCCCATTCTGCAGCACCACGTTGACGAGTGCCGGCTCTGCGAAGGTGACAAATCCGAAGCCCCTGGAGCGGCCCGACTCGCTGTTCTTCATCACCACGCAGTCGATCACATCGCCGTAACGCGAAAAGTAACGCTGCAAATTCTCTTGAGACGTCTCCCATGACAGACCACCGACGAACAGTTTTCTGGGTCAAAAGGATTTAAATACAGATATTTTATAGCACTTAGGAAATACTTATGCGAATTTAATCTAGGTTGGCTTGTCCACTAGCGCCTACCACCCTAGACAGAACGACTTGGCGATCTATAACGCATAAAAGTAATATCTCAAGTTTATTAAAAACATCGAATGGAATGTCAATATGTGGCATTTTTGGATCACGTGGCGTTATAGTTTTTAATATCAACATCATCTTCCTAGCCTTTTCCCAACTATATTGGGGTCGGCTTCCAGTCAAACCAGATGCAGCTGGATATCAGTATTTTACATGGAGCGACTGCCTGTCGGACCTCCACAACCCAGTAACTGGGTAATACGATACCCCATGGTAAGACTGGTTGTCAGACTTTAGAGCTTCTGACTAATAGTAACGGCTGTCAAAGATCTACAAATGACAGCCGGGACCAACGGCTTTACGTGCTTTCCGAGGCACGGAGGAAACTCGCTATGACAGATGGTCACCCATCCACAGACCAACCTCGGCAAGCGCGGCTTAACCCGGAAGATCGGCCTGTGCGGCTGTATTTATTTAGCCACGAGCTCCTCATAGTTTTTAATATCAACATTATGCGTTAATAACCGCCACAAGCCATTTTGTCTTGAGCAGTCGATAGGTCAGGGCTTATCCTGCTTCCCAGGGCTTTCCCGACATCCAGCGTCTACTTTATCTATTTGATGCCTGAAGCTCAAAACTTGAATCAAACCACGACAAAATAATAATGGAAGCTCGAAATAAACTAAAGCTTAGTGAGAGTGACTTTAGTAATGAATTTTAATGACGTCCAAGTCCTTGACAGCCGGCGTTCAGTCCGCCTGTGAAGCAGTTAGTGACACATTCGGCTATTGGGTGTTGAGGCATTTAGAATTGTGAACGACACTTATTAAAACGTACCCTTTGTTTACTTCTGAATATTTAATATTACCGAGTCTTGACAATAATTTCAAAACTTGGTAATGGAAATGTGTTATTTTCAAGAAAGGAATTAATAATGTGTTCTTCAGATTTTATAGCTATACATTTGAAAAGCTTGTTTTCTTAAGTAAATGATAAGGAAAATAAATAATTAATTACATACTTTTTGGGTAGTATTGTTACAGTTTGTTTGTGTCTTATTTACAGGTCAAGAATTATTTATAAAGGTTTATGCTGTATTGCACCCATGAAGTCATAAAAATATTGTTTTTATTACCAAGTGTTTTAAATGGGGTAAACAGTAATGAGGTTTATCCCAAGAATAAAAACGTGCTCAGAACACCGAGATGCTAAATTGGAAGATTCACTAATTCAGTTTCTAAAAGGGGCAGCTTATAAATATTTATTTGAGAAAACTTCAATATTATGTTTATTTTGTTAACAGCTTACCTGTCACTATCATCCATATTTTTAGTTATTCACTGTAAATTTGGATTGTAGTTTTAATATTTTTTAATTTTACTGACCTAAAACTATGATTAAACTTTAATTTTAACAAATTTGACTTAATATCTAATCTAATACCTACATAAAAGAAAAAACAGACTGGATGACTGAATGAACAGCTGAAACCGCTCGGTCTAGAAGCATGAAATTCTACTTCTATTAAGAATGGATTTTAGAAAATCCTATACGGGGGTTAGAATGGAGTGAAAATTTTTATGAAAATGAATTAAAATTTCATCTGATTTACTTGAAGCTTGGAATGCAACAAAAAGGATAAAACCAGTGTTTCAAGATTTTAGGAAATTTCAGTCCCAAAGACATACTTGAAAATCATATTGAAAAATACAAAGAATCTTATTGGACAAAGCCAGTCAGTGCTAGTTCAATCATAAGATATGAACTAGAATAAATGACCCAAAAACCTACTTCGAAGTCGCTATTAACATGAAATATATTCAAATAACCATTTTGTTTGTGATAAGGATGCCTTTAGTACTTAAAGTTGATAATTGTTTTTAATTATTTGAACGGTAAACTATTGTATGTGTATCTATGTGAGGCAAATACTGTTTGTAAAGTTCACTAGGCTAAAGTGTTTAGATTAAACTATTTTCAAGGCTCTCTCGCGAACACAAGTGCACTGTTGGAGTGTTGCACTGAGCCAACCAGTGTTTTAATTAATGTGCATTTAAAACCTGATAACAAGACCTAGATTATGATTCAATTAGTGTTAATTTAAATGGCTGAGTTGTGTTATAGCAATAATTCGGCTGTTAATGATCCTCATTTGAAAAATACTATAAAAATATGAACATGTACAAAAATAAAACATATTTGTTATTTTCCGCATGAAGACAATAAAAGTCAGGTTAACTTTGACTTAAAAACATGTGTTTATGAAAACATGTGGAGTCAAAAAATGTATAAACTTAGTGTGTTACAAAAATCCATTTAAGGCAAACTGTCTCAACGTCATGGAGTAAAACTGCTTGATCTTCAATGGATTTTCAACTCTATCCACTAAGCTAAAATAGTACCTTTAATGGATAACTTGCCCTATGAGCTATGACTCACAAACTAATAAATTGTACAGTTAAAATATTTAATTCAATACATGGAAGCTATAATCAGTAATTTTATCTTATCAATGCTATTCCACATTGTCAGACAGTAGTCATATTGAAAGTATTACTTAGACTAGTCTCTGAACATTCCTATAGAAACAATTTAGTGATTACTAAGCACATTTACCAAGATTGGTGAAAGTATCCATTCACTTCTCTTGGCTCATATTCATAGTTTTAGTTAAAAATGGTTTCTGTGCCTGTTATCTTTGCTTAATTTACTTTTAATTACACAATTAACAACTTTATGATATGCCATTAGCATTTTATACTACTAGTAAAAATGCAAGTGAAGATGTCAGGAAATAATTAGTTGAAAGTTTATCATTAGCATTTATTGTTATTTACTTACAACTTACTGACAAAAATTATCTTATTTAAATTTCCCTAAAACTATAAATGATTAGGATGTAATACTACAACAATATGTATAGTTGATTAGGCATCCAGTTGAGTGTACACTATTGTTTTACCATGTCAGCGTCTGAAGCGACCGCCCAAAGCATGTTTACGTGAAAAATAACATTCATCCGAATAAACATCCAGGAAAACTGTTTATGAACAAAATTTGACGACGCAAGTAACCATATGCAAATGAATCAGCACGTTTCGCGTCTTGTAGGTAAATGAGATCGTGCTACGCGGCACTTCGAACATTGATCTAATAACCTCATTAACAACTCGTTACCCAAAATGTCCATAATTTCCACAAAATATGACGATCGCAACACCCTAGCGCGAAATCACCGATAAGAGAAAGCAACGATTAGTCACAGAAAGGTTAATTTTAAATATTGCGACGTTTCCACATCAACAGCTTTCAGAGTTGAATTCTAGTTATGTAAACTGATTCTAAGTAAATTTTGCCAATGAAATGTAACTACAATCAGAGAAAATATAGCATGGGAAAGTTATAGCTGCCATGATCGTACCACGCAAGTCGCACGGCGAGGCTTGGGGTCGGTGCCCGCTAGCCGGTATAAAGTAAAAGGCTAATTGAAATTTTGCAGGCCGCATCTATGTCATTTTACGTATATTATCATAAAATACCGATAACTCAACAAAAATAATACTTTCAGGGAACAAAGTTGAGTACGTAACGCTACCTCACAAGCCCTGCTGGCTATTCGTGAAATGCGACACACCAAGCGAACATGCCAGTTTGACCTATTATAGTTGGCACGTCGTGGACAGCCTTAAACCACACCAAAAATATGTGAAAACAAACTCACCCCTTCTCATCATCGTCCATGTCTGGATTCATACGCATAACTTACTACTAATTAAAAATAATGGTTGGCACCGGTAAAGACAACCAAACCACACAAGCACAGACCCACACGAATGATTATGGCGGACCAACCATATCCGCTTTCTCAAAAAAAAGTCATGGAAAGGGGAAGTGGTCAATATAACACTTGATAACTGTGTTGTTCGTAAAATTAAACAAAACCGTGAGATATTTTATTTTAGTAGACCTTAGTTTACATTGAAATTATTTAACAAGCAATAGTGGTTGATATTAGGGCCACAATAGTTTATTTTTTATTTAAAAGAATGTAAACGCGTAGAATTTCGCAAAAAGGAAGCTTCCCACCAGATGGCGTCACAACCATAAATGTTGCCATTCGATATAAATACCAAATGCCATAAGATATTTTTGTAACCAGAAATAATTTTGGCATAATTTTTGAAAAGTTCTTTTTTTTAACTATTTTAATTACACATCACCTAATTTCATTTTTTCGTTTTCTTAAATCGCTGTTATTATATCACTACAAGATTGTATGTTTTGTTGGTTGCCGTAACGCCATCTAGTTATAGTAGGTTCCTGGAGTTAGGTGATTGAGATTGATCTTACTTTCAAAGCGGCGGGCGACTAGGTACGACCTTCGACTTTAACAACAGTTACAAGTTACACCCAGGATCATTGACTTGCTGAATCCAGATACTCATACCAACC
The DNA here is from genome assembly GCA_943136025.2 of Agrotis puta. NCBI lineage: Eukaryota > Metazoa > Arthropoda > Insecta > Lepidoptera > Noctuidae > Agrotis > Agrotis puta. Next base: position 2,427,332 of record OW964182.2, read on the forward strand.
CTAATCAAAATTCAATCCTAAGCAACCAAAAAAAAGCCACTTCAGCAGAATATAAATAATATAAATACGTATAATAATTGCAATGATTCAGAAGGCAGTACCTACTTCTGGAATCGGCGCATATTGTTAGGAGGGTCCTCTCTCAGGAGCCCTGACCAGCTGCAGCCCGGACCCTGTTCCCAATGCTGGTGGACTGCTTTATTTTATATTTTTAAATGCTTTTCATTTCTTTTTTTTTAATATTTCAAAATGTAGCAAATAAGTAAAAAGATTAATAGGTAAAGAAAATTGCAATGAAGGCGGTTAAAAATGGAACATTCTAATAAATTACTCAAGCAATAGAATAGGTAGATTAAGGGAACTAAGCTCACAACTCGTAATGTTTTGCAAAATTGGCCTTTTATAAATCTGGAGATATAGAAGTTAAAAACGGTCGTAAATGTTTTTTATAACTATTTTATATTTTTTATTGAAACAAAAAATGTTTTGTAAAATATTTATTAAAAATCATAATGGATAACTGGTGATGTTGCCACAGTCACAGGTATATCCTCTTGTAATGTTAAGTGGAAAGGAAAAATCACTTGAATCTGTAATAAAAAAAAAAATTGTTATAAGTTTGCCTAAGAGTTGTAGCTTACGAGGTATCGTCGATCGAAGGTAAATGGACAGTAGATGTTCAGGGCAAGGGTGGTTAATCCTGGATAGGAGCAAAGATACGTATTAATTTTTTTTTATTGCTAAGGCGTATATATCCTAAGCAAGCGAGACGATCGAACGTATAATGCAAGGTCTGGTTCTATAAGGAAGCCTTATTTGCAGAGCTGTCCTCTAGCGATCCACAGTTTTTACTGTAATTTCGATGGAGAAAAAGTCATAAAAGTAATACTTTCCTTACTACTTTACTTACTACAGTAATAGTTTCGCAAAATATATTTTCTCCTTCTATGTTTGACCTCCCAGTGCTGAAGGAAGCATTTTGTCCGAAAGGGATAATTTTATTAACTCACCCTAAAAATATATGAAATGTCTACCATAGGGTCTATTAAATTTAAGCTAGAAGGTATTAAATGAGGAATCTCCATGTTAAAGAAACAAATCTCAGCTATGTTCAGTGTAAATTTCTTGTGCTCCGTTTTGCACATTTTTTTCTCCTCATCTGCCCATCCTGACTGAACACTATAATGTACTTTCTGAAAAAAAGTCTTGTTTTAGTATAAAAAGTTGTAAACTTTCTTCAGTAGGTATTCATTTATAGGTTTTTAAATAGGTCTTCTACCTGTATCAAAAAAATATTGATTTTTCTTATTTTAACTTTCTTCTCATTAATAATTGTTATTTCGAAGGGAATCGTCTGTTTCGGCGCAAATGCCTTGTACGTTTTTATGCAAATTGTAAATTTTCCTGAATTCCGAAAAGTTTTACGAAATTCATTTAAAGAAGGCATCTGAAAACAATATTTATTAGTAGGTGAATTAAGTGCAAAGATTAATTCGAGTAAATCCAAGATAACGTTGGCAAATACCCACCAATAATTCTTCCACGTGATTTAAATTGATATTTCCCAAAACAGTGAATGCTGCCATTTTTCTGAGTTTGTATGCGGGCTTACTTTTAACTTTAACTGTGTAAATTACTTTGGCAATGGAACTTTCAAAAGAAGACGGCAAATCTGCTGGCAATGCAAAGTGGAACGGATATTGGTGAATACCGGCCGGTAATATTTTACCTGAGAAAAAAACAATAGTTAATGAGACGAGAAATTAGATGACAATAAAATAGAATCTCTTTTCAAGACAACCTTAGGATGGATTTAGTGTCCATTCGTACGAGCCTTTTTTTCTGGGCGTTAAAAAAGCGCCGGAAATAGAACAAATGCATTCCTATGTATCTGTTCACATGTCAGCGCTTTTAAATGCTGGGCCGTGACAGTTAAGTTCAATTTACCTTTTTGTTAAAACTCAGCGTTTTATTAACGCCCAAAAAAAGCGCTCGTGTGAATGGGGGCTTAAGGAATTTTTTTTGTACCTACCTAAGAAAAAAACGACATAAACCTTAAAAGTAAAATATTGTATCATAGCCTAAATGCGGAGAGAAGATGATGATGAAAAAGTAGATAGGGAGTCAGAGATATAGTGCTATTAAAATGATTGAGTATGATGTTGGCGGACCATGATTCGGAGTCTTCTTCATAGCTTAACTTCATCAAACAGTTCAGAAGATGCGAATTTCACTCGCTTGTGTGAACGCAATCATCGATAGTACTGGTGGTGAAATAACGTGAGCAAGATCAAAGGCGATATTACTTAACCATACTATGTTGATTCCTTCTCCTTAACGAACGAGATCTCATACGGTGCGAAAAATTTGGTCAATAAAGCAGGTTCAAAAATATGTTTCTAAAATAATAGACTGGATTAATAATTTTATTAGGTCTTGCTTTTAATCGCTTACCTTTAGTATTATCTCTGAATATGTCCGTCATTAGTAAACTAAAAACTTTCTTCTTCTCAGAATATATTTTTATGTATGGCATCGTAGCCATGGATCGGGTCCATGAAGCTTTGCAAGTCCCTTTAACTTTGAGATCAATGCCTAAAACACGCCAAAACAAGATAGTTTCAACTCAAATTCAAAAAGAGTCTAGAATTTCAAACGTTATACTTTAATAAATATTGAGAAAATTACTCTGGAATTTCTGGTCATTTTTCAATTCCAATATAACAGTTCCAGTCACAATATCACCTGCATAAAAACTCCCAGTGGAATCACTATTAAAAGTAATTGTACATGCCATAGCAAAATAAAAATATTATTACAAAAATAGGTATTACGTTCACTAAAACAACAAAATAATTTACTCAGCCTTCTACATAACATAATTATTACTGCTATCGGCAACTTGATAACCCCGATATGTAGCTGATAACAATGATGACAGAAGATAAGTAATGACTGCCGAATCGGTGAAGATTAAGTAGCTGCAGAAATATTGATTTGGTGTTGAGATCGATCTCACTAGTTATTATTTTTGATGAGGATATGTGGTTAATGAGATTACCAAACATGGAAGGTGTGTTGGGAGGTATTAATTATGCAAACTTTTTTATAAATATCTCTCGAGTTACGATCTTTCTCATTTTAATCCCTATTAGTGTATCGTTGTATGTGTAGCCAGTGTTGAGTCTTTGCTAATGTAAAAAGCGTAGGCTCTAATAAAAATAAATTATCGTTGGTACAAGAACATTTACAACAAAATCCTATTAGGCCTGGCCGGTTCGTGCTTAGTATTATTACTCATGATTTTCAGACAAACCATCTAGAGCTTTATGTAAAAGCAGGAAAAACAGGTAAATGTATATTAATTAACATTCAAATCTGTCGTAAACCTTTAAAACTCAGTGTGTCCGTGGTAAAAATGTAAACTCTACGATAAAATCAATGTATTAGTTTCCGAACGAAAATGTAGTCAATGACAGTGACAGCCAAATGACATTTTTGCATTATTGAAAATCGGAGTTTCGTTCGTGGTGATTTTTCCGATCGGTTCTTCGGCATGATTCGCATAATAACTGTTCGATCGTTTTGTTTAGTTGTACATTGCATATTTTTGTAAACAAATATTTGGGATATGTGCGTTTTTCTGTAGTTTGTTTCGTTTTATGCGTCGTAAATAAATTGTGATAGGTTATGTTGTGCCCTTTGCCTTTTCAGGGTGAAAAGTGAGTTTGTTTGATTTCTTGCTTTGTAATTCTGATAATTCTTTCTTTATTAATGTATTTTAAGATTTGTAGTATTACGCAACATACAACGCTGTCATACTACAAGAATTGTTGTTAATAAGACATTTTTATGACTGTCTTTGCAAACATTTTGATTACACGATTCATGTTTCGGTTTTTCTGCAAAGTCGCGAGTGTTGACCTCATTATAGACGAAACATATAAGTTCAGGTGATAGGTATGTTTGAATATTATCGTATATGCAGCTGACATGATACAAATTATGCCTTTCATCCAATATATTTATATTTTGTTATTAAATAACAGCATCAATGCAGCTGGTTTAATTTTATAAAAAAAAATTGTAATCGGTGATGTTACTGGTAGATCTTAGTAACATTCACATACTTGATATTGTCTTAGCTGTTTGTTACTTTTTTTTTTTTTAAAACATTATTATCATTTACAAAAAAAAAAAACAACATTATTTTGACCATATACTTGTTTATACATAATCAGATGCTTCATCTGATTAATACAATCCGGTTGATACAGCATTCCTTACTTTATCAATGACTTGTTGGGAAAAATATTACACAGTTACATTCTAATAGCCAAAATTACAGAAATGTGGGTTCCAGTAACCCACACTATACTTGGTGAATTATAGCCCATTCTTCACAGCAAGAAAGTCTGTTTCCATTAGTGAATGGTCAAATGCAGGTGATCTAATGTTGAATAGCATTCTTTGTAGATTAGGGGAGAGGAAATCTATAAACAAAAGTGAATGTTGCTGATATATTTTAAAAATTTTACAGCTATCTAAAAACCTTGTTTGTAATGTGAATTATTATAAAAAAAAAATTAATAGCTGTTTATGGTGTACTGGAATAGAAATATCCATTGGGAGATAATTCATTGATTGATTGAGAAGTCACCACTGACTTAAGATGAACAATATTCAATTAATCAACCTGTTTTATTAGTCCTAGCTTTTGGGCACCAAGACAAAATACTAAGTTTGGGATCACCCAATCTAATTTGTTTAGGTTAAGAAAAGCAAAAAAAAAACAGCCAGAGAGAGTTATTTTTACATTTAAAATCATAACTTTCAGATTTGAAACACAACACGTGATGTTTTTTTATTGCACTTATTTTCAGGAATAGTAGCATGTTAACTAAACAAAATTGTTTTCTCAAACACGATTGTAGTCATTTTAAAGAATGAGTGTTGACAAATAAATTGAATAAGCTTTTTTTAAGATGTCTTATGGATAAAAAAGATTTATGGCGAGCAGGACTTGAAACTGCAACCCTCTGAATAAATACTATGACGCTTTTCCAATAAGGGTATCGCACTTCTGCCCAGCAAGGTTAAATCTTTTGTTCCATTCTTTAAAAATCTGTGAAGATATAGGGCCTGTACTGTACCACTGCTCGGAAAAATCCTTCTCTAATGCTAAGGCTTTGATGGCGCCATCCATCTTTCGGCACCCATTATGAGGTCTGCTCTATCTAGTTATTCTACGTTATCTTCCTTTGAAAGAGGGATCATGTAATGAGGGGCATTGAAGAAAATGTTTTATTTATTTTTATTCAAGACACTTACAGGCACTTTTAAGGTGTCAAAAAATTCTTTAGAAAATAACCCACAGTTATCTTTTTCCCAGGTAATCACCACAGCCATGGACCCGAACATTTATGCTCTGGTCCTAGACACCTTGAACCGTGCCACCAGTCAGGACACGGAGGTCTTGAAGCCGGCTGAAAAGAAACTACAAGAATGGGAGGTGGAACCTGGCTTCTATTCTGTTCTATTGGTAAGATTAAGCTCAAATTAGCCGCCCACCACCGGCAAGTCGGAATACTTAATTATAATTTTATCATGGACTTAATTGTACTAGATAACTAACACTTGCATCTTTCGTATTCGTCTTATTAACATAGCACGGCACTGCGAAAGTTCTTGCGTCGTTGAAGTTGATGATGTTTAGAGTGGAAATTTTCGTTGTTTCTTATAAAAGACTACGAGCTCTGGCTGCAAAGAAAATTAGGCTTAATAATTCTAATCACCTTCCACAGAACGTCCTATCAAACCATTCAATAGACGGCAACGTCCGATGGCTGGCGGTGATGTGTTTCAAGAACGGAGTGGACCGATACTGGCGAAAGAACGCTCCCTCTGCCATCAGTGAAGAAGAGAAGGTCAAGTTGAGGCAGGGACTCCTCACCACCAGCATACTGAGCGAGCCAGTCGCTCAGATTGCTACTCAGCTTGCTGTTTTAATCTCCAAGATTGCAAGGTGAGTTTTTAAATCCATAGCTGCTGCAGGGCTAATCACCAAAATTCTGTAGAAAGCGATCCCTTGTTTCAGGATATTGTGAAAGTTGACCGTGTTTGAGTTTAAGAAAGAACAGGAGAGCCAGGAACCTTGGTACAAAAAAAAAAGATGTAATTGTCAACAACTTTGTTAATTTCTAGCTAATAAGAGCCCATTTATTGGGGGTCTTGCATAGCAGGTCTTATTATTTTGCTATTAATTCTCAATAGTCTTAGTCGTCAAGCAACTATATAGCCATATCACAGATTTCTGCTACTCATATCATATCTTACATACACAGATGTTAAACAGCTCTTGTTTATTTATCTTATTTATGACCACCAGGTTTGACTGCCCAACAAGTTGGCCAGACTTAGTCCCAGAGCTAATGGGTGCACTGAAAGCACCTCAGCCTCTGGTACAGCACAGGTCTCTCCTTATCTTCCATCACGTCGTCAAGGCGTTGGCTTCCAAAAGATTGGTTGGTGATCGACGCACATTCCAGGTTAGTAATTTTTATATGGCAGGCATGTTACATCTGCTTTCTGATTGGTTCTTGCGTAAATCGTTTTAATAAGTGTGGTTACTTCGAATGCGGGATGATTGGGCTCAGTATTACCTATTAGCATTTCTATTGAAAAGTCTAATGCACTTAGGAATAATGATATTCTAATATCCAGAGATAGTCTGAGTATTGTTCTGATCATATTGACCCTGGTAGACACATGTCTCCTATACATTGTGCCCCTTTATAATGTAGCGTGACTTATAAATAGAATATACAATATCCAATTAAAACCTTAGGTCTACAAGTCAAAACAAAAAATACTGAACTCACTAAAAACACTCCATTACTCACAGGAACTTACGAATACAGTATACTCCTTCATCTTGACCCTCTGGCACGAAAACACAGAAGTGTTTCTCCGTCACATCCAAGAGGGAGCCGCCACGGAGCTGATCACAGAACATCTGGAGAAGGCACTTCTATGTCTCAGGATATTGAGGAAGTTGACCGTGTTTGGGTTCAAGAAGGCACATGAGAGCCAAGATGCTATGGCTTTCTTGAACGTCGTGTTTGACCGGGCTAAGACCAGTTTGGAATGCAGTGAGTATTATACTCGTTTACTTTCCAGATTTGTGTTAAAACTTGTGTAACTATAAAGCTACAAAGTCGTATTTAGCGTGCATTTTCCCCGGAATAGCTCATCATCGATATGGTTGACGAAATTGTCTGATTAGGAATAGATCATAATTGATGATGATGTGGTTCAATCGATTTCAGACAAGTCTTCTTCAGCTCCGCTGTAGTTGTCGTTGGTGTGATCGTATGTGGCTTATGTAACCAATTCTGCAGACCTGCGCACATTTCGGGCATGTGAGCACATCATCGATATAGTTAGAGTTGATCGCCGTAGGGGTCAGATTTTCAATTGGTCACGCTTGATATCAAGCTCAAAGCGATTTGATAAGATCATAATTATGGAGCCGGCACACCACAGCCACAGTCTTACTGTCTAACTCACTTCGCACGTGCGTAATGTCTTATTATTATTTTTTCAGGGAAACTATTAAAAGGCAGAGGCATATACCCACTGGAGCTCTGCGAGAAATTCATAATACATTTAACCAAAGTAGCTCTTGGAGTGTTGTGTGCCCAGCCATTTTCCTACGTCCCTCTAATCAGGCCTTCATTAGAGTTTGCACTGTATTACTGCTTCACTGAGCAAGGTATGGCACTGATATACGAGAGGTTCACGATACAGTGCCTGAATATTGTGAAAGGAATCTTACAGTGTGTGGAATATAAGCCGCCGAAGGGAATGGACCAGCTTAAGGAGCCATGTAAGTATTTAATTTGAAATGAAAGTATTAAATGAAAGACAAGTAAATTTCCGAACGAATCAATCAAGATAGTTGAAAATTTGAACCCTCCAAGCTCATCAAGTAAAGATGGAACTCCTCGACTTGAACACATCGCCACATCGTGTTGACACTTGTTTCCTCACTTATTCCTACTATGTTCTGATGCCCTGGTACTTTGGATCGTAAAAGCATTTCCTGCATGTCTTCCAGAGTGACCATCAAGCTCCCTAAGTAAAGTGAAGCTCCCCGCCACATATTCTTAGTGCCATGAATATCTCCCGATACTTCCTAGTAAGATCTGGTGCCCTAGTACTTTGAAGCTAGGGAGTTTTACTTATCTCCCTCTATCTCTTGTAGTGACTCTCCAAGCTCATCAAGTAAAGATGGAAGTCCTCGACCCCAACACTCTCTGCCACATGTGTCGACACCTGGTGTCCCACTACTTCCTACTGAGTGCTGATGACCTGGCTCTGTGGGATGCTGAACCGGAAAGCTTTGCTACTGATGAAGCTGGCGAATCATGGAAGTATAGTTTGAGGGTGAGTGGGTTTTTCGAGCAGGGTTTTTTATTAACCTCTCGGGCGCGTTACGTACACCCGGGTGTACATAAGCGAAAACGCCCCAGCGCCTTACGTACACACGTCTGTACATAACAGACAGTCGCTCATTGGACGTTGATTTTTATCATTTTCAATTATAAATCGCCCGAGAGGTTAAGCAATACAGGGTGACAGCCCCAATTTACGTGTCCTAGGAAGCCAAGGGCTTGCTAGGGTTCGATGTTCGAACCACAGCTCACCACACCCACAAACACACGGTGTTCCTGCATGGTTGATTACTGACCATATCTTTACACAGAGAGGAGGCCTGTGTCCCAGCGTGACTACTGCCTCCTACTGCCAGCCTAACTGACTGGTTACTGTTAGCACGAGTTACCCATTACTGGGGAACTTCCGCTCTCATTGAATGACTGGTTATGTTCTTGATAAAATTAACTCTGAAACATTTTACTATACTATATAATTATGTACCAATAGAGTTTTTAGTTTGATGAGGCTTTTGAAAAAATGACAATCAGTTGAAAAATAGACCTAATAATGAAATAACGCCACTTTTCTTTGCAGCCTTGCACAGAAGCGTTATTCATGGAACTGTTCCAATTCCGTAACGTATTAGCTCCGGAACTGGTACGACTGTTGGCGACCCTGCAGACGCAACAGATATCACCTGACGATCTCCCTGGTATACTGAAGAAGGATGCCATTTATAACGCAGTTGGATTGACTGCTTTTGATTTATATGACGATGTGAGTGTTTATTTTTAATTGTTGGTATTTGGTGTATGCTTTTCCAAAAGTTGTAGATAGGAGGTAATGTACTTTTTTCAGCCCTTTTATTGGTAAAGTGATTCATGGAAGTTCATTATGGAACATACTATACCGATAGGAAGAGAACAAAAGTCATTCAGTTGTTTTCGAAAAGAACAAAAGTAATTCATTTGTTTTCGACCTTATGCGTGGGCCACACTAACGGCAAATGCAATAAATTTTCGCGATAATAGACCTTAAATGTTCGTTTAAACATCCATCATCGCGATAATTAACGGTATTTCCCGTTAGTGTGACCCCAGCATTGTAAAACACCTTAGAGCCCGCGCCACCACTTATGACCTGCGGAAAATTCGAGGTACTACACAATTTTTAGCGCAATTTGATGTAATCGCAGTGGAAACTAGCACCGCGTCAAAAGGTCATGAGTGGTGGCGCAGACTGTAGTCTTAACGAACAACAAGGATGACGGATTCTTTCTTGTAAACATTATTGAAAATTGAATGCAGGACTACTCAATCTTGTCAAAAAAGTTACATCATTTCAACTGCTTACTATCAATTCGATTCTCATTTTCTTCTAGGTTGACTTCGACGAATGGTTCACGAATGTACTGAGCCAAGAACTAAAAATCAAAGACAACAACTACAGAATAATTCGAAGAAGAGTTTGTCAACTTATTGGTAAGTAACTTGAATCAAAACTCGTCCTACACTAACTGCTAAGAAAATCATCATCTGCATAGCCTTTTCCCAGACCTGATATATCAGAATACCAGTATTTTACATAGAGCGACTGCCTATCTTAAACCAAAATCAAAAGTTTTAATTTCACATAGGCCTATGAGGGCACTTATAAAACGTCGACAGCAAGTGCTCGGTTTGGATTGGTCGAGAAGAACCGGCAAGAAACTCCATGGTTACTCTTTTAAAGTATGGTATAGTTTTACAAACAGATTGTTACAATTTTTTAATGCTTAAATGCTTTTTCCATGCTTAGATATGTGAGAAAAACGTAGGCCTGGTAACAAGGGGGTATCTGACCACCACAACCCAGTTAGTAATGCTTTATACAATTTTGGTTGGCGTTTTGGTAACACTGGTTCTCAAACTTTTTCGGGTCATTAATTACCTGTAACGACAGGATCTATGTATTTTTCTTATTTATCCCAACCATTTTTCCGAGGCACAAAAATGTTGTAATCGCACCACAAAAAGCTTTTTTTTGTAGCAAGACGGTAGTATAATTTTCGGTGTCCATTGCAGGTCAATGGTGTGGTGTTCGCGCATCACAGTCCCTCCGACCAGCAATGTATGCAGCACTGTTGGAACCTCTCAGTAGAGCAGACGAGGACGCTGCCGTCAAGTTAGCAGCGGCCGAAGCGTTGAGGAATACTATTGACGACTTCAACTTTGACGTGGAACAGTTCGCGCCGTACGCTCCGCATGCGATCGCTGCGCTTTATGAACTCCTGGTACGTAGGCTGTTGAAATAAATTGTCTTTTGTGGTTTCTTCGTGATTTTTCAACCTTTCAACTGTTTTTTTTTCCCGTTAAAGATTTTAAAAGCTGTTTTTGAGGTTGAAACAACATATTTTTTTTTATTTTAGTCTATGGTGTAACACTGCTAGCCAAAAGCCCCAATACTTTCCAGGAGCTCTTTGCCTTGTTGTGCCGTTTCGTACGCGTCGGGTCGACTCAGACCCTCTTTCAGGAGGTGCCGAGACGATCCAGTTTTAGTAATAAACAAAGTTTTTTTTCTAACATTTTTTTCTGTGGTTAGGTGGAATCTGAAGAATGCGACACAAAGATGCACGTGCTGCACGTGGTGTCGTACGTGATGGAGCGGTGCGGCGCGCGCGTGGCGCGGGGCGGCGGCGCGGGCGCACTGTTCGGGTACCTGCCGCAGCTGTGGGCGCACGCCGGCAGCGCCGCGCACAACATGCTGCGCGCCGCGGCGCTGGCGGCGCTCGTGCATCTGCTCAAGGTACTGTCATGATTGTTCAATATTTATTGCCTGCGTCGCAAATTGTAAAACAAACATTTGATTGCGAGCACGACATGAACTTGCGATCTTCCTATTCAGCACATCGGACGCCTTCACAACTTTGTCATCGCAGTCATGCACAGCATGTTCGTTTTTCTTTCATTCCTTTCTTGACGTCATACGTCTTCGTTTGACTCCATCTATCGTTAAATCAGAAGTTTGCAGATTCAAGTCCTGCTTACAATAGCTTTTTCCTTTCCATCAAAAAGCTCTACAATTTACTTCCGATCCTAACCCATATTCTCCTCCGCAGGCCCTGGGCGAATGCCCTCCAAACATTCGCCCCTGGATCCTGAGCGTAGTGAACGAGTCTACCAAGCTCACAGAGCCAGCGCACGTGTACCTGCTAGAAGATGCCCTGGAACTATGGCTAGCAGTTTTAGAGACGTCGCAGGCAGCAGACCCGGCCACGTTGCAGCTTGCTGAGAATCTTTACCCGATATTAGGTAAGGCTTCATAACTCCTCAGGGGTTTGCCCAATAGGCGTTGCACTCTGGAGTTTTAATAAAGAATGTTAACTGGTAAGTGGATACGAAATGGGGCACTATCGATGGTGCCCCGCTTAGCTAGGCTCCTTCTTCTGGGTGGTTTAAAAAAAAAAACCTGTCCGAGTCGGGTCGGGTGTCCCGAGTCGTTTTTACGACAAACCGCGATTCGTCAAAAAAGTTCTAAGTCTATTTTACTCCTTGTCCCGTTACGTACACTTCAACAATGATGCCTCCTCCAATATGCAGGTTATGATATCTAGGGGCTTTTAGCGTGGTAGAAATTCCAGAATTGCGACCTCGCATTTATCAGGCGGGCCGTGTGCTTCGTTACCGATAAGGTATTAAAACAAAATGTCAATGCACCACTTTATCCTCTTCAGAACAATCATCTGAGCACCTCCGGATAGTAGTCTACATAATGCAAGCCTACACCCTCCTGTGCCCTGAGGAGTTCCTCTCAGGCCCGGGAGGGAAGTGCATGGCCCTCCTAGAAGACATGCTGAGTGATATGAGGACTGAGGGAGTCATCACAGTGTTGAAGATGGCGGAAATATGCATCAGTGTCACCTTTCCTGAGAGAAATGCCTTTTTGGGGGTTAAAGTCATCTGGCCGATTCTGATCAGGGTTATACAGTAAGTATTTGGTTTTGCTTGGTTTTAGTATTTCTTTAAATCCATTAATCAAATTTCAATCAAATTTGTTTTGAATCAAACTGCAAACATTATTATTTTAACTGAATTCATCATCATCTGAACATAGGCTTCCCGCAACACTGAATTACTGAAATGTATTGTATGAACAGTTTTGTTCAATATACCAACTAGACCGATTGGCTAACGTTATAGTCATAGAGATAATTTGCACACTATCCAGCTCGAAGGACCGTTTTTATGTAGGGCTCAGAGTGGTCAAGTTGTAGAGATAGTAAGTTGAGGAAAACCAGACTTCACGATCCCATTCTCAAGTATGTAGTTTAATGTAAAGTTATGTTGGATGCTGATCTGTGATTGTTCCGCTAAGGTAGATAATGGTCAATGGCTCTCTTTTGAAATGTCATAACGACAAATTATTAAATTCAGAGTAAATGCTGTGGCGATGTTCCGTTAATGATTTTCAACGTCTCACATTTGCACTGTAAGATTTTGGAATAGCGTATCAAACAGTGGTCCGTGCTACTTGGCTAAAAATCATCTCGATTCAAAATGATCTCTCATTCATAACAAGGCTTATAAGTTATTATTAGTTGTACAGCCAGCTTCAGTAAAAACTAACCCCCTTTGGTAGTGAAGTCTCTACCAAAGGGGGTTCGTTTTTACTGAAGGTTATAAGTCATAATCATGATTATCATCAGCCTATAGCAATCCACTGCTGAACATCATTTCTAACCAGTCACAAGTATAACGAACCACATCTTCCTCCCACAGCTGCCTCCTAGAAGGTGACGACCTCCCAATGGTCCTGTCAGTCCAGCTCTGCCTGGTCTCCCGCGTGATCCTGCTGTCCACGGACCTGTTCTACAAGGCCATCCAGGAGGCGTCCACTGTTGCGGCGGAGTACGACTTGGACCCTGCCAAGGTGCTGACCCGGTTCCTGCATGTTTGGACTGAGAAAATGAACCTGGTGACGCAGGTGGAGAGGTGGAAGGTTGTTGGTGAGTTCAAAACGGGTTTTGTTGATCTGAGGATGTTCTATATGTTGAAGTATTTTTTTACTGTAATTATAGTAATTAAAGTATTAGTACTTCTTAAGTAAAAAAACTTCTTAGAACTTTCGCTTAAATGCAAACACCCTGCGACTTTACAAGAATGATAAAACTGCAAAAACTATACAATAATTTATATATTGTTTGTTTGGTTGGACGCGCTAATCTCGGGAACTACTGGTTGGAATTGAAAAAATGTGCTTTTTATGCTTATCGAGGAAGGCCTTGTTAAAGATACTTAAAGATATCGATTCTTAGTTATTTTGTACTATTATGTTTGTATATTTACTCGCATGAAATGTTCACTAGTGTAATCATATGAATTGTATATGCTGTGTATAACGGTGTGAGTTTCACATTTGTATACCTCTAGTTATAGATATATCATTTACTCAGATGTAGTGAGAAACTGTTTGTTTGTCCCAAATAAATAAATAAATAAAAGGCTATAGGCTATACTCGTATAAGATCATGCTATCACCAATAGGAGAGGAGTAGCACTGAGAAATGTTTCAAAATCGGGAAAATGTATACCTTTTCGAGAGCTTCCCTTGCGTGCGCTGCGTAAACGGTTAAAGATACGCAAAAATTATGTACTACGGAATTATTCCTCATGAAAAGTTCTAAAATAAAGTCCCTGAGTGCTTATATCTATTATTCAAGGTTAAGTCACTATAACCTGTTTTATGGAAATCAAATTTGATTTTAAAGTAATGCATTTTTTGCGAAGGTATTTCCATTAACATGATATTAATCCTCATCCAAATAAATACGTTAATCATCACAAGCATTTAATTTTGAACAAAATTTCCCTTGACATCGTTTGATTTTAATGAATATCTAAGGATATCATAGTTTCAAAATAATACTACAACAAAATAATGACTGCCTGGGCATGTATTCCTCCACACAAAATTTCGTAAATATAAAGACTAAAAAAATATAAATTGATTGAAGAACAGAGACGTAATGACGTCCCTGTTCTTTTTTTTTTATCGTGGTAAGATCATAAAATGAGTCCTCCCACCCAGGGCAGGGCGGGAGGGACTGTCAGACTTGATTGACTAAAATCCACGGTGTCCTTCAATAGCCCTTTACGCACCGGGGTCACGGTGAGTCCTGCGACCACGTCCCTGTTCTTCAATCAATTTATATTTTTATTTAACGGAAGCACGCGTTTGACCACTATCTCGCTTGAAGGTAAGCAATGATGTCGTTGTTACAGGTCTCGGTTTAGCAGCTCTACTGACGACACAAAACGCGACAGTATTGCAGCGGTTCCCCGCAATACTACTCAACTTGGCAGAAGTGTTAAATGACGTCATGAAGGCCGAGGATAACGGCGCATATATTGAGTAAGTTTTTTTTTTGCCTTTTTTAAACATTATTTTTACTTCTTGGAGACAAGGTCGTTATTCAAGGTATGTTTGCGGGCCACTGTGTGGCCCACGGACCATTTTCAGGAAGTCTGCGCAAGCGCACAAGTCAGAAAATTCGCGTTCAATCATTGGATAATATTGTTTCTTTTTTGATTAATCTTAAAAGTACCTAAAATAGCAAGTCAATGGTCCGCCTAAAATGTTTCAAATGGGCGTTTGGACCGACCAATAATCCGCCCTCAGTGACAAAAAATAAACTTATTCCTTCAGTTGCCCTTAGCGTGCCAGCGTCACGGTAAAATTTACGACTGCAATCGCGATTCCGCCAAACATTTGGCTCTAACTGGCCCGCGACTGGTACTTGATCTGCAACGAGCTAACTATTTTATTCGCCGTCCGCAAAACCGCGTTTACGTTGGCTGGAAATTACCCCGCAACCCCGACGTTCTAGGTGTGAGGAAGACGATGTTTATTCTTTCACGCGGTCCGCCTCTTTCTACCCTACCATTACTGCTCTTCTAAAGAAGGTGACAGTTTATCATACTGCTTCGCGCCCCTTCCATAGCCTGAACCACTGAATGCGATAGATCCGCCTATCGCTTCTGTGAATCCTCCAGAGTACCGCAGTATCTTAACACGTCGGTACTCTGTCCAAGCATACAATATACCCACAGTGGACGCTAGGCCGTCCACACCAATGGTGATTCCCGGACGTATTCTCAGTATGAACGTGTTAAATCTTATTTGTTTCCTGCAGCGCCCTACTGGCCCCCCCTGGGTCCCGCCCTGCATCTCCCCTGGAAGGTCGCGGCGGCGCGGCGCGCTGGGGGGAGGCGGGCGCGGGCGCAGACACTCCGCACGAGCTGCGCAGACGCAGCCTCGTGGCCACGCACCCCGCGCATACCATCGACCTTAGAGCTGTCACACATCACCAGGTATGTACTCATGTTCCCTCCTAGGGGTCCCCGGGTCCCGCCTCGCATCTTCAGTGCCAAGAAAAATAAATCAACAGCTTAATAAAAATTCAATAATTTGTCAACTTAAATAATATGCAAAAAATAACTCTAACTAAATAGCAATTACATCTATTTCAGCTTGAGACACTAAAGAACCAGGTCGGAGCAGAGACCTTCGAGCGTCTGATACAATCCACGGACCAGGAGACACTGCAACAGATAAGAGAATACATACCGCTTTGAATGTAACATAATACTTATGATAATTATGTTGTATGACACGTTACTAACGGTGTTAAAATGAGGGTAGTTCGGTACAAAAATACCCACCCGAAAAGTTTACTTCTAAGATTTCACTTTCATGAGAGTCTTGCCGAACGACAATTCTGATTGAACATGTTGCAGCAGTTCTACCATGTTAGGGAAAGCTGTTGGCTGAGAGTCACATTTTCTCAAACTTATAATAATCATCTAATTTTCGGACTACACAACCGATTTCGTGCATATGTTCCATGTTACTGCTCGACTGGTATTGATTGAATGCTTAACATTAGTAGTAATTCTTTTCGGGTTGGTTCTGTTGTTTAATCCTTGTTTGACACCATTGACAAAGCACTGTAGAGAGAAAAAGAAAGAGAGAGAGAGAAAGTGTGAGGGAGGGAGAGAGAGAGAGAGAGAGAGAGGGAGAGAGTGAGAGAGAGGGAGAGAGTGAGAGAGAGGGAGAGAGTGAGAGAGAGAGGGAGAGAGTGAGAGAGAGAGGGAGAGAGAGAGAGAGAGAGAGAGAGCGATACGGTTATTGACCTAGCCTATAGCTTACAAGCTGTGTAACTACCGATCAGCAAAAACAGTGGGTTAACTGTTCCAAAACAGACATATTATATCATGTGTCACACCATTGTTTGTAATGTCCTCATTTTGACACCATTAGTAAAAGATTTATAATTGTCATCGTGGACTATCGCGCTTTTCTATCCCATCGTGTTGTAAACATGAACTCTCCCGAGCTATGAGTTTATTTATATTTGTACATTTTGTAACACTTATGTTGAAAGTATTTAGAGTTCAATATCGCTTGTATTATAAACGAATATGTTATTTTTATGTCGGATAGTTTGGCTTGTTTAGTATTCGAATTTATGTTCTTTGCTTGTTAGAGACGACCGTATTTTTTTGATCCCAATAAAAGAAACAGTTATTAAATCAAAACAGCATTTTATCAATAGATATGTAAGACATACAAGGACATGTCTGACAACGAAATGAATCACGCATGTTCTTAAAATAAACCGTATTGAAAAAGCAGTAAGATCATTTTTGCTATATCTCGTTTACAGTAAATATTTTATTTTTTCAGCTCCACTTAAGCCTTATCATAATAAATATTTGATCATGAATACGTGTATATGTGATATAATTACAATTTCCTATACTATAGCTTTAAATATAGGAGATTTCTAACTCATGTAGATGTCATATACAGGTATTCTGTGTTCCCTTTTTCTATGTATTAAAAAAGGTTCCGAGGCTGCTGAAAAATTTCGTTTCTTCTTGGCAGTGAGGACAATTGACCAATAATGTTTCCGTTGCTGGATCACAAGTCTCTATGGGATAATGTTGGACGTAATCCACTAAAATGCCGGGAAATAATGTGTTATATTGCCAGAATTATAATCAAATTCATTTACAAACCCCACCTTTTAAAAGTGAGTTTTTGATACCACGATTACCAACACTATAAATAAAATATTGGACATTGAATACATAGAAATAAGGTACCTCAGAATGCCTCGAGCTAGAAACATAGATTATATTGCACACACTAACACTAACTTACATATAGATACGAAAATTTCTTTAACAATACTTTATTCTGTGACTTTGTAGAACATTGATCATGAAACAATTGAAAATCGGTTCCCATTCGGACATTCATTTTTTATAGTGTTAATATCATTTTGAAATCTTGTAAGCCTTTGTCAAACAGACAGGCGTGGCGAATACGAAGCGGGGCGTTTTTATTTGTAATGTATGGAATTCTTTGAATCCAGTCACAAAAAAAAGCGAAAATGATCCGATAGCGTGATCTGTGTTAGCAACACAGATTTAACTTTATAGTTGCGCATAAACAAAAACGATAAAGGAAAATAACAGTGAATGTTCACAAGCATTTAAAAATATGTCAAACAAATGTAAATGTCGTTTAAAATAAAACCTCTTTTAATAATGGCCTTTAAAATGTAATAATGATAAAAAAAAAAACTAAATTAAATGTAACGAAAAAAATAAACGATAGAAATGTTTAATCTAAAGATATTGATTTGCTAAGCTTAAGAAAGTGTGTGTATACGAAAATATTGTTAATTAGGTTCGAGTATTCGTATTATAACTATGACTTTGAAAAATCATCTCTTTTGAAATTATTGTAAAATAGGGCTTATATTCTCTTATATGAGGTGGAAAATTGAATGTGCATGAAAAGATTCCGTTTCTTGAGAGATCGTGTTCTAACCAAAGCGAACGTCACACGTACGTTTGTCAAACGTCAGTCCAAACGAATAAACCCGAACGTATACTCGCATGTGTATGCGTATAATACATGCGTGGCATTTGAACGCGACGTTCAATCGCTTTTATAAGATCGACGAGAGACATTGAACCAAAAGTTACAAAATATACGCTCTATTTTCATTATTTCTTGAATAAAAAGCTTCAAAACTTATCATCATTTAATACGGATCCTTAGGGCCTGGTTACATTACTTGTAAAACAAAAAAAAAGATCGTATATTTAAAGTGCCAAGTCTTGGTCGTTATTTTGTTTTGCATGTAGTGTAAACCAGGCTGTAAAGTATGTATGTACTATGTACGGACACGACTTGATTCCATGTGTGTGATTGTAACATATAAATATAAATAATAAGACAGGGTGTTAGGGTAAATGAGGGACATACTTAAATGGATTGTACTACTCACGAAAATGAACAAATTTTACTGGATTGCATTGCATTGCATTTATTCGCTAAAAATGTGAAAGTTATTATTTGTTGTACACCTGAGCTAGCACGTCGCGTGTGTCGTCTTGGGCCTGGTTCTTGATCGGACGGCAAGCTACCCATAACTTTCCGACCCCAAGCGTCGTATCTGCGACGCCCGGGTCGTCTCTCCCGACTGGGGAGGAGGAGGATCGCCTCTCCATCACGCTTTTCGCCTCCACCTTTGCTGTCATTATTGTTTCGCATACCCTGGACTATACAAGTCTACTTTCTTTGAAGTCTCGAAGAGGGAGAAATAAAGCTAGTATTTTCATCATACATTTTGTATCCGTGATAAAACTTGTTCTTTTACATGAAAAAAACACCCTTTAAAGTATGTTCCTCGTTTAACTTAACACCCTGTATACTGATGCATATTTTTTTAACGCTCGTATGTATAATCTTAGCTTGTACGATGTACAGGACTAGCCTGTCTACTGTTTTTATTGCACTGAAATATTTATAATTATACATATTATATTGTACTTATTTATGTATTTTGAGGTGATTTTAGCGTGTTGGTCTATGGATAGTCACTGACTATAATATTATTTAGTATTTGTTTTGAGTTTCCGATATTTCGGATCTATAAAAATGATAGCTGAGTTTCAATGCTTGATTAGTATTATATAATCATTGCTATTTGTAAAATGTTTATTTTACATTTGCAGCCGTTATGAAGACTAAAATTATTTTGAAACAGGTGCAGGTGATGCATCAAAAATATAAAATCTAAATACAAATGGCGAGTAGTGATTTTTTTAATGAGATTTTTTTATTTTATATGGTTTTTAGTATTTCATGAAGCTAAAAATACATAAATATAAAAATACTACATTAATTACTACAAAAATTCATCCTCAACGCTGTCAGCTGGTAATGTACCCAAGAGACTGGCGGCGTTGCCTCTTTGTATGGCAATACTTAGCCTCTGGCCAAGGTAAAAGCCAGCTATTTTATGAGATTGTCATGGAACAAAATGAAAGATTTATGTTTTCATTTTTGTCAGGAGAACTATTTTTTTTCTAGTTCCCATTAATATCGAAAATAATGCACTGATATTATTGCTGTAAAATAATTTTGTATAAGAACATTTTTTGTTAAAAATACCAAGTTTTTTATCCATAGATCAACCACGTTAAACACCTCGCTTCAACTTCCTTCGCTCGCTCTTTAGTAAACCAATGAAAATAATTTTGTTTATAGTCCTAAATAATAAGTAGATATAACGGTAAAGCCATCTGTCCTTAAACAAACTAGGTTTGCTCTTATTGTTACTGGAATAGAGTATATGATTGCCAGACAGATGATGTTAGCCTGGATATCTGAAGTAATACGTTGTTAATATTGTTACCTTAAGTCTTTAACTCCTATTGAAGTCTGTGCTCCTGGTACATTATATCTGTTAGTGTTAAGTTATAACAATATTAAATGCATTTTTATGACAGCACTAATAAAACTTTGTTAGCTGATAGAAAATGTAGGACACGTAATCCAAATTAATCTATAAAATAAATACGGTCAGAAAAGTGTGAAAGAGACAAAGCGATCGTGCGGCCTATAATATTTAAGAAACGAGACAGATATTGGTCATACAATCGCTTTCTCTCTTTCTAGAGAGTGTTGAACAGGCTGTTGGTAAGTCGTATTTTTGTGTTGGCTTAAAAGTAGACATTTTTATGTACCTAATATCTGGTTCAGTTTATTTTTAGTTACTAGGAGCGCAGAAATACTGTTAGTTGGAATGAATCTATCCAAAATTACCTCCCTCTTCCTAGTATAGGCCTTCCAGTACGTCAAGACGACTAGGTACTATCTAGTACTTAGCCTAGTGTACGAACGACGCAATGACTATCCTATTGTTAGATCTAACGCAAATTATAGACGAAATAAATTGTTTTACAATGCGATTCTTTTGTTTTATTTATTACGTCGAACAAACGACAATGCACTTAGTCATGTCGCAGCGACCACGCAACCACAAACGACATCACGATCTTCCAGTCGGCCACATCGCGGAAACAACGTTGCGTCGGCGCAACGACATCGCAACGACTAACGACAATGCAATCACTTAATCAAATCACGTCACGACGGCTCGACCGCATTTTATCGCAACGATGTCGATGTCGTTACGTTGTCGTTCGTATGAACGCTAAGCCTAATTAATAATTACACACCGTAGTTCGATCTGATAAGACATTGGGTCAGGGTAACTAAGTCAAGCCCCTGGTATGATTTCCAATTTATTAATCAATTTTATTTTTATAAAAAAAAACCGGCCAAGTGCGAGTCGGACTCGCCCATAAAGGGTTCCGTAGCAGCAAGTAACATAATATAAAAGTTCTTATAGTTGGTTGTATCTTTGAAAGGTAAATTGCGGTTTACGATTTATGACGTATTAAAAAAAATATGTTCTCCCACACATTCCACCTGCAAATGTAAGTTGGTACGCACAATATTGAGTGATTTACCATGTTATTTTAATATCATGGACTTCTTATAGGTTTTCCTATAATCTATAAGGAGAAAACTAATTTCTGTATTTTTTTCAAAATTTTAGGTACAGTAGTTTCGGAGATAAGGGGGGGGGGATGGTCAATTCTCGTCTATTTTCTTGAATAACTTGGAAACTATTTATTTTAAAATTACAAAAAAATACATTTAAGATCTTCTCAACAAGACCTTTCATTTTTTTTAATTTTTTTTTTTTTTAATTTTCCCCTTCCCCCCCAAAAATGACCCCCCATATACAGATTTCATCTGCTCACGTCACACCTCTGTGTTTGGGTCACAGGAATTGATATGTGTACCAAATTTCAACTTAATCGGTCTAATAGATTCGGAGATAATTGACTGTAAGCGACGGACGGACAGACACGAGTGATCCTATAAGGGTTCCGTTTTTGTATTCAGACGTACGGAACCCTAAAAACACGGAGTTTTACTCGGTCGCGGGACTCATGAATTACCGTGACCCCGGTAATTAAAGGGCTATTGAAGGACACCGTGGATTTTAGTCAGTCTACTGACAGTCCCTCCCGCTCTGCCCTGGGTGTGAGGACTCATTTGATGATTTTACCACGTAAAAAATAAAAAAAGGAGTTTTACTTGTATCGTGAGTGCATTTACAAACATGAAACACATTTTTTGTTTTTTCGAAAACGTTGCCCCACAATAGGAATTTCTCCTGGTTCGTGGGTGCGCTTACAAATATATAAAATCACAGACACAAACGCCCAGACCCGGAACAACTACTTGTAGATCATACAAGTATTTGTTATGTGCGAGAATCAGATCGACGACCCGCAGCGCAGCAGAAAACCGTGCTAATTAAATAAATAAATAAATGAAATATTCCACAACTATCACACAACGCTATCTAGTCCCAAGTTAAGCAGAGCTTGTGTTATGGGTTCTAGACAACTGATAAACATACTTATATATTTCTAAATACATACATATTATAGATAAATTACACCCAAACACAGAACAAATGATCGTGCTCATCACACAAACATTTGTCCTGGGTGGGAATCGAACCCACGACCTACGGCATAGCAGTCAGGGTCACTAACCACTAGACCAACAGGCCATTGAAGTATTATAACGTAAATGTATGACGTGTTTGAACGAGGAGCTAATTTTTTCCATCAATTAACGTCAATTTCCGTCTAGCGTCTAACTTTACGTCACAAAAACCTGAAAACTCGTGATGAGGCCTTTGATGTTAAACTTAAGTATGAAATTGAACTCATTAATTTAAATGTAATCCATTTTAAGTTTCTTGATAACGTTGAGCGGTGGTAACGGCTCTAATTTAATAAATTTAATGTCTAATGGATATTATTATCATCAAAGAGATGGATATACCGATCACAGATGTAGATATACCTAGATAACGCAAGAGCAACTACTTCGTGTGCCAAAAATCCGTGCTAGCTTACGACCAAAAATCGTTAGAGGCCATTTTCGCGCTCGTCCAAATTAGTCTTTCTTTAGTTGGACGTCAGTTTTAATATTTAAATAATTAATTGTGCTGTAGGACGAGGGGGGGGGCACCGAAAGCGGGGGCATCTTTCAATCGATTTGGTTTTCCCAAGACTAAATAGTTTTTTTTGGTCGCGGGACTTACCCATTACCGTGACCCCGGTACGTAAAGGGCTTGTGAAGGACACCGTGGATTTTAGTCAGTACAAGTCTGACAGTCCCTCCTGCCCTGCCCTGGGTGGGAGGACTCATTTGATGATTTTACCACGCAAAAAAAAAAAGACTAAATAGTTTATGTGGCGTCATAACAGGTAGCCAAAAAATGGCACGCTTGGTTTTCATACAGATCGTGATACTTGCGTTATCTAAGTCTATCTATATCTGTGATACCGATGGTAGAGCTAGGTAAGGACTATCTTATCTACCATACTACACGCGAGCAGAAGTATAGAATCACTTAAGCCTTTGTCAAACAGACAGGC
Source organism: Agrotis puta (assembly GCA_943136025.2). Lineage (NCBI taxonomy): Eukaryota > Metazoa > Arthropoda > Insecta > Lepidoptera > Noctuidae > Agrotis > Agrotis puta. The sequence goes on from OW964182.2 coordinate 2,450,644, forward strand.
GTGTCAAATGCGAAGCGATGCGTTTTTATTTGTAATTGTTTGAATCCTGTCACATAGAAAAGCGAAAGCGATCCGATAGCGTGACCGAACTGATGCGAAGATGTGGCGAAGGCGTGCTCTGTTTGACGTCGTTCATAAAAAGTCACCTAATACAACTGCCACGCCTCGGTTCACTGCACCCAGTTTGACGTCTCGTATCGGTTCGTTATCGCTTTGGACTCAGTCCGCTTCGCTATCTCCTGTCTGTTTGACAAAGGCGTTACTTCGGTTCCGCGCGATCTTGAGTAGCTACTTAGTAACTATAGATAATAATAAAAAAGATACATTTTTTCAAGGTTTAACTGTTAACATTAAATTGAAACCAAAATCATTCAAAACATGCCATTATTTAAGGAGCTGCCCGGATCAAGTCCTCATAAAATGATTCCATACTTTTGCTCTCCAGTCTAGTTAGCTGATGCCATCAGCGGCTCCGACCGCTGCAACTCGAATATGATCGTTTGGGGACATAAAACGGGGTGAATGATATGTTGAAAAATGAAATGTTGAAAACATTACGCGTTTATCAACAGTCTTAAAAGCGCGTATTCTGAAAGTTGGCAACGTCGCAAATAGTTGTCAAATATCAACAAGTTTTAATTAATTTAGCAATGTTACTGTATGGTAATAAGAAATATGGCTCTGTACGAGTAGTGCACTAAAAATTTGATATGGGAATACAGTAAATTTGCAAAATTAATTAAAACTTGCAAATATTTGACAGCTATTTGCGACGTTGCCAACTTTCAGAATACGCGCTCTTAAGGAGTGATAAGAAATTATAATTAACACAAGCTGAAATAACCCATATTCCAATGGGCATTATTGTTATATCATTATCATCATGTTCGCGGGTCAAACATGGCCAAAAATTGCCCAAAATAGAGAGGTTTGGAAGGACAAAGAGGATGCCTTTGCTCAGACGTGGCACACAAAGTTAGCTACTAAAAAAGATAAAAAAAAATGGATCAGCTAACCAAAAAAAAACTGGATTTTAAATAATAGAATACCAAAGAAGGCACACGACACTTAAAACAAAATACAAATTCAAATCCTGACTCTCCCTAAACGAACTTTAACAAAAATACTCAAACTTCCAGATATGTTGCGTTTTATAGTACTCCAAGATCTTGAGAAAAATCTTCTCGCGGCAAACTAGCTTAGTTTATACGCTCGGCGGGGTCTGAAGACCCGTCGAGAGCAACCCCCCTAATGGGGATGCATTTTAAAGGCAGAATACATGGAGGTTGGCAGCGGGCCACGAACCCAAGTTGAGGAAATCAGGACTCGGCGAAAATTGATTCTCTGTTAGCTGATTAAAGTAGATAGTGTAGGCTTGGGTTTATTGAGTTGTGTTTTGGGCTAGTTTGGTGTTCCGATGATTTTCATGTAAAAAGTTATGCTCTTCCAAAAGGGGTTTGCTAACTCGGAATGCAACGTTATTCCTATTTTCACCATATCCTTTGCGTGTTTCTTCAGTATTTACATAAATTCTTTAACAGAAAAAAAGCTAATGAACAATTTTCATTTTTTGAGAGATTATGCATTCCTGGTTTGGCTTCTTTGTATCAAGTCACTTTTAATAAAACATACCATAAAATAATTCACTCACGGTGCTGAAATAAATATTTTTAATCTGTGCAACTCTCATGTCACTTATGATTTACCGTGACCCCGGTACGTAAAGGGCTATTGAAGGACACCGTGGATTTTAGTCAGTACGAGTAGTCAGTAGTAGAGGACTCAAGTGATAATTTTACCAGGTAAAAAAAAAGTACCTACTTTTGGATAACAAATGACAAATACACGAACTTATGACAATTTTCCGTAACACAACAGTAAGTAAGTATCATGTTTCATTATCTCCGCTTTTGGAACACAATTTCTGTAATCCTATAAGTACGACCTATGTAGTACCTAGAATATGGTTTGCCAACTTGAAACAATTTCTCGTCACATTTTCTCGTCTATATGCAGAAGACGGTGCGGTGTCTAAGTTTTCTAGAACAACTTACTTATCTTTCTTAATTATGAATTGTTGATAGTTAGCTCAGCTCCGATTAACTTATTTAATTAACGGCATAGATATTGTAATTACAGAAGTAAAATGTATTTTTGGTTTGAAACTGTTTTAAACTTTTTTTCTGCTTAATAGCCAATGATGGGCAAAGGCAGCAAGGATATTTTTTCAATCGAGCCCCACTTCGTACCAGCAATAACTGTGCGTGTCCAGATCATCTTTTTTTGGGCCGTCTATCCTAAAGCACCCGGTCGCGGGACTCACGAATTACCGTGAGCCCGCAACGTAAAAGGCTATTGAAGAACACCGTGGATTTTAATTAGTACGAGTCTGACAGTCTCTCCCGCTCTGCCCTGGGTGGGAGAACTCATTTGATGATTTTACCACGTTAAAAAAAAATCCTCATGCACCCATTGCAATGACATATAATGGAATTTTAGGGCTCTCCAGCTTCTATATTCTCCACAAATATAGATAAAATGGGGTGCGGACCCGTGCTTCTTTTCGTGTTTCTTTTTTGAAACACTTAGACTGCCTTTGGGGACTTCGGGTTCGTGCTCCAACTGATGATATGACTCCCAAATAATGAGACTCCGTGCTTTTTCCAGATGGAACATGGTCCGCATCCATAAAATGGTAGTTCTAACATCAGATTTTGAATGTAATCAAAATGATCCCCCCTAAATATATTCCTCACAATTTTTCCTAAAAACAGCAGATTTCAGCTCAATTTACAGGCAACTTTTATTCAACAGTTAGTAGCAGAGGTAGTTGAACCGTCTCACATTATTTTCGCGTACGGAACCATCAAAATCTCGTTGGCATATCACATGACTCGTAAGCGAGCGTAACCTTAGCTGGTGTTATCACGACCTGGGTGTTAGCCAACCAACTAGCTATCTGAGGGAAATAACGACTGTGTAAGTCTTTCGAATGGTTGGTAGTTAGTATCTTCAAAATGAGGCTGGATGTTTTTGTTCTTCTTATTTGATTTTACAGTTTTAAATATTTTTACAAATTCAATATAAACCAGGCTTCAGTTGGGAGGAAATGACTATTGCTATATATATGCTATGGCGGCTATTGCTGCTTATCCCATCAACGGAACTGCAGCTGACTTCTACGAATCTTTATGATACGACTGCCTCATGTAGTCTACTAATTATCGCTTGAACTTAAATTGGTTAAGTAAATCTGTCATTGGCTCCCGGTCTATATTGATCCAGCTTCGTACAAGTCCGAGCTTTCGAATTTTACGGTGCATTTTGCAAAAAACAATCTTTTATATCTTTGTCCTAACAATTGCGACTATAACAAGTGATCCTTCGTCATACATCATCTGCCTAGCCTTTTTTCAACTTCATATGTTGGGGTCGGCGACGAAAGACTGCCTATCTGACCACAACAACCCAGTTGCTGTTGTCGGTTGTTGTGGTTAATAATTATGATACCCCTAGGTAAGACTGATTGTCAGACTTTCAATTTTCACGACTGTAAAAATCTTCAATTAGCAGCTGGGACCAACGGCGTTTCGCTCAATCCAGGGCTGGAAGACTCATTTGATGACGATTTTACCGCCCAAAATAAAAGGGTATTACGTCGACACAAGCTTATAATGACAATGACTTTCATTTTTAAGGATCGATAACATTTATTGCGTTTATTTACGTTGTTAAGCAAACGAACGTGTTCAAGTTACGAAGTAATGGATTAGGAATTTTCTTCAAAATCCTTTGTATTGTTATTGAAAATATACCTATTACAATTGGAGTGTACACTTACTGTGAACTTACCTAAATATTTATGTATATAGGTTATTAGTTGTTGGTTATTAACTGTTGGAAAGTGTGTGTTTTTTATGCCGTAGAACTTTATTTTATATCCATTCATCTGACGTGCTTGCCGTGCTGCTGTAGAACAAGTCCAAAAAACCCCACGTACCTTCACACCGCAGTTTTATCGCGAAACTCGGATCCGGTCAACATAGTCGCGATGAATAATAACAACATATTTATCAGAACCGCCCGCATTTATCACCAAATGATATTTATTTCAAGGGTTCGTTACGCGCCGGCTAATTGCCGCGTCCCCGGACCAGCTTCCGTCCATAAATTATTATGTGGCGCAAGTAGTGCGGGCTTAGCGTGTGGTACATTGACTTTTAATCATCATTAAGACCTCTCTCATAGAGTACCTACTAGGCTTCCATAAAGGTAGGACGCTAGAGTGAGTAATCTTGCAAGAATGACAGAGATTTTAGATGACAACTAGATCGAATATTTTGTTCTTTTACTGTTATGTTCTCCTGGTAGGCAGCAGTAGTTTTGCCGTTATGATATGGCAAGCTTCAGATTTTTGTATGAGGAGCATAGAGCAAAGAACAACAAGTACCTTCAGATAAAATAAATGATGATGATATTTAATATGGGATATTGACTAGATTTAAGTCATGTTTACAGGCTAATAATATTGAGGTATTTGATTATGATCACAAGCACGGATGATCGTTTGTCTGATTGAAAAACATTGTTGCTTTGGCGTATAAACTTTATTAAATACTTCTTGCCAGGGATTTGCGGTTCGTTGACAATCGCTGTCGTCTATAAACTCGCTGCAACCACATCTTATGGCACAAGCCTCCGCGACAGCTCCGGGCTCTCGTGTTGCCGACGCCATTAGTTTTGTTTCTTGCAGACTACTCCCGGATAACCGGGACTTTCTCAAGAATAAATTAGTTAATGAACCGGAGGAATATTACTCTACTGGTGGCGCAGCGGTTATTTGATAAAGGTGTTGTTATTTATGCTCTGTTGGACCCATGTTATACTTCTATTACAGAGGCCTGGCTTGAGTAACTCAATCATTTTGGCGTACGGTGCGTGTAATCGGCGAGATTAACCTTCAGCCGTGTTATGTGCTCCTGGTACTATGTTTCGCTGTTAACCTGCGGATTAACGTGTCTATATTTCTTACGTAAATTATGTTGATGAAAAATTCTATTAAATCTGGATGAGGCAGGCGATTAGTATTTACTCAGAATTCTCAGGCATATTTTTTTGTAAATAACTATTGCAAGAATGATACTGCCATTACACTTATGGCAAATATCCCAACAATTAACTGTATTATGAGTTTTGAATCGAAATAGACATTGCGAGGAGTGTGAAGCCAGGCAAGATCAATTAACTACCATACTCCTAAAATATACCTAATACGAAGGTTCTATTAAACAAACCCTTGATTAGGACTTTTAAAATTCCGGACGAAGAAAAGATCAGCAGTATTTTCTTCTATAAAAAGTTGAATTGAAACAGAACCAAGTTTTATGTATAATTTCCCGTTGATTGTTCAAATTTTATTTACCCGTCGTTGCTCCAACTCTTTTGTGGTCGCGACCGTAACTCGTAAACTTGGTTTTATTCGAATGAATAGAAGACCACGAAATATTTGTGGTGTACCTACGAGTTTTTTTGACCTTTCTTTTACATATTGAAAAAGGAATTTCACAAAAGCTCGCATATAATAAATACTCGTAGATTAAGAGCGGGTACGCATTTCATACAAAAATTTAAGTCCTTTTTTTTCGAAATGTCTGAACCGATTTTAATGAAACTTCATACGTATAAGCAAGATACATGTATGAAAAGTTATTAGACAACGTATTCGAAATATCTTATTTAAAAAAAAAATAGTTGGAAATATCTATAAATATAAAATGTTATGTTGGAGGAGCTCGTGGCTAAATAAATACAGCCGCACAGGCCAATCTTTCGGGTTAAGCCGCGCTTGCCGAGGTTGGTCAGTGGATGGGTGACCATCTGTCATAGCGAGTTTCCTCCGTGCCTCGGAAAGCACGTAAAGCCGTTGGTCCCGGCTGTCATTTGTAGATCTTTGACAGTCGTTACTGTTAGTCAGAAGCTCTAAAGTCTGACAACCAGTCTTACCATGGGGTATTGTATTACCCAGTTACTGGGTTGTGGAGGTCCGACAGGCAGTCGCTCCATGTAAAATACTGATATCCAGCTGCATCTGGTTTGACTGGAAGCCGACCCCAACATAGTTGGGAAAAGGCTAGGCAGATGATGATATGTTGGTTTGTGTACGCTTCAAAAACTTCAAGTTCTGCACCGATTGAGCTGAAATTTTAGCATGATATATAATCCGCATCAAGAATTGTTTTTATCTATTATTTGCATCACTCACATATCCGCGACCGCGAAGAAACTGTTTTTTTTTGTGCCACAGCGAAGCGTGGCAGGGTACAGCTAGTGTTTCTATAAAACTTTAAAAATCGGTCTAATTTAGCTGACCACTGCTTTATCGAAAATATTCCATGACTACTTTTTAGACTGTTATTTCGAAAAATAAGGACTCGAAAGTTAGTATGAAATCCCGTTAGGCTACATAGTTTTCCTTTAAAAATAAAACTAAACTTCGTTCTCGTGGAACTTAAGTTTTTAAAAGACGCAATTCAAGTTGGTCATTTAAATGTTTAAGGAGCAGTCAGTCTACTGTTAAAAATAAATTAAACTTTTAATAGAACTGAAGAGGTTTCGCTTGCAATTCTGATGTAAATGAGTAATTATTATTTTTAAGTTTCCGAGCCGACATTAAAAGGAAAGTGGAGATTAACTTTTGATTCGCTTGAGAGGCTGCCTACCTTTGGCTTAAGCTACGGTTTAGTCTCGGCCATTTTCTGGATGAATGTTTTTATCTGTAATCGTTTTTATTACTTTTCGCCCTTGTCAACCTACTGTAGAGTAGAAAGTTTCTCCCTTTAACGTTATTTTGTGGCGTCACAAACACTTGATTTTTGCATGATTCAACGGAGTTGTAGGTCGTGGATTCTAACCTTTTTTTTTTTTTTATCGTGGTAAAATCATCAAATGAGTCCTCCCACCCAGGGCAGGGCGGGAGGGACTGTCAGACTTGTACTGACTAAAATCCACGGTGTCCTTCAGTAGCCCTTTACGTACCGGGGTCACGGTAATCTGTGAGTCCCGCGACCCCGGCAGGCTTTGGCCCTCTACAGGCCCCGTCACTATGCTGACACTCCTTGAGGCGCGCGTGGAACACAACGCGCCGTCGACCCGGGCATGGTCCATGGTCGGACAGCGAGTCGCCCATTACTCGCTGCCCGCATGCCCGGTGGATTCTAACCTAGCAAGGCACATTACTTTGCATAAGTTATTCATCAATACTTCTGTCTAAACGATGAAGGAAAACGTCGTGAGGAAACCGGTATGTCCTGGAGTCAATAATTCGAAGACATATGACATCTGCTAACGCGTATTGGGACCGTTTTGGATTACAGCCAGCTCCTCAGCTCCCTTTCACGGAGAGAAGACATTTGTCCTGATTAAAAGCGGATCTAATCCACCTAATAAATCTTTTCTTTTTCAAATGGTTTTTCAGACACGAACACCAAATATTTAAAATAATACTACTTATCTATTTATATATAAAATACGACCTCCGTATCAAAAAAAAAAATCTGAAACTGCAATCTGACCGTCTCTTGACAGAAGACAAAAGAAAAAATAATTAAAAAGCCGTATAGAGCGGCCAAAAGCCTTCCCTTAGTAATTACATTGCCTCTTCCTTGACGCCAAGATTTCACGCAGGGGTGATTTAAAAAATAAAAGGCCCCCAAGTTGCCTCTTCCAGGTCTATTTAGTTATCAACAAAATTGTCTTGTCTAGTGTAATAAGCGTTTTGTTTGTTTGAAAATAAACAGCTTTGTGCCGCGGGGGTGTGGATGTCATCAGTGCTGTGATGTTGGCGGGGTGAGATGTTTGTGCAAGATAATGTAATTATTTATCTATAGGGAATTGTAATTATAAATCAAATACAATGAGTAGAGTTTTGTGAAAAACTTAAACTTCATAGTGTGACGTTGGCATTTTTTTTTTACGTAGTTAAATCATCTTATGAGTCCTCCCACCCAGGGCAGAGCGGTAGGGACTGTCAGACTCGTACTGACTAAAATCCACGGTGTCCTTCAATAACACTTTACGTACCGGGGTCACGGTAATTCGTGAGTCCCGCTACCCCAGTGTCGTTGGCATAATGTTATTTTAAACAAGTTCTGGATGATAGCTTTTAATTTGCATCATCGAGAATTCGGGTAAATTACATTAAAAAAAAAGGTTCACTTGAATTAAGAACTACGAGTATCTCATTCGATGCCTTTTTAAAAATGAATGGTCTAATTTGGTGTAGTCATTCGGAAGATAAGTGCATAATATTATGTAAAGAAGATATATGTATACTTTCATACTCATCTTAGGTCTGACAACCTTTTTAATTAAAACTGAGTCTAGCTGTAAATCGCTGGCTTCTTTGCTCTTCCCACAACTTATATTAGCATTTATTCTTTGCTTCAAAACTTCTGTTCGCGAAGTTATCTGGTGAAGATGGCTGTTCTTCTAAGTAATCAGATTTTATGCTTACGTCATCTTAATTATGTGATGTTGGTCCTTGATTTGTATAGCGGAAGGATTTCTTTGTGTAGTGCCCCTTTTTCGGCGTGTAACTGATCTGATAGGCATCTTGGGTCGTAGATTCGGATAATTGTTTTTATTATCTTTATTTATTTAAAAAAAACGATGTCCCGCACTAGGAATTTCTCCTGTATCCTGGGTGCGTTTACAAACATAGAAACTGACATTCACAAACACCGGAACAACTACTTGCAGATCATACAAATATAACCTTTTCGAAGCTGGGATAAGGAAGGTAACTAATTCTATCATTCATCTTTTAAAAGGGTATCACAACGCTACGTAACTCTGCCTTTTTTTACGTGGTAAAATCATCAAATGAGGCCTTCCACCCAGGGCAGAGCGGGAGGGACTGTCAGACTCGTACTGACTAAAATCCACGGTGTCCTTCAATAGCCCTTTACGTTCCGGGGTCACGGTAATTCGTACAGTCCCGCGACCTCAGCAGGCTTTGGCCCTCTAGAGGGGGGGGGGGGCGTCATTTTGCTGACACTCTTTGAGGCGAACGTGGAACAGAATGCGCCGTCGACCCGGGCATGGTCGTGCTCGGACAGTGAGTTGCCCATTACTCACTGTCCGCATGCCCGCGCCTACGGTGGCCGGAGATGGTCTGGCGACGTCCGTCGCCGTGGGCGTCTACCACTGCGGCTGGGGTGGAGGGAGGACGCTGTTCTCTCCCTCTCGCGGCCCGCCTCCTCCTTTCTATCTCCAGTTATTTTGCAGGTTATTGTAAGTACTAAAAGAATTCAACTCAGTAAATCAAAACAAAACACTCGTTCAGAACGCAACTACACGCCGTTTGCCAGCATTCTTATCAGTGAGCTGTCAGTGACTACAAAACATGTGAATAACGGAATAAAGGAACGTCCCATTAAGTATTGACGCGTTGACGCAACGTCAGGTGGGTTCCAATTACATACGAGTAACAAATCAGTTGGCGACGCGTTCCCTATGTGGTGTTGCCGCCTGTCATTTGAGTTACGCTGTGTAAAAGTGTGTCTAAACGGGCAATATTTACTTCAATATGTGGCTACAACGTTTTCAGCTCAAAAACATTTTCAACATTTTTTGGCCATCAAAAATATTTTAATGTAGTAAGTACATCTCGGCAATATTTCTGAACCAGCATGGCTCAAACGTTTTGTCTTACGGTCAGACACTCAAAATCTATATTTTTTATACTATAAAGCTGAAGAGTTTGTTTGTTTGTTTGGTTGAACGCGCTCAGAAATCGAAGGTTCGAATTGAAACCATCGCCAATAGCTAGTAGTGTCATATATTGCATAGTCTGGCTGCAATTGTTGGCAATATTGCAGCCACACATTGCAGTAAAAATATTGCTCGTTTGGACGCACCTCATCATGTTGCCGCCCTTCATTTGTGTGATACGCTGTCAAATGTTGTGGTTATAGGTTAAGGGTAGATGTTTATCGGAGTCATTTGTTTTGAACTTCTAGCATTGTATGGTGCCCTGGTATCTTTCGTCTCCAACGCGTTGTTAATGTTCTTGATTTGTTTTTTTGGGTTTTGCGTTGGCATGTTGTGAATGCGAAAGATTGGGTTCGATAAAAATATAGATATGTTTGTAACTCTTTAGCGTAAAAACTAATGGACGAATTTGGGTGAAACGCAAACAGATTATTATGTATATAACTTTTACTAAATAAATATATTTTTACCAAGAAACACAGACTTTTGCGGGACTGTTGAAGCATGATACCATCCATGGCCCTACAGCGCTAAGGGCAACCGAAATAACAGGGTAGATTTGATGTCCTTATGAGTTTGATAGGCCCTGCCACTCAGGGCGGGAGGACTCATTTGATAAGCAATCCAAAAAAAAAAGACTTTTAAACCGGTCTTACTAAAAACTGTCATAGACAACAGAAAATTTATTCATACATTTATAATTATTCATTTCATTTTTTTAAATCTTAGTTTTCATTTAGTATTTTTTGTAAATATTTTACTTTTAATTTTACTAATTTAACGTAGTATATATTATATATTTTTTAATAATTATGTAATTATAATTTGGAGTAGTAAAATAAGTACTTTCATTCCTGATGACATCGTTGTGGAAATACGAAACTCCTTGAATACTATAATCACTTGTTTTGTTATTAAACATTTTCGAATGGCAACTTTGATAAGCAAAAAGTTGCAGATAATCGAAACGACTCAAACTCCCAATCCATCAAACTGCTCGAATCCGAAATCCGTAAAAATATTTGCGAACCACGAAAATGAATTTTAAATTCCGTTGAGTGGCATCCCCTTAACTCTCAATTCCTATGGGGGGGATGGTGGGCACAATCTAACGTGTCACTGGGGGCGATATCTCATACCATCGCGCATTGATGGATCCTGTGTGTATGTGGGAAGCAACGTGTACGTGTAAGTACGTAGGTAATACTTTTAATTTTCGGTAGTATGCTGGCGTAACAGCAATGGTTTATGAAGGTGATTCTTTATAAGTTTAGGGGATAGCTTATTCTATATTATATGCTATAAAATAATACATTTTATAAAATAAAATGAGATCAGCGGTATGACGTTCTTTGCTGAACACCGGCTTCCTAAAAGGATCTTTTATAGGACCAGTTGGAAGCAGCTTGTATCCAGCGCGATTCTATAGTCTTCATCGGATTTATTGATTTATGTGCAAAAACTTTTTTTTTATTGTAAATTAATTCACATATTACTAGAATTATGTGTAATTGTGTCTGATTTCAATAAATCATTTTAATTGTATTGAAAACTTATGATTTTTACACTTTTTTTCGGTTAACTAAACGTTTTAGTTCAATCACATTCAATCATTCACCGTTGCTATGGAAAGAAATCGTCTGTCTTTGTCTTCCTAGAAACGCGAGTCTACACGTCGCGCCATGCTCGGGCAGAAGACATGTAGAGATGGATAGAAAGAGCCTTGTCTTTTCTTGGTAGGATAGAGATAGAATCGCCATGCTACGCGTGCAGATCGTCTCTCCACCTTGTAGATGGACGTCTAATGCTTTTTTGGTGTGAGCCTATTGCCACCAGAGACAAATTCAGACTCCAGACTTGCTAACCGTGGATTTTAGTCAGTCCAAGTCTGACAGTCCCTCCTGCCGTATCCTGGGTGGGAGGACTCATTTGATGATTTTACCAAGTAGAAAAAAAAGACTGACCAAGATCTTATTCGACATATGGGTAACACACATACAACTTACTACTATATATTTTCGTATTTATGTTAATTCATTATGTACCAGGGTACCATAAGCTATCAGAAAGTCTACAGTAATAAAATAATCCTCTTAATAATCCCGGCCAATAACCGCGAAACAAATAAAAAGTAATGAGTGGCGGTGTCGTTAATTACCTCTCGTGTCTGTGCCCCTGGTGGATCCCGGCTCAGCGTGACGTCACTACTTCGTGAGCCGATGAGCTTAAGTTTCTACATTGTGGTTACAACGATATTAATCGATGGAAGTGACCTCTTAATTGACTTAAAATACTTGTATTTATAGGTTCTTGTTGTTTTATTATACTTGGATCAGGTTTTCTTTGAGTTAGTCGTAATGAAAATGCGTATCAGCTCATAAATATGGTGCAATGGTTTATCTTGTCTAATTTAAATTAGCCATAATCTTGTTGAGTCCCGACAAGTACTAGAAAAGAAGAAAATGCAGATGGTTTCGTAATAAAACTATTTATCATAGGCCCATATTTGGTCTTTGTTTGAAGTATGATTAACAAGGTATATGCCTTTAGCTTTGAATGCTGTTCAAAGTCGAAAAGCAATCCTGGTGGCTACAATGACGTCTTAAAGCGTGGGTAGTTCAGCTGTGGGAACGAGATGGCGCTAGACGACTTGTATAGCTCTGTCACTTTCCCACAGCGGAACAACTAACGCTTTAAGACGCATGGTTATGGACGTCGCCATCTGATTATCGATAGGAATAGAAAGGTGAGAGTACCTTTTATGTATAAGCGATAATAATAAGATTTCGAAAGACCACTTTAACAAAATGGACACATAACTCTTTCAACACCTTTGTTGGTGATCTCCAATGTGACTGCTAAGCAAGAGTCCCTAGTTCCGATTCGCGGGTCGGGCAGAGTGTTGTCGGGTTAAAATCTTTTGAGGATTATAAAAGCGTAATTTTATACGTTTAAATATAACAAAGGCTCTTCCATCAGCTTTAGCTCGCTTGTTGTTGATTAACGAAAGCGAACAAAGTTAGATCAATAGTTGTACCTATATGTTTTGCCCAGTTGTTATTAACTAGTTGGTGTTCAGGTAAACTTTTAATTGCCACTGTTTGGGGCGTTTCGGTGGGTCATCTGGGACGGTGTGGGATGTTCAAATAGGGAAATGTAGCGTTCATTACGTGTTTTGAAGAGGATTTCATTCTGGCTTAGTATTTGATGTAGGTGCAAGGTTTGAAATTCTCTAAAGATTAGCGCTGCAATTTAAATCATGAATCTATACTTCACTACAGAGTATAAAACAAAAATCGCTTCCCACCGTCGGTCTGTCCCTATGAATGCTTTTTTTTTTTTTTTGCGTGGTAAAATTATCAAATGAGTCCTCCCACCCAGGGCAGGGCAGGAGGGACTGTCAGACTTGTACTGACTAAAATCCACGGTGTCCTTCAAAAGCCCTTTACGTACCGGGGTCACGGTAATGGGTAAGTCCCGCGACCGTCCCTATGAATGCTTAGATCTTTAAAACTACGCAACGGCTTTTGATGGCGTTTTTTTAATAGATAGAGTGATACAAGAGGATTATATGTATAAAAAATGCCAATATAGTATATTGGCATTTTTTAATATTATAAAGCTGATAATTTTGTTTGGTTGAACGCGCTAATCTCAGGAACTACTGATTAGAATTGAAAAAATATTTTTGTGTTGGATAGTCCATTTATCGAGGAAGGCCATAGGCTATTTACATTACATTAATACCAGTAGGAGTGGAGCAGCGGCGGTGACACAGCAGGAAACAGTTAGTGTGAATATAATATCTAAAAAGATATAAATAAAAAAGTAATGAAAATATGAAGAAGTACTTACTACACGTTTATTTCTTAGTACAGAGGCCTTATCATGAAATTCCAGTTTTAAGGAAACTGGAACTTCGACGTTAATTTCAAGGAAAAAAATAGTTCCTTCTTCGAACACTAGAGGAGCTGTTCCATTTTTCAAAAACACTGAAAATCTTGTGATCGAGCAGACTTGAAAGCCTTTGTCAAACAGACAGGCGAAGCAAATGCGAAGCGTGACGTTTTTATTTGTAATGTATGGAATTGTTTGAATTCAGTCGCATAGAAAAGCGAAAGCGATCCGATAGCGTGACAGAACTATCGGAGTGACGTCTCGCTTTGGTTCGGTATTGCTTTGGAAACGCTTCGCTTTCGCCTGTCTGTTTGACAAAGGCAGAAAGGCTTACCTACCTTTTCGTCTGTGAACTTTGTAGCGAGTGGACGTGTTGCGCATTTGTTTACTATTTTATTTTTGCTTGTAATCTTTCTTGTGGATTAATTGTCTGTCCATACTCGGTACCTCTCTTACTGTCTTGTTGAGGTGCCCATATACTGCCGCCGCCATCTTTGGATTTGTATTGCGCCATCCCGCTCAGATCCCGGTGAGTGAAGATATATTAAACATTGAAATTTTACAAATTGAAGACATCGGAAAAAGTTCGCCGGTGGTGAGGATCGAACCTGCGCCGCGTCGTGTGCCGCGGTCGTGATACCGAGCGTCGCGCCACTGGACCAACTGTTAGTGAGGAGCCGAGCGTGAAATAGGTGACCGCTACCTGTGACTGCAACGCGACGACTGACTTCTGCTCGATTTTGCTTGTTGTTTTTGTTTAGTTGTTATTATTGTTTTTTTTTTATTTGCTGAATCAACTCCTAAATCATTATGTTTCGATCACCTGATAAGAGTCAATCTAATCCAGATATTTCTGGTTCCCTTGATAGTGTAGGAACTGTCACTCAGAGAAAACGTAAACAACCTGAGTCCGAATTTACCGAAGCTATTAGGGAATTATCACAAGAAATTAACAAAAAGCTAGATGACTGGCGGGGTGAGCTAGATTGCGCAATAACTAAAATAACTGACAGCATAACGAACATTAAAGCTGATGTAGCAGCCATAACCCAAGAGACTTCCAACATAAAAACCAACTTGAACAATTTGCGCTCTGAACACAGTGCCTTAGAGAATAAGGTGCGTAGCCTAGACGATAAACACAACGGGCTGGATAAAGACGTGAATAGTCTCAAAAATTCTGTACAGTACATTATGGATGAACAGGAAGGCCTTAAAAAAAGATGATACAGGTTCAGTCTGTAAACACAGAAGCTTTTAATGATGTGCTCACTAGCCTTGAAGCGAAGATTGACTCTCTTGAACAACAAGGCCGCCAATGTAACCTTGAGCTATGCAATATCCCAGAAAAGCGTAATGAAAATTTGATTACTCACGTGGAAAATATCTGCACTAAAATACAGTTTACATTATGTTCTAAGGATATCCTTGCTATTCATCGAGTGCCGCACGCACACACAGATAATAAAAAGCCGAAAAATATCATCGTCAAGCTGAGTTCACGCATTCTTAGGGATAATCTGTTAAGCGCTTTTCGACTAGCAAAAGGACTTAATACTAGCCAACTGGAACTTACTGGACCGACCAATCCTATCTATATGCACGAACACCTGACTCTCAAGAAAAAACAATTATTTCGACAATGTAAGGAAGCTGCTGTCAAGAACAACTTTAAATACGTGTGGGTTAAGCACGGCACTATTCTCGTTCGCGAAATCGATTCTGAACCAGCATTTGCTATACGATCCGAGAAAGACATTTCTAAAATCAAGTCCAAAACAGCAAAATCAAATCCTGGCACCAACCATGCATAGAAGTAATTATTGTTCATATTTTAGTTATTTAATCTTTCACAATATAAAATTTAAGTATTTTTCTGTTAACTTTCTTTGCTCAGCTAAACAGCTATTGAAGTTAAAATTATGTCTCATGGTTTTATTTTTATATAGTTTATTCTCAAATAGTGTAATTTTAAAGCAATGGTATCTCTTTATTGAAAACCTGTTATACTTGTTAGTACTAATTTTCATAAAAATAGTAATCTTGTTTTTACATATTATACATAGTCTGGACTTCGGTTTGATATTGGTTGCGTATATTTTTACTGCTTTGTTTAACAATTACCGTGTTAGATAAGTTAACCGTATACTACCAGAATTGTAGGGGTACTCGTACTAAGCTGAATCTCTTATATATGAATATATTGTCCAATTGCTATGACGTAATAATTTTAACGGAAACCTGGCAAACGCCTGAAATAATTGATGACGAATTTATTGATGTCCGCTACGTGGTTTACAGAGCTGATCGCGATCGTATTGCTACCAATAAGAAGGATGGGGGAGGTGTACTTATAGCCGTTTTAAAAACATTACATTCTACCTGTGTACCATTCGATTCCCAGGCAAGCTCACATATTGAAGATGTTTTTATACAACTGCCTTTCTCAGGATGTGAAAAATTTTTAATTAGCGCTGTATATATTCCACCCAACACAGCCGATAATGTCTACTTCGATTATTTTGAAACACTCGAAAACCTGATTGATAAATTCGGCTTTAACAATATTCACATTTTTGGAGATTTCAATCTCCCACATATTGAGTGGCTCCCTGATACAAACAATAATAGGACAGCACTTTTTAGTACTGGCACATCATCTGTTAGTAGACGTATGAGTAATTTCTTGTCATTACTTAGCGCCTATCAATATAATATTTTTAAAAATCACAAAGGGCGTATTCTGGATCTATTGATATCAAACAACGAGTGTTTGACTTATGCACCTCCATGTATTCTGTTACCTCTCGATAAAAATCACCCGCCTTTTTGCGTTGATATAAAATATAAAACAACGCTAAAAACAATCAAGCTCGCAAAAATAGTAAAGTATAACTACTATAAAGCTAATTACGCACTCATAAACAATGAATTGGCCGAAATTGACTGGATTAATCGTTTGCAGGGTTTGTCAGCAGATGATTGTCTGAATACTTTTTAACCGACTTCCAAAAAGGAGGAGGTTCTCTATTCGACTGTATGTATCATTTTTTTTTTTTTTTTTTATGTATGTTCACCGATTACTCGAAGACGCCTGAACCGATTTGAAAAATTCTTATTTTGTTTGAAAGGGTATACTTCCAAGTTGGTCCCATAGAAATATTGTCATGATCTGATCACGAACTTCGGAGATATGGAACGGAACTCTTCAATAATAGACAGCAAATCTGTCGTGATTGCTGCAATCGCTTGGATGTTTATTGTTTACACAACATCATAGCATAACATCACGCCTGTATGCTCTGAGGGGGTACGCAGATGTGTACAGTATACCCATATTTCGACAGTTAGGTATGTTAAGTTCCATTTTATTGGGGATAAGCCTATTACCATGAAAAATATTGTTAATAATAAATAAGCAAAATAAGCAAATATTTTTATAGGATATTACAACTAATAAAAAGAATTGAAAAAAAAAAAACTTTTTTTGCAAAAAATAAAACCGACTTCAAAAACACAAAAAATTGAAAAATAACTTTAGCTTTAGAAGTACGGGCACGCCGCAATCGCGGCGTTAAGACCCCTCTTTGAGGAGTGGCTGGATAGGCGTCACGGCGTCTTGACCTACCGAAGTTTCGGGAGGTTCCTGTGTCTGATAAGGACGGAAGAAACGCCTGGGTGTTACCACTGCGAGGATCGTCCGGAGGACACGGTGGAGCATACGGTGCAGGACTACCCCGCTTGGGCAGAGCACCGCCGTGTCCTCACGACGGCGATAGGCGGAGACCTCTCGCGCCCAGCATTGGTCGAGGCCATGCTGCGGGACGAGACGGAGTGGGAAGCGGTCGCCTCCTTCTGCGAAGCAGTCATGCTCGCGAAGGAGGAGGCGGGCCGCGTGAGGGAGAGGACAGCGTCCTCCCTCCACCCCAGCCGCAGTGGTAGACGCCCACGGCGACGGACGTCGCAGGACGATCTCCGGCCACCGTAAGCGCGGGCATGCGGGCGGCGAGTAATGGGCGACTCGCTGTCCGACCATGGACCATGCCCGGGTCGACGGCGCGTTGTGTTCCACGCGCGCCTCAAAGAGTGTCAGCATAGTGACGGGGCCTGTAGAGGGCCAAAGCCTGCCGGGGTCGCGGGACTAACGGATTACCGTGACCCCGGTACGTAAAGGCCTATTGAAGGACACCGTGGATTTTAGTCAGTACAAGTCTGACAGTCCCTCCCGCCCTGCCCCGGGTGGGAGGCCTCATTTGATGATATTACCACAATAAAAAAAAAAAACTTCTGAAGTAAGTCTATGTTCGACTGTATTCTCAGTCAATTGTTGCCCGATTTTCAAAATTATTTATTTTTTGCTCTGTAGTCTCATTAGCTATTCGACTTCGTATAATATCTAGACGATGCTCGCGCTGTTCAGTGAACTCGCCATTCAAACTTTCATGTATCCGATTGAGTCGACGGATTTGATCAGTTTTCGACTCTTGTGACAATCGAGAATGCATGTAATTTCTCATCCGAGATAATCTGATATTACTTGCCAATGGTAATTCTTGGGAACGAGATACAGCATTTCGATTGCTATTCTTGGATAGACGTTCCTTAGTTTTGTTAATAGATTCCTTATTTATATTTTCCCTCATGCGGGCTGCACTTTTGGTCGGTCTACCCATGGTGCTACTTCAAAATAATTACTTAAGTTACATTAAGTTAGTAGTTAACTTACTACATACGTACTACGATAATTTATACAAAAAATGGAAAAATAAACAAATTTTTTAACAAAAATAGAAAACCGACTTCCAAAAGTACAAACGCCCCACCTAAAACCACTAAAAAGAGAAAAATAAACTACTATTTATGTATTTCAGAAAACAAAAATGCACGTATTTTTCAAACGAATTAAATAAAAAAAATTATTACCTTTCAATTCTAAATCAACTTACAATATTATTTTATTTAACAAACAAGATATTATGTATTTACAAACAACCTATAATGATTTATTTACAAAATTACAATGTGACCATTCTTGTCTAAACTTAATTCGCTATAAATTTAATTATAATATTTTTATAATGTTGTGTGCTAGGCACCTACTGATCTGTTTGAAGTCGGTGCCAAGCCAAAAATAAAGAGAACAATAATACTTAGTAATATAATACTATTAATAAACAAAATAGCAACCTACAAACACGTAAGCGACTATCAAAAATACAAAATCTATCAACAGCACTATAACGCATCAAAACTTAATTGCATTCAAGACGACGACCGTCAACGACGACGCCTGCCCGCACGTGTCTGCCCGTTTGGGTTGAATCGCTCACGACGAGCCGACCCACGATCGCGCGTTCGGTCGCAAGCGCAGGGTGATTTGGTGTGATTTAGATGTGGCGCGATGGCGTGACGGGGCTAGACGTGCGTATCCTATGGAATACCTATTTGGCTTGGCACCGACTTCAAACAGATCAGTAGGTGCCTAGCACACAACATTATAAAAATATTATAATTAAATTTATAGCGAATTAAGTTTAGACAAGAATGGTCACATTGTAATTTTGTAAATAAATCATTATAGGTTGTTTGTAAATACATAATATCTTGTTTGTTAAATAAAATAATATTGTAAGTTGATTTAGAATTGAAAGGTAATAATTTTTTTTATTTAATTCGTTTGAAAAATACGTGCATTTTTGTTTTCTGAAATACATAAATAGTAGTTTATTTTTCTCTTTTTAGTGGTTTTAGGTGGGGCGTTTGTACTTTTGGAAGTCGGTTTTCTATTTTTGTTAAAAAATTTGTTTATTTTTACGATATAATTTTCAACAAAATAAGAAGTCATACTCCCTTATCTAACTGGCGTTCATCAAAATTCCCTGTGTGGTTCTCCAAATCACTTATCCGTATTTTTAAAAACAAAAACAGAGCCTGGGTGAAATGGAAAACTTATAATAATATTTCGGATTACGAACAGTTTTCACTTCTACGGCATAGATTTCTGAATGTTTGCAAGTCAAATTACACCGATTACATAAACTCTATTGAGGATAATATTAAAAAAAACGTAAAATATTTATGGACTTATGTCAATAATCGCAAAGGCAATGTTGGTATTCCTTCCACTATGTTTTTTAAAAACCGGACATCTAGTGATCCGGATGAGATTTGCAATATGTTCAGTGACTTTTTTCAGTCAGTTTATGAACCCTCATCTCTAAACTTAAACGAATGGTCACCTCCCCAAGACAGTAATGAAAATTGCACTCATATTACTAGCATTATGTTTAGCGAAAGTCAGGTTTTAAAGTTATTACAGGCTATGGATTCCACCAAAGGTCCTGGACCGGATCAATTACCCCCGTATTTTCTTAAAAAGACTGCCAAGAGCATATACATGCCCCTGTATATTATATTTAATAAATTTATATCTGAGGGCACCTTCCCTGAACAACTTAAAAGGGCCAATATAACTCCTGTACATAAATCAGGATCCAAACAGGACGTAGAAAATTATCGCCCCATATCTATTCTCTCTGCTTTGTCGAAGCTTTTTGAAAGACTTGTTTATCAGGAAATTCATGAGACACTATACAAAATTATAATTGAACAACAGCACGGATTTGTTAAAAGTAAATCTACAACTACGAACCTATTAATATTTACCGATTTTCTTTTTAATAATATGGATCAACAAGTACAAGTAGACACGGTTTACACAGACTTTCAAAAAGCATTTGACAAAGTAGACCACAATTTGCTTCTCACCAAAATTGCATACAACGGCATACGAGGAGACTTACTACGCTGGTTTGCATCATATGTCACAAATAGATCGCAAAGGGTTGTTATCAAGGGATTTCACTCAGCGACTACTGTAGTGTCGTCTGGCGTGCCCCAGGGCTCGATTTTGGGGCCCCTTTTATTCATTTTGTTTATTAACGATGTTGGAAATTGTTTCAAGCACTCAAAATACTTGCTCTATGCAGATGACCTAAAAATCTTTAAATCTGTAAGAAAATCTGCAGATTGTTCTCAGCTTCAAGAGGATTTAGACCGATTCTCTGAATATTGCAAGCAAAACAAACTTTACCTTAGTGTTCCAAAATGTTTAACAATATCATTCACAAAAAATAAAAACATTCTAAACTATAATTACCATCTTAATAATGTAACTCTTTCAAAAGTTCCCACCGTACGAGACCTTGGGGTACTACTAGATGACAAACTTCACCTTGATCAACATATTGACAACATTACCAAAAAGGCTTATCGTATGTACGGGTTTGTTATGAGATCAGCTACCGAATTTAAACGAGCAAGCACTTATTCTCATCTCTATAAAGCACTAGTTAGATCTCAACTCGAATATGCAGTGGTGGTGTGGAACCCTTTTTATAATAAATATGCGGAGATGCTAGAAAAAGTCCAGCGCAAATTCCTCAGATCCATACACTATAGATGCTTCCATAACTTCCCAACCTACAATAACCTACTAAATAAATACAGCCTATTGAGCCTGAAGTCTAGACGTTTATATTTAGAAATTATGTTTCTTTTCGACGTGTGTAACAACAGGTATAACTGTTCTGAGATTACTAATAAAATATGCTATTATGTCCCGAGAACTGTTATGAGACGGGAGGTGCGCGCACGTCCAGTTTTTGCTGTGTCCTCTTGCCGCACTAACGCTGGTTTGCGGGCGCCTCTGCGTCATATGTGTAAAGACTACAACAATTTCTGTTCAGGAACTACAGAATTAGATATATTTTCAATGTCAGCAAATAGATTTCGTTCTATTTTGTACTATAATGTTTGTATATTTACTCGCATGAAATGTTCACTAGTGTAATCATATGAATTGTATATGCTGTGGATAACGGTGTGAGTTTCACATTTGTATACCTTTAGTTATATCATTTACTCAGATGTAATGTGAAACTGTTTGTTTGTCCCAAATAAATAAATAAATAAATAAATAAAAATAAATAAATACCTACAATGTTGTAGAAGCTCAACAGTACTACGGAGGAGACAGGCAAATTAATACTACTTTCTCAGGAATTGAAGCAATCTACTGTATTTGTAATCTGTGACTCCTTTGGGAGTAATTCCGTCATCCGTCATGGTCTGTTGCTGGGCTAGTAAAACCTGAAACATTTTATACCCTAAAATAGTTAATAACGCACGTTTTACAGTAAAAGGTAAATACAATAAAAACGGAAAATCTATACATATAATAAATCTGTAGAAGGGTCAATTCTGTACATTGAAAATATTGAAAAAACAAATAGCGGGGGGTGTTGCTGGATCGATACCAAACCCAACTATATGATTAAAAAAATTATTGTCTGTCTGTCTGTTTGTGCAGGCATCATGTGAAAACGAACGGTTCGAAACTTGGTTTAATTATTCCTTATTATCCTGGGCATAACATAGGATACTTTTTATCCTGAAAAAATACGTAGAAAAAAAATCTTATTTTTCAGTTTTATTCATAGACGTTGTTCTGTAGAACCGCGAACATACGTTGCATTACCCGCAGTGGATTCAGCGCCGTAATATTTATAAGATGTCATTGTCAGAGTTACTCAAAATGGGGAAATAAACCATCCACGCGAAGACCGTCATCCGCGCGGACGGAGTCGCGGGCTGAAGCTAGTAAATATAATATAACATTATAAGTGTGGACTTATAATGTTATATTATATCATGTTTTGAGAAATTATAAACCCGGTAATTAATTAATTATCGCACCGTGATAAAAAGTATCCTATGCGCTAATCTAAGTTATAAAATGAATTTGAATGGTGGTATGGTTTTTGTGTTATAGAATGACAAATGAATTTATTTATTCTCTCAAACTTTTACATATTTAATAGCATAGAAGTGACCATTTAGACCTACTAATTTATCGACAAAAACCAACATCCCTCAAGCTAAATAACTATGACCCCCAATCACCCCCACATCAATGCTAACGTGGTACACAGCACAATATGCCTCACGAGTTAGTTCCTCTCTTGATCCCGAACTTATCTCAACCATTACTGATTCTCGTCACGGTCGCGATTTATACGTGTGTATCGATATGGGGATTGACCTGTGTGGGGTTATTTTGGGGGTAATGGGGTAAAGGGTTGTGTTGGTGTAAGTTTCGCATGATTTGAGTAATAATGGATACTGTTGTTTTAAGCGAGGACAGGAGTATATTTAACCCCGTGAGAGAACCTGTAATGCCTTTGTCAAACAGACAGGCGAAAGCGAAGCGAGTCCGAGGCGATACCGAACCGAAGCGAGACGGCAGTCCGATAGTTCTGTCACGCTATCGGATCGCTTTCGCTTTTCTGTGTGACTGGATTCAAACAATTCCATACATTACAAATAATAACGTCACGCTTCGCATTCGTACGCCAGTCTGTTTGACAAAGGCTTAAAGCCTTTTGGAATTGTTTGAATCCAGTCACATAGAAAAGCGAAAGCGATCCGATAGCGTGATAGAACTATCGGACTGACGTCTCGGTTCGGTATCGCTTCGCTTTCGCCTGTCTGTTTGACAAAGGCATTAGAGACCTAAGGATTGTGTGGCTTGGACTATAATTCTTATAAAAGTTCATTGAGATATTTTTTTTATTGAGCTTCTTGTGTTCAACTACTTTTATATCATACAAGTGCACTGTACCGTCAATTTGCATCGTGTTTTACCGTCAATAGCCTCAATTCAATAAGTAAGTAAAAAAAATAAAGTAGAGAAAGCTACAAGCTAAAGGCAGAATCAGGATCCAAGCCAAAAGACATGACATTAAAAAAAAAAAATAACTTCCTATTGCATAAATGTTACTATTCAACGAATGACTTTCTGAACGAAAAGTTTGATTCTAAATTTAATTAGATTTAGACTTGCCCTTGTGTTCTTAATGTTCTAAATTTCAGTTCCATGTTCTTGTACTAAAAAAAACTGTCTAAATGTTTAATCATTCTACCTTACCCAATTTTCATAAATAGGTATTAATTTAAAATACTGTTAATTTTAATTCTCTTAAATATTTGTACGCTGGAAACAGCGGAATATTCTGGACATAATATTATATGTAACACCTGTATAACAATATTCTGACAAATAAACTATTATTATTATTCCTTTATTCATTTTTACACTTATAAATTACATTTATTATTAAGAATAATAATCACAATAATGTAAAAAGAAACGAATTTAACATCAACACGTTCCAAATGAAAATAATTTTTAATGCGCTGAACGCGTTTTCAATGCGCTGAACAGTTTCTTTTCAAAGTTAACACAGTTGATTGGCTAGATCAGAAAAAATGTTGAAAGCTACAGATGAATGATTTCACATTATTAATCCGTCAACTGCCTGCAGTTTTTTTCCGATAATGTTAATGTATAAACGAGCTAAAGCTATTTGAGAGCCAATCGGCCGTAAATGTTGGCTGTCAAATACCGAGCATTGCTTTCCCTTTGGAATTTCTGGATTATACTTTTGATTTCTAGTTTATTATTTTTTGAGTTTAATGTCCTGTCTTTTCGTATTATAGAAATCGTATACGACGCGCACCGGAATAGGATAAAGATTTCGAGATAACTTATAGTTAAAATCCGAAAGTTGAATGGATGGCTGTTTATCACTAAAATCACGTCAGAACAGCTTAAGGGATCTTTTTGTTCGGCTTGGAGATAGGTTATAGACTGAAATAACACATAGAATACCGCATTTTTTTTTAAACGTTGCCCCACACTAGGAATTTCTCCTGTATCGTGGGTGCGTTTACAGACGTATATAATCGCAGACACAAACGCCCAGACCCGGAACAACTACGTGTAGATCATACAAATATTTGCTCCGTTCGGGAATCAAACCCGCGACACGCAGCGCAGTCCAATCCGTGCCGTCAAAAGCTTAGCGAGCTACTCTTTTGCTGTGCGCATTATGAAGGAAGATTGAACACGCTTAGTGTGAATTAGTAAAATTGCAACATTTTATCCCGGTATCACTATCCTTTGGAATAAGTTTCGGGAAACTCGCGTGAGGAGCCGCCGCTACATCCTCTAGTAAATCTTTTATAATCTTACAGTAAATTAAACCCAACCTTTAGATCAATAAACATATGCGCCTCAACCCGTCAGATAGATGCGCCACATAATTTATTAACACTAAACCACCGTTCACGGCGGGACACGCCGTCACGCCGTCACGCCGTCACGCCGTCATTACGTCACGGTGTCACGTAGTCAGCGCGGATGACCGTCCGGCTTTAACGACCCAAACTTAGAATTGTGAGCGGCAAACATTTATTATTTAAACACAATCGCGGCCTGGCCCCTACTAACGAGTTGAAGCCAGTTTTCTACTGTGTCGTAATAGAAATATAACTGCAGACTGTACTCGGACAATGTCATTGTCTGCCTAGACTTTTTTCTACTATGTTTTAAAAAAGATTTTTACACTTTTAAATAAATATAAGAACACGGTTTTAGTTGTTTTGATCACGTTTTTATAATTAACAATTACAATAATTTTATTACTTATAATTATATATTTGTATTAAAATTTATAATTACTATCATTGAACGATAACTTGGCACAATGTTAAGCAAACTGTTTCTTATTACCACTGCAGCCCTAGTACTTCCATATGAAAGCCAAACTTTCCATTCTTCTCTTACACTGATACGCCACGAAACTACCACGTACAACATTAAAACTAGTTCTCAAGTGAAATCTATGGCTTTCTTTATTGTGAAAGACGATAAAAGTGTCTGAAACTGCAGGCTCCGATGTTTTTGTTTCAAATGTTTGATCAAATCGACGGATTATACGGCTTACTTGTGCCAAGACTTGCGATTGAAATGTATTCTTAGCTAGCTAGATATTGGACTAACTTTTGTGAAGAATTATAAATATATATTTAATAGACTTGACAACTTTAAAAATTGAATTAGTAATAAATTTATACCCATTTCTCCATGTACGCTTATATATATATTTGTAAAAAATAAAGTATTTGCCCAATGAAAACTGTATGTAAATATTTACAAAATAGTAGAAGTAGTATACAGAAAAAAGTTTTACAGACATCAGCAGGTCAACCTACTCCAACCTTCCACTATTGTGATAAGGTTGAAAATCTATTAAAGAAAGTTGAAAGATTGGGTAGGTTGATGACCTGACGTCTGTACGTCTTTTTTTTTTTCGAGCTACGAGGTGACATTTGTAAAAATAGTTTGACAACGCAGAACGAGCGCGCTCAGTTGTAAAATTTATAAGGCAAAGTCTTATGGGAAAATTAATGACTGATTTAATTTATAGGTATGAATTGACAACCCAAAGATAAAATTCCACATTTCCAAAGCAAAATAAAAAGAAATAAATATAACAATATATAGTGCAGTATTTTTTTTTCTTTTTCTCCACGTTTTCCTTCATCAGTTTGTTTCAATTATTGTGTAAAAATAAAAAAATCTCTACACGTTTCACTGTTTTTGTATCACGTTTGTTTCGCAAGTTACTGCTTGGTATGATTAATCACCATACCACTCCGGTTCGGACGGGTTGTCGTCATGAAATGAGACCCCATGGTAGGGTCACATTCCATGCAACAAATTTCACAAACAACGGGGTCCCAAAACTTTAATGTTATTCATTAAGTTATACTTACTGAACATAAATAATATAGTTAAACCGTTTACTGAAGCATTTTTCACGTTTTTGTTATAGTTTTTTGTTCAAATTTTTTTTTCAATTAGGCCTATTACAGACTTTTGAATTTTGGGGGGACACACATTTTATCACTTTGAAAGTGTCTCGCGATCAAACTGTTCAGTTTAGAAAAATAAAAATATTAGTAACCTCAATATCATTTTTAAAGACCTATCCATATACGTATGGGTCTGGTGAAAAATATTTTTTTGAGTTTTAATTTAAGTAGAATAATACACAAAAAAAAAATTGAGGAACCCCCAAATTATTTTGTGTATTAAAATCTAAGTACAATACATCTACTTACCTACTAAATTCGAACGGACGGACGGACAGGCAGACAGACATAACGAATCTACAAGGGTTCCGTTTTTTGCCATTTGGCTACGGAACTCTAAAAAGTAAGAAATCTTTTAAAATTTATCTCTTCAATAAAATTACACATAAAAACCTAGGTGTCATCAAATCCCTTGCAAATACCAATTAGCACCGTCGTAATTGGATATAGAGCCAGGCGTTTCGTCTTACATGCCTAGTTCATTGATAACAGCATTACATCTCACGGCAGAGGGTCAAACGATGTAATTAGATAAGCTTTGATAAGCCAATTAGCCCTTACACACCTGTGGGTTTGCTACGAAAGGACTATTTAGGGACTAATTTCTAAAGTACCTGGATAAAGTGTAATTAAGCACAAAGTTACCTATTTCAGTATAATGCTCTGTGCTTATTTAAAGTTTATCTTTATATAGTGATTCTACGTCCTTCTACAGTTGAGTAGATCCCACGAATTTCTGGAATTATTGGGTAGAATATCTGAAATACAGGAAGATACAATGGAAAGGAAGGACTCCCAGTCTCACTTATTAAATTGCCTCTTGCGTTCCAGTTCGATCCAAGGCCAATGTGGATTGCTGGTCTACTTTTATCCAACTGTTCCTGTCAAACTAAGGGCTCTACGGCGACCTCCTCTGGCTGTGTCAAGGTTCTACTTAGTGCAGGCATGCGGACGGCGAGTAATGGACGATGCCCGTGTTCCAGGAATCTGACAGGGCCACCCTGAGAGGACCAAAGCTTGTCAGGGTCGCGGAACTATCTCATCGGTTACCCGAGATCCTGGAACGTAAAGGGCTATTGAAGGATCACCGTGGATTTTAGTCAGTACAAGTCTGATAGTAAGGGGTGGGAGGACTTATTTGATGAATTTACAATTAAAAAGATTCCACTTAGTGGCTTTTCGACACAATCTCTCTAAACCTTCTTTAAACTTTCTTA
Organism: Agrotis puta; assembly: GCA_943136025.2. Taxonomy (NCBI): domain Eukaryota; kingdom Metazoa; phylum Arthropoda; class Insecta; order Lepidoptera; family Noctuidae; genus Agrotis; species Agrotis puta. The sequence goes on from OW964182.2 coordinate 2,478,309, forward strand.
TATAAAGACCTTGTCCTGACAACAACGATTTCAACAAAAAAGAATAATCTAATTCAGAAGCTTTGTGCGTCCATATTTATTTTTCCCAGATTTTCTGAATTAATCGAGACTAAGTAATTCAAATTAGACAATTATTCAAAGCCAATTATCAAGCAAGTACAGTCAACAGCAAAAGTAGATGATCAAAATCAGAAATTCCACACGAACGGAGTTCGCGTCAGAACTGTGTGGCGTCGAAGTGATTCAAAAGTAAGTGATTGTAATTTACCAAACATTTACTACTAGTTTATATACACAGTTCTGACGCGAACTCTGTTCTTTAAATATTGAATTTCTGATTTTGATCATCTACCTTTGCTGTTGACTGTACTACAAAAACTTGTAAAAATCTTTATCGAGCAGACTGTCTAAATGTTCTCTCGTAATACTTTCATAAATATTAACTTTAAAAATTTTCCAATTGTTTTTCTTAGGAGCCGGCAGACAAAGTTTAAACCGGCGCTTAAACCAAGATTTTATTTTCATCTGTAATGCGTTTTTTGTAAACTAAAACTATTACATTTTACTATCGGATCGGAATATTGGAACCGAGCCAGCGCTGTACGGAATCATTTTTCTAAGATGGTTCAAGTTATGCTTAATATTTTGCCTTGTAAGATGTAGACGGGGTAACGTTTTGTAAGTTAGGAATATGCTTCAGTTTATAAGCAATTCTGGTGTTCTATATACTATACATTTTTTTTTCATTTTTGAGTAGTATGTAGTTGTTCCGGGTCTGGGTGTTTGTGTATGTGAGTTTCCATGTTTGTAAACGCACCCACGATACAGGAAGCAATTCCTAGTGTGGGCTAACGTTCAAAAAAATGTACCTTCATACTACGTCGGTAAAGAAGTCTTTATGGATCACTCTGTCAATAACAAAGAGGGGTTTCGAAGGGAATCTTCATCTGTTCTAACTATAAGACCCCTCGCGTATAGACAGCCAGTAAAACAAATGACGTTGTATGGGAGCCCGCGCACTGGGCAGCCACTATTTCCTGGCTGCGGCAGCCAATACAACGCGCCTGATTGCACGGCAGCCAGCTGGCTGCGCGTGTGTAGGCGAATGTATGTGGCTGCCGTCAGTGTTCGCGCACTAGTTGCAGCAGCCAGACCTATTTTGGGTTCCGAATTTTTGCTAAAAAATATCGAATAGTCGTCAATTTTCTGCTATAACTGGCTGCGCAAATATTCTGGCTGCCGCAACCTGGCTGCGCAGCCAGCCAGTATGTGGCTGCAGCTGCCTAGTGCATGGGGGGCCTAATCCTACTTCTACTAATATTATAAACGTAAAAGTTTGTTTGGATGGATGTTTGTTACTCTTTCACGCAAAAACTACTGAACGGATGTCACGCAATAACTCTACAGGTTAAATAATTAAATGAATTATGTTTCTTTTTTCACGTACTTTTTAAAACTCTTTGGCAAAAGTTATTTTTTATAGCTATAATCCTTCATAAGAATTTAATTTTTATGTCAATACAAAGACACCATCTACATGTCACACGTTTCACTATAACTTAGATGGCATAGTAAAACTGATCGCGTATTCAGTATTCAATAAAATTGATGGCGGTAAGACATCAAAGTATCAATAATATTGAAATGGGAATTTTTAAAATATTACACTGTATCGAATAAAGACGACTTTGTGTCGTAATAAAGTGTCGCGTGGCGAATATTGAAGAATTTATGTGTGTTTGGTGACGTCATCGTACATTACAGAATGTGAAGTGCCGCTTCTGAAGAAATTCTGTTGAGTCTACGAACGCTACGCCGCGCCGTAGCACTCACGTAGCATTTGCGTAGGCCGTAGACGTGTAGCGTGTAGGCGTACTACGATTATTTATATTTAAAGAAACAGTAATTATTTTAATTATTCATTAACAAATACATAAAGAATTAGTTTGTCCGATTCTATTGTTCATATCATTTCAGCACTGGCACTACAGTATTTCATTATTTTTAGCTCAAATCAGTAACACTTCCACGGCCATAGATTTCGATTTTTTAACGTAAACACTGATTTAAATTTTATGATTTTCTCTCCACTCATTAAACTTCATCAAAAAGGCTGATAAAGTGATGAGTATAATAGTCCTCCCGGCCAATTTTGGTTACGGAGGTTAATCTCAGCGGTGATTAGCCATCTGCTCGGGACATATTCTAGAGCATAAGTGTTGCAGTTCCTTTACTCGAAGCAGTCATGCTCGTGAAGGAGCAGGCGGGCCGCGTGAGGGAGAGGACATCGTTCTCCCTCCATCCCCGCCGCAGTAGTAGACGCCCACGGCGACAGACGTCGCCAGACGATCTCCGGCCACCGTAGGCGCGGGCATGCGGGCAGCGAGTAATGGGCAACTCGCTGTCCTACCATGCCCGGGTCGGCACGTTGTGTTCCACGCGCGCCTCATAGAGTGTCAGCAAAATGACGGAGGCGTCCATAGTAGCCAAAGCCTGCCGGGATCGCGGGACTGTACGAATTACCGTGACCTCGGAACGTAAAGGGTTATTGAAAGACACCGTGGATTTAAGTCAGTACAAGTCTGACAGTCTCTCTCGCTCTGCCCTGGGTGGGAGGACTGATTTGATGATTTTAACACGTAAAAAAAAGAGTTCCATTACTCTCTGATGAACGGATTTGAATAAAAAGAACACAGATAGTTTATAACCTATCCTAACAGATATAATGCGTTTATAAACCCGGTATGAAATTTCTCACGGTGGAATAGTTACAGAACTTCATGCGGGCAACGCCACTGTCATAAGCTGGTTATTAAGTTAAGATCGTAAGATCAAAAACATTCCCTTTTAAGGCACAACTTCTACATGTCTATACTACCTAAGTTGATACGACACTTGCAAAGGCCCAGATGAAAAGATCTCTCACAAAGTGAGACTACAAAGAATTAGTGTGACACCATTACAAATAGGTCTAAAAAGCGTCGCAGAAACGGCAATAGAGTAATTACGTTTGATACCAAAACTTTAGTTGCAATTGTAAAGAAGAACGGAAGTGCCGACGCTCGTTTGCCACTTCCTTCCTCTAGAGGGCTCGCCACTAGCTCGGGAACCGAAAAAGTATCGATAGTAGAGCTGGGAGTACCGATACTTGAGACTTTAATAGATGCTTGAGGATGTGTTTGTGCGATTAATTTCTTGTTGCGTATAAGTACCTTTTTGGGTTTGTGAATTTTTTGAAGTGAAAACTTCTTTAGCGGCGTTGTGCACTTTTTTGGAATGGGTAAAAAATGTTAAACTCGCGTCAGGACACGTGACCTGATCGAAAATTCGTAAGACGGCGCAGGGCGCTTGCGCGAATGTTCGTGTGTGTTTATTACCATTGAAGTTTTCACTTCTGCCGGCACTCCTAGAGTGCAACCCGTTGTTTTTTATTAATTTATTGGCAACCTTTTTGTTGTCTGGAAAGGACATGGGTCAGGATTAAGATGAGAACGCTGTAGCGTCTCTCCAGCAGTTCCTCATAGACGAGACTTATCGCCGCGGTGGCAGCGTGCCTATGTATTATTTTTTCACGTCGTATGACGATGATGTGATTGATGTCAACAATGCTTCCAAATACGTTGAGAAAAAAGGGGGAGGCCGTTGACCAGCTGTGGGAGAGTGCACGTGCACGACCAAATAAATATATTTTATATAGAATAAAAGTGCAAGCTAGAATGCTCTATCTCGATGTTAGATGGTCAGAATTAACAACGTTTGTTCATAAATATGCGCTGGATTGATAAACCCGGAAATCATATCATGGTGTGAAAATGATACCCAGCATTAAGATTAGCACCACTGCGAGGATCGTCCGGAGGACACGGTGGAGCATACGGTGCAGGACTGCCCCGCTTGGGCAGAGCACCGCCGTGTCCTCACGACGGCGATAGGCGGAGACCTCTCGCCCCGCAGCATGGCCTCGACCAATGCCAGGCGCGAGAGGTCTCCGCCGGAGTGGGAAGCGGTCGCCTCCTTCTGCGAAGCAGTCATGCTCGCGAAGGAGGAGGCGGGCCGCGTGAGGGAGAGGACAGCGTCCTCCCTCCACCCCAGCCGCAGTGGTAGACGCCCACGGCGACGGACGTCGCAAGACGATCTCCGGCCACCGTAGGCGCGGGCATGCGGGCAGCGAGTAATGGGCGACTCGCTGTCCGACCATGGACCATGCCCGGGTCAACGGCGCGTTGTGTTCCACGCGCGCCCCAAGGAGTGTCAGCATAGTGACGGGGCCTGTAGAGGGCCAAAGCCTGCCGGGGTCGCGGGACTCACAGATTACCGTGACCCCGGTACGTAAAGGGCTACTGAAGGACACCGTGGATTTTAGTCAGTACAAGTCTGACAGTCCCTCCCGCCCTGCCCTGGGTGGGAGGACTCATTTGATGATTTTACCACGATAAAAAAAAAAAAAGCATTAAGATTAGCAGACATAGAGTAAATTTTTAAAGTGTGAGGACTTATTTTTCTCCCATGTTTCTCAACGTCAAAGAGTAAAACTATCGATATTTTTCATTCCTTACATAACCTTGCCTTACTAACTGAAACGTGCTATAATAACGAACGGGAAATATATAGGGCTGCGTGTGATAGAAGGAATTTTATGTGCGCCTGGTACGCCTACAGTTTTTGTTTATGTATGTATTCCTAACGGCTCATGTCGTCCTGGTACCTCGGATTAGATAACATTTTATTGGTTGTTTTTATGTTGTGCGTACAAGAATTATTTGAGGGTCGGCTTTTGTGGTCCTCGTAGACTAGTTTGGGATGTGTTGGTTTCAGGATTGGTAAAGAAGGCCTTGTTTTTTATTATTATTATGTAAGTGTGTCGCTTTTTTCCAACTGTGTTGTGGTCGGCTTCCAGTTTAAAAGCTATCACTTGCTAGCCACTACTGTGTCCAATCAAATGTTGTTATAATATCTGTCATGTCAACGCGAATGAATAAAATTTGAATGAATGAACTTTTTTCTAGACTTTTCGCTTGATTGATGTGGCTGATCATAGCCTAATTAGTAGAATAACTTCCCATAGAGCAACGATCGGGTGATAATCCCGTTAAATATTCGCGGTAAGCGATATTTTTTTTTTTTTATTTTAATTATGTTTTTGGGAAGAAATCTTCTCAGTGCCGTTTACGAAAGTTTTACACTAATGACACTTTGGGAAACTTCAATGGGAAGTTTTAATGGATTCATTTGTAATAAATAATCCAATTTTTGATATATTTTTTTTTGTAGATAGAATACTTTATTTTATAATTTTTCATGAAGAATAATTACGTAGTACATATTTTTTGCGTAACTAACCGTTTACGCAGCGCACGCAACGGAAGCTCTCGAAAGGAATACATTTCCCGATATTGAAAATTTCTCGTTGCTGCTCCGCTCCTATTGGTGATAGCGTGATGTTATATGGTCTAAAGCCTTTCTCGATAAATGGACTATCCAAAATAAAAATACTTTTTCAATTTCAACCAGTAGTTCTTCAGATTAGCGCGTTCAACCAAACAAACAGACTCTTCTGCTTTATAATATTAGTAGTATTTTTTTTATTTTTTTTTTTATCGTGGTAAAATCATCAAATGAATCCCCCACCCAGGGCAGGGCGGGAGGGACTGTCAGACTTGTACTGACTAAAATCCACGGTGTCCTTCAATAGCCCTTTACGTACCGGGGTCACGGTAATCCCAAGGTCCCGCGACAATATTAGTAGTATAGATTTATAATTGTGACTTACTCGAGATCTAATTTCTTGTTATTTGATAGCAATTAATTTCAATTCTCAAATCATTAAGCGAGCGAATGTTTAAAAAACATTTCACCCATCAACATTACAACAATTTCAAAACACACTACCTACAGAACTACGAACCTCTCATCTGCCTGACAAGCCCCGACGCATTTCAAACGAGAATTTAATTCATATCTGCAATCCAACTTGTTGAGCAAAATATTTTTCAATTTGAAACGAGTTTTACGCATTACCCGGATTGAATTCCAATTGAAAACGATTCGGAATATGTCAGACAATCCTACAATAAATATGCTTGTTGTATATGCATCCGCATTTTTATTATACGTATTTTCTAGAGTGCACTTCGAGTGGTTAGTGGTATGATAAAGCCTGGATTTTGTGTGTATAGAGATTTTATTAAACTGCCACGGAGTGCGGGATAGCAGAAAAGCTTTTTCATTTATGTATTTCTATTTGTTCTGCATATGCGTGTCACTGGAGAGCAACATACTGTAGAAAAGCGGTATGGAAACCGATCTTTACACGGTCTGTCAAATCTTGCTCCAAAGAGTTCACCCATGCGGGCAGCGAGTAATGGGCAACTCGCTGTCCGACCATGGACCATGCCCGGGTCGACGGCGCGTTGTGTTCCACGCGCGCCTCAAAGTGTCAGCAAAATGTCGGGCCCCCCCTCTAGAGGGCCAAAGCCTGCTGGGGTCGCGGGACTGTACGAATTACCGTGACCCTTGAACGTAAAGGGTTATTGAAGGACACCGTGGATTTTAGTCAGTACGAGTCTGACAGTCCCACCCGCTCTGCCCTGGGTGGGAGGACTCATTTTATGATTTTACCATGTAAAAAAAAAAGAGTTCACCCACAATACTAAAGCTCTTAACAACCACTTTAAATAGCCTTCGAAAGTATCACTGTGCCCTAAATCGGATAGATGTCATCATATCATTATCATTTGTTCTGGCTAATGAAAATCAACGTTCGTTGGGTTGACGGTATCGACAACATTTCGGGAAACAAAGGCCTTATCATGAATTTCCAGTTTTTGTGACGTAAAGTAAACTGGAACTTTGACATTAATTTCAAAGAAAAAAATTAGTTCCTTCTTCGTACACTAGAAGCGTTGTTCCATTTTTTCATACAATAAACGCAGTAAATACTTCAAGTACGCTGTAAATAAAATACTGAAATCTTGTGATCGAGTTACAGACGGATGGGCAATGTACAGAATTGAGAAGTTTGTCAGAAAAGAATTAAGGTCTTAAATTAATTGTAAGTGATCCCGGGCTAAAACGATGATGTTGATATTATGAGTTCTTCTTACGTACATTATGTGGAAAAAAATGAGCCTAAAGTATCGAGTATAAAAATCGACACCTCGTTCGACCTCTTTTAGTGTCTCCAGTATGCTACGTTTATAACTGTGGAAACTTTTAATATTTGTTCTGCGGAAAGTATGAAACTACCACATTTAACAACTCCTACGATCTAATACTTAAGTACCTACGTGCGTAAGTATTCCAAAAAATCTCATAAAGCAAATGACATCCAAAAATAACATCTACCCTCTAAATTATCCGATAAAATTCCTTTCAAGAGTGCTTAGAGCCGGCTAGATTTCTAAGACACAGGGAGGTATTCAGGCATTCAGTGTAAATCTTGTGTGAGCGCGGGAATGTGGGCCTGTGTCGACGCCATGACAGTTTTGCAATTAGGCGACCCGCAAAATGGCGGGCCCGCGAAATTATCGCGCGGTTCGTAGTGCCACGTGCAGACTTTGGGAAGGATTTCAACCAATATTGGATGTAACCTTGTGTTATATTGGTTTTCCACTACATTGGTTAATTTACATGAAATTAATTTAGTGTAGTGGGCGGTGTTGGTTTGGGATTGACTTAATATATTGGAGGCTGTTTTAAATATATATTTTAAACATGATCCTTTTGATATAGGAGTAAACTAAATCGAGAATTTATAGCTGTGGTTATCGTTACTTTTTAATTGGAAAACATCTATACATCCTATCATCTAAACATTTACTCCTTGCTATTAAACTTTCTTCAACGTGAGACAAAAACATGGCTCCAACATTGGCCAACGTGTACTCGCGGCCCATTTACAGTGACTTGTAACTAAGTTTCAGCTGAAGTGTCAGCCGACTGATTAAGTGACTTGCATTAGACAGTGCGGCTGATTTTGTCAAAGCAAATCGCCTGCCAAATATTTACTTACTTTGTAAACTTAGTTTAAGTTAAATTGTTAAGCGTAAGTTTAGCTGTTCAATATCGAGACCGTTTTGTCTTGGAGGAATCTGTTATATAAAAAAACGATTGGATTTATGTAGTTAAAGGTAGCATTTTTACCATAGAAATGGAAATGTTAGAGATTTACTTTGTCCCTTATTCTATTACACGATGATAAACTTTAGAGTTCGGATCCCGACTCAATCTTAACCGTTTTTATCCCCTGAAAATCCTAAAAGCGAAAAAATGTAAATTACATTTCCTTGGTTCACAAGAGGTTCGCAATAGGCGTAAATTGCTCCTTATTCGTTCCCAGTCGATCCCGTTTCGTGGCTAATGGCATCAGAGTGTAGGTAAATACTGGGTAAATATATACTGCGGGCTTTTACCGTATTTGAATAAGATCTGCCGCGGTACGATTGACGTGTCACGAATAGTTTTTGTGAGCTCCTCTGTTTTATGGTTTCCTGGTAGCTGCGGGTTGTTATTGACCTCAATTCGTCGCCTTAATTTAGTCCGTACAAGGAAACCTTTTTAAATAAAAAAGGCACTTCTATTTCTCATAAAATCTCATCTAATCTCTTCTATTCTACTTTATTTTATTTAGGCAAATTCAAACCGTAAAACATTGAGATATGCGATGGCAAACAAGAATTTTTAGTTCTTTTTTATGCACACTATGGTTACGTAACAAGGAATTCTTATGCAAAATATATTTCTAGACCCAGGGACTTAGATATTCAGAGAATTTAAGCAGATAAATGCACCAATTTAATACAGTTACAATATGTTTATACTTACAAGTTATGAGCCCAGTAGAAGTTTTATTAGAAAAAGCCAGTTTTAAAAAAAGAATGTTTATACGCTAACTAGCACTTTTCCCGCCCGGGGTCGCGGGACCAAGGGATTACCGTGACCCCGGTACGTGCCCTGGGTGGGAGGACTCATTTGATGATTTTACCACGATAAAAAAAAAAAAAAAAAAACGCGACTTCGTCCGCGTGGGTTACGTACTTTCCTAATTCCACCTTTTCACCCCCTTAAAGGTTAAATTTCCAAAAACCCCTTCTTAGTGCTCCCCTACATTATAATAGGAAGCCGTGTGCAAAATTTCACATTCCTAGCCCTAGTAGTTTCGGCTGTACGTTGATATGTCAGTCAGTCAGTTCTCCTTTTATATATATAGATTGTTAAAACTGTTCAGTACAACCCGGCTAAATCAATTTCAATTAAAATCATGAACGGGTGAGGCGACCACCAGCTTGTTCAAAGCGGTTTCACAATTGAGTTGGCCCCAACGTGTCTCTTTGACAGCCAGGAGACCGCAGCGAACGGCCACCAATGATACACAGAGCTCTGCGGTTTCACAACTTTAACACACTTGACCATAGTTGTTAGGGCATAAGACAGCAGTTTGGGGTGAGGAATTTATGATAGGAACTTAGAAAACAGTACCTAATTTGATTGAAATGATAATACCTATATTTTTTTGTCGCAGCCTATTGAGCAACAAGATTCGTGTAAATTTTTTTTAACGTGGTAAAATCATCAAATGAGTCCTCCCACCCAGGCCAGAGCGGGAGGGACTGCCAGAATTCGTGAGTACTGCGACTCCGGCAGGCTTTGGCCCTCTACAGGGGGGCCCGTCACTATGCTGACACTCCTTGAGGCGCGCGTGGAACACAACGCGCCGTCGACCCGGGCCGTGGTCCATAGTCGGACAGCGAGTCGCCCATTACTCGCATGCCCGCGCATATGGTGGCCGGAGATCGTCTGCCGACGTCCGTCGCCGTGGGCGCCTGAATAATCGTGTACATAGTAAAAATTATCAGGAGTAACGCGGCACAAACTCTGATTATTATTGCATTCTAATATTTCAATAGCGTTTAACTAATTTGTGATTAAATTACGAAAAATTTGTCTTGTTAAAATGGAGCTACGGTTTAGAAACGCAAAGGGCAACTGAAGGAACAACCTGTTTTTAGTCACTCAAGTCTGACAGTCCCTTTCGCAAGGACTTATTTGATGATATACCACCATTACACTCATGTGACTAAGAGAGTGATGAGCACGAATGTTGATTGGAGAGGAAGAGGAAGGCCAAAGAAAAGATGTTTGGATTGTCTAAGGAATGATATGAAAGAAAAAGGAGTAAATGATACTGTGACGATTCATAGGGCAGAGTGGAAGAACAAAACGTGTTGCGCCGACCCCAAGTAAAGATAGACGATGATGATGATAAAAGACCTAATATCTTCTTCTTCTTCTTATCGTATGGTTGATGAACAACCTGGTGTCAGAGTTTAAACCGCCCGTAGGCCTCTGACATGGCTTCACACACCGTTGAAAAATCTCACAGGTGTGCTGGTTTCCTCACGATGTTTTCCTTCACCGTTTTTCGCAAGTGATAATTAATTTATAATACGCACATGAATTCTAAAAGACATTGGTGCGTGCCGGGGTTCGAACCTGCAACCTTTGATTTGGCAGTCCAACGGTCGTACCACTCGGCTATCACTGCTTTTTAAGACCTAATATGATATGGCATAATATACCAAATTTTCAGGCAACTAGAACAGCTAAAGTATGCACATAACTCGCAATTGCACTGAACATAATAATTCGCAATATGCGAAAAACATACATTAAAACCGAAATTATTACGGTTCGGCTCGGCAACTTGAGATTAAAACAAAAGAGAGCCATCTTTATAACTGCAGTATGAATACAAACGACATTATGACTCGTTTTAATTGTAACTAAACTCATAAAGTGTACCAAAGTGCGTACTGTGTCCACAAATTTCTAGAATTTCTGGAACATTTTGCAGAGAAGCGGCTTTAATGCAAATCAACGAGGCTGCTGTGACTATGTTGTTAGGTTTTGTGGGACAATTAAATTAGTTTTTAATTTATGTATTGTTAATTCAGCTTTAACGTTTTTAAACTAGTTTTCTATAATTATTATTAGACACAATTGGTTTCTTTAAAACCAAAGTTTTTTAGTTTTTTTATTTTAATAAAAGAGTTTTTGTGTGCTTTATTTTGCGTGTTATTATAATTGTGGAATCTTAAGATGAATGGCTGGATGGTAATTACGATTTCACGAAAAACTTACAGAACAGGTTTGGACGACATTCATCATTCTGAAAGTTAATAACTCGAAATTAATACAAGAGATACTTACATGTATTTATATTGTGGTAGTACGATAATGTGGAAAAGAAATCTCCACGCAAGCCTCGAGCCAGTATAGAAATAAAATAAAAAAAATCTCAAACATTTTACATTTAAATAAAATTCCTAACAAATACTAATAAAAAGCCAATTCCAATGAGCTATGCACTTTGTCTTGAATAGTCTCCACATCGTGTGGCAAACCCATTTGGCAGGATTTGTTGCATTCAAAACACAGTTCTGTGGCGTTGTACTACTAAGGTATTTGCAGTTTGAGCTAAACTTGCTGCCGTAAAGTGAAGCGTGGTGCAAGATATAAGAGACAGCGATAAGTAAAAAATAAAATGGTAAAAAGTAATAATTACCAATCTTCACATTGTTCATAAATTTTTCGTTTAAAACTTAATAGCAAAAGTTAAAACAGTGCTGAAAAATTAAATTAGAATCACTGTTGCCCAGTGTTGCAGTCCAATTCCTCAGTCGCAGCGCCAACGGAGCCATCAGCCGACATTTGTAGATAATGTGAAATACCTATTTTTTAACCCCAGATTTTAGGTGGTAAAATCATCAAATGAGTTTCACACCCTGGGTTGACAAGGGTCGCGGGTTCTATGTCATCAGGTAACCGTGACTCTGCAACGAAAAGGCTATTGAAGGATCACCGTGGATTTTAGTCAGTACAAGTCTGACAGTCCCTTCCGCCACGATATGGGTAGGAGGACTCATTTGATGATTTTAACACAACGAAATAAAAAAAACACCCTTTGTGGAGGGTAAGGGATTGTCAGGCTTGTACTGACTAGAATCAACCGTGTTACTTGTTAGACAGTAGCTACTCCTATTTGGGGGGAAAATTTATAACAAAAAAAAACTATCAAGCCTTTGTCAAACTGACAGGCGATAGAGAACCGGACCGAGTCCAAAGCGATACGAGACGTCAAACTGCGTGCAGCGAACCGAGGCGTGACAGTTGTATTAGCTGACTTTTTATGAACGACGTCAAACAGAGCCTTCGCCCCGTCTTCGCATCGATTCGGTCACGCTATCGGATCGCTTTCGCTTTCTATGTGACTGGATTCAAACAATTCCACACATCTATCTATATATATAAAAGGAGAACTGACTGACTGACATATCAACGTACAGCCGAAACTACTAGGGCTAGGAATGTGAAATTTTGCACACGGCTTCCTATTATAATGTAGGGGAGCACTAAGAAGGGGTTTTTGGAAATTTAACCTTTAAGGGGGTGAAAAGGGGGAATTAGGAAAGTACGTAACCCACGCGGACGAAGTCGCGGGAAAAGTGCTAGTTACAAATAAAAACGCCTCGCTTCGTATTCGCAACGCCTGTCTGTTTGATAAATTCAGTTCAAACTTCAAACTCGCTATCAGCTCCTATCTCAACACCCCGCTCCACCTTTGTCAGGTGGCACAGTGTGTGAGTTGTGGCACTCGACTGGTAATGAGGTTCACATCGTTCTCTATTGATATTTGTTACGTTTCAATTGAGCCGCGACTTCAAATGGAAGCCAAGTACAAGTACAGGCTTTCACAAACGTCAACCCTATTTGGCAGAGGAAATAATTCCTGGAACTAGTAAATGTGACGCGGAAATCAATGTATGTGAATACGTACATTATGGTACCTGTGTTACGCGAATGGTTAAAAGGCAGAAGTCATCATCTGCCTAGCCTTTTCCCAACTATATCGGGGTCGGCTTCCTGTCAATCCAGATGCAGCTGGATATCAGTATTTTACATGGAGTGACTGCCTGTCGGACCTCCACAACCCAGTAACTGGGTAATACGATACTCCATGGTACGACTGGTTATCAGACTTTAGAGCTTCTGACTAACAGTAACAACTGTCAAAGATCTACAAATGACAGCTGGGACCAACGGTTTTACGTACTTTCCGAGGCCCGGAGGAAACTCGCTCATGACAGATGGTCACCCATCCACAGACCAACCTCGGCAAGCACGGCTTAACCCGGAAGATCGGCCTGTGCGGCTGTATTTATTTAGCCACGAGCTCCTCGAGCTTAAGAGTTAAAAGGCAGAAGTACACCCAATAAATAGATACTTCGCCAGGTCTGTTTAAGTGATATGTAAGAGCCTAGCCCAAATACAGACTCCGTAGCTACTTTTGAGTAATTCCAGATTGAAAACCCCAATTATGTTTTGCACGATCTGGTAATCGAACTTGGGAACTTGAACTCAGTCAGTCTCTCTTACGGCCCCGCTAGTCATAGCAAATGGGAAAAAGGGAGGTCGCGGGACTGCCTAAATCCTGGTAAGTATACCTAGGTTACCGTGACCCGGGGTCGCGGGACCAAGGGATTACCGTGACCCCGGTACGTAAAGGGCTATTGAAGGACACCGTGGATTTTAGTCAGTACAAGTCTGACAGTCCCTCCCGCCCTGCCCTGGGTGGGAGGACTCATTTGATGATTTTACCACGATAAAAAAAAAAAAGGTTACCGTGACCCTGTAACCTAAAGGGCAATTGAAGGAACGCGGAGGATTGTAGTCAATAAGAATCAGACAATCTATTCTGCACCACTCGAGGCGAGAGGATTAATGACTATTTTAATAATTAAAAATACAAGGGTTATGATAACCTCTTAAGTGAACAATACGGTAGTTTATCTATCTATCTATACTATAATAAATCTGTAGAAGGGTCAATTCTGTACATTGAAAATATTGAAAAAATAAATAGCGGGGGGTGTTGCTGGATCGATACCATACCCAAATATATGATTAAAAAATTTTTTGTCTGTCTGTCTGTCTGTTTGTGCAGGCATCACGTGAAAACTAACGGTTCGATTTCGATGAAACTTGGTATAATTATTCCTTATTATCCTGGGCATAACATAGGATACTTTTTATCCTAGAAAAATACGTAGAAGAAAAATCTTATTTTCAGTTTTATTCATAGACGTTGTTCTGTAGAACCGCGAACACACGTTGCATTACCCGCAGTGGATTCAGCGCCGTAATATTTATAAGATGTCATTGTCAGAGTTACTCAAAATGGAGAAATAAACCATCCACGCGAAGACCGACATCCGCGCGGACGGAGTCGCGGGCGGAAGCTAGTTGCATAAATAAATCTGTTTAGTCCTTCAGTTGGAGTATTAAATAATAATGAACACGTTTTTTTCTTATTTTAAAACAATCAATATTGATAAAGATTGACGCTTCATTTGGGAGCGGGGGCTGGTGACTTCATAACGTTTGTAAAATTACAATTACTGATCGAGTGACGTTTTATGATTTTTAGAAGAGTTGTATTTTCGTCAATTTTGGTTTACGGAACAAAATAAAGAAAAAACGGATCAAATATTTTTGATAATCTATTTTAAAAGTGTTTGAGTAAAAGCCTATTAAATCAGCTGGCACCTACAATAGGCAGGTACTTTGTCAGGTATCAGTTCTGAGATACTGACGGTCTGATATCCGTTGCAATGCATGCAAACGGTACAACTTAATGATGACACTACCACATCAAACATCTCTGCCTGTTGTACCAACGTCCGTCTGTGTCTTTCAATTTGGCTCTGATGAAACTCCTTTGTACATATCTAAGCAATTAGGGGTGCTAAGACAGGAAACCTCCACGTGCGCCCGTGGACTGGAGTTCCCTCTCGGATACGTCCGGGGGGAAGACCAGTTTTTCGGGCCGGTGCACCCTGGGATGCGGGCAAAACACTTCCTTAGGCACTGTGTGCCTGAGGGATCTCTTTGCCCGTATGCGAATAGCCTGTCGGGTGGATGCTCCAACGCGTGTCCCTCTGAATAGCAGAGGGCACAGCGGCGGAGCGGGCTTGCGGACGGCGAGTAATGGGTAAGCCCGCCGTCCGACCAAGGACCAAGCCCAGGTCGGTGGCGCGTCGTGTTTCACGGGTCACCGACGGGGCCCCTTACGGGGCCAAATGCCTGCTGGGGTCGCGGATTTTTTCTTAATCCAGGTTACCGCGGCCCCGGAACGTAAAGGGCATCCGAAGAAACACGGGTGGATTTTAGTCAGTAAGAGTCTGACAGTCCCTCCCGCCCCACCCAGGGCGGGAGGACTCATTTGATGATTTTGCCACCCTTAAAAAAAAAAAAAAAAATCTAAGCAATTAAGTGATTCCAGGAAGGATTGAAAGATACTGAGATCTCTTGATGTTAATTTTGCAGATAATTGAATTTTAGAAATATTGGACTTTTTTTTTACGTGGTAACATCATCAAAACTGCGGCAGCATTGTTGGTCCGCCTGGGTGTCACCACTGCGAGGATCGTCCGGAGGACACGGTGGAGCATACGGTGCAGGACTGCCCCGCTTGGGCAGAGCACCGCCGCGCCGTGTCCTCACGACGGCGATAGGCGGAGACCTCTCGCGCCCGGCATTGGTCGAGGCCATGCTGCGGGGCGAGACGGAGTGGGAAGCGGTCGCCTCCTTCTGCGAAGCAGTCATGCTCGTGAAGGAGGAGGCGGGCCGCCTGAGGGAGAGGACAGCGTCCTCCCTCCATCCCAGCCGCAGTGGTAGACGCCCACGGCGTCGGACGTCACAGGACGATCTCCGGCCACCGTAGGCGCGGGCATGCGGGCAGCGAGTAATGGGCGACTTGCTGTCCGACCATGGACCATCCCCGGGTCGACGGCGCGTTGTGTTCCACGCGCGCCTCAAGGAGTGTCAGCACATTGACGGGGCCTGTAGAGGGCCAGAGCCTGCCGGGGTCGCGGGACTTACCCATCACCGTAACCCCGGTACGTAAAGGGCTCGTGAAGGACACCGTGGATTTTAGTCAGTACAAGTCTGACAGTCCCTCCCGCCCTGCCCTGGGTGGGAGGACTCATTTGATGATTTTACCACGCAAAAAAAAAAAAAAAAGCATTGTTGGTCGTTTGCAGTGGCTGTGATTGGTCCATCTACGAACGAACGGCCATTTCACGACCACCATGAGTCCTCCAACCCAGGGCAGAGCGGGAGGAACTGTCAGACTCTGTTCCGGGGCCACGGTAATTCGTACAGTCCCGCGATCCCGGCAGGCTTTGGCCCTCTAGAGGGTAGGGGACCCGTCAGTCTGCTGACACACTTTGAGGCGCGCGTGGAACACAACGCGCCATCGACCCGGGCATGGTCCATGGTCGGACAGCGAGTTGCCAATTACTCGCTGCCCGCATGCCCAGAAATATTGGACGTACATTCATTATAACCTAACGATTTATGCGCACTTCAACTCTTTCGCACTACGGCTCGTGTTCGTAATAGATCACATACCATTCGACACATAACTTTCGGTATTATGGTCGTTTGTTCAGTTTTCGTTGTTTTGCACAATGATATTTTGCGAATACAGCTTTGAGTTTACTGCAGTCCCAGCGCTGAAGCGTCTAAACTACAGTTTGGTATTCACTAAGCTAATGACAGAGACGTGTCGCGACACTATCTCAAGGCTCTGTCTCAAAGACGAGCTCATCATAGCGTACGGCATACTATACAGCATAGCTGTGTGTTACTCATATATCTGCTTCCCGCGATTTAAACGATATCGTCAACTCAATGCACTTTTGTATAGTTTCTTTAGCCCCATACTTATTGGTCGCGGGACTGTACGAATTACCGTGACCCCGGAACGTAAAGGGCTGTTGAAGGACACCGTGGATTTTAGTCGGTACGAGTCTGACGTCCCTCCCGCTCTGCCCTGGGTGGGAGGACTCATTTGATGATTTTACCACGTAAAAAAAAAGCCCCATGCTTATTGCTTCTGTAAAATCTCAAACATTTAATTATTTTTCAAAACTACGAAACATTTCCGTGCACACCGCATGCGCTACATGACATTAGTATTCCTCCCACATTCGACACAGATAAATATCAAATAACGGCCTATAACTGTCCTATTACACTTGTTATTGAACTAACATTATACCTTATACTAAACACATTGTATTGTTTTAATAATAATACTGACTGGTCGCCGCTTAAATACACTGAACCATATACAAGTGAAACATGTGCTGTTAACAAGCTTTAAACTTATAACGCCTTGTTGGTTTTTTTATAATTTAGTCTACTTTTAGGTCATTTAATTTACATGCTACATTTAACCTTTTGACCGCCAGTGTCATGTATAGATGACAAGCCAAAAAGTGCTCAGCACGCCACAGTCGCGCGTCGCGACTACACGAAAGACTTTCAAACGTCAATATATGTAGCTTATTAAAATATCTCTAAATTCACTACTGTTTTTATGTACTTATGTGTTTATTATGCTTAGCTTGGCGCTGAGAGCACGTTCTTGTTTTTTTGACGTGGCGGTCAAAGGGTTAAAAACTAAAATTATACGTAGAACATTTACAAAAAAGACTTAATAAAAACTAAAATTAAAATTTTATAG
Organism: Agrotis puta; assembly: GCA_943136025.2. Taxonomy (NCBI): domain Eukaryota; kingdom Metazoa; phylum Arthropoda; class Insecta; order Lepidoptera; family Noctuidae; genus Agrotis; species Agrotis puta. Next base: position 2,495,899 of record OW964182.2, read on the forward strand.
GACGTCCATATCGCTGTGAATGGGGAAAGTGCCCAGAACGCTGGCAGCATTGCCACATTGAATGGCAATGCTGATCCTTTGACCAAGAAATAGGCCAGCCCTCTGGTCACGCGAGGCGTCGACTATACGCTTGGCGATGTCTTTGAAAACTTGGTGGGCACTCGGACCCCACGGCCCTAGTGTTTTTCCCTTGTTGGTTGAAAAAATAATAGATATTCCAAGAAAAGAATGGCCGCTTGTAAATGACGTCCTGATGGCGCTTGCGCTACGTTAGTATTGTGTTAAGTTTGCCTTAAGTGTGTGATTTCCCATCATACCTCGCGTCCCCGTGTTATACACTGTTGCCTTATGCCAATGCCTTTTTCATTTTTGGCTTACAGAGCATTGTATAAACAAAAGGTTAAGCATTCAACAAGATTTGCAGCGAAATTGAGTGTTCTATTTCGTTACTCCATTGCTACGTGTACTACAAAACGAATCCCTCTTCAATGCTTCAACAAAGAAGCTTTAAAAATAAACTATGGAAAAATCTCATCAGGCCCCAATATGTAAAACGAGAAAGAATGGCAGCATCCCCAGAATTTCATTAGAAAACGGAGTCACTAATTACTTCGGCAGTCCAATCGAGACGCGCTCAGAAAAGGGCCAATTCATCGGATTCTAATTAGAAAAAACTTATTCTGATCCTGGTACGGAAGTTTCAGCATTGTTTCACTCGTATTCATCGTAACTGTTTTATTTCTTGCGCCATTACCACCCTTATTTCATTAGCAATAAGGAACTTTCAGGTGGGAAGGTTTTATTGGCTCCAATTTTAAATGAGCCGCGATAAAGTGAAAGTTAGTAAGTTTAAGGTTTAGTGCGCATCGAGTGGCGGTTTCAGTTAGTTTATTGCTTTAATCAATCTGCTATAAGTGTTCAATAAATGCGTAGTAGTTTTTTTTACTGTCGTGGACGTTAACAAGCTTTGTGACAATCTTTAGGTTTTTTAGGACAACTATATACATCTGTGATGTGTCCGTTGGCAGCGATTAACATTTGACATAAGGTGGATTGTTCATATAATTACCATTTAAAATTGGATGTTCAGAGCACGCGACCGCGAGCAGTGGTTTTTTTTTATCGTGGTAAAATCATCAAATGAGTCCTCCTAGGACTCCTCCGGGAGGTACTGTCAGACTTGTACTGACTAAAATCCACGGTGTCCTTCAATAGCCCTTTACGTACCGGGGTCACGGTAATCCGTTAGTCCCGCGACCCCGGCAGGCTTTGGCCCTCTACAGGCCCCGTCACTATGCTGACACTCTTTGAGGCGCGCGTGGAACACAACGCGCCGTCGACCCGGGCATGGTCCATGGTCGGACAGCGAGTCGCCCATTACTCGCAGCCTACGGTGGCCGGAGATCGTCTGGCGACGTCCGACGCCGTGGGCGTCTACCACTGCGGCTGGGATGGAGGGAGGACGTTGTCCTCTGCCTCACGCGGCCCGCCTCCTCCTTCACGAGCATTACTGCTTCGCAGAAGGAGGCGACCGCTTCCCACTCCGTCTCGCCCCGCAGCATGACCTCGACCAATGCCGGGCGCGAGAGGTCTCCGCCTATCGCCGTCGTGAGGACACGGCGGTGCTCTGCCCAGCGAGCAGTGGTAGCCTAGTTGTATGCACTGCTCTTCAAACACAAGTACAAATAGTTTTTTTTTGGCGTCACAGTTTTCAGAAGCAGTCCCTTTCCATAATATACCTATAATATACAAAAGAGAAAAGGTTCGCAACAAAGACAAGCACGTAATTTAACATGACAACGTAGTACATATGTAATATTCTATTTTTTTTCTAGTCAACTCTGCGTGTTCCTTGAATACACGATGAGGGGAGGATGTGGGTTATAAAGCTAGTTACACATGCAATGGTCTAAACAAGCTGACTTTACGGCAGATCAACTTACTGTGCTTGCTTACTTGCGAACCAGCCTTAGATTGTGTTTTGATTGTGGATGTGGTATTCACTCAATGTTCTGTGTTCTGTACGTTTCAAAGGAGAGAAATACAGCAACTTTTTTAAAAATTGACTGGTCTATTTCTAAGGTAGTTTTAGGTCAATTTTTGATTTTAAAATAGGCCTTTTTTGGCTGCGGTACTCCTTATTACAGTTCCGTGATCGGGATTCATCCTTGATTGCACGGTGAGCTACGTTACTCGCCGTCTGCAATTCGGAATTCGTCGATGTTCGGTGTCCTCGGCGTTTCCCACGGCGGCTGAGTCATAAAGTCGAGGATGTCTTCGGATCATTCCGCTAAACTTTGTCCAACTTTAGGAGTTTCTCCTGAATCATGGATACGTTTACAAAGGTTTAAGCTGTAATACACTAACTGCTAGAGCCGGAACAACTACCAGAAGGCCATTCAAATGTGTTCAATGCGGGACTGGAATCCGCGTCAACTGCCACTGCACAAAACGTTCCATAATAATAAATCATTCTGACGCCTGATCATAAGATTTCTGTAAAAATAAATAAAAATAAATATTCCACAACTATCACACAACGCCATCTAGTCCCAAGTTAAGCAGAGCTTGTGTTATGGGTACTAGACAACTGATAAACATACTTATATATTTCTAAATACATACATATTATAGATAAATTACACCCAAACACAGAACAAATGATCGTGCTCATCACACAAACATTTGTCCTGGGTGGGAATCGAACCCACGGCCTCCGGCATAGCAGTCAGGGTTACTAACCACTAGACCAACAGGCCTGTCTGTAATTTAATGACAGCCTACTTGAAAGTTTTAAGCCTTTGTCAAACAGACTGGCGTGGCGAATGCGAAGCGTGGCGTTTTTATTTGTAATGTATGGAATTGTTTGAATCCAGTCACATAGAAAAGCGATAGCGATCCGATAGCGTGACAGAACTATCGGACTGACGTCTCGCTTCAGTTCGATATCGCCTCGGACTCTCTTCCGTTTTCGCCTGTCTGTCTGTCTTGACAAAGGCATTACTGCGTTTATTGTATGGAAACATGAAGAAGCGCCTCTAGTGTACGAACGTGGAAATATTTTTTTCCTTGAAATTAACGTCAAAGTTCCAGTTTACTTTACGTCACAAAAAAAAAACGACGGGTTGCACTCTGGGAGTGCCGGCAGAAGTGAAAACTTGAATAGTAATTGTTGGAAATATCTTGTGAACAGATTTTAGTAAAACTCGCAAAAATGGTTGACTTTTTATTTCAATAATTTTCCAATGTGACGTACATCTTTTATAAACAATGTTACCTAGCAACGAATGTATCCAGCATACAAACTTCTTTAAAAGTAATAAAGTCACACGAACATTCACGCAAGCGCCCTGCGCCGTCCTACGCTTTTTCGGTCAGGGTCACGTGTCCTGACGCGAGTTTAAGATTTTATACCCATTACAGAAAAGTGCTCAACGCCGCTAAAGAAGTTTTCACTTCAAAAACGGGAAGTCATGATGGCTACTGTTGTCTCGAGATACATAAACAAAACCGTATCTACTCTTCCATTGTTTTCCATTTTCATACATCATCAACGGAGAGCGGAGCACGTAGCGGCCGTTTGTTTTCATACGCGGGCCACTTTCGGGCCGCGTCCGAATTGTCGGGCCTCCAATATGGCCGCGTCCTCACAAATAAACCACGGACGGTTTCCGAGAAATATTGGATTAATATTGGTATTTGTTGTTGATATTCTACTTGTTTGTAGGACACTGGATGATTTTCGTTTTAGCCTAAGTGTGAGTAGGTAAACTAAAATTTCGTGATATCTTCGTCTTATACACTGCCCCAGGGTATAAGTAGGAGACGCGAGGGATGATGGAAAATCACACATTTAAGGCAAACTTAATACAATACTAATGTAGCGCAAGCGCCAACAGGACGCCATTTGTTAATGGCCGCTTGCAATTGAATTGTCTCCAATTGAAATGTAACATGAAGAAGTTATTGGAGTACCCTTTATACCATTAATCTAGCAACGGAGTCTTAATCTTTAAGACCCCAATCAAAAAGTTGGAAGCTACTTTTCATTCACTCTTTAAACGTAAATAACAAATATAACCAAAGGGGAAGTTTCTAAGTT